>JAUPFT010000030.1:0-2400000 GCA_036936625.1 Parnassius smintheus behrii
ACCTAACCTAACCTAACCTAACCTAACCTAACCTAACCTAACCTAACCTAACCTAACCTAACCTAACCTAACCTAACCTAACCTAACCTAACCTAACCTAACCTAACCTAACCTAACCTAACCTAACCTAACCTAACCTAACCTAACCTAACCTAACCTAACCTAACCTAACCTAACCTAACCTAACCTAACCTAACCTAACCTAACCTAACCTAACCTAACCTAACCTAACCTAACCTAACCTAACCTAACCTAACCTAACCTAACCTAACCTAACCTAACCTAACCTAACCTAACCTAACCTAACCTAACCTAACCTAACCTAACCTAACCTAACCTAACCTAACCTAACCTAACCTAACCTAACCTAACCTAACCTAACCTAACCTAACCTAACCTAACCTAACCTAACCTAACCTAACCTAACCTAACCTAACCTAACCTAACCTAACCTAACCTAACCTAACCTAACCTAACCTAACCTAACCTAACCTAACCTAACCTAACCTAACCTAACCTAACCTAACCTAACCTAACCTAACCTAACCTAACCTAACCTAACCTAACCTAACCTAACCTAACCTAACCTAACCTAACCTAACCTAACCTAACCTAACCTAACCTAACCTAACCTAACCTAACCTAACCTAACCTAACCTAACCTAACCTAACCTAACCTAACCTAACCTAACCTAACCTAACCTAACCTAACCTAACCTAACCTAACCTAACCTAACCTAACCTAACCTAACCTAACCTAACCTAACCTAACCTAACCTAACCTAACCTAACCTAACCTAACCTAACCTAACCTAACCTAACCTAACCTAACCTAACCTAACCTAACCTAACCTAACCTAACCTAACCTAACCTAACCTAACCTAACCTAACCTAACCTAACCTAACCTAACCTAACCTAACCTAACCTAACCTAACCTAACCTAACCTAACCTAACCTAACCTAACCTAACCTAACCTAACCTAACCTAACCTAACCTAACCTAACCTAACCTAACCTAACCTAACCTAACCTAACCTAACCTAACCTAACCTAACCTAACCTAACCTAACCTAACCTAACCTAACCTAACCTAACCTAACCTAACCTAACCTAACCTAACCTAACCTAACCTAACCTAACCTAACCTAACCTAACCTAACCTAACCTAACCTAACCTAACCTAACCTAACCTAACCTAACCTAACCTAACCTAACCTAACCTAACCTAACCTAACCTAACCTAACCTAACCTAACCTAACCTAACCTAACCTAACCTAACCTAACCTAACCTAACCTAACCTAACCTAACCTAACCTAACCTAACCTAACCTAACCTAACCTAACCTAACCTAACCTAACCTAACCTAACCTAACCTAACCTAACCTAACCTAACCTAACCTAACCTAACCTAACCTAACCTAACCTAACCTAACCTAACCTAACCTAACCTAACCTAACCTAACCTAACCTAACCTAACCTAACCTAACCTAACCTAACCTAACCTAACCTAACCTAACCTAACCTAACCTAACCTAACCTATACCTAACCTAACCTAACCTAACCTAACCTAACCTAACCTAACCTAACCTAACCTAACCTAACCTAACCTAACCTAACCTAACCTAACCTAACCTAACCTAACCTAACCTAACCTAACCTAACCTAACCTAACCTAACCTAACCTAACCTAACCTAACCTAACCTAACCTAACCTAACCTAACCTAACCTAACCTAACCTAACCTAACCTAACCTAACCTAACCTAACCTAACCTAACCTAACCTAACCTAACCTAACCTAACCTAACCTAACCTAACCTAACCTAACCTAACCTAACCTAACCTAACCTAACCTAACCTAACCTAACCTAACCTAACCTAACCTAACCTAACCTAACCTAACCTAACCTAACCTAACCTAACCTAACCTAACCTAACCTAACCTAACCTAACCTAACCTAACCTAACCTAACCTAACCTAACCTAACCTAACCTAACCTAACCTAACCTAACCTAACCTAACCTAACCTAACCTAACCTAACCTAACCTAACCTAACCTAACCTAACCTAACCTAACCTAACCTAACCTAACCTAACCTAACCTAACCTAACCTAACCTAACCTAACCTAACCTAACCTAACCTAACCTAACCTAACCTAACCTAACCTAACCTAACCTAACCTAACCTAACCTAACCTAACCTAACCTAACCTAACCTAACCTAACCTAACCTAACCTAACCTAACCTAACCTAACCTAACCTAACCTAACCTAACCTAACCTAACCTAACCTAACCTAACCTAACCTAACCTAACCTAACCTAACCTAACCTAACCTAACCTAACCTAACCTAACCTAACCTAACCTAACCTAACCTAACCTAACCTAACCTAACCTAACCTAACCTAACCTAACCTAACCTAACCTAACCTAACCTAACCTAACCTAACCTAACCTAACCTAACCTAACCTAACCTAACCTAACCTAACCTAACCTAACCTAACCTAACCTAACCTAACCTAACCTAACCTAACCTAACCTAACCTAACCTAACCTAACCTAACCTAACCTAACCTAACCTAACCTAACCTAACCTAACCTAACCTAACCTAACCTAACCTAACCTAACCTAACCTAACCTAACCTAACCTAACCTAACCTAACCTAACCTAACCTAACCTAACCTAACCTAACCTAACCTAACCTAACCTAACCTAACCTAACCTAACCTAACCTAACCTAACCTAACCTAACCTAACCTAACCTAACCTAACCTAACCTAACCTAACCTAACCTAACCTAACCTAACCTAACCTAACCTAACCTAACCTAACCTAACCTAACCTAACCTAACCTAACCTAACCTAACCTAACCTAACCTAACCTAACCTAACCTAACCTAACCTAACCTAACCTAACCTAACCTAACCTAACCTAACCTAACCTAACCTAACCTAACCTAACCTAACCTAACCTAACCTAACCTAACCTAACCTAACCTAACCTAACCTAACCTAACCTAACCTAACCTAACCTAACCTAACCTAACCTAACCTAACCTAACCTAACCTAACCTAACCTAACCTAACCTAACCTAACCTAACCTAACCTAACCTAACCTAACCTAACCTAACCTAACCTAACCTAACCTAACCTAACCTAACCTAACCTAACCTAACCTAACCTAACCTAACCTAACCTAACCTAACCTAACCTAACCTAACCTAACCTAACCTAACCTAACCTAACCTAACCTAACCTAACCTAACCTAACCTAACCTAACCTAACCTAACCTAACCTAACCTAACCTAACCTAACCTAACCTAACCTAACCTAACCTAACCTAACCTAACCTAACCTAACCTAACCTAACCTAACCTAACCTAACCTAACCTAACCTAACCTAACCTAACCTAACCTAACCTAACCTAACCTAACCTAACCTAACCTAACCTAACCTAACCTAACCTAACCTAACCTAACCTAACCTAACCTAACCTAACCTAACCTAACCTAACCTAACCTAACCTAACCTAACCTAACCTAACCTAACCTAACCTAACCTAACCTAACCTAACCTAACCTAACCTAACCTAACCTAACCTAACCTAACCTAACCTAACCTAACCTAACCTAACCTAACCTAACCTAACCTAACCTAACCTAACCTAACCTAACCTAACCTAACCTAACCTAACCTAACCTAACCTAACCTAACCTAACCTAACCTAACCTAACCTAACCTAACCTAACCTAACCTAACCTAACCTAACCTAACCTAACCTAACCTAACCTAACCTAACCTAACCTAACCTAACCTAACCTAACCTAACCTAACCTAACCTAACCTAACCTAACCTAACCTAACCTAACCTAACCTAACCTAACCTAACCTAACCTAACCTAACCTAACCTAACCTAACCTAACCTAACCTAACCTAACCTAACCTAACCTAACCTAACCTAACCTAACCTAACCTAACCTAACCTAACCTAACCTAACCTAACCTAACCTAACCTAACCTAACCTAACCTAACCTAACCTAACCTAACCTAACCTAACCTAACCTAACCTAACCTAACCTAACCTAACCTAACCTAACCTAACCTAACCTAACCTAACCTAACCTAACCTAACCTAACCTAACCTAACCTAACCTAACCTAACCTAACCTAACCTAACCTAACCTAACCTAACCTAACCTAACCTAACCTAACCTAACCTAACCTAACCTAACCTAACCTAACCTAACCTAACCTAACCTAACCTAACCTAACCTAACCTAACCTAACCTAACCTAACCTAACCTAACCTAACCTAACCTAACCTAACCTAACCTAACCTAACCTAACCTAACCTAACCTAACCTAACCTAACCTAACCTAACCTAACCTAACCTAACCTAACCTAACCTAACCTAACCTAACCTAACCTAACCTAACCTAACCTAACCTAACCTAACCTAACCTAACCTAACCTAACCTAACCTAACCTAACCTAACCTAACCTAACCTAACCTAACCTAACCTAACCTAACCTAACCTAACCTAACCTAACCTAACCTAACCTAACCTAACCTAACCTAACCTAACCTAACCTAACCTAACCTAACCTAACCTAACCTAACCTAACCTAACCTAACCTAACCTAACCTAACCTAACCTAACCTAACCTAACCTAACCTAACCTAACCTAACCTAACCTAACCTAACCTAACCTAACCTAACCTAACCTAACCTAACCTAACCTAACCTAACCTAACCTAACCTAACCTAACCTAACCTAACCTAACCTAACCTAACCTAACCTAACCTAACCTAACCTAACCTAACCTAACCTAACCTAACCTAACCTAACCTAACCTAACCTAACCTAACCTAACCTAACCTAACCTAACCTAACCTAACCTAACCTAACCTAACCTAACCTAACCTAACCTAACCTAACCTAACCTAACCTAACCTAACCTAACCTAACCTAACCTAACCTAACCTAACCTAACCTAACCTAACCTAACCTAACCTAACCTAACCTAACCTAACCTAACCTAACCTAACCTAACCTAACCTAACCTAACCTAACCTAACCTAACCTAACCTAACCTAACCTAACCTAACCTAACCTAACCTAACCTAACCTAACCTAACCTAACCTAACCTAACCTAACCTAACCTAACCTAACCTAACCTAACCTAACCTAACCTAACCTAACCTAACCTAACCTAACCTAACCTAACCTAACCTAACCTAACCTAACCTAACCTAACCTAACCTAACCTAACCTAACCTAACCTAACCTAACCTAACCTAACCTAACCTAACCTAACCTAACCTAACCTAACCTAACCTAACCTAACCTAACCTAACCTAACCTAACCTAACCTAACCTAACCTAACCTAACCTAACCTAACCTAACCTAACCTAACCTAACCTAACCTAACCTAACCTAACCTAACCTAACCTAACCTAACCTAACCTAACCTAACCTAACCTAACCTAACCTAACCTAACCTAACCTAACCTAACCTAACCTAACCTAACCTAACCTAACCTAACCTAACCTAACCTAACCTAACCTAACCTAACCTAACCTAACCTAACCTAACCTAACCTAACCTAACCTAACCTAACCTAACCTAACCTAACCTAACCTAACCTAACCTAACCTAACCTAACCTAACCTAACCTAACCTAACCTAACCTAACCTAACCTAACCTAACCTAACCTAACCTAACCTAACCTAACCTAACCTAACCTAACCTAACCTAACCTAACCTAACCTAACCTAACCTAACCTAACCTAACCTAACCTAACCTAACCTAACCTAACCTAACCTAACCTAACCTAACCTAACCTAACCTAACCTAACCTAACCTAACCTAACCTAACCTAACCTAACCTAACCTAACCTAACCTAACCTAACCTAACCTAACCTAACCTAACCTAACCTAACCTAACCTAACCTAACCTAACCTAACCTAACCTAACCTAACCTAACCTAACCTAACCTAACCTAACCTAACCTAACCTAACCTAACCTAACCTAACCTAACCTAACCTAACCTAACCTAACCTAACCTAACCTAACCTAACCTAACCTAACCTAACCTAACCTAACCTAACCTAACCTAACCTAACCTAACCTAACCTAACCTAACCTAACCTAACCTAACCTAACCTAACCTAACCTAACCTAACCTAACCTAACCTAACCTAACCTAACCTAACCTAACCTAACCTAACCTAACCTAACCTAACCTAACCTAACCTAACCTAACCTAACCTAACCTAACCTAACCTAACCTAACCTAACCTAACCTAACCTAACCTAACCTAACCTAACCTAACCTAACCTAACCTAACCTAACCTAACCTAACCTAACCTAACCTAACCTAACCTAACCTAACCTAACCTAACCTAACCTAACCTAACCTAACCTAACCTAACCTAACCTAACCTAACCTAACCTAACCTAACCTAACCTAACCTAACCTAACCTAACCTAACCTAACCTAACCTAACCTAACCTAACCTAACCTAACCTAACCTAACCTAACCTAACCTAACCTAACCTAACCTAACCTAACCTAACCTAACCTAACCTAACCTAACCTAACCTAACCTAACCTAACCTAACCTAACCTAACCTAACCTAACCTAACCTAACCTAACCTAACCTAACCTAACCTAACCTAACCTAACCTAACCTAACCTAACCTAACCTAACCTAACCTAACCTAACCTAACCTAACCTAACCTAACCTAACCTAACCTAACCTAACCTAACCTAACCTAACCTAACCTAACCTAACCTAACCTAACCTAACCTAACCTAACCTAACCTAACCTAACCTAACCTAACCTAACCTAACCTAACCTAACCTAACCTAACCTAACCTAACCTAACCTAACCTAACCTAACCTAACCTAACCTAACCTAACCTAACCTAACCTAACCTAACCTAACCTAACCTAACCTAACCTAACCTAACCTAACCTAACCTAACCTAACCTAACCTAACCTAACCTAACCTAACCTAACCTAACCTAACCTAACCTAACCTAACCTAACCTAACCTAACCTAACCTAACCTAACCTAACCTAACCTAACCTAACCTAACCTAACCTAACCTAACCTAACCTAACCTAACCTAACCTAACCTAACCTAACCTAACCTAACCTAACCTAACCTAACCTAACCTAACCTAACCTAACCTAACCTAACCTAACCTAACCTAACCTAACCTAACCTAACCTAACCTAACCTAACCTAACCTAACCTAACCTAACCTAACCTAACCTAACCTAACCTAACCTAACCTAACCTAACCTAACCTAACCTAACCTAACCTAACCTAACCTAACCTAACCTAACCTAACCTAACCTAACCTAACCTAACCTAACCTAACCTAACCTAACCTAACCTAACCTAACCTAACCTAACCTAACCTAACCTAACCTAACCTAACCTAACCTAACCTAACCTAACCTAACCTAACCTAACCTAACCTAACCTAACCTAACCTAACCTAACCTAACCTAACCTAACCTAACCTAACCTAACCTAACCTAACCTAACCTAACCTAACCTAACCTAACCTAACCTAACCTAACCTAACCTAACCTAACCTAACCTAACCTAACCTAACCTAACCTAACCTAACCTAACCTAACCTAACCTAACCTAACCTAACCTAACCTAACCTAACCTAACCTAACCTAACCTAACCTAACCTAACCTAACCTAACCTAACCTAACCTAACCTAACCTAACCTAACCTAACCTAACCTAACCTAACCTAACCTAACCTAACCTAACCTAACCTAACCTAACCTAACCTAACCTAACCTAACCTAACCTAACCTAACCTAACCTAACCTAACCTAACCTAACCTAACCTAACCTAACCTAACCTAACCTAACCTAACCTAACCTAACCTAACCTAACCTAACCTAACCTAACCTAACCTAACCTAACCTAACCTAACCTAACCTAACCTAACCTAACCTAACCTAACCTAACCTAACCTAACCTAACCTAACCTAACCTAACCTAACCTAACCTAACCTAACCTAACCTAACCTAACCTAACCTAACCTAACCTAACCTAACCTAACCTAACCTAACCTAACCTAACCTAACCTAACCTAACCTAACCTAACCTAACCTAACCTAACCTAACCTAACCTAACCTAACCTAACCTAACCTAACCTAACCTAACCTAACCTAACCTAACCTAACCTAACCTAACCTAACCTAACCTAACCTAACCTAACCTAACCTAACCTAACCTAACCTAACCTAACCTAACCTAACCTAACCTAACCTAACCTAACCTAACCTAACCTAACCTAACCTAACCTAACCTAACCTAACCTAACCTAACCTAACCTAACCTAACCTAACCTAACCTAACCTAACCTAACCTAACCTAACCTAACCTAACCTAACCTAACCTAACCTAACCTAACCTAACCTAACCTAACCTAACCTAACCTAACCTAACCTAACCTAACCTAACCTAACCTAACCTAACCTAACCTAACCTAACCTAACCTAACCTAACCTAACCTAACCTAACCTAACCTAACCTAACCTAACCTAACCTAACCTAACCTAACCTAACCTAACCTAACCTAACCTAACCTAACCTAACCTAACCTAACCTAACCTAACCTAACCTAACCTAACCTAACCTAACCTAACCTAACCTAACCTAACCTAACCTAACCTAACCTAACCTAACCTAACCTAACCTAACCTAACCTAACCTAACCTAACCTAACCTAACCTAACCTAACCTAACCTAACCTAACCTAACCTAACCTAACCTAACCTAACCTAACCTAACCTAACCTAACCTAACCTAACCTAACCTAACCTAACCTAACCTAACCTAACCTAACCTAACCTAACCTAACCTAACCTAACCTAACCTAACCTAACCTAACCTAACCTAACCTAACCTAACCTAACCTAACCTAACCTAACCTAACCTAACCTAACCTAACCTAACCTAACCTAACCTAACCTAACCTAACCTAACCTAACCTAACCTAACCTAACCTAACCTAACCTAACCTAACCTAACCTAACCTAACCTAACCTAACCTAACCTAACCTAACCTAACCTAACCTAACCTAACCTAACCTAACCTAACCTAACCTAACCTAACCTAACCTAACCTAACCTAACCTAACCTAACCTAACCTAACCTAACCTAACCTAACCTAACCTAACCTAACCTAACCTAACCTAACCTAACCTAACCTAACCTAACCTAACCTAACCTAACCTAACCTAACCTAACCTAACCTAACCTAACCTAACCTAACCTAACCTAACCTAACCTAACCTAACCTAACCTAACCTAACCTAACCTAACCTAACCTAACCTAACCTAACCTAACCTAACCTAACCTAACCTAACCTAACCTAACCTAACCTAACCTAACCTAACCTAACCTAACCTAACCTAACCTAACCTAACCTAACCTAACCTAACCTAACCTAACCTAACCTAACCTAACCTAACCTAACCTAACCTAACCTAACCTAACCTAACCTAACCTAACCTAACCTAACCTAACCTAACCTAACCTAACCTAACCTAACCTAACCTAACCTAACCTAACCTAACCTAACCTAACCTAACCTAACCTAACCTAACCTAACCTAACCTAACCTAACCTAACCTAACCTAACCTAACCTAACCTAACCTAACCTAACCTAACCTAACCTAACCTAACCTAACCTAACCTAACCTAACCTAACCTAACCTAACCTAACCTAACCTAACCTAACCTAACCTAACCTAACCTAACCTAACCTAACCTAACCTAACCTAACCTAACCTAACCTAACCTAACCTAACCTAACCTAACCTAACCTAACCTAACCTAACCTAACCTAACCTAACCTAACCTAACCTAACCTAACCTAACCTAACCTAACCTAACCTAACCTAACCTAACCTAACCTAACCTAACCTAACCTAACCTAACCTAACCTAACCTAACCTAACCTAACCTAACCTAACCTAACCTAACCTAACCTAACCTAACCTAACCTAACCTAACCTAACCTAACCTAACCTAACCTAACCTAACCTAACCTAACCTAACCTAACCTAACCTAACCTAACCTAACCTAACCTAACCTAACCTAACCTAACCTAACCTAACCTAACCTAACCTAACCTAACCTAACCTAACCTAACCTAACCTAACCTAACCTAACCTAACCTAACCTAACCTAACCTAACCTAACCTAACCTAACCTAACCTAACCTAACCTAACCTAACCTAACCTAACCTAACCTAACCTAACCTAACCTAACCTAACCTAACCTAACCTAACCTAACCTAACCTAACCTAACCTAACCTAACCTAACCTAACCTAACCTAACCTAACCTAACCTAACCTAACCTAACCTAACCTAACCTAACCTAACCTAACCTAACCTAACCTAACCTAACCTAACCTAACCTAACCTAACCTAACCTAACCTAACCTAACCTAACCTAACCTAACCTAACCTAACCTAACCTAACCTAACCTAACCTAACCTAACCTAACCTAACCTAACCTAACCTAACCTAACCTAACCTAACCTAACCTAACCTAACCTAACCTAACCTAACCTAACCTAACCTAACCTAACCTAACCTAACCTAACCTAACCTAACCTAACCTAACCTAACCTAACCTAACCTAACCTAACCTAACCTAACCTAACCTAACCTAACCTAACCTAACCTAACCTAACCTAACCTAACCTAACCTAACCTAACCTAACCTAACCTAACCTAACCTAACCTAACCTAACCTAACCTAACCTAACCTAACCTAACCTAACCTAACCTATACCTAACCTAACCTAACCTAACCTAACCTAACCTAACCTAACCTAACCTAACCTAACCTAACCTAACCTAACCTAACCTAACCTAACCTAACCTAACCTAACCTAACCTAACCTAACCTAACCTAACCTAACCTAACCTAACCTAACCTAACCTAACCTAACCTAACCTAACCTAACCTAACCTAACCTAACCTAACCTAACCTAACCTAACCTAACCTAACCTAACCTAACCTAACCTAACCTAACCTAACCTAACCTAACCTAACCTAACCTAACCTAACCTAACCTAACCTAACCTAACCTAACCTAACCTAACCTAACCTAACCTAACCTAACCTAACCTAACCTAACCTAACCTAACCTAACCTAACCTAACCTAACCTAACCTAACCTAACCTAACCTAACCTAACCTAACCTAACCTAACCTAACCTAACCTAACCTAACCTAACCTAACCTAACCTAACCTAACCTAACCTAACCTAACCTAACCTAACCTAACCTAACCTAACCTAACCTAACCTAACCTAACCTAACCTAACCTAACCTAACCTAACCTAACCTAACCTAACCTAACCTAACCTAACCTAACCTAACCTAACCTAACCTAACCTAACCTAACCTAACCTAACCTAACCTAACCTAACCTAACCTAACCTAACCTAACCTAACCTAACCTAACCTAACCTAACCTAACCTAACCTAACCTAACCTAACCTAACCTAACCTAACCTAACCTAACCTAACCTAACCTAACCTAACCTAACCTAACCTAACCTAACCTAACCTAACCTAACCTAACCTAACCTAACCTAACCTAACCTAACCTAACCTAACCTAACCTAACCTAACCTAACCTAACCTAACCTAACCTAACCTAACCTAACCTAACCTAACCTAACCTAACCTAACCTAACCTAACCTAACCTAACCTAACCTAACCTAACCTAACCTAACCTAACCTAACCTAACCTAACCTAACCTAACCTAACCTAACCTAACCTAACCTAACCTAACCTAACCTAACCTAACCTAACCTAACCTAACCTAACCTAACCTAACCTAACCTAACCTAACCTAACCTAACCTAACCTAACCTAACCTAACCTAACCTAACCTAACCTAACCTAACCTAACCTAACCTAACCTAACCTAACCTAACCTAACCTAACCTAACCTAACCTAACCTAACCTAACCTAACCTAACCTAACCTAACCTAACCTAACCTAACCTAACCTAACCTAACCTAACCTAACCTAACCTAACCTAACCTAACCTAACCTAACCTAACCTAACCTAACCTAACCTAACCTAACCTAACCTAACCTAACCTAACCTAACCTAACCTAACCTAACCTAACCTAACCTAACCTAACCTAACCTAACCTAACCTAACCTAACCTAACCTAACCTAACCTAACCTAACCTAACCTAACCTAACCTAACCTAACCTAACCTAACCTAACCTAACCTAACCTAACCTAACCTAACCTAACCTAACCTAACCTAACCTAACCTAACCTAACCTAACCTAACCTAACCTAACCTAACCTAACCTAACCTAACCTAACCTAACCTAACCTAACCTAACCTAACCTAACCTAACCTAACCTAACCTAACCTAACCTAACCTAACCTAACCTAACCTAACCTAACCTAACCTAACCTAACCTAACCTAACCTAACCTAACCTAACCTAACCTAACCTAACCTAACCTAACCTAACCTAACCTAACCTAACCTAACCTAACCTAACCTAACCTAACCTAACCTAACCTAACCTAACCTAACCTAACCTAACCTAACCTAACCTAACCTAACCTAACCTAACCTAACCTAACCTAACCTAACCTAACCTAACCTAACCTAACCTAACCTAACCTAACCTAACCTAACCTAACCTAACCTAACCTAACCTAACCTAACCTAACCTAACCTAACCTAACCTAACCTAACCTAACCTAACCTAACCTAACCTAACCTAACCTAACCTAACCTAACCTAACCTAACCTAACCTAACCTAACCTAACCTAACCTAACCTAACCTAACCTAACCTAACCTAACCTAACCTAACCTAACCTAACCTAACCTAACCTAACCTAACCTAACCTAACCTAACCTAACCTAACCTAACCTAACCTAACCTAACCTAACCTAACCTAACCTAACCTAACCTAACCTAACCTAACCTAACCTAACCTAACCTAACCTAACCTAACCTAACCTAACCTAACCTAACCTAACCTAACCTAACCTAACCTAACCTAACCTAACCTAACCTAACCTAACCTAACCTAACCTAACCTAACCTAACCTAACCTAACCTAACCTAACCTAACCTAACCTAACCTAACCTAACCTAACCTAACCTAACCTAACCTAACCTAACCTAACCTAACCTAACCTAACCTAACCTAACCTAACCTAACCTAACCTAACCTAACCTAACCTAACCTAACCTAACCTAACCTAACCTAACCTAACCTAACCTAACCTAACCTAACCTAACCTAACCTAACCTAACCTAACCTAACCTAACCTAACCTAACCTAACCTAACCTAACCTAACCTAACCTAACCTAACCTAACCTAACCTAACCTAACCTAACCTAACCTAACCTAACCTAACCTAACCTAACCTAACCTAACCTAACCTAACCTAACCTAACCTAACCTAACCTAACCTAACCTAACCTAACCTAACCTAACCTAACCTAACCTAACCTAACCTAACCTAACCTAACCTAACCTAACCTAACCTAACCTAACCTAACCTAACCTAACCTAACCTAACCTAACCTAACCTAACCTAACCTAACCTAACCTAACCTAACCTAACCTAACCTAACCTAACCTAACCTAACCTAACCTAACCTAACCTAACCTAACCTAACCTAACCTAACCTAACCTAACCTAACCTAACCTAACCTAACCTAACCTAACCTAACCTAACCTAACCTAACCTAACCTAACCTAACCTAACCTAACCTAACCTAACCTAACCTAACCTAACCTAACCTAACCTAACCTAACCTAACCTAACCTAACCTAACCTAACCTAACCTAACCTAACCTAACCTAACCTAACCTAACCTAACCTAACCTAACCTAACCTAACCTAACCTAACCTAACCTAACCTAACCTAACCTAACCTAACCTAACCTAACCTAACCTAACCTAACCTAACCTAACCTAACCTAACCTAACCTAACCTAACCTAACCTAACCTAACCTAACCTAACCTAACCTAACCTAACCTAACCTAACCTAACCTAACCTAACCTAACCTAACCTAACCTAACCTAACCTAACCTAACCTAACCTAACCTAACCTAACCTAACCTAACCTAACCTAACCTAACCTAACCTAACCTAACCTAACCTAACCTAACCTAACCTAACCTAACCTAACCTAACCTAACCTAACCTAACCTAACCTAACCTAACCTAACCTAACCTAACCTAACCTAACCTAACCTAACCTAACCTAACCTAACCTAACCTAACCTAACCTAACCTAACCTAACCTAACCTAACCTAACCTAACCTAACCTAACCTAACCTAACCTAACCTAACCTAACCTAACCTAACCTAACCTAACCTAACCTAACCTAACCTAACCTAACCTAACCTAACCTAACCTAACCTAACCTAACCTAACCTAACCTAACCTAACCTAACCTAACCTAACCTAACCTAACCTAACCTAACCTAACCTAACCTAACCTAACCTAACCTAACCTAACCTAACCTAACCTAACCTAACCTAACCTAACCTAACCTAACCTAACCTAACCTAACCTAACCTAACCTAACCTAACCTAACCTAACCTAACCTAACCTAACCTAACCTAACCTAACCTAACCTAACCTAACCTAACCTAACCTAACCTAACCTAACCTAACCTAACCTAACCTAACCTAACCTAACCTAACCTAACCTAACCTAACCTAACCTAACCTAACCTAACCTAACCTAACCTAACCTAACCTAACCTAACCTAACCTAACCTAACCTAACCTAACCTAACCTAACCTAACCTAACCTAACCTAACCTAACCTAACCTAACCTAACCTAACCTAACCTAACCTAACCTAACCTAACCTAACCTAACCTAACCTAACCTAACCTAACCTAACCTAACCTAACCTAACCTAACCTAACCTAACCTAACCTAACCTAACCTAACCTAACCTAACCTAACCTAACCTAACCTAACCTAACCTAACCTAACCTAACCTAACCTAACCTAACCTAACCTAACCTAACCTAACCTAACCTAACCTAACCTAACCTAACCTAACCTAACCTAACCTAACCTAACCTAACCTAACCTAACCTAACCTAACCTAACCTAACCTAACCTAACCTAACCTAACCTAACCTAACCTAACCTAACCTAACCTAACCTAACCTAACCTAACCTAACCTAACCTAACCTAACCTAACCTAACCTAACCTAACCTAACCTAACCTAACCTAACCTAACCTAACCTAACCTAACCTAACCTAACCTAACCTAACCTAACCTAACCTAACCTAACCTAACCTAACCTAACCTAACCTAACCTAACCTAACCTAACCTAACCTAACCTAACCTAACCTAACCTAACCTAACCTAACCTAACCTAACCTAACCTAACCTAACCTAACCTAACCTAACCTAACCTAACCTAACCTAACCTAACCTAACCTAACCTAACCTAACCTAACCTAACCTAACCTAACCTAACCTAACCTAACCTAACCTAACCTAACCTAACCTAACCTAACCTAACCTAACCTAACCTAACCTAACCTAACCTAACCTAACCTAACCTAACCTAACCTAACCTAACCTAACCTAACCTAACCTAACCTAACCTAACCTAACCTAACCTAACCTAACCTAACCTAACCTAACCTAACCTAACCTAACCTAACCTAACCTAACCTAACCTAACCTAACCTAACCTAACCTAACCTAACCTAACCTAACCTAACCTAACCTAACCTAACCTAACCTAACCTAACCTAACCTAACCTAACCTAACCTAACCTAACCTAACCTAACCTAACCTAACCTAACCTAACCTAACCTAACCTAACCTAACCTAACCTAACCTAACCTAACCTAACCTAACCTAACCTAACCTAACCTAACCTAACCTAACCTAACCTAACCTAACCTAACCTAACCTAACCTAACCTAACCTAACCTAACCTAACCTAACCTAACCTAACCTAACCTAACCTAACCTAACCTAACCTAACCTAACCTAACCTAACCTAACCTAACCTAACCTAACCTAACCTAACCTAACCTAACCTAACCTAACCTAACCTAACCTAACCTAACCTAACCTAACCTAACCTAACCTAACCTAACCTAACCTAACCTAACCTAACCTAACCTAACCTAACCTAACCTAACCTAACCTAACCTAACCTAACCTAACCTAACCTAACCTAACCTAACCTAACCTAACCTAACCTAACCTAACCTAACCTAACCTAACCTAACCTAACCTAACCTAACCTAACCTAACCTAACCTAACCTAACCTAACCTAACCTAACCTAACCTAACCTAACCTAACCTAACCTAACCTAACCTAACCTAACCTAACCTAACCTAACCTAACCTAACCTAACCTAACCTAACCTAACCTAACCTAACCTAACCTAACCTAACCTAACCTAACCTAACCTAACCTAACCTAACCTAACCTAACCTAACCTAACCTAACCTAACCTAACCTAACCTAACCTAACCTAACCTAACCTAACCTAACCTAACCTAACCTAACCTAACCTAACCTAACCTAACCTAACCTAACCTAACCTAACCTAACCTAACCTAACCTAACCTAACCTAACCTAACCTAACCTAACCTAACCTAACCTAACCTAACCTAACCTAACCTAACCTAACCTAACCTAACCTAACCTAACCTAACCTAACCTAACCTAACCTAACCTAACCTAACCTAACCTAACCTAACCTAACCTAACCTAACCTAACCTAACCTAACCTAACCTAACCTAACCTAACCTAACCTAACCTAACCTAACCTAACCTAACCTAACCTAACCTAACCTAACCTAACCTAACCTAACCTAACCTAACCTAACCTAACCTAACCTAACCTAACCTAACCTAACCTAACCTAACCTAACCTAACCTAACCTAACCTAACCTAACCTAACCTAACCTAACCTAACCTAACCTAACCTAACCTAACCTAACCTAACCTAACCTAACCTAACCTAACCTAACCTAACCTAACCTAACCTAACCTAACCTAACCTAACCTAACCTAACCTAACCTAACCTAACCTAACCTAACCTAACCTAACCTAACCTAACCTAACCTAACCTAACCTAACCTAACCTAACCTAACCTAACCTAACCTAACCTAACCTAACCTAACCTAACCTAACCTAACCTAACCTAACCTAACCTAACCTAACCTAACCTAACCTAACCTAACCTAACCTAACCTAACCTAACCTAACCTAACCTAACCTAACCTAACCTAACCTAACCTAACCTAACCTAACCTAACCTAACCTAACCTAACCTAACCTAACCTAACCTAACCTAACCTAACCTAACCTAACCTAACCTAACCTAACCTAACCTAACCTAACCTAACCTAACCTAACCTAACCTAACCTAACCTAACCTAACCTAACCTAACCTAACCTAACCTAACCTAACCTAACCTAACCTAACCTAACCTAACCTAACCTAACCTAACCTAACCTAACCTAACCTAACCTAACCTAACCTAACCTAACCTAACCTAACCTAACCTAACCTAACCTAACCTAACCTAACCTAACCTAACCTAACCTAACCTAACCTAACCTAACCTAACCTAACCTAACCTAACCTAACCTAACCTAACCTAACCTAACCTAACCTAACCTAACCTAACCTAACCTAACCTAACCTAACCTAACCTAACCTAACCTAACCTAACCTAACCTAACCTAACCTAACCTAACCTAACCTAACCTAACCTAACCTAACCTAACCTAACCTAACCTAACCTAACCTAACCTAACCTAACCTAACCTAACCTAACCTAACCTAACCTAACCTAACCTAACCTAACCTAACCTAACCTAACCTAACCTAACCTAACCTAACCTAACCTAACCTAACCTAACCTAACCTAACCTAACCTAACCTAACCTAACCTAACCTAACCTAACCTAACCTAACCTAACCTAACCTAACCTAACCTAACCTAACCTAACCTAACCTAACCTAACCTAACCTAACCTAACCTAACCTAACCTAACCTAACCTAACCTAACCTAACCTAACCTAACCTAACCTAACCTAACCTAACCTAACCTAACCTAACCTAACCTAACCTAACCTAACCTAACCTAACCTAACCTAACCTAACCTAACCTAACCTAACCTAACCTAACCTAACCTAACCTAACCTAACCTAACCTAACCTAACCTAACCTAACCTAACCTAACCTAACCTAACCTAACCTAACCTAACCTAACCTAACCTAACCTAACCTAACCTAACCTAACCTAACCTAACCTAACCTAACCTAACCTAACCTAACCTAACCTAACCTAACCTAACCTAACCTAACCTAACCTAACCTAACCTAACCTAACCTAACCTAACCTAACCTAACCTAACCTAACCTAACCTAACCTAACCTAACCTAACCTAACCTAACCTAACCTAACCTAACCTAACCTAACCTAACCTAACCTAACCTAACCTAACCTAACCTAACCTAACCTAACCTAACCTAACCTAACCTAACCTAACCTAACCTAACCTAACCTAACCTAACCTAACCTAACCTAACCTAACCTAACCTAACCTAACCTAACCTAACCTAACCTAACCTAACCTAACCTAACCTAACCTAACCTAACCTAACCTAACCTAACCTAACCTAACCTAACCTAACCTAACCTAACCTAACCTAACCTAACCTAACCTAACCTAACCTAACCTAACCTAACCTAACCTAACCTAACCTAACCTAACCTAACCTAACCTAACCTAACCTAACCTAACCTAACCTAACCTAACCTAACCTAACCTAACCTAACCTAACCTAACCTAACCTAACCTAACCTAACCTAACCTAACCTAACCTAACCTAACCTAACCTAACCTAACCTAACCTAACCTAACCTAACCTAACCTAACCTAACCTAACCTAACCTAACCTAACCTAACCTAACCTAACCTAACCTAACCTAACCTAACCTAACCTAACCTAACCTAACCTAACCTAACCTAACCTAACCTAACCTAACCTAACCTAACCTAACCTAACCTAACCTAACCTAACCTAACCTAACCTAACCTAACCTAACCTAACCTAACCTAACCTAACCTAACCTAACCTAACCTAACCTAACCTAACCTAACCTAACCTAACCTAACCTAACCTAACCTAACCTAACCTAACCTAACCTAACCTAACCTAACCTAACCTAACCTAACCTAACCTAACCTAACCTAACCTAACCTAACCTAACCTAACCTAACCTAACCTAACCTAACCTAACCTAACCTAACCTAACCTAACCTAACCTAACCTAACCTAACCTAACCTAACCTAACCTAACCTAACCTAACCTAACCTAACCTAACCTAACCTAACCTAACCTAACCTAACCTAACCTAACCTAACCTAACCTAACCTAACCTAACCTAACCTAACCTAACCTAACCTAACCTAACCTAACCTAACCTAACCTAACCTAACCTAACCTAACCTAACCTAACCTAACCTAACCTAACCTAACCTAACCTAACCTAACCTAACCTAACCTAACCTAACCTAACCTAACCTAACCTAACCTAACCTAACCTAACCTAACCTAACCTAACCTAACCTAACCTAACCTAACCTAACCTAACCTAACCTAACCTAACCTAACCTAACCTAACCTAACCTAACCTAACCTAACCTAACCTAACCTAACCTAACCTAACCTAACCTAACCTAACCTAACCTAACCTAACCTAACCTAACCTAACCTAACCTAACCTAACCTAACCTAACCTAACCTAACCTAACCTAACCTAACCTAACCTAACCTAACCTAACCTAACCTAACCTAACCTAACCTAACCTAACCTAACCTAACCTAACCTAACCTAACCTAACCTAACCTAACCTAACCTAACCTAACCTAACCTAACCTAACCTAACCTAACCTAACCTAACCTAACCTAACCTAACCTAACCTAACCTAACCTAACCTAACCTAACCTAACCTAACCTAACCTAACCTAACCTAACCTAACCTAACCTAACCTAACCTAACCTAACCTAACCTAACCTAACCTAACCTAACCTAACCTAACCTAACCTAACCTAACCTAACCTAACCTAACCTAACCTAACCTAACCTAACCTAACCTAACCTAACCTAACCTAACCTAACCTAACCTAACCTAACCTAACCTAACCTAACCTAACCTAACCTAACCTAACCTAACCTAACCTAACCTAACCTAACCTAACCTAACCTAACCTAACCTAACCTAACCTAACCTAACCTAACCTAACCTAACCTAACCTAACCTAACCTAACCTAACCTAACCTAACCTAACCTAACCTAACCTAACCTAACCTAACCTAACCTAACCTAACCTAACCTAACCTAACCTAACCTAACCTAACCTAACCTAACCTAACCTAACCTAACCTAACCTAACCTAACCTAACCTAACCTAACCTAACCTAACCTAACCTAACCTAACCTAACCTAACCTAACCTAACCTAACCTAACCTAACCTAACCTAACCTAACCTAACCTAACCTAACCTAACCTAACCTAACCTAACCTAACCTAACCTAACCTAACCTAACCTAACCTAACCTAACCTAACCTAACCTAACCTAACCTAACCTAACCTAACCTAACCTAACCTAACCTAACCTAACCTAACCTAACCTAACCTAACCTAACCTAACCTAACCTAACCTAACCTAACCTAACCTAACCTAACCTAACCTAACCTAACCTAACCTAACCTAACCTAACCTAACCTAACCTAACCTAACCTAACCTAACCTAACCTAACCTAACCTAACCTAACCTAACCTAACCTAACCTAACCTAACCTAACCTAACCTAACCTAACCTAACCTAACCTAACCTAACCTAACCTAACCTAACCTAACCTAACCTAACCTAACCTAACCTAACCTAACCTAACCTAACCTAACCTAACCTAACCTAACCTAACCTAACCTAACCTAACCTAACCTAACCTAACCTAACCTAACCTAACCTAACCTAACCTAACCTAACCTAACCTAACCTAACCTAACCTAACCTAACCTAACCTAACCTAACCTAACCTAACCTAACCTAACCTAACCTAACCTAACCTAACCTAACCTAACCTAACCTAACCTAACCTAACCTAACCTAACCTAACCTAACCTAACCTAACCTAACCTAACCTAACCTAACCTAACCTAACCTAACCTAACCTAACCTAACCTAACCTAACCTAACCTAACCTAACCTAACCTAACCTAACCTAACCTAACCTAACCTAACCTAACCTAACCTAACCTAACCTAACCTAACCTAACCTAACCTAACCTAACCTAACCTAACCTAACCTAACCTAACCTAACCTAACCTAACCTAACCTAACCTAACCTAACCTAACCTAACCTAACCTAACCTAACCTAACCTAACCTAACCTAACCTAACCTAACCTAACCTAACCTAACCTAACCTAACCTAACCTAACCTAACCTAACCTAACCTAACCTAACCTAACCTAACCTAACCTAACCTAACCTAACCTAACCTAACCTAACCTAACCTAACCTAACCTAACCTAACCTAACCTAACCTAACCTAACCTAACCTAACCTAACCTAACCTAACCTAACCTAACCTAACCTAACCTAACCTAACCTAACCTAACCTAACCTAACCTAACCTAACCTAACCTAACCTAACCTAACCTAACCTAACCTAACCTAACCTAACCTAACCTAACCTAACCTAACCTAACCTAACCTAACCTAACCTAACCTAACCTAACCTAACCTAACCTAACCTAACCTAACCTAACCTAACCTAACCTAACCTAACCTAACCTAACCTAACCTAACCTAACCTAACCTAACCTAACCTAACCTAACCTAACCTAACCTAACCTAACCTAACCTAACCTAACCTAACCTAACCTAACCTAACCTAACCTAACCTAACCTAACCTAACCTAACCTAACCTAACCTAACCTAACCTAACCTAACCTAACCTAACCTAACCTAACCTAACCTAACCTAACCTAACCTAACCTAACCTAACCTAACCTAACCTAACCTAACCTAACCTAACCTAACCTAACCTAACCTAACCTAACCTAACCTAACCTAACCTAACCTAACCTAACCTAACCTAACCTAACCTAACCTAACCTAACCTAACCTAACCTAACCTAACCTAACCTAACCTAACCTAACCTAACCTAACCTAACCTAACCTAACCTAACCTAACCTAACCTAACCTAACCTAACCTAACCTAACCTAACCTAACCTAACCTAACCTAACCTAACCTAACCTAACCTAACCTAACCTAACCTAACCTAACCTAACCTAACCTAACCTAACCTAACCTAACCTAACCTAACCTAACCTAACCTAACCTAACCTAACCTAACCTAACCTAACCTAACCTAACCTAACCTAACCTAACCTAACCTAACCTAACCTAACCTAACCTAACCTAACCTAACCTAACCTAACCTAACCTAACCTAACCTAACCTAACCTAACCTAACCTAACCTAACCTAACCTAACCTAACCTAACCTAACCTAACCTAACCTAACCTAACCTAACCTAACCTAACCTAACCTAACCTAACCTAACCTAACCTAACCTAACCTAACCTAACCTAACCTAACCTAACCTAACCTAACCTAACCTAACCTAACATAACCTAACCTAACCTAACCTAACCTAACCTAACCTAACCTAACCTAACCTAACCTAACCTAACCTAACCTAACCTAACCTAACCTAACCTAACCTAACCTAACCTAACCTAACCTAACCTAACCTAACCTAACCTAACCTAACCTAACCTAACCTAACCTAACCTAACCTAACCTAACCTAACCTAACCTA
Organism: Parnassius smintheus behrii; assembly: GCA_036936625.1. Taxonomy (NCBI): domain Eukaryota; kingdom Metazoa; phylum Arthropoda; class Insecta; order Lepidoptera; family Papilionidae; genus Parnassius; species Parnassius smintheus. The sequence continues at coordinate 23,058 of JAUPFT010000030.1, forward strand.
ACCTAACCTAACCTAACCTAACCTAACCTAACCTAACCTAACCTAACCTAACCTAACCTAACCTAACCTAACCTAACCTAACCTAACCTAACCTAACCTAACCTAACCTAACCTAACCTAACCTAACCTAACCTAACCTAACCTAACCTAACCTAACCTAACCTAACCTAACCTAACCTAACCTAACCTAACCTAACCTAACCTAACCTAACCTAACCTAACCTAACCTAACCTAACCTAACCTAACCTAACCTAACCTAACCTAACCTAACCTAACCTAACCTAACCTAACCTAACCTAACCTAACCTAACCTAACCTAACCTAACCTAACCTAACCTAACCTAACCTAACCTAACCTAACCTAACCTAACCTAACCTAACCTAACCTAACCTAACCTAACCTAACCTAACCTAACCTAACCTAACCTAACCTAACCTAACCTAACCTAACCTAACCTAACCTAACCTAACCTAACCTAACCTAACCTAACCTAACCTAACCTAACCTAACCTAACCTAACCTAACCTAACCTAACCTAACCTAACCTAACCTAACCTAACCTAACCTAACCTAACCTAACCTAACCTAACCTAACCTAACCTAACCTAACCTAACCTAACCTAACCTAACCTAACCTAACCTAACCTAACCTAACCTAACCTAACCTAACCTAACCTAACCTAACCTAACCTAACCTAACCTAACCTAACCTAACCTAACCTAACCTAACCTAACCTAACCTAACCTAACCTAACCTAACCTAACCTAACCTAACCTAACCTAACCTAACCTAACCTAACCTAACCTAACCTAACCTAACCTAACCTAACCTAACCTAACCTAACCTAACCTAACCTAACCTAACCTAACCTAACCTAACCTAACCTAACCTAACCTAACCTAACCTAACCTAACCTAACCTAACCTAACCTAACCTAACCTAACCTAACCTAACCTAACCTAACCTAACCTAACCTAACCTAACCTAACCTAACCTAACCTAACCTAACCTAACCTAACCTAACCTAACCTAACCTAACCTAACCTAACCTAACCTAACCTAACCTAACCTAACCTAACCTAACCTAACCTAACCTAACCTAACCTAACCTAACCTAACCTAACCTAACCTAACCTAACCTAACCTAACCTAACCTAACCTAACCTAACCTAACCTAACCTAACCTAACCTAACCTAACCTAACCTAACCTAACCTAACCTAACCTAACCTAACCTAACCTAACCTAACCTAACCTAACCTAACCTAACCTAACCTAACCTAACCTAACCTAACCTAACCTAACCTAACCTAACCTAACCTAACCTAACCTAACCTAACCTAACCTAACCTAACCTAACCTAACCTAACCTAACCTAACCTAACCTAACCTAACCTAACCTAACCTAACCTAACCTAACCTAACCTAACCTAACCTAACCTAACCTAACCTAACCTAACCTAACCTAACCTAACCTAACCTAACCTAACCTAACCTAACCTAACCTAACCTAACCTAACCTAACCTAACCTAACCTAACCTAACCTAACCTAACCTAACCTAACCTAACCTAACCTAACCTAACCTAACCTAACCTAACCTAACCTAACCTAACCTAACCTAACCTAACCTAACCTAACCTAACCTAACCTAACCTAACCTAACCTAACCTAACCTAACCTAACCTAACCTAACCTAACCTAACCTAACCTAACCTAACCTAACCTAACCTAACCTAACCTAACCTAACCTAACCTAACCTAACCTAACCTAACCTAACCTAACCTAACCTAACCTAACCTAACCTAACCTAACCTAACCTAACCTAACCTAACCTAACCTAACCTAACCTAACCTAACCTAACCTAACCTAACCTAACCTAACCTAACCTAACCTAACCTAACCTAACCTAACCTAACCTAACCTAACCTAACCTAACCTAACCTAACCTAACCTAACCTAACCTAACCTAACCTAACCTAACCTAACCTAACCTAACCTAACCTAACCTAACCTAACCTAACCTAACCTAACCTAACCTAACCTAACCTAACCTAACCTAACCTAACCTAACCTAACCTAACCTAACCTAACCTAACCTAACCTAACCTAACCTAACCTAACCTAACCTAACCTAACCTAACCTAACCTAACCTAACCTAACCTAACCTAACCTAACCTAACCTAACCTAACCTAACCTAACCTAACCTAACCTAACCTAACCTAACCTAACCTAACCTAACCTAACCTAACCTAACCTAACCTAACCTAACCTAACCTAACCTAACCTAACCTAACCTAACCTAACCTAACCTAACCTAACCTAACCTAACCTAACCTAACCTAACCTAACCTAACCTAACCTAACCTAACCTAACCTAACCTAACCTAACCTAACCTAACCTAACCTAACCTAACCTAACCTAACCTAACCTAACCTAACCTAACCTAACCTAACCTAACCTAACCTAACCTAACCTAACCTAACCTAACCTAACCTAACCTAACCTAACCTAACCTAACCTAACCTAACCTAACCTAACCTAACCTAACCTAACCTAACCTAACCTAACCTAACCTAACCTAACCTAACCTAACCTAACCTAACCTAACCTAACCTAACCTAACCTAACCTAACCTAACCTAACCTAACCTAACCTAACCTAACCTAACCTAACCTAACCTAACCTAACCTAACCTAACCTAACCTAACCTAACCTAACCTAACCTAACCTAACCTAACCTAACCTAACCTAACCTAACCTAACCTAACCTAACCTAACCTAACCTAACCTAACCTAACCTAACCTAACCTAACCTAACCTAACCTAACCTAACCTAACCTAACCTAACCTAACCTAACCTAACCTAACCTAACCTAACCTAACCTAACCTAACCTAACCTAACCTAACCTAACCTAACCTAACCTAACCTAACCTAACCTAACCTAACCTAACCTAACCTAACCTAACCTAACCTAACCTAACCTAACCTAACCTAACCTAACCTAACCTAACCTAACCTAACCTAACCTAACCTAACCTAACCTAACCTAACCTAACCTAACCTAACCTAACCTAACCTAACCTAACCTAACCTAACCTAACCTAACCTAACCTAACCTAACCTAACCTAACCTAACCTAACCTAACCTAACCTAACCTAACCTAACCTAACCTAACCTAACCTAACCTAACCTAACCTAACCTAACCTAACCTAACCTAACCTAACCTAACCTAACCTAACCTAACCTAACCTAACCTAACCTAACCTAACCTAACCTAACCTAACCTAACCTAACCTAACCTAACCTAACCTAACCTAACCTAACCTAACCTAACCTAACCTAACCTAACCTAACCTAACCTAACCTAACCTAACCTAACCTAACCTAACCTAACCTAACCTAACCTAACCTAACCTAACCTAACCTAACCTAACCTAACCTAACCTAACCTAACCTAACCTAACCTAACCTAACCTAACCTAACCTAACCTAACCTAACCTAACCTAACCTAACCTAACCTAACCTAACCTAACCTAACCTAACCTAACCTAACCTAACCTAACCTAACCTAACCTAACCTAACCTAACCTAACCTAACCTAACCTAACCTAACCTAACCTAACCTAACCTAACCTAACCTAACCTAACCTAACCTAACCTAACCTAACCTAACCTAACCTAACCTAACCTAACCTAACCTAACCTAACCTAACCTAACCTAACCTAACCTAACCTAACCTAACCTAACCTAACCTAACCTAACCTAACCTAACCTAACCTAACCTAACCTAACCTAACCTAACCTAACCTAACCTAACCTAACCTATCCTAACCTAACCTAACCTAACCTAACCTAACCTAACCTAACCTAACCTAACCTAACCTAACCTAACCTAACCTAACCTAACCTAACCTAACCTAACCTAACCTAACCTAACCTAACCTAACCTAACCTAACCTAACCTAACCTAACCTAACCTAACCTAACCTAACCTAACCTAACCTAACCTAACCTAACCTAACCTAACCTAACCTAACCTAACCTAACCTAACCTAACCTAACCTAACCTAACCTAACCTAACCTAACCTAACCTAACCTAACCTAACCTAACCTAACCTAACCTAACCTAACCTAACCTAACCTAACCTAACCTAACCTAACCTAACCTAACCTAACCTAACCTAACCTAACCTAACCTAACCTAACCTAACCTAACCTAACCTAACCTAACCTAACCTAACCTAACCTAACCTAACCTAACCTAACCTAACCTAACCTAACCTAACCTAACCTAACCTAACCTAACCTAACCTAACCTAACCTAACCTAACCTAACCTAACCTAACCTAACCTAACCTAACCTAACCTAACCTAACCTAACCTAACCTAACCTAACCTAACCTAACCTAACCTAACCTAACCTAACCTAACCTAACCTAACCTAACCTAACCTAACCTAACCTAACCTAACCTAACCTAACCTAACCTAACCTAACCTAACCTAACCTAACCTAACCTAACCTAACCTAACCTAACCTAACCTAACCTAACCTAACCTAACCTAACCTAACCTAACCTAACCTAACCTAACCTAACCTAACCTAACCTAACCTAACCTAACCTAACCTAACCTAACCTAACCTAACCTAACCTAACCTAACCTAACCTAACCTAACCTAACCTAACCTAACCTAACCTAACCTAACCTAACCTAACCTAACCTAACCTAACCTAACCTAACCTAACCTAACCTAACCTAACCTAACCTAACCTAACCTAACCTAACCTAACCTAACCTAACCTAACCTAACCTAACCTAACCTAACCTAACCTAACCTAACCTAACCTAACCTAACCTAACCTAACCTAACCTAACCTAACCTAACCTAACCTAACCTAACCTAACCTAACCTAACCTAACCTAACCTAACCTAACCTAACCTAACCTAACCTAACCTAACCTAACCTAACCTAACCTAACCTAACCTAACCTAACCTAACCTAACCTAACCTAACCTAACCTAACCTAACCTAACCTAACCTAACCTAACCTAACCTAACCTAACCTAACCTAACCTAACCTAACCTAACCTAACCTAACCTAACCTAACCTAACCTAACCTAACCTAACCTAACCTAACCTAACCTAACCTAACCTAACCTAACCTAACCTAACCTAACCTAACCTAACCTAACCTAACCTAACCTAACCTAACCTAACCTAACCTAACCTAACCTAACCTAACCTAACCTAACCTAACCTAACCTAACCTAACCTAACCTAACCTAACCTAACCTAACCTAACCTAACCTAACCTAACCTAACCTAACCTAACCTAACCTAACCTAACCTAACCTAACCTAACCTAACCTAACCTAACCTAACCTAACCTAACCTAACCTAACCTAACCTAACCTAACCTAACCTAACCTAACCTAACCTAACCTAACCTAACCTAACCTAACCTAACCTAACCTAACCTAACCTAACCTAACCTAACCTAACCTAACCTAACCTAACCTAACCTAACCTAACCTAACCTAACCTAACCTAACCTAACCTAACCTAACCTAACCTAACCTAACCTAACCTAACCTAACCTAACCTAACCTAACCTAACCTAACCTAACCTAACCTAACCTAACCTAACCTAACCTAACCTAACCTAACCTAACCTAACCTAACCTAACCTAACCTAACCTAACCTAACCTAACCTAACCTAACCTAACCTAACCTAACCTAACCTAACCTAACCTAACCTAACCTAACCTAACCTAACCTAACCTAACCTAACCTAACCTAACCTAACCTAACCTAACCTAACCTAACCTAACCTAACCTAACCTAACCTAACCTAACCTAACCTAACCTAACCTAACCTAACCTAACCTAACCTAACCTAACCTAACCTAACCTAACCTAACCTAACCTAACCTAACCTAACCTAACCTAACCTAACCTAACCTAACCTAACCTAACCTAACCTAACCTAACCTAACCTAACCTAACCTAACCTAACCTAACCTAACCTAACCTAACCTAACCTAACCTAACCTAACCTAACCTAACCTAACCTAACCTAACCTAACCTAACCTAACCTAACCTAACCTAACCTAACCTAACCTAACCTAACCTAACCTAACCTAACCTAACCTAACCTAACCTAACCTAACCTAACCTAACCTAACCTAACCTAACCTAACCTAACCTAACCTAACCTAACCTAACCTAACCTAACCTAACCTAACCTAACCTAACCTAACCTAACCTAACCTAACCTAACCTAACCTAACCTAACCTAACCTAACCTAACCTAACCTAACCTAACCTAACCTAACCTAACCTAACCTAACCTAACCTAACCTAACCTAACCTAACCTAACCTAACCTAACCTAACCTAACCTAACCTAACCTAACCTAACCTAACCTAACCTAACCTAACCTAACCTAACCTAACCTAACCTAACCTAACCTAACCTAACCTAACCTAACCTAACCTAACCTAACCTAACCTAACCTAACCTAACCTAACCTAACCTAACCTAACCTAACCTAACCTAACCTAACCTAACCTAACCTAACCTAACCTAACCTAACCTAACCTAACCTAACCTAACCTAACCTAACCTAACCTAACCTAACCTAACCTAACCTAACCTAACCTAACCTAACCTAACCTAACCTAACCTAACCTAACCTAACCTAACCTAACCTAACCTAACCTAACCTAACCTAACCTAACCTAACCTAACCTAACCTAACCTAACCTAACCTAACCTAACCTAACCTAACCTAACCTAACCTAACCTAACCTAACCTAACCTAACCTAACCTAACCTAACCTAACCTAACCTAACCTAACCTAACCTAACCTAACCTAACCTAACCTAACCTAACCTAACCTAACCTAACCTAACCTAACCTAACCTAACCTAACCTAACCTAACCTAACCTAACCTAACCTAACCTAACCTAACCTAACCTAACCTAACCTAACCTAACCTAACCTAACCTAACCTAACCTAACCTAACCTAACCTAACCTAACCTAACCTAACCTAACCTAACCTAACCTAACCTAACCTAACCTAACCTAACCTAACCTAACCTAACCTAACCTAACCTAACCTAACCTAACCTAACCTAACCTAACCTAACCTAACCTAACCTAACCTAACCTAACCTAACCTAACCTAACCTAACCTAACCTAACCTAACCTAACCTAACCTAACCTAACCTAACCTAACCTAACCTAACCTAACCTAACCTAACCTAACCTAACCTAACCTAACCTAACCTAACCTAACCTAACCTAACCTAACCTAACCTAACCTAACCTAACCTAACCTAACCTAACCTAACCTAACCTAACCTAACCTAACCTAACCTAACCTAACCTAACCTAACCTAACCTAACCTAACCTAACCTAACCTAACCTAACCTAACCTAACCTAACCTAACCTAACCTAACCTAACCTAACCTAACCTAACCTAACCTAACCTAACCTAACCTAACCTAACCTAACCTAACCTAACCTAACCTAACCTAACCTAACCTAACCTAACCTAACCTAACCTAACCTAACCTAACCTAACCTAACCTAACCTAACCTAACCTAACCTAACCTAACCTAACCTAACCTAACCTAACCTAACCTAACCTAACCTAACCTAACCTAACCTAACCTAACCTAACCTAACCTAACCTAACCTAACCTAACCTAACCTAACCTAACCTAACCTAACCTAACCTAACCTAACCTAACCTAACCTAACCTAACCTAACCTAACCTAACCTAACCTAACCTAACCTAACCTAACCTAACCTAACCTAACCTAACCTAACCTAACCTAACCTAACCTAACCTAACCTAACCTAACCTAACCTAACCTAACCTAACCTAACCTAACCTAACCTAACCTAACCTAACCTAACCTAACCTAACCTAACCTAACCTAACCTAACCTAACCTAACCTAACCTAACCTAACCTAACCTAACCTAACCTAACCTAACCTAACCTAACCTAACCTAACCTAACCTAACCTAACCTAACCTAACCTAACCTAACCTAACCTAACCTAACCTAACCTAACCTAACCTAACCTAACCTAACCTAACCTAACCTAACCTAACCTAACCTAACCTAACCTAACCTAACCTAACCTAACCTAACCTAACCTAACCTAACCTAACCTAACCTAACCTAACCTAACCTAACCTAACCTAACCTAACCTAACCTAACCTAACCTAACCTAACCTAACCTAACCTAACCTAACCTAACCTAACCTAACCTAACCTAACCTAACCTAACCTAACCTAACCTAACCTAACCTAACCTAACCTAACCTAACCTAACCTAACCTAACCTAACCTAACCTAACCTAACCTAACCTAACCTAACCTAACCTAACCTAACCTAACCTAACCTAACCTAACCTAACCTAACCTAACCTAACCTAACCTAACCTAACCTAACCTAACCTAACCTAACCTAACCTAACCTAACCTAACCTAACCTAACCTAACCTAACCTAACCTAACCTAACCTAACCTAACCTAACCTAACCTAACCTAACCTAACCTAACCTAACCTAACCTAACCTAACCTAACCTAACCTAACCTAACCTAACCTAACCTAACCTAACCTAACCTAACCTAACCTAACCTAACCTAACCTAACCTAACCTAACCTAACCTAACCTAACCTAACCTAACCTAACCTAACCTAACCTAACCTAACCTAACCTAACCTAACCTAACCTAACCTAACCTAACCTAACCTAACCTAACCTAACCTAACCTAACCTAACCTAACCTAACCTAACCTAACCTAACCTAACCTAACCTAACCTAACCTAACCTAACCTAACCTAACCTAACCTAACCTAACCTAACCTAACCTAACCTAACCTAACCTAACCTAACCTAACCTAACCTAACCTAACCTAACCTAACCTAACCTAACCTAACCTAACCTAACCTAACCTAACCTAACCTAACCTAACCTAACCTAACCTAACCTAACCTAACCTAACCTAACCTAACCTAACCTAACCTAACCTAACCTAACCTAACCTAACCTAACCTAACCTAACCTAACCTAACCTAACCTAACCTAACCTAACCTAACCTAACCTAACCTAACCTAACCTAACCTAACCTAACCTAACCTAACCTAACCTAACCTAACCTAACCTAACCTAACCTAACCTAACCTAACCTAACCTAACCTAACCTAACCTAACCTAACCTAACCTAACCTAACCTAACCTAACCTAACCTAACCTAACCTAACCTAACCTAACCTAACCTAACCTAACCTAACCTAACCTAACCTAACCTAACCTAACCTAACCTAACCTAACCTAACCTAACCTAACCTAACCTAACCTAACCTAACCTAACCTAACCTAACCTAACCTAACCTAACCTAACCTAACCTAACCTAACCTAACCTAACCTAACCTAACCTAACCTAACCTAACCTAACCTAACCTAACCTAACCTAACCTAACCTAACCTAACCTAACCTAACCTAACCTAACCTAACCTAACCTAACCTAACCTAACCTAACCTAACCTAACCTAACCTAACCTAACCTAACCTAACCTAACCTAACCTAACCTAACCTAACCTAACCTAACCTAACCTAACCTAACCTAACCTAACCTAACCTAACCTAACCTAACCTAACCTAACCTAACCTAACCTAACCTAACCTAACCTAACCTAACCTAACCTAACCTAACCTAACCTAACCTAACCTAACCTAACCTAACCTAACCTAACCTAACCTAACCTAACCTAACCTAACCAGTTGCAATCGATCCGCGCTCGAAAACGCATCATTTTGCACGTGCTCCAACTTAAAAAAATTCAAAATAGTGGGTTATTGTGGTCCGATTTGGACAAGTGAAGTGTCGGCAGGTGTGGAAACCTAAAACCTATACACCTGAATTGAGAAAACAACCCGGACTTTTCCTGGTGAAGCACAGGAACAAGAAAACTACCTTTTTTGAGGTTAGTTTTCGAGAAATAAACGTTTAGACGTCAGTATCTTTTGATTTTGACGAGTGCCCCCTCAAAATTCGACTGCCCCAAGCAGGGCTTTAGTGATCTGCTGATTTTGGGTGCAATAGAAAAAATTTTGGACCACGGATTTCGGAGTAATCCTCAAAAAAACAAGTACCACGTGGTGCTGAAAATCAAGAACGGAAGTAGCTACCGGGCTGAAAATTTTCAAGAACCAAGAATTAGATAAGAAGAGAGCTTCAAAACAGTTTGTCGATTTTTATGTTGTATATTTTTTAAGTTATTACATTTTCAAAATTGAAATTTCGAACACAATTTTCTCAGATTGTATAGCGTTCGCGAAAATTTTGCAACTGCTATCTTTTGCGCGCTAACCGAAACTATATATAAACGTGTTTAAATTTTAAAATTTACTTGCAAAAACTATTAAAACAATTAATTTTGTTGAAAAATATTATTTTTAAAATTTTTATATAAAATAGTAAATAAATTTAAAAAATTTGTGCGGTATAGGATTAGGTATATATTCTTAATATTTATCAAATTTTTTCTGGATTTTTCCGACATCGGGTTTCGAAGATATAAAATTTTATGTATTTTTATCCAATTACTAGTAAATAAATAGAAATAAATTAAAATTGACACTAAATATAGTCTAATTACATAGAAGACGACTTAATTAAGCCCAAACTCAACATCAAAAGTCCCAAAATTGGCGATTTTAGAAAAAATTCAACAATTTGGTTTTTTGGTTTTATTTTTTTATTTGCTTGTATCTTCGAAGATCCTGGTCGTAGAAACCTCGGATTTTAAACATAGGCTTTAGGAGCAAAAAGTTTATAATAGTAATTAGTTTTCAGGCGTATTGGATGCCTGAAATTTTTTTCTCCTGAAACCATTTTCAGGACACAATTTAGGTCCAGCCCAGCTTTATATTCCAAACCCCGTCTCCGTACGACTTTTAGTTTTAAAGTTACAGGCTTCTAAAGATAGCTTTTGACAGCTGGGCGGCCATCTTGAAAAACTTCAAACTGCCAGAACTTCGGCCCTAGGCGTCGCAGAAACCTGCGGATTTTGATACTTGCATTTCGGGATTGAGTTCTACCAACCCCCCGAAGTTCAGGCTTTTTGGAGCCCATATTTTTTAGTGTTCTGAAAGTGACTTTAGCGGACAGATTAGGAAAACTATCGGAGCATGGTCGAAACGCGGATCTTCTGCGACTACTAGAAGCAAAGTTATCGGCATTTAAAACTCAACTTTGACATTTAAGCGGCCATTTTGAAAAACTTTAAAAGCTTGTATCTGCCGAACGGGAAGTCGTAGAAGACTGGGACTTTGATTATAAATATTAAAAAGGAGTCTAGAAACGGACTGATAGGTTTTCAGGCATTTTCAGTATCAAAATTTTTTGTGTCCTGAAAAGCGTAATACATTGCAGCCCTGGCCAAACCCACCAAAAAGAGCCCAAGCACAAAGCTGTAAGCCCACTCGTTCGGGAGATACAGCGTTTTAACCAAAGAACTGGCAGCCATATTGCTTTGCAACCAGGATTTTAAAGCGCTGTAACTACTGAACCTTTTGGGCTGGACTTATCGAGTTTGGGTTCTTTGGAAAGGGCTCGAGGAGCGCTTTTAATGGTCTAGGAGAAATTGACTCTACATAGAGCCAGGGACCTGTTAACCTGTAAGTCCAAGTTTTGGAAATTTTTACAAAAAATTTTTTAGTCATAGTTAAGTGTTATATTTTAGGAACTTTTCATCACGAACTTGTATATTTATTATAAGCTTAGACAATAGAACGAAGTAGAGTATATACTCTACATAAAGAAATTTATTTTCATATTTACTCTTTTTAAGTTATTTCCTTTGACGCGGTACCAGGTACAAATAACCTTTAACTGAGAACAACTCTGAACTCAACACAAGCCGTGTCGAACTGCAAATATATAATTTTATTTTTATACAACTTATACAAATTTATTTTATCTTACTTTATTTTGATTTTATTTTGTGACCAATTCTTTTGAACAAAAGACGCGTTCCCCCTTAACATGTTGGGCATCCGAACCCCCGCTAAAAAGACCGAGGACAGCGCCAAAGACATGAGCTCTCACGGCTCTCCCAGTGGGACAGAGAAGGCAGGACCTTCTCCAAAGAATAACCAGAAGACGCTGGTCTCTAGCGTGAGGAGAAGTATAGGGGAATGGGAGACAGGAAAAGTAGAAACGGAAGCCAGACCACAAAGCTCTCCAAAAAAGGTGGCCCCGGATACTCGTCAAAAACAAAAAATCACGCTGTCTCAGGAAGCAAGGGGTACAACCCGCAGAACATCAGAGGAGGCATCAGAAGGTCTACAGAAAACGGAGAACGCAAAATATATGGACCGTCTGACTGAGGCTCGTGCCTGCCTCCACAAAGCTAAACTGCACCTTAGCAATTCGCGCAACCTAAGAACGGATATTAAAACCGAGGTCACCCAGGCTATAGAAAGGCTTTACCAGCTAGTTAAAGAGGCGGAGACAGGGAAGAACATAGGAAAAGAGAGTAAATTAAAGGAGCAAGAGAAAATAGAGGAAAAAAGGGATAATGAATATGAAAGAGATAAATTAGAACAACATAATAAACTAATAAATAAGTTAGAAGAACATGGAAAACTTTTGGCAGAAAATAGCAAAGAGATTGGAAATTTAAGGGAAGAAATGAAAAAGCAAGAAAATAAAGAAGAAAAAGCAACATACGCAAATATACTAGCTGGGAAACCGAAAAGATCATTTCCAGAAAACATGACCATGCATTCGTTGGCAATTACGTCAACAGACGAAATGGAGACAGGAGATCAGGTGATAGAGAAGTTAAGAAAGGTAATAAATGCCAAAGAGGACGGACTCAAAATAGATAGAATTAGGAAAGCAAGGGACAGAAAAGTAATAGTAGGATGCTGTACCCAGGGAGAGATAAATAAAGTTAAGGAAAGCTTAAAAAAGGCAAGTCAACACTTAAATGTAGACGAAATAAAAAACAAGGACCCGCTTGTAATTCTTAAAGATGTGTTGCAATACAACTCGGAGGAAGAGATAATAAAGGCAATTAGGATCCAAAACAAACAACTCTTTAAAGACCTGGAAGAAAACGAAAGCCGAATGGAGATGAAATATAAGAAAAAGACCAGAAATCCGCACACGTCCCACATAGTGATGAGAGTCTCACCACAGCTTTGGAATCGTCTCACAGAAGTAGGAGTGATTCATATTGATCTTCAACGAGTGAGGGTAGAAGATCAATCCCCACTCATCCAATGTTCACGGTGCTTAGGATACGGGCATACCAAGCGCCTGTGCAATGAGACGACAGAAGTCTGCAGCCACTGTGGAGGCCCACACCTCAGGACGGAGTGCACCGACTGGCTTTCCGGAGAAGTACCATCATGCAGAAACTGCATAAAAGCCAAAATGGATAAAAAAGAACATAACGCGTTCAGTTCAGACTGCCCAGTAAGAAGGAGATGGGAGACCTTGGCAAGATCCACCGTGGCTTATTGCTAAGGTGGTCCTAGGGTCTGGCATAAACTTCGACGCGGGCAACCGCCGGTATCGCGCGATGCAGGCAAATCTCCGGAGATCCGAGTTAGCTACGGCTGAGTTGATCACCGAAGCGACCTGGAAAAAAATATCCTTTGCACTGATCCAGGAGCCCTACATTGGAAGTATTGGGGAGATGAAGCACTACCCAGGGACACGAATAATACAATGTCACCGAGAACCCAACACCGAAAAGGTCATTAAGGCAGCCATTGTATTGTTCGACGACGCCATTAACGTAACCCAGTGTCCTAGTCTAACAACGGAAAACATCGTGGTTGCTAAATTGAGGACAGGGACCTGGGAGATGGGAGTGGCGTCAGTCTATCTGGAATGCGACAAACCAATCGACCCATATATGAAAACGATTGAGAAAGCCGTGGAATCTCTGGGGACTGTCAACGTGATACTTGGCGGAGACGTGAACGCGTGGAACAGCTGGTGGGGAAGCCGGGAGGTGGACAGTAGAGGGCTAGATGTTGCTGCAAAACTGGACGAACTGGAGCTCCATATACTCAACCGGGGAACTGAACCCACTTTTGACACCATCAGAGGTGGAAAAAGGTTCTCTAGTTGTGTTGATATAACTACCTGTTCGACGAGCCTACTTGGGAGGGTAGATAACTGGAGACTTTCTGACGAAATCACGAGTTCGGATCACAAGGCAATCCTGTTTGACATAAATTTAGAAAAATCAGTAGGCACTGATGTAAATAGAACAACTAGAAAATACAATACAAAAAAGGCAAACTGGAGCGAGTTTCGTGGGAAACTCATCCAGGTTTGGAGCAGTAAATCAATAAACAAAATAGAAATAGATAAAATAGAAACAATAGAAAAATTGGAAACAAAAATAGAAGAAGTCACGGAAACAATAATAGAAACATGCGAAATATACATACCCAAATTAAAAAACAAAATACGAACGGGATTGCCTTGGTGGACCGAAGAGCTAACACAGCGCAAAAAAGAAGTCTCCAGACTAAAACGTCGTATTACATGTGCAGCACCAGTTCGTCGAGAGTGGGTGGTTCAGCAATATCTTGAGGTCAAAGAAAAATACCAACAGGAGGTAAAAAGGGCTCAAACTTCCAGCTGGAAAGACTTCTGCAGCAAACAAGAGCGCGAGTCAATGTGGGACAGCATCTACAGGGTGATAGGCCACACATCGCAGAGACAAGAGGATATTCCCCTTGTCCTGAATGGGAAAACATTAGGAAATGTGGAATCTGCAAAGACCTTGGGGAAGTCGTTCTATCCGGAAGACGATACACAGGAAGATGATGAAGGTCACAGACAAATGAGAGAAGCAGCGAGCGTAGTAAATGCACGGTCGCATGATAATTCATGCGATCCACCTTTTACGATGGAAGAGTTAATGTGGTCTGTGACCAGTTTCAACCACAAAAAGGCACCAGGTGATGACGGTCTTACAGCCGACATATGCAATGAAGCTATTATCCTGAACCCCACAATGTTTTTGGCGCTGTTTAATAAATGCCTCAGTTTGTCCCTTTTTCCCAAAAAATGGAAAAAGGCAGTAGTAGTGGTGCTGCGAAAGCCTGGCAAAGACGATTATACACATCCCAAGTCCTATAGGCCAATTGGACTGCTATCAGTACTTGGGAAAATCTTTGAAAAAATATTGGTGCAAAGAATTAAATGGCACATTCTACCTAATATTAGCCGCAAACAATATGGCTTTATGCCACAGCGCAGTACCGAGGACTCCCTCTATGATATGATGCAATTCATAAAATTCAAACTCAAAAATAAAGAACTGATCGTAGTCGTATCCTTGGACATACAGGGAGCCTTCGATAACGCCTGGTGGCCGGCAATAAGATGCAGACTGGCAGAGACGAGGTGCCCGATAAATTTAAGGCGCCTCGTAGACAGTTACTTCAAAGATAGGACAGTCTGCATCAGATACAGCGGGGTAGAATGGGTCCAAAATACCACAAAGGGATGTGTTCAAGGGTCCATAGGGGGTCCTATTTTTTGGAATTTGCTGCTTGACCCATTATTAAAAGAATTAAATGACAAAGGGGAATACTGCCAGGCTTTCGCAGATGACGTTGTCCTGATCTTCTCGGGGGACAAGGCATCGGAAGTGCAGGATCGGACCAACGCAGCACTCGCACATGTCCAGAAGTGGGGAGTCAGAAACAAGCTTAAATTTGCTCCGCATAAAACTAAAGCAATGGTGATTACCAAAAAAATTAAGTATGACTCACCACTTCTGAAGATGGGCGGGGAAGACATAGCGTTGACCAAAGAAATTAAAATCTTGGGGCTCACGATTGATAACAAATTGACCTACAACACACATGTAAAAAACGTGTGTCGTAAGGCGCAAAGTCTCTATTGCCAACTATCGAGAGCAGCCAGGATCAGTTGGGGCCTGAACCCCGAGATCATCAGGACAATCTACGTCGCGGTGACGGAGCCGATCATTATGTATGCGGCAAGTGTATGGGCACCAACTACACACAAACGGGAAACCAAAAAGCAGCTCGACATGGTACAACGCGGGTTCGTTCAGAAAATTGTAAAATCTTATAAAACCGTATCTCTACACTCGGTCCTGCTACTTGCGGGGCTGCTTCCTTTGGACCTAAGGGTACGGGAAGCAGCCTTGCTTTATGAAATAAGAAAAGGATATTCCCGGCAAGTGGTGGGGGACCGAGATGTGGAGAGGAAAATAGATTTCTCTAAAATACCTCACCCCGCGAGTCAAGTTGGGCTGCGATTTACATGCCTGGAGGACCGTGCACAAATTGACCAATACGACAACAAAAGCTTAAAAATATACACAGACGGAAGCAAAATAGAGGGGAAAGTCGGCGCTGCGTTATCTATTTGGAATGACGTAGCGGAGACAAGTACCCGAAAAATAAAATTGGAAAATTTCTGCACGGTCTACCAGGCGGAGTTGCTGGCAATACTTGAGGCAACAAACCACGCGCTTAAAGACCAGGCAAAGAGTTGTAACATCTATAGCGACTCAAGATCTGCTCTCGAAACAGTCATCCGCAACGTTTCCCTCCATCCCCTAGCGGCAAAAATTAGAAAAAACATTTCGGAAACACAAAAACAAGGTAAATTTATAAAATTATTTTGGATCAAGGCACACGCAGGATTGGAGGGAAATGAGAGAGCAGATCAATTAGCAAAAGAAGCCGCTCTAAAGCTAAAAAGAAAAGCTGAATATGACAAGTGCCCGATTTCATTTGTCAAGCGTCAGATCCGACAAGAGACGCTTGAGGAATGGAACCGACGCTACATTGAAGGTGAGACGGCCTCCATAACAAAAATATTTTTCCCTGATGTTATAAGCGCTTATCCTATTATAAGAAAACTAAAAATAGACCCACTAATGGTTCAAGTGATGACAGGACATGGCGGGTTCTCAGAATATTTGTATCGGTTCAAGTGTAAGGAGAGCCCGGCATGTACCTGTGATCCAATTAAAGAAGAATCTGTAATTCATATTATAACTGAATGTCCTATATATAGCAAAGAAAGAAATAACATAGAAATAGAACTAGGATTAAGAATAGATAAACATAACATATGTCAAATCGTAGGAAATAAACATATTAGAAATAAGTTTCTCAATTACTGTAAAATTATAGCAAATAAGGTAGTAAAGAAAAATAAATGAAATTAGAATTAAGGGAAACTGTAAACTATATTATATAGTAATATAAAGTAAACAGTTCCACAAATTAAGAGTAATGTAGATTGAGAAACATTAATAAATATTAAAGTAGGTAATAAAAATGATAGATATAACTTAACTTAGAAATAAGGACCAACTGTAACGAACAAAATAGTAATAAGAATGAATGTAGTAATATAAGACAAGTGTAAACCAAAAATAAGACCTGTAATAGAATGTAAGAATTAAAAAGAAAAAAGCAAAAAAAAATAAAATAAATAAAATAAAATAGAAAAAAAATAAATAAAGAAAAGAAAAAAATAAAAAGAAGGAAAAAGTCCCTGATCTCCATGTTAGGGGGAACTAGAAAAAAAAACAAAAAAAAAAAAAAAAAAAAAAAAAACCTAACCTAACCTAACCTAACCTAACCTAACCTAACCTAACCTAACCTAACCTAACCTAACCTAACCTAACCTAACCTAACCTAACCTAACCTAACCTAACCTAACCTAACCTAACCTAACCTAACCTAACCTAACCTAACCTAACCTAACCTAACCTAACCTAACCTAACCTAACCTAACCTAACCTAACCTAACCTAACCTAACCAGTTGCACTCCAAACGCCGTTCCGTACGCAGCATTTTCGTATCGCTCCGCGTTCGAAAAATCAAAGTGTTGGATCAAAGTGTACCAAATCATAAGTGTTATATATCGTTAGACGCGTCTAATTGAGACGAACATAGTGGTGAAAAGAGAAGTGAAAAAAGTGTTAAAACAAAAAAGTTATTACAGAAAAACTGGTTTTTATAACCTCAAAAAACTTCCAAGTGAAACGTAGCTCGATAACGATCGACGACATATGGTTTTTATTATGTCAAAAGAAGCGCCCTGACGAGCTTAAGCGTCTTGGCTAATTACCGGATTTTTTCGACGTCTGCGCACCGAAATATTTTCGGAAATCCAAAACCACGTGGACACGTGTTTTTGGATTGGATGCTGTGCGGCCAAATTTGACATCATACATCGGAAGAGGATTTCGAGGCAAAGCGTTCGACACCTCGATCACAAAAATTGGACAACAAACACCGGAGATATCACGCTTTGAAGACACCGATTTTCAGCCGGGAGATTCAAAGGTGAATAACTTTCAATTTTCAGTGACGACCTATATAGTTATAAACCTTATGTGAAAGTAAAATTCGAGACCTAACAATAGACGTAAAAACTTTAAAATCGGAGTGTAAATAATAATATTAAGATATTTTTAAAAATTTTGTTTAAACACGTGGTGGCTGAAATATTTTCCTGAAAATCCTGAAAATATCCTGAAAATTTTGTTTGCTTACATATATTATTCCCAAATTTTTTCAAAATTTTCCCTACCAAATTGCACAATTTAGAGCCTTTTTGCGGTTCTTGGTTTTAGTAATCAAAATTAAAAAATCTAAAAACTAAAAATTTTTTCAGGACTCCAAACTCAAAAGTAATATATTATTAAAAAGCAATTAACGCTCTATATACACTATTTTTTACAGAATTTTCGGACAAGTCGTTTTTAAGATATAAAATTAATTGTGAGAGCTGGGAGGTCCTGCAAACTGCACGATAACTGTGTTTTCAGTTTACAGGAAAACGGAGCCTCCTAGCTCAATTCTGACAAAATTTTCCTTCGCCCCCCCCCTAACCCCCCCCCCACACTATCCAGAAGCCGGATAGTCTTCGACCCCCACCGGATCATTTGGACATAGTTTCAACCCCCTACCCCTAAGTTGACTCTTCGACTTAGTCTCTGGGGGATGAAAAACTTCAAACACCTATAACACAGAAACCGGTGGGTCTAGTCGAACGGGGTTTTTTGTAAAAATATCTAGATTTGTAGACCTTCAAATTTATATGTATATAGACTCTACATAGAGACTTCAAAAATTTTTTATATTTAAATTTTTTATTTTTTATTTTTAAAAAATTTTATTTTTATTTTTATTTGTATGTTATAATAACTTTACTTTATATTTTCTTTTAGTGTAAATAATTAGAATTTAAGTGTGACCAGCTATGGTGTAAATTAAATGTTACTTTTAAGTTAAATTATAGAGACAACTCCAGGTAGAGAACTGAATTTTGGACAACCAAATTGACAATAAATTAAAAGGCTGATATACTGACTCTACATAGAGTCTAATAGAGTTATAGGAATAATTATAACATTCCTAAAAAATTATAAATAAATAAGTGAAACAGAGTGTGACAATTAAGTAAAGGGTATAAACGATAAAAATAGAGCGTAACTCTACATAGAGAAACATAGAGCAGCGCGATTATAGGATCTTATTTAACCGATACCGGGTACGAACCCACCATAGCCGTGTCAAGCTGCTTTAAAAAACATTTTATAACTTTTACAAACCTTTATAAAAAATTTTAATTTTAAAAATTTTTTTAAAATTTTTAAAAAATTTTTATTTTATTTTTACTTTTATTTTATTTTATTGTAGTGACCTAAGGACGCGTTCCCCTGAATATGTTCGGCTTCCGCACTCCTACCAAAAAGACCGAGGATAGTTCTAAAGACATGAGCCCCCAAGGCTCTCCAAATGGGACGGAGGAGAAAGAGCTTTCTCCCAAAAATAATAAAACGACGCAGGCCTCCAGTGTGAGGAGAAGCATTGGGGAGTGGGAGGCAGGAAAAGTAGACGCTGAAGCAGGAATTCAGCCTTCCCCCAAAAAGGTGGTCCCGGTGGCACGCCAAAAACCAAAGATAGTATTATCCCAGGAGTCAAAAGGGGCAACTCGTAGAGTTTTGGTGGAACCTAAGGAAAACTCGCCTAAAATGGACACGATAAAATATCCAGATCGTATAATGGAAGCTAGAGCCTGTCTTAACAGAGCGAAATTGCACCTCAGCAACTCGCGAAATCTGAGGAATGACATAAAGACCGAAGTCACGCAAGCAATAGATAGACTTTACCAACTGGTAAAAGAGGCAGAGACAGGAAAAGGCACAGAAAAAGAAAGAAATGCAAAAGAGCAGGAGAAAAAAGCAGATAAACTGGAAGAAGATTTTGAGAAGAGAAAACTAGAAGAACACAACAAACTAATCAAGAAGTTGGTTGAGCACGGGAAACTCCTGGAGGAGAATAAAAATGAGATGGAGAAATTAAGAGAAGAAATAAAGAAGAAAGAAATCAACGAAGAGAAAGGGACCTATGCGAGTGTATTGGCCGGACCACCAAGGAGACAGCCACAACAAAATACGCCAATGCACTCTGTAGTCATAACATCAACTGACGTGAAAGACACAGGAGAAGAAGTTATGGACAGAGTAAGAATGGCAATAAACGCCAAAGAGGAAGGCTTAAAAATAGATAAAATTCGCAAAGCAAGGGACAGAAAAGTAATACTGGGATGTAGCACACAGGAAGAGATAAATAGGGTGAAAGAAAGAATAAAAAATACGAGTCAAAATTTAATTGTAGATGACATTAAAAACAAAGACCCATTAGTTATATTAAAGGATGTACTACAATACAATTCGGACGAAGAAATAATTAAGGCAGTAAGAACACAAAACAAACAGCTCTTTCAAAACATAGACGAAAAAGACAATAGAATGGAGATAAAGTATAGGAAAAAATCTAGAAACCCACACACCGCCCACATTGTAATCAGAGTCTCGCCCCAGATATGGAACTACCTCACAAATGTTGGGTGGATCCATGTGGATCTC
The DNA here is from genome assembly GCA_036936625.1 of Parnassius smintheus behrii. Classification (NCBI taxonomy): domain Eukaryota; kingdom Metazoa; phylum Arthropoda; class Insecta; order Lepidoptera; family Papilionidae; genus Parnassius; species Parnassius smintheus. The sequence continues at coordinate 44,090 of JAUPFT010000030.1, forward strand.
CAGCGAATAAGGGTAGAAGATCAGTCCCCTCTTGTGCAATGTTCGCGGTGTCTGGCCTATGGCCACAGCAAGCGCCTATGCAGTGACACGACAGAAGTCTGTAGCCACTGCGGAGGCCCACACCTGAGATCGCAATGTGCTGACTGGCTTTCAGGAGAAATGCCGTCATGCAGAAATTGCTTCAAGGCGAAAATAGAAAAGAAAGAGCACAATGCCTTCAGTGCAGACTGCCCCGTTAGAAGAAGATGGGAGACTCTAGCGAGGTCCACTGTCGCATATTGTTAAGATTGTCTCCAAGCCAAACAGTAACATAACCCCAAGCAACCACCGATATCACGTGATCCAGGCTAACCTACAAAGGAGTGAGCTGGCCACGGCCGAACTAATTATACAGGCAACGAAAAACAAGGCATCATTTGCCATGGTCCAGGAGCCCTATATTGGACGGATTGGGGAAATGAAGCACCATCCAGGGACAAGAATAGTACAGTGTAACCGAAGTCTAAACACCGAGAAAGTGATAAAGGCGGCCATTGTGCTATTTGACGACACCATTGCCATAACCCAGTGCCCGGACCTCACAACTGAGAACATCGCAGTTGCTAAACTTAGGACAGGGGCATGGGAGTTGGGGGTGGTGTCTGTCTACCTGGAGGGTGACAAATTATTAGAACCATACCTGGATACGATTGGAGCGGCCGTGGCAGGCCTAAAAACCGGGAACGTGGTAATCGGTGGCGACGTAAACGCTTGGAATACGTGGTGGGGAAGTCGGGAGGTTGACAAGAGGGGCATTGAGGTAGCTGCCAAGTTCGACGAAATGGAGTTCCACATTCTAAATAGAGGGACTGAGCCCACATTCGACACCATCAGGGGTGGGAAGAGATTCTCCAGCTGTGTGGACATAACAACCTGCTCGACGAACCTGCTTGGACGAATAGACAACTGGAGACTATCAGATGAAGTGACTAGTTCGGACCACAGGGCAATCTTGTTTGATATAAATTTAGAAAGATCTATAACCACCGATATAAAGAGAACAACGCGAAAATTTAACACTAGAAAAGCAAATTGGAGTGAGTTTCATAAGAAACTCACCCATATTTGGCAAGAAAATAAAATAAATAGTATAGAAATTAATAAAATAGAAAATAAAGAGGATTTAGAAACAAAAATAGTAGAAATCACACAAACAATAACTGACGTCTGTGAACATAGCATTCCAAAAATTCAAAATAAGAAACAAATGAGATTGCCTTGGTGGACCGACGAGTTAACTCAAACAAAAAAGGAGGTCTCCAGGCTGAAACGCCGAATTTCCTGTGCAGCACCAGTTCGTCGAGAGTGGGTCGTCGAGCAGTATATTAGAGCTAAAGAAGAATACAAACAAAAAGTTAAAAACACACAAACCGCCAGCTGGAAGAGTTTCTGCAGTAGACAGGAGAAGGAAACAATGTGGGACGGGATATACAGGGTAATAGGCCGAACAACTCAAAGACAAGAGGACGTCCCCCTTGTGTGGGAAGGAAAGACCGTGGGAAACGTAGATTCAGCAAGAGTTCTAGCGGAGACTTTCTATCCGGAGGATAAAGACCAGGATGACGACGCGGAACACAGGCTAATAAGAAAAGCAGCAGAAGAAGTGAACAAAGGGTCACTTGATGATTCAAATGATCCACCCTTTACAGAGGAAGAGCTTCTGTGGGCCGCGTCCAGCTTTAATCCTAGGAAAGCTCCAGGAAACGATGGTCTCACAGCTGATATCTGCGCAGCGGCCATAAATTTGAACCCGACACTATTCTTGGCAGTAGCCAATAAATGTCTAGAACTTGCACATTTCCCCGGTAAATGGAAGGAGGCGGCGGTAGTGGTACTACGAAAACCTGGTAAAGAGGACTACACGCACCCTAAATCTTACAGGCCGATTGGGCTTTTGCCTGTACTAGGGAAAATATTTGAAAAAATGACCATAAGACGAATCAAGTGGCACATCGTACCTAAGATAAGTAAAAACCAGTACGGCTTCATGCCACAGCGTAGCACGGAGGACTCCCTCTATGACATGATGCAGCATATAAGGGCTGAGATTAAAAATAAAAAACTGGTTTTGCTGGTATCACTTGACATAGAGGGAGCCTTTGACAACGCTTGGTGGCCTGCTGTACGATGTGCACTAGCAAAGACCGGATGCCCGATAAACTTGAGGCGGCTGATTGACAGCTATCTTGAGGATAGGTCGGTTTGCGTCAAATATTCCGGGGCAGAATGGGTCAAGAAAACCACAAAAGGGTGCGTGCAGGGCTCAATAGGCGGTCCAATTTTTTGGAACCTATTACTCGATCCACTACTGCAAGAGTTGAACGATAAAGGGGAACACTGTCAGGCATTCGCAGATGATGTGGTCCTGATATTCTCTGGAGATAAAGCACTGGAAGTGCAGGAACGGGCCAATGCGGCCCTCGCACATGTTCGGAGGTGGGGAGTCAAAAACAAGCTAAAATTTGCTTCACAAAAAACAAAAGCCATGATCATCACGAACAAGATCAAATATGACTCACCACTTCTGAAGATGGGCGGGGAAAGCATAGGCCTGTCCAAAGAAATAAAAATACTCGGCCTCACAGTTGACGATGGGCTGACCTTCAACGCGCATGTCAAAAACGTGTGTTGTAGGGTACAAAGCCTATATCGTCAGCTGTGTAGGGCCGCAAAGATTCATTGGGGTTTGAACTCCGAGATTGTCAGGACCATATACATAGCGGTAGTAGAGCCTATTATTTTGTATGCGGCAAGCGCATGGGCACCAGCAGTGAATAAAATAATGACCAAAAAGCAACTTGACATGGTGCAACGTGGGTTCGTACAAAAAATAGTTAGATCGTATAAAACCGTTTCTTTACACTCGGCTCTGCTACTCGCCGGGCTGCTTCCTTTGGACTTGAGGGTCCGGGAAGCAGCCTCGCTTTATGAAGTAAAGAAAGGCTTCTCCCGACGAGTAGTAGAAGATCGAGAAATGGAGAAAAAGGTTGAATACGCAATGATACCACACCCAGCAGACGAATATGGCCTGCAATATATATGTCTGGAGGACGGTGCACAAATGGACCAACATGACAATAAAGGCCTCAAAATATACACCGACGGCAGTAAAATTGAGGGGAAAGTCGGCGCTGCATTATCCATTTGGAATGATGCAGCGGAGACAAGTACACGGAAATTAAAGTTGGGAAATTTCTGCACCGTCTTCCAGGCGGAGTTGCTCGCTATTCGAGAAGCCTCCACGTATGCGCTAACACATCCTGCGCTTAATTATCACATATATAGCGACTCTATGTCTGCTCTCCAGACAGTTGTACAAAGCGATTCCCTCCATCCCCTAGCGGCAGAGACTAGAAAAATCATACGCGAAATGAAAAAGCAAGGGAAAACCCTTAAACTCTTTTGGATAAAGGCTCACGCAGGATTGGAGGGGAACGAGAGAGCAGACAAACTAGCCAAAGAAGCCGCACTAAAAATAAAAACAAGACCGATTTACGAGAAATGTCCAGTTTCATTCGTTAAGCGACAGATTCGTCTGAGCTCGCTTGACGAATGGAACCAAAGATATATTAAAGGTGAAACAGCCTCCAATACGAAAATATTCTTTCCCGACGTCATTAATGCCTACCATGTTATTAGGAAATTAGAAATAAGTCCAGAAATTGTACAAGTGATAACAGGACATGGCGGGTTCTCCGAATATTTATACCGATTTAAATGCAAGGAGAGCCCGGCATGTGCCTGTGATCCAGAAAGAGAGGAGACGGTCGTACATCTTATAACCGAATGCCCTATTTACAGTAGAGAAAGAATAGACTTAGAATTAGAAATAGGAATTAAAGTAAGCAAAGATAATGTAAATAAAATAATTAGTGATAAACATGTTAGTTATAGGTTTCTAAAGTATTGTAAGAATATAGCACATAAGGTGAAAAATAAGAATAAATCGTAGTAGCAATAAGGAACTGTAACATAATATATATAAATATATAATGTAAACAGCCCATATAAAACAAGTAGAAATAAGAAATAGCTATAGAAACTATTGTAACAAGAATTAAATAGATAAGGAAAAAAGGAAAAGAAACATATCCTTAAAAGAAATAAAGAAAACAGAAATAAAAAAAAAAGAATAAAAAAAAAAAAAAAAAAAAAAAACACAAAAAAGAATAAGAATGTAAAATAAACAAATGAGAAAACAAAGAACAAAAAAGATGAAAAAAGTCCCTGAGTTCCACATGTCAGGGGAACTAGTATAAAAAAAAAAAAAAAAAAATAAAAAAAAAAAAAAAAATAAAAAAAAAAAAAAAAAAAAAAAACCTAACCTAACCTAACCTAACCTAACCTAACCTAACCTAACCTAACCTAACCTAACCTAACCTAACCTAACCTAACCTAACCTAACCTAACCTAACCTAACCTAACCTAACCTAACCTAACCTAACCTAACCTAACCTAACCTAACCTAACCTAACCTAACCTAACCTAACCTAACCTAACCTAACCTAACCTAACCTAACCTAACCTAACCTAACCTAACCTAACCTAACCTAACCTAACCTAACCTAACCTAACCTAACCTAACCTAACCTAACCTAACCTAACCTAACCTAACCTAACCTAACCTAACCTAACCTAACCTAACCTAACCTAACCTAACCTAACCTAACCTAACCTAACCTAACCTAACCTAACCTAACCTAACCTAACCTAACCTAACCTAACCTAACCTAACCTAACCTAACCATTTTGTTGGGCTCAACTAGGTTTACCATGTGATATAGCTTTCAGGGTACCAAATTTTTGGAATCCGAACCTCCTAAAAAACTTTTGGCTTATTCTAAAAGTCGTTGCAGATATCTTAAGTCAAAATCCCAGTCTTCTGAGACTTCTAGTTCGGGAGTTATGGGCTTTTTAAATTTTTCAAAATGGCCGCCGGTCCAGAAAGCATGGGCTATTTTGGGCGTCCTTTTTAACTAGGAAACTGAAATACGTCACACCACGCCTAAGCATGGGAGGTACTGACATTGACACGTCAAAAGAAATAAAACTACTGGGTGTAACTTTTGACGATAAACTCACTTTTAATACCCATGTAGCCAATGTGTGTAGAAAAGCAATCGGCATCTACAAACAACTTTGCAAATCGGCGAAGGTTAGTTGGGGACTTCATCCGGAAGTAATAAGAATAATATATCTTGCCACCGTAGAGCCAATTATTCTTTACGCTGCTAGCGTCTGGGCACAAGCTGCAAAAAAGCTGGGGGTAATTAAACAACTTTCCGTAGTCCAACGCGGTATTGCGCAAAAAATATGCAAAGCCTACCGAACGGTCTCTCTGAATTCGGCGCTAGTACTGGCTGGAATACTCCCCCTGGACCTCCGAGTCCGCGAGGCGGCTTCATTATATGAAGCCAAGAGAGGGGTGCCCCAGCCAGTGTTGGCGGGAAGGGAAGTCGAGAGAATGGCTTCAGCTGTTGAGGGCGCACACCCTGCTGAGCGTCTGGAATTAGAAGTCACAAGTTTGGTAAATGAGGAACAGGTGAACAGATACAGCAAACTAGACGTCCACATATTTACGGACGGGAGCAAAATTGAGGGCAAGGTTGGCGCTGCCCTTTCCGAATGGAGAAACAAAACCGAAAATAAAGCCCTCAAATTTGCTCTACCAACATACTGTACAGTATATCAAGCCGAGCTTTTGGCCATTTGCAGGGCGACTAGGCGAATCCTCAAACACAGCGCGTCCTCCTTTGGAATTTACAGTGACTCAATGGCGGCCCTTCAAACGATCAAAAACCCAAAGTGCCTGCACCCGTTAGCCGTGGAATGCAGAGATAACTTAAGATCAATATCTCTCCAAGACAAAGTAGTAACTTTGTTTTGGATTAAAGCCCACGCGGGCTTAGAGGGGAATGAGCGAGCAGATGGTCTAGCAAAAGAGGCTGCCAAAAATTCCAAAGTGAGACCGGATTACGATCTTTGCCCGGTTTCGTTCGTCAAGCGAAGCATTCGAGTAGCAACGCTGGACGAATGGAATCGAAGATATCAGATTGGCGAGACAGCAAACATTACAAAGTTGTTTTTCCCAGACGTGAAAATGGCCTACCGAATTGTAAGAAAATTCGAAGCAAGCAGCGTGACGACTCAAATCATGACGGGGCACGGTGGATTTTCGGAATACTTACACCGTTTTAAGTGTAGAGAGAATCCATCGTGCATCTGCGACTACGGAGTTGAGGAAACTGTGCCACACATTTTGCTGGAGTGTCCCGTATATGCCGCAGAGCGCCTGAAAATAGAAAATGAAATTAAATTAAAGTTAATAAAAGAGAATATAAGTATTATAATGATTAGTAAATATAGAGAAAAATTTATGAGTTATTGTTTAAAAATCGCAAAAAGAGTAATAACTAGGAATAAAACTGTTTAAGAAAGGATGCTGTCATAATATATTGTATTATATTACAGATCAGCATTATAAATAAGTTGTAATATGTATAATAATAAATTATATAGAATATAAGCAATAACTAAGAAAAATATTAGTCAAGTAAGTAATAAATAAGTTGTCACTGCCCCTAGCATTAAGTATTCGAATATGTTGTTTGCATGCATTAGATTAAGAGTAGCAGGACTCCCGAACGAAAACCCGGAGTCCTCTACACCCTTCATTATATCAAGGACAAAGGAAATAAAAAACAAGAATTTAAAGTCCGTGTCGAGCTGACAATGTCTCTGACCTTTATGTCAGAGGGAAACAGCAAAGCATACAAAAAAAAAAAAAAAAAAAAAAAACCTAACCTAACCTAACCTAACCTAACCTAACCTAACCTAACCTAACCTAACCTAACCTAACCTAACCTAACCTAACCTAACCTAACCTAACCTAACCTAACCTAACCTAACCTAACCTAACCTAACCTAACCTAACCTAACCTAACCTAACCTAACCTAACCTAACCTAACCTAACCTAACCTAACCTAACCTAACCTAACCTAACCTAACCTAACCTAACCTAACCTAACCTAACCTAACCTAACCTAACCTAACCTAACCTAACCTAACCTAACCTAACCTAACCTAACCTTTTTTTTTTTTTTTTTTTTTTTTTTTTCGTGGGGAAATCCTCATGGATACCTTCCGCTGCGGGGGCAACAAAAGGTTATGCCGGACTCCTACCGGCTAAAACCCCACGGTGGTCACCATCAGCGTATAAGAGAGGGGTCCCGGGATCTCCGTTCGGAACGCAACCGGGGCCCCTCCATCGCTTTGCTACACTAGTAGCACGTCCCAGGGGCAGTACTTTCTGCCCCCAGCACCCTCGCAGTGCTAGCACGATGTCTCGAGACCACTTTCGAGCCATCGTCCTCCTCGGGGGTTACATAACTAGGCGCTCGAGGCCCCCGCCCCGAGCGTCTGCAACCCCGGAGGCCCCGGAGGGCCGTGACGAACGCCTTGGTGACGTCGTCTCCGCGCGGGATCCGCCCTCTCCCGATCCCGCTCTGAAGCCTCCTTCTGAATCATAACAGATTCACAGAAGGTGGCTACGGCCCTCCACGCCGAATCCCCGCTCAGCATCGCCGACACAACTGCTGGCAGGGAGAGGTCCCGTCCGATGCGGTTCACCAGGATCGTCCGTTCCCGTTCCCACGCAGGGCATACTGCGAGTGTGTGGGAAGCGGAGTCCTGGTCCCTTCCACCACAGTGGAAGCAATTCGCCGTTGCCTCACGTCCAATCTTACACAGATAATCACCGAAGCACCCATGCCCGGTAATCATCTGAGTAAGTCTGTAGGTGAGTCTTCCTGCTCGTCGCTGCATCCAGGCTTCGAAGACCGGCAGGATTGCTTCAATGACGCGTCTGCGTTCATAGCGCTCCTCGAGTCGAGAGCGCCATGATGCCAGAGCGTTTTGTCGTTCCTGCCGTTTAATTGATTGGAGCGCCTCTTCTGGCTCACTACCACTACCCTGGCGCAGGGCACGGATACGAACGTACACCCTCGCGTCCATTTCCGCCAGTATATCTAGTGGTGGAAAGCGAGCCAGGATAGTCGCCGCCTCAAAGGATATTGTGCGGTATCCTCGTACGATCCGTATGGCCATCCTCCGCTGAACACTGTAGATTTTAGTTCTACAGCGTCGGATGGCCAGCCTTTTTGCCCATACAGGTGCTCCATATAGAGCTACGGATCGTATAACTCCCGCATAGAGGCGGCGTACTTCCTCCGTCGGTCCCCCTAGATTGGGCAGCAGTCTATGCATAGCACCCGCTACCCTTTCGATCCGGGGGACTAGGCGCTCGAAATGTTCTTCGAAGCCCCAGCGACTGTCCAGGTGGAGGCCTAGGTACTTCATGTACCTCCCCACTCTGATTTCAGACCCACCCACGCGGATACACGAGTCGGGTGGTTCCCTGCTCCTTGGTAATTTATGGAACCATATGGCCTCGGTCTTGTGAGGCGCTATTTCCAATCCCAACTCGTGGATTTTGGCGACGACGACTTCCGCCCCGAGTTCGGCGAGCTCCGTGGCCCTCTCGAAAGTGATCCCGCTGGCGATCACCAATGTGTCGTCAGCATAGCAAACGATATCTACACCAGCGGGAAGATCGATTCGCAGAACCGCATCATAGGCGAGGTTCCACAGTAGCGGCCCCATCACCGAGCCCTGTGGAACCCCACGTTTGATCTCCCTCCGGATCTTCCTGCCATCTTGCCCCATGTACAGAATGTATCTGTCGCGCAAGTAGTCCCCGATAATACCTTGCAGGTAAGGGGGCACCTGATGATGTGCCAGTGCCCTCCTGATTGCATCCCAGGGTAAGGAGTTAAAGGCGTTGACGATATCAAGACTTATCACCAACGCCACGCCACCCCGGGATATTGCTTGTTCCGACAGGGAGCGGACGCGCATAATCGCATCTAAAGTGGAACGTTCCCGTCGGAACCCAAACTGGCTATCGGCCAAATCGGGACCGACGCGCGACAGATGCCTATTGAGCCGACCGGCAACTATCCTCTCGAATAATTTGCCAATCTCGTCCAACAGGCATATGGGGCGGTACGCAGAGGGAGAATCAGCGGCCCTGCCCTCCTTCTTCAAGAGGACCAGCCTTGCTTCTTTCCAGGCTGTGGGGAACGTGGCACAGCGCAGACACCTGTTAAACAGCTGCCTGAGCCTGTCCCCCAGGGCAGCCAGACTCATCACTAGGGCCCGGCCCGGGATTCCATCGGGCCCCGGTGCTGTGTTCCGGGCTTTTAAGCGGCTAACGGCTCGGTCCAGCTCTTCGACGGTCACCCCCATCTCATCCTGCCACTCCCATGAAGACGGTAGGTGACCTGAGGGACTTGACCGGTCCTCTGGAAAGAGCGTGCTGATCACCCTTCCCAGCAGATCCGGATCGAGAGTCTCCGTCAAGGGGGCCGACCAAGGCCGGAGCTTACCCAGTACCATCCTGTATGGACGCCCCCAGGGATCCTCGTTGAGTCCCTGCAGAAGCTCTTTCCAGGACCGAGACCTGGCGTTAGCTATAGCAATTTGAAGCGCCTTTGTAGCCGCTCGGTATGCCCCGTAGAGTCTGGCTACCTCCTCAGGCGGAGCTCGCCTTCTTCTCCTTCGAGATCTGGTGTACTGGCGCCGACTCCGCAAGCAGAGTGCACGGAGCCGTGCGATTTCTGCCGACCACCAGTACACTGCTCTACGCTTGGGGCGACTGGTTCTGGGCATGGACAGGTCGCAAATTTGCGCCATCGTACCCCGAAACCAGTATGCTTCCACTTCAGGATCGGACTGAACCTCTTCGGCGTTATTCGGCCAGGACGCGACGATGGCGGCGGCTTCCAGCTTATCCCGGTCGAGCCGCTTAAGACACCAACGCCGCGGTGGGCTGCGCCCTCGGCGACTGGGGTTGCTGTCAGGCTGGCGAAGTGCGACATCGAACACGATGTGGCGGTGGTCGGACAGTGTGACCGCCTCCTCCGCCACTCGCCAGCCCGACAGCATTTGCATTGCAGGAGGAGTTGCCCACGTAAGATCTACGATGGACTCCCCTGCCATCGCACACATGTGCTTACGGACCCCTGATTCATTAATCGGAGGTCCAGCCCAGCCGCCCATTCCATCACTGTCTCTCCCTTCGGATCGTCTCTGGAGTTGCCCCAAGCCCTGGTGTGGGCGTTAAAATCTCCTAGAACGATCAACGGACGAGGTTGACATTCGCGAACACAATTCGCCACCTCGTCTAGGTACATCTCGTAGTCGGCAAGGGACCTATTGGGAGAGACATAGCAGCCCACTATGGCCAGGGGGCCCCATTGCACTGCAACGAAGCCCTGCCCCCTTCTTAATAGGGCGCAGGGTGGGGTTTCTTCCTCACTCCCCCAGTAGATGGCTACAGAGCCCAATTCATCACCGAACCAGCGAGGATGGTCGGGAACAGAATAGGGCTCCGCTACCACTGCAAGGGCAACCCGCCACTCCGCAATGGTCTGCATAAGCAGATGTTGTGCATTGCGGCAGTGGTTCAGATTGCCCTGGAGAACTTTAAGGGGTGAGAAATTTATTTTATTTTTTCGACCACCTCCATTGCCGAGTTAGGACTCGGTGCAGGGACTGATGTCGCTGTGTCCGGCGTATTTATGGATGCAGACGGAGTCTGCTCGTTCTTCCTTCCCTTGTATTTTTTAGGAGGTGGGACGCACTTTTTACCCAGTCTGTGGTTGGCAGGCCGCCCGAGATCTGAGCACAGAGGACACCTGGGTTCCGACGCAGTGCACTGTTTGGCTCCGTGCCCAGGCTCACCACAAGCGTAACAGCGTTCGGCTCTATTTACTTCATTCGGGCACCTGCTAGCAACGTGCCCTCTTTCAAGGCATCGAAAACAATGCATGGGCCTGGGCTCAAGTACCTCCACTCGGGCAGACCCCCAACCTATCCGTACTCTCCCAACGGCTGCAATCTTATGGATCGCCACGACAGGACATCGTACCCAGCACGTCCCCATGCTAGTGGGTGTTCGTCGGACTTCCCCGACTTTTATGTTGTCTACTGGACAACCCCCTGCTTCAGCCATCGCCGCTGCAATCTCTTCAGCTCTGACGGCATCGTCGAGGTCCCTCAGCCGAACGTCGCTTGTTTTGATTGGGCGACTAATTCGCACGTTCAGGTCCGAGAGAACCTCTCGCATCTTTGCGGCCAGCTTGTCCGCTTTCTCTCCACAGTCCTGGCCTGTTATCTCCAGCAGGAGTCCTCCAGTTACTGCGCGCTTAAGACGAACAGTTTCTATGCCAAGGTCTGCCAAATGGATTTTGGCTTTGGCTTCCTCCATTACTTTAGCATAAGTAACGGAGGAGCTTTCCAACACCGTGACTGTTACTGCCGCAGAAGTCGGGGCACGCAAAATCCTTTTCTTGTTGCTCCTTTTTTGTGTCGTACTCAAAGGCGAAGCCGTCGTGTTGGACCGCTTTTGGATGGCCCTTGCTTTTTTCGGCTTCTTAGCAACTTCCACCCACGAACTGACATTCGGTGCTGAATTATTCAACACAGGTGCAGCTACTGGGGGGAGAGCGGCCGGCGGTGGAAAGGCGGACTTCTTTTTTTTCCTCTTCACCCTTTGTCTCTTAGCCTTCTGCGGCTGCAGTGGTGCCTGTGATTCCAACGGTTGAGGTGGATGTGCTGACAATTGCGGCAACGTTGTCTGCGGCTTATTCGCCCCTGCCAGTGGAGGCCGGATAACCCTATCTGGAAATATCTTGGCCTCAAAGATAGCCAGCTTTCTCTCAATTAGGGATCCAATGCACTCCATGAGGTCTTTCTCTTCATGCCCGATTTTTTGTTGGACTCGACCCGGTCGATTTGACATTGTGCTTGCTGTTTGGGATGGATCAGCCTTTTGCTTACGGAGGAGATTAATCTCCCTCGTTAAGTTTTCGGTCTTGTTGGCAAGGCTGGCGAGCTGCGATCGCAGTTCCGTATTTTCCCTCTCTAATCTTTTGATATTCTCGCTGGTAGCGGTCCTTCGTGCAAGTTCTTCAGTTGCTGCCTTTATGTTAAGTACGGCTAGCCTTATGCCCCTCACAAAATTACCCTTTAGGTTGCGGGAGCGATCCGCTACCTTTTCGACGGCCTGAAGGTTGAGGTCGATTTCTTGATCAAGCTCCCCGTCACTACGAGTCGCCATTTCGCGGGCTAACTCTTCTAGGCTCGGCAGATTTTTCTTAGCCCTAGTGTTTGTGGGCGCTACGGAGGGGTCGAAAAGGTCCTCCTCCGTTTCTATCCCTGTAGCGGCCTCTTCTTCAGAGGCTGTGGCTGACACTGCCGCGAATTTGGCCGCCACAACCGCAGCGCTTGGGGGCTTGGCCCTTCTCTTTCTTCCCCCTTCCGGTGGGGCCGATGTAAGTGAAATGATTGAGCCATCGGACCCGCCTCCATCGCTTTCAATAGTCTGATTTACTGGCGTATTAGGGCGTTTAGAACGCCCACGTTTGTCTTGTGTCGTCACAGTTCTACCCCCCGACACGGCTCCAGTCTTCTTACTTTGCCCCGTGGATGTTGTGGGGCCCGCGGTTGACGCTTGTGCATCCCCGCGATGCAGTGGATTGCCCCCCCCAGATACGATGGGGCTGCCACAGAGCTTATTAAAGCTGCTGGGGGTGGACTCCCCGCTTTTGGCGGGACCACCCTGGGGAATAGATTTTTTGTCACACTGCATACTTGTTATCCTTTTTTTTTCTACAGGGTGAGGTCCCTGAACCCCTAACCCCCCAAAAGCTTGGGACTGGGCTCCCCCCCAGCCATTCATCCCCTCGGCACTTTAGACCTTAGGATTGGGGTTATTTTTGAAGAGGTTTTCTTCCTCGCGGCCCTGCGGGGGCCCCCGGGCCCGGGTAAAGGGCTTACGGGTTGTCCGGCATTGGTGCGCTTGGCACATCGCCGCACAGAGATCGCCCGATATCGGTGCGCTTGGCACATTACCGCGCGGGGTCACCCAGCATTGGTGCGCTTGGCACATCGCCGCGTGTGTTGCATCCCCTGTTCGCTCTAATCAAAGAGCGATACCGGGAGCAACATCAAGCCTGTGAAGGCCCATCTCCTAGGACAATAAGCCCCGGGCGTTTATAGTCCTAATGGAACCACGGGTACGCCCAACCCCGGCCAGTTTTGGTCCGCGGCGGTTTCCCGCTACCACCCATATCTGAGTGGTGTTCCCCTATCCGCTACCTGGGGACGCGCCCGATGGGAGCTCTGGCAACTCCACACGGGAACCTAACCTAACCTAACCTAACCTAACCTAACCTAACCTAACCTAACCTAACCTAACCTAACCTAACCTAACCTAACCTAACCTAACCTAACCTAACCTAACCTAACCTAACCTAACCTAACCTAACCTAACCTAACCTAACCTAACCTAACCTAACCTAACCTAACCTAACCTAACCTAACCTAACCTAACCTAACCTAACCTAACCTAACCTAACCTAACCTAACCTAACCTAACCTAACCTAACCTAACCTAACCTAACCGAGGCGAAGGAGCGTTACGAGACCGAGGTAAGGCAAGCGCAGACGCGCAGCTGGGTCTCCTTCTGCGAACGCCAAGACGGGGAATCGGTTTGGGGGGGTATCTACCGGGTCCTCGGCAGAACCTCCAGGAGAGACGAAGACCCACCGCTGGTGGTGGACAGTATGGAGCTAGACGCCAAGGGCTCGGTGAGGCATATGGCCGAAACCTTTTACCCGGAGGACTCCGAGGGGGATGACTCCGAGGAGCACCGAAGGGTGAGGGTACAAGCTGAGCTCTTTGACGTTGAGACTTCTTCGGAATTGACGGACCCGCCTTTCACTCCTTTGGAGTTGAAATTGGCCTGCCAGTCCTTCAATCCAAAGAAGGCTCCAGGCGCGGACGGTTTTACCGCCGATATATGTTTGCACGCGATAGAATTTGACCCCGAACTCTCACTCGCTCTTTTCAACAGGTGCCTCGAACTCCGGCATTTTCCCGAGCCCTGGAAGGAGGCCACGGTAATCTTCCTCCGCAAGCCGGGGAAGATTGCTTATACGACACCACGGTCGTATCGGCCGATCGGTCTCCTTCCGGTGCTGGGGAAGGTGCTGGAGAAAATGCTTGTCACCAGATTAAAATATCATATAGCGCCCAGGCTCAGCACCCGCCAGTTTGGCTTTATGCCCCAGCGGAGTACCGAGGACGCCCTCTGTACACTAGTTGAGCACATCAGATTAGGTTTAAAAAACAAAAAGTTGATGACGCTTGTGTCACTGGATATAGAGGGCGCCTTCGACAACGCTTGGTGGCCACGTATCAAAGTCAGACTGGCGGAGGAACGAGTGCCGTTTAACATCAGGAGGCTCCTGGGCAGCTACCTGAGCGGCAGGCATGTTCGCGCACGGTACTGCGGGGAAGAGTGCGTGAGGGAAACCGGGAAGGGTTGCGTGCAGGGGTCTATCGGTGGGCCGATTTTGTGGAACCTCTTGTTGGATCCACTGCTTCGCGAGTTGGAGGCTGGACACCACTATGTGCAGGCATTCGCTGACGATGTGGTGCTGGTCTTTGAAGGTGAGACGGCTCATGAGGTCGAAAGCCGTGCTAATGCCGCCCTCGAGCATGTGAGGGAGTGGGGAGTCCAGAACAAACTGAGGTTTGCGCCGCACAAGACCAGTGCCATGGTCATCACGCGCAGACTGAAGTATGACACCCCACGCCTCCACATGGGCGGGGTCGACATTGGCATGGTCGGAGAACTCAGGTTACTGGGAGTCGTCCTAGACCAGCGCCTGACCTTCAACACGCACGTCGCGAATGTGTGTAAGAGGGCCGTAGCCTTCTACGCCCAGCTTTCGAGAGCCGCGAAGGCGAGCTGGGGCCTCCACCCCGAAGTTATCCGCGCTATCTACAGAGCGGTGGTTGAGCCCGTGATACTGTATGCGGCTGCCGTTTGGGCGCCGGCTGTTGATAAGCTCGGTGTTCGAAAGCAGCTGAACGTGGTCCAGCGGGGTTTTGCGCAGAAGCTGTGTAGGGCATACCGCACCACCTCCCTGAACTCAGCACTGTTGCTCGCTGGGATACTCCCCCTTGACCTGCGGGTCCGCGAAGCCGCGGCGCTGTATGGTGCGAGGAGGGGTATACCCCAGGACGCGATAGGAGATCGGGAGGTGGAACGGATGTCCTCGGCTCTGCGGTCTCCGCATCCCGCTCAGCATATTGACCTGGAGTTCAAGTGCCTGGCGGGCGAGGAACAACTCGCGGCAAATATTGACCACGAACTTAATATCTACACGGACGGCAGTAAGATTGAGGGCAAGGTGGGTGCGGCGTTATCCATATGGAGGGGCGCCGCCGAAACCAAAACCCTCAAGCTTACTTTGCCGTCCTTTTGCACCGTCTACCAGGCGGAACTCCTGGCGATATGCAGGGCGGCGCGGACGGCCGCAGATAACTCGGCCAGATCAATCGGAATCTATTCTGACTCTCTGTCGGCACTGCAGACAACGATAAATCCAGTTGCCCTCCACCCCCTGGCCGTCGAGGCGCGGGGCCACCTGCACAGGGCTTCGATACAGGGCAAACTTGTCAATTTGTTCTGGATCAAAGCCCACGCGGGACTAGAGGGGAATGAGCGTGCTGACCATCTGGCCAAGGAAGCTGCGCTAAAGTCTAAACGCAGTTTTGACTATGACAGCTGCCCGGTTTCATTCATCAGGCGAAGCATTCGTATGCGATCGCTTGATGAATGGAACCAACGATACCGGGCCGGTGAAACAGCCGGTGTCACCCGGGTCTTTTTCCCGGACGCGATAGCCGCATACCGTGTCATCGGTAAAATAAAGGTGGACAGATTTGTCACTCAGGTGTTGTCGGGGCACGGTGGATTCTCCGAGTACTTGCATCGTTTCAAGTGTAAGGAGAGTCCATCATGCGTCTGCGACCCTGCGTGTTCGGAGTCTGTTCTCCACGTCCTCCTGGACTGCCCGGCCCATGACCGTGAGAGGCAGGAGCTGGAGTTCCTATTGGACTGCAAACTGGAACTAAGCACGCTTCCGGATATTGTACTGGGTAAAAATAGAGACTTGTTCCTCAAATTTTGTAAAAAACTGTGTATTGCTGTAAATAAAAGAAATAGAGTGTAAGTTATGCTAAGTAATTATATTGATATATAAATATTTTTAGCATAAATAAATTGTAATTAGGAACATAGTTTTAAGTTAGCATTAAGTTGTTTATTAGTGTTAAATAGAATGTTGTTACTCATATGAGAAAAAATTGTTAAAATAAAATGTAGTCAATACCTAATGTCCTGTTGCTTTACTCCTGCCTTACATAAAAATAGTTTTTTTTTTTTAAATACCCAAAATATGTTACGGAATTGTTATGTTTAGACAGTAGTTTAAGGTATCTAGCCTTGTTGTATAATAATTTGCTATCTTGTTATTAGTTTATAAAAGTTGTAAAAATTAGTTACTATGTATATTAGTTTAGATACTGCAAAATGTTGAATGTAATTAAAGTTTATTGTTCCCCCCTTCACTGTCCCCGTCCCCCTTGTGTTACAAGTAGAATGTAAGTACACTATGGCCTTCAGCCCATGATCGAAAGATGATGTAAGCGAGATGAAAATGGGATGCTGAATGGCTGACGAGCAGAGTATAAGATATGATGTATGAATGAGTTTTTGGTGATAAATAAACAAACAAGATAATAAAGACAAATTGTAAAAACAGTCTCCCAAAGTCTCAGGGAGGTCTATTTTAAAAAAAAAAAAAATAAAAAAAAAAAAAAAAAAAAAAAAAAAAAAAAAAAAAAAAAAAAACCTAACCTAACCTAACCTAACCTAACCTAACCTAACCTAACCTAACCTAACCTAACCTAACCTAACCTAACCTAACCTAACCTAATCAACTACATCTTTGCTTATAACTTTGCTAAAAATAGGTCTTTTTCGTTCAAATCTTCTCCAAATAATAGAACTCATTACTCCTCGAATTCCCCTATAGTTTTCATAATAAATTTTCACCGCAATATAATTAATTTTCACATTTTCCATCCATTTTTTAAATAAATTCACAAATAAAAACATAAATTCATCTATAATTCGACTGAAAATTGCCCTTTTCTGCTTAAATTTTCTATATAGATAGTATAACTAACTGCCCCCCGTATTTTTATATAGTTTTCTTGGCAAATTCTGAACGTTACATATATAAATTTTCATATTTTCAGTCCTTTATTTACGAAATTTCATTAATAAAAACATCAATTCACCTATAACTCGGCTGAAAATCAGCCTTTTCTATTCGAATTTTCTCCTAAAATAGTGTAATTAACTGCCCCACGTATTTACATATAGTTCTCTTAGTAAATTTTCGACGATAAATTATTGATTTTCGCATAATTCGTTTTCTAATAGTCCTATTTTCATAAAAATTTAAAAATTTTTCAAATCTTTGTTTCTTTCGCTCATTTTGCTTCTGTTAGGTCCGTCCCGTGTAGATATAGCCATCCGCACTCAAATTTTATAAATAAAACACACAGAATTGGAAAAAATCACTATTTACCTAAACCGAGGTATAGTGGTCAACCAATACATTTATATAAAATCAACTACATCTTTGCTTATAACTTTGCTAAAAATAGGTCTTTTTCGTTCAAATCTTCTCCAAATAATAGAACTCATTACTCCTCGAATTCCCCTATAGTTTTCATAATAAATTTTCACCGCAATATAATTAATTTTCACATTTTCCATCCATTTTTTAAATAAATTCACAAATAAAAACATAAATTCATCTATAATTCGACTGAAAATTGCCCTTTTCTGCTTAAATTTTCTATATAGATAGTATAACTAACTGCCCCCCGTATTTTTATATAGTTTTCTTGGCAAATTCTGAACGTTACATATATAAATTTTCATATTTTCAGTCCTTTATTTACGAAATTTCATTAATAAAAACATCAATTCACCTATAACTCGGCTGAAAATCAGCCTTTTCTATTCGAATTTTCTCCTAAAATAGTGTAATTAACTGCCCCACGTATTTACATATAGTTCTCTTAGTAAATTTTCGACGATAAATTATTGATTTTCGCATAATTCGTTTTCTAATAGTCCTATTTTCATAAAAATTTAAAAATTTTTCAAATCTTTGTTTCTTTCGCTCATTTTGCTTCTGTTAGGTCCGTCCCGTGTAGATATAGCCATCCGCACTCAAATTTTATAAATAAAACACACAGAATTGGAAAAAATCACTATTTACCTAAACCGAGGTATAGTGGTCAACCAATACATTTATATAAAATCAACTACATCTTTGCTTATAACTTTGCTAAAAATAGGTCTTTTTCGTTCAAATCTTCTCCAAATAATAGAACTCATTACTCCTCGAATTCCCCTATAGTTTTCATAATAAATTTTCACCGCAATATAATTAATTTTCACATTTTCCATCCATTTTTTAAATAAATTCACAAATAAAAACATAAATTCATCTATAATTCGACTGAAAATTGCCCTTTTCTGCTTAAATTTTCTATATAGATAGTATAACTAACTGCCCCCCGTATTTTTATATAGTTTTCTTGGCAAATTCTGAACGTTACATATATAAATTTTCATATTTTCAGTCCTTTATTTACGAAATTTCATTAATAAAAACATCAATTCACCTATAACTCGGCTGAAAATCAGCCTTTTCTATTCGAATTTTCTCCTAAAATAGTGTAATTAACTGCCCCACGTATTTACATATAGTTCTCTTAGTAAATTTTCGACGATAAATTATTGATTTTCGCATAATTCGTTTTCTAATAGTCCTATTTTCATAAAAATTTAAAAATTTTTCAAATCTTTGTTTCTTTCGCTCATTTTGCTTCTGTTAGGTCCGTCCCGTGTAGATATAGCCATCCGCACTCAAATTTTATAAATAAAACACACAGAATTGGAAAAAATCACTATTTACCTAAACCGAGGTATAGTGGTCAACCAATACATTTATATAAAATCAACTACATCTTTGCTTATAACTTTGCTAAAAATAGGTCTTTTTCGTTCAAATCTTCTCCAAATAATAGAACTCATTACTCCTCGAATTCCCCTATAGTTTTCATAATAAATTTTCACCGCAATATAATTAATTTTCACATTTTCCATCCATTTTTTAAATAAATTCACAAATAAAAACATAAATTCATCTATAATTCGACTGAAAATTGCCCTTTTCTGCTTAAATTTTCTATATAGATAGTATAACTAACTGCCCCCCGTATTTTTATATAGTTTTCTTGGCAAATTCTGAACGTTACATATATAAATTTTCATATTTTCAGTCCTTTATTTACGAAATTTCATTAATAAAAACATCAATTCACCTATAACTCGGCTGAAAATCAGCCTTTTCTATTCGAATTTTCTCCTAAAATAGTGTAATTAACTGCCCCACGTATTTACATATAGTTCTCTTAGTAAATTTTCGACGATAAATTATTGATTTTCGCATAATTCGTTTTCTAATAGTCCTATTTTCATAAAAATTTAAAAATTTTTCAAATCTTTGTTTCTTTCGCTCATTTTGCTTCTGTTAGGTCCGTCCCGTGTAGATATAGCCATCCGCACTCAAATTTTATAAATAAAACACACAGAATTGGAAAAAATCACTATTTACCTAAACCGAGGTATAGTGGTCAACCAATACATTTATATAAAATCAACTACATCTTTGCTTATAACTTTGCTAAAAATAGGTCTTTTTCGTTCAAATCTTCTCCAAATAATAGAACTCATTACTCCTCGAATTCCCCTATAGTTTTCATAATAAATTTTCACCGCAATATAATTAATTTTCACATTTTCCATCCATTTTTTAAATAAATTCACAAATAAAAACATAAATTCATCTATAATTCGACTGAAAATTGCCCTTTTCTGCTTAAATTTTCTATATAGATAGTATAACTAACTGCCCCCCGTATTTTTATATAGTTTTCTTGGCAAATTCTGAACGTTACATATATAAATTTTCATATTTTCAGTCCTTTATTTACGAAATTTCATTAATAAAAACATCAATTCACCTATAACTCGGCTGAAAATCAGCCTTTTCTATTCGAATTTTCTCCTAAAATAGTGTAATTAACTGCCCCACGTATTTACATATAGTTCTCTTAGTAAATTTTCGACGATAAATTATTGATTTTCGCATAATTCGTTTTCTAATAGTCCTATTTTCATAAAAATTTAAAAATTTTTCAAATCTTTGTTTCTTTCGCTCATTTTGCTTCTGTTAGGTCCGTCCCGTGTAGATATAGCCATCCGCACTCAAATTTTATAAATAAAACACACAGAATTGGAAAAAAATCACTATTTACCTAAACCGAGGTATAGTGGTCAACCAATACATTTATATAAAATCAACTACATCTTTGCTTATAACTTTGCTAAAAATAGGTCTTTTTCGTTCAAATCTTCTCCAAATAATAGAACTCATTACTCCTCGAATTCCCCTATAGTTTTCATAATAAATTTTCACCGCAATATAATTAATTTTCACATTTTCCATCCATTTTTTAAATAAATTCACAAATAAAAACATAAATTCATCTATAATTCGACTGAAAATTGCCCTTTTCTGCTTAAATTTTCTATATAGATAGTATAACTAACTGCCCCCCGTATTTTTATATAGTTTTCTTGGCAAATTCTGAACGTTACATATATAAATTTTCATATTTTCAGTCCTTTATTTACGAAATTTCATTAATAAAAACATCAATTCACCTATAACTCGGCTGAAAATCAGCCTTTTCTATTCGAATTTTCTCCTAAAATAGTGTAATTAACTGCCCCACGTATTTACATATAGTTCTCTTAGTAAATTTTCGACGATAAATTATTGATTTTCGCATAATTCGTTTTCTAATAGTCCTATTTTCATAAAAATTTAAAAATTTTTCAAATCTTTGTTTCTTTCGCTCATTTTGCTTCTGTTAGGTCCGTCCCGTGTAGATATAGCCATCCGCACTCAAATTTTATAAATAAAACACACAGAATTGGAAAAAAATCACTATTTACCTAAACCGAGGTATAGTGGTCAACCAATACATTTATATAAAATCAACTACATCTTTGCTTATAACTTTGCTAAAAATAGGTCTTTTTCGTTCAAATCTTCTCCAAATAATAGAACTCATTACTCCTCGAATTCCCCTATAGTTTTCATAATAAATTTTCACCGCAATATAATTAATTTTCACATTTTCCATCCATTTTTTAAATAAATTCACAAATAAAAACATAAATTCATCTATAATTCGACTGAAAATTGCCCTTTTCTGCTTAAATTTTCTATATAGATAGTATAACTAACTGCCCCCCGTATTTTTATATAGTTTTCTTGGCAAATTCTGAACGTTACATATATAAATTTTCATATTTTCAGTCCTTTATTTACGAAATTTCATTAATAAAAACATCAATTCACCTATAACTCGGCTGAAAATCAGCCTTTTCTATTCGAATTTTCTCCTAAAATAGTGTAATTAACTGCCCCACGTATTTACATATAGTTCTCTTAGTAAATTTTCGACGATAAATTATTGATTTTCGCATAATTCGTTTTCTAATAGTCCTATTTTCATAAAAATTTAAAAATTTTTCAAATCTTTGTTTCTTTCGCTCATTTTGCTTCTGTTAGGTCCGTCCCGTGTAGATATAGCCATCCGCACTCAAATTTTATAAATAAAACACACAGAATTGGAAAAAAATCACTATTTACCTAAACCGAGGTATAGTGGTCAACCAATACATTTATATAAAATCAACTACATCTTTGCTTATAACTTTGCTAAAAATAGGTCTTTTTCGTTCAAATCTTCTCCAAATAATAGAACTCATTACTCCTCGAATTCCCCTATAGTTTTCATAATAAATTTTCACCGCAATATAATTAATTTTCACATTTTCCATCCATTTTTTAAATAAATTCACAAATAAAAACATAAATTCATCTATAATTCGACTGAAAATTGCCCTTTTCTGCTTAAATTTTCTATATAGATAGTATAACTAACTGCCCCCCGTATTTTTATATAGTTTTCTTGGCAAATTCTGAACGTTACATATATAAATTTTCATATTTTCAGTCCTTTATTTACGAAATTTCATTAATAAAAACATCAATTCACCTATAACTCGGCTGAAAATCAGCCTTTTCTATTCGAATTTTCTCCTAAAATAGTGTAATTAACTGCCCCACGTATTTACATATAGTTCTCTTAGTAAATTTTCGACGATAAATTATTGATTTTCGCATAATTCGTTTTCTAATAGTCCTATTTTCATAAAAATTTAAAAATTTTTCAAATCTTTGTTTCTTTCGCTCATTTTGCTTCTGTTAGGTCCGTCCCGTGTAGATATAGCCATCCGCACTCAAATTTTATAAATAAAACACACAGAATTGGAAAAAATCACTATTTACCTAAACCGAGGTATAGTGGTCAACCAATACATTTATATAAAATCAACTACATCTTTGCTTATAACTTTGCTAAAAATAGGTCTTTTTCGTTCAAATCTTCTCCAAATAATAGAACTCATTACTCCTCGAATTCCCCTATAGTTTTCATAATAAATTTTCACCGCAATATAATTAATTTTCACATTTTCCATCCATTTTTTAAATAAATTCACAAATAAAAACATAAATTCATCTATAATTCGACTGAAAATTGCCCTTTTCTGCTTAAATTTTCTATATAGATAGTATAACTAACTGCCCCCCGTATTTTTATATAGTTTTCTTGGCAAATTCTGAACGTTACATATATAAATTTTCATATTTTCAGTCCTTTATTTACGAAATTTCATTAATAAAAACATCAATTCACCTATAACTCGGCTGAAAATCAGCCTTTTCTATTCGAATTTTCTCCTAAAATAGTGTAATTAACTGCCCCACGTATTTACATATAGTTCTCTTAGTAAATTTTCGACGATAAATTATTGATTTTCGCATAATTCGTTTTCTAATAGTCCTATTTTCATAAAAATTTAAAAATTTTTCAAATCTTTGTTTCTTTCGCTCATTTTGCTTCTGTTAGGTCCGTCCCGTGTAGATATAGCCATCCGCACTCAAATTTTATAAATAAAACACACAGAATTGGAAAAAATCACTATTTACCTAAACCGAGGTATAGTGGTCAACCAATACATTTATATAAAATCAACTACATCTTTGCTTATAACTTTGCTAAAAATAGGTCTTTTTCGTTCAAATCTTCTCCAAATAATAGAACTCATTACTCCTCGAATTCCCCTATAGTTTTCATAATAAATTTTCACCGCAATATAATTAATTTTCACATTTTCCATCCATTTTTTAAATAAATTCACAAATAAAAACATAAATTCATCTATAATTCGACTGAAAATTGCCCTTTTCTGCTTAAATTTTCTATATAGATAGTATAACTAACTGCCCCCCGTATTTTTATATAGTTTTCTTGGCAAATTCTGAACGTTACATATATAAATTTTCATATTTTCAGTCCTTTATTTACGAAATTTCATTAATAAAAACATCAATTCACCTATAACTCGGCTGAAAATCAGCCTTTTCTATTCGAATTTTCTCCTAAAATAGTGTAATTAACTGCCCCACGTATTTACATATAGTTCTCTTAGTAAATTTTCGACGATAAATTATTGATTTTCGCATAATTCGTTTTCTAATAGTCCTATTTTCATAAAAATTTAAAAATTTTTCAAATCTTTGTTTCTTTCGCTCATTTTGCTTCTGTTAGGTCCGTCCCGTGTAGATATAGCCATCCGCACTCAAATTTTATAAATAAAACACACAGAATTGGAAAAAATCACTATTTACCTAAACCGAGGTATAGTGGTCAACCAATACATTTATATAAAATCAACTACATCTTTGCTTATAACTTTGCTAAAAATAGGTCTTTTTCGTTCAAATCTTCTCCAAATAATAGAACTCATTACTCCTCGAATTCCCCTATAGTTTTCATAATAAATTTTCACCGCAATATAATTAATTTTCACATTTTCCATCCATTTTTTAAATAAATTCACAAATAAAAACATAAATTCATCTATAATTCGACTGAAAATTGCCCTTTTCTGCTTAAATTTTCTATATAGATAGTATAACTAACTGCCCCCCGTATTTTTATATAGTTTTCTTGGCAAATTCTGAACGTTACATATATAAATTTTCATATTTTCAGTCCTTTATTTACGAAATTTCATTAATAAAAACATCAATTCACCTATAACTCGGCTGAAAATCAGCCTTTTCTATTCGAATTTTCTCCTAAAATAGTGTAATTAACTGCCCCACGTATTTACATATAGTTCTCTTAGTAAATTTTCGACGATAAATTATTGATTTTCGCATAATTCGTTTTCTAATAGTCCTATTTTCATAAAAATTTAAAAATTTTTCAAATCTTTGTTTCTTTCGCTCATTTTGCTTCTGTTAGGTCCGTCCCGTGTAGATATAGCCATCCGCACTCAAATTTTATAAATAAAACACACAGAATTGGAAAAAATCACTATTTACCTAAACCGAGGTATAGTGGTCAACCAATACATTTATATAAAATCAACTACATCTTTGCTTATAACTTTGCTAAAAATAGGTCTTTTTCGTTCAAATCTTCTCCAAATAATAGAACTCATTACTCCTCGAATTCCCCTATAGTTTTCATAATAAATTTTCACCGCAATATAATTAATTTTCACATTTTCCATCCATTTTTTAAATAAATTCACAAATAAAAACATAAATTCATCTATAATTCGACTGAAAATTGCCCTTTTCTGCTTAAATTTTCTATATAGATAGTATAACTAACTGCCCCCCGTATTTTTATATAGTTTTCTTGGCAAATTCTGAACGTTACATATATAAATTTTCATATTTTCAGTCCTTTATTTACGAAATTTCATTAATAAAAACATCAATTCACCTATAACTCGGCTGAAAATCAGCCTTTTCTATTCGAATTTTCTCCTAAAATAGTGTAATTAACTGCCCCACGTATTTACATATAGTTCTCTTAGTAAATTTTCGACGATAAATTATTGATTTTCGCATAATTCGTTTTCTAATAGTCCTATTTTCATAAAAATTTAAAAATTTTTCAAATCTTTGTTTCTTTCGCTCATTTTGCTTCTGTTAGGTCCGTCCCGTGTAGATATAGCCATCCGCACTCAAATTTTATAAATAAAACACACAGAATTGGAAAAAATCACTATTTACCTAAACCGAGGTATAGTGGTCAACCAATACATTTATATAAAATCAACTACATCTTTGCTTATAACTTTGCTAAAAATAGGTCTTTTTCGTTCAAATCTTCTCCAAATAATAGAACTCATTACTCCTCGAATTCCCCTATAGTTTTCATAATAAATTTTCACCGCAATATAATTAATTTTCACATTTTCCATCCATTTTTTAAATAAATTCACAAATAAAAACATAAATTCATCTATAATTCGACTGAAAATTGCCCTTTTCTGCTTAAATTTTCTATATAGATAGTATAACTAACTGCCCCCCGTATTTTTATATAGTTTTCTTGGCAAATTCTGAACGTTACATATATAAATTTTCATATTTTCAGTCCTTTATTTACGAAATTTCATTAATAAAAACATCAATTCACCTATAACTCGGCTGAAAATCAGCCTTTTCTATTCGAATTTTCTCCTAAAATAGTGTAATTAACTGCCCCACGTATTTACATATAGTTCTCTTAGTAAATTTTCGACGATAAATTATTGATTTTCGCATAATTCGTTTTCTAATAGTCCTATTTTCATAAAAATTTAAAAATTTTTCAAATCTTTGTTTCTTTCGCTCATTTTGCTTCTGTTAGGTCCGTCCCGTGTAGATATAGCCATCCGCACTCAAATTTTATAAATAAAACACACAGAATTGGAAAAAATCACTATTTACCTAAACCGAGGTATAGTGGTCAACCAATACATTTATATAAAATCAACTACATCTTTGCTTATAACTTTGCTAAAAATAGGTCTTTTTCGTTCAAATCTTCTCCAAATAATAGAACTCATTACTCCTCGAATTCCCCTATAGTTTTCATAATAAATTTTCACCGCAATATAATTAATTTTCACATTTTCCATCCATTTTTTAAATAAATTCACAAATAAAAACATAAATTCATCTATAATTCGACTGAAAATTGCCCTTTTCTGCTTAAATTTTCTATATAGATAGTATAACTAACTGCCCCCCGTATTTTTATATAGTTTTCTTGGCAAATTCTGAACGTTACATATATAAATTTTCATATTTTCAGTCCTTTATTTACGAAATTTCATTAATAAAAACATCAATTCACCTATAACTCGGCTGAAAATCAGCCTTTTCTATTCGAATTTTCTCCTAAAATAGTGTAATTAACTGCCCCACGTATTTACATATAGTTCTCTTAGTAAATTTTCGACGATAAATTATTGATTTTCGCATAATTCGTTTTCTAATAGTCCTATTTTCATAAAAATTTAAAAATTTTTCAAATCTTTGTTTCTTTCGCTCATTTTGCTTCTGTTAGGTCCGTCCCGTGTAGATATAGCCATCCGCACTCAAATTTTATAAATAAAACACACAGAATTGGAAAAAATCACTATTTACCTAAACCGAGGTATAGTGGTCAACCAATACATTTATATAAAATCAACTACATCTTTGCTTATAACTTTGCTAAAAATAGGTCTTTTTCGTTCAAATCTTCTCCAAATAATAGAACTCATTACTCCTCGAATTCCCCTATAGTTTTCATAATAAATTTTCACCGCAATATAATTAATTTTCACATTTTCCATCCATTTTTTAAATAAATTCACAAATAAAAACATAAATTCATCTATAATTCGACTGAAAATTGCCCTTTTCTGCTTAAATTTTCTATATAGATAGTATAACTAACTGCCCCCCGTATTTTTATATAGTTTTCTTGGCAAATTCTGAACGTTACATATATAAATTTTCATATTTTCAGTCCTTTATTTACGAAATTTCATTAATAAAAACATCAATTCACCTATAACTCGGCTGAAAATCAGCCTTTTCTATTCGAATTTTCTCCTAAAATAGTGTAATTAACTGCCCCACGTATTTACATATAGTTCTCTTAGTAAATTTTCGACGATAAATTATTGATTTTCGCATAATTCGTTTTCTAATAGTCCTATTTTCATAAAAATTTAAAAATTTTTCAAATCTTTGTTTCTTTCGCTCATTTTGCTTCTGTTAGGTCCGTCCCGTGTAGATATAGCCATCCGCACTCAAATTTTATAAATAAAACACACAGAATTGGAAAAAATCACTATTTACCTAAACCGAGGTATAGTGGTCAACCAATACATTTATATAAAATCAACTACATCTTTGCTTATAACTTTGCTAAAAATAGGTCTTTTTCGTTCAAATCTTCTCCAAATAATAGAACTCATTACTCCTCGAATTCCCCTATAGTTTTCATAATAAATTTTCACCGCAATATAATTAATTTTCACATTTTCCATCCATTTTTTAAATAAATTCACAAATAAAAACATAAATTCATCTATAATTCGACTGAAAATTGCCCTTTTCTGCTTAAATTTTCTATATAGATAGTATAACTAACTGCCCCCCGTATTTTTATATAGTTTTCTTGGCAAATTCTGAACGTTACATATATAAATTTTCATATTTTCAGTCCTTTATTTACGAAATTTCATTAATAAAAACATCAATTCACCTATAACTCGGCTGAAAATCAGCCTTTTCTATTCGAATTTTCTCCTAAAATAGTGTAATTAACTGCCCCACGTATTTACATATAGTTCTCTTAGTAAATTTTCGACGATAAATTATTGATTTTCGCATAATTCGTTTTCTAATAGTCCTATTTTCATAAAAATTTAAAAATTTTTCAAATCTTTGTTTCTTTCGCTCATTTTGCTTCTGTTAGGTCCGTCCCGTGTAGATATAGCCATCCGCACTCAAATTTTATAAATAAAACACACAGAATTGGAAAAAATCACTATTTACCTAAACCGAGGTATAGTGGTCAACCAATACATTTATATAAAATCAACTACATCTTTGCTTATAACTTTGCTAAAAATAGGTCTTTTTCGTTCAAATCTTCTCCAAATAATAGAACTCATTACTCCTCGAATTCCCCTATAGTTTTCATAATAAATTTTCACCGCAATATAATTAATTTTCACATTTTCCATCCATTTTTTAAATAAATTCACAAATAAAAACATAAATTCATCTATAATTCGACTGAAAATTGCCCTTTTCTGCTTAAATTTTCTATATAGATAGTATAACTAACTGCCCCCCGTATTTTTATATAGTTTTCTTGGCAAATTCTGAACGTTACATATATAAATTTTCATATTTTCAGTCCTTTATTTACGAAATTTCATTAATAAAAACATCAATTCACCTATAACTCGGCTGAAAATCAGCCTTTTCTATTCGAATTTTCTCCTAAAATAGTGTAATTAACTGCCCCACGTATTTACATATAGTTCTCTTAGTAAATTTTCGACGATAAATTATTGATTTTCGCATAATTCGTTTTCTAATAGTCCTATTTTCATAAAAATTTAAAAATTTTTCAAATCTTTGTTTCTTTCGCTCATTTTGCTTCTGTTAGGTCCGTCCCGTGTAGATATAGCCATCCGCACTCAAATTTTATAAATAAAACACACAGAATTGGAAAAAATCACTATTTACCTAAACCGAGGTATAGTGGTCAACCAATACATTTATATAAAATCAACTACATCTTTGCTTATAACTTTGCTAAAAATAGGTCTTTTTCGTTCAAATCTTCTCCAAATAATAGAACTCATTACTCCTCGAATTCCCCTATAGTTTTCATAATAAATTTTCACCGCAATATAATTAATTTTCACATTTTCCATCCATTTTTTAAATAAATTCACAAATAAAAACATAAATTCATCTATAATTCGACTGAAAATTGCCCTTTTCTGCTTAAATTTTCTATATAGATAGTATAACTAACTGCCCCCCGTATTTTTATATAGTTTTCTTGGCAAATTCTGAACGTTACATATATAAATTTTCATATTTTCAGTCCTTTATTTACGAAATTTCATTAATAAAAACATCAATTCACCTATAACTCGGCTGAAAATCAGCCTTTTCTATTCGAATTTTCTCCTAAAATAGTGTAATTAACTGCCCCACGTATTTACATATAGTTCTCTTAGTAAATTTTCGACGATAAATTATTGATTTTCGCATAATTCGTTTTCTAATAGTCCTATTTTCATAAAAATTTAAAAATTTTTCAAATCTTTGTTTCTTTCGCTCATTTTGCTTCTGTTAGGTCCGTCCCGTGTAGATATAGCCATCCGCACTCAAATTTTATAAATAAAACACACAGAATTGGAAAAAATCACTATTTACCTAAACCGAGGTATAGTGGTCAACCAATACATTTATATAAAATCAACTACATCTTTGCTTATAACTTTGCTAAAAATAGGTCTTTTTCGTTCAAATCTTCTCCAAATAATAGAACTCATTACTCCTCGAATTCCCCTATAGTTTTCATAATAAATTTTCACCGCAATATAATTAATTTTCACATTTTCCATCCATTTTTTAAATAAATTCACAAATAAAAACATAAATTCATCTATAATTCGACTGAAAATTGCCCTTTTCTGCTTAAATTTTCTATATAGATAGTATAACTAACTGCCCCCCGTATTTTTATATAGTTTTCTTGGCAAATTCTGAACGTTACATATATAAATTTTCATATTTTCAGTCCTTTATTTACGAAATTTCATTAATAAAAACATCAATTCACCTATAACTCGGCTGAAAATCAGCCTTTTCTATTCGAATTTTCTCCTAAAATAGTGTAATTAACTGCCCCACGTATTTACATATAGTTCTCTTAGTAAATTTTCGACGATAAATTATTGATTTTCGCATAATTCGTTTTCTAATAGTCCTATTTTCATAAAAATTTAAAAATTTTTCAAATCTTTGTTTCTTTCGCTCATTTTGCTTCTGTTAGGTCCGTCCCGTGTAGATATAGCCATCCGCACTCAAATTTTATAAATAAAACACACAGAATTGGAAAAAATCACTATTTACCTAAACCGAGGTATAGTGGTCAACCAATACATTTATATAAAATCAACTACATCTTTGCTTATAACTTTGCTAAAAATAGGTCTTTTTCGTTCAAATCTTCTCCAAATAATAGAACTCATTACTCCTCGAATTCCCCTATAGTTTTCATAATAAATTTTCACCGCAATATAATTAATTTTCACATTTTCCATCCATTTTTTAAATAAATTCACAAATAAAAACATAAATTCATCTATAATTCGACTGAAAATTGCCCTTTTCTGCTTAAATTTTCTATATAGATAGTATAACTAACTGCCCCCCGTATTTTTATATAGTTTTCTTGGCAAATTCTGAACGTTACATATATAAATTTTCATATTTTCAGTCCTTTATTTACGAAATTTCATTAATAAAAACATCAATTCACCTATAACTCGGCTGAAAATCAGCCTTTTCTATTCGAATTTTCTCCTAAAATAGTGTAATTAACTGCCCCACGTATTTACATATAGTTCTCTTAGTAAATTTTCGACGATAAATTATTGATTTTCGCATAATTCGTTTTCTAATAGTCCTATTTTCATAAAAATTTAAAAATTTTTCAAATCTTTGTTTCTTTCGCTCATTTTGCTTCTGTTAGGTCCGTCCCGTGTAGATATAGCCATCCGCACTCAAATTTTATAAATAAAACACACAGAATTGGAAAAAATCGCCCTCCCACCCTCCCTGTTTTTCTTACTTAAGTAGGCTTGCAGGAATCTATATCGATTTTTATTTATATCGATTTTTTATGTACATCGATTTTTTTTTATTTAATTTATATCTGTTTTTTTTTTTTTTTTAAAACCCGTAAATAAAAACAATAAGCTTAAACAAACATCGACTCCCCACCCTCCCGGTTTTTATTACAGAAGTAGATTTTGCTACTGCATTTTAGAATCATACTTTTTTTTCTCTTTATTACCGTTAGTTTTGTTAGTTGATCATTTAGGAAGCAAAGTTTGAATAAAATGGCGTGCACAGATACTGAAACTGGTGGCATCGCAAATGAAAATTCACCCTATCATAGGATGCCTACTTCTGCAAGCATACTCGAAGGTCTTAATTCAATAACCACTATAGCGAATAACATAATCACAACCATATCGGCTGGCAGAAGTGTAACATCAGACAGCAAAAAAGCGATTATAGAAATGGCGCATGACATTAACAGAATCATAAGAGAAACACAAATAAAAACTGAATATACGGCAAGTATTATAGAGGTTAAAGAGTCGCTGCAAAATACTATTAAGGAAGAGATTTCCAAACTCTCGATACGCACTCAAACCAAATCCTATGCGAGTGTTGCTTCTACTCCTCGTCCTCCGCCGAGCAATCCAGCACCAACACATGCATCAAAACCGGCTATTATTGTCACTCCTTCTAATAAAGTTAATTCGCGACAAGAAGTTATCGAATCATGGCGCAAGAGTATCTGTTTTAAGAGTTGTAATTATGCACCCTCCAAATTGCAAGTCATATCAAATAATAAACTCCGAGTAGAATTCGATACATGCTCCCAGAGGGACGACGCTTTAGAACGTTTGAAATCTGCTACGACAGTTAACGCTGAAGCCGCGCGCAAAATGAACCCTATGGTCATCTTAAAGGGCGTATCAAATGACGTCCTATCAGAAGAGTTAGTCAGTATCATCACAGGGCAAAACGACGAATTACGGTACCTCATAAATAATACGGACGATGCTCTTTGCTTACGTTTTAAGAGGAAAAACAAAAACCCTAAATTATATAATGCAGTTTTCTTATGCAATCCTACGATATGGCGCAAAATCATGGATTCCGGAAGAATAAACGTTGATCATCAACGTATACATGTCGAAAATTTTTGCCCATTCATTCAGTGCTTTAGCTGTCTTCAGTTTGGACACGTTCAAGGCAAGTGCACCAATAATATCCATCCCTGCTCGCACTGTGCAGCAGGAAATCACACGTACACAAACTGTCCAAATAAGGCGAATAAATCGGCTACTACGTGCTACAACTGCCAAATGCATAATAACAAGTTCAATACCAAATTTGACACACAACATGCAGCAACTTCCTTTTCCTGCCCTAGAGTCAAAGCCATGAAAGAGCGTATAAACCAGCGAATCGACTATGGATCAAACAAATAAAATGAAAATAATTCAGTGTAACATAGACCGATCCAAAAGCTGCCAACAAGAATTTTTACGATACTTTGCTGCAAACGATTACTCTATAGCAATAGTCTCAGAACCATATTTAGGAACCAAACAAGAAATGAAATCAATACAAGGTCTTTGCATATACCAATTCCCAGGTGACCAAAAAGTCAAAGCTTGCATAATCGCTAAAAATAATTGTGGAACGTTAATAGGTATGACACAGTTCTCAACTGCTAACCTCTGCGTTGTCCAAATGACAATAGGTACAAGGAAATTATATATTGCATCAGCATACGTTGAGCCCCAAGACGATGAACACGCAACACTTGAGCGCTTAGACGCCTTTCTTAAATCAACCAATGACTCTCATCGTATAATATGTGGCGATTTTAATGGTTGGCACCCACTATGGGGTTGTGAAACAACTAACAAAAGAGGTCGCGAAGTGGCGGAACTTGTAATAGGAAATGATATGTATATTTGCAACCAAGGAAGCATCCCAACGTTTGAAACCGTCACACATGGTAGAAATTGCTCCTCTATTATCGACATAACTTTTGCATCAGGGTCTATATACGAGAAAATAAATAGCTGGAATGTTAACCTGGAGGCTTGTCCCTCATCTCAACATAATTCTATTGAATTTACGCTCAACCTATTTAATGATAACACCACAAAAAGAAAAAACACATCCACATATCTGTATAAAAGTGAAAAAGCTAACTGGGCAGAGTTTAAGGCAGTCTTAGACCTCAAAATGTGCAATAACGGATGCCTAGACGTAGATATTCCCACATTAAATACCAACGAATTAGAATCCTTTATTACAAAAATTATCAATACAATCCATGAAGCTTGTCGAGCATCCATGCCAATGAAGAACAACGGCACCCAATGTAAACCCATATGGTGGACAGACAAATTGGAAAAACTGAAAAAAGATGTTATCTCCCTCCATCATAAAATTCATCATACCAAACGCAAAGGGTTTGCCCTGGACCAACTGTTAGAAGAAAGAAATAGAAAAAAGAAAGAGTACGGGGATGAGCTGCGGAGAACATCAACAGATAACTTTAGAGAATTCTGTGAACGGCAAGGTAAGGAGAATGTTTGGTCAGTTACCAACAGACTTTTAAAGGAGACAAAGTCTAATTGCTCACCGAGTACTCTAAAAGTAGGAAACAGCTATACTAATGATGGAAAAGAAACCGCAAAGGCACTACTAAATCATTTCTACCCTGAAGACAGTCCAGACTCTAATCCCGCACATGAACAACTCAGGAAAAATCGCGAACTATTTCCAAAAACAAATGACGACCCTCCCTTTGTTAAAGAAGAAGTTATAGAATGCATCCAAAACATGAATCCCAAACGAGCTCCTGGTATCGATAATCTAACAGCCGATATTTGCACTCAATTTTCTATAGCCTATCCAAAACTTATAACAGAAATAATGAACAGATGCATGTCCCTCCAATATTTTCCACAACAGTGGAAAATCGCATACGTTAAAATCATTCCGAAACCCAATAAATCTGATTGTACTAATTTAAACTCTTTCCGCCCAATAGGTCTTCTTCCCGTGTTTGGCAAATTACTTGAAAAACTTTTCATAAATAGAATCAAATACCAGGCTACACGAGATGGCAGAATGAGCAACCGACAGTTTGGTTTCAAAGAGCAACTTAACACAACTACAGCTATTGCCAATGCCATAAAAACCATCCAAAAAGCTAAAGAGAACAAACAACAGGTAATAGCCATCTCCTTGGATATCAAGGCAGCGTTTGATAACGCTTGGTGGCCCGCCTTACTTCACAGACTCCGATACATCCAGTGCTCTCGTAACATCTTCGGATTAATATGTAATTATATAGAAAATAGGAAAGTATCACTGAACTACGGAGGTACTGAGGTCACCAAAATGATGTCCAAGGGATGTATACAGGGATCAACTTGTGGACCAACTCTTTGGAATCTAATTCTCGACGAACTTTTGGAAACTCAGTTGCCAACAGGTTGTCACATCCAAGCCTTTGCGGACGATGTTTTGCTTATTGCACACGCACACGATAAAAACGAATTAGAAGTTATTACTAATCAAGCACTAAGCGAAATTGTACAGTGGGGAGATAAAGTCAAACTCTCTTTTAGCCCTGAAAAGACACAGGCAATCGCTTTCACCCCAAAAGCCAAGTCAGTTAATTTAGTGATGAACAAAATGTTGCTTCCGTTTGTTAAAGAAATAAAATTATTAGGGGTCATCGTAGATACAAAATTAACTTTCAACAGTCACATTAAATATGTTACAAATAAAGCCATAAAAATATTTCACAAACTGTGTATTTACTGCAGACCAACCTGGGGTATTCAACCTGAAAATATAAGCATTATTTATCACCAAGTTATCGAACCTATTATCACATACGCTGCTGGTGTTTGGGGCCATGCTGCAAAGAAAAAGAGTTGCAAGCGATTGTTGGAAAAAACACAACGCTTGTTTGCGCTCAAAGCCATCCGAGGCTTCCGTACAGTCTCTACGACTGCTGCGCTAGCACTTTCCCAGTTCATGCCTTTAGACTTAAAAGTTACAGAAATAAATCAAATAGAAAACACTAGAAGTTCCGGAATCACCCAATATCTACCCGATGATATAACCCTTGAAAAGCCCACACCGATTCAAAATCTTCTACATCCAGCTCTCAGAGTTAAAATAATGCCAGACAGTTTACAAACTTCAGAAGAAGACCCAAACAATCTTACACAACCAATTAATATATACACAGACGGAAGTAAATTGGAGAACGGAAGAGTGGGAGCCTCATTTGTAGTTCTATCGAAAAATAAAAATACAATAACCAAAAAATTTAAATTACATGATAGCTGCACTGTATTTCAGGCAGAGCTTTTTGCCATCGATAGAGCTTGTACGTGGTCTTTGAAGAGAAATATCAAAAATATAAAAATTTTCACAGATAGTATGTCATCAATTCAATCAATATGTAACCGCAGTAATACTCACCCACTAGTTGCAAATATCCATCAAAACATAAAGAAAATAAGAGAAGATGGAACAGTCGATATAACATGGGTAAAAGGTCATGCAGGCTCTACCGGAAATGAAGCAGCTGATGCAGCTGCAAAAAGCGCAGCCAACTTAAAGAAAAATTTTAATTATACAAACTTTCCCATAAGCTTTGTTAAAGCAAAAATAAAAAAAGACAATCTCTATAAATGGCAAAACCGATATCACAGCGCACCACAAGGGAAACATACAAAAGAGCTCTTACCGGACCTGTTTTCCATTAAACGACTTTGGCAAACAACAAAAATTGACTTCAAATTAACCCAAATTCTCACAGGTCATGGTTTCCACAGAGAATATTTATATAGATTTAAGATTTCAAACACAGACACATGCCCTTGCAATAACCATAGTGTACAAAATATTGACCACCTTTTGAAAAGCTGTCCCAGATTTGGTGCACAGCGCATGGAACATGAATTACACTGTCAGATGCTTAAAGTCTCTCCATACAACATACAGGAGCTTGTAACAAAAGAAGGTGCAATAATATCGTTTGTGAAGTATGCTAGTTACATAATCGATAAACTGAAATCATTCAACAGCATATAACAAAAATATTTAAAATAAAAGAGTTCTAATTGAAATTGTGAATCACAAAAGTAATAGACTTAAACTGAAACATGCTAGGCAAAAGGAATTGTATCCCATTCGCAATTCTGGCCGATCATGTAGTGAATTTCCTATGCGTATCAGTCCCGCAAGCGAACCAACGTATATTAATAAAAAAAAAAAAAAAAAAAAAAACCTAACCTAACCTAACCTAACCTAACCTAACCTAACCTAACCTAACCTAACCTAACCTAACCTAACCTAACCTAACCTAACCTAACCTAACCTAACCTAACCAGTTGCACTCCAAACGCCGTGCCGTACGCAGCAATTTCATACCGCTCCGCGCTCAAAAATCCAAAGTGTCGGGTCAAAGTGTTCAAAATTTTAAAGATTTATACATCGTTAGACGCGTCTCGTCGAGACGAAGCTAGTGATACAATAAAAAAGTGACAAAAGTTTTATAGTTAAAAAGTTATCACCGAAAAACTGGTTTTTATAACCTCTAAAACATTTATAGTGGAACGCTGCGCGATCAAGATCGAGGACCTATGGTTTTTATAGTGTCAAAAGAAGCGCCCTGACAAGCTTAAGAAATTAAGCTAAACAGAAAAAATTTCCGGCGCTTGTGCACCGAAATATTGGGGAAAAACTAAAACCACGTGGCCACGTGTTTTTAGATAGGAGGCCGTGCGGCTGATTTTGACATCGGCATATCGAAGAAGACATCAAGGCAAAACGTTTGACGTGTCGATTGTCGAAATCGGGTAAGAAACACAGAAGATATATCACAGTGAAGAAAAAATTTTTCAGCAGAAATTTCACAAGTGAATTTCTCTGAAATTTCAGTGACGACCTATGTGTTTTCTTTGCTCATTTGTGTAAACAACTCAGAAGCAAACAAAGGACACCAAAAACTTAAATTTTGGAGTGCAATTAGTCAAGTAAGAAAATTTTTTATTATTAAGTGTAAACACGTGTTGTCCTGAAAGTGCTGCTGAAAATTCTGAAAAAATTCCATAAAATAAGGCATACCTAATCTTAGCTTCCCAAATTTTTTCAAAATTTTTCTCTTCATATTTTTCGAATTAGACGCTTTTTGCGGTTGTTGGTAATTGTAAATCGATTTTCAAAATAAAAAACTTAAAAATTTTTTATAACAAAAAATTTTTCCAAATTAAGTGTATGATAGGAAATTTATCTGGCTATCTGCACTATTTTTTTCGAAATTTTTGAGGCAGCGCTTTCAGAGATAGGAATTTATTTGTAAGAGCTAGGAGATCCTGAAAACTGCATGATAACTGTGTTTTCAGTTTACAGGAAAACGGAGCCTCCTAGCTCAATTTTGACAATTTTTTCGCCCCCCCCCCCCTAACCCTCCCCCCACACTACCCAGTAAACGGGTAGTCTTCGACCCCCACCGGATCATTTGGACATAGTTTCAACCCCCTACCCCTAAGTTGACCTCTGGACTTGGAGACCTTGGACCCTAACTGTCTCTGGGGGATGAAAAACATCAAACTCTAAATTATATTACAAAAACCGGTGGGACTAGTCGAACGGGGGTTTGTGTATAAATACCCAAATTTGTAGACGCCCAAATCTGTATGTATATAGACTGTACATAGAGACATTTTATATTGTTTTTTATATTTTATTTTTATATTTTGTTTATAATTCTGTTTTTAAACTTTTTAATTTAAGTTATAGAATTTAACTTTTAATTGGTGGTGTACTTCTGGTAAAAACTCGATAGAGCCGGACTCTTGATGGAGCCGGGCCCTTGAGAGAGTCGGACTCTTGATAGAGCCGGACTCTTGTAGAGCTGAACTCTTGATAGAGCCGGACTCTCGATAGAGCCGGACTCTTAATAGAGCCGGATTCTTGATAGAGCCAAATTTTGTAGAGCCGGACTCTTGACTGGTAGAGTCAAGTATTGTTTAAATATTTTTTTTTTTTTTTTTTTTTTTTTTTGTTTATTGCTCTCTTGTTACCTGCCTACTAACACCACTTACAAAGAGACTCTACATAGAGTCATAAGGAGAGCTGGTAGAGCTGGACTCCTTATTTTATTTTTCGACTACCTTATTTTATTTTTCGACTAGTTTTTAGTTCATAGCTGACACAGACCCCCCTTTACAGGGTCTAACAAACATCACACCGACCCCCCTTTACAGGGTTACATAAGGACAACGTTCCCCGATCCTTACACAACTTACACTATATACTACTCATACACATCCACACAGAACAATGTATCGCACACCCACTACCTCTGGCGCTGCCAAGAAGCCCACCACCCCCAGCCCTGCCACCACAACTGCAGCAGTACAGGACGCTGCAAGAACTTTTATTAAAAGGCCGGAAGCCAAGAGAAGATCGCTCGACAACATGGACATATATAAAAAACAAAAACACAATTACGCTGCATTGTCGAGCGATCAGCTCCTCCAGGAGATGATGAAAACCTTTGAGGATATACCCTCAAAGGTTCAGGAATATCTTCAGATGAGGAGGGATATTAAACATTTCCTGGAGGTGCAGTCTGATAAGGGGATAAGAGCTATCTTCGAGCTTAGTAGACGCATTCAATGCCTCGAAGCAGACGCCCCTAAAATGGTATCACCATCAAAAACCTTGGCTTCCGAAGGGCAAGACACCATCATAGAAAAACTGGGAGAGGTGGAAGCGACGCTGACAGAGCGTATAAAAGAGATGGAGCGAAGTCTGAAGGCAGACATAGAGGCACTCCACAATAACAACGACGACCGAGGCTCTGACATGATCGACAAGATCACCGATAGGATCGATGAAACCAGGGCTGCTATAGACGAAACGACCGAAGTGGTCGAGAGTCGAACGCACGCCCTGATCAAAGATCTGATCGGTGGTATTGCCGATGATGTCAGCACTGCCAAAAAGGAAATTCTGGAGGCCACAAAAGGGCTGGTATGCGAAATAAACGCAGCACCAGTCCCTAAGTCGTACGCCAGCGTCGCAGCAGCCATACCGGTCCACCGCCCTGCACTTCACTCAATGGCGGTCACCCTCGAAGGTGGTCTGGAGACCGCTGACGAGGTGCTCGCCAGGGTGAAGAAAGCGGTTGACGCCAGAGGTACTGGCCTTAAAATCAACAAGGTTCGCAAAGCCAGGAACCAAAAAATCATACTGGGGTGCGACACCGAAGAGGAGAGGACGAAAGTCCAAAAGATAATAGTCGCGGCGAGGGACTAAAAGTAGCGCCAATAAAAAATAAGGACCCTTTAGTTATATTAAAAGATGTTTATTTGGACAATGAAGAAGAAGATATAATTAAGGCGCTACACGCCCAGAACAAAGACGTTTTCATTGGCCTAACGGAAGAAGACTTAGAAATGACAATAAAATTTAAAAAGAGGACAAGGAACCCGAAAACCGTTCACGTCATTTTACAAGTAAAGCCTAATGTTTGGCAGAGGATGACGGAGGCTGGAGCCCTCTATCTAGACCTACAAAGGGTCAGAGTCGAGGACCAATCGCCGCTCATCCAATGCACGAAATGCCTTGGATACGGACATGGTCGGAAATTTTGCACCGAGAGTGTGGACAGATGTAGTCACTGTGGAGGACCGCATCTGCGCGAAAAATGCGCAGATTTTATCGCAGGTAGTGAACCACAGTGCTGCAACTGCTCACACTCTGGGTTGCGGAGGACCGACCATAATGCATTTAGTACTGAATGTCCGGTGCGAAGAAAATGGGACTTCCTGGCCCGTGCAAATACGGCCTATGCTTGAACAGTTTATGACAAAAAACACTACACGAACAGACAGCCACAAAGCACACAGAAACACAGACACGACACACACAAACAGGAAAAACAAGACAACGAACACAAACTGATATACAGAATGTATATTGGATATACACGATTATATCAGCACAGTAACACTTACATGAATCACAACACTAACACAACACAAAAGAACAGAATGAAATAAAAACTAGTAAAAGAAGAGGACAATATATATATATAAAATTTGTATATATACTATATTGCCTAGGAAAGCGTGACAAACAGATAGAAGGATGTATAAAAGTAGACACATGACAGACATATGTGCATAAATATTAAGACCTTCAAATTGCTAATTTAAAAATGTTTAAAATAAATAGATATAAGTTTTTACTATTATACAGATAATAAATATAAGAATGAAAATGGTAGAAATAAGATGATAGAAAATATTAGGTATATATAGATGTTAGACTTATACATGTTAAAATAGAATTAAGAAACAGAAATTGTAGAAATTAAGAAATAAGTATAAGTATAATAGTGTAAGTCTATAAATATGTAAGCAAGTAAGTTTATAAGTTAAATAAAAATAAGCATGTAGCATGTAGTGTAGTGATTGATAGTATATAGAAAATGTAAATACTATCGAAGACAAAACAGAAATAAAAATATGTACGAAATTTTATTTTCCCAAAGAAAAATAAATAATTAGGCATAGAATAGCGGGAGTCCCACCCGGCAAAGAATGAGCGTGGATGGATAAAAGAAAGAATAAGTATGCGGCCTGAAAGTGTGAATAAATGCGAGAACTGGAATGTATGAGAAATTAGACTAACAAGGACCCGATGATCCCATGATCGGGGAAAAGCGATAAAAAAAAAAAAAAAAAAAAAAAAAAAAAAAAAAAAAAAAAAAAAAAAAAAAAAAAAACCTAACCTAACCTAACCTAACCTAACCTAACCTAACCTAACCTAACCTAACCTAACCTAACCTAACCTAACCTAACCTAACCTAACCTAACCTAACCTAACCTAACCTAACCTAACCTAACCTAACCTAACCTAACCTAACCTAACCTAACCTAACCTAACCTAACCTAACCTAACCTAACCTAACCTAACCTAACCTAACCTAACCTAACCTAACCTAACCTAACCTAACCTAACCTAACCTAACCTAACCTAACCTAACCTAACCTAACCTAACCTAACCTAACCTAACCTAACCTAACCTAACCTAACCTAACCTAACCTAACCTAACCTAACCTAACCTAACCTAACCTAACCTAACCTAACCTAACCTAACCTAACCTAACCTAACCTAACCTAACCTAACCTAACCTAACCTAACCTAACCTAACCTAACCTAACCTAACCTAACCTAACCTAACCTAACCTAACCTAACCTAACCTAACCTAACCTAACCTAACCTAACCTAACCTAACCTAACCTAACCTAACCTAACCTAACCTAACCTAACCTAACCTAACCTAACCTAACCTAACCTAACCTAACCTAACCTAACCTAACCTAACCTAACCTAACCTAACCTAACCTAACCTAACCTAACCTAACCAGAATAAACCAGAAGTGCTCAGTAATATCGCAGGGATGTATGAGATCATTCTCCGACTTAGTGAGTCAAGACAGACACTCCAGGTACAACTGGAGAAGTCTCGAGCAGAAAATGCAGCAACATTGTTAAAGCGCGAGAGGGAATATGCGGAGCAACTATCTGAAGCGAGGAAACATAGTTCATTACCCTCAACTGTAGCGTCTCCACCAATCGAGCTAATGAAGGAGCTTATAGAAAATTTACAAGACCATACAAAAACAGTTGTGGAATGCCAAAAACATACAATAACACTCACCGAACAACTTAAGCAACCTCCACAGAATAACATCTCGGAACGAACATATGCACAAGCAGTAGGTACTTCAAAACATCAACAGGTACACTCGGTTGTAGTAACGTCAGATGAGCCGAAGGACACTAGTGGTGAGGTTATTGATAAAATTAGAACGGCGGTAAATGCAAGACATGAAGGCATACAAATAGAGAGGATACGCAAAGCGAGAGATCAGAAGGTAATCGTAGGATGTAAATCCAAAGAAGAGCTGGCAAAAGTGACAGAGAGAATCAAGCACTCGGGAGGAAGCTTGCATGTCGAAGAGGTAAAAAATAAGGACCCTCTTATAATCCTTAAAGACGTATTAGCATACAATTCAGATGAAGATGTCGTGACTGCGCTCACAAATCAAAATAATCACCTAATAGGAGATATAAAAACAGAAGACCAGAGACTCGTCGTGAAATATCGACGTAAGACTAGAAATCCTCATGCAAACCATGTAATCATGCAAGTTTCCCCCCAAGTGTGGCAGCGACTAACAGCAGTGGGGCGAGTGCACATTGACTTGCAGAGAGTTCGAGTGGCAGATCAGACACCACTAGTGCAGTGTTCACGTTGCCTAGGCTATGGTCACGGTCGAAGGTTCTGCAAAGAAACTGCTGACATCTGTAGCCATTGTGGTGGCCCGCATTTAAGAGCAGAATGTACAGAATGGCTTGCAGGAAACGCACCATCATGTCGAAACTGCTTTCACGCAAAACTAGATAGGAACGACCACAATGCCTTTGACTCCGAATGCCCAATTAAGAAAAGATGGGATACCCTGGCTCGATCGACGGTAGCGTATTGCTAAAGACGATTTATACGCAAATGGCACTTCGCCGGATGCACAGACCCTCCAAACTCTACAAACGTATAGAGTCGTACAGGCCAACCTACAAAAAAAAAAGCTGGCGACAATGGAATTTATTATAGAGTCTGCCAAAGAAAGGATTTCTTTTGCGCTAATACAGGAACCCTACATAGGCTCCCAAGGAGTACTTAAAACACATGTTGGATCTCGTGTGGTTCAACGTAGTAACAACAGGACAAAACCTATAAAGGCGGCTATAGTAGTTTTCGACGAGAATGTGGAGATAATTGAAAGCCCCACATTGACGACAGAAAATATAGCAGTTGCTATATTAAAAACTAACGAATGGACCATGGGAGTCATATCGATCTACATGGAGGATTATTTGCCAATAGAACCCTACTTGGATAATATAAAAACCATTGTTGGGTCTATAGGAACCAACAAAATACTGCTTGGAGGAGATGGAAACGCATGGAGTACATGGTGGGGAAGTGTGACAGAGGACCACAGAGGAGAGGCGCTATCAGGGGTTTTAGAAGAGCTAAACTTGCAAATTCTTAACATCGGTAATGAACCGACATTTGACACCATAAGAGGAGGGAAACATTATAAGAGTCATGTTGATATCACGGCATGCACATTGGAATTACTAGGAGCTGTAAATGACTGGAGAATAGACAAAACTTTAACTAGCTCAGACCACAATGCGATCAGATTTAATATAAAATTAAAAAAACCAACACAAGATAGACAAAGGAGTACAACAAGAATATATAATACGAAAAAGG
The DNA here is from genome assembly GCA_036936625.1 of Parnassius smintheus behrii. Classification (NCBI taxonomy): domain Eukaryota; kingdom Metazoa; phylum Arthropoda; class Insecta; order Lepidoptera; family Papilionidae; genus Parnassius; species Parnassius smintheus. Next base: position 87,427 of record JAUPFT010000030.1, read on the forward strand.
CGAATTGGCCTCTTTTTAAAGAAGAATTGATGAATCAGCTAAAAGGAAGGAATATAGACAAAAATGAGGTTAGTAATATCAATACCAAAGAAGGGCTAGAACAAATGATAGAAAATTATATCGACGGAGTAAAGAACACGTGTAAAAAAACAATACCTCTTATTAAAATTAAGAACAAAATGAAAATAGCATGGTGGAATGAAGAATTAGAAAAATTGAAAAGAGAAATGAACACCAAAAAGAGAAGAATACAATGTGCTGCACCTAGCCGTAAAAGATGGGTAGTGGAGGAGTTCCTCCTAGCAAAATCAAAATATGAAGAAGAGACGATAAAAGCCCAAACAGAAAGCTGGAAGAACTTCTGTACAAAACAGGATAAAGAGAGTATGTGGGATAGTATTTATAGAATAATTGCAAAAACGAGTAAAAGATATGAAGACCAACCACTGGTAAGGAATGGAAAAGCCCTGAGTGCGGACGATTCAGTGAGATGGCTAACAGAGACATTCTTCCCAGACGATCGGGAAAATGATGACAACGCTGAACATCAGCTAACAAGATTAACGGCAAGCAAGTTGGACTCACTAGCCACTGACGAAATGGATCCGCCCTTCACTATGGCCGAACTTAATTACGTGTTGAACAGTTTCAATCCGAAAAAAGCGCCAGGGCCAGACGGTTTAACAGCGGATATCTGTTCGGTTGTAATATCCCAAGCGCCAGAAATCTTCCTGAGCATTGCAAACAAATGCCTACAACTGTCACACTTTCCTATACCCTGGAAATTAGCTAGAGTCATAGTTATAAGAAAACCAGGCAAAGATAACTATACGGCCCCAAAGTCTTATAGACCAATAGGTCTATTATCAGTCATGGGTAAATTGCTTGAGAAAATTATCATAAGGAGGATTAGATGGCACCTCCTACCACTAACAAATCTTAGGCAGTATGGTTTCATCCCTCAACGCAGCACAGAGGATGCTTTGTATGACCTTTTAAAACATATAAAACAAAACTTAACTAAAAAACTCATTAATGTAATAGTTTCGCTCGATATAGAAGGAGCGTTTGATAGCGCCTGGTGGCCGGCAATTCAGTGCCGACTAGCAGAGAAACGCTGTCCGCAAAATCTATTTCGTCTAGTAAATAGCTATTTAGAAGATAGGAGGGTTTGTGTAGGCTACGCGGGTGCTATTTGTTCGAAAAAAATGTCAAAAGGATGTATTCAAGGCTCTATTGGGGGCCCTACATTTTGGAATCTACTATTAGATCCCCTGTTGGATGGGTTGGAGAAACGTGGAGTGTATTGTCAAGCGTTTGCCGATGATGTTGTCCTGATATTCTCCGGAGGAACTACCTCAGTAATACAAGAAAAAGCCAATAACGCCCTGGCTTATGTATATGAATGGGGAATCAGAAATAAACTCAAATTCGCACCACATAAAACAAGCGCTATGATTATAACAAAAAAGCTTAAATATGAGGCCCCACATATACAAATGGGAGGAACTGTGATAAGTTTAGTGGAAGAAATGAAACTACTCGGACTCACAATAGACCACAAATTGACCTTCCAGAAACATGTGCAACTTGTCTGTCGAAAAGCCGCTAACATCTACAAGCAACTTGCTCGAACGGCTAAAATCGAGTGGGGTCTAAATCCGGGGATTATCAGGACAATATATGTAGCAGTGATAGAACCGATTATCCTGTATGCGGCTAGCACGTGGGCTCCTGCAGCAGAAAAAATTAGCATTCAAAAACAGCTGAATGTAATCCAGAGAGGATTTGCGCAAAAAATGTGTAAGACTTATCGCACAGTCTCCCTGAATGCCGCAATGCTCCTAGCAAGATTGCTTCCTCTAGATCTTCGGGTCCAAGAAGCAGCTTCTCTTTATGAAGCAAAGAGAGGTAAACCTCAGGAGAGAATAGGTTGTAGGAAGATAGAAAAAAGAGTCTGTTTCCTAAAGGCACAACATCCAGCCAAGGAAGTGGAAGTCATATTCGAATGCCTGGAAGATACTAAGCCTGAAACACTCAGAAAATTTAACATAATGGGTGATCAAATTTACACAGACGGGAGCAAAATTGAAGGAAAAGTTGGAGCAGGATTATCCTGCTGGCATAATAACACCGAGATTAAAGCCAAAAAATTTAAGTTGGAACCGTTCTGCACCGTCTTTCAGGCTGAACTTTATGCTATCTTTCAGGCGACAAAACTTGCACTGGAACACGAAGCAACAACAACAAACGTGTTCAGCGATTCTAGATCAGCTCTGGAACTAGTACGTAATAGAGACTCATACCATCCCCTAGTGATAGCTATTAAGAAAAACATCATGCTTGTGAAGGAACAGAATAAAACTATCCGCTTGTTCTGGATTAGAGCCCACGTGGGAGTCACGGGAAACGAGCGAGCTGATCAACTTGCAAAAGAGGCTGCTTTATACAAGAAAACTGCGCCCGACTATGATAAATGTCCCATCTCGTATATAAAACGACAAATCCGGCTAGACAGTATTGAAAAATGGAAAAATCGATACATGACAGCGAACACTGCCACAGTAACAAAAATGTTTTTACCAGATATAGAGCGGGCGTACAGAATATTGCAAAAGTTAGAACTAAGTCCAATTTTAGTACAGGTACTTACCGGTCACGGGGGTTTTTCAAGCTACCTATATAGATTTAAATGTAAAAATTCCCCGGAATGTGTTTGTGATAGTCAAAAAGAAGAAAGTGTGGAACATTTAATATTAGAATGTCCTAAATACTCACAAGAAAGAATAAAATTAGAGATGGTTACGAATATGCAAATAAGAAAAGAAAATATTAGTAAATTTTTAGAATGTAAGAAGCATAGAAATAGGTTTATAACATACTGCATAGACATAGCAAAAGATGTAATAAATAGAAATAAGACTAAGTAAAAAGTATATGATAATATATACTGTGTTATATATTTAGAATATACTAGCTAATTAGAGAAATAAAAACAAAAGGTAAAACTGTGTGAAAATTAACTTAGCAATATAGATTATAACTATAAATGTAGCGAACACACTAATAAAACAAAAAACAACAAATCATAAAGCAGACAACACAAACACATACAAATAAAAAACAAAAACACAGGAAATCGTAAGATACTTACGATCTTCACACCATCCAACAGATTAAGAGCTAAAAAAAAAAAAAAAAAAAAAAAAGCGTCGAAGCTCGTACATAGTTGAGGAAAGTCTCCGACCTGTGTTGGAGGACACCTTAGCGGTGCACACATTAAAAAAAAAAAAAAAAAAAAAACCTAACCTAACCTAACCGAGTCCGGTGTCAACTGCCGTCCCGAACGCCACGTTTCTGTGTTGCTCCGTGCTCTAAAAATCGCAAAAATAGGTTTTTCGCAACCGATTTTGGCGAATGAGGTTTTAACAGTGGTAGAGCCACGCGGCAGCTTTGCTGTTGCACGTATGGGCCGGCTCAAACCGGGGTGGTACCACGACCTCACAGAATACCGGCGTGAAGTGGAAGTTTTGCTTCCGCGTTTCGTCTGGTGAGTGCAGGTGGCCGGAGGCCCAAATCCCCCCCCCCCCATCAACATGGTAGCGGAATTAAATAAAGATAGACTACCCCAGGAGGGTACCAGCACCCCTGGAGAATCCCTCGCTGAGCATCCACGACCATGTTTCTCCACTTCTGAGCGTGGGTGCTCAGGCTGCCCCGCGTATTCTGGGGGGGGCGAAATTCCGCTCAAGACTACAACTGCTCGGGGCAAACGGAGCAACAAGACCAAGGCGACCCCTGGCACGCTGTCCGTGAATTTCTGCAATATCAGGGGACTTCACTCTAACCTAAACGCCGTCCACTACCATCTCGAGACGGCGAGGCCGGCTTTGCTCTTTCTGACCGAGACGCAGGTGTCCTCTCCGGCTGATGTTTCGTATCTCTCCTACCCGGGGTACAAACTGGAACACTCCTTTGTGCCTCGGGCTGGAGTTTGCGTTTACGTCAGAGAGGACATCTGTTCTCGACGCCTCGGCAGACTTGAAGGTTCGGACCTATCCATCCTTTGGCTACGCGTAGACAGCGACGACCATCCGCGCGTCTACGGGTGCCTCTATAGGTCCCACAGCGGTAATGCCGAAACAGACCGACTCTTCGACCACGTCCAAATGGCTGCAGATTCGTTGCTACAGCAGATCCCCTCCGCAGAGATCGTGATCCTCGGCGACTTTAACGCCCATCACGCCGAATGGCTCGGTTCACGTTTAACCGATCATGCGGGGAGATCTGTTCATGATTTTGCCTTGGCATATGGTCTGACACAACTGGTTACTTCGCCTACGCGGATTCCAGATGTGGAGGATCATGCACCTTCCCTGTTGGACCTTCTGCTGACCTCTCACCCGGACGGATATCAGATTTCCGTCGACGCCCCTTTAGGCTCCTCGGACCATTGTCTGATCCGGAGTGTTGTGCCACTCACGCTGAAATCGCGGTTGCATTCTGCAGGCTGCCGCCGTGTTTGGCACTATAGGTCAGCCGATTGGGATGGGATGCGGTCTTTCTTTGCATCCTACCCTTGGGGGCGGGTTTGCTTCTCGCCGGATGATCCCAACGTTGTTGCGGATTCTGTTACTGATGTGGTACTTCAGGGTATGGAACTTTTTATTCCTTCCTCTGTGGTGCCCATTGGAGGCAAATCTCAGCCATGGTTTGGTCGCTCCTGTAAAATAGCATCATGCTATAAGCAGGAGTGCTACCAAGCCTGGGTTGATGCATCAGCGTCCCGGGATGTAAACACCAGCACTCTAAAAAAGAAGTATAATTCCGCCTCTAGGTCCTTCAAAAGAGTCATTGCCAAGGCAAAGTCAGAGCACATAGGCAGAATTGGCGAGAGACTAGTTCGCCTTCCTTCTGGAACCCGTGCATTCTGGTCTCTCGCCAAGGCTGTCCAGGGGAATTTCTGTCAGCCATCTCTTCCATCTCTGCACAGGGAGGACGACTCACTGGCCCATACTGCAAAGGAGAAAGCCGATCTTCTAGGCTCCTTCTTTGCGTCTAACTCGACTCTCGATGACGGGGGGAGTACGCCGCCGACCATCCCGCGGTGTGAGTGCTCCATGCCGGAAGTGCAGTTCACACAGCGCTCGGTTCGCAAAGCACTCCTCTCCCTGGACATCCACAAGTCGAGTGGGCCTGACGGAATCCCCCCAATTGTGCTGAGGACGTGTGCTCCAGAGTTGGCACCGGTTTTAACGCGTCTTTTCCGGTACTCCTACTCCCTAGGCGTAGTCCCAAAATCATGGAAGACGGCTTTCGTCCACCCGATCCCTAAAAAAGGCGACCGCTCAGACCCGTCCAACTACCGGCCAATCGCCATCACCTCCTTGTTCTCCAAAACAATGGAGTCCATTGTAAACTGCCAGCTCATGAGGTACCTTGAGGATCACCAGCTGATTAGTGACCGCCAATACGGTTTTCGCCGTGGTCGGTCAGCTGGTGATCTTCTGGTCTACCTCACTCACAGATGGGCGGAGGCAGTAGAGTTCAAGGGGGAGGCATTGGCCGTTAGTTTGGACATTGCGAAGGCCTTCGATCGGGTTTGGCACAAAGCGCTTCTTTCGAAGCTCCCTTCCTATGGGCTTCCCGAGAAATTGTGCGATTGGATCACCAGCTTTCTTGCAGATCGGAGCATCAAGGTCGTTGTAGACGGTGCAAGCTCCGATTGCAAGCCTATTAATGCTGGTGTTCCACAGGGCTGCGTGCTATCGCCAACGCTGTTTCTTCTGCATATCAATGATATGTTGCATACCCGTAACATTCATTGCTATGCAGATGACAGCACTGGTGATGCTCTTTACACCGGCCGAGCCAATATTTCTCGGGAAAACGTCTCCGAGTGCCGGGACAAACTTGTGTCTGAAGTCGAGTCTTTGCTGAACAGAGTCTCGGATTGGGGACGACTAAATCTAGTCCAGTTTAACCCCCAGAAGACACAAGTTTGCGCGTTAACCGCTAAAAAGAACCCCTTTGTCGTATCCCCTCAGTTTCAAGGCACTCCCCTTGTTGCCTCAGCCAGTATCGGAATCCTCGGCGTCGACATATCGAGTGGCGTGCAGTTTCGTGGTCACTTGGAAGGGAAGGCCAAATTGGCCTCTAAAAAGCTTGGCGTGCTCAGCAGAGCGGGACAGTATTTCATGCCGGCACACCGCCTGCAACTTTACAAGGCGCAGGTTCGGCCGCACATGGAATACTGTTCCCATCTCTGGGCTGGGGCTCCCCAGTACCAGCTCCTTCCACTTGACCGCATCCAGCGCAGAGCGGCTCGAATCGTCGACGACCGAGTGCTTTCCGATCGGCTCGATTCACTGGCGTTGCGAAGAGATGTTGCATCGCTTTGCGTATTTTATCGCATCTATCACGGGGAGTGCTCTGAGGAATTGTTCGGATTAATCCCAGCCGCCAAATTTCGTGAACGCACGACACGACAAACGTCCCGATACCATCCACACCATATGGATGCTTGGCGGTCCACCACTGTACGTTTCACAAGGAGTTTTCTTCCACGTACAACCTCTCTGTGGAATAGTTTATCACCGGCGATTTTTCCGGACCGATACGACCTGGGGACCTTCAAGAAAAGAGCTTACTCCTTTCTAAAGGGCCGGCAACGCACCCGCAATTCTCCTGGTGTTGCGGTTGATCATGGGCGGCGGTAGTCACTTAACATCAGGTGAGCCGCATGCTCGTTTGCCCCCTCTTCTATAAAAAAAAAAAAAAAAAAAAAAAAAACCAAAAGTTGCGTCTTGACTCGCGGCGTAAAATAGTGAAGTTTTTAGGAAAATCGGAGTGTTTGTGAAAAAGTTATAGTGCAATAAGTGATTTTCAAAAATTTTCAAAATTTCAAAGTAAAACGCTGCGCGATTAAGCGCTATTACCTATACTTTTTAAAGTGCGGCCTTCAAGCTATTCGCGGCCCCCACCTACGTGTAAAATTTGAGATTTCTCGGAGTCATAGTCTCCGAGAAAAAGCCAAAAAAACAAGTGCCACGTGGGCACGTGTTTTGAGAAGCGAAAGCGTGCGGCTGTTTTTGAAGGCGGATTCTGGTAGTACGTGTGGAGAGCAGCCGGGAGCAAGTTTCAGGACAATCTTACGATAAGTGTTTTAAGAGATATTGACTTTTTTATATTTAGAAAAAATTGACATTTAAATAACTTAAAAACTAAAGCGAAGACCCCCAGTTATTATTTTAAAATAGTGTTAAGAAGTACATAAGGAATACACATACAAAATTTTGGATTTTTCTAGTGAGTAGTTTTTTAGTTATAAATTTTTTAATATTTTTAGTTAACATGTGTTACCCCTAAAATAAGTAGTAGTAAACTTTTAAATAGATATTTAAAATAAGGCTCTGTATTATAACATATGTAAATTTTTGTAGAATTTTAAAATCAAAATTTAGCTCTAAAAATCAAAATTTTCAAAAAATTTATAATTAATTGTAAAAAATTTAATTAAAGGGGGCTTAAAAAGCCAAAAGATTAATACAGACGTAATCTCGACACCGAGACCTTTTGAACGAGCCCAAACACGGGTCAAATCAATTAAGAGACGGCCAAGATAGAGATAAGTTGTCTGGACCGGCGGCCATTTTAAAAATTTTAAAAACTTAATAGCTCTGTTTGTGGAAGTCGTAGCGAGTTACGGTTTTGGACTGTACTATTAGTGGATCGATTTCTACCCACCTACAAAGACTCTGGCTTTTTGAGCCCTAGTTTTTCAGGGTCCTGAAATCGATCCTATCTGAAAGACCGAGAGAGGAGCAGAAGTATAGTCCAAACGCTGGTCTTCTACGATTTCTGGAAGCAGAGTTATTGGCAATCAAACATCTAGTTTGACAGTTCGGCAGCCATCTTGGAAATCTAAAATAGGCCATAGCTGCCGAACTAGAAGTCGTACAGGACTGGGGTTTGGACCCCAGACGTCGGCAAGTAGTGCCGGAACAGATAACTCAGCTTTCAGGAAATTTCAGCATCCAAAAATTAAATTCCTGAAAGCTACACTATATTATAGCCCTGGTCGAGCCCATCAAAACGAGCCCAAGCACGGAGCTGTAGGCCCACCTGTTCAGGAGTTACAGCGCATTAACCATAAATTTGGCGGCCATCTTGTTTGGAAACCATTATTTGGAAGCGCTGTAACTTCGGAACATTTCGGGCTAGGTATACCGAGTTTGGGTTCCCTGAATAGGGCTCGAGGAGTGCTTTTAGCTGGTGTTTAAAAATAGACTCTTTGTAGAGCCAATAATTTGTTAGCCTGTAAGTCTCTTCTTGATTAATATTTTTAGAAAGTTTTAAAATTACTAGACATATATCTTCTAGAAATTTTTGTTTTTATAAGATATTTAATTTTTTTTAACTCTACATAGAGTTTAAAAAAAAATTTTTTTTTATTATTATTATTTTTAAATGTAAATTTGGTTTATTCTTGTTCTTATTTATATTAAAATTGACTGTTTACATACCTTTGACACGGTGTGGTTGGATATTTCCGACACCGTTAGATTAGGATATTTTGATTACTTACTATTATACAATTTTATTTTATTTTGTTTTGTTTACTGGGCTATAATACTAAACTATAAATCTGAATTATTAAAATGGCTCACAGACCCTCTGCTGGTACAGTTGATATGCGTAAGCGAGCGCTGCTTCAAAGTGCAGCAACAAACGAAGATAGGTTAGAAAATGTACAAAGCGGAACACACGATACCTCGTTAAATATTTCGACAATGCCTCAGTCGACTCTAGTGGCTGCAGCAAACAAGCTTTTGCAAGATACAAAATCGCAAATAGAGCAATCAGGAAACCTTAAAACATCCATTAAAGAAAAGGTTTTATATGGAATAACTGGTATGTATGAGATTATATTGCGCATGAGTGAATCCCGGCAGACACTGCAACTACAACTGGAAAAATCAAAATTAAGTGTAAAGGAGGAACTATTAAGAAAGGAAAAAGAATACGCTGAGAAATTAGAGGGTCTGTTGGAAATGTCTAATGGGGCAAATGCAAAGGGAACAGTAAGGGACATTCTAAAGGAATTAGCATCTGTTAGGCAAATTTTGACACAAGACGCTGCTGAAAAAAATAAAGGAATGCAAATAGGCCTAAATGATGGACAAGCGACTAGAGAAATCTTAGCGCAAATAAATAAAAATGGACTGACTATTGAAGAATCGAATATCTTGCTGAAAAAATTAGGACATCAAGTGGAGCAAATACACAACGATTTTAACAAGAAAGAATCTGGAAATTATACATATGCTGAAATTGCAGCTCGTAGCTCGCAAACAACAAATTATGCGTCAATGCATTCAATAATTGTTTCATCAAAAAGTGAGAAGGATACTAGCCAGGAAGTTATTGACAAAATAAGAGAGGCAGTGGATGCAAAATCTTCCGGAATCCGTGTAGACAGAGTAAGGAAGGCGAAGGAACAGAAAGTAATTCTAAGCTGTGAGACTAAGGAGGATTTAAAAAAGTTGAGAGACAAAATTGAAAATTCGGAACAAAAATTGGATATACAAGAAACAAAGAATAAAGATCCGCTTGTAATATTAAAAGATGTATTGACTTATAATACGGACGAGGATATCATTAAAGCAATCAAAAACCAAAATAAACATTTCATCGAAAATTTAGCGCCAGAAGACATTAGAATATCTATTAGGTACAGGAAAAAAGCACGAAATCCGCATGAGAATCACGTAATCCTACAGGTGTCTCCTAAAGTTTGGCAACGCATGACAACAGTAGGCCGTATCCAAATCGATCTACAAAGGATACGAGTTCAGGATCAGTCACCCCTGGTGCAATGTACAAAATGTCTGGGATACGGCCACGGAAACGAACTGTGTAAGGAGTCTATTGCACTGTGTAGCCACTGCTCCGGACCACATTTAAGAGCGGACTGCCCAGGATGGCTTTCAGGAGATATACCAACGTGCCGAAATTGTCACCTGGCAAAAAGCGATAAAACTGACCATAACAGCTTCGATAACAGATGTCCTATACGTAAAAAATGGGAAGCAATTGCAAGAAGTAGCGTAGCCTATTGTTAAGACGAGAAAGTTAACTCCAAAGTGACGCAATCCCTGCACGTCAATCCCAGTAAGAAAATATATAAACTTATACAAATAAACCTACAAAGAAAGAAGCTAGCCACACAGGAGGTTTTTATTGAAGCACGTAGTAAAAATATCTCAATAGCCTTAGTACAAGAACCATATACAGCAGCTACAGGAGTAGTACAGCAACCACCAGGTAGTAGAATAGTACAATGTCAACGAAGAGAAAAGCCGAACAAAGCAGCTATAATTGTTTTCGATCCGGATATAAATATAATAGAAGACCCTACTTTGGTTACGGAAAACATTGTAGTTGCCACACTAAAGACTGATAAATGGACAATAGTAGCAATTTCAATATACTTTGAAGATTATTTACCCATAGAACCATATCTTAAACAAATTGAAAAAATAGTCAAAATACAAACAGCTAAATATACATTAATTGGTGGAGATTCAAATGCATGGAATACCTGGTGGGGAAGCACTTCAATAGATCATCGAGGTATGGCACTACAGGAAGCATTGGACGAAATGGGTCTACATATATTGAACGAAGGAACAGAACCTACCTTTGATACAATCAGAGGGGGCAAATTATACACAAGTCATGTAGACATAACAGCATGTAACGAAAATTTATTAAGTCATATTCAAGATTGGAGGGTGGACAAAGATTTAATAAGTTCAGATCATAATGCAATAGTTTTCTCGGTCAACTTAGATAAACCGCAAGAAAAAAGAAAAATTCAAACCACTAGAATTTATAACACTAAAAAAGCTAACTGGACAGATTTTAAAACGACATTCAATAACTATCTAGAAGAAAATAAAATTGAAATAGCAGGAGTCGAAAAAATTGTATCAAGGGAGGTTTTGGAAAACATTATAGCTTCATATATTGAGGGTATAAATAAAGCATGTGAAGAAAATATTCCGAAACTAAACACAAAAGAAAAAACATACATACCATGGTGGACTAGAGAACTAGAAGAACTGAAAAGGGCAATGATTACCAAACGAAGAAGAGTTCGATGTGCTGCAAGGCATAGAAGGGAACACGTAGTACAGCAATATCTGGAGGCAAAAATGAAATATGAAAAAGAGGCAATTAGTGCACAAACAAATAGTTGGAAGGAGTACTGTACAAAACAGGATAGCGAAAGTTTCTGGGATAGGATATACAGGGTTATTAGAAAAACACCAAAAAGACAACAGGATCAGCTATTGGTGAATGGCGGAAAGGCCTTGTGTCCTGATGAATCGGCAGCATGGTTAGCAGATAGCTTTTTTCCAGTAGATGACAGTAGTGTAGAAAATACTGAACACGGAAAAGTAAGAGAAAAGGCTAACAATCTACATCAATACCAACCAAATGATACACAGGATCCACCATTCACTAAAGCTGAACTAAGAAACGTTATGGGAAGTTTTAGTACTAAAAAGGCACCTGGATCTGACGGTTTTACAATGGACATATGTACTGCGGCAATAGGAACAAATGAAGAACTCTTTCTATCAATGGTCAACAAATGCTTGCAGCTTACTCATTATCCAGCACCATGGAAGGAGGCTGTTGTAATAGTCCTCAAAAAGCCTGGTAGAAATGACTATACCCACCCCAAGGCCTATAGACCCATTGGATTGCTTTCAATATTAGGTAAGATTTTAGAAAAACTGATAGTTAAAAGACTACGATGGCACATCTTACTAAAACGTAATCCAAGGCAATATGGGTTTGTGCCCCAGCGTAGTACGGAAGACTCCCTGTATGATCTGTTGCAACACATAAGAGTAAACCTGAAAGATAAAAAGATAAGCCTTATAATATCTCTAGACATACAGGGAGCTTTTGACAACGCTTGGTGGCCTGCCATAAAATGCCAACTATTAGAGAAAAAGTGTCCCCAAAACCTCCGCAAAGTTGTTAATAGCTATTTCGAAAACCGTAAAATAAAGTTAAGATACGCAGATAAAGAAGTCGAAAAATCCACATCCAAAGGATGCGTGCAGGGATCTATAGCGGGGCCTACGTTTTGGAATTTATTACTGGACCCTTTATTGGACTTAATGGATAGGGAGGAAGTTTACTGCCAAGCCTTTGCGGACGATGTCGTCCTGGTCTTCTCCGGACAAAGAATTCCCCAAATTGAAGAAAAAGCAAATAGAACACTCGCCCTTGTGTATGATTGGGGTGTGCGCAACAAACTTAGTTTTGCTGCACACAAAACTAATGCAATAATTATCACCAAAAAACTTAATTACGACACACCACAACTCCACATGGGCGGAACAAACATAAAAATAGTAGATGAAATTAAATTATTAGGCCTTATAATAGATAAAAAGTTAACCTTCCATAGTCATGTTGTACATATATGTCGCAAGGTTACAAATATATACAAACAGCTAGTAAAGACAGCAAAAATTTCTTGGGGATTGAACTCGGAAATCATCAGGACCATCTATGTGTCAGTCGTTGAGCCGATCGTGCTCTATGCAGCCAGTGTATGGGCAAGTGCATCAAACAAAATAACCGTGCAAAAACATCTGAACACCTTGCAACGGGGCTTCACACAAAAAATATGTAAAGCCTACAGGACCGTATCGCTGAATTCGGCACTGATATTAACGGGACTGTTACCTCTGGATGTCCGCTTGCGGGAAGCAGCACGGCTGTATGAAGCCAAACGCGGCAAACCGCAGGAGGACATCCTGGGAGACAGAAAAGTTGAAGAAAAGGTACTGTATATTGAAGCCGAGCACCCAGCCACAGAAGACGAAATAATTTTTAGTACAATAGAAAGTAAACAACCGGATAAGATGGAAGCAACAAAAGAAAAGCTAAAGGTGACACAGATATACACTGATGGGAGTAAAATTGAGGGAAAGGTAGGAGCAGCGCTATCTGTGTGGAGGAATAACACTGAAATTTTAAGTAAAAAATTCAAGTTGGAATCCTTCTGCACAGTCTACCAAGCCGAACTTTACGCACTATATCAAGCCACAGAACTTATGTTGAAGCATAAGGACAGTGTCTTTAGCATCTACAGCGACTCCCAATCAGGACTGCAATCATTGAAATCACCGGAAAACTTTCATCCATTAGTCCGCGGAATCAGAAAAAATCTTAAGATCTTAAAAGATAATAATAAAACAGTAAAGTTATTTTGGATAAAGGCGCATGCGGGACATCAAGGGAATGAAAGAGCGGACCACTTAGCAAAAGAAGCGGCACTATATAAGAAAACAGCATCCCAATATGATAGATGCCCTATATCATTCATAAAAAGAATGATAAGGGTAAAATCAGTGCAGGAATGGAACGAACGGTACACAAACAGCGAGACAGCTACGACCACCAAAATATTCTTCAAAAATGCCGAAACAGCGTATAAATTAATAAGGAAAATTAAACCATCACCAGAACTAGTGCAAATATTTACGGGGCACGGTGCCTTCGCAGGATACCTAAATCGCTTCAAGTGTAGGACAAGCGCTGGTTGTGTTTGTGACCCCGAGGTTGAAGAAACGGTGATGCACTTGCTCATTGACTGCCCAATGTACAGTAATAAAAGGTTGGATCTGGAACAGAAAATAAATATAAGAATTACAGAAGGCAATATCATGGATATTCTAGCACAGAAAAGTGAAAGAAAAGAATTCATAAAATTTTGTGAAGATATAGTAAAAAAGGTAAAGATTAAAAATAAGACATAGGAAACACAATAGAAAACTAAGTTTAAAAAATCGTAAGAAATATGTATAGTATATATTAAAACGTAATATATTAACTATTCATACAAAATGTTGCATTAGACCAGAAAATGATAAAGGATGGAGTTTAATCAGTCTAGAATGTAAGTATGCCATGAAAAAAATATAGTTCAGTAAAATAGATTGGTTAGTAGTAAATAAATAACAAAATAACACGTAATAAATTTGTATAAAATCTACTGTTAAAAAGAAAAAAAAAATGTATTGATAAATCCAGCCTAGAGATAAGGTATGTAAAGTTTATGATGCACACGTCATTGTTCGCATTAGGTTAAGAGTAGAAGGACTCCCGAACGAAAACCCGGAGTCCTCTACACCCTATACAATAGCAAGGACAAGGAAATAAAAATCAGAATTAAAAGTCCGTGTCGAGCTGACAATGTCTCTGACCTCCTATGTCAGAGGAAAACAGCAATACATACATAAAAAAAAAACCTAACCTAACCTAACCTAACCTAACCTAACCTAACCTAACCTAACCTAACCTAACCTAACCTAACCGCTTTGTAAAGCGGGGTAAGTGCACTAGTTAAAACCATCGGTGCAGCGGCCCAGAGCATACCAGGAAGGGCAATGCGAAAGTTGAGTAAGTTAAGACAAGCCGATAACTTAATAAGAGAGCCTCCAAGAGTACTCAAGAAATCCAAACCCACCCACACTAGACCCTGCTCGGGACGTGTCAGCCCTCCAAGACTTTTACCGGCGGTCGAGCCTAAAGACCACATAATCAACGCTTTCCTAGAGTTTAAGGCCCTCATAAAAGCAACTCTTGAGGTGAACCAAACTACTTGCAAGAATATCTTACAAAGTTTCCACCTCGGTAGTCATGAGTTCCTTGGAGCGCAGCTCGAGGAAGCAGAGGCCGCAATTTATGACAACAAAACAGCTACTGTCATAAGAGGAAAAATGGGTCATCACATGGCGGCTTATAGCGGGTCGGCGGGCTTCGTAGCCTTGGATGAGGAGGAGACAGAACGACAGGGAAGATTAGTATTCAAAACCCCCCCCAACGACCCTATTGTGGTCACCGCCCGTTGTACCAGGGTGATGCTAGAGGACAGGATCCTGAAAATGGCGGAAACCATCTCGGGAGCCTGTGCATTGGGAGATCCTTGGGAAAACTGGACGGTGCCGACGATAAATTGGATCAATGGAGTCCCGGGATGTGGCAAAACAACTTGGGTTATAAACCAATTCGATGCGGAGGATGATTTTATTGTCACAACAACAACAGAAGCAGCTAAAGATCTTAGAGAAAAGTTAGCCAACCGCATAGCCACTGACGCCAAAACAAAAGTGCGCACTATGGCCTCAGTTTTAGTAAATGGTATGAGAAGGCAAAAGGGAAGATGTACTCGACTTTTAGTCGACGAAGCTCTCATGAACCATTTCGGGGCCATAGTAATGGCAATGCGGTAAAGTGGAGCCGAAAAAATACTGCTTTTTGGTGACATCAATCAACTCCCTTATATCGACAGGGAAAACCTCTTTGCGATGCAATATACTCGCCCAAGCCTCGTAACCACTATCAGCCAAGAGCTCCTGTGTACGCACCGGAATCCGATGGATGTGGCATATGCCCTGAATGAAATCTACAGTGGCATTTATTCATCCAGATCTCAGGTGCACTCACTAGAAAGGAAGAGGTACACGGGAGTCGTCATACCAGGTACCGTGCCCGACACCTTATATCTTGTATTTACGCAAGCAGAAAAGGAGTCCCTTACCAGCCAGGGATATGGTTCGGGTCCTGGGTCGCGAATTTTAACCGTACATGAGGCCCAAGGTCTCACATACGGGAGAGTGGTCATAATGAGGACAACAACAGAGAAGCTCAAAATTTATGAAAGCGTCCAACACGCAGTAGTAGCAGTGTCCAGGCACACAGAAAGCTGTGTTTATTACACGGACGATTGCGACGATGCAACTGGAAGGCTGGTTGAGAGCGCAATGGCTGCGACAACGAAAAGAATCAAAGAATATAATCTGAAAATGGCAATTAGAAACAGAGACGAAGCTATTGTGGAAGCCCTGTCAACAGATATCACAAACAGTTACAAGATGGAGCACTCTCCACGACATTAAGTACAAGGAAAAGGAAAAAAAAAAAAAAATCTGGTAATATAAAAAATTAACATAGCATGTAAGGCCATATACATTAAGTACGTAGATTATGTTGATAGCTACATAAGGGGAAAAAAGGACAAAAAAAAAAAAACATAAAACATAAAACACAAAGTGGGTCGACAATTATTATGTTTAAACAACAAAAAAAGATAAGTAACAACGATGCCCACAAAAAAAAAAAAAAAAAAAAAAAATGAAAAAAGTATAAAAAGTATAGCGTTTAACTGCATGTCGCATGTAAGCATATATATTTGTAGATCTTAAGTATGTAAGACAATAGAAATATAAAAAAAAAAAAAAAAATACAAAAAAAAAAAAATCAAAAAAATATATATATGTGAACTCACTGCTTAGGCTTAAATATTTAAGTAACGTAAGTAGTGTAAGGAGTATATTTATAACAGTATTTTAAAAGTTAATAAAATAAAGTATAGCAAAAAAAGGTACGGACTTCGAGTCTGTAGAGTAAACTTATTGGAAAAAAAAAAAAAAAAAAAAACCTAACCTAACCTAACCTAACCTAACCTAACCTAACCTAACCTAACCTAACCTAACCTAACCTAACCTAACCTAACCTAACCTAACCTAACCTAACCTAACCTAACCTAACCTAACCTAACCTAACCTAACCTAACCTAACCTAACCTAACCCAGTCCCGTGTCAATTGCCGTCCCGAACGCCACGTTTTAAATTCGCTCCGCGCTTAAAAATTCGGAAATATAGGTTTTTTGCAACCGATTTTCATGTGTGATATATCAAAAGTTGTGTTTTAACTTGCTGCTTAAAATAGTGAAAACCGCAAGAAAATCGGAGATTGTTTCAAAAAAATATAGTGAAAAGAGTGATTTTTAAAAAATTTTAAAACTTCAAAGTGAAACGCTGTGCGATTAGTCGCCTTTACCCCTGTTTTTTAAAGTGCGGCCTTAAAGCTAGTCGCGGCCCCAACCTACATGCAAAAATTGAGATTTCTCGGAGCCACAGTCTCCGAGAAAAACCCAAAAAAACAAGTACCACGTGGGCACGTGTTTTTTGAAGCAGAGTCGTGCGGCTGTTTTTGAAGTCGGATTCCGGTAGCACCTGCGGAGAGGAGTCAGAAGCAAGTTTCGGGACAATTTTAAGTTAAGTGGTTTACGAGATATTGAACTTATAAAATTTGACAAAAATTGACATCTCGATAAATTTAAAAATAAAGTGGAGACCCCTTATTTTTATTTTAAAATAATGTTAAGCAGTACGAAAGGAATATATTTGCAAATTTTTGGATTTTTCTAGTGAGTAGTTTTTTAGTTATAAATTTTTTAATATATTTAGTTAACATGTGCTACCCTTAAAATAAGTACTAGAAAATTATAAAATACATAATTAATATAAGGGTCTTGATAGTAATACATGCAAATTTTTGTAGAATTTTAAAATCATAATTTAACGTTAAAAATCAAATTTTCTAAAAAATTTATCTTATTTTGTTAAAAATTTAATTAAAGGGGGCTGAAAAAGCCAAAAGATTTATATAGACGTAAGCTCGATACCGAGACCTTTTGAACGAGCCCAAACACGGGTCAAATCCGTTTAAAAACGGCGAAAATAGTAATTTATTGGCTTGACCAGCGGCCATTTTGAAAATTTTAAAAATTTCATATCTCCGGAACGGCGTACAGTAGAAAGTTGGGGTTTTCAATACACATCTTGGAATCGTCTGGGAAATCTGTCTGAATCAAATTCCAAACTTGTAAATTTGATTCCTATCCAAGGTCACCGACAGATAAACGATCGTAAGCCAAACCGAATAAGCCCAAACTCGACTATTTTGTGACATATAGATTCCAAGTTATCGTAATTTATAAATTTTGTGGCCATATTTTTCCGCCATCTTGGAAAACTTTGAACTAATGTAACTCCTCAACGGCTCATCGTATCAAAACGCAGTTTTCACTATACATATCCTCTCTACGTTCTCTATTACAATCAGTTAAGTCCAAACAGGGAGAGGGAATTATAGATAGAGTCGACTCTACCATTGATAGAAAAGGGATTTCTTGTTTTTCATAGCTCGAAACATCATGTCTGAAAAACTAAAGAGATCGATCGCGAGTTCCTCAGACAAACAAATAATATCCAAAAAGAAAGGCAATATTTCTTCCACCAAGGCTAGTAAAGAACCTTCTGGAACTATAGCTAGTGGGGGAGCGAGCGTATCTGAAATAAGAGCTCACACGACTTCGGAATTCCCCACGCAGACGCCGGCACAACCTGGTGACCAGGTATTGCCAGCCTTCATCTCGGAAGTAACTCCAACTCCAGAAGCAGCTAGCCCATTGCCTAAGCTTGATGAGGCCGTTACGTCTTCTCCTGTGCTTAATAGACCAGAATCAAGTCTGCTTCGCATCAAAACGCAGATACGCCAGGCAAAATCAGTAGAAGTCCAAGAGGCTGCAAGAAGACTGTCTGAGGCGGAAGATCCTCTTGACTCCGACTGCGATAGTAAAGAAACCAATACCTCTCTAGACGCTTCGACACGCTCTATCAGTGGCAGCCGAATGTTCTTAAACGAACTACCGAGACATGCAAACGAGATACTACAGTGCACAAAATCAGAGCTGGAAAAGTCTGGAAATCTCAAGAGAGAGACACGGGAAAGCGCAACTTCAGGCCTGTATACTCTTTATGAGATGGTACTTAAACTTTCAGACTCAAGGATGCTGCATATGCTCGAAGCTAATAAGCAAAAACTTAATGTCTCACGAGAGTCAGAGAGGCTAACCCAGAGACATGCTAGGTTCATGCATGAGACTCTGGGTCAATATGCTTTACAGGATCTCATAGAAAAACTACAAAAAGAAACGGAATCAATGAGAATGATTCTGTCGTACGACTTATGTACTGCGGTAACAGAAACTAAACGCGAGGTTACTACGGTTAAACAGGACATATCAATGTCTAGCTCCATTACCAACCAGCTAAAGGTATTGTTGGAAGAACTAAGAACTTTCCGTGAAAGTCTAGAACCCCAGCGCTACTCCACGACAAAAGAACCCGCCATCCCTCTTCATTTCGTTGAAGACTTACATGAAATACGCAGTACATTACGTGAGATAAAATCCCTCAGGGATGAACAATGTAATCAGAAGGTTCGGGAATCAACGGAACAAGAAGTGGATCTTGAGGCCTGTGTTCGAGGTGTCTCTCAGGAGCTGCGACAATATGTCTTAGAAATGAAATCGCAGCTTCAGGAAGACATAATTGACCTTCGAAATCAAGTATCCAAAATCACTGAGAACTCAACAAATACTAATAGGAACCCTGTAGACTCCCTAATTACTTCGGTACAAGCCAGCATAAGGAACTCCGAAGAGAAACTAGGGAGCTGCAAGACACAACTGTGGAATCAGCCGCTCCCATCCGAATGGCTATAGAGGGACTACGCAACGAAGTAAGATGGCAACCAGCCAAAGAGAATCCCCTTAATGATGAGGATGAGCAAATTCATCACTCACCAAGAAAATACAGAAGTGTCCAGGCTTACAAAAAAGTGCATGATCACGCTAACAAGTCCTCTCGCTCTTACTCAGAGGTAACGGCAAGACCTAACTACTTAATTATGATAGAGTCAGCCGATCCTAGGAATACGAGTGATGACATAATAAAACAAGTTAAAAATGGAATTGACATAATTGAGTTAGGTATAGGAGTGAACCATATTAAAAAATGTAAGCAACAAAAGGTTCTAATAAGCTGCGAGTCTGAGAGTGACAGACAAGTTCTGCAAGAAAAACTCAGAAGCAGTTCTGATAAATTAACCGTACAAAGACTTGCCACTAAAAATCCTTTGTTACGGTTAATAGGGGTTGTTAACGACCTAAACGATAAGAAAATTGAAGAGGCTGTTATCAAACAGAATGGCTCCTTGCTAAGAGAAATACCGAGCTCACAAATATATGTCAAAGTCACAAGAAGGGTAAAAGGTCGCACTAGCTCTACAAATAATATAATCTTGGAGACAAGTCCACAAGTATGGTGCAAACTTAAAGACCAAAGATTAAGACTTGGTTTCCAAATCGTTCCAGCTCTCGACCAATCTCCTCTGGTACAGTGTTACCGATGCCTTGGATTCTCTCATCGAGCAAATGAATGCAGATCAGAGAAGGCGTTTTGTGGCTATTGTGCAGAATATCATGACACAAGAGAGTGTCACAATAGAAATGCAGCCCCAAAATGCATAAACTGCAGCAATAAAAATTCAAACCACCAAGAATGCATTCATCCAGCTTACAGCTCAGAATGTCCTGAGTGGAAAAGATGGGATAGAATTGCTAGATCCTTAACATCATACTGCTAAGGGCAACAATGAGTTTCCAAAAAGGATAAAAATCGCCCAAATAAATCTCGGCAGAGGGCGAGCCGCAATGCAAGAATGTCTACAGGTAGCTGAACAACAAAGGATCTCAATCCTTTTGGTTCAAGAGCCTTACATTGGAGCTAAAGCTCATGTAACATGTAAATATAGTATAATACAAAGAGAAACTGACAATAAAGAGAAACCAGTGAAATCGGCTGTCATTGTCGTTAACCCAAATTTACAGTAAAGCATAAATCAAAAGACTATTACAGAGAACATAGTAGCATGTAAATTTAGCATAAATAGATTAACCGTAACTTTAGTTAATGCATATCTTGAGGAAGGCGCTGAAATTGAAGAAGATCTACGCAAAATTACCAGTTTTATCAACATTCTGAACAACGAACACGTAATACTGGGAGGAGACCTTAACGCCAAGAGTCCCTGGTGGGGCTGCAATGCGGAGGACAGTCGGGGAGCAGCCGTAACTGAGACTCCAGCACAACTGGATTTACACATCTTAAATGAGGGGCACATACCAACATTCCATGCTTGCAGAGGCAACAGAGAATACACCAGTATCATTGATGTCACCGCATGCACATCAAATTTATTAAAGAAAGTTAAAAGCTGGAAAGTAGATCCTGACCTCGTTACTCTATCTGATCACAGAGCAATTACTTTTGAGCTTAACACTTCAAAAGCAACTGACGAAATACAACAAAGAACCTCGACACGCATATACAACACGAAGAATGCAAATTGGGAAATATTCACAGCAAAATTAAGAAACCAACTCGAATCTTCAAAACTTTCCGAAGAATATATAAATTCTATAGATACTCCACAACTACTAGAACAGTGCGTTAAGACATACAACGAATGCATAGATACCGCTTGCAAGAATGCTATTCCGGAACTATCAAGGAGAATACATAAAAAAACACCATGGTGGACCATAGAGCTAGACACAAAGAAAAAAGAAGTAATCAGAAAAAGGAAAAGGATAAGACACGCTAATCCAAGACGGAAAGCTTACGTAATTGAAGAATATATACAGGCTAAAGGCGAATACAAAAATCTCATAAACGACGCCATGACCCAGAGTTGGAAACAATTTTGCACGAGACAAGATAGGGAGAATATGTGGCAAAGCATATATAGGGTGATCCGCAAGGACTCTAAAACTAGAGACGACTCCCTACTAAGAGCATCTTCATCTACAGATATTTTGTCTGCAACGAAATCTGCCGAACTTTTAGCTACAACTTTCTATCCAACAGACGATACCTCAACGGACGATTCTAACCACAAAGAAATAAGAACAAAAGCAGAAAATATAAGAAGAGAACTAACAGAAAGTTTAATATACGATCACATTATACCATATACTGCCACCGAGGTAGAGGCTATATTTAAGAATATGAGTCCGAAAAAATCACCAGGTAGGGACGGGTTTACTGCCGACATATGCTATAAGACCTATTTAGCTGAACCCGTCCTTCTCTTGAAGATATTTAACAAATGCCTCACGCTAGGTTGCTTCCCGAAAATCTGGAAAAATGCAATTATTCGAATCATACCAAAATCAAACAGAGACGATTACACTCTAGCAAAATCCTACCGTCCAATTGGTCTATTACCAGTACTCGGAAAAGTACTTGAGAAACTGTTCGTGACCAGACTAACGTGGCAGATAGGTCGAGAAAACAAATTGAGTAATCGACAGTATGGGTTTGTTCCTCAGAGAGGGACAGAGGACGCGTTGTACGACGCACTAGAAGTTGTCAAAAAATGCGTAAAGAACAAAGAGATGGCAGTAATTGTTTCTATTGATATTGAGGGTGCTTTTGATAACGCCTGGTGGCCTGCAGTGATTGTTGAATTACAACAAAAGAATATTGATAAAGCAACCCTAAAACTTATTGATAGCTACCTCACTGAAAGGTCTATTACACTTAGGTACGCCAACACAGAGATCAGTAAGAGCACAAATAAGGGTTACATACAAGGGTCTATTTGTGGACCCCTAATGTGGAATATCCTGCTGGACTCCCTGCTTCAAGAAGCAGAGACTTGGAATGTACATGTCCAAGCTTATGCTGACGATATTATATTAATAGGAACCGGGAAGACAACATCAATTATAGAAAATAAAGTAAATACAGCGCTAAATAGAATATCTATGTGGGGACTTTCCAGAAAAATGAGCTTTGCGGCACATAAAACGCAAGCTATTTTAATTTCAAAGAAATATAAATATGAGATGCCTAACTTAAAACTCAATGACACCAAGATTGTATTTAGCGAAAACCTGAAAATTCTCGGTCTAAATATTGACCAAAACTTAAACTTCGTAAAACATGTAGAAGATACCACAAAAAAAGCAATTAAACTCTATAAAAAAGTTTCAAAAACAGCCAGAGCACAATGGGGACTCAACTCTGAAATTCTGAGGATAATATACATCACTGTAATAGAGCCTACAATGTTATATGCCGCAGCATGTTGGGGAAATAACGCATCGAGAATACAGATACGCAAACGACTTGATGCTATAACGAGAATATTCTGTATCATGATCTGTAAAGCTCACCGAACATGTTCGCTAACTTCCTGTGCCGCATTAGCAAGAATTATCCCATTAGACTTAAGAGCTCAAGAACAACTAGAGATATATGAAATAAAAAGAGGAAAGTCCATTGACCAACTACCAGGGAGAAAGCTTGCCATACCAGTAAGTCCCTTTAGCCTCCCACATCCGGCACTCCGTGTCAAAGAGACATACAATTGCATTAGCACAGAAAAAGAAGTGGATACAATAGAAAACAACTGGCCCGCTATCTATACTGACGGCAGTAAAATCTCAGGCAAGGTAGGGGCTGCTGTAAGCTGCTGGGAAGACGGCAAAGAAACTCATAAGGTTAAAATCAAATTAGGTAATCACTGCAGTGTTTACCAGGCGGAACTAGTAGCAATCTTGAAGGCACTCAGTATCATGAGATGCAAACGTGGATTTAAGAAGTCAAATATATTGAGCGACTCTTTGTCAGCACTGGAAAGCCTGTCAAATCCAAGCACTCTTAATCCTCTGGGAGCTGAAATCCTAGAAAATATACAAGAAATCCGAAATAATCAAGGCGATGTGAAGCTTTTCTGGATTAAAGCTCATTGTGGAATTCCAGGGAATGAAAGAGCCGATGAATTAGCGAAATTAGCAGCAGAGACTTCTAAGCAAGCACCAACCTACGACTGTTTCCCTCTGTCCTTTGCAAAGCGTCAAATCAGGGACAACTCAATAATAAGGTGGCAAGAAAGGTATAGCACATCCAACACAGGAGCTACAACGAGAAGATTCTTCCCTTGTATAAAAGAAACCTATAAAACCATGTCTAAAATAAAAATAAATAATTTGGTGTCACAAATATTGACAGGCCATGGAGGCTTTAAATCATACCTGTGTAGATTTAAACTGGCAAAGAGCTCCTACTGTAGCTGTGATAGTCAAATACCGCAAACAATAGAGCATATCCTTTTGGACTGTCCGAAATTCGCTTATGAGAGACTATCATGCGAGCAAAGTATGGGCTTTGTGCTAAAAGAGGAAACCATATGTAAAGCTATTAACGGCAATGACAGTCGATTTCATTTTCTAAAATTCGCAATTCAAATCACTAAGGTGATTCTCAGAGAAAATAAATCAAAATATATGTAAAGGATAATAACATAGTAAAATGCAATAGTTAAGTTTACATCCATAATGAAATTGAATACACAGTGTAATTTTAGTTTAAATTGACAGTAAATTAACAAACAAATAGGAAGGATAAACCTTAAAGAAGTAAATAATTGTATGTAAAGGGTAGAAGATTAGTTAAGCAATCTAATAAAAACAGTTTCAAATAGATAATGTTGCGGAATACAAAATCATTAGTTGTATAAGGACAAATATGTATCGTAGTAATTTTAATTGAAAAATGTATATATATAGAAAAAAAAAAAAAAAAAAAAACCATGCACAAAAACAGAACAAAAAAAAAAGTTTTAAAGGTGCTGTAAAAGAAAAAACAGCAGATGAATTGAGTATTATAAAAAAAAAAAAAAAAAAAAAAACCTAACCTAACCTAACCTAACCTAACCTAACCTAACCTAACCTAACCTTTTTTTTTTTTTTTTACGGGGGGAAATCCTCATGGACTGCCTCTGCCTGGGGAAAGGCGGAGGGGTGTGCCGGACTCTTACCGGCTAAAACCACCCCGGTGTCTCCTCGCACGTTCACGCGAGGGGCCGCGGGAATCCAAATTCTTCCGCAGCCCCACACTAGTGCTGGCCCGGTCTGCACGGGCCTCGTCTCCTGCACGGGGTAGTGAGGTGTTCAACTACCCCGTGTATCACCTCAGAGGCGCGCCCCGACACCCACGCGTGCCTCCGCCTTGGGTCCATCGAATAGGGGGCGGGGGCTTCCCCTAGTCCCTCGCCCCTGGACTCATTCATGGGGGCTGGAAAAGGGCGTTATCCGCCCTTCTCCTGCGCCCGGTGCGCCTTCTGCGGCCAGGGAAGGGAGTCGAGATCTCCCTCTCCCGTTCCGCAGTTTCCTTCTGCGACATCACGTCCTCACAGAAGGACACCACTGCATCCCACGATTCTGCGCTACCGACCATACTCCGCACCAAGGCCGACAGCGACAGATCGCCTCCTACTTCATTTGTGAGGACACGGCGCTGCTCCTCCCAAGCTACGCACTCGGCGAGCGTGTGTTGCGCCGTGTCCTCCCCGCAATGGACGCAGTGGTGGCACCGAGCGTCCGGCTCCCTGTCTATGCGGCACAGGTACTTGCCAAAGCAGCCATGCCCCGACAGCACCTGCGTCACCCTAAACGACAGGGAGCCGTGCCTTCTCCCGAGCCAGTCGTCGAGTACTGGCCGGATCGCCTCGACGAACCTAACCTAACCTAACCTAACCTAACCTAACCTATTTTTTTTTTTTTAGCATGGGGAAATGCCTACGCATACCCGCCTCGCGGGGGCAAGGACGGGTTATGTCGGACTCGCACCGACTAAAACCCCATGGTGTTCCACCTTTGTCGCTTATTGGCAGGGCCACGGGAACGCTTTCGCACACATCCGCAGCCCCACCAGCGCCTGCCGCCCCACGGCAGCACCTCCTCGGGAGAGGAATATTCCTCCCCGTTCTCCTTCACAGGTAAGGCGCACCAGAACACATGGCGCGTCTTCCTCCACGGCCTCCAATTAAACATGCGCATCAGACGCCCCCGCGTTCGATGCGCGAAGGCCATGGGGCCAGGAAAAACGAGCACTTAGAAGTACTAGCCTTCCCGACCCCAGCGGCGGATCTGGTCTATGGCTCCGCCGCCACTGCCATGCAAGTTCCAGGGCAAGATGGCTTAACTTCAGATATTTGCACTGTAGCCATCCAAAGCGAAAAGGAGGTATTCTTGGCGTTGGCAAATAAATGCCTTTCGTTAGCATACTTTCCTAAGCAATGGAAAAAGGCACACATTATAATTCTCCGTAAGCCGGGCAAAGAGGACTACACTCACCCAAAGTCCTACAGGCCGATAGGTCTACTACCAGTCCTGGGGAAAATAGTCGAAAAACTTATGGTGGGTCGATTGCAATGGTACATCTTACCAAAGTTAAATCCGAAACAATATGGCTTCATGCCACAGCGCGGAACCGAAGATGCCCTCTACGACTTAATGGACCATATAAGATCTGAACTCTACAACAAGAAGATGGTGCTTATCATCTCTTTGGATATAGAGGGAGCATTCGACAACGCATGGTGGCCAGCACTCAAGCACCAGCTCATAAAAAAGAAGTGCCCAAGGAACATCTACGCAATGATAAACTCATACCTTAGAGACCGTAAGATCGTTGTTAACTATGCCAGAACAACAAGTGAGAGGGACACCACAAAAGGTTGCGTACAAGGGTCAATCGCAGGACCAACCTTTTGGAACATCATTTTAGATCCCTTGTTACAAAAACTTACAGAGGAAGGAGTATATTGCCAGGCATTTGCAGATGACGGAATCCTTGTATTCTCCGATCACAAGGTCAGTACTATGGAGGAATCAGCCAATGCAGTTCTAAAGAAAGTAGTAAAATGGGGAGAGGGAAACAAATTAACTTTCGCAGCACACAAGACTAACGCGATGCTAATAACTAAGAAACTTAAATTCGATCCCCCAGAAATCTACATGTCAGAGCGCAAACTGCAACTGGTTGATCAGATAAAACTCCTGGGAATTATAATAGATCGAAAACTAACATTCAAACCACATGTTACCGCTGTCTGTAAAAAAGCTGCGGAAATTTATAAACAGCTAGCGTGCGCCGCAAAAGTAACGTGGGGCCTAAATGGAGAAATAACAAGGACAATATATGTTGCGGTCATAGAGCCGATTGTGCTGTACGCTTCTAGCGTATGGGCTCCAGTGACAGAACTGCAAATGATTCTCGATCAACTGCATAATCTTCAAAGAGGATTTGCACAAAAAATCTGCAGGGCGTATCGCACAGTATCGCTCACGGCGTCACTGGTACTCTCAGGTCTATTACCATTGGACCTGAGAGTCCAGGAAGCTGCAAGTCTGTACAAAACAAAAAAAGGTATTACATTAGACTATTTACCACCTGGAATGAGATTGGAGAAAAAGGTGAGCTATTTGGATCTTCCACACCCTTCTAGACTCATAACAACAGAGTACGAGCTCCTTGAGGGCGCGGATCTTGAATCTTTGGATTCCCGCCGGGTTACCGGCCCCCATATATATACAGATGGTAGCAAGATAGAGGGAAAGGTCGGAGCTGCTCTAACTTGGTGGGAGAAAGACAAGGAAATCCATTACTCTACTTTTAGCTTAGCCCCTTCGTGCACCGTGTTTCAATCAGAACTTTATGCACTTTACAGGGCGGTTCAATTGGCAAGGAATAGCAAAGAAAAGACAGTAAACATTATGAGTGATTCCAGGTCCTCACTCGACCTGTTGGGAAACCCTATGTTGATCCATCCTCTGACAAAGCATATAAAAGAGTGCATAGAAGACATCCGGTCACAGGGGAGACGAGTGCGGTTTTTCTGGCTACGAGCGCATGTGGGGACTGCCGGAAACGAACGCGCCGATGAGCTAGCAAAGATGGCGGCCCAACAAGCCACTACTACCCCAGACTACGCAGAAGTCCCGTTGTCTTATGTCAAAAGAAAGATCAGAGAAGAGTCTGTACGGAAATGGCAGGATAGGTACAACTCCTCCAGTACAGGGCAAGTCACTAAGACGTTCTTCCCCGATGTAGAAAAAGCTTATCGCATCGTGAGGAAAGCAAAACTGACACCCTACCAAGTGCAAATCATGACAGGACACGGCGGAATTGCTGAGTACTTACATCGGTTCAAGTTGAAAAACAGTCCCGGCTGTGAGTGCAACCCCAACATCAGTGAGTCTGTTTGGCACATCATCCTGGACTGCCCACGATTCCAGATGGCCAGAATGGATCTTGAGTTTAAACTAGATATAAAAATAAATAAAGAAGTATTACACAATATTTTGGATGACGCTGACAAAAGACCGCACTTCTTAAAGTTTGCAGAACATACAATCCGTTTAGCTGCTAAAAGAAACAGTACTCTTTCTTCTGAATTGACTCAGCAAACGATGAATTTAAGTAATATAATAACACAAACCACAGACATAGAATACAGAAGAACAATTAATCAGCCTGCAAATAAACTACTAGAATATGCTGAACTAGGCAACCCAGGTATTAGACTCAAAACGGTAGCCATGTTTATGGATGACTCCTCCGAAAGGCTGGGTATTTGCTTCTGCAATGCGATGGCTCCAAATAGAATAATTATCTCACCTGGCCTCGCCTTACTCCTGAAAGGCAGCACCTTCAAAACGAGCATAAAACGTAAGAGGTATGAGGCGCTACAGAAGATAACAGTAGCAAACAATCACTGCCGAATAGTGCGTATGCGAACAAAACCATTGCACTATTCGAAAAAGGCGACGACGTCACCGAGTTCGCTCAGGCACGCTCAATGCTAGCTGTGCTTACGGAGGCAAGTGAGGCTAAAGAAGTATCACCAAAAATAATAAGCGTAGATGCTATGGTGGTAGAATACGAGAAAGGGAAGGTAGAAGACTACATGGGAGTATTAAAAGCCTCAGAATATCATGAGGTGGTGGTATACGAAGACAGAGGTGAAGACCTCAGTTTTATGAAACCATTCAGACCCAACGAAACTTCACGCTCGTATCCCACTGATAGCAAAGAACACCCTGAAATACGCCCAGAAGAAATATTAAGTGGATCCGAACGCTTGCAACAAAAAATGGACGCTAAAAGGAAAAAAGAAAAGCGAACACGAATAATCCCAGCCAGAACAATAGACAAAGTAGCAGCAGTCGCTAGCACCTTCGGCCAAGTCATTGCTGCAATCCCCGCAATAATCCCGAAGAAAAAAGAATATCTGCAGTCAACAGAGAAGATAGTTGCTGCTGTTAAGAGCGCCGCAAAGTATTTTCCCAAAGGTCAGACAAAAAAATCCCCATGCACATGGACGAAAGCAGACATGGGACAAGTCACTCTGCCGAGTCTCAGGGAGGTGTCGGAGCCCCTGGACCACTGGATAAATGCATTCTTCGAGTTTAAAGCTATCGTTAAAGCTACCAGAGAGGTTAACATCATGACCTGTAAGAGCATCTTTGAATCCTTTCATCGAGGCTGTGAAGATCAGCTTGAGATGAAACTCGAGGAATTCGAGGCTGCTGTGTACAACAACGACACAGCTGAAGTAATTAAAGGGAAAGTGTCGGGATTGTACATGGCGGCATACAACGCAACTGTTGGTTTTGTGGCTTTGGACGGGACTGAGACAGAACGGTCGGGCCAACTTGTCTTTCGAACACCTCCTCAGGACCCCATAGTGGTAACAGCAAAGTGTACAAGAGTAATGCTCGAGGACGAGATCTTGGACAGGCTCAAGGCTGTGTCCATGACTTTGAAGAAGGGCGGCTCTCTTGGGCATTGGCAGTTGCCAAAAATAACATGGGTCAATGGCGTACCCGGGTGTGGAAAAACATCCTGGATTATTAATAACTTCGCGGAGGAAAATGATGTCATAATCACTACAACAACTGCAGCCGCAACTGACTTGAGGGAGAGGCTAGCATCACGTATAGGAGCCGACGCAGCAAGGAAGGTGCGGACTATGGCCTCAATCTTGGTAAATGGCATAAGGGCGTCTGAGAAATACTCTCGTCTTTTAATTGACGAAGCGCTCATGAACCATTTTGGGGCTATAGTAACGGCAGTACAAATCACGGGTGCAAGCGAGATTCTCATTGTAGGGGACAACAACCAGCTGCCATATATCGACAGGCATGATTTGTTCCGACTGCACTACACTCGACCAAATCTTGTGGCTAATATCAACCAAGAATGGCTCTGCACGCACAGAAACCCACTGGATGTAGCATATGCACTAAACGAAATCTATGATGGTATATACTCATCCAATACTAGGTTGCGATCTCTAGAGCTAAAGAGGTACATGGGTTCACAGATCCCAAAGTCCCTTGATAATACTTTATACTTGGGACACACCCAGGCTGAAAAGGAAAATCTCATCAGCCAGGGCTACGGAAAAGGGAAGGGATCGCGAACTCTAACCATACATGAAGCTCAGGGGCTCGTGAGCGAGACGGTGGTAATCGTGCGATCTAATAGAGAGAAACAACGCCTATATAACAGTATTCCTCATGCAGTGGTGGCAATCTCGCGCCATACGAGACATTGCATCTACTACACCGATTGGTGTGAGGAAGATGCAATTGCCTGTTTCATTTTGCGTGCCGGGGCTGCCACCACAAGCAGAATTAGGGATTACAACATGAAAATGGCAATACATCATCGAGACTTAAAGGTTGCAAGAAACATTATGAACGTGGTCCGAGACGAAGCGGCGTAAACGACAATCAAATGGATGTTAAATGACATAACCGCAACAACTTTACTTACAATTAAAATTGGAAAATTTTTGTTAATTATAGTTGTTAGTTATAAGTTAAGCATTAACTATTAGATGTTTAATATCCATAGTTTAAGATGCATGAAAAAAAACCCTGGCAAAAAAAAAAAAAAAAAAAAAAATTATGAATTAGTTATCAGTTAGTAATAAGTATGTAGACAAAAGTTTTAAAACCATAGTTTAAGATGCATGAAAAAAAAAGAGAAAAAAAAAGAAGAAGAAAAAAAAAGAGAAAAAAAAGAACAAAATAAACAAACCAAAAACAAAAAAAGAAAAAGAAAAAAAAGAGGAAAAAAAAATTACACTAACCGTTAGATATAAGGCATGATATTATAGTAATCTATGTTAATGGAAAAGTATATTAAAAAAAAACGCGGAGAGATGTTAAAGCTTAGAAACTACATATGTAATGTCATAACAATTATAAAAAAAAATGTAATAAAGGGTACGGACTACGAGTCTGTAGAGTAGAAATAATAATTATAAAAAAAAAAAAAAAAACCTAACCTAACCTTTTTTTTTTTTTTGTACATGGGGAAATGCCTACGCATACCCGCCTCGCGGGGGCAAGGACGGGTTATGTCGGACTCGCACCGACTAAAACCCCATGGTGTTCCACCTTTATCGCATATTGGCAGGGCTACGGGAACGCTTTCGCACACATCCGCGGCCCTGCTAGCGCCTGCCGCCCCATGGCAGCACCTCCTCGGGAGAGGAAAATTCCTCCCCGTTCTCCTTCACAGGCAAGGCGCACCAGAACACATGGCGCGCCTTCCTCCACGGCCTCGAATTACGTCTATGCAACAGACGCCCCCGCGTCCGATGCACAAAGGCCATGGGGCCAGGAAAAACGAGCACTTAGAAGTACTAGCCTTCCCAACCCCAGCGGCGGATCTGGTCTATGGCTCCGCCGCCAACCAAGATTCGGCTGCGGAGGGTAGGGAGAGCGGCGCCTCGCAATACCGACAATCCTCTCCCCCCGCAGCCCCACCACCACCGCATCAACGGTGCGGCCCCGTTTGAGTCGCAGAGGATAGGGCGAGTGGCGCATCGCCATACCAACACTCCTCTTCCTCCGCGAC
The DNA here is from genome assembly GCA_036936625.1 of Parnassius smintheus behrii. Taxonomy (NCBI): domain Eukaryota; kingdom Metazoa; phylum Arthropoda; class Insecta; order Lepidoptera; family Papilionidae; genus Parnassius; species Parnassius smintheus. Next base: position 118,939 of record JAUPFT010000030.1, read on the forward strand.
TCCACCTCGGCTGCAGCGGTAGGTGGGGAGGACACACCTCTCACCGCAGTCCACCAACACACATCCGAAGCGGGCTTCCCAAGCCCACTCGGAGTGGCCACCTCGGGCCGGCCCTCCACCTCGGGCCAGCCTCGTGGGTTCCTCTTTGTTCACCGCGGGAGACCAAGCCACGGCTACTAAGCCCCCCCGCCACGACAAGGCGGGAACCCGATCGGGGGGGAACCTAACCTAACCTAACCTAACCTAACCTAACCTAACCTAACCTAACCTAACCTAACCTAACCTAACCCCCCAAGCACGGCAGGTTTTTGACGGGTGGTTGCGGAGAAGCGGCTTGTTACCGGATTCTGGTGGCCATCTTGGATCGGCGGCCAGAAATTTGGACTGCTGTTTCTGCGGAACCCCTTAGGCTAGGACAGTCGTGTTTGGGTTCAAACGAAGGGGCTCTTAGAGATCTGTCACAGTAATCTTTTGGATTGACTCTAGGCAGAGTAAAAAAAAAAAGAAAAAATTGTTTTTTATTTTTATTTTTTGATTTTTTTTGACTTTTAAATTTTGGTGGGAGTCAGGTCCTGAAGGCTTATAAGCCCTAGCTCAAGCCTCTTTACATTAGTAAAGGTTAAAAATAACTTAAAAGAGCTGGACTCTCCCTCATAAAAATAAGATAGGCTAGTTTTTTTAGCATATATATAGGATAGATTAGTTTTTATTTTATACTTGACACAGACCCCCCTTTACAGGGTCTAAAAAACACTTTATAAAGGGACAACTTTCCCCGATCCACTTACAATAACCTACACTACACACCGCACTCATACACACTCACATAATTAATATGTACCGCACACCCACGACCTCTGGCGCTGCCAAAAAGCCCACCACTCCTAGCCCTGCTACCACAACCGCAGCAGCGCAGGACGCCGCTAGGACTTTTATCAAAAGACCAGACGCCAAAAGAAGGTCACTCGATAACATGGACCTGTATAAAAAAAAAAAAAAAGCAGCAACAAAACTACGCTGCACTATCGAGTGAGCAGCTCCTTCAGGAGATAATGAAAACCTTCGAGGATATACCCTCGAAAGTTCATGAGTACCCTCAGATGAGGAGAGACATTAAACATTTCCTGGAGGTACAATCAGATAAGGGCATACGAACAATCTTCGAGCTCAGTAGGCGTATCAAAAGTCTCGAAGAAGAGGTTCCAAAAACAAGGACACCAATAAAGACCTCGTCTTCTGATGGGCAGGATGTTATCTTGAAGAAACTGGGAGAGGTGGAAGAAACACTGACCGGGCGACTGAACGATATTGAACAGAGTCTGAAAACGGAAATAGTAGGACTCCATAATGGTAACAACGACCGAGGCTCCGACATGATCGACAAGATCATCGACAGGATCGACGAAACCAGAGCTGCTATAGACCAAACGACCGAGGAAGTCGAGAGTCGAACGCACGCTCTCTTTAAAGATCTGGTCGGTGGTATTGCCGATGATGTCGTCGCAGCCAAACAGGAACTAATGGAAGTCGCAAAAGGACTGGCGTGTGAACTAAATATAGCCCCAGTACCAAAGTCATACGCCAGCGTTGCAGGAGCCAAACCCGTCCACCGCCCCGCACTTCACTCGATGGCGGTCACCTTCGAAAGTGGTCTGGAGACTGCTGACGAGGTGCTCGCCAGGGTGAAAAGGGCGGTCGATGCCAGAGGCACTGGCCTCAAAATTAACAGAGTTAGAAAGGCCAAGAACCAGACGGTCATATTAGGCTGCGACACCGAGGAGGAAAGGAAGAAAGTCCAGGAAATGATAGAGAGTCGCGGAGATGGACTGATAGTAGCGCCCATGAAAAACAAAAACCCTCTCGTTGTCTTGAAAGATGTGTTTGTGGATAGCGAAGATGATGAAATAATCAAGGCGCTCCACGCTCAGAACAAAGACATCTTTGTGGGCCTACCAGAAGGGGACATGGAAATGGTGATAAAATATAAAAAACGCACAAGAAATCTCAAAACAGTACACATCATTCTGCAGGTAAAGCCCAACGTATGGCGGAGGATGACGGAGGCTGGAGCCCTCTATCTGGACCTTCAAAGGGTCAGAGTCGAGGACCAGTCCCCGCTCATCCAATGCACGAAGTGTCTTGCGTTCAATGTAGTTGCGACAAATGTAGTCACTGTGGAGGACCGCATCTGCGCGAGAAATGCGCAGACTTTACCGCAGGAAATGAACCGCAGTGCTGCAATTGCTCACACTCTGGGTTGCGGAAGACCGACCACAATGCGTTTAGTGCTGACTGCCCGGTACGCAAAAAGTGGGACTACCTGGCTCGTGCAAACACAGCCTATGCCTGATCCATACGCAGGACATCACATAACACGTACACACAACCACAAAGCACACAGAAACATAAACACGACACATACAAACACGAAATACATGGCAAAACGAACACAACTGATATACAGAATGTATATTAAATATATACACGATTATATCAGCACAGGAACACATACATACACCACAAACAGTAACACAAAACAAAAGAAAAAACAGTACGAAATGAAACTGGCAAAAGAAATGGACAATAAATATGTATAAGTTATTATATATATGTTATTGCCTAGATAAAAGCGTTTTTAAAAAATATAAAAGAAAGCACAAGACAGATGCAACAAAACAGAAAACTCACTAATCCTGCTGAATGTACTACTGTAAAGATCTGGTAAAATTGTAAACTGCAAATTAATGATAATATAAACATATTATGTTCTTACTGTTGTACAAATAACAATTATAAGTATAGAATTAAGAAACTGTAATAGAATGTTAGAAATAAGACAATAGAGCATGTTAGGTATATAATGAAGTTAGATCTATAAATTTTAAAATAGAACTAAGAAATAGGTAACGTAGGAACTAATAAATATAATGATAAGTAAAATAGTTAAAAGAAAGTACAATAGTTGTAAGTTAATAAATATGTAAAATTAGGAAATTTGTAAATTGAATAAAAATAAGTATGTAGAAATAATAAGATGCTAAGTATAAATAATATTGTAACTAAACAGAAAATAAAATAAAGTATAAGAAACCTTATTTTCCCGAATAAACTAAAAATAAGCATAGAGTAGCGGGAGTCCCACCCGGCAAAGAATGAGCGTGGATGGATAAAAGAAAGATTAAGTATGCGGCCTGAAAGTGTGAATACATGCGAGAACTGGAATGCATGAGAAATATAGATTAATAAGGACCCGATGATCCCATGATCGGGGAAAAGCGATAAAAAAAAAAACCTAACCTAACCTAACCTAACCTAACCTAACCTAACCTAACCTAACCTAACCTAACCTAACCTTTTTTTTTTTTTTTTTTTTTTTTACATGGGGAAATGCCTACGCATACCCGCCTCGCGGGGGCAAGGACGGGTTATGTCGGACTCGCACCGACTAAAACCCCATGTTGTTCCACCTTTGTCGCATATTGGTAGGGCTACGGGAACGCTTTCGCACACATCCGCGGCCCTACTAGCGCCTGCCGCCCCACGGCAGCACCTCCTCGGGAGAGGAAAATTCCTCCCCGTTCTCCTTCCCAGGTAAGGCGCACCAGAACACATGGCGCGCCTTCCTCCACGGCCTCCAATTACGTCTGTGCAACAGACACCCCCGCGTCCGATGCACAAAGGCCATGGGGCCAGGAAAAACGAGCACTTAGAAGTACTAGCCTTCCCGACCCCAGCGGCGGATCTGGTCTATGGCTCCGCCGCCAACCAAGATTCGGCTGCGGAGGGTAGGGAGAGCGGCGCCTCGCAATACCGACAATCCTCTCCCCCCGCAGCCCCACCACCACCGCATCAACGGTGCGGCCCCGTTTGAGTCGCGAAGGATAGGGCGAGTGGCGCATCGCCATACCAACACTCCTCTTCCTCCGCGACTCCACCTCGGCTGCAGCGGTAGAGGGTGCGCGAGTCCCCACTCGCTGCAGTCCACCAGAACACATCCGGAGTGGGCTCCCCAAGCCCACTCGGAGTGGCCACCTCAGGCCGGCCCTTCACCTCGGGCCAGCCACGTGGGTTCCTCTTTGTTCACCGTGGACCGACCAAGCCACGGCTACTAAGCCCCCCCGCCACGACAAGGCGGGAACCCGTTCGGGGGGGAACCTAACCTAACCTAACCTAACCTAACCTAACCTAACCTAACCTAACCAGAAAGTAAATGTTCAACTGTTTGTTCTAAGTTTTCGTCGCAACTGCAGCCTGGGGATGACGAGAGCTTGTACTTATATAAATAGGCTTTATTTCCACCGTGACCAGTGAACAGATAGGTAGTTAAATTAGTCATTTTTATAGTTTTTAATATTTTATATGCTATTACAATGTTGGGGAAAAAGGTCTTTGTTAGATTGCTGGTAGGAGATTCTTCATATCTTCTTTGCCAGACTTGCAGAGTGGAGTTCCTGATGAGGTGCTTTGCATAGGAAAATGGGACTTTGTCATATACTGGTCTTTGTTTGTTTTTTATTGCAGCTCGTTTGGCTAGTTCATCTGCCCTCTCGTTACCTTGAATTCCACTGTGTGCTTTTATCCAATACAGCATTATGTTTTTTTCGTTACATTCCAATGCCGTTATTATTTCTTGGATTTCAGCAGCGATTGGATTCAGAGATGATGGATCGCAAATGGTTATGATTGCCGATCTTGAGTCACTTAGTATGTTAGCTCCTTGGTATTTTTTGTCAGCTACATATTTAACGGCTCTCAGAATTGCTATCATCTCCGCCTGAAAGACACTACAGTAGTTTTCCAGTCTAAATGTAATTGTTTTTGTTTCAGCTCCGTTTTGCCAGACCGATACAGCTGCACCTACTTTATTTTCGATCTTGCTGCCGTCGGTGAATATTTTTGGCCAATTGTTTTTAATTTCGTCTATTTCATTCTGGTTGTTTATGAGTTGAAATTGTCGCTCTGTTCTTTCGGAGGGATGAGGCAGGTTGTGAGGACTTACTCTTTTTTCTAATTGCCTATCTGGCAGGTGTTCAATAGGTTTACCTCGCTTGATATCATAGATGTTAGCATTCTCTTTAGCCCTTAATGCTAGCGGTATTATTTGCGAAAGTAGTGTGCTGGAGATTAGAGAATTGGTTCTGTGGCCTTTGCAGATTTTTATACCGAAAATTTGAGTCATCCTGTTGAGCATACGTTCAATATATTTTTTTTCCGTTGTATCAGCCCAGCAGCAAGCAGCGTAAAGTATAGTTGGCTCTACCACGGCTAAATAAATTGTCCTTATGATCTCAGAGTTCAGTCCCCAGTGAGCCTTTGCTGCTCTAGAGACCATTTTGTATATGTTTATGGCCTTGCGGCAAACATTGTCCAAATGAGGCTTAAAGTTGATGTTTTTATCTATTATTAGACCCAGAACCTTTACTCGATCCGAAAACTTAAGTTCAACTCCTTCCATTTTTAAAACAGGTTGGTGAAATTTTTGTTTTTTGGTGACGATTACTGATTGAGTTTTGTGGGGGGCAAATCTAAGTTTGTATTTTTTGCCCCATTCGGTTATAATTCTAAGAGTGTGATTAACTTCTTCTTCTAGCTTTTGACCATTTTGATTGGTGGCTACAATTAAAATATCATCGGCAAATGCTTGTACATGGGTGGTCAGTTTTTCTGTACTTTGCAGCAATGGGTCAAGTAAAACATTCCAAAGCATTGGACCACAAGTAGATCCCTGAATGCATCCTTTATTTGTGGGTTTTTGTACTTTATGTCCAGCATACTTAAGGCATATTTCCCTGTCAGACAGATAGCTAATTATCATTTTCAACATGGACGTATCAATTCGTTTAGAGTTGAGTTGACTTACTATGGCAGGCCACCATGCATTATCAAATGCGCCCTCTATGTCAAGTGATATGATTACGACTATGGCTTTTTTCTTTATACCTTGTTTTATAATTGTAATACCGTCGTATAAGGCATCCTCTGTACTTCTTTGAGGAGTGAAACCATATTGTCTATCACTCATCCTGTTTTGTCTTCCCAGCTGCCATTGGACTCTATTCACAAATAGTTTTTCCAGTGTCTTGCCTAACACTGGCAACAGACCAATAGGTCTATAAGCCTTTGGCTGGGAGTAATCTTCCCTATTTGGTTTAGGAATTACTTTGATTGTCGCTTTTTTCCAAGTTTTTGGAAAATAGCCAAACGTCAGGCATTTATTATAGATTGCTTGTAGGACTTCCGGATTAGTGTCGAACGCGACTTGGCAAATATCCGATGTGAGGCCGTCCGCTCCGGGGGCTTTCTTGGGACTCATGTTTTTGAATATATATGTTATTTCTTGTTTCTTAAATTGCCTTATTGCCGTAGTGTGCTCATTTTTTAATCTGTTTGTCAATTCTAGCGTGTGAATCCTGATTTTGGCGTGATCTGCTGTGTCAGTATCATAGCTATCCCAAGGAAAAAATGTGTCAGCTAGTTGGTTTGCCGATTCTACTTCCGAGAGAGTTTCACCGTTGGAGTCTCGGAGTAGTCTATCCTCCTCTTTACTAGAACATACTTTGAGAATTCGGTATGTCCTTTGCCATAGTGATTCTTTTTCTTCCCTTGAACATAGGTCTATCCAGCTCTTAGTTGTAGCTTTCTCAATAGCGCTGGTAAAATCCTGTTTCGCATCTAGGTATTGTTCTATTACATAATTCCTTCTTTTGGGGTGTGCGTTCTTTATTCTTCGTCTTCGTCTAATCATTTCTAACCTTTTTTCATCTATTTCTTTATTCCACCATATAGCTGTTTTCAATTTCCGCCTTCGGTTAATTAGTGGTATACTTTTATCACAAGCGGTTAAAATATTTTGTGTGTAGTCGTTTATTATGTTTTCTGACTCGTGAGTTGTTTCAATGTCTTCTATTTTCTCTTTTGTTATGTTATTTTTTTGCAATTCATCTCTTAAATCCTTTTTTAGTTTTTCCCAATTAGCCTTTTTAGTGTTATATTTTCTTGTAGTATTTAGGTTGATTTCAATGTCGTAACTGTCTATTTCTAGGTTGAATAGAATTGACTTATGATTTGATATGGTGCAGAATGTGTCGTCTACTCTCCAGTTTTTGACTCTGTGAAGCAACGAGGACGAGCAGGCTGTAATATCAATTATACTTGTGCATAATGATCCCATTCTATATGCGGAAAAGGTGGGTTTTGTTCCCACATTTAAGATTTCTAAATTCAATTCTGCTAATACTTCCATAATAGTTTTCCCTCTATTGTCGTCTGCATTGCAGCCCCACCAGATACTCTTTGCATTGGCATCTCCTCCAACAATGATGTCTTCCGTCTTCATGTTTGATATGTATTTCTTGACTGTTTGTAGGTCTTCGTCTAGATTTCCTTTTTCATGTAAATACATACTGATTATACCTATTTTTGAGTGTCCTAAATTTAATTCAACACCAACAATATCTTCACTAAGAAAATTAGGGTTTACAGAGAATTGTATTGTTGGGTCTGTGACAACAATTGCCGACCTAACTGGCTTGGTGCTGTCATTTGTAACTTTTTGGATGATACGGTATTGGGTTCCCACAGACAGGTGAGCTTTTGCACCCACATAAGGTTCCTGTATTAGAACGATCGAGCATCCCTGCATCGTGGCTGTGCGCAAACACTCGAGTGTTGCTGCACGCCCACGATCCAGGTTACACTGTATCATTTTGATGTTTTTCCTTATACTGGAGGATTTGTGTTGTGCTAAGTTTGACCTGTCGTTGTCTGTAACTTAACAATATGATACTGAGGATCTTGCGATTCTATCCCACTTTTGCCACTCTTGGCATTCTGGACTATATGCAGGATGCAATAGATTTTCGCGTTGTGCGATGCTGCAGTTACAGCACTTGGGAGCGTTGTTGCGGTTAGAGCACTCCCTCGTATCATGCCCCTCAGCACAATATCCACAACAGAGCTCATTGTTGCAATCCTTTGCTTTGTGACTGAATCCAAGACACTTAAAGCACTGAGTTATTGGAGATTGGTCTACGCATGGAACGACCTGGTAACCTATACGCAGCTTCTGTTCTTTCAATTTAGACCACATTTGAGGAGAAGTTTCTAGAATTACGTTACTTACTTCTTTTATTCTTCCTCTGGTTCTGCGAAGGACTTTAACTGCCTTATCGTCTTCCGATAACTCAGTTAAAATATTACTGTTTTGTATTGTTATTGCTTTAACTAACCTTGCATCGTCCAAGTCATTTGTGACTCCCACTAACCGTAACTGGGGTTTTTTAATTACTGGCGTTGACACTGTCAGTCTATCGCAGGTATCGCGAATGGCTGCCTTAAGTGTCTGCCTGTCCCGCTTTGAGTCACAATTTATAACGACTTTTTGGTTTTTCAGTTTTGTGATTTTATTGACGCGTATTCCCAGTTCCACTGGGTCATTGTCTTTTTTAACTTGTTTTAAAATATCGTCACACGTAGAACGCGTGTCTATAGACTCAACAATCATTGCATAACGGGGTGTGTGAGTCACTTCCGCGTAGGATTTCCTGGTGGTTTGAGTTAGGCTCTTGGTAGGTTCCGTATATATTTTGTTGTCTTTTGAATCCTCTGTGAACGTATTTATGTTACCGATATTTTTGAGTTCTTCGATTTTTTCCCTAATCTCTGTTATGGCTAGTTCCGTTCCAAGATCGGAATTTCCTTGAATTGCCATTTGAGATGTATTATAATCTTGTAGTTCACAAACTTCGTTGTGTACAGTTCTTAGTAAATCCGTTATGGGTTTGATTGAGTTTTCTAAATCGGCTATTGTGATCCATTCACTGGGTTGGTTTGCCAATTGGTATGATTGGAACATTTCCTTGGTGTCCTGTAGTTGTGATATTATGTGGTTAATTCGAGGATCCGGTGGTGTGTTAGATTGCTCTTTAATAACTTTCTGGGTCTCAGTGGCAGTATTACTTTTAATTGATTTTTCTACAACCAAGCTTAAGTTTGTATTGTTGTTTGCCCACGCTTTAGCAAAAGAAGATTTCAGTCCGAATGCAGCATGGGAATGACAATTAGGAAAGATAACTTTTTTATGATAATGCAGGACAACAATTGCCGAACTATATTCATGGAATTTGCACTCACAGTATTAAGAATTGTAAGCAAGGAAAATGGGAGCAAATATATAGTTTAAATGTTAGACATATTGCACAGCATAATATAGATAGTAGTAAGGAACTCGATATCGATGAAAATATATGCGTGCAAAAGTGTAAATATAGATATATACTGTAAGTAGATAAGTAAGATAAGTAGTAGGCAGATTAGTAACTGAATTGTAAAAAAAAAAAAGCAATAGGAAAGAAAAAGAGAAGAAAAAAATGCAGGAAAATGCTATAACAATAATTTAAAAAAAGATATAGAGAAAAAAAAGAAAAAAAAAGGAAATAAAATTCGATTAAGTGAGAAAAAAAATGCTTAGACACTCAGTGTAGGTATGACGTACAAAATCACAGATTTCTAGTTATTGTATATAATATGTAACATATTCAAATCTAGCATAAGTGCATCTCATCTTCGTCGACGACCTAGATAAAAAATTGGATATGAATAATGTATAAGATAGAATGCACGGCGGAATAAACAAACGAATAAAAAAAAAAGGATTGTAAATAATTGTTAGTATTAATTTTAGTATAAGTAAGAAGGGTACTGCATAAACAGTAGTAGTTATATCAAAGTTAAAAAAAAAAAAAAAAACCTAACCTAACCTAACCTAACCTAACTTAACCTAACCTAACCTAACCAAATAGAAAATAGTATAAAAAACTACACAAACGCAATAGTTGATGCCTGTGAAGACAGCATGCCGAGACTGAGCGGTAAAAAGAGAATAGAGTTGCCATGGTGGACCGAGGAGCTCAGTGAGCTCAAAAGGGAAGTCGCCAGAAGGAAACGACGTATATCCTACGCCGCGCCAGTTCGAAGGGAATGGGTCGTCGAGCAATACTTATCATGTAAAGAAAAATATCAGCTGGAGATGAAAAGGGCCCAGACCTCCAGTTGGAAAAACTTTTGCAGTAAGCAGGAAAAGGAGTCCATGTGGGATGGGATATACAGGGTGATTGGCAGAACAGAAGTAAGGCAGGAGGAGATCCCTTTAATCTGCGACGGCTTGAACGTGGGGAGCAAAGAATCTGCCAGGATCCTAGCGGATAGTTTCTATCCGGAGGATGAAACTCAGAACGATAATGCTGACCACAGAAAGATAAGAGAGCTAGCGGTATGGGTAAACATAGAATCGCAAAGTGAACTATGCGACCCACCCTTCACGAAGGAAGAAGTGATATGGTCACCATCAAGTTTCAACCCCAAGAAGGCTCCTGGAATAGATGGTCTAACAGCAGATATCTGCAATTCTGCCATCACTCTGAACATCGATTTGTTCCTGGCTTTGGCGAATAAGTGCCTCGAATTGGAATGCTTCCCAAAGCTCTGGAAGGAAGCTGTAGTGGTCGCGCTACCAAAGCCGGGAAAAGAGAACTACACGCATCCCAAGTCCTATAGACCAATTGGCCTACTGCCAGTTCTAGGCAAGATATTAGAGAAAATGCTGATCAGGAGGATCAGATGGTACACCACGCCGGGAAAAGCGATAAAAAAAAAAAACCTAACCTAACCTAACCTAACCTTTTTTTTTTTTTAACATGGGGAAATGCCTACGCATACCCGCCTCGCGGGGGCAAGGACGGGTTATGTCGGACTCGCACCGACTAAAACCCCATGGTGTTCCACCTTTGTCGCTTATTGGCAGGGCTACGGGAACGCTTTCGCACACATCCGCAGACCCACCAGCGCCTGCCGCCCCACGGCAGCACCTCCTCGGGAGAGGAATATTCCTCCCCGTTCTCCTTCACAGGTAAGGCGCACCAGAACACATGGGGCGCCTTCCTTCTCGGCCTTCAATTTCATCTGCGCAACGGACGCCCCCGCGTCCAATGCAAGAAGGCCATGGGGCCAGGAAAAACGAGCACTTAGAAGTACTAGCCTTCCCGACCCCAGCGGCGGATCTGGTCTATGGCTCCGCCGCCAACCAAGATTCGGCTGCGGAGGGTAGGGAGAGCGGCGCCTCGCAATACCGACAATCCTCTCCCCCCGCAGCCCCACCACCACCGCATCAACGGTGCGGCCCCGTTTGAGTCGCGGAGGATAGGGCGAGTGGCGCATCGCCATACCAACACTCCTCTTCCTCCGCGACTCCACCTCGGCTGCAGCGGTAGAGGGTGCAGACTCCCCTCTCGCTGCAGTCCACCAGCACACATCCGAAGTGGGCTTCCCAAGCCCACTCGGAGTGGCCACCTCGGGCCGGCCCTCCACCTCGGACCAGCCATTTGGGTTCCTCTTAGTTCACCGTGAGAGACCAAGCCACGGCTACTAAGCCCCCCCGCCACGACAAGGCGGGAACCCGATCGAGGGGGGAACCTAACCTAACCTAACCTAACCTAACCTAACCTTTTTTTTTTTTTTTTTTTACATGGGAAAATGCCTACGCATACCCGCCTCGCGGGGGCAAGGACGGGTTATGTCGGACTCGCACCGACTAAAACCCCATGGTGTTCCACCTTCGTCGCATATTGGCAGGGCCACGGGAACGATTTCGCACACTTCCGAGGCCCTACCAGCGCCTGCCGCCCCATCGCAGCACCTCCTCGGGAGAGGAATATTCCTCCCCGTTCTCCATCCCAGGTAAGGCGCACCAGAACACATGGCGCGCCTTCCTCCACGGCCTCCAATTAAACATGCGCACCAGACGCCCTCGCGTTCGATTCGCGAAGGCCATGGGGCCGGGAAAAACGAGCACTTAGAAGTACTAGCCTTCCTGACCCCAGCGGCGGATCTGGTCTATGGCTCCGCCGCCAACCAAGATTCGGCTGCGGAGGATAGGGAGAGCGGCGCCTCGCAATACCGACAATCCACTTCCCCCGCAGCCCCATCACCACCGCATCAACGGTGCGGCCCCGTTTGAGTCGCGGAGGATAGGGCGAGTGGTGCACCGCCATACAAACACTCCTCTTCCTCCGCGACTCCACCTCGCCTGCAGCGGTAGAGGGTGCAGACTCCCCTCTCGCTGCAGTCCACCAGCACACATCCGAAGTGGGCTTCCCAAGCACACTCGGAGTGGCCACCTCGGGCCGGCCCTTCCCCTCGGGCCAGCCAAGTGGGTTCCTCTTTGTTCACCGCGGGAGACCAAGCCACGGCTACTAAGCCCCCTCGCCACGACAAGGCGGGAACCCGTTCGGGGGGGAACCTAACCTAACCTAACCTAACCTAACCTAACCTAACCTAACCTAACTAATTACATAATGATTTCTTATATTTACGCGAACACTACACATGATTAAAATTACTTTTACGGATTATATCGCGTTTATTTTTACTTTTTATTTTTAATTCCCGACGTTTCGGGCGCTTTCCAGCACCCATGGTCACGGGGGACTGAGATGACTGACGTCCCGATGTCATTGTTAATTGTTGGGTGCTGGAAAGCGCCCGAAACGTCGGGAATTAAAAATATAAATTAAAAATAAACGCGATAAAATCCGTAAAAGTAGTTTTAAACATCTAACTAATTACGTTAGGAATTAACCAGGAAAACTATATAGGATTACAGGGGGCAATTAGTTACACTATTTAAATAGAAAATTTTATAGGAAAAGGCCAATTTTCAGCCGTGCTATAGATGAATACGTGTTTTTATTGATGAATTCACGTAAATAAGAGACTGAAAATATGAAAATTATATATACAACGTTAAGAATTAACCAAAAAAACTGTATAGGACTACGGGGGGCAGATAGTAACACTATTTAAATAGAAAATTTAAAAGGAAAAGGCCACTTTTCAGCCGAGTTATAGATGAATACCTGTTTTTATTGATGAATTCACGTAAATAAGAGACTGAAAATATGAAAATTATATACATAACGTTAAGAATTAACCAAGAAAACTGTATAGGATTACGGGGGGGGCAGTTAGTTTCACTATTAAAATAGAAAATTTAAAAGGAGAAGGCCACTTTTCAGCCGAGTTATAGAAGAATACGTGTTTTTATTGATGAATTCACGTGAATAAGGGACTGAAAATATGAAAATTATATATATAACGATAAGAATTAACCAAAAAAAAAAATGTGTAGGATTCCGCAGGGCAGATAGTTACACTATTTAAATAGAAAATTGAAAAGGAAAAGGCCACTTTTCAGCCGAGTTATAGATGAATACCTGTTTTTATTGATAAATTCACGTAAATAAGAGACTGAAAATATGAAAATTATATACATAACGTTAAGAATTAACCAAGAAAACTGTATAGGATTACGGGGGGCAGTTAATTGCACTATTAAAATAGAAAATTTAAAAGGAAAAGGCCACTTTTCAGCCGAGTTATAGAAGAATACGTGTTTTTATTGAATAATTCACGTAAATAAGAGACTGAAAATATGAAAATTATATATATAATTACGTTAGGAATTAACCACGAAAACTATAAAGGATTACAGGGGGCAATTAGTTACACTATTTAAATAGAAAATTTTAAAGGAAAAGGCCACTTTTCAGCCGAGTTATAGATGAATACCAGTTTTTATTGATAAATTCACGTAAATAAGAGACTGAAAATATGAAAATTATGTATATAACGTTAGGAATTAACCAAGAAAACTATATAGAAAAGGCCAATTTTCAGACGTGCTATAGATGAATACGTGTTTTTATTGATGAATTCACGTAAATAAGAGACTGAAAATATGAAAATGATATGAAAAAAAAACCTAACCTAACCTATCCTAACCTAACCTAACCTTTTTTTTTTTTTTAACATGGGGAAATGCCTACGCATACCCGCCTCGCGGGGGCAAGGATGGGTTATGTCGGAATCGCACCGACTAAAACCCCATGGTGTTCCACCTTTGTCGCTTATTGGCAGGGCTACGGGAACGCTTTCGCACACATCCGCAGACCCACCAGCGCCTGCCGCCCCACGGCAGCACCTCCTCGGGAGAGGAATATTCCTCCCCGTTCTCCATCCCAGGTAAGGCGCACCAGAACACATGGCGCGCCTTCCTCCACGGCCTCCAATTAAACATGCGCATCAGACGCCCTCGCGTTCGATGCGCGAAGGCCATGACGCCAGGAAAAACGAGCACTTAGAAGTACTAGCCTTCCTGACCCCAGCGGCGGATCTGGTCTATGGCTCCGCCGCCAACCAAGATTCGGCTGCGGAGGATAGGGAGAGCGGCGCCTCGCAATACCGACAATCCACTTCCCACGCAGCCCCATCACCACCGCATCAACGGTGCGGCCCCGTTTGAGTCGCGGAGGATAGGGCGAGTGGCGCATCGCCATACCAACACTCCTCTTCCTCCGCGACTCCACCTCGGCTGCAGCGGTAGAGGGTGCAGACACCCCTCTCGCTGCAGTCCACCAGCACACATCCGAAGTGGGCTTCCCAAGCCCACTCGGAGTGGCCACCTCGGGCCGGCCCTTCCCCTCGGGCCAGCCAAGTGGGTTCCTCTTTGTTCACCGCGGGAGACCAAGCCACGGCTACTAAGCCCCCCCGCCACGACAAGGCGGGAACCCGTTCGGGGGGGAACCTAACCTAACCTAACCTAACCTAACCTAACTAATTACGTTAGGAATTAACCAGGAAAGCTATATAGGATTACAGGGGGCAATTAGTTACACTATTTAAATAGAAAATTTTAAAGGAAAAGGCCAATTTTCAGCCGTGCTATAGATGAATACGTGTTTTTATTGATGAATTCACGTAAATAAGAGACTGAAAATATGAAAATTATATATATAACGTTAAGAATTGACCAAGAAAACTATATAGGATTACGGGGGGCAGTTAGTTACACCATTTAAATAGAAAATTTAAAAGGAAAAGGCCACTTTTCAGCCGAGTTATCGATGAATACCTGTTTTTATTGATGAATTCACGTAAATAAGAGACTGAAAATATGAAAATTATATATATATATATATATATATATATATATATATATATATATATATATATATATAACGTTAGGAATGAACCAAGAAAACTATATAGTATTACGGGGATCAATTAGTTACACTATTTAAATAGAAAATTTAAAAGAAAAAGGCCTATTTTCAGCCGTCCTATAGATGAATACGTGTTTTTATTGATGAATTTAAGTAAGAAATAGACTGAAAATATGAAAATTAAATATATAACGTTACGAATTTACTGAGAAAACTATAAGGAAATGTGTGGAGCAATTAACTTAACAATTTAAAGTTGATTTGAACGAAATATAACAATTTTTAGAAAAGTTATTATCGAATTTATAGTTGAATTTATGTGATTGTATTGATTGACAGCTATACCTCGGTTTAGGTAAATAGTGATTTTTCCAGTTTGTATGTTTTATAAAGCAAATAAGAGTGCAGATGGTAGTTTCTACACTAGACGGACCTAATAAAAGCAAAATAAGCGAAAGAAATGAAGATTTGAAAAATTTTAAAAATTTTAGGAAATTACGATTATGGGAACGAATTATGTGGAAATCAATATTTTAGCGGTAGAAATTTATTATAAAAACTATAGATAAATACGGGGGGAGGTTAAATACACTATTAACAAAGAAAATTTAAACGGAAAAGGCCACTTTTCAGCCGAGTTATAGATGAATACCTGTTTTTATTGATGAATTCACGTAAAAAAGAGACTGAAAATATGAAAATTATATATATATATATATATATATATATATATATATATATATATATATATATATAAATATATATGAAAATTATATATATAACGTTAAGAATTAACCAAGAAAACTGTATAGGATTACGGGGGGGGGCATTTAGTTTCACTATTAAAATAGAAAATTTAAAAGGAAAAGGCCACTTTTCAGCCGAGTTATAGAAGAATACGTGTTTTTATTGATGAATTCACGTGAATAAGGGACTGAAAATATAAAAATTATATATATAACGATAAGAATTAACCAAAAAAAAATGTGTAGGATTACGCAGGGCAGATAGCTACACTATTTAAATAGAAAATTTAAAAGGAAAAGGCCACTTTTCAGCCGAGTTATAGATGAATACCAGTTTTTATTGATAAATTCACGTAAATAAGAGACTGAAAATATGAAAATTATGTATATAACGTTAGGAATTAACCAAGAAAACTATATAGAAAAGGCCAATTTTCAGACGTGCTATAGATGAATACGTGTTTTTATTGATGAATTCACGTAAATAAGAGACTGAAAATATGAAAATGATATGAAAAAAAAACCTAACCTAACCTATCCTAACCTAACCTAACCTTTTTTTTTTTTTAACATGGGGAAATGCCTACGCATACCCGCCTCGCGGGGGCAAGGATGGGTTATGTCGGAATCGCACCGACTAAAACCCCATGGTGTTCCACCTTTGTCGCTTATTGGCAGGGCTACGGGAACGCTTTCGCACACATCCGCAGACCCACCAGCGCCTGCCGCCACACGGCAGCACCTCCTCGGGAGAGGAATATTCCTCCCCGTTCTCCATCCCAGGTAAGGCGCACCAGAACACATGGCGCGCCTTCCTCCACGGCCTCCAATTAAACATGCGCATCAGACGCCCTCGCGTTCGATGCGCGAAGGCCATGACGCCAGGAAAAACGAGCACTTAGAAGTACTAGCCTTCCTGACCCCAGCGGCGGATCTGGTCTATGGCTCCGCCGCCAACCAAGATTCGGCTGCGGAGGATAGGGAGAGCGGCGCCTCGCAATACCGACAATCCACTTCCCACGCAGCCCCATCACCACCGCATCAACGGTGCGGCCCCGTTTGAGTCGCGGAGGATAGGGCGAGTGGCGCATCGCCATACCAACACTCCTCTTCCTCCGCGACTCCACCTCGGCTGCAGCGGTAGAGGGTGCAGACACCCCTCTCGCTGCAGTCCACCAGCACACATCCGAAGTGGGCTTCCCAAGCCCACTCGGAGTGGCCACCTCGGGCCGGCCCTTCCCCTCGGGCCAGCCAAGTGGGTTCCTCTTTGTTCACCGCGGGAGACCAAGCCACGGCTACTAAGCCCCCCCGCCACGACAAGGCGGGAACCCGTTCGGGGGGGAACCTAACCTAACCTAACCTAACCTAACCTAACTAATTACGTTAGGAATTAACCAGGAAAGCTATATAGGATTACAGGGGGCAATTAGTTACACTATTTAAATAGAAAATTTTAAAGGAAAAGGCCAATTTTCAGCCGTGCTATAGATGAATACGTGTTTTTATTGATGAATTCACGTAAATAAGAGACTGAAAATATGAAAATTATATATATAACGTTAAGAATTGACCAAGAAAACTATATAGGATTACGGGGGGCAGTTAGTTACACCATTTAAATAGAAAATTTAAAAGGAAAAGGCCACTTTTCAGCCGAGTTATCGATGAATACCTGTTTTTATTGATGAATTCACGTAAATAAGAGACTGAAAATATGAAAATTATATATATATATATATATATATATATATATATAACGTTAGGAATGAACCAAGAAAACTATATAGTATTACGGGGATCAATTAGTTACACTATTTAAATAGAAAATTTAAAAGAAAAAGGCCTATTTTCAGCCGTCCTATAGATGAATACGTGTTTTTATTGATGAATTTAAGTAAGAAATAGACTGAAAATATGAAAATTAAATATATAACGTTACGAATTTACTGAGAAAACTATAAGGAAATGTGTGGAGCAATTAACTTAACAATTTAAAGTTGATTTGAACGAAATATAACAATTTTTAGAAAAGTTATTATCGAATTTATAGTTGAATTTATGTGATTGTATTGATTGACCACTATACCTCGGTTTAGGTAAATAGTGATTTTTCCAGTTTGTATGTTTTATAAAGCAAATAAGAGTGCAGATGGTAGTTTCTACACTAGACGGATCTAATAAAAGCAAAATAAGCGAAAGAAATGAAGATTTGAAAAATTTTAAAAATTTTAGGAAAAACGATTATGGGAACGAATTATGTGGAAATCAATATTTTAGCGGTAGAAATTTATTATAAAAACTATAGATAAATGCGGGGGGAGGTTAAATACACTATTAACAAAGAAAATTTAAACGGAAAAGGCCACTTTTCAGCCGAGTTATAGATGAATACCTGTTTTTATTGATGAATTCACGTAAAAAAGAGACTGAAAATATGAAAATTATATATATATATATATATATATATATATATATATATATATATATATATATATATATATATATATATATATATATATATATATAAATATATATGAAAATTATATATATAACGTTAAGAATTAACCAAGAAAACTGTATAGGATTACGGGGGGGGCATTTAGTTTCACTATTAAAATAGAAAATTTAAAAGGAAAAGGCCACTTTTCAGCCGAGTTATAGAAGAATACGTGTTTTTATTGATGAATTCACGTGAATAAGGGACTGAAAATATAAAAATTATATATATAACGATAAGAATTAACCAAAAAAAAATGTGTAGGATTACGCAGGGCAGATAGTTACACTATTTAAATAGAAAATTTAAAAGGAAAAGGCCACTTTTCAGCCGAGTTATAGATGAATACCAGTTTTTATTGATAAATTCACGTAAATAAGAGACTGAAAATATGAAAATTATGTATATAACGTTAGGAATTAACCAAGAAAACTATATAGAAAAGGCCAATTTTCAGACGTGCTATAGATGAATACGTGTTTTTATTGATGAATTCACGTAAATAAGAGACTGAAAATATGAAAATGATATGAAAAAAAAACCTAACCTAACCTATCCTAACCTAACCTAACCTTTTTTTTTTTTAACATGGGGAAATGCCTACGCATACCCGCCTCGCGGGGGCAAGGATGGGTTATGTCGGAATCGCACCGACTAAAACCCCATGGTGTTCCACCTTTGTCGCTTATTGGCAGGGCTACGGGAACGCTTTCGCACACATCCGCAGACCCACCAGCGCCTGCCGCCACACGGCAGCACCTCCTCGGGAGAGGAATATTCCTCCCCGTTCTCCATCCCAGGTAAGGCGCACCAGAACACATGGCGCGCCTTCCTCCACGGCCTCCAATTAAACATGCGCATCAGACGCCCTCGCGTTCGATGCGCGAAGGCCATGACGCCAGGAAAAACGAGCACTTAGAAGTACTAGCCTTCCTGACCCCAGCGGCGGATCTGGTCTATGGCTCCGCCGCCAACCAAGATTCGGCTGCGGAGGATAGGGAGAGCGGCGCCTCGCAATACCGACAATCCACTTCCCACGCAGCCCCATCACCACCGCATCAACGGTGCGGCCCCGTTTGAGTCGCGGAGGATAGGGCGAGTGGCGCATCGCCATACCAACACTCCTCTTCCTCCGCGACTCCACCTCGGCTGCAGCGGTAGAGGGTGCAGACTCCCCTCTCGCTGCAGTCCACCAGCACACATCCGAAGTGGGCTTCCCAAGCCCACTCGGAGTGGCCACCTCGGGCCGGCCCTTCCCCTCGGGCCAGCCAAGTGGGTTCCTCTTTGTTCACCGCGGGAGACCAAGCCACGGCTACTAAGCCCCCCCGCCACGACAAGGCGGGAACCCGTTCGGGGGGGAACCTAACCTAACCTAACCTAACCTAACCTAACCTAACCTAACCTAACTAATTACGTTAGGAATTAACCAGGAAAACTATATTGGATTACAAGGGGGGCAATTAGTTACACTATTTAAAAAGAAAATTTTAAAGGAAAAGGCCAATTTTCAGCCGTGCTATAGATGAATACGTGTTTTTATTGATGAATTCACGTAAATAAGAGACTGAAAATATGAAAATTATATATATAACGTTAAGAATTAACCAAGAAAACTATATAGGATTACGGGGGGCAGTTAGTTACACCATTTAAATAGAAAATTTAAAAGGAAAAGGCCACTTTTCAGCCGAGTTATCGATGAATACCTGTTTTTATTGATGAATTCACGTAAATAAGAGACTGAAAATATGAAAATTATATATATATATATATATATATATATATATAACGTTAGGAATGAACCAAGAAAACTATATAGTATTACGGGGATCAATTAGTTACACTATTTAAATAGAAAATTTAAAAGAAAACGGCCTATTTTCAGCCGTCCTATAGATGAATACGTGTTTTTATTGATGAATTTAAGTAAGAAATAGACTGAAAATATGAAAATTAAATATATAACGTTACGAATTTACTGAGAAAACTATAAGGAAATGTGTGGAGCAATTAACTTAACAATTTAAAGTTGATTTGAACAAAATATACCAATTTTTAGAAAAGTTATTATCGAATTTATAGTTGAATTTATGTGATTGTATTGATTGACCACTATACCTCCGTTTAGGTAAATAGTGATTTTTCCAGTTTGTATGTTTTATAAAGCAAATAAGAGTGCAGATGGTAGTTTCTACACTAGACGGACCTAATAAAAGCAAAATAAGCGAAAGAAATGAAGATTTGAAAAATTTTAAAAATTTTAGGAAATTACGATTATGGGAAAACGAATTATGTGGAAATCAATATTTTAGCGGTAGAAATTTTTTATAGAAACTATAGATAAATACGGGGGGCGGTTAAATACACTATTAACAAAGAAAATTTAAGCGGAATAGGCCACTTTTCAGCCGAGTTATAGATGAATACCTGTTTTTATTGATGAATTCACGTAAAAAAGAGACTGAAAATATGAAAATTATATATATATAACGTTAAGAATTAAACAAGAAAACTGTACAGGATTACGGGGGGCAGTTAGTTACACTATTTAAATAGAAAATTAAAAAGGAAAAGGCCACTTTTCAGCCGAGTTATAGACGAATACCTGTTTTTATTGATGAATTCACGTAAATTAGAGACTGAAAATATGAAAATTATATACATAACGTTAAGAATTTACCAAGAAAACCGTATAGGATTACGGAGGCCAGTAAGTTACACTACTAAAATAGAAAATTTAAAAGGAAAAGGCCACTTTTCAGCCGAGTTATAGATGAATACGTGGTTTTATTGATGAATTCACGTAAATAAGAGACTGAAAATATGAAAATTAGATACATAACGTTAAGAATTAACCAAGAAAACTGTATAGGATTACGGAAGGCAGTAAGTTACACTATTTAAATACAAAGTTTATATGGAAAAGGGCACTTTTCAGCCAAGTTATAGATGAATACGTGTTTTTATTGATGAATTCACGTAAATAAGAGACTGAAAATATGAAAATTATATATATATATATATATATATATATATATATATATATATATATATATATATATATATATATATATATAACGTTAGGAATTAACCAAGAAAACTATATAGGATTACGATAGGCAATTGGTTACACTATTCAAATAGAAACTTTAAAAGGAAAAG
Source organism: Parnassius smintheus behrii (assembly GCA_036936625.1). Classification (NCBI taxonomy): domain Eukaryota; kingdom Metazoa; phylum Arthropoda; class Insecta; order Lepidoptera; family Papilionidae; genus Parnassius; species Parnassius smintheus. Next base: position 140,400 of record JAUPFT010000030.1, read on the forward strand.
GCCGATTTTCAGCCGTGCTATAGATGAATACGTGTTTTTATTGAAGAATTTAAGTAAGAAATGGAATGAAAATATGAAAATTAAATATATAACGTTAGGAATTTAATGAGAAAACTATAAGGAAATGTGGGGAGCAATTAACTACACAATTTAAAGAAGATTTGAACGAAATATACTAATTTTTAGAAAAGTTATTATCGAATTTATAGTTGAATTTATGTGATTGTATTGATTGACCACTATACCTAGGTTTAGGTAGTGATTTTTTCCAGTTTGTATGTTTTATAAAGCAAATAAGAGTGCAGATGGTAGCTTCTATACTAGGCGGACCCAATAAAAGCAAAATAAGCGAAAGAAATGAAGATTTGAAAAATTTTAAAAATTTTAGGATATTACGATTGTGGGAAAACGAATTATGTGGAAATCAATATTTTAGCGGTAGAAATTTATTATAAAAACTATAGATAAATACGGGGGGCGATTAAGTACACTATTAACAAAGAAAATTTAAACGGAAAAGGCCTCTTTTCAGCCGAGTTATAGATGAATACCTGTTTTTATTGATGAATTTACGTAAATAAGAGACTGAAAAAATGAAAATTATATATATAACGTTAAGATTTAACCAAGAAAACTATATAAGATTACGAAGGGCAGTTAGTTACACTATTTAAATAGAAAGTTTAAAAGGAAAAGGACACTTTTCATCCAAGTTATAGATGAATACGTGTTTTTATTGATGAATTCACGTAAATAAGAGACTGAAAATATCAAAATTATATATATAATTACGTTAGGAATTAACCAGGAAAACTATATAGGATTACAGGGGGCAATTAGTTACACTATTTAAATAGAAAATTTTAAAGGAAAAGGCCAATTTTCAGCCGTGCTATTGATGAATACGTGTTTTTATTGATGAATTCACGTAAATAAGAGACTGAAAATATGAAAATTATATATATAACGTTAGGAATTAACCAAGAAAATTATATGGCATTACAGGGGGCAATTAGTTACACTATTTAAATAGAAAATTTTAAAGGAAAAGGCCAATTTTCAGCCGTGCTATAGATGAATACTTGTTTTTATTGATGAATTCACGTAAATAAGAGACTGAAAATATGAAAATTATATAGGTATATAACGTTAGGAATTAACCAAGATAACTATATAGGGTAACAAGGAGCAACTGGTTACACTATTTAAATAGAAAATTTAAAAGGAAAAGGCCAATTTTCAGCCGTGCTATTGATGAATACGTAATTTTATTAATGAATTCACGTAAATAAGAGACTGAAAATATAAAAATTATATACATAACGTTAAGAATTAACCAAGAAAACTGTATAGGATTACGGGGGGCAGTCTGTTAGTTACACTATTAAAATAGAAAATTTAAAAGGAAAAGGCCACTTTTCAGCCGAGTTATAGAAGAATACGTGTTTTTATTGATGAATTCACGTAAATAAGAGACTGAAAATATCAAAATTATATATATAATTACGTTAGGAATTAACCAGGAAAACTATATAGGATTACAGGGGGCAATTAGTTACACTATTTAAATAGAAAATTTTAAAGGAAAAGGCCAATTTTCAGCCGTGCTATTGATGAATACGTGTTTTTATTGATGAATTCACGTAAATAAGAGACTGAAAATATGAAAATTATATATATAACGTTAGGAATTAACCAAGAAAATTATATGGGATTACAGGGGGCAACTAGTTACACTATTTAAATAGAAAATTTTAAAGGAAAAGGCCAATTTTCAGCCGTGCTATAGATGAATACTTGTTTTTATTGATGAATTCACGTAAATAAGAGACTGAAAATATGAAAATTATATAGGTATATAACGTTAGGAATTAACCAAGATAACTATATAGGGTAACAAGGAGCAATTGGTTACACTATTTAAATAGAAAATTTAAAAGGAAAAGGCCAATTTTCAGCCGTGCTATTGATGAATACGTAATTTTATTGATGAATTCACGTAAATAAGAGACTGAAAATATAAAAATTATATACATAACGTTAAGAATTAACCAAGAAAACTGTATAGGATTACGGGGGGCAGTCTGTTAGTTACACTATTAAAATAGAAAATTTAAAAGGAAAAGGCCACTTTTCAGCCGAGTTATAGAAGAATACGTGTTTTTATTGATGAATTCACGTAAATAAGAGACTGAAAATATGAAAATTATGTATATAATTACGTTAGGAATTGACCAAGAAAACTATATAGGATTACAGGCGGCAATTAGTTACACTATTTAAATAGAAAAATTTAAAGGAAAAGGCCACTTTTCAGCCGAGTTATAGATGAATACCAGTTTTTATTGATAAATTCACGTAAATAAGAGAATGAAAATATGAAAATTATATACATAACGTTAAGAATTAACCAAGAAAACTGTATAGGATTACGGAGAGCAGTTAGTTACACTATTAAAATAGAAAATTTAAAAGGAAAAGGCCACTTTTCAGCCGAGTTATAGATGAATACGTGTTTTTATTGATGAATTCACGTAAATAAGAGACTGAAAATATGAAAATTATATATATAACGTTAGGAATTAACCAAGAAAATTATATGGCATTACAGGGGGCAATTAGTTACACTATTTAAATAGAAAATTTTAAAGGAAAAGGCCAATTTTCAGCCGTGCTATAGATGAATACTTGTTTTTATTGATGAATTCACGTAAATAAGAGACTGAAAATATGAAAATTATATAGGTATATAACGTTAGGAATTAACCAAGATAACTATATAGGGTAACAAGGAGCAACTGGTTACACTATTTAAATAGAAAATTTAAAAGGAAAAGGCCAATTTTCAGCCGTGCTATTGATGAATACGTAATTTTATTGATGAATTCACGTAAATAAGAGACTGAAAATATAAAAATTATATACATAACGTTAAGAATTAACCAAGAAAACTGTATAGGATTACGGGGGGCAGTCTGTTAGTTACACTATTAAAATAGAAAATTTAAAAGGAAAAGGCCACTTTTCAGCCGAGTTATAGAAGAATACGTGTTTTTATTGATGAATTCACGTAAATAAGAGACTGAAAATATCAAAATTATATATATAATTACGTTAGGAATTAACCAGGAAAACTATATAGGATTACAGGGGGCAATTAATTACACTATTTAAATAGAAAATTTTAAAGGAAAAGGCCAATTTTCAGCCGTGCTATTGATGAATACGTGTTTTTATTGATGAATTCACGTAAATAAGAGACTGAAAATATGAAAATTATATATATAACGTTAGGAATTAACCAAGAAAATTATATGGGATTACAGGGGGCAATTAGTTACACTATTTAAATAGAAAATTTTAAAGGAAAAGGCCAATTTTCAGCCGTGCTATAGATGAATACTTGTTTTTATTGATGAATTCACGTAAATAAGAGACTGAAAATATGAAAATTATATAGGTATATAACGTTAGGAATTAACCAAGATAACTATATAGGGTAACAAGGAGCAATTGGTTACACTATTTAAATAGAAAATTTAAAAGGAAAAGGCCAATTTTCAGCCGTGCTATTGATGAATACGTAATTTTATTGATGAATTCACGTAAATAAGAGACTGAAAATATAAAAATTATATACATAACGTTAAGAATTAACCAAGAAAACTGTATAGGATTACGGGGGGCAGTCTGTTAGTTACACTATTAAAATAGAAAATTTAAAAGGAAAAGGCCACTTTTCAGCCGAGTTATAGAAGAATACGTGTTTTTATTGATGAATTCACGTAAATAAGAGACTGAAAATATGAAAATTATGTATTTAATTACGTTAGGAATTGACCAAGAAAACTATATAGGATTACAGGCGGCAATTAGTTACACTATTTAAATAGAAAATTTTAAAGGAAAAGGCCACTTTTCAGCCGAGTTATAGATGAATACCAGTTTTTATTGATAAATTCACGTAAATAAGAGAATGAAAATATGAAAATTATATACATAACGTTAAGAATTAACCAAGAAAACTGTATAGGATTACGGAGAGCAGTTAGTTACACTATTAAAATAGAAAATTTAAAAGGAAAAGGCCACTTTTCAGCCGAGTTATAGATGAATACGTGTTTTTATTGATGAATTCACGTAAATAGGAGACTGAAAATATGAAAATTATATATATAATTACGTTAGGAATCAACCAAGAAAACTATATAGGATTACAGGGGGCTATTAGTTACACCATTTAAATAGAAAATTTTAAAGGAAAAGGCCAATTTTCAGCCGTGCTATAGATGAATACGTGTTTTTATTGATGAATTCACGTAAATAAGAGACTGAAAATATGAAAATTATATATATGACGTTAGGAATTAACCAAGAAAACTAAATAGCGTTACAAGGAGCAATAGGTTACACTATTTAAATAGAAAATTTAAAAGGAAAAGGCCAATTTTCAGCCGTGCTATAGATGAATACGTGATTTTATTGATGAATTCACGTAAATAAGAGACTGAAAATATAAAAATTATATATATATATATATATATATATATATATATATATATATATATATATATATATATATATATATATATATATATATATATAACGTTAAGAATTAACCAAGAAAACTGTATAGGATTACGAGGGGCAGATAGTTACACTATTTAAATAGAAAATTTAAAAGGAAAAGGCCACTTTTCAGCCGAGTTATAGATGAATACCTGTTTTTATTGATGAATTCACGTAAATAAGAGACTGAAAATATGAAAATTATATATATAATTACGTTAGGAATTAACCAAGGAAACTATAAAGGATTACAGGGGGCAATTAGTTTCACTATTTCAATAGAAAATTTTAAAGGAAAAGGCCACTTTTCAGCCGAGTTATAGATGAATACCAGTTTTTAATGATAAATTCACGTAAATAAGAGACTGAAAATATGAAAATTATATACATAACGTTAAGAATTAACCAAGAAAACTATATAGGCTTACGGAGAGCAGTTAGTTACACTATTAAAATAGAAAATTTAAAAGAAAAAGCCCACTTTTCAGCCGAGTTACGGATGAATACGTGTTTTTATTGATAAATTCACGCAAATAAGAGACTGAAAATATGAAAATTATATATATATATATATATATATATATATATATATATATATATATATATATATATATATATATATATATATATATATATATAACGTTAGGAATTAACCAAGAAAACTATATAGGATTACGAGAGGCAATTGGTTACACTATTCAAATAGAAAATTTAAAAGGAAAAGGCCGATTTTCAGCCGTGCTATAGATGAATACGTGTTTTTATTGACGAATTTAAGTAAGAAATAGACTGAAAATATGAAAATTAAATATATGACGTTAGGAATTTAATGAGAAAACTATAAAGAAATGTGGGGAGCAATTTACTACACAATTTAAAGAAGATTTGAACGAAATATACCAATTTTTAGAAAAGTTATTATCGAATTTATAGTTGAATTTATGTGATTGTATTGATTGACCACTATACTTCGGTTTAGGTAAATAGTGATTTTTTCCAGTTTGTATGTTTTATAAAGCAAATAAGAGTGCAGATTGTAGTTTCTACACTAGCCGGATCCAATAAAAGCAAAATAAAAGAAAGAAATGAAGATTTGAAAAATTTTAAAAATTTTAGGAAATTACGATTATGGGAAAACGATTAAGTGTGGAAATCAATATTTTAGCGGTAGAAATTTATTATAAAAACTATAGATAAATACGGGGGGCGGTTAAATACACTATTAACAAAGAAAATTTAAACGGAAAAGGCCACTTTTCAGCCGAGTTATAGATGAATACCTGTTTTTATTGATGAATTCACGTAAATAAGAGACTGAAAATATGAAAATTATATATATAACGTTAAGAATTAACCAAGGAAACTGTATAGGATTACGGGGGGCAGTTAGTTACACTATTTAAATAGAAAGTTTTAAAGGAAAAGGACACTTTTCAGCCAAGTTATAGATGAATACGTGTTTTTATTTATGAATTCACGTAAATAAGAGACTGAAAATATGAAAATTATATATATAATTACGTTAGGAATTAACCAGGAAAACTATATAGGATTACAGGGGGCAATTAGTTACACTATTTAAATAGAAAATTTTAAAGGAAAAGGCCGATTTTCGGCCGTGCTATAGATGAATACGTGTTTTTATTGATGAATTCACGTAAATACGAGACTGAAAATATGAAAAAAATATATACAACGTTAAGAATTAACCAAAAAAACTGTATAGGACTACGGAAGGTAGATAGTTACACTATTTAAATAGAAAATTTAAAAGGAAAAGGCCACTTTTCAGCCGAGTTATAGATGAATACCTGTTTTGTTTATGAAAATTATATATATAATTACGTTAGGAATTAACCAGGAAAACTATATAGGATTACAGGGGGCAATTAGTTACACTATTTAAATAGAAAATTTTAAAGGAAAAGGCCAATTTTCAGCCGTGCTATAGATGAATACGTGTTTTTATTGATGAATTCACGTAAATAAGAGACTGAAAATATGAAAATTATATATACAACGTTAAGAATTAACCAAAAAAACTGTATAGGACTACGGGGAGCAGATGGTTACACTATTTAAATAGAAAATTTAAAAGGAAAAGGCCACTTTTCAGCCAAGTTATAGATGAATACCTGTTTTTATTGATGAATTCACGTAAATAAGAGACTGAAAATATGAAAATTATATACATAACGTTAAGAATTAACCAAGAAAACTGTATAGGATTACGGGGGGGCAGTTAGTTTCACTATTAAAATAGAAAATTTAAAAGAAAAAGGCCACTTTTCAGCCGAGTTATAGAAGAATACGTGTTTTTATTGATGAATTCACGTGAATAAGAGACTGAAAATATAAAAATTATATATATAACGTTAAGAATTAACCAAAAAAAAAAATGTGTAGGATTACGCAGGGCAGATAGTTACACTATTTAAATAGAAAATTGAAAAGGAAAAGGCCACTTTTCAGCCGAGTTATAGATGAATACCTGTTTTTACTGATAAATTCACGTAAATAAGAGACTGAAAATATGAAAATTATATACATAACGTTAAGAATTAACTAAGAAAACTGTATAGGATTACGGGGGGCAGTTAATTGCACTATTAAAATAGAAAATTTAAAAGAAAAAGGCCACTTTTCAGCCGAGTTATAGAAGAATACGTGTTTTTATTGAATAATTCACGTAAATAAGAGACTGAAAATATGAAAATTATATATATAATTACGTTAGGAATTAACCAAGAAAACTATAAAGGATTACAGGGGGCAATTAGTTACACTATTTAAATAGAAAATTTTAAAGGAAAAGGCCACTTTTCAGCCGAGTTATAGATGAATACCAGTTTTTATTGATAAATTCTTGTAAATAAGGGACTGAAAATATGAAAATTATATATATAACGTTAGGAATTAACCAAGAAAACTATATAGAAAAGGCCAATTTTCAGCCGTGCTATAGATGAATACGTGTTTTTATTGATGAATTTAAGTAAGAAATAGATTGAAAATATGAAAATTAAATATATAACGTTACGAATTTACTGAGAAAACTATAAAGAAATGTGGGGAGCAATTAACTTCACAATTTAAAGACCATTTGAACGAAAAATACCTATTCTTAGAAAAGTTATTAGTGAATTTGTAGTTGAATTTATGTGATTGTATTGATTGACCACTATACCTCGGTTTAGGTAAATAGTGATTTTATCCAGTTTTGTATGTTTTATAAAGCAAATAAGAGTGCAGATGGGTTTTATATACATTAGACGGACGTAATAAAAGCAAAAAGAGCGAAAGAAATGAAGATTTGAAAAATTTGAAAAATTTTAGGAAATTACGATTATAGGAAAATGTATTATGTGGAAATCAATATTTTAGCCGTAGAAATTTATTATAAAAACTATAGATAAATACGGGAGGCGGTTAAATTCACTATTAACAAAGAAAATTTAAACTGAAAAGGCCACTTTTCAGCCGAGTTATAGATGAATACCTGTTTTTATTGATGAATTCACGTACATAAGAGACTGAAAATATGAAAGTTATATATATAACGTTAGGAATTAACCAAGAAAACTATACAGGATTACAGGGGGGCAATCAGTTACACTATTTAAATAGAAAATTTAAAAGGAAAAGGCCTATTTTCAGCCGTGCAATAGATGAATACGTGTTTTTATTGATGAATTCACGTAAATAAGAGACTGAAAATATGAAAATTAAATATACAACGTTAAGAATTAACCAAAAAAACTGTATAGGACTACGGGGAGCAGATAGTTACACTATTTAAATAGAAAATTTAAAAGGAAAAGGCCACTTTTCAGCCGAGTTATAGATGAATACCTGTTTTTATTGATGAATTCACGTAAATAAGAGACTGAAAATATGAAAATTATATATATAACGTTAAGAATTAACCAAGGAAACTGTATAGGATTACGGGGGGCAGTTAGTTACACTATTTAATTAGAACGTTTTAAAGGAAAAGGACACTTTTCAGCCAAGGTATAGATGAATACGTGTTTTTATTGATGAATTCACGTAAATAAGAGACTGAAAATATGAAAATTATATATATAATTACGTTAGGAATTAACCAGGAAAACTATATAGGATTACAGGGGGCAATTAGTTACACTATTTAAATAGAAAATTTTAAAGGAAAAGGCCAATTTTCAGCCGTGCTATAGATGAATACGTGTTTTTATTGATGAATTCACGTAAATAAGAGACTGAAAATATGAAAATTATATAGGTATATAACGTTAGGAATTAACCAAGATAACTATATAGGGTAACAAGGAGCAATTGGTTACACTATTTAAATAGAAAATTTAAAAGGAAAAGGCCAATTTTCAGCCGTGCTATTGATGAATACGTAATTTTATTGATGAATTCACGTAAATAAGAGACTGAAAATATAAAAATTATATACATAACGTTAAGAATGAACCAAGAAAACTGTATAGGATTACGGGGGGCAGTCTGTTAGTTACACTATTAAAATAGAAAATTTAAAAGGAAAAGGCCACTTTTCAGCCGAGTTATAGAAGAATACGTGTATTTATTGATGAAATGATGAAAATATGAAAAAAATATATACAACGTTAAGAATTAACCAAAAAAACTGTATAGGACTACGGAAGGTAGATAGTTACACTATTTAAATAGAAAATTTAAAAGGAAAAGGCCACTTTTCAGCCGAGTTATAGATGAATACCTGTTTTGTTTATGAAAATTATATATATAATTACGTTAGGAATTAACCAGGAAAACTATATAGGATTACAGGGGGCAATTAGTTACACTATTTAAATAGAAAATTTTAAAGGAAAAGGCCAATTTTCAGCCATGCTATAGATGAATACGTGTTTTTATTGATGAATTCACGTAAATAAGAGACTGAAAATATGAAAATTATATATACAACGTTAAGAATTAACCAAAAAAACTGTCTAGGACTACGGGGGGCAGATGGTTACACTATTTAAATAGAAAATTTAAAAGGAAAAGGCCACTTTTCAGCCAAGTTATAGATGAATACCTGTTTTTATTGATGAATTCACGTAAATAAGAGACTGAAAATATGAAAATTATATATATAATTACGTTAGGAATTAACCAGGAAAACTATATAGGATTACAGGGGGCAATTAGTTACACTATTTAAATAGAAAATTTTAAAGGAAAAGGCCAATTTTCAGCCGTGCTATAGACGAATACGTGTTTTATTGATGAACTCACGTAAATAAGAGACTGAAAATATGAAAATTATATATACAACGTTAAGAATTAACCAAAAAAACTGTATAGGACTACGGGGGGCAGATAGTTACACTATTTAAATAGAAAATTTAAAAGGAAAGGGCCACTTTTCAGCCGTGCTATAGATGAATACGTGTTTTTATTGATGAATTCACGTAAATAAGAGACTGAAAATATGAAAATTATATAGGTATATAACGTTAGGAATTAACCAAGATAACTATATAGGGTAACAAGGAGCAATTGGTTACACTATTTAAATAGAAAATTTAAAAGGAAAAGGCCAATTTTCAGCCGTGCTATTGATGAATACGTAATTTTATTGATGAATTCACGTAAATAAGAGACTGAAAATATAAAAATTATATACATAACGTTAAGAATGAACCAAGAAAACTGTATAGGATTACGGGGGGCAGTCTGTTAGTTACACTATTAAAATAGAAAATTTAAAAGGAAAAGGCCACTTTTCAGCCGAGTTATAGAAGAATACGTGTATTTATTGATGAATTCACGTAAATAAGAGACTGAAAATATGAAAATTATGTATATAATTACGTTAGGAATTGACCAAGAAAACTATATAGGATTACAGGCGGCAATTAGTTACACTATTTAAATAGAAAATTTTAAAGGAAAAGGCCAATTTTCAGCCGTGCTATAGATGAATACGTGTTTTATTGATGAATTCACGTAAATAAGAGACTGAAAATATGAAAATTATATATATAACGTTTGAAATTAACCAAGAAAACTATAAAGGGTTACAAGGAGCAGTTGGTTACACTATTTAAATATAAAATTTAAAAGGAAAAGGCCAATTTTCAGACGTGCTATAGATGAATACGTGTTTTTATTGATGAATTTAAGTAAGAAATAGACTGAAAATATGAAAATTAAATATATAACGTTACGAATTTACTGAGTAAACTATAAGGAAATGTGGGGAGCAATTAACTTCACAATTTAAAGACCATTTGAACGAAAAATACCTATTTTTAGAAAAGTTATTAGCGAATTTATAGTTGAATTTATGTGATTGTATTGATTGACCACTATACCTCGGTTTAGGTAAATAGTGATTTTATCCAGTTTTGTATGTTTTATAAAGCAAATAAGATAGCAGATGGGTTTTCTTTCATTAGACGGACCTAATAAAAGCAAAAAGAGCGAAAGAAATGAAGATTTGAAAATTTTTAAAAATTTTAGGAAATTACGATTATGGGAAAACGAATTATGTGGAAATCAATATTTTAGAGGTAGAAATTTATTATAAAAACTATAGATAAATACGGAGAGCGATTAAATACACTATTAACAAAGAAAATTTAAACGGAAAAGGCCACTTTTCAGCCGAGTTATAGATGAATACCTGTTTTTATTGATGAATTCACGTAAATATGAGACTGAAAATATGAAAATTATATATAATTACGTTAGGAATTAACTAAGAAAACTATATAGGATTACAGAAGCAATTAGTAACACTATTTAAACAGAAAATTTTAAAGGAAAAGGCCAATTTTCAGCCGTGCTATGGATGAATACGTGTTTTTATTGATGAATTCACGTAAATAAGAGACTGAAAATAAGAAAATTATATATAAAACGTTAAGAATTAACCAAGAAAACTGTATAGGATTACGGGGGGCAGTTAGTTACACTATTTAAATAGAAAATTTAAAAGGAAAAGGCCACTTTTCAGCCGAGTTATAGATGAATACCTGTTTTTATTGATGAATTCACGTAAATAAGAGACTGAAAATATGAAAATTATATATATAACGTTAAGAATTAACCAAGAAAACTGTATAGGATTACGTTAGGCAGATAGTTTTACTATTTAATTAGAAAATTTAAAAGGAAAAGGCCACTTTTCACCCGAGTTATAGATGAATACCTGTTTTTATTGATGAATTCACGTAAATAAGAGACTGGAAATATGAAAATTATATATACAACGTTAAGAATTAACCAAGAAAACTGTATTGGATTACGGGGGGCAGTTAGTTTCACTATTTAAATAGAAAATTTAAAAGGAAAAGGCCACTTTTCAGCCAAGTTATAGATGAATACGTGTTTTTATTGATGAATTCACGTAAATAAGAAACTGAAAATATGAAAATTATATATATAATTACGTTAGGAATTAACCAGGAAAACTATATAGGATTACAGGGGGCAATTAGTTACACTATTTAAATAGAAAAATTTAAAGGAAAAGGCCAATTTTCAGCCGTGCTATAGATGAATACGTGTTTTTATTGATGAATTCACGTAAATAAGAGACTGAAAATATGAAAATTATATATATTACGTTAGGAATTCACCAAGAAAATTATATGGGATTACAGGGGGCAGTTAGTTACACTATTTAAATAGAAAATTTTAAAGGAAAAGGCCAATTTTCAGCCGTGCTATAGATGAATACGTGTTTTATTGATGAATTCACGTAAATAAGAGACTGAAAATATGAAAATTATATATATAACGTTTGGAATTAACCAAGAAAACTATAAAGGGTTACAAGGAGCAATTGGTTACACTATTTAAATATAAAATTTTAAAGGAAAAGGCCAATTTTCAGCCGTGCTATAGATGAATACGTGATTTTATTGATGAATTTAAGTAAGAAATAGACTGAAAATATGAAAATTAAATATATAACGTTACGAATTTACTGAGTAAACTATAAGGAAATGTGGGGAGCAATTAACTTCACAATTTAAAGACCATTTGAACGAAAAATACCGATTTTTAGAAAAGTTATTAGCGAATTTATAGTTGAATTTATGTGATTGTATTGATTGACCACTATACTTCGGTTTAGGTAAATAGTGATTTTTTCCAGTTTGTATGTTTTATAAAGCAAATAAGAGTGCAGATGGTAGTTTCTGCACTAGCCGGATCCAATAAAAGCAAAATAAGCGAAAGAAATGAAGATTTGAAAAATTTTAAAAATTTTAGGAAATTACGATTATGGGAAAACGAGTTATGTGGAAATCAATATTTTAGCGGTAGAAATTTATTATAAAAACTATAGATAAATACGGGGGGCGGTTAAATACACTATTAACAAAGAAAATTTAAAAGGAAAAGGCCACTTTTCAGCCGAGTTATAGAAGAATACGTGTATTTATTGATGAATTCACGTAAATAAGAGACTGAAAATATGAAAATTATGTATATAATTACGTTAGGAATTGACCAAGAAAACTATATAGGATTACAGGCGGCAATTAGTTACACTATTTAAATAGAAAATTTTAAAGGAAAAGGCCAATTTTCAGCCGTGCTATAGATGAATACGTGTTTTATTGATGAATTCACGTAAATAAGAGACTGAAAATATGAAAATTATATATATAACGTTTGAAATTAACCAAGAAAACTATAAAGGGTTACAAGGATCAATTGGTTACACTATTTAAATATAAAATTTAAAAGGAAAAGGCCAATTTTCAGACGTGCTATGGATGAATACGTGTTTTTATTGATGAATTTAAGTAAGAAATAGACTGAAAATATGAAAATTAAATATATAACGTTACGAATTTACTGAGTAAACTATAAGGAAATGTGGGGAGCAATTAACTTCACAATTTAAAGACCATTTGAACGAAAAATACCTATTTTTAGAAAAGTTATTAGCGAATTTATAGTTGAATTTATGTGATTGTATTGATTGACCACTATACCTCGGTTTAGGTAAATAGTGATTTTATCCAGTTTTGTATGTTTTATAAAGCAAATAAGATAGCAGATGGGTTTTCTTTCATTAGACGGACCTAATAAAAGCAAAAAGAGCGAAAGAAATGAAGATTTGAAAATTTTTAAAAATTTTAGGAAATTACGATTATGGGAAAACGAATTATGTGGAAATCAATATTTTAGAGGTAGAAATTTATTATAAAAACTATAGATAAATACGGGGAGCGATTAAATACACTATTAACAAAGAAAATTTAAACGGAAAAGGCCACCTTTCAGCCGAGTTATAGATGAATACCTGTTTTTATTGATGAATTCACGTAAATAAGAGACTGAAAATATGTAAATTATATATATATAACGTTAAGAATTAACCAAGAAAACTGTATAGGATTACGGGGGGCAGTTAGTTACACTATTTAAATAGAAAATTTAAAAGGAAAAGGCCACTTTTCAGCCAAGTTATAGATGAATACGTGTTTTTATTGATGAATTGACGTAAATAAGAAACTGAAAATATGAAAATTATATATATAATTACGTTAGGAATTAACCAGGAAAACTATATAATATTACAGGGAGCAATTAGTTACACTATTTAAATAGAAAATTTTAAAGGAAAAGGCCAATTTTCAGCCGTGCTATAGATGAATACGTGTTTTTATTGATGAATTCACGTAAATAAGAGACTGAAAATATGAAAATAATATATATATATCGTTAAAAATTAACCAAGAAAACTGTATAGTATTACGGAGGGCAGTTTGTTACACTATTTAAATAGAAAATTTAAAAGGAAAAGGCCACTTTTCAGCCGAGTTATAGATGAATACCAGTTTTTATTGATAAATTCACGTAAATAAGAGACTGAAAATATGAAAATTATATACATAACGTTAAGAATTAACCAAGAAAACTGTATAGTATTACGACGATCTGTTAGTTACACTATTAAAATAGAAGATTTAAAAGGAAGAGGCCACTTTTCAGCCGAGTTATAGATGAATACGTGTTTTTATTGATGAATTTAAGTAAGAAATAGACTGAAAATATGAAAATTAAATATATAACGTTACGAATTTACTGAGAAAACTATAAGGAAATGTGGGGAGCAATTAACTACGCAATTTAAAGAAGATTTGAACGAAATATACCAATTTTTAGAAAAGTTATTAGCGAATTTATAGTTGAATTTATGTGATTGTATTGATTGACCTCGGTCGGACCTCGGATTATACCTCGGTGTAGGTAAATAGTGATTTTTCCAGTTTTGTAAGTTTTATAAAGCAAATAAGAGTGCAGATGGGTTTTTTCTACATTAGACGGACCTAATAAAAGCAAAAAGAGCGAAAGAAATGAAGATTTGAACAATTTTAAAAATTTTAGGAAATTACGATTATGGGAAAACGAATTATGTGGAAATCAATATTTTAGCGGTAGAAATTTATTATAAAAACTATAGATAAATACGGCGGGCGGGTAAATACACTATAAACAAAGAAAAATTAAACGAAAAAGGCCACTTTTCAGCCGAGTTATAGATGAATACCTGTTTTTATTAAAGAATTCACGTAAATAAGAGACTGAAAATATGAAAATTATATATAAATACGTTAGGAATTAACCAAGAAAACTATATAGGATTACAGGAGGTTTAGTTACACTATTTAAATAGAAAATTTTAAAGGAAAAGGCCAATTTTAAGCCGTGCCATGGATGAATACGTGTTTTTATTGATGAATTCACGTAAATAAGAGACTGAAAATAAGAAAATTATATTTTTTTTTTATTTATTCACTCAAATGTAAGTACATTATTTTTACTATTATCTCGCCAAACTGCAATCAGTTTGTCGGCGAGTACACGCTCTTAAAACTATATAATATCATTATGCACCATCACCTACAAAAACACAATTAATTACTACAAAAAATATAACCTTACCTTACTACAATTTCACAATATTTAGAAATTATTAAACTAAGAAATAAACAACAACAGCAATACACAAATCAAATAAAACAAACATAAAAAACGATTAACAAAGGTATGCAACAATGTATGGTTTATAGCTCTGCTAATAATGTCCTTTTCAGAGAGGATTTTAATAAATTTTTGCTTAATTTATTTTTATTTTTATTTGGAGGCGTTTCTCTTAACCATTTTATTTTGTTATATATTCTGGGTACAATGTATTTATTCAAGCGCTGTCCATAATAGTTATTTACACTAGGCTCTTCAAGTTTTTTTTCCCTTACCTTACGCGTGTTGTAGGTGTTAGTAATAGGTACTTTATAGTCGTCAGTATAGTAATGTTCAATTGCTATTAAATATTTTAACCGTGTTTCAACAGGGAGTATTTTACACATAGGAAATAATTTTTCGTATTGTTTTTTACAGCTTTTCTTATCTTTTGAATTAACTAAAATTTTTATTATACGTATTTGTAGGTTTTTCACTTGTTTTATATAAGTACTAAATGTACGGCCGTACACAATAAGACCATAGTTAATTAAAGATTCAATTAATGCATAGTAAACCACTAATAGAACATTTTTACTTACTACTTTTCGAATTTCATAGAATTTTTCGATATAGATAATTTGGTATATACAACGTAAAGAATTAACCAAGAAAACTGTATTGGATTACGGGGGGCAGTTAGTTTCACTATTTAAATAGAAAATTTAAAAGGAAAAGGCCACTTTTCAGCCAAGTTATAGATGAATACGTGTTTTTATTGATGAATTCACGTAAATAAGAAACTGAAAATATGAAAATTATATATATAATTACGTTAGGAATTAACCAGGAAAACTATACAGGATTACAGGGGGCAATTAGTTACACTATTTAAATAGAAAAATTTAAAGGAAAAGGCCAATTTTCAGCCGTGCTATAGATGAATACGTGTTTTTATTGATGAATTCACGTAAATAAGAGACTGAAAATATGAAAATTATATATATTACGTTAGGAATTCACCAAGAAAATTATATGGGATTACAGGGGGCAGTTAGTTACACTATTTAAATAGAAAATTTTAAAGGAAAAGGCCAATTTTCAGCCGTGCTATAGATGAATACGTGTTTTATTGATGAATTCACGTAAATAAGAGACTGAAAATATGAAAATTATATATATAACGTTTGGAATTAACCAAGAAAACTATAAAGGGTTACAAGGAGCAATTGGTTACACTATTTAAATATAAAATTTTAAAGGAAAAGGCCAATTTTCAGCCGTGCTATAGATGAATACGTGATTTTATTGATGAATTTAAGTAAGAAATAGACTGAAAATATGAAAATTAAATATATAACGTTACGAATTTACTGAGTAAACTATAAGGAAATGTGGGGAGCAATTAACTTCACAATTTAAAGACCATTTGAACGAAAAATACCGATTTTTAGAAAAGTTATTAGCGAATTTATAGTTGAATTTATGTGATTGTATTGATTGACCACTATACTTCGGTTTAGGTAAATAGTGATTTTTTCCAGTTTGTATGTTTTATAAAGCAAATAAGAGTGCAGATGGTAGTTTCTGCACTAGCCGGATCCAATAAAAGCAAAATAAGCGAAAGAAATGAAGATTTGAAAAATTTTAAAAATTTTAGGAAATTACGATTATGGGAAAACGAGTTATGTGGAAATCAATATTTTAGCGGTAGAAATTTATTATAAAAACTATAGATAAATACGGGGGGCGGTTAAATACACTATTAGCAAAGAAAATTTAAACGGAAAAGGCCACTTTTCAGCCGAGTTATAGATGAATACCTGTTTTTATTGATGAATTCACGTAAATAAGAGACTGAAAATATGAAAATTATATATATAACGTTAAGAATTAACCAAGGAAACTGTATAGGATTACGGGGGGCAGTTAGTTACACTATTTAAATAGAAAGTTTTAAAGGAAAAGGACACTTTTTAGCCAAGTTATTGATGAATACGTGTTTTTATTGATGAATTCACGTAAATAAGAGACTGAAAATATGAAAATTATATATATAATTACGTTAGGAATTAACCAGGAAAACTATATAGGATTACAGGGGGCAATTAGTTACACTATTTAAATAGAAAATTTTAAAGGAAAAGGCCAATTTTCAGCCGTGCTATAGATGAATACGTGTTTTTATTGATGAATTCACGTAAATAAGAGACTGAAAATATGAAAAAAATATATACAACGTTAAGAATTAACCAAAAAAACTGTATAGGACTACGGGGGGCAGATAGTTACACTATTTAAATAGAAAATTTAAAAGGAAAAGGCCACTTTTCAGCCGAGTTATAGATGAATACCTGTTTTGTTTATGAAAATTATATATATAATTACGTTAGGAATTAACCAGGAAAACTATATAGGATTACAGGGGGCAATTAGTTACACTATTTAAATAGAAAATTTTAAAGGAAAAGGCCAATTTTCAGCCGTGCTATAGATGAATACGTGTTTTTATTGATGAATTCACGTAAATAAGAGACTGAAAATATGAAAATTATATATACAACGTTAAGAATTAACCAAAAAAACTGTATAGGACTACGGGGGGCAGATGGTTACACTATTTAAATAGAAAATTTAAAAGAAAAAGGTCACTTTTCAGCCGAGTTATAGATGAATACCTGTTTTTATTGATGAATTCACGTAAATAAGAGACTGAAAATATGAAAATTATATACATAACGTTAAGAATTAACCAAGAAAACTGTATAGGATTACGGGGGGGCAGTTAGTTTCACTATTAAAATAGAAAATTTAAAAGAAAAAGGCCACTTTTCAGCCGAGTTATAGATGAATACGTGTTTTTATTGATGAATTCACGTACATAGGAGAGTGAAAATATGAAAGTTATATATATATTTATATATATATATATATATATATATATATATATATATATATATATATATATATATATATATATATATATATATATATATATATATATATATATATATATATATATATATATATATATATATATATATATATATATATATAACGTTAGGAATTAACCAAGAAAACTATACGGGATTACGGGGGGAAATCAATTACACTATTTAAATAGAAAATTTAAAAGGAAAAGGCCTAGTTTCAGCCGTGCAATAGATGAATACGTGTTTTTATTGATGAATTTAAGTAAGAAATAGACTGAAAATATGAAAATTAAATATATAACTTTACGAATTTACTGAGAAAACTATAAGGAAATGTGGGGAGCAATTAACTACGCAATTTAAAGAAGATTTGAACGAAATATACCAATTTTTAGAAAAGTTATTAGCGAATTTATAGTTGAATTTATGTGATTGTATTGATTGACCACTATACCTCGGTGTAGGTAAATAGTGATTTTTCCAGTTTTGTATGTTTTATAAAGCAAATAAGAGTGCAGATGGGTTTTTTCTACATTAAACGGACCTAATAAAAGCAAAAAGAGCGAAAGAAATGAAGATTTGAAAAATTTTAAAAATTTTAGGAAATTACGATTATGGGAAAACGAATTATGTGGAAATCAATATTTTAGCGGTAGAAATTTATTATAAAAACTATAAATAAGTACGGGGGGCGGTTAAATACACTATTAACAAAGAAAATTTAAACGGAAAAGGCCACTTTTCAGCCAAGTTATAGATGAATACCTGTTTTTATTGATGAATTCACATAAATAAGAGACTGAAAATATGAAAATTATATATAAATACGTTAGGAATGAACCAAGAAAACTATATAGGATTACAGGAGGATTAATTACACTATTTAAATAGAAAATTTTAAAGGAAAAGGCCAATTTTAAGCCGTGCCATGGATGAATACGTGTTTTTATTGATGAATTCACGTAAATAAGAGACTGAAAATAAGAAAATTATATTTTTTTTTATTTATTCACTCAAATGTAAGTACATTATTTTTATTATTATCTCGCCAAACTGCAATCAGTTTGTCGGCGAGTACACGCTCTTAAAACTATATAATATCATTATGCACCATCACCTACAAAAACACAATTAATTACTACAAAAAATATAACCTTACCTTACTACAATTTCACAATATTTAGAAATTATTAAACTAACAAATAAACAACAACAGCAATACACAAATCAAATAAAACAAACATAAAAAACGATTAACAAAGGTATGCAACAATGTATGGTTTATAGCTCTGCTAATAATGTCCTTTTCAGAGAGGATTTTAATAAATTTTTGCTTAATTTATTTTTATTTTTATTTGGAGGCGTTTCTCTTAACCATTTTATTTTGTTATATATTCTGGGTACAATGTATTTATTCAAGCGCTGTCCATAATAGTTATTTACACTAGGCTCTTCAAGTTTTTTTCCCTTACCTTACGCGTGTTGTAGGTGTTAGTAATAGGTACTTTATAGTCGTCAGTATAGTAATGTTCAATTGCTATTAAATATTTTAACCGTGTTTCAACAGGGAGTATTTTACATATAGGAAATAATTTTTCGTATTGTTTTTTACAGCTTTTCTTATCTTTTGAATTAACTAAAATTTTTATTATACGTATTTGTAGGTTTTTCACTTGTTTTATATAAGTACTAAATGTACGGCCGTACACAATAAGACCATAGTTAATTAAAGATTCAATTAATGCATAGTAAACCACTAACAGTTGAATACACTATTAACAAAGAAAATTTAAACGGAAAAGGCCACTTTTCAGCCGAGTTATAGATGAATACGTGTTTTTATTGATGAATTCACGTAAATAAGAGACTGAAAATATGGAAATTATATATATAATGTTGAGAATTAACCAAGAAAACTATATAGGATTACGAGAGGCAATTAGTTACACTATTGAAATAGAAAATTTAAAAGGAAAAGGCCAATTTTCAGCCGTGCTATAGATGAATACGTGTTTTTATTGACGAATTTAAGTAAGAAATAGACTGAAAATATGAAAATTAAATATATAACGTTAAGAATTTACTGAGAAAACCATAAGGAAATGTGTGTAGCAATTAACTACACAATTTAAAGAAGATTTGAACGAAAATACCTATTTTTAGAAAAGTTATTAGCGAATTTATAGTTGAATTTATGTGATTGTATTGATTGACGACTATACCTCGGTTTAGGTAAATAGTGACTTTTTCCGGTTCCGTATGTTTTATAAAGCAAATAAGAGTGCGGATGGTAGTTTCTACACTAGACGGACCTAATAAAAGCAAAAAGAGCGAAAGAAATGAAGATTTGAAAAATTTCAAAAATTTTAGGAAATAACGATTATGGGAAAACGAATTATGTGGAAATCAATATTTTAGCGACAGAAATTTATTATAAAAACTATAGATAAATATAGGGCGCGGTTAAATAAACTATAAACAAAGAAAATTTAAACGGAAAAGGCCAATTTTCAGCCGAGTTATAGATGAATACCTGTTTTTATTGATGAATTCACGTAAATAAGAGACTGAGAATAAAAAAATTATATATACAACGTTACGAATTAACCAAGAAAACTATATAGGATTACGGGGGGCAGTTAGTTTCACTATTTAAATAGAAAATTTAAAAGGAAAAGGCCACTTTTCAGCCAAGTTATAGATGAATACGTGTTTTTATTGATGAAAATAGAAAATTTAAAAGGAAAAGGCCACTTTTCAGCCAAGTTATAGATGAATACGTGTTTTTATTGATGAATTCACGTAAATAAGAGACTGAAAATATGAAAATTATATACATAACGTTAAGAATTAACCAAGAAAACTGTATAGGATTACGGGGGGGCAGTTAGTTTCACTATTAAAATAGAAAATTTAAAAGAAAAAGGCCACTTTTCAGCCGAGTTATAGATGAATACGTGTTTTTATTGATGAATTCACGTACATAGGAGAGTGAAAATATGAAAGTTATATATATATTTATATATATATATATATATATATATATATATATATATATATATATATATATATATATATATATATATATATATATATATATATATATAACGTTAGGAATTAACCAAGAAAACTATACGGGATTACGGGGGGAAATCAATTACACTATTTAAATAGAAAATTTAAAAGGAAAAGGCCTAGTTTCAGCCGTGCAATAGATGAATACGTGTTTTTATTGATGAATTTAAGTAAGAAATAGACTGAAAATATGAAAATTAAATATATAACTTTACGAATTTACTGAGAAAACTATAAGGAAATGTGGGGAGCAATTAACTACGCAATTTAAAGAAGATTTGAACGAAATATACCAATTTTTAGAAAAGTTATTAGCGAATTTATAGTTGAATTTATGTGATTGTATTGATTGACCACTATACCTCGGTGTAGGTAAATAGTGATTTTTCCAGTTTTGTATGTTTTATAAAGCAAATAAGAGTGCAGATGGGTTTTTTCTACATTAAACGGACCTAATAAAAGCAAAAAGAGCGAAAGAAATGAAGATTTGAAAAATTTTAAAAATTTTAGGAAATTACGATTATGGGAAAACGAATTATGTGGAAATCAATATTTTAGCGGTAGAAATTTATTATAAAAACTATAAATAAGTACGGGGGGCGGTTAAATACACTATTAACAAAGAAAATTTAAACGGAAAAGGCCACTTTTCAGCCAAGTTATAGATGAATACCTGTTTTTATTGATGAATTCACATAAATAAGAGACTGAAAATATGAAAATTATATATAAATACGTTAGGAATGAACCAAGAAAACTATATAGGATTACAGGAGGATTAATTACACTATTTAAATAGAAAATTTTAAAGGAAAAGGCCAATTTTAAGCCGTGCCATGGATGAATACGTGTTTTTATTGATGAATTCACGTAAATAAGAGACTGAAAATAAGAAAATTATATTTTTTTTTATTTATTCACTCAAATGTAAGTACATTATTTTTATTATTATCTCGCCAAACTGCAATCAGTTTGTCGGCGAGTACACGCTCTTAAAACTATATAATATCATTATGCACCATCACCTAAAAACACAATTAATTACTACAAAAAATATAACCTTACCTTACTACAATTTCACAATATTTAGAAATTATTAAACTAACAAATAAACAACAACAGCAATACACAAATCAAATAAAACAAACATAAAAAACGATTAACAAAGGTATGCAACAATGTATGGTTTATAGCTCTGCTAATAATGTCCTTTTCAGAGAGGATTTTAATAAATTTTTGCTTAATTTATTTTTATTTTTATTTGGAGGCGTTTCTCTTAACCATTTTATTTTGTTATATATTCTGGGTACAATGTATTTATTCAAGCGCTGTCCATAATAGTTATTTACACTAGGCTCTTCAAGTTTTTTTCCCTTACCTTACGCGTGTTGTAGGTGTTAGTAATAGGTACTTTATAGTCGTCAGTATAGTAATGTTCAATTGCTATTAAATATTTTAACCGTGTTTCAACAGGGAGTATTTTACATATAGGAAATAATTTTTCGTATTGTTTTTTACAGCTTTTCTTATCTTTTGAATTAACTAAAATTTTTATTATACGTATTTGTAGGTTTTTCACTTGTTTTATATAAGTACTAAATGTACGGCCGTAAACAATAAGACCATAGTTAATTAAAGATTCAATTAATGCATAGTAAACCACTAACAGTTGAATACACTATTAACAAAGAAAATTTAAACGGAAAAGGCCACTTTTCAGCCGAGTTATAGATGAATACGTGTTTTTATTGATGAATTCACGTAAATAAGAGACTGAAAATATGGAAATTATATATATAATGTTGAGAATTAACCAAGAAAACTATATAGGATTACGAGAGGCAATTAGTTACACTATTGAAATAGAAAATTTAAAAGGAAAAGGCCAATTTTCAGCCGTGCTATAGATGAATACGTGTTTTTATTGACGAATTTAAGTAAGAAATAGACTGAAAATATGAAAATTAAATATATAACGTTAAGAATTTACTGAGAAAACCATAAGGAAATGTGTGTAGCAATTAACTACACAATTTAAAGAAGATTTGAACGAAAATACCTATTTTTAGAAAAGTTATTAGCGAATTTATAGTTGAATTTATGTGATTGTATTGATTGACGACTATACCTCGGTTTAGGTAAATAGTGACCTTTTCCAGTTCCGTATGTTTTATAAAGCAAATAAGAGTGCGGATGGTAGTTTCTACACTAGACGGACCTAATAAAAGCAAAAAGAGCGAAAGAAATGAAGATTTGAAAAATTTCAAAAATTTTAGGAAATAACGATTATGGGAAAACGAATTATGTGGAAATCAATATTTTAGAGACAGAAATTTATTATAAAAACTATAGATAAATATAGGGCGTGGTTAAATAAACTATAAACAAAGAAAATTTAAACGGAAAAGGCCAATTTTCAGCCGAGTTATAGATGAATACCTGTTTTTATTGATGAATTCACGTAAATAAGAGACTGAGAATAAAAAAATTATATATACAACGTTACGAATTAACCAAGAAAACTATATAGGATTACGGGGGGCAGTTAGTTTCACTATTTAAATAGAAAATTTAAAAGGAAAAGGCCACTTTTCAGCCAAGTTATAGATGAATACGTGTTTTTATTGATGAATTCACGTAAGTAAGAAACTGAAAATATGAAAATTATATATATAATTACGTTAGGAATTAACCAGGAAAACTATATAGGATTACAGGGGGCAATTAGTAACACTATTTAAATAGAAAATTTTAAAGAAAAAGGCCAATTTTCAGCCGTGCTATAGATGAATACGTGTTTTTATTGATGAATTCACGTAAATAAGAGACTGAAAATATGAAAATTATATATATAACGTTAGGAATTAACCAAGAAAACTATATAGGATTACGAGAGGCAATTGGTAACACTATTCAAATAGAAAATTTAAAAGGAAAAGGCCGATTTTCATCCGTGCTATAGATGAATACGTGTTTTTATTGACGAATTTAGGTAAGAAATAGACTGAAAATATGAAAATTAAATATATAACGATAGGAATTTATGAGAAAACTATAAGGAAATGTGGGGAGCAATTAACTACGCAATTTAAAGAAGATTTGAACGAAATATACCAATGTTTAGAAAAGTTATTAGCGAATTCATAGTTGAATTTATGTGATTGTATTGATTGACCACTATACCTCGGTGTAGGTAAATAGTGATTTTTTCAGTTTTGTATGTTTTATAAAGCAAGAAGGAGTGCAGATGGGTTTTATCTACATAAGACGGACCTAATAAAAGCAAACAGAGCGAAAGAAATGAAGATTTGAAAAATTTTAAAAATTTTAGGAAATAACGATTATGGGAAAACGAATTATGTGGAAATCAATATTTTAGCGATAGAAATTTATTATAAAAACTATAGATAATTATAGGGGGCGGTTAAATAAACTATAAACAAAGAAAATTTAAACGGAAAAGGCCACTTTTTAGCCGAGTTATAGATGAATACGTGTCTTTATTGATGAATTCACGTACATAAGTGAGTGAAAATATGAAAGTTATATATATATATATATATATATATATATATATATATATATATATATATATATATATATATATATATATATATATATATATATATATATAACGTTAAGAATTAACCAAGAAAACTATACAGGATTACGGGAAGAAATCAGTTACACTATTTAAATAGAAAATTTAAAAGGAAAAGGCCTATTTTCAGCCATGCAATAGATGAATACGTGTTTTTATTGATGAATTTAAGTAAGAAATAGACTGAAAATATGAAAATTAAATATATAACGTTACGAATTTACTGAAAGAACTATAAGGAAATGTGGGGAGCAATTAACTACGCAATTTAAAGAAGATTTGAACGAAATATACCAATTTTTAGAAAAGTTATTAGCGAATTTATAGTTGAATTTATGTGATTGTATTGATTGACCACTATACCTCGGTGTAGGTAAATAGTGATTTATCCAGTTTTGTATGTTTTATAAAGCAAATAAGAGTGCAGATTGGTTTTTACTACATTAGACGGACCTAATAAAAGCAAAAAGAGCGAAAGAAATGAAGATTTTAAAAATTTTAGGAAATTACGATTATGGGAAAACGAATTATGTGGAAATCAATATTTTAGCGGTAGAAATTTATTATAAAAACTATAGATAAATATAGGGGGCGGTTAAATAAACTATAAACAAAGAAAACTTAAACGGAAAAGGCCACTTTTCAGCCGAGTTATAGATGAATACCTGTTTTTATTGAAGAATTCACGTAAATAAGAGACTGAAAATATGAAAATTATATATAGTTACGTTAGGAATTTACCAAGAAAACTATATAGGATTACAGGAGGATTAGTTTCACTATTTAAATAGAAAATTTTAAAGGAAAAGGCCAATTTTCAGCCGTGCTATGGATGAATACGTGTTTTTATTGATGAATTCACGTAAATAAGAGACTGAAAATATGAAAATTATATACATTACGTTAAGAATTAACCGAAAAAACTGTATAGGATTACAGGAAGCAGTTAGTTACACAATTAAAATAGAAAATTTAAAAGGAAAAGGCCACTTTTCCGCCGAGTTATAGATGAATACGTGTTTTATTGATGAATTCACGTAAATAAGAGACTGAAAATATGAAAATTATATATATAACGTTAAGAATTAACCGAGAAAACTGTATAGGATTACGATGAGCAGTTAGTTACACTATTAAAATAGAAAATTTAAAAGGAAAAGGCCACTTTTCAGCCGAGTTATAGATGAATACGTGTTTTTATTGATGAATTCACGTAAATAAGACTGAAAATATGAAAATTATATATATACAATTACGTTTGGAATTAACCAAGAAAACTATATAGGATAACAGGGGGCTATTAGTTACACCATTAAAATAGAAAATTTTAAAGGAAAAGGCCAATTTTCAGCCGAGTTATAGATGAATACCAGTTTTTATTGATAAATTCACGTAAATAAGAGAATGAAAATATGAAAATTATATACATAACGTTAAGAATTAACCAAGAAAACTGTATAGGATTACGATGAGCAGTTAGTTACACTATTAAAAAAGAAAATTTAAAAGGAAAAGGCCACTTTTCAGCCGAGTTATAGATGAATACGTGTTTTTATTGATGAATTCACGTAAATAAGAGACTGAAAATATGAAAATTATGTATATAATTACGTTAGGAATTAACCAAGAAAACTATATAGGATTACAGGGGGCAATTAGTTACACTATTTAAATAGAAAATTTTAAAGGGAAAGGCCAATTTTCAGCCGTGCTATAGATGAATACGTGTTTTTATTGATGAATTCACGTAAATAAGAGAATGAAAATATGAAAATTATATACATAACGTTAGGAATTAACCAAGAAAACTATATAGGATTAAGGGGATATATTAGTTACACTATTTAAATAGAAAATTTAAAAGAAAAAGGCCTATTTTCAGCCGTGCTATAGATGAATACCAGTTTTTATTGATAAATTCACGTAAATAAGAGAATGAAAATATGAAAATTATATACATAACGTTAAGAATTAACCAAGAAAACTGTATAGGATTACGATGAGCAGTTAGTTACACTATTAAAAAAGAAAATTTAAAAGGAAAAGGCCACTTTTCAGCCAAGTTATAGATGAATACGTGTTTTTATTGATGAATTGACGTAAATAAGAAACTGAAAATATGAAAATTATATATATAATTACGTTAGGAATTAACCAGGAAAACTATATAATATTACAGGGGGCAATTAGTAACACTATTTAAATAGAAAACTTTAAAGGAAAAGGCCAATTTTCAGCCGTGCTATAGATGAATACGTGTTTTTATTGATGAATTCACGTAAATAAGAGACTGAAAATATGAAAATAATATATATATCGTTAAAAATTAACCAAGAAAACTATATAGGGTTACAAGGAGCAATAGGTTACACTATTTATTAACTACGCAATTTAAAGAAGATTTGAACGAAATATACCAATGTTTAGAAAAGTTATTAGCGAATTTATAGTTGAATTTATGTGATTGTATTGATTGACCACTATACCTCGGTTTAGGTAAATAGTGACTTTTTCCAGTTCTGTATGTTTTATAAAGCAAATAAGGGTGCAGATGGTAGTTTCTACACTAGACGGACCCAATAAAAGCAAAAAGAGCGAAATAAATAAAGATTTGAAAAATTTCAAAAATTTTAGGAAATAACGATTATGGGAAAACGAATTATGTGGAAATCAATATTTTAGCGATAGAAATTTATTATAAAAACTATAGATAAATATAGGGGGCGGTTAAATAAACTATAAACAAAGAAAATTTAAACGGAAAAGGCCACTTTTCAGCCGAGTTATAGATGAATACCTGTTTTTATTGATGAATTCACGTAAATAAGAGACTGAAAATATGAAAATTATATATACAACGTTAAGAATTAACCAAGAAAACTGTATAGTATTACGGGGAGCAGTTAGTTACACTATTTAAATAGAAAATTTAAAAGGAAAATGCCAATTTTCAGCCGTGCTATGGATGAATACGTGTTTTTATTGATGAATTCACGTAGATAAGAGACTGAAAATATGAAAATTGTGCCGGACGGGCGAAACTCTCCGGAGTAAATGTTGTCGAAGATACTTCGCGAGTCGCTCACGTCCTACACCTATAGGTTCCGGTGGGTACTTTCACCGCCGTCTTTGTGGGTGCCGCTGAAATATTGTGGACTGTGGTTCAAATCAAAATGCACGATTAACAAATACAAATAGCAAGGTAGTGGCCAGCGGTTCGACTGAATGATTAGTCGCGAAATTTTATAACTATAACTATCGATCACGGTTGTTAAACTACGGTTGTTCACTATTGGTTGGTCACTGTATATTTCGAAAGATTTCTTTAAATTGTACGGTGGTATCAAAGATCTATTGGTAGTAGCTGGTTTTCTAACACTACTGACTAGCAGCTATTATCAACTAAACTAGTTGATTTTATCACTTGTGTAACTGCGGATATCAGTTACCACTTTCACTATAATATGTAACTGCGAATATCAGTTACGACCTTTTTAGGCTAGCTAACACTTTCACGATATGTAACTGCGAATGTCAGTTACGACCTTTTTAGGCTAGCTAACACTTTCACGATATGTAACTGCGAATGTCAGTTACGACCTTTTTCGGCTAGCTAACACTTTCACTATTCACTATATACTGCTACTAGTCACTTCAGCTACCACCGGATACCACTCACTTCACTTCACTGTCACTGGTAGTTCTTCACACTACTACTGGTACTGGGTCCCGAGCCCCTAAGGTAGACTTGGGCAATACTTTGCAGTGAGCCGCTTGCCATTTTCCGTTTGCCTCTTTATTGCATAAACTTTTCACTATACAAATGGCATAAATTGCAATATTTTCTATACAAAACTAATTGCTACACTAACATGCTATACATCATTAAATCGGTAGTCTGGTACTTTATTAGTACATCATAAAGGTTACTTAAAATATTAACATTGTAAAAAGTTATTAAACGAAATGTCCAAAATTTTCATAATATTTGGGTACATTAATTCTTTGATTTTTCTATAACTACGAAATGCGTTTAATTATACAAAAATATCCCTATACTTCTTTAATCTATAAGCCATATGCTAATTGAATGTCATATTTATAACTCTTTTAGAACATAAAATTATTTTCCTTATTTTAGTATGAACTATTACGCAGTTAATTAAAAACTTTCCACGATAAGACGCGCTGTGATTGGTCGATTTTTTGGTATATAATAAAAGTAGTTTATATTACTTGTTATCAAAACGACACTCTATACAAATATACTAAGAGTTATAAACATGCTAAATAACTATATTAATACACGTTTTCACTCAGTTTTCTCGGTAATTTCACTATTAATACAAAAACAATATTCTTTATAACTTCGTTTCTTAATGTTGTTAGGCCGTCGCGAACAAAAATTATATATATATC
Source organism: Parnassius smintheus behrii (assembly GCA_036936625.1). Taxonomy (NCBI): domain Eukaryota; kingdom Metazoa; phylum Arthropoda; class Insecta; order Lepidoptera; family Papilionidae; genus Parnassius; species Parnassius smintheus. Next base: position 169,944 of record JAUPFT010000030.1, read on the forward strand.
GTTAGGAATTAACCAAGAAAACTGTATAGGATTATGGGGGGCAGTTAGTTACACTATTTAAATAGAAAATTTAAAAGGAAAAGACCACTTTTCAGCCGAGTTATAGATGAATACCTGTTTTTATTGATGAATTCACGTAAATAAGGGACTGAAAATATGAAAATTATATACATAACGTTAAGAATTAACCAAGAAAACTGTATAGGATTACAGGAAGCAGTTAGTTACACTATTAAAATAGAAAATTTAAAAGGAAAAGGCCACTTTTTCGCCGAGTTATAGATGAATACGTGTTTTATTGATGAATTCACGTAAATAAGAGACTGAAAATATGAAAATTATATATATATAATTACGTAAGGAATTAACCAAGAAAACTATATGGGATTACAGAGGGTAATTAGTTACACTATTTAAATAGAAAATTTTAAAGGAAAAGGCCAATTTTCAGCCGTGCTATAGATGAATACGTGTTTTTATTGATGAATTCACGTAAATAAGAGACTGAAAATATGAAAATTATATATTTTATTGATAAATTCACGTAAATAAGAGAATGAAAATATGAAAATTATATATATAACGTTAGGAATTAACCAAGAAAACTATATAGGGTTACAAGGCGCAAGAGGTTACACTATTAAAATAAAAATTTTAAAAGGAAAAGGCCAATTTTCAGCCGTGCTATAGATGAATACGTGTTTTTATTGATGAATTCACGTAAATAAGAGACTGAAAATATAAAAATTATATATATAACGTTAGGAATTAACCAAGAAAACTATATAGGGTTACAAGGCGCAAGAGGTAACACTATTAAAATAGAAAATTTAAAAGGAAAAGGCCACTTTTCAGCCGAGTTATAGAAGAATACGTATTTTTATTGATGAATTCACGTAAATAAGAGACTGAAAATATGAAAATTATATATATAATTACTTTAGGAATTAACCAAGAAAACTATATAGGATTACAGATGGCAGTTAGTTACACTATTAACATAAAAAAATTCAAAAGGAAAAGGCCACTTTTCAGCCGAGTTATAGATGAATACGTGTTTTTTTTTGATGAATACACGTAAATAAGAGACTGAAAATATGAAAATTATGTATATAATTACGTTAGGAATTAACCAAGAAAACTATATAGGATTACAGGGGGCAATTAGTTACACTATTTAAATAGAAAATTTTAAAGGGAAAGGCCAATTTTAAGCCGTGCTATAGATGAATACGTGTTTTTATTGATGAATTCACGTAAATAAGAGACTGAAATTATGAAAATTATATACATAACGTTAGGAATTAACCAAGAAAACTATATAGGATTACGGGGATATATTAGTTACACTATTTAAATAGAAAATTTAAAAGAAAAAGGCCTATTTTCAGCCGTGCTATAGATGAATACGTGTTTTTATTGATGAATTTAAGTAAGAAATAGACTGAAAATATGAAAATTAAATATATAACGTTACGAATTTACTGAGTAAACTATAAGAAATGTGAGGAGCAATTAACTTTAAAATTTAAAGTTGATTTGAACGAAATATACCAATTTTTAGAAAAGTTATTATCGAATTTATAGTTGAATTTATGCGATTGTATTGATTGACCACTATACCTCGGTTTAGGTAAATAGTGATTTTTTCCAGTTTGTATGTTTTATAAAGCAAATAAGAGTGCAGATGGTAGTTTCTACACTAGACAGACCTAATAAAATCAAAATAAGCGAAAGAAATGAAGATTTGAAAAATTTTAAAAATTTTAGGAAATTACGATTATGGGAAAAAGAATTATGTGGAAATCAATATTTTAGCGGTAGAAATTTATCATAAAAACTATAGATAAATACGGGGGGCGGTTAAATACACTATTAACAAAGAAAATTTGAACGGAAAAGGCCACTTTTCACCCGAGTTGTAGATGAATACCTGTTTTTATTGACGAATTCACGTAAATAAGAGACTGAAAATATGTAAATTATATATATATAACGTTAAGAATTAACCAATAAAACTGTATAGGATTACGGGGTGCAGTTAGTTACACTATTTAAATAGAAAATTTAAAAGGAAAAGGCCACTTTTCAGCCAAGTTATAGATGAATACGTGTTTTTATTGATGAATTGACGTAAATAAGAAACTGAAAATATGAAAATTATATATATAATTACGTTAGGAATTAACCAGGAAAACTATATAATATTACAGGGAGCAATTAGTTACACTATTTAAATAGAAAATTTTAAAGGAAAAGGCCAATTTTCAGCCGTGCTATAGATGAATACGTGTTTTTATTGATGAATTCACGTAAATAAGAGACTGAAAATAAGAAAATTATATATATAACGTTAGGAATTAACCAAGAAAACTGTATAGTATTACGAGGGGCAGTTAGTTACACTATTTAAGTAGAAAATTTAAAAGGAAAAGGCCTATTTTCAGCCGTGCAATAGACGAATACGTGTTTTTATTGATGAATTTAAGTAAGAAATAGATTGAAAATATGAAAATTAAATATATAACGTTACGAATTTACTGAGAAAACTATAATGAAATGTGGGGATCAATTAACTACGCAATTTAAAGAAGATATATATCGTTAAAAATTAACCAAGAAAACTGTATAGTATTACGGAGGGCAGTTAGTTACACTATTTAAATAGAAAATTTAAAAGGAAAAGGCCACTTTTCAGCCGAGTTATAGATGAATACCAGTTTTTATTGATAAATTCACGTAAATAAGAGAATGAAAATATGAAAATTATATACATAATGTTAAGAATTTACCAAGAAAACTGTATAGGATTACAATGAGCAGTTAGTTACACTATTAAAAAAGAAAATTTAAAAGGAAAAGGCCACTTTTCAGCCGAGTTATAGATGAATACGTGTTCTTATTGATGAATTTAAGTAAGAAATAGACTGAATTACTGACTCGGTGGAGTCGAGTAACAGGTACTACCAGCTTGTGTCTGTTCCTAGTATTTACAGAATGAATATCACTTATTTTCGCAAAACTACTTTTATTTTTGTGTACGTACATTACATTTTCATAAATGTATTGAGAGGCCAGAGTTAATATATTAATTTCTTTAAATTTTTGTCTCAGTGATTCTTTTGGTTTTAAATTATATATTGCTCGAATGGCCCTCTTCTGTAAAATAAATATAATTTCAGTGTCAGTCGCGTGTCCCCATAGCAAAATACCATACGACATAATGCTATGGAAATAACTGAAGTAAACTATTCTAGCTGTTTCAACACTGGTAAGAGTTCTAATCTTTTTTACAGCATATGCTGCAGAACTAAGTCTGCTAGCTAGTTTTGATATATGGGGGAGCCATTGAAGCTTTGCGTCCAATGTGATTCCAAGAAAAATGGTGGTATCGACAAGACTCAGCTCCTCCCCATTTAAAATTACATTAGTATTGACATGTTTAACATTAGGAGTTACGAATTTCATACATTTAGTTTTAGTTCCATTCAAATGCAAATTATTAACATTAAACCAATTGACTAACTTAGCTATAGCATTATTTACTTCGTCGTAATTTAATAACTGTCGTTTTAATTTGAAAATTAATGAAGTATCATCAGCAAATAATACTATATCATGGTTATCCCCTACTATGTAAGGTAAGTCATTAATATATACAAGAAACAGAAAGGGGCCAAGAATTGAGCCCTGAGGAACGCCCATTTGTACAATCGACCCGGAAGAACTCATACTATTAATAACAACTTTTTGTGTTCTGTCACTTAAATATGAAATAATTAATTTAAGAGCATCATTTCTTACACCGTAGTGTTGAAGTTTCCTGATTAATGTTTCATGGTGAACACAATCAAAGGCCTTGGATAGGTCACAGAAAACTATATGGGATTACAGAGGGCAATTAGTTACACTATTTAAATAGAAAACTTTAAAGGAAAAGGCCAATTTTCAGCCGTGCTATAGATGAATACGTGTTTTTATTGATGAATTTAAGTAAGAAATAGACTGAAAATATGAAAATTAAATATATAACGTTACGAATTTACTGAAAAAACTATAAGGAAATGTGAGTAGCAATTAACTTCACAATTTAGAGACCATTTGAACGAAAAATACCTATTTTTAGAAAAGTTATTAGCGAATTTATAGTTGAATTTATGTGATTGTATTGATTGAACACTATACCTCGGTTTAGGTAAATAGTGATTTTATCCAGTTTTGTATGTTTTATAAAGCAAATAAGAGTGCAGATGGGTTTTATCTACATTAGACGGACCTAATAAAAGCAAAATAAGCGATAGAAATGAAGATTTGAAAAATTTTAAAAATTTTAGGAAAATACGATTATAGGAAAACGAATTATGTGGAAATCAATATTTTAGCCGTAGAAATTTATTATAAAAACTATAGATAAATACGGGAGGTGGTTAAATTCACTATTATTAAAGAAAATTTAAACGGAAAAGGCCACTTTTCAGCCGAGTTATAGATGAATACGTGTTTTTATTGATGAATTCACGTAAATAAGAGACTGAAAATATGAAAATTATATATACAACGTTAAGAATTAACCAAGAAAACTGTATAGTATTACGAGGGGCAGTTAGTTACACTATTTAAATAGAAAATTTAAAAGGAAAAGGCCACTTTTCAGCCAAGTTATAGATGAATACGTGTTTTTATTGATGAATTCACGTAAATAAGAAACTGAAAATATGAAAATTATATATATAATTACGTTAGGAATTAACCAAGAAAACTATATGGGATTACAGAGGGCAATTAGTTACACTATTTAAATAGAAAATTTTAAAGGAAAAGGCCAATTTTCAGCCGTGCTATATATGAATACGTGTTTTTATTGATGAATTCACGTAAATAAGAGACTGAAAATATGAAAATTATATATATAACGTTAGGAATTAACCAAGAAAACTATATGGGATTACAGAGGGCAATGAGTTACACTATTTAAATAGAAAACTTTAAAGGAAAAGGCCAATTTTCAGCCGTGCTATATATGAATACGTGTTTTTATTGATGAATTTAAGTAAGAAATAGACTGAAAATATGAAAATTAAATATATAACGTTACGAATTTACTGAGAAAACTATAAGGAAATGTGAGGAGCAATTAACTTCACAATTTAGAGACCATTTGAACGAAAAATACCTATTTTTAGAAAAGTTATTAGCGAATTTATAGTTGAATTTATGTGATTGTATTGATTAAACACTATACCTCGGTTTAGGTAAATAGTGATTTTATCCAGTTTTGTACGTTTTATAAAGCAAATAAGAGTGCAGATGGGTTTTATCTACATAAGACGGACCTAATAAAAGCAAAAAGAGCGAAAGAAATGAAGATTTGAAAAATTTTAAAAATTTTAGGAAATTACGATTATAGGAAAACGAATTATGTGGAAATCAATATTTTAGCCGTAGAAATTTATTATAAAAACTATAGATAAATACGGGAGGTGGTTAAATTCACTATTATTTAAGAAAATTTAAACGGAAAAGGCCACTTTTCAGCCGAGTTATAGATGAATACGTGTTTTTATTGATGAATTCACGTAAATAAGAGACTGAAAATATGAAAATTATATATACAACGTTAAGAATTAACCAAGAAAACTGTATAGTATTACGGGGGGCAGTTAGTAACACTATTTAAATAGAAAATTTTGAAAGAAAAAGGCCACTTTTCAGCCGAGTTATAGATGAATACCTGTTTTTATTGATGAATTCACGTAAATAAGAGACTGAAAATAAGAAAATTATATATATAACGTTAGGAATTAACCAAGAAAACTGTGTAGGATTACGAGGGGCAGTTAGTTACACTATTTAAACAGAAAATTTAAAAGGAAAAGACCACTTTTCAGCCGAGTTATAGATGAATACCTGTTTATATTGATGAATTCACGTAAATAAGAGACTGAAAATATGAAAATTATATATATAATTACGTAAGGAATTAACCAAGAAAACTATATGGGATTACAAAGGGGCAATTAGTAACACTATTTAAATAGAAAATTTTAAAGGAAAAGGCCAATTTTCAGCCGTGCTATAGATGAATACGTGTTTTTATTGATGAATTCACGTAAATAAGAGACTGAAAATATGAAAATTATATATATAACGTTAGGAATTAACCAAGAAAACTATATGGGATTACAGAGGGCAATTAGTTACACTATTTAAATAGAAAACTTTAAAGGCAAAGGCCAATTTTCAGCCGTGCTATAGATGAATACGTGTTTTTATTGATGAATTTAAGTAAGAAATAGACTGAAAATATGAAAATTAAATATATAACGTTACGAATTTACTGAGAAAACTATAAGGAAATGTGAGGAGCAATTAACTTCACAATTTAGAGACCATTTGAACGAAAAATACCTATTTTTAGAAAAGTTATTAGCGAATTTATAGTTGAATTTATGTGATTGTATTGATTGAACACTATACCTCGGTTTAGGTAAATAGTGATTTTATCCAGTTTTGTATGTTTTATAAAGCAAATAAGAGTGCAGATGGGTTTTATCTACATTAGACGGACCTAATAAAAGCAAAAAGAGCGTAAGAAATGAAGATTTGAAAAATTTTAAAAATTTTAGGAAATTACGATTATAGGAAAACGAATTATGTGGAAATCAATATTTTAGCCGTAGAAATTTATTATAAAAACTATAGATAAATACGGGGGGCGGTTAAATACACTATTAACAAAGAAAATTTGAACGGAAAAGGCCACTTTTCACCCGAGTTATAGATGAATACCTGTTTTTATTGATGAATTCACGTAAATAAGAGACTGAAAATATGTAAATTATATATATATAACGTTAAGAATTAACCAAGAAAACTGTATAGGATTACGGGGGGCAGTTAGTTACACTATTTAAATAGAAAATTTAAAAGGAAAAGGCCACTTTTCAGCCAAGTTATAGATGAATACGTGTTTTTATTGATGAATTGACGTAAATAAGAAACTGAAAATATGAAAATTATATATATAATTACGTTAGGAATTAACCAGGAAAACTATATAATATTACAGGGAGCAATTAGTTACACTATTTAAATAGAAAATTTTAAAGGAAAAGGCCAATTTTCAGCCGTGCTATAGATGAATACGTGTTTTTATTGATGAATTCACGTAAATAAGAGACTGAAAATATGAAAATAATATATATATATCGTTAAAAATTAACCAAGAAAACTGTATAGTATTACGGAGGGCAGTTTGTTACACTATTTAAATAGAAAATTTAAAAGGAAAAGGCCACTTTTCAGCCGAGTTATAGATGAATACCAGTTTTTATTGATAAATTCACGTAAATAAGAGACTGAAAATATGAAAATTATATACATAACGTTAAGAATTAACCAAGAAAACTGTATAGTATTACGACGATCTGTTAGTTACACTATTAAAATAGAAGATTTAAAAGGAAGAGGCCACTTTTCAGCCGAGTTATAGATGAATACGTGTTTTTATTGATGAATTTAAGTAAGAAATAGACTGAAAATATGAAAATTAAATATATAACGTTACGAATTTACTGAGAAAACTATAAGGAAATGTGGGGAGCAATTAACTACGCAATTTAAGGAAGATTTGAACGAAATATACCAATTTTTAGAAAAGTTATTAGCGAATTTATAGTTGAATTTATGTGATTGTATTGATTGACCTCGGTCGGACCTCGGATTATACCTCGGTGTAGGTAAATAGTGATTTTTCCAGTTTTGTAAGTTTTATAAAGCAAATAAGAGTGCAGATGGGTTTTTTCTACATTAGACGGACCTAATAAAAGCAAAAAGAGCGAAAGAAATGAAGATTTGAACAATTTTAAAAATTTTAGGAAATTACGATTATGGGAAAACGAATTATGTGGAAATCAATATTTTAGCGGTAGAAATTTATTATAAAAACTATAGATAAATACGGCGGGCGGGTAAATACACTATAAACAAAGAAAAATTAAACGAAAAAGGCCACTTTTCAGCCGAGTTATAGATGAATACCTGTTTTTATTAAAGAATTCACGTAAATAAGAGACTGAAAATATGAAAATTATATATAAATACGTTAGGAATTAACCAAGAAAACTATATAGGATTACAGGAGGTTTAGTTACACTATTTAAATAGAAAATTTTAAAGGAAAAGGCCAATTTTAAGCCGTGCCATGGATGAATACGTGTTTTTATTGATGAATTCACGTAAATAAGAGACTGAAAATAAGAAAATTATATTTTTTTTTTATTTATTCACTCAAATGTAAGTACATTATTTTTACTATTATCTCGCCAAACTGCAATCAGTTTGTCGGCGAGTACACGCTCTTAAAACTATATAATATCATTATGCACCATCACCTACAAAAACACAATTAATTACTACAAAAAATATAACCTTACCTTACTACAATTTCACAATATTTAGAAATTATTAAACTAAGAAATAAACAACAACAGCAATACACAAATCAAATAAAACAAACATAAAAAACGATTAACAAAGGTATGCAACAATGTATGGTTTATAGCTCTGCTAATAATGTCCTTTTCAGAGAGGATTTTAATAAATTTTTGCTTAATTTATTTTTATTTTTATTTGGAGGCGTTTCTCTTAACCATTTTATTTTGTTATATATTCTGGGTACAATGTATTTATTCAAGCGCTGTCCATAATAGTTATTTACACTAGGCTCTTCAAGTTTTTTTTCCCTTACCTTACGCGTGTTGTAGGTGTTAGTAATAGGTACTTTATAGTCGTCAGTATAGTAATGTTCAATTGCTATTAAATATTTTAACCGTGTTTCAACAGGGAGTATTTTACACATAGGAAATAATTTTTCGTATTGTTTTTTACAGCTTTTCTTATCTTTTGAATTAACTAAAATTTTTATTATACGTATTTGTAGGTTTTTCACTTGTTTTATATAAGTACTAAATGTACGGCCGTACACAATAAGACCATAGTTAATTAAAGATTCAATTAATGCATAGTAAACCACTAATAGAACATTTTTACTTACTACTTTTCGAATTTCATAGAATTTTTCGATATAGATAATTTGGTATATATAACGTTAAGAATTAACCAAGAAAACTGTATAGGATTACGGGGGGCAGTTAGTTACACTATTTAAATAGAAAATTTAAAAGGAAAAGGCCACTTTTCAGCCGAGTTATAGATGAATACCTGTTTTAATTGATGAATTCACGTAAATAAGAGACTGAAAATATGAAAATTATGTATATAACGTTAGGAATTAACCAAGAAAACTATATAGGGTTACAAGGAGCAATTGGTTACACTATTTAAATAGAAATTTAAAAGGAAAAGGCCGATTTTCAGCCGTGCTATAGATGAATACATATTTTTATTGACGAATTTAAGTAAGAAATACACTGAAAATATGAAAATTAAATATATAACGTTAGGAATTTTATGAGAAAACTATAAGGAAATGTGGGGAGCAATTAACTTTACAATTTAAAGTTGATTTGAACGAAATATACCAATTTTTAGAAAAGTTATTATCGAATTTATAGTTGAATTTATGTGATTGTATTGATTGACCACTATACCTCGGTTTAGGTAAATAGTGATTTTTTCCAGTTTGTATGTTTTATAAAGCAAATAAGAGTGCAGATGGTAGTTTATACACTAGCCGGGCCCAATAAAAGCAAAATAAGCGAAAGAAATGAAGATTTGAAAAATTTTAAAAATTTTAGGAAATTACGATTATAGGAAAACGAATTATGTGGAAATCAATATTTTAGCCGTAGAAATTTATTATAAAAACTATAGATAAATACGGGAGGTGGTTAAATTCACTATTATTAAAGAAAATTTAAACGGAAAAGGCCACTTTTCAGCCGAGTTATAGATGAATACGTGTTTTTATTGATGAATTCACGTAAATAAGAGACTGAAAATATGAAAATTATATATACAACGTTAAGAATTAACCAAAAAAACTGTATAGTATTACGGGGGGCAGTTAGTTACACTATTTAAACAGAAAATTTTGAAAGAAAAAGGCCACTTTTCGGCCGAGTTATAGATGAATACCTGTTTTTATTGATGAATTCACGTAAATAAGAGACTGAAAATAAGAAAATTATATATATAACGTTAGGAATTAACCAGGAAAACTGTATAGGATTACGGGGGGCAGTTAGTTACACTATTTAAATAGAAAATTTAAAAGGAAAAGACCACTTTTCAGCCGAGTTATAGATGAATACCTGTTTATATTGATGAATTCACGTAAATAAGAGACTGAAAATATGAAAATTATATATATAATTACGTAAGGAATTAACCAAGAAAACTATATGGGATTACAGAGGGCAATTAGTAACACTATTTAAATAGAAAATTTTAAAGGAAAAGGCCAATTTTCAGCCGTGCTATAGATGAATACGTGTTTTTATTGATAAATTCACGTAAATAAGAGACTGAAAATATGAAAATCATATATATAACGTTAGGAATTAACCAATAGAAATAGAAATAGAAATAGAAACTTTTTTATTCAATGTAGATTATAAAAATACTTATTGAACGTCACTTTTTTAATTTACCACTGGTTCGCAAAAAAAAAACCTCTGTCCTGGGAAGAACCAGCAAGAAACCCAGCGGGACTTTTTTTTTAATAATAGCTTACAATCATGTTTACAATCAACAACACAAGATAAATTAGAAATAGCTTGGTAGCGATCATCCTTCCCAGGGGTTATTATCATCTATAAATTCCTTAATATTATAATAACCCTTTTTATACAAACTTAGTTTAATAACATTTTTGAACTTTGTGTATGACAAATTTTGTATATTTTCTGGGATTTTGTTGTAAAAGCGTATACATCGCCCCAAGAATGAATTACTGACTCGGTGGAGTCGAGTAACAGGTACTACCAGCTTGTGTCTGTTCCTAGTATTTACAGAATGAATATCACTTATTTTCGCAAAACTACTTTTATTTTTGTGTACGTACATTACATTTTCATAAATGTATTGAGAGGCCAGAGTTAATATATTAATTTCTTTAAATTTTTGTCTCAGTGACTCTTTTGGTTTTAAATTATATATTACTCGAATGGCCCTCTTCTGTAAAATAAATATAATTTCAGTGTCAGTCGCGTGTCCCCATAGCAAAATACCATACGACATAATGCTATGGAAATAACTGAAGTAAACTATTCTAGCTGTTTCAACACTGGTAAGAGTTCTAATCTTTTTTACAGCATATGCTGCAGAACTAAGTCTGCTAGCTAGTTTTGATATATGGGGGAGCCATTGAAGCTTTGCGTCCAATGTGATTCCAAGAAAAATGGTGGTATCGACAAGACTCAGCTCCTCCCCATTTAAAATTACATTAGTATTGACATGTTTAACATTAGGAGTTACGAATTTCATACATTTAGTTTTAGTTCCATTCAAATGCAAATTATTAACATTAAACCAATTGACTAACTTAGCTATAGCATTATTTACTTCGTCGTAATTTAATAACTGTCGTTTTAATTTGAAAATTAATGAAGTATCATCAGCAAATAATACTATATCATGGTTATCCCCTACTATGTAAGGTAAGTCATTTAAATATACAAGAAACAGAAAGGGGCCAAGAATTGAGCCCTGAGGAACGCCCATTTGTACAATCGACCCGGAAGAACTCATACTATTAATAACAACTTTTTGTGTTCTGTCACTTAAATATGAAATAATTAATTTAAGAGCATCATTTCTTACACCGTAGTGTTGAAGTTTCCTGATTAATGTTTCATGGTGAACACAATCAAAGGCCTTGGATAGGTCACAGAAAACTATATAGGATTACAGAGGGCAATTAGTTACACTATTTAAATAGAAAACTTTAAAGGAAAAGGCCAATTCTCAGCCGTGCTATAGATGAATACGTGTTTTTATTGATGAATTTAAGTAAGAAATAGACTGAAAATATGAAAATTAAATATATAACGTTACGAATTTACTGAGAAAACTATAAGGAAATGTGAGGAGCAATTAACTTCACAATTTAGAGACCATTTGAACGAAAAATACCTATTTTTAGAAAAGTTATTAGCGAATTTATAGTTGAATTTATGTGATTGTATTGATTGAACACTATACCTCGGTTTAGGTAAATAGTGATTTTATCCAGTTTTGTATGTTTTATAAAGCAAATAAGAGTGCAGATGGGTTTTATCTACATTAGACGGACCTAATAAAAGCAAAAAGAGCGAAAGAAATGAAGATTTGAAAAATTTTAAAAATTTTAGGAAATTACGATTATAGGAAAACGAATTATGTGGAAATCAATATTTTAGCCGAAGAAATTTATTATAAAAACTATAGATAAATACGGGAGGTGGTTAAATTCACTATTAACAAAGAAAATTTAAACGGAAAAGGCCACTTTTCAGCCGAGTTATAGATGAATACGTGTTTTTATTGATGAATTCACGTACATAAGAGAGTGAAAATATGAAAGTTATATATATATATATATATATAGATAACTTTCATATATATATATATATATATATATTTATATATATATATATATATATATATACGTACTGGAAAAAATCACTATTTACCTATCTATAATAACTTTTCTAAAAATTGAAATATACCAATTTTTAGAAAAGTTATTATCAAATTTATAGTTGAATTTATGTGATTGTATTGATTGACCACTATACCTCGGTTTAGGTAAATAGTGATTTTTTCCAGTTTGTATGTATTATAAAGCAAATAAGAGTGCAGATGGTAGTTTATACACTAGCCAGACCCAATAAAAGCAAAATAAGCGAAAGAAATGAAGATTTGAAAAATTTTAAAAATTTTAGGAAATTACGATTATAGGAAAACGAATTATGTGGAAATCAATATTTTAGCCGTAGAAATTTATTATAAAAACTATAGATAAATACGGGAGGTGGTTAAATTCACTATTATTAAAGAAAATTTTAACGGAAAAGGCCACTATTCAGCCGAGTTATAGATGAATACGTGTTTTTATTGATGAATTCACGTAAATAAGAGACTGAAAATATGAAAATTATATAAACAACGTTAAGAATTAACCAATAAAACTGTATAGTATTACGAGGGGCAGTTAGTTACCCTATTTAAATAGAAAATTTAAAAGGAAAAGGCCACTTTTCAGCCAAGTTATAGATGAATACGTGTTTTTATTGATGAATTCACGTAAATAAGAAACTGAAAATATGAAAATTATATATATAATTACGTTAGGAATTAACCAAGAAAACTATATGGGATTACAGAGGGCAATTAGTTACACTATTAAAATAGAAAATTTTAAAGGAAAAGGCCAATTTTCAGCCGTGCTATAGATGAATACGTGTTTTTATTGATGAATTTAAGTAAGAAATAGACTGAAAATATGAAAATTAAATATATAACGTTACGAATTTACTGAGAAAACTATAAGGAAATGTGAGGAGCAACTAACTTCACAATTTAGAGACCATTTGAACGAAAAATACCTATTTTTAGAAAAGTTATTAGCGAATTTATAGTTGAATTTATGTGATTGTATTGATTAAACACTATACCTCGGTTTAGGTAAATAGTGATTTTATCCAGTTTTGTATGTTTTATAAAGCAAATAAGAGTGCAGATGGGTTTTATCTACATAAGACGGACCTAATAAAAGCAAAAAGGGCGAAAGAAATGAAGATTTGAAAAATTTTAAAAATTTTAGGAAATTACGATTATAGGAAAACGAATTATGTGGAAATCAATATTTTAGCCGTAGAAATTTATTATAAAAACTATAGATAAATACGGAAGGTGGTTAAATTCACTATTAACAAAGAAAATTGAAACGGAAAAGGCCACTTTTCAGCCGAGTTATAGATGAATACCTGTTTTAATTGATGAATTCACGTAAATAAGAGACTGAAAATATGAAAATTATGTATATAACGTTAGGAATTAACCAAGAAAACTATATAGGGTTACAAGGAGCAATTGGTTACACTATTTAAATAGAAATTTAAAAGGAAAAGGCCGATTTTCAGCCGTGCTATAGATGAATACATATTTTTATTGACGAATTTAAGTAAGAAATAGACTGAAAATATGAAAATTAAATATATAACGTTAGGAATTTTATGAGAAAACTATAAGGAAATGTGGGGAGCAATTAACTTTACAATTTAAAGTTGATTTGAACGAAATATACCAATTTTTAGAAAAGTTATTATCGAATTTATAGTTGAATTTATGTGATTGTATTGATTGACCACTATACCTCGGTTTAGGTAAATAGTGATTTTTTCCAGTTTGTATGTTTTATAAAGCAAATAATAGTGCAGATGGTAGTTTATACACTAGCCGGGCCCAATAAAAGCAAAATAAGCGAAAGAAATGAAGATTTGAAAAATTTTAAAAATTTTAGGAAATTACGATTATAGGAAAACGAATTATGTGGAAATCAATATTTTAGCCGTAGAAATTTATTATAAAAACTATAGATAAATACGGGAGGTGGTTAAATTCACTATTATTAAAGAAAATTTAAACGGAAAAGGCCACTTTTCAGCCGAGTTATAGATGAATACGTGTTTTTATTGATGAATTCACGTAAATAAGAGACTGAAAATATGAAAATTATATATACAACGTTAAGAATTAACCAAAAAAACTGTATAGTATTACGGGGGGCAGTTAGTTACACTATTTAAACAGAAAATTTTGAAAGAAAAAGGCCACTTTTCAGCCGAGTTATAGATGAATACCTGTTTTTATTGATGAATTCACGTAAATAAGAGACTGAAAATAAGAAAATTATATATATAACGTTAGGAATTAACCAAGAAAACTGTATAGGATTACGGGGGGCAGTTAGTTACACTATTTAAATAGAAAATTTAAAAGGAAAAGACCACTTTTCAGCCGTGCTATAGATGAATACGTGTTTTTATTGATGAATTCACGTAAATAAGAGACTGAAAATATGAAAATTATGTATATAACGTTAGGAATTAACCAAGAAAACTATATAGGGTTACAAGGAGCAATTGGTTACACTATTTAAATAGAAAATTTGAAAGGAAAAGGCCAATTTTCAGCCGTGCTATAGATGAATACGTGTTTTTTTGATGAATTCACGTAAATAAGAGACTGAAAATATGAAAATCATATATATAACGTTAGGAATTAACCAATAGAAATAGAAATAGAAATAGAAACTTTTTTATTCAATGTAGATTATAAAAATACTTATTGAACGTCACTTTTTTAATTTACCACTGGTTCGCAAAAAAAAAACCTCTGTCCTGGGAAGAACCAGCAAGAAACCCAGCGGGACTTTTTTTTTTAATAATAGCTTACAATCATGTTTACAATCAACAACACAAGATAAATTAGAAATAGCTTGGTAGCGATCACCCTTCCCAGGGGTTATTATCATCTATAAATTCCTTAATATTATAATAACCCTTTTTATACAAACTTAGTTTAATAACATTTTTGAACTTTGTGTATGACAAATTTTGTATATTTTCTGGGATTTTGTTGTAAAAGCGTATACATCGCCCCAAGAATGAATTACTGACTCGGTGGAGTCGAGTAACAGGTACTACCAGCTTGTGTCTGTTACTAGTATTTACAGAATGAATATCACTTATTTTCGCAAAACTACTTTTATTTTTGTGTACGTACATTACATTTTCATAAATGTATTGAGAGGCCAGAGTTAATATATTAATTTCTTTAAATTTTTGTCTCAGTGACTCTTTTGGTTTTAAATTATATATTGCTCGAATGGCCCTCTTCTGTAAAATAAATATAATTTCAGTGTCAGTCGCGTGTCCCCATAGCAAAATACCATACGACATAATGCTATGGAAATAACTGAAGTAAACTATTCTAGCTGTTTCAACACTGGTAAGAGTTCTAATCTTTTTTACAGCATATGCTGCAGAACTAAGTCTGCTAGCTAGTTTTGATATATGGGGGAGCCATTGAAGCTTTGCGTCCAATGTGATTCCAAGAAAAATGGTGGTATCGACAAGACTCAGCTCCTCCCCATTTAAAATTACATTAGTATTGACATGTTTAACATTAGGAGTTACGAATTTCATACATTTAGTTTTAGTTCCATTCAAATGCAAATTATTAACATTAAACCAATTGACTAACTTAGCTATAGCATTATTTACTTCGTCGTAATTTAATAACTGTCGTTTTAATTTGAAAATTAATGAAGTATCATCAGCAAATAATACTATATCATGGTTATCCCCTACTATGTAAGGTAAGTCATTTAAATATACAAGAAACAGAAAGGGGCCAAGAATTGAGCCCTGAGGAACGCCCATTTGTACAATCGACCCGGAAGAACTCATACTATTAATAACAACTTTTTGTGTTCTGTCACTTAAATATGAAATAATTAATTTAAGAGCATCATTTCTTACACCGTAGTGTTGAAGTTTCCTGATTAATGTTTCATGGTGAACACAATCAAAGGCCTTGGATAGGTCACAGAAAACTATATGGGATTACAGAGGGCAATTAGTTACACTATTTAAATAGAAAACTTTAAAGGAAAAGGCCAATTTTCAGCCGTGCTATAGATGAATACGTGTTTTTATTGATGAATTTAAGTAAGAAATAGACTGAAAATATGAAAATTAAATATATAACGTTACGAATTTACTGAGAAAACTATAAGGAAATGTGAGGAGCAATTAACTTCACAATTTAGAGACCATTTGAACGAAAAATACCTATTTTTACAAAAGTTATTAGCGAATTTATAGTTGAATTTATGTGATTGTATTGATTGAACACTATACCTCGGTTTAGGTAAATAGTGATTTTATCCAGTTTTGTATGTTTTATAAAGCAAATAAGAGTGCAGATGGGTTTTATCTACATAAGACGGACCTAATAAAAGCAAAAAGAGCGAAAGAAATGAAGATTTGAAAAATTTTAAAAATTTTAGGAAATTACGATTATAGGAAAACGAATTATGTGGAAATCAATATTTTAGCCGTAGAAATTTATTATAAAAACTATAGATAAATACGGGGGGCGGTTAAATACACTATTAACAAAGAAAATTTGAACGGAAAAGGCCACTTTTCACCCGAGTTATAGATGAATACCTGTTTTTATTGATGAATTCACGTAAATAAGAGACTGAAAATATGTAAATTATATATATATATAACGTTAAGAATTAACCAAGAAAACTGTATAGGATTACGGGGGGCAGTTAGTTACACTATTTAAATAGAAAATTTAAAAGGAAAAGGCCACTTTTCAGCCAAGTTATAGATGAATACGTGTTTTTATTGATGAATTGACGTAAATAAGAAACTGAAAATATGAAAATTATATATATAATTACGTTAGGAATTAACCAGGAAAACTATATAATATTACAGGGAGCAATTAGTTACACTATTTAAATAGAAAATTTTAAAGGAAAAGGCCAATTTTCAGCCGTGCTATAGATGAATACGTGTTTTTATTGATGAATTCACGTAAATAAGAGACTGAAAATATGAAAATAATATATATATATCGTTAAAAATTAACCAAGAAAACTGTATAGTATTACGGAGGGCAGTTAGTTACACTATTTAAATAGAAAATTTAAAAGGAAAAGGCCACTTTTCAGCCGAGTTATAGATGAATACCAGTTTTTATTGATAAATTCACGTAAATAAGAGACTGAAAATATGAAAATTATATACATAACGTTAAGAATTAACCAAGAAAACTGTATAGTATTACGACGATCTGTTAGTTACACTATTAAAATAGAAGATTTAAAAGGAAGAGGCCACTTTTCAGCCGAGTTATAGATGAATACGTGTTTTTATTGATGAATTTAAGTAAGAAATAGACTGAAAATATGAAAATTAAATATATAACGTTACGAATTTACTGAGAAAACTATAAGGAAATGTGGGGAGCAATTAACTACGCAATTTAAAGAAGATTTGAACGAAATATACCAATTTTTAGAAAAGTTATTAGCGAATTTATAGTTGAATTTATGTGATTGTATTGATTGACCTCGGTCAGACCTCGGATTATACCTCGGTGTAGGTAAATAGTGATTTTTCCAGTTTTGTAAGTTTTATAAAGCAAATAAGAGTGCAGATGGGTTTTTTCTACATTAGACGGACCTAATAAAAGCAAAAAGAGCGAAAGAAATGAAGATTTGAACAATTTTAAAAATTTTAGGAAATTACGATTATGGGAAAACGAATTATGTGGAAATCAATATTTTAGCGGTAGAAATTTATTATAAAAACTATAGATAAATACGGCGGGCGGGTAAATACACTATAAACAAAGAAAAATTAAACGAAAAAGGCCACTTTTCAGCCGAGTTATAGATGAATACCTGTTTTTATTAAAGAATTCACGTAAATAAGAGACTGAAAATATGAAAATTATATATAAATACGTTAGGAATTAACCAAGAAAACTATATAGGATTACAGGAGGTTTAGTTACACTATTTAAATAGAAAATTTTAAAGGAAAAGGCCAATTTTAAGCCGTGCCATGGATGAATACGTGTTTTTATTGATGAATTCACGTAAATAAGAGACTGAAAATAAGAAAATTATATTTTTTTTTTATTTATTCACTCAAATGTAAGTACATTATTTTTACTATTATCTCGCCAAACTGCAATCAGTTTGTCGGCGAGTACACGCTCTTAAAACTATATAATATCATTATGCACCATCACCTACAAAAACACAATTAATTACTACAAAAAATATAACCTTACCTTACTACAATTTCACAATATTTAGAAATTATTAAACTAAGAAATAAACAACAACAGCAATACACAAATCAAATAAAACAAACATAAAAAACGATTAACAAAGGTATGCAACAATGTATGGTTTATAGCTCTGCTAATAATGTCCTTTTCAGAGAGGATTTTAATAAATTTTTGCTTAATTTATTTTTATTTTTATTTGGAGGCGTTTCTCTTAACCATTTTATTTTGTTATATATTCTGGGTACAATGTATTTATTCAAGCGCTGTCCATAATAGTTATTTACACTAGGCTCTTCAAGTTTTTTTTCCCTTACCTTACGCGTGTTGTAGGTGTTAGTAATAGGTACTTTATAGTCGTCAGTATAGTAATGTTCAATTGCTATTAAATATTTTAACCGTGTTTCAACAGGGAGTATTTTACACATAGGAAATAATTTTTCGTATTGTTTTTTACAGCTTTTCTTATCTTTTGAATTAACTAAAATTTTTATTATACGTATTTGTAGGTTTTTCACTTGTTTTATATAAGTACTAAATGTACGGCCGTACACAATAAGACCATAGTTAATTAAAGATTCAATTAATGCATAGTAAACCACTAATAGAACATTTTTACTTACTACTTTTCGAATTTCATAGAATTTTTCGATATAGATAATTTGGTATATATAACGTTAAGAATTAACCAAGAAAACTGTATAGGATTACGGGGGGCAGTTAGTTACACTATTTAAATAGAAAATTTAAAAGGAAAAGGCCACTTTTCAGCCGAGTTATAGATGAATACCTGTTTTAATTGATGAATTCACGTAAATAAGAGACTGAAAATATGAAAATTATGTATATAACGTTAGGAATTAACCAAGAAAACTATATAGGGTTACAAGGAGCAATTGGTTACACTATATAAATAGAAATTTAAAAGGAAAAGGCCGATTTTCAGCCGTGCTATAGATGAATACATATTTTTATTGACGAATTTAAGTAAGAAATAGACTGAAAATATGAAAATTAAATATATAACGTTAGGAATTTTATGAGAAAACTATAAGGAAATGTGGGGAGCAATTAACTTTACAATTTAAAGTTGATTTGAACGAAATATACCAATTTTTAGAAAAGTTATTATCGAATTTATAGTTGAATTTATGTGATTGTATTGATTGACCACTATACCTCGGTTTAGGTAAATAGTGATTTTTTCCAGTTTGTATGTTTTATAAAGCAAATAAGAGTGCAGATGGTAGTTTATACACTAGCCGGGCCCAATAAAAGCAAAATAAGCGAAAGAAATGAAGATTTGAAAAATTTTAAAAATTTTAGGAAATTACGATTATAGGAAAACGAATTATGTGGAAATCAATATTTTAGCCGTAGAAATTTATTATAAAAACTATAGATAAATACGGGAGGTGGTTAAATTCACTATTATTAAAGAAAATTTAAACGGAAAAGGCCACTTTTCAGCCGAGTTATAGATGAATACGTGTTTTTATTGATGAATTCACGTAAATAAGAGACTGAAAATATGAAAATTATATATACAACGTTAAGAATTAACCAAAAAAACTGTATAGTATTACGGGGGGCAGTTAGTTACACTATTTAAACAGAAAATTTTGAAAGAAAAAGGCCACTTTTCAGCCGAGTTATAGATGAATACCTGTTTTTATTGATGAATTCACGTAAATAAGAGACTGAAAATAAGAAAATTATATATATAACGTTAGGAATTAACCAGGAAAACTGTATAGGATTACGGGGGGCAGTTAGTTACACTATTTAAATAGAAAATTTAAAAGGAAAAGACCACTTTTCAGCCGAGTTATAGATGAATACCTGTTTATATTGATGAATTCACGTAAATAAGAGACTGAAAATATGAAAATTATATATATAATTACGTAAGGAATTAACCAAGAAAACTATATGGGATTACAGAGGGCAATTAGTAACACTATTTAAATAGAAAATTTTAAAGGAAAAGGCCAATTTTCAGCCGTGCTATAGATGAATACGTGTTTTTATTGATAAATTCACGTAAATAAGAGACTGAAAATATGAAAATCATATATATAACGTTAGGAATTAACCAATAGAAATAGAAATAGAAATAGAAACTTTTTTATTCAATGTAGATTATAAAAATACTTATTGAACGTCACTTTTTTAATTTACCACTGGTTCGCAAAAAAAAAACCTCTGTCCTGGGAAGAACCAGCAAGAAACCCAGCGGGACTTTTTTTTTAATAATAGCTTACAATCATGTTTACAATCAACAACACAAGATAAATTAGAAATAGCTTGGTAGCGATCATCCTTCCCAGGGGTTATTATCATCTATAAATTCCTTAATATTATAATAACCCTTTTTATACAAACTTAGTTTAATAACATTTTTGAACTTTGTGTATGACAAATTTTGTATATTTTCTGGGATTTTGTTGTAAAAGCGTATACATCGCCCCAAGAATGAATTACTGACTCGGTGGAGTCGAGTAACAGGTACTACCAGCTTGTGTCTGTTCCTAGTATTTACAGAATGAATATCACTTATTTTCGCAAAACTACTTTTATTTTTGTGTACGTACATTACATTTTCATAAATGTATTGAGAGGCCAGAGTTAATATATTAATTTCTTTAAATTTTTGTCTCAGTGACTCTTTTGGTTTTAAATTATATATTGCTCGAATGGCCCTCTTCTGTAAAATAAATATAATTTCAGTGTCAGTCGCGTGTCCCCATAGCAAAATACCATACGACATAATGCTATGGAAATAACTGAAGTAAACTATTCTAGCTGTTTCAACACTGGTAAGAGTTCTAATCTTTTTTACAGCATATGCTGCAGAACTAAGTCTGCTAGCTAGTTTTGATATATGGGGGAGCCATTGAAGCTTTGCGTCCAATGTGATTCCAAGAAAAATGGTGGTATCGACAAGACTCAGCTCCTCCCCATATAAAATTACATTAGTATTGACATGTTTAACATTAGGAGTTACGAATTTCATACATTTAGTTTTAGTTCCATTCAAATGCAAATTATTAACATTAAACCAATTGACTAACTTAGCTATAGCATTATTTACTTCGTCGTAATTTAATAACTGTCGTTTTAATTTGAAAATTAATGAAGTATCATCAGCAAATAATACTATATCATGGTTATCCCCTACTATGTAAGGTAAGTCATTTAAATATACAAGAAACAGAAAGGGGCCAAGAATTGAGCCCTGAGGAACGCCCATTTGTACAATCGACCCGGAAGAACTCATACTATTAATAACAACTTTTTGTGTTCTGTCACTTAAATATGAAATAATTAATTTAAGAGCATCATTTCTTACACCGTAGTGTTGAAGTTTCCTGATTAATGTTTCATGGTGAACACAATCAAAGGCCTTGGATAGGTCACAGAAAACTATATAGGATTACAGAGGGCAATTAGTTACACTATTTAAATAGAAAACTTTAAAGGAAAAGGCCAATTTTCAGCCGTGCTATAGATGAATACGTGTTTTTATTGATGAATTTAAGTAAGAAATAGACTGAAAATATGAAAATTAAATATATAACGTTACGAATTTACTGAGAAAACTATAAGGAAATGTGAGGAGCAATTAACTTCACAATTTAGAGACCATTTGAACGAAAAATACCTATTTTTAGAAAAGTTATTAGCGAATTTATAGTTAAATTTATGTGATTGTATTGATTGAACACTATACCTCGGTTTAGGTAAATAGTGATTTTATCCAGTTTTGTATGTTTTATAAAGCAAATAAGAGTGCAGATGGTAGTTTATACACTAGCCGGGCCCAATAAAAGCAAAAAGAGCGAAAGAAATGAAGATTTGAAAAATTTTAAAAATTTTAGGAAATTACGATTATAGGAAAACGAATTATGTGGAAATCAATATTTTAGCCGAAGAAATTTATTATAAAAACTATAGATAAATACGGGAGGTGGTTAAATTCACTATTAACAAAGAAAATTTAAACGGAAAAGGCCACTTTTCAGCCGAGTTATAGATGAATACGTGTTTTTATTGATGAATTCACGTACATAAGAGAGTGAAAATATGAAAGTTATATATATATATATATATATAGATAACTTTCATATATATATATATATATATATATATATATATATATATATATATATATATATATATATATATATATATATATATATATATATATATATATATATATATACGTACTGGAAAAAATCACTATTTACCTATCTATAATAACTTTTCTAAAAATTGAAATATACCAATTTTTAGAAAAGTTATTATCAAATTTATAGTTGAATTTATGTGATTGTATTGATTGACCACTATACCTCGGTTTAGGTAAATAGTGATTTTTTCCAGTTTGTATGTATTATAAAGCAAATAAGAGTGCAGATGGTAGTTTATACACTAGCCAGACCCAATAAAAGCAAAATAAGCGAAAGAAATGAAGATTTGAAAAATTTTAAAAATTTTAGGAAATTACGATTATAGGAAAACGAATTATGTGGAAATCAATATTTTAGCCGTAGAAATTTATTATAAAAACTATAGATAAATACGGGAGGTGGTTAAATTCACTATTATTAAAGAAAATTTTAACGGAAAAGGCCACTATTCAGCCGAGTTATAGATGAATACGTGTTTTTATTGATGAATTCACGTAAATAAGAGACTGAAAATATGAAAATTATATATACAACGTTAAGAATTAACCAATAAAACTGTATAGTATTACGAGGGGCAGTTAGTTACCCTATTTAAATAGAAAATTTAAAAGGAAAAGGCCACTTTTCAGCCAAGTTATAGATGAATACGTGTTTTTATTGATGAATTCACGTAAATAAGAAACTGAAAATATGAAAATTATATATATAATTACGTTAGGAATTAACCAAGAAAACTATATGGGATTACAGAGGGCAATTAGTTACACTATTAAAATAGAAAATTTTAAAGGAAAAGGCCAATTTTCAGCCGTGCTATAGATGAATACGTGTTTTTATTGATGAATTTAAGTAAGAAATAGACTGAAAATATGAAAATTAAATATATAACGTTACGAATTTACTGAGAAAACTATAAGGAAATGTGAGGAGCAACTAACTTCACAATTTAGAGACCATTTGAACGAAAAATACCTATTTTTAGAAAAGTTATTAGCGAATTTATAGTTGAATTTATGTGATTGTATTGATTAAACACTATACCTCGGTTTAGGTAAATAGTGATTTTATCCAGTTTTGTATGTTTTATAAAGCAAATAAGAGTGCAGATGGGTTTTATCTACATAAGACGGACCTAATAAAAGCAAAAAGGGCGAAAGAAATGAAGATTTGAAAAATTTTAAAAATTTTAGGAAATTACGATTATAGGAAAACGAATTATGTGGAAATCAATATTTTAGCCGTAGAAATTTATTATAAAAACTATAGATAAATACGGAAGGTGGTTAAAT
Organism: Parnassius smintheus behrii; assembly: GCA_036936625.1. Taxonomy (NCBI): domain Eukaryota; kingdom Metazoa; phylum Arthropoda; class Insecta; order Lepidoptera; family Papilionidae; genus Parnassius; species Parnassius smintheus. The sequence continues at coordinate 194,254 of JAUPFT010000030.1, forward strand.
TCACTATTAACAAAGAAAATTGAAACGGAAAAGGCCACTTTTCAGCCGAGTTATAGATGAATACCTGTTTTAATTGATGAATTCACGTAAATAAGAGACTGAAAATATGAAAATTATGTATATAACGTTAGGAATTAACCAAGAAAACTATATAGGGTTACAAGGAGCAATTGGTTACACTATTTAAATAGAAATTTAAAAGGAAAAGGCCGATTTTCAGCCGTGCTATAGATGAATACATATTTTTATTGACGAATTTAAGTAAGAAATAGACTGAAAATATGAAAATTAAATATACAACGTTAGGAATTTTATGAGAAAACTATAAGGAAATGTGGGGAGCAATTAACTTTACAATTTAAAGTTGATTTGAACGAAATATACCAATTTTTAGAAAAGTTATTATCGAATTTATAGTTGAATTTATGTGATTGTATTGATTGACCACTATACCTCGGTTTAGGTAAATAGTGATTTTTTCCAGTTTGTATGTTTTATAAAGCAAATAAGAGTGCAGATGGTAGTTTATACACTAGCCGGGCCCAATAAAAGCAAAATAAGCGAAAGAAATGAAGATTTGAAAAATTTTAAAAATTTTAGGAAATTACGATTATAGGAAAACGAATTATGTGGAAATCAATATTTTAGCCGTAGAAATTTATTATAAAAACTATAGATAAATACGGGAGGTGGTTAAATTCACTATTATTAAAGAAAATTTAAACGGAAAAGGCCACTTTTCAGCCGAGTTATAGATGAATACGTGTTTTTATTGATGAATTCACGTAAATAAGAGACTGAAAATATGAAAATTATATATACAACGTTAAGAATTAACCAAAAAAACTGTATAGTATTACGGGGGGCAGTTAGTTACACTATTTAAACAGAAAATTTTGAAAGAAAAAGGCCACTTTTCAGCCGAGTTATAGATGAATACCTGTTTTTATTGATGAATTCACGTAAATAAGAGACTGAAAATAAGAAAATTATATATATAACGTTAGGAATTAACCAAGAAAACTGTATAGGATTACGGGGGGCAGTTAGTTACACTATTTAAATAGAAAATTTAAAAGGAAAAGACCACTTTTCAGCCGTGCTATAGATGAATACGTGTTTTTATTGATGAATTCACGTAAATAAGAGACTGAAAATATGAAAATTATGTATATAACGTTAGGAATTAACCAAGAAAACTATATAGGGTTACAAGGAGCAATTGGTTACACTATTTAAATAGAAAATTTGAAGGGAAAAGGCCAATTTTTAGCCGTGCTATAGATGAATACGTGTTTTTTTGATGAATTCACGTAAATAAGAGACTGAAAATATGAAAATCATATATATAACGTTAGGAATTAACCAATAGAAATAGAAATAGAAATAGAAACTTTTTTATTCAATGTAGATTATAAAAATACTTATTGAACGTCACTTTTTTAATTTACCACTGGTTCGCAAAAAAAAACCTCTGTCCTGGGAAGAACCAGCAAGAAACCCAGCGGGACTTTTTTTTTTAATAATAGCTTACAATCATGTTTACAATCAACAACACAAGATAAATTAGAAATAGCTTGGTAGCGATCACCCTTCCCAGGGGTTATTATCATCTATAAATTCCTTAATATTATAATAACCCTTTTTATACAAACTTAGTTTAATAACATTTTTGAACTTTGTGTATGACAAATTTTGTATATTTTCTGGGATTTTGTTGTAAAAGCGTATACATCGCCCCAAGAATGAATTACTGACTCGGTGGAGTCGAGTAACAGGTACTACCAGCTTGTGTCTGTTACTAGTATTTACAGAATGAATATCACTTATTTTCGCAAAACTACTTTTATTTTTGTGTACGTACATTACATTTTCATAAATGTATTGAGAGGCCAGAGTTAATATATTAATTTCTTTAAATTTTTGTCTCAGTGACTCTTTTGGTTTTAAATTATATATTGCTCGAATGGCCCTCTTCTGTAAAATAAATATAATTTCAGTGTCAGTCGCGTGTCCCCATAGCAAAATACCATACGACATAATGCTATGGAAATAACTGAAGTAAACTATTCTAGCTGTTTCAACACTGGTAAGAGTTCTAATCTTTTTTACAGCATATGCTGCAGAACTAAGTCTGCTAGCTAGTTTTGATATATGGGGGAGCCATTGAAGCTTTGCGTCCAATGTGATTCCAAGAAAAATGGTGGTATCGACAAGACTCAGCTCCTCCCCATTTAAAATTACATTAGTATTGACATGTTTAACATTAGGAGTTACGAATTTCATACATTTAGTTTTAGTTCCATTCAAATGCAAATTATTAACATTAAACCAATTGACTAACTTAGCTATAGCATTATTTACTTCGTCGTAATTTAATAACTGTCGTTTTAATTTGAAAATTAATGAAGTATCATCAGCAAATAATACTATATCATGGTTATCCCCTACTATGTAAGGTAAGTCATTTAAATATACAAGAAACAGAAAGGGGCCAAGAATTGAGCCCTGAGGAACGCCCATTTGTACAATCGACCCGGAAGAACTCATACTATTAATAACAACTTTTTGTGTTCTGTCACTTAAATATGAAATAATTAATTTAAGAGCATCATTTCTTACACCGTAGTGTTGAAGTTTCCTGATTAATGTTTCATGGTGAACACAATCAAAGGCCTTGGATAGGTCACAGAAAACTATATGGGATTACAGAGGGCAATTAGTTACACTATTTAAATAGAAAACTTTAAAGGAAAAGGCCAATTTTCAGCCGTGCTATAGATGAATACGTGTTTTTATTGATGAATTTAAGTAAGAAATAGACTGAAAATATGAAAATTAAATATATAACGTTACGAATTTACTGAGAAAACTATAAGGAAATGTGAGGAGCAATTAACTTCACAATTTAGAGACCATTTGAACGAAAAATACCTATTTTTAGAAAAGTTATTAGCGAATTTATAGTTGAATTTATGTGATTGTATTGATTGAACACTATACCTCGGTTTAGGTAAATAGTGATTTTATCCAGTTTTGTATGTTTTATAAAGCAAATAAGAGTGCAGATGGGTTTTATCTACATTAGACGGACCTAATAAAAGCAAAAAGAGCGAAAGAAATGAAGATTTGAAAAATTTTAAAAATTTTAGGAAATTACGATTATAGGAAAACGAATTATGTGGAAATCAATATTTTAGCCGTAGAAATTTATTATAAAAACTATAGATAAATACGCGAGGTGGTTAAATTCACTATAAACAAAGAAAATTTAAACGGAAAAGGCCACTTTTCAGCCGAGTTATAGATGAATACGTGTTTTTATTGATGAATTCACGTACATAAGAGAGTGAAAATATGAAAGTTATATATATATATATATAGATAACTTTCATATATATATATATATATATATATATATATATATATATATATATATATATATATATATATATATATATATATATATATATATATATACGTACTGGAAAAAATCACTATTTACCTATCTATAATAACTTTTCTAAAAATTGAAATATACCAATTTTTAGAAAAGTTATTATCAAATTTATAGTTGAATTTATGTGATTGTATTGATTGACCACTATACCTCGGTTTAGGTAAATAGTGATTTTTTCCAGTTTGTATGTATTATAAAGCAAATAAGAGTGCAGATGGTAGTTTATACACTAGCCGGACCCAATAAAAGCAAAATAAGCGAAAGAAATGAAGATTTGAAAAATTTTAAAAATTTTAGGAAATTACGATTATAGGAAAACGAATTATGTGGAAATCAATATTTTAGCCGTAGAAATTTATTATAAAAACTATAGATAAATACGGGAGGTGGTTAAATTCACTATTATTAAAGAAAATTTTAACGGAAAAGGCCACTATTCAGCCGAGTTATAGATGAATACGTGTTTTTATTGATGAATTCACGTAAATAAGAGACTGAAAATATGAAAATTATATATACAACGTTAAGAATTAACCAAGAAAACTGTATAGTATTACGAGGGGCAGTTAGTTACCCTATTTAAATAGAAAATTTAAAAGGAAAAGGCCACTTTTCAGCCAAGTTATAGATGAATACGTGTTTTTATTGATGAATTCACGTAAATAAGAAACTGAAAATATGAAAATTATATATATAATTACGTTAGGAATTAACCAAGAAAACTATATGGGATTACAGAGGGCAATTAGTTACACTATTAAAATAGAAAATTTTAAAGGAAAAGGCCAATTTTCAGCCGTGCTATAGATGAATACGTGTTTTTATTGATGAATTCACGTAAATAAGAGACTGAAAATATGAAAATTATATATATAACGTTAGGAATTAACCAAGAAAACTATATGGGATTACAGAGGGCAATTAGTTACACTATTTAAATAGAAAACTTTAAAGGAAAAGGCCAATTTTCAGCCGTGCTATAGATGAATACGTGTTTTTATTGATGAATTTAAGTAAGAAATAGACTGAAAATATGAAAATTAAATATATAACGTTACGAATTTACTGAGAAAACTATAAGGAAATGTGAGGAGCAACTAACTTCACAATTTAGAGACCATTTGAACGAAAAATACCTATTTTTAGAAAAGTTATTAGCGAATTTATAGTTGAATTTATGTGATTGTATTGATTAAACACTATACCTCGGTTTAGGTAAATAGTGATTTTATCCAGTTTTGTATGTTTTATAAAGCAAATAAGAGTGCAGATGGGTTTTATCTACATAAGACGGACCTAATAAAAGCAAAAAGAGCGAAAGAAATGAAGATTTGAAAAATTTTAAAAATTTTAGGAAATTACGATTATAGGAAAACGAATTATGTGGAAATCAATATTTTAGCCGTAGAAATTTATTATAAAAACTATAGATAAATACGGAAGGTGGTTAAATTCACTATTAACAAAGAAAATTGAAACGGAAAAGGCCACTTTTCAGCCGAGTTATAGATGAATACGTGTTTTTATTGATGAATTCACGTACATAAGAGAGTGAAAATATGAAAGTTATATATATATATATTAAATATATATATATATATATATATATATATATATATATATATATATATACATACTGGAAAAAATCACTATTTACCTATCTATAATAACTTTTCTAAAAATTGAAATATACCAATTTTTAGAAAAGTTATTATCAAATTTATAGTTGAATTTATGTGATTGTATTGATTGACCACTATACCTCGGTTTAGGTAAATAGTGATTTTTTCCAGTTTGTATGTTTTATAAAGCAAATAAGAGTGCAGATGGTAGTTTATACACTAGCCGGACCCAATAAAAGCAAAATAAGCGAAAGAAATGAAGATTTGAAAAATTTTAAAAATTTTAGGAAATTACGATTATAGGAAAACGAATTATGTGGAAATCAATATTTTAGCCGTAGAAATTTATTATAAAAAGTATAGATAAATACGGGAGGTGGTTAAATTCACTATTATTAAAGAAAATTTAAACGGAAAAGGCCACTTTTCAGCCGAGTTATAGATGAATACGTGTTTTTATTGATGAATTCACGTAAATAAGAGACTGAAAATATGAAAATTATATATACAACGTTAAGAATTAACCAAGAAAACTATATAGTATTACGGGGGGCAGTTAGTTACACTATTTAAATAGAAAATTTTGAAGGAAAAAGGCCACTTTTCAGCCGAGTTATAGATGAATACCTGTTTTTATTGATGAATTCACGTAAATAAGAGACTGAAAATAAGAAAATTATATATATAACGTTAGGAATTAACCAAGAAAACTATATAGGATTACGAGGGGCAGTTAGTAACACTATTTAAATAGAAAATTTAAAAGGAAAAGACCACTTTTCAGCCGAGTTATAGATGAATACCTGTTTATATTGATGAATTCACGTAAATAAGAGACTGAAAATATGAAAATTATATATATAATTACGTAAGGAATTAACCAAGAAAACTATATGGGATTACAAAGGGGCAATTAGTAACACTATTTAAATAGAAAATTTTAAAGGAAAAGGCCAATTTTCAGCCGTGCTATAGATGAATACGTGTTTTTATTGATGAATTCACGTAAATAAGAGACTGAAAATATGAAAATTATATATATAACGTTAGGAATTAACCAAGAAAACTATATGGGATTACAGAGGGCAATTAGTTACACTATTTAAATAGAAAACTTTAAAGGAAAAGGCCAATTTTCAGCCGTGCTATAGATGAATACGTGTTTTTATTGATGAATTTAAGTAATAAATAGACTGAAAATATGAAAATTAAATATATAACGTTACGAATTTACTGAGAAAACTATAAGGAAATGTGAGGAGCAATTAACTTCACAATTTAGAGACCATTTTAACGAAAAATACCTATTTTTAGAAAAGTTATTAGCGAATTTATAGTTGAATTTATGTGATTGTATTGATTGAACACTATACCTCGGTTTAGGTAAATAGTGATTTTATCCAGTTTTGTATGTTTTATAAAGCAAATAAGAGTGCAGATGGGTTTTATCTACATTAGACGGACCTAATAAAAGCAAAAAGAGCGAAAGAAATGAAGATTTGAAAATTTTTAAAAATTTTAGGAAATTACGATTATGGGAAAACGAATTATGTGGAAATCAATATTTTAGAGGTAGAAATTTATTATAAAAACTATAGATAAATACGGGGAGCGATTAAATACACTATTAACAAAGAAAATTTAAACGGAAAAGGCCACTTTTCAGCCGAGTTATAGATGAATACGTGTTTTTATTGATGAATTCACGTACATAAGAGAGTGAAAATATGTATATATATATATATATATATATATATATATATATATATATATATATATATATATATATATATATATATATATATATATATATATATATATATATGTGAATATATATATATATATATATAACGTCATATATATATATATATATATAACGTTAGGAATTAAGCAAGAAAACTATACGGGATTACGGGGGGAAATCAGTTACACTATTTAAATAGAAAATTTAAAAGGAAAAGGCCTAGTTTCAGCCGTGCAATAGATGAATACGTGTTTTTATTGATGAATTTAAGTAAGAAATAGACTGAAAATTAAATATATAACGTTACGAATTTACTGAGAAAACTATAAGGAAATGTGGGGAGCAATTAACTACGCAATTTAAAGAAGATTTGAACGAAATATACCAATTTTTAGAAAAGTTATTAGCGAATTTATAGTTGAATTTATGTGATTGTATTGATTGACCACTATACCTCGGTGTAGGTTAATAGTGATTTTTCCAGTTTTGTAAGTTTTATAAAGCAAATAAGAGTGCAGATGGGTTTTTTCTACATTAGACGGACCTAATAAAAGCAAAAAGAGCGAAAGAAATGAAGATTTGAAAAATTTTAAAAATTTTAGGAAATTACGATTATGGGAAAACGAATTATGTGGAAATCAATATTTTAGCGGTAGAAATTTATTATAAAAACTATAGATAAATACGGGGGGCGGTTAAATACACTATTAACAAAGAAAATCTAAACGGAAATGGCCACTTTTCAGCCGAGTTATAGATGTATACCTGTTTTTATTGAAGAATTCACGTAAATAAGAGACTGAAAATATGAAAATTATATATAAATACGTTAGGAATTAACCAAGAAAACTATATAGGATTACAGGAGGTTTAGTTACACTATTTAAATAGAAAATTTTAAAGGAAAAGGCCAATTTTAAGCCGTGCCACGGATGAATACGTGTTTTTATTGATGAATTCACGTAAATAAGAGACTGAAAATAAGAAAATTATATATTTTTTTTTATTTATTCACTCAAATGTAAGTACATTATTTTTACTTTTATCTCGCCAAACTGCAATCAGTTTGTCGGCGAGTACACGCTCTTAAAACTATATAATATCATTATGCACCATCACCTACAAAAACACAATTAATTACTACAAAAAATATAACCTTACCTTACTACAATTTCACAATATTTAGAAATTATTAAACTAAGAAATAAACAACAACAGCAATACACAAATCAAATAAAACAAACATAAAAAACGATTAACAAAGGTATGCAACAATGTATGGTTTATAGCTCTGCTAATAATGTCCTTTTCAGAGAGGATTTTAATAAATTTTTGCTTAATTTATTTTTATTTTTATTTGGAGGCGTTTCTCTTAACCATTTTATTTTGTTATATATTCTGGGTACAATGTATTTATTCAAGCGCTGTCCATAATAGTTATTTACACTAGGCTCTTCAAGTTTTTTTTCCCTTACCTTACGCGTGTTGTAGGTGTTAGTAATAGGTACTTTATAGTCGTCAGTATAGTAATGTTCAATTGCTATTAAATATTTTAACCGTGTTTCAACAGGGAGTATTTTACACATAGGAAATAATTTTTCGTATTGTTTTTTACAGCTTTTCTTATCTTTTGAATTAACTAAAATTTTTATTATACGTATTTGTAGGTTTTTCACTTGTTTTATATAAGTACTAAATGTACGGCCGTACACAATAAGACCATAGTTAAATAAAGATTCAATTAATGCACCACTAATAGAACATGTTTACTTACTACTTTTCGAATTTGATAGAATTTTTCGATATAGATAATTTGGTATATATAACGTTAAGAATTAACCAAGAAAACTGTATAGGATTACGGGGGGCAGTTAGTTACACTATTTAAATAGAAAATTTAAAAGGAAAAGGCCACTTTTCAGCCGAGTTATAGATGAATACCTGTTTTTATTGATGATTTCACGTAAATAAGAGACTGAAAATATGAAAATTATATACATTACGTTAAGAATTAAACGAAAAAACTGTATAGGATTACAGAAGGCAGTTAGTTACACTATTAAAATAGAAAATTTAAAAGGAAAAGGCCACTTTTCAGCCGAGTTATAGATGAATACGTGTTTTATTGATGAATTCACGTAAATAAGAGACTGAAAATATGAAAATTATTTATATAATTACGTAAGGAATTAACCAAGAAAACTATATGGGATTACAGGGGGCAATTAGTTACACTATTTAAATAGAAAATTTTAAAGGAAAAGGCCAATTTTCAGCCGTGCTATAGACGAATACGTGTTTTTATTGATGAATTCACGTAAATAAGAGACTGAAAATATGAAAATTATATATATAACGTTAGGAATTAACCAAGAAAAATATATAGGGTTACAAGGAGCAATTGGTTACACTATTTAAATAGAAAATTTAAAAGGAAAAGGCCAATTTTCAGCCGTGCTATAGATGAATACGTGTTTTTATTGATGAATTTAAGTAAGAAATAGATTGAAAATATGAAAATTAAATATATAACGTTACGAATTTACTGAGATAACTATAAGAAAATGTGGGGAGCAATTAACTACGCAATTTAAAGAAGATTTGAACGAAATATACCAATGTTTAGAAAAGTTATTAGCGAATTCATAGTTGAATTTATGTGATTGTATTGATTGACCACTATACCTCGGTGTAGGTTAATAGTGATTTTTCCAGTTTTGTAAGTTTTATAAAGCAAATAAGAGTGCAGATGGGTTTTTTCTACATTAGACGGACCTAATAAAAGCAAAAAGAGCGTAAGAAATGAAGATTTGAAAATTTTTAAAAATTTTAGGAAATTACGATTATAGGAAAACGAATTATGTGGAAATCAATATTTTAGCCGTAGAAATTTATTATAAAAACTATAGATAAATACGGGAGGTGGTTAAATTCACTATTAACAAAGAAAATTTAAACGGAAAAGGCCACTTTTCAGCCGAGTTATAGATGAATACGTGTTTTTATTGATGAATTCACGTACATAAGAGAGTGAAAATATGAAAGTTATATATATATATATATATATATATATATATATATATATATATATATATATATATATATATATATATATATATATATATATATATATATATAACGTTAGGAATTAACCAAGAAAACTATACGGGATTACGGGGGGAAATCAGTTACACTATTTAAATAGAAAATTTAAAAGGAAAAGGCCTAGTTTCAGCCGTGCAATAGATGAATACGTGTTTTTATTGATGAATTTAAGTAAGAAATAGACTGAAAATTAAATATATAACGTTACGAATTTACTGAGAAAACTATAAGGAAATGTGGGGAGCAATTAACTACGCAATTTAAAGAAGATTTGAACGAAATATACCAATTTTTAGAAAAGTTATTAGCGAATTTATAGTTGAATTTATGTGATTGTATTGATTGACCACTATACCTCGGTGTAGGTTAATAGTGATTTTTCCAGTTTTGTAAGTTTTATAAAGCAAATAAGAGTGCAGATGGGTTTTTTCTACATTAGACGGACCTAATAAAAGCAAAAAGAGCGAAAGAAATGAAGATTTGAAAAATTTTAAAAATTTTAGGAAATTACGATTATGGGAAAACGAATTATGTGGAAATCAATATTTTAGCGGTAGAAATTTATTATAAAAACTATAGATAAATACGGGGGGCGGTTAAATACACTATTAACAAAGAAAATCTAAACGGAAATGGCCACTTTTCAGCCGAGTTATAGATGTATACCTGTTTTTATTGAAGAATTCACGTAAATAAGAGACTGAAAATATGAAAATTATATATAAATACGTTAGGAATTAACCAAGAAAACTATATAGGATTACAGGAGGTTTAGTTACACTATTTAAATAGAAAATTTTAAAGGAAAATGCCAATTTTAAGCCGTGCCACGGATGAATACGTGTTTTTATTGATGAATTCACGTAAATAAGAGACTGAAAATAAGAAAATTATATATTTTTTTTTATTTATTCACTCAAATGTAAGTACATTATTTTTACTATTATCTCGCCAAACTGCAATCAGTTTGTCGGCGAGTACACGCTCTTAAAACTATATAATATCATTATGCACCATCACCTACAAAAACACAATTAATTACTACAAAAAATATAACCTTACCTTACTACAATTTCACAATATTTAGAAATTATTAAACTAAGAAATAAACAACAACAGCAATACACAAATCAAATAAAACAAACATAAAAAACGATTAACAAAGGTATGCAACAATGTATGGTTTATAGCTCTGCTAATAATGTCCTTTTCAGAGAGGATTTTAATAAATTTTTGCTTAATTTATTTTTATTTTTATTTGGAGGCGTTTCTCTTAACCATTTTATTTTGTTATATATTCTGGGTACAATGTATTTATTCAAGCGCTGTCCATAATAGTTATTTACACTAGGCTCTTCAAGTTTTTTTTCCCTTACCTTACGCGTGTTGTAGGTGTTAGTAATAGGTACTTTATAGTCGTCAGTATAGTAATGTTCAATTGCTATTAAATATTTTAACCGTGTTTCAACAGGGAGTATTTTACACATAGGAAATAATTTTTCGTATTGTTTTTTACAGCTTTTCTTATCTTTTGAATTAACTAAAATTTTTATTATACGTATTTGTAGGTTTTTCACTTGTTTTATATAAGTACTAAATGTACGGCCGTACACAATAAGACCATAGTTAAATAAAGATTCAATTAATGCATAGTAAACCACTAATAGAACATGTTTACTTACTACTTTTCGAATTTGATAGAATTTTTCGATATAGATAATTTGGTATATATAACGTTAAGAATTAACCAAGAAAACTGTATAGGATTACGGGGGGCAGTTAGTTACACTATTTAAATAGAAAATTTAAAAGGAAAAGGCCACTTTTCAGCCGAGTTATAGATGAATACCTGTTTTTATTGATGAATTCACGTAAATAAGAGACTGAAAATATGAAAATTATATACATTACGTTAAGAATTAACCGAAAAACTGTAAAGGATTACAGAAGGCAGTTAGTTACACTATTAAAATAGAAAATTTAAAAGGAAAAGGCCACTTTTCAGCCGAGTTATAGATGAATACGTGTTTTTATTGATGAATTCACGTAAATAAGAGACTGAAAATATGAAAATTATTTATATAATTACGTAAGGAATTAACCAAGAAAACTATATAGGATTACGGAGGGCAGATAGTAACACTATTTAAATAGAAAATTTAAAAGGAAAAGGCCACTTTTCAGCCGAGTTAATACCTGTTTTTATTGATTAATTCATTTAAATAAGAGACTGAAAATATGAAAATTATATACATAACGTTAAGAATTAACCAAGAAAACTGCATAGGATTACGGAGGGTCAGTTAGTTACACTATTAAAATAGAAAATTTAAAAGGAAAAGGCCTATTTTCAGCCGTGCAATAGATGAATACGTGTTTTTATTGATGAATTTAAGTAAGAAATAGACTGAAAATATGAAAATTAAATATATAACGTTACGAATTTACTGAGAAAACTATAATGAAATGTGGGGAGCAATTAACTACGCAATTTAAAGAAGATTTGAAAGAAATATACCAATGTTTAGAAAAGTTATTAGCGAATTTATAGTTGAATTTATGTGATTGTATTGATTGACCACTATACCTCGGTGTAGGTAAATAGTGATTTTTCCAGTTTTGTATGTTTTATAAAGCAAGTAGGAGTGCAGATGGGTTTTATCTACATAAGACGGACCTAATGAAAGCAAAAAGAGCGAAAGAAATGAAGATTCGAAAAATTTTAAAAATTTTAGGAAATTACGATTATGGGAAAACGAATTATGTGGAAATCAATATTTTAGCGATAGAAATTTATTATAAAAACTATAGATAAATACGAGGAGCGGTTGAATACACTATTAACAAAGAAAATTTAAACGGAAAAGGCCACTTTTCAGCCGAGTTATAGATGAATACGTGTTTTTATTGATGAATTCACGTAAATAAGAGACTGAAAATATGAAAATTATATATATAACGTTAGGAATTAACCAAGAAAACTATATAGGATTACGAGAGGCAATTAGTTACACTATTGAAATAGAAAATTTAAAAGGAAAAGGCCAATTTTCAGCCGTGCTATAGATGAATACGTGTTTTTATTGACGAATTTAAGTAAGAAATAGACTGAAAATATGAAAATTAAGTATATAACGTTACGATTTTACTGAGAAAACTATAATGAAATGTGGGGAGCAATTAACTACGCAATTTAAAGAAGATTTGAACGAAATATACCAATGTTTAAAAAAGTTATTAGCGAATTTATAGTTGAATTTATGTGATTGTATTGATTGACCACTATACCTCGGTTTAGGTAAATAGTGACTTTTTCCAGTTCTGTATGTTTTATAAAGCAAATAAAAAAGCAGTTGGTAGTTTCTACACTAGACGGACCTAATAAAATCAAAAAGAGCGAAAGAAATGAAGATTTGAAAAATTTCAAAAATTTTAGGAAATAACGATTATGGGAAAACGAATTATGTGGAAATCAATATTTGAGCGATAGAAATTTATTATAAAAACTATAGATAAATATAGGGCGCGGTTAAATAAACTATAAACAAAGAAAATTTAAACGGAAAAGGCTAATTTTCAGCCGAGTTATAGATGAATACCTGTTTTTATTGATGAATTCACGTAAATAAGAGACTGAAAATAAGAAAATTATATATACAACGTTACGAATTAACCAAGAAAACTATATAGGATTACGGGAGGCAGTTAGTTACACTATTTAAATAGAAAATTTAAAAGGAAAAGGCCACTTTTCAGCCAACTTATAGATGAATACGTGTTTTTATTGATGAATTCACGTAAATAAGAAACTGAAAATATGAAAATTATATATATAGAATTACGTTTGGAATTAACCAGGAAAACTATATAGGATTACGGAGGGCAGATAGTTACACTATTTAAATAGAAAATTTAAAAGGAAAAGGCCACTTTTCAGCCGAGTTATAGATGAATACCTGTTTTTATTGATGAATTCATGTAAATAAGAGACAGAAAATATGAAAATTATATACATAACGTTAAGAATTAACCAAGAAAACTGTATAGGATTACGGAGGGGCAGTTAGTTACACTATTAAAATAGAAAATCTAAACGGAAAAGGCCACTTTTCAGCCGAGTTATAGATGTATACCTGTTTTTATTGAAGAATTCACGTAAATAAGAGACTGAAAATATGAAAATTATATATAAATACGTTAGGAATTAACCAAGAAAACTATATGGGATTACAGGAGGTTTAGTTACACTATTTAAATAGAAAATTTTAAAGGAAAAGGCCAATTTTAAGCCGTGCCACGGATGAATACGTGTTTTTATTGATGAATTCACGTAAAGAAGAGACTGAAAATAAGAAAATTATATATTTTTTTTTATTTATTCACTCAAATGTAAGTACATTATTTTTACTATTATCTCGCCAAACTGCAATCAGTTTGTCGGCGAGTACACGCTCTTAAAACTATATAATATCATTATGCACCATCACCTACAAAAACACAATTAATTACTACAAAAAATATAACCTTACCTTACTACAATTTCACAATATTTAGAAATTATTAAACTAACAAATAAACAACAACAGCAATACACAAATCAAATAAAACAAACATAAAAAACGATTAACAAAGGTATGCAACAATGTATGGTTTATAGCTCCGCTAATAATGTCCATTTCAGAGAGGATTTTAATAAATTTTTGCTTAATTTATTTTTATTTTTATTTGGAGGCGTTTCTCTTAACCATTTTATTTTGTTATATATTCTGGGTACAATGTATTTATTCAAGCGCTGTCCATAATAGTTATTTACACTAGGCTCTTCAAGTTTTTTTTCCCTTACCTTACGCGTGTTGTAGGTGTTAGTAATAGGTACTTTATAGTCGTCAGTATAGTAATGTTCAATTGCTATTAAATATTTTAACCGTGTTTCAACAGGGAGTATTTTACACATAGGAAATAATTTTTCGTATTGTTTTTACAGCTTTTCTTATCTTTTGAATTAACTAAAATTTTTATTATACGTATTTGTAGGTTTTTCACTTGTTTTATATAAGTACTAAATGTACGGCCGTACACAATAAGACCATAGTTAAATAAAGATTCAATTAATGCATAGTAAACCACTAATAGAACATGTTTACTTACTACTTTTCGAATTTGATAGAATTTTTCGATATAGATAATTTGGTATATATAACGTTAAGAATTAACCAAGAAAACTGTATAGGATTACGGGGGGCAGTTAGTTACACTATTTAAATAGAAAATTTAAAAGGAAAAGGCCACTTTTCAGCCGAGTTATAGATGAATACCTGTTTTTATTGATGAATTCACGTAAATAAGAGACTGAAAATATGAAAATTATATACATTACGTTAAGAATTAACCGAAAAAACTGTATAGGATTACAGAAGGCAGTTAGTTACACTATTAAAATAGAAAATTTAAAAGGAAAAGGCCACTTTTTAGCCGAGTTATAGATGAATACGTGTTTTTATTGATGAATTCACGTAAATAAGAGACTGAAAATATGAAAATTATTTATATAATTACGTAAGGAATTAACCAAGAAAACTATACGGGATTACAGGGGGCAATTAGTTACACTATTTAAATAGAAAATTTTAAAGGAAAAGGCCAATTTTCAGCCGTGCTATAGACGAATACGTGTTTTTATTGATGAATTCACGTAAATAAGAGACTGAAAATATGAAAATTATATATATAACGTTAGGAATTAACCAAGAAAACTATATAGGATTACGAGAGGCAATTGGTAACACTATTCAAATACAAAATTTAAAAGGAAAAGGCCGATTTTCAGCCGTGCTATAGATGAATACGTGTTTTTATTGATGAATTCACGTAAATAAGAGACTGAAAATATGAAAATTATATACATAACGTTAGGAATTAACCAAGAAAACTATATAGTATTACGGGGATATATTAGTTACACTATTTAAATAGAAAATTTAAAAGAAAAAGGCCTATTTTCAGCCGTGCTATAGATGAATACGTGTTTTTATTGATGAATTTAAGTAAGAAATAGACTAAAAATATGAAAATTAAATATATAACGTTACGAATTTACTGAGAAAACTATAAGGAAATGTGGGGAGCAATTACCTTTAAAATTTAAAGTTGATTTGAACGAAATTTACCAATTTTTAGAAAAGTTATTATCGAATTTATAGTTGAATTTATGTGATTGTATTGATTGACCACTATACCTCGGTTTAGGTAATTAGTGATTTTTTCCAGTTTGTATGTTTTATAAAGCAAATAAGAGTGCATATGGTAGATTTTACACTAGACAGACCTAATAAAATCAAAATAAGCGAAAGAAATGAAGATTTGAAAAATTTGAAAAAATTTAGGAAAATACGATTATGGGAAAAAGAATTATGTAGAAATCAATATTTTAGCGGTAGAAATTTATTATTACGAATTTATTAGTACGAATTTACTGAAAAAACTATAAGGAAATGTGGAGAGCAATTAACTACACAATTTAAAGAAGATTTGATCGAAAATACCTATTTTTAGAAAAGTTATTAGCGAATTTATAGTTGAATTTATGTGATTGTATTGATTGACCACTATACCTCGGTTTAGGTAAATAGTGACTTTTTCCAGTTCTGTATGTTTTATAAAGCAAATAAGAAAGCAGATGGTAGTTTCTACACTAGACGGACCTAATAAAAGCAAAAAGAGCGAAAGAAATGAAGATTTGAAAAATTTCAAAAATTTTAGGAAATAACGATTATGGGAAAACGAATTATGTGGAAATCAATATTTGAGCGATAGAAATTTATTATAAAAACTATAGATAAATATAGGGCGCGGTTAAATAAACTATAAACAAAGAAAATTTAAACGGAAAAGGCTAATTTTCAGCCGAGTTATAGATGAATACCTGTTTTTATTGATGAATTCACGTAAATAAGAGACTGAAAATAAGAAAATTATATATATAACGTTACGAATTAACCAAGAAAACTATATAGCATTACGGGGGGCAGTTAGTTACACTATTTAAATAGAAAATTTAAAAGGAAAAGGCCACTTTTCAGCCAACTTATAGATGAATACGTGTTTTTATTGATGAATTCACGTAAATAAGAAACTGAAAATATGAAAATTATATATATAGAATTACGTTTGGAATTAACCAGGAAAACTATATAGGATTACAGGGGGCAATTAGTTACACTATTTAAATAGAAAATTTTAAAGAAAATGGCCAATTTTCAGCCGTGCTATAGATGAATACGTGTTTTTATTGATGAATTCACATAAATAAGAGATTGAAAATATGAAAATTATATATATAACGTTAGGAATTAACCAAGAAAACTATATAGGATTACGAGAGGCAATTGGTAACACTATTCAAATAGAAATTTTAAAAGGAAAAGGCCGATTTTCAGCCGTGCTATAGATGAATACGTGTTTTTATTGACGAATTTAAGTAAGAAATAGACTGAAAATATGAAAATTAAATATATAACGTCAGGAATTTTATGAGAAAACTATAAGGAAATGTGGGGAGCAATTAACTTTACAATTTAAAGTTGATTTGAAAGAAATATACCAATTTTTAGAAAAGTTATTATCGAATTTATAGTTGAATTTATGTGATTGTATTGATTGACCACTATACCTCGGTTTAGGTAAATAGTGATTTTTTCCAGTTTGTATGTTTTATAAAGCAAATAAGAGTGCAGATGGTAGTTTATACACTAGCCGGACCCAATAAAAGCAAAATAAGCGAAAGAAATGAAGATTTGAAAAATTTGAAAAATTTTAGGAAATTACGATTTTGGGAAAACGAATTATGTGGAAATCAATATTTTAGCGGTAGAAATTTATTATAAAAACTATAGATAAATACGGTGGGCGGTTAAATACACTATAAAGAAAGAAAATTTAAACGGAAAAGGCCAATTTTCAGCCGAGTTATAGATGAATACCTGTTTTTATTGATGAATTCACGTAAATAAGAGACTGAAAATATAAAAATTATATATATAACGTTAGGATTTAACCAAGAAAACTATATAGGGTTACAAGGAGCAATAGGTTACACTATTTAAATAGAAAATTTAAAAGGAAAAGGCCAATTCTCAGCCGTGCTGTAGATGAATACGTGTTTTTATTGATGAATTCACGTAAATAAGAGACTGAAAATATAAAAATTATATATATAACGTTAAGAATTAACCAAGAAAACTGTAAAGGATTACGGGAAGCAGTTAGTTACACTATTTAAATAGAAAATTTAAAAGGAAAAGGCCACTTTTCAGCCGAATTATAGATGAATACGTGTTTTTATTGATGAATTCACGTAAATAAGAGACTGAAAATATGTAGATTATATATATAATTACGTTAGGAACTAACCAATTAAACTATGTAGGATTACAGGGGGCAATTAGTTACACTATTTAAATAGAAAATTTTAAAGGAAAAGGCCAATTTTCAGCCGTGCTATAGATGAATACGTGTTTTTATTGATGAATTCACGTAAATAAGAGACTGAAAATATGAAAATTATATACATAACGTTAGGAATTAACCAAGAAAACTATATAGTATTACGGAGATATATTAGTTACACTATTAAAATAGAAAATTTAAAAGAAAAAGGCCTATTTTCAGCCGTGCTATAGATGAATACGTGTTTTTATTGATGAATTGAAGTAAGAAATAGACTGAAAATATGAAAATTAAATATATAACGTTACGAATTTACTGAGAAAACTATAAGGAAATGTGGGGAGCAATTACCTTTAAAATTTAAAGTTGATTTGAACGAAATTTACCAATTTTTAGAAAAGTTATTATCGAATTTATAGTTGAATTTATGTGATTGTATTGATTGACCACTATACCTCGGTTTAGGTAATTAGTGATTTTTTCCAGTTTGTATGTTTTATAAAGCAAATAAGAGTGCAGATGGTAGATTTTACACTAGACAGACCTAATAAAATCAAAATAAGCGAAAGAAATGAAGATTTGAAAAATTTGAAAAATTTTAGGAAAATACGATTATGGGAAAAAGAATTATGTGGAAATCAATATTTTAGCGGTAGAAATTTATTATAAAAACTAAAGATAAATACGGGGGGCGGTTAAATACACTATTAACTAAGAAAATTTGAACGGAAAAGGCCACTTTTCACCCAAGTTATAGATGAATAACTGTTTTTATTGATGAATTCACGTAAATAAGAGACTGAAAATATGAAAATTATATACAAAACGTTAAGAATTAACCAAGAAAACTGTATAGGATTACGAATGGCAGTTAGTTACACTATTTAAATAGAAAATTTAAAAGGAAAAGGCCACTTTTCAGCCAAGTTATAGATGAATACGTGTTTTTATTGATGAATTCACGTAAATAAGAAACTGAAAATATGAAAATTATATATATAATTACGTTAGGAATTAACCAGGAAAACTATATAGGATTACAGGGGGCAATTAGCTACACTATTTAAATAGAACATTTTAAAGGAAAATGCCAATTTTCAGCCGTGCTATAGATGAATACGTGTTTTTATTGATGAATTCACGTAAATAAGAGAATGAAAATATGAAAATTATATATATAACGTTAAAAATTAACCAAGAAAACTGTATAGGATTACGGAGGGCAGTAAGTTACACTATTTAAATAGAAAATTTAAAAGGAAAAGGCCACTTTTCAGCCGAGTTATAGATGAATACCAGTTTTTATTGATAAATTCACGTAAATAAGAGACTGAAAATATGAAAATTATATACATAACGTTAAGAATTAACCAAGAAAACTGTATAGGATTACGATGAGCAGTTAGTTACACTATTAAAATAGAAAATTTAAAAGGAAAAGGCCACTTTTCAGCCGAGTTATAGATGAATACGTGTTTTTATTGATGAATTCACGTAAATAAGACTGAAAATATGAAAATTATATATATACAATTACGTTTGGAATTAACCAAGAAAACTATATAGGATTACATGGGGCTATTAGTTACACCATTTAAATAGAAAATTTTAAAGGAAAAGGCCAATTTTCAGCCGTGCTGTAGATGAATACGTGTTTTTATTGATGAATTCACGTAAATAAAAGACTGAAAATATGAAAATTATATATATAACTTTAGGAATTAACCAAGAAAACTATATAGGGTTACAAGGCGCAAGAGGTAACACTATTTAAATAGAAATTTTAAAAGGAAAAGGCCAATTTTCAGCCGTGCTATAGATGAATACGTGTTTTTAATGATGAATTCACGTAAATAAGAGACTGAAAATATAAAAATTATATATATAACGTTAGGAATTAACCAAGAAAACTATATAGGGATACAAGGCGCAAGAGGTAACACTATTAAAATAGAAAATTTAAAAGGAAAAGGCCACTTTTCAGCCGAGTTATAGATGAATACGTGTTTTTATCGATGAATTCACGTAAATAAGAGACTGAAAATATGAAAATTATGTATATAATTACGTTAGGAATTAACCAAGAAAACTATATAGGATTACAGGGGGCAATTAGTTACACTATTTAAATAGAACATTTTAAAGGAAAAGGCCAATTTTCAGCCGTGCTATAGATGAATACCTGTTTTTATTGATGAATTCACGTAAATAAGAGACTGAAAATATGAAAATTATATATATAACGTTAAAAATTAACCAAGAAAACTGTATAGGATTACGGAGGGGAGTAAGTTACACTATTTAAATAGAAAATTTAAAAGGAAAAGGCCATTTTCAGCCGAGTAATAGATGAATACCAGTTTTTATTGATAAATTCACGTAAATAAGAGACTAAAAATATGAAAATTATATACATAACGTTAAGAATTAACCAAGAAAACTGTATAGGATTACGATGAGCAGTTAGTTACACTATTAAAATAGAAAATTTAAAAGGAAAAGGCCACTTTTCAGCCGAGTTATAGATGAATACGTGTTTTTATTGATGAATTCACGTAAATAAGACTGAAAATATGAAAATTATATATATACAATTACGTTTGAAATTAACCAAGAAAACTATATAGGATTACAGGGGGCTATTAGTTACACCATTTAAATAGAAAATTTTAAAGGAAAAGGCCAATTTTCAGCCGTGCTGTAGATGAATACGTGTTTTTATTGATTAATTCACGTAAATAAAAGACTGAAAATATGAAAATTATATATATAACTTTAGGAATTAACCAAGAAAACTATATAGGGTTACAAGGCGCAAGAGGTTACACTATTTAAATAGAAATTTTAAAAGGAAAAGGCCAATTTTCAGCCGTGCTATAGATGAATACGTGTTTTTACTGATGAATTCACGTAAATAAGAGACTGAAAATATAAAAATTATATATATAACGTTAGGAATTAACCAAGAAAACTATATAGGGTTACAAGGCGCAAGAGGTTACACTATTAAAATAGAAAATTTAAAAGGAAAATGCCACTTTTCAGCCGAGTTATAGATGAATACGTGTTTTTATTGATGAATTCACGTAAATAAGAGACTGAAAATATGAAAATTATATATGTAATTACGTTAGGAATTAACCAATAATACTATGTAGGATTACAGGGGGCAATTAGTTACACTATTTTATAGAAAATTTTAAAGGAAAAGGCCAATTTTCAGCCGTGCTATAGATGAATACGTGTTTTTATTGATGAATTCACGTAAATAAGAGACCGAAAATATGAAAATTATATACATAACGTTAGGAATTAACCAAGAAAACTATATAGTATTACGGGGATATATTAGTTACACTATTTAAATAGAAAATTTAAAAGAAAAAGGCCTATTTTCAGCCGTGCTATAGATGAATACGTGTTTTTATTGATGAATTTAAGTAAGAAATAGACTGAAAATATGAAAATTAAATATATAACGTTACGAATTTACTGAGAAAACTATAAGGAAATGTGGGGAGCAATTACCTTTAAAATTTAAAGTTGATTTGAACGAAATTTACCAATTTTTAGAAAAGTTATTATCGAATTTATAGTTGAATTTATGTGATTGTATTGATTGACCACTATACCTCGGTTTAGGTAATTAGTGATTTTTTCCAGTTTGTATGTTTTATAAAGCAAATAAGAGTGCAGATGGTAGATTCTACACTAGACAGACCTAATAAAATCAAAATAAGCGAAAGAAATGAAGATTTGAAAAATTTTAAAAATTTTAGGAAAATACGATTATGGGAAAAAGAATTATGTGGAAATCAATATTTTAGCGGTAGAAATTTATTATAAAAACTAAAGATAAATACGGGGGGCGGTTAAATACACTATTAACTAAGAAAATTTGAACGGAAAAGGCCACTTTTCACCCAAGTTATAGATGAATAACTGTTTTTATTGATGAATTCACGTAAATAAGAGACTGAAAATATGAATATTATATATATAACGTTAAGAATTAACCAAGAAAACTGTATAGGATTACGAATGGCGGTTAGTTACACTATTTAAATAGAAAATTTAAAAGGAAAAGGCCACTTTTCAGCCAAGTTATAGATGAATACGTGTTTTTATTGATGAATTCACGTAAATAAGAAACTGAAAATATGAAAATTATATATATATAATTACGTTAGGAATTAACCAGGAAAACTATATAGGATTACAGGGGGCAATTAGTTACACTCTTTTGATAGAACATTTTAAAGGAAAATGCCAATTTTCAGCCGTGCTATAGATGAATACGTGTCTTTATTGATGAATTCACGTAAATAAGAGACTGAAAATATGAAAATTATATATATAACGTCAAAAATTAACCAAGAAAACTGTATAGGATTACGGAGGGCAGTAAGTTACACTATTTAAATAGAAAATTTAAAAGGAAAAGACCACATTTCAGCCGAGTTATAGATGAATACCAGTTTTTATTGATAAATTCACGTAAATAAGAGACTGAAAATATGAAAATTATATACATAACGTTAAGAATTAACCAAGAAAACTGTATAGGATTACGATGAGCAGTTAGTTACACTATTAAAATAGAAAATTTAAAAGGAAAAGGCCACTTTTCAGCCGAGTTATAGATGAATACGTGTTTTTATTGATGAATTCACGTAAATAAGACTGAAAATATGAAAATTATATATATACAATTACGTTTGGAATTAACCAAGAAAATTATATAGGATTACAGGGGGCTATTAGTTACACCATTTAAATAGAAAATTTTAAAGGAAAAGGTTAATTTTCAGCCGTGCTGTAGATGAATACGTGTTTTTATTGATGAATTCACGTAAATAAAAGACTGAAAATATGAAAATTTTTCAATCAGATCATCAAATCAGACAAAGTAACTGCATTTTTAGAACATCTTAATTCCATAAACTCTAAAATTCAATTTACTATGGAGTTAGAGGCAAATAATTCCTTAGCTTTCCTAGATGTGTTAGTCATCCGAAATCCTAACAACACCATAGGTCATACTGTGTACAGAAAAAAGACCCATACAAACCGATACTTAAATGGTGAATCTCACCACCATCCTTCACAGTTAGCTACCGTGGGCAAATCTTTGTTACAGAGAGCACGAGGAATCTGTGACAGCAAACACCTGGCCGCCGAGCTTCAGCACGTCAAGCAGGTTCTGCACGACAACAAGCTTCGGGTCCCGCGCCTCCGTCACAGTGACCGAGTGAAGCCGGCCACAGTCGAGCGTGTGCCTGCTGTACTACCTTATGTCAGAGGTGTCACAGACAAGATTGGCTACATCTTGAAGCGAGCTTCTATTAGAACATTCTACAAGCCGCCGAAGAAGATTAGTCAGTTCTTACCATCCGTCAAGTGTCATATTCCTCTACAAGATGCAGGAGTGTACAAGCTTGATTGTGATTGTGGTCTCTCATATATAGGGCAAACAAAGAGATCAATTAGAACCCGCGTAAAAGAACACATAGCTGACGTGAAGCATCAACGTTCCGGGAAGTCTGCAGTTTGCGATCATATCCTCGATGGCCCCAACCATTACATCAGATTTGATAGACCACAAATCCTCGCGAAAGAACACCGATTCCTACCAAGGATGATACGTGAGGCTATTGAAATTAAAAAACATCCTAATTTCAATAGAGAGGGAGGCTTGGTATTACCACCTGCTTGGGATCCTATAATTAATAAAATTAAAACTAAACCCAAGCATACCACTGCAAGACTTCAAACCACAGTTAGTTCATTCTGCGTAGATCGGACCAAAGACAATAATTAAAAAAGCTGAAGGTACTCCGGGTTAACTTTGACATCGGGACGTCAGTCACCTCAGTCCCCCGTGACCATGGGTGCTGGAAAGCACCCGAAACGTCGGGTTAAAAATAAAATAAATAAAACGCGAAAGAAATCCGTAAAAGTAGTTTTAATCAATATGAAAATTATATATGTAACTTTAGGAATTAACCAAGAAAACTATATAGGATTACGGGGATATATTAGTTACACTATTTAAATAGAAATTTTAAAAGGAAAAGGCCAATTTTCAGCCGTGCTATAGATGAATACGTGTTTTTATTGATGAATTCACGTAAATAAGAGACTGAAAATATGAAAATTATATACATAACGTTAGGAATTAACCAAGAAAACGATTATGGGAAAACGAATTATGTGGAAATCAATATTTTAGCGGTAGAAATTTATCATAAAAACTATAGATAAATACGGGGGGCGGTTAAATACACTATTAACAAAGAAAATTTGAACGGAAAAGGCCACTTTTCACCCGAGTTATAGATGAATACCTGTTTTTATTGACGAATTCACGTAAATAAGAGACTGAAAATATGTTAATTATATACATAACGTTAAGAATTAACCAAGAAAACTGTATAGGATTACGATGAGCAGTTAGTTACACTATTAAAATAGAAAATTTAAAAGGAAAAGGCCACTTTTCAGCCGAGTTATAGATGAATACGTGTTTTTATTGATGAATTCACGTAAATAAGACTGAAAATATGAAAATTATATATATACAATTACGTTTGGAATTAACCAAGAAAACTATATAGGATTACAGGGGGCTATTAGTTACACCATTTAAATAGAAAATTTTAAAGGAAAAGGCCAATTTTCAGCCGTGCTGTAGATGAATACGTGTTTTTATTGATGAATTCACGTAAATAAAAGACTGAAAATATGAAAATTATATATATAACTTTAGGAATTAACCAAGAAAACTATATAGGATTACGGGGATATATTAGTTTCACTATTTAAATAGAAATTTTAAAAGGAAAAGGCCAATTTTCAGCCGTGCTATAGATGAATACGTGTTTTTATTGATGAATTCACGTAAATTAGAGACTGAAAATATGAAAATTATATATATAATTACGTTAGGAATTAACCAAGAAAACTATATAGGATTACAGATGGCAGTTAGTTACACTATTAAAATAGAAAATTCAAAAGGAAAAGGCCACTTTTCAGCCGAGTTATAGATGAATACGTGTTTTTATTGATGAATTCACGTAAATAAGACTGAAAATATGAAAATTATATATATACAATTACGTTTGGAATTAACCAAGAAAACTATATAGGATTACAGGGGGCTATTAGTTACACCATTTAAATAGAAAATTTTAAAGGAAAAGGCCAATTTTCAGCCGTGCTGTAGATGAATACGTGTTTTTATTGATGAATTCACGTAAATAAAAGACTGAAAATATGAAAATTATATATATAACTTTAGGAATTAACCAAGAAAACTATATAGGATTACGGGGATATATTAGTTTCACTATTTAAATAGAAATTTCAAAAGGAAAAGGCCAATTTTCAGCCGTGCTATAGATGAATACGTGTTTTTATTGATGAATTCACGTAAATTAGAGACTGAAAATATGAAAATTATATATATAATTACGTTAGGAATTAACCAAGAAAACTATATAGGATTACAGATGGCAGTTAGTTAGACTATTAAAATAGAAAATTCAAAAGGAAAAGGCCACTTTTCAGCCAAGTTATAGATGAATACGTGTTTTTATTGATGAATTCACGTAAATAAGAGACTGAACATATGAAAATTATGTATATAATTACGTTAGGAATTAACCAATAAAACTATATGGGATTACAGGGGGCCATAAGTTACACTATTTAATAGAAAATTTTAAAGGGAAAGGCCAATTGTCAGCCGTGCTATAGATGAATACGTGTTTTTATTGATGAATTTAAGTAAGAAATAGACTGAAAATATGAAAATTAAATATATAACGTTACGAATTTACTGAGAAAACTATAATAAATGTGAGGAGCAATTAACTTTAAATTTTAAAGTTGATTTGAACGAAATATACCAATTTTTAGAAAAGTTATTATCGAATTTATAGTTGAATTTATGCGATTGTATTGATTGACCACTGTACCTCGGTTTAGGTAAATAGTGATTTTTTCCAGTTTGTATGTTTTATAAAGCAAATAAGAGTGCAGATGGTAGTTTCTACACTAGACAGACCTAATAAAATCAAAATAAGCGAAAGAAATGAAGATTTGAAAAATTTTAAAAATTTTAGGAAATTACGATTATGGGAAAACGAATTATGTGGAAATCAATATTTTAGCGGTAGAAATTTATTATAAAAACTATAGATAAATACGGGGGGCGGTTAAATACACTATTAACAAAGAAAATTTTAACGGAAAAGGCCACTTTTCACCCGAGTTATAGATGAATACCTGTTTTTATTGACGAATTCACGTAAATAAGAGACTGAAAATATGTAAATTATATATATATAACATTAAGAATTAACCAAGAAAACTGAATAGGATTACGGGGAGCAGTTAGTTACACTATTTAAATAGAAAATTTAAAAGGAAAAGGCCACTTTTCAGCCAAGTTATAGATGAATACGTGTTTTTATTGATGAATTGACGTAAATAAGAAACTGAAAATATGATAATTATATATAATTACGTTAGGAATTAACCAGGAAAACTATATAATATTACAGGGGGCAATTAGTTACACTATTTAAATAGAAAATTTTGAAGGAAAAGGCCAATTTTCAGCCGTGCTATAGATGAATACGTGTTTTTATTGATGAATTCACGTAAATAAGAGACTGAAAATATGAAATATATATATATATATATATATATATATATATATATATATATATATATATATATATATATATATATATATATATATATATATATATATATCGTTAAAAATTAACCAAGAAAACTGTATAGTATTACGGAGGGCAGTTAGTTACACTATTTAAATAGAAAATTTAAAAGGAAAAGGCCACTTTTCAGCCGAGTTATAGATGAATACCAGTTTTTTTGATAAATTCACGTAAATAAGACACTGAAAATATGAAAATTATATACATAACGTTAAGAATTAACCAAGAAAACTGTATAGGATTACGAAAAGCTGTTAGTTACACTATTAAAATAGAAAATTTAAAAGGAAGAGACCACTTTTCAGCCGAGTTATAGATGAATACGTGTTTTTATTGATGAATTCACGTAAATAAGAGACTGAAAATATGAAAATTATATATATAATTACGTTAGGAATTAACCAAGAAAACTATATAGAATTACAGGGGGCTATTAGTTACACCATTTAAATAGAAAATTTTAATGGAAAAGGCCAATTTTCAGCCGTGCTATAGATGAATACCTGTTTTTATTGATGAATTCACGTAAATATTAGACTGAAAATATGAAAATTATATATATATAACGTTAGGAATTAACCAAGAAAACTATATAGGGTTACAAGGAGCAATAGTTTAGACTATTAAAATAGAAAATTTAAAAGGAAGAGGCCACTTTTCAGCCGAGTTATAGATGAATACGTGTTTTTATTGATGAATTCACGTAAATAAGAGACTGAAAATATAAAAATTATATATATAATGTTAAGAATTAACCAAGAAAAAAATTTACGTAAATAAGAGATTGAAAATATGAAAATTATATATAATTACGTTAGGAATTAACCAAGAAAACTATATAGGATTACAGGAGGATTAGTTTCACTATTTAAATAGAAAATTTTAAAGGAAAAGGCCAATTTTCAGCCGTGCTATGGATGAATACGTGTTTTTATTGGTGAATTCACGTAAATAAGAGACTGAAAATATGAAAATTATATATATAACGTTAGGAATTAACCTAGAAAACTATATGGCATTACAGAGGGCAATTAGGTTCACTATTTAAATAGAAAATTTTAAAGGAAAAGGCCAATTTTCAGCCGTGCTATAGATGAATACGTGTTTTTATTGATGAATTTAAGTAAGAAATAGAATGAAAATATGAAAATTAAATATATAACGTTACGAATTTACTGAGAAAACTATAAGGAAATGTGAGGAGCAATTAACTTCACAATTTAAAGACCATTTGAACGAAAAATACCTATTTTTAGGAAAGTTATTAGCGAATTTATAGTTGAATTTATGTGATTGTATTGATTGAACACTATACCTCGGTTTAGGTAAATAGTGATTTTATCCAGATTTGTATGTTTTATAAAGCAAATAAGAGTGCAGATAGGTTTTATCTACATTAGACGGACCTAATAAAAGCAAAAAGAGCGAAAGAAATGAAGATTTGAAAAATTTGAAAAATTTTAGGAAATTACGATTATAGGAAAACGAATTATGTGGAAATCAATATTTTAGCCGTAGAAATTTATTATAAAAACTATAGATAAATACTGGAGGTGGTTAAATTCACTATTATTAAAGAAAATTTAAACGGAAAAGGCCACTTTTCAGCCGGGTTATAGATGAATACTTGTTTTTATTGATGAATTCACGTAAATAAGAGACTGAAAATATGAAAATTATATATACAACGTTAAGAATTAACCAAGAAAACTGTATAGTATTACGGGGGGCAGTTAGT
Organism: Parnassius smintheus behrii; assembly: GCA_036936625.1. Classification (NCBI taxonomy): domain Eukaryota; kingdom Metazoa; phylum Arthropoda; class Insecta; order Lepidoptera; family Papilionidae; genus Parnassius; species Parnassius smintheus. Next base: position 223,118 of record JAUPFT010000030.1, read on the forward strand.
TACACTATTTAAATAGAAAATTTTGAAAGAAAAAGGCCACTTTTCAGCCGAGTTATAGATGAATACCTGTTTATATTGATGAATTCACGTAAATAAGAGACTGAAAATAAGAAAATTATATATATAACGTTAGGAATTAACCAAGAAAACTGTATAGGATTACGGGGGGCAGTTAGTAACCCTATTTAAATAGAAAATTTAAAAGGAAAAGACCACTTTTCAGCCGAGTTATAGATGAATACCTGTTTATATTGATGAATTCACGTAAATAAGAGACTGAAAATATGAAAATTATATACATAATTACGAAAGGAATTAACCAAGAAAACTATATGGGATTACAGAGGGCAATTAGTTACACTATTTAAATAGAAAATTTTAAAGGAAAAGGCCAATTTTCAGCCGTGCTATAGATGAATACCTGTTTTTATTGATGAATTCACGTAAATAAGAGACTGAAAATATGAAAATTATATATATATATATATATATATATATATTACGTTAGGAATTAACCAAGAAAACTATATGGGATTACAGAGGGCAATTAGTTACACTATTTAAATAGAAAATTTTAAAGGAAAAGGCCAATTTTCAGCCGTGCTATAGATGAATACGTGTTTTTATTGATGAATTTAAGTAAGAAATAGACTGAAAATATGAAAATTAAATATTTTACGTTACGAATTTACTGAGAAAACTATAAGGAAATGTGAGGAGCAATAAACTTCACAATTTAAAGACCATTTGAACGAAAAATACCTATTTTTAGAAAAGTTATTAGCGAATTTATAGTTGAATTTATGTGATTGTATTGATTGAAAACTATACCTCGGTTTAGGTAAATAGTGATTTTATCCAGTTTTGTATGTTTTATAAAGCAAATAAGAGTGCAGATGGGTTTTATCTACATTAGACGGACCTAATAAAAGCAAAAAGAGCGAAAGAAATGAAGATTTGAAAAATTTTAATAATTTTAGGAAATTACGATTATAGGAAAACGAATTATGTGGAAATCAATATTTTAGCCGTAGAAATTTATTATAAAAACTATAGATAAATACGGGAGGTGGTTAAATTCACTATTAACAAAGAAAATTTTAACGGAAAAGGCCACTTTTCAGCCGAGTTATAGATGAATACGTGTTTTTATTGATGAATTCACGTACATAAGAGAGTGAAAATATGAAAGTTATATATATATATATATATATATATATATATATATATATATAACGTTAGGAATTAACCAAGAAAACTATACGGGATTACGGGGGGAAATCAATTACACTATTTAAATAGAAAATTTAAAAGGAAAAAGCCTAGTTTCAGCCGTGCAATAGATGAATACGTGTTTTTATTGATGAATTTAAATAAGAAATAGACTGAAAATATGAAAATTAAATATATAACTTTACGAATTTACTGAGAAAACTATAAGGAAATGTGGGGAGCAATTAACTACGCAATTTAAAGAAGATTTGAACGAAATATACCAATTTTTAGAAAAGTTATTAGCGAATTTATAGTTGAATTTATGTGATTGTATTGATTGACCACTATACCTCGGTTTAGGTAAATAGTGATTTTTCCAGTTTTGTAAGTTTTATAAAGCAAATAAGAGTGCAGATGGGTTTTTTCTACATTAGATGGACCTAATAAAAGCAAAAAGAGCGAAAGAAATGAAGATTTGAAAAATTTTAAAAATTTTAGGAAATTACGATTATGGGAAAACGAATTATGTGGAAATCAATATTTTAGCGGTAGAAATTTATTATAAAAACTATAGATAAATACGGGGGGCGGTTAAATACACTATTAACAAAGAAAATTTAAACGGAAAAGGCCACTTTTCAGCCGAGGTATAGATGAATACCTGTTTTTATTGAAGAATTCACGTAAATAAGAGACTGAAAATATGAAAATTATATATAAATACGTTAGGAATTAACCAAGAAAACTATATAGGATTACAGGAGGATTATTTACACTATTTAAATAGAAAATTTTAAAGGAAAAGTCCAATTTTAAGCCGTGCCATGGATGAATACGTGTTTTTATTGATGAATTCACGTAAATAAGAGACTGAAAATAAGAAAATTATATTTTTTTTATTTATTCACTCAAATGTAAGTACATTATTTTTACTATTATCTCGCCAAACTGCAATCAGTTTGTCGGCGAGTACACGCTCTTAAAACTATATAATATCATTATGCACCATCACCTACAAAAACACAAATAATTACTACAAAAAATATAACCTTACCTTACTACAATTTCACAATGTTTAGAAATTATTAAACTAACAAATAAACAACAACAGCAGTACACAAATCAAATAAAACAAACATAAAAAACGATTAACAAAGGTTTGCAACAATGTATGGTTTATAGCTCTGCTAATAATGTCCTTTTCAGAGAGGATTTTAATAAATTTTTGCTTAATTTATTTTTATTTTTATTTGGAGGCGTTTCTCTTAACCATTTTATTTTGTTATATATTCTGGGTACAATGTATTTATTCAAGCGCTGTCCATAATAGTTATTTACACTAGGCTCTTCAAGTTTTTTTTCCCTTACCTTACGCGTGTTGTAGGTGTTAGTAATAGGTACTTTATAGTCGTCAGTATAGTAATGTTCAATTGCTATTAAATATTTTAACCGTGTTTCAACAGGGAGTATTTTACACATAGGAAATAATTTTTCGTATTGTTTTTTACAGCTTTTCTTATCTTTTGAATTAACTAAAATTTTTATTATACGTATTTGTAGGTTTTTCACTTGTTTTATATAAGTACTAAATGTACGGCCGTACACAATAAGACCATAGTTAATTAAAGATTCAATTAATGCATAGTAAACCACTAACAGAACATGTTTACTTACTACTTTTCGAATTTGATAGAATTTTTCGATATAGATAATTTGGTATATATAACGTTAAGAATTAACCAAGAAAACTGTATAAGATTACGGGGGGAAGTTAGTTACACTATTTAAATAGAAAATTTAAAAGGAAAAGGCCACTTTTCAGCCGAGTTATAGATGAATACCCGTTTTTATTGATGAATTCACGTAAATAAGAGACTGAAAATATGAAAATTATATACATTACGTTAAGAATTAACCGGAAAAACTGTATAGGATTACAGAAGGCAGTTAGTTACACTATTAAAATAGAAAATTTAAAAGGAAAAGGCCACTTTTCAGCCGAGTTATAGATGAATACGTGTTTTATTGATGAATTCACGTAAATAAGAGACTGAAAATACGAAAATTATTTATATAATTACGTAAGGAATTAACCAAGAAAACTATATGGGATTACAGGGGGCAATTAGTTACACTATTTAAATAGAAAATTTTAAAGGAAAAGGCCAATTTTCAGCCGTGCTACAGACGAATACGTGTTTTTATTGATGAATTCACGTAAATAAGAGACTGAAAATATGAAAATTATATATATAACGTTAGGAATTAACCAAGAAAAATATATAGGGTTACAAGGAGCAATTGGTTACACTATTTAAATAGAAAATTTAAAAGGAAAAGGCCAATTTTCAGCCGTGCTATAGATGAATACGTGTTTTTATTGATGAATTCACGTAAATAAGAGACTGAAAATATGAAAATTATGTATATAACGTTAGGAATTAACCAAGAAAACTATATAGGGTTACAAGGAGCAATTGGTTACACTATTTAAATAGAAAATTTGAAAGGAAAAGGCCATTTTTCAGCCGTGCTATAGATGAATACGTGTTTTTATTGATGAATTTAAGTAAGAAATAGATTGAAAATATGAAAATTAAATATATAACGTTACGAATTTACTGAGATAACTATAAGAAAATGTGGGGAGCAATTAACTACGCAATTTAAAGAAGATTTGAACGAAATATACCAATGTTTAGAAAAGTTATTAGCGAATTCATAGTTGAATTTATGTGATTGTATTGATTGACCACTATACCTCGGTGTAGGTAAATAGTGATTTTTCCAGTTTTGTATGTTTTATAAAGCAAGAAGGAGTGCAGATGGGTTTTATCTACATAAGACGGACCTAATAAAAGCAAACAGAGCGAAAGAAATGAAGATTTGAAAAATTTTAAAAATTTTAGGAAATTACGATTATGGGAAAACGAATTATGTGGAAATCAAAATTTTAGCGGTAGAAATTTATTATAAAAACTATAGGTAAATACTGGGAGCGGTTGAATACACTATTAACAAAGAAAATTTAAACGGAAAAGGCCACTTTTCAGCCGAGTTATAGATGAATACGTGTTTTTATTGATGAATTCACGTAAATAAGAGACTGAAAATATGGAAATTATATATATAATGTTGAGAATTAACCAAGAAAACTATATAGGATTACGAGAGGCAATTAGTTACACTATTTAATAGAAAATTTTAAAGGGAAAGGCCAATTGTCAGCCGTGCTATAGATGAATACGTGTTTTTATTGATGAATTCACGTAAATAAGAGACTGAAAATATGAAAATTATATACATAACGTTAGGAATTAACCAAGAAAACTATATAGGATTACGGGGATATATTAGTTACACTATTTAAATAGAAAATTTAAAAGAAAAAGGCCTATTTTCAGCCGTGCTATAGATGAATACGTGTTTTTATTGATGAATTTAAGTAAGAAATAGACTGAAAATATGAAAATTAAATATATAACGTTACGAATTTACTGAGAAAACTATAAGAAATGTGAGGAGCAATTAACTTTAAAATTAAAAGTTGATTTGAACGAAATATACCAATTTTTAGAAAAGTTATTATCGAATTTATAGTTGAATTTATGCGATTGTATTGATTGACCACTATACCTCGGTTTAGGTAAATAGTGATTTTTTCCAGTTTGTATGTTTTATAAGGCAAATAAGAGTGCAGATGGTAGTTTCTACACTAGACATACCTAATAAAATCAAAATAAGCGAAAGAAATGAAGATTTGAAAAATTTTAAAAATTTTAGGAAATTACGATTATGGGAAAACGAATTATGTGGAAATCAATATTTTAGCGGTAGAAATTTATCATAAAAACTATAGATAAATACGGGGGGCGGTTAAATACACTATTAACAAAGTAAATTTGAACGGAAAAGGCCACTTTTCACCCGAGTTATAGATGAATACCTGTTTTTATTGACGAATTCACGTAAATAAGAGACCGAAAATATGTAAATTATATACATAACGTTAAGAATTAACCAAGAAAACTGTATAGGATTACGATGAGCAGTTAGTTACACTATTAAAATAGAAAATTTAAAAGGAAAAGGCCACTTTTCAGCCGAGTTATAGATGAATACGTGTTTTTATTGATGAATTCACGTAAATAAGACTGAAAATATGAAAATTATATATATACAATTACGTTTGGAATTAACCAAGAAAACTATATAGGATTACAGGGGGCTATTAGTTACACCATTTAAATAGAAAAGGGGGATGCCCATATTAGGCCATAGAACGCCCAACAATGTGCATTTGTTAAAAAAATATATCTTTATTTATGGTTATTAATCGCGGTATTCATTTATCCTAAAACAATGGGAATATTTTTGCACAAATTAAAAGTACCGAAAAGATAAAAATAAAATTAGGTAAATACGTAATTCATTAGTCTGTGAATAAAATAAAAAATGTTGCCAATCACAAAAATCATTAAAAATCGATTCCCCTTTTCGATCGATTACTTATGGTGTCATTATTACAATGCTTATATGATCTTTCGATAATTATTACGATGTTATGATATAGGTTTAAAATAACCGTTGACAATGGATATTTATCCAAAGCAGTCGATACGCAACCGTTATTAACCAAATGTTTACCGACTACAGACGAAAAAGGATGGTTATGTTTTTACTGAGTGTGCGGATTAGGCTATGTTGAATCGTTTTTTGCTATGGTGCTTAAAACGTAGGATGCATTTTATTATTGAGGGAGCTACTATCAAAGAATATTTTATTCGCTTAACTCGTAAAGTACTTGACCAACTTTAAGAATTCTTTCACCACTAGATTGTTATGTATAATTTTAGATATCTAATATAGGGTTAATTTTATTATAGAGGGCGCCACTTTCAATGAATACGTTTTTTGGCTAATCTCAAAATTACTAGACCGATTTTGAAAATTCTTTCACCATTAGATTGCTAATGAGGGCGTTAGCTGTGTGATAAATTATATTATTACAATAAATAATTGTGAGATTAATATTTTCTAAATAAATAAAACTAAATACCTACCTAAGATGTTCAAATCCAATTATTATTTTTACAATTTAAGAATCGTATTTACACACTTTACTTACTCAGATTGATTATTATAGATAAAGAGGTAATAAACCTAAAGTAAAAGAGCTCCGCTTAAACGAAAAAACTATTTATTAGAATAAAACTAAATGTTGAAAAAAAGTGGCTCAGTGCGAGTCGGACTCGCAGGCCCATGAAGAGTTCCGTAGTAACAAGCATATATTTTAAATCGAGTCAAAATACCACTATCATTATCGCCAGCAACAAATTATTTTGTTTTTCATAGTGTTTGTATAAATAACAAAGTTGTTTTTGCGGTTCCTTAAAATGTGCTACTTGTATCAAAAAAAAAGGACTATTATACATTAAAGGGGTTTCTGTGGTTTATTCATTACCAAAGAGAAAAAAGTTATTGCGCAAAATAGGTTTTTATTAATTTCAAGTCATCAAAAGCGGCAGTCAACCGTTAAAAACTAAAACAACCGTTGTTATAGGCTCGGTTGAATTCATTGACAACCTTCACATTTATAGTTATGATAATTAAACAAGCGAATTACTAGCTGATTTACCAAGAATTTTTTAGAGTATAACAAAACGCTACTGCACAAGTTAACTGTTATTCTTATCTGTTTTTAACATAACATTTAAAATGGAATCATGTTATGATAATTCAAGAAGTTAATTTCCAGCTGATTTACCACGAATTCTCTAAAGCATAACAAAACAATACAGCACAAGCTAACTGTTCTTAAAAATACATTTGAAATAGAGTTTCAATAAATAAAGGAAATTATATTTTACAAAGCGTGCAGAACTTAAAACGCGTCAAAGATTATTCTTTTTATGATATTATTAATCGAATAAAAATCGATATCATTCCATAGATTTTATGACAGTTAAGTGGCAACATCGTATCCGACAGGTAGGCCGCTGTCACTGTTATGTCACAAGAATTAAATTACGTGTTATCGTATTATTTCTCTAGTATATAGTCAGTAATCTATGGTGTTATTGTTTTGTTTTAAAAGTAAAATGCAATTGTTGATCTCTCAACAATTGGTTCGAACACAGCAGGTAAATAGTTGGTACATATCACGATGTGGTATGTCTTCCTCTAAGAAATGCTTTATAACTGAGTTTACTTGAATAATATCAATATAATAATTGTAGCTTCTTTATTAGGTACAAGTTTCGAGTACAGTGAACGTGTAGTGTGGCACTCGCAAAATGCACCAATAGTTCGTCTTGAACATCTATACATCAGCTGTGGCACTGACACTTATGAGAATAAGATCACACACATTGTTTGTCTTCGATTTTCCACGTGAGGAATTATTTGCGCTACGTGAGGTAAGTGTTTAACATGTTTAACATTTCAATTTATTAAATGTGATCCATATATCTGATAATTACACATGTTTTTACACTGATTGTATATCAACTCAAGAACTTGTTTTATTTTTTCACATCTGCCCTAGCTATATCTGACAAACATACTAGCTTATTTATGAGATTGACCAGTTTTATCAACTACCAAGAAAGGAGACAGTTGATTTTTCATTGTTTTTGGACTGCTGGTAGTCTGTCAGGCCTTAATTATTAAATAATATAGGGCATTAAATCCGTCCTTGTGCAGTAACATTTAACTTGATAAATATTTTATTTATATTTGAGTTTGAAATAAATCTATTTTATTTTTATTTTTTCACTTTGACTTCATTTTTTGTATTTTACATTATTTCAGTTGTCATGCCGTGTATATCATAATTGCTGGCAATGAACTGATAGAACAGCATCATGTTCAACTGCAGAACGGGAACCATCTGAATCATCTAGTCCGTCCTCGTTGCAATCTGAAGTGAGTAATGTATTGCACCCAGAACAACAAAGCTTAGATCATACATCACACAGTGTACTGCTAACTAATTATATAAAAGCACAATGTTTTTTACCAGGTTGTAACAATTCCATCAGCATTGCAAGTATGTCTCTTTTGTGATTAACTACATTTTGCGATAACAAACATACATAGTGACAAGTACTATGTATGTGTGTTATACTTGGTAGAGCCATGCTGCAGTTATATTAGAAGTATAGTTGTAGCATGAATGGGTCGGCTCGACCGGGGAAGGAGCACCCTCTCACAGAATACCAGCGTGAAATAGTAGCTTAATGCTGCTGTGTTTTGTATGGTGAGTGTAGAGAACCGGAGACCCTTTTTACTGGAAACGAGAAAATGATCTTAGTCCTCACGGGTGACAACGCATCTGCATTTTGATTTGTAATCGAGGATAGATGTGGATGTCTAAGGGTCGCAGAAATGTCTCCAGCAGATGGTGAATCTCAGTTAATGACAAGATATGCTAATAAATCCAGAGCCGTGACTATGTGTCGATATGGGTAGTAGAGGTGGTGAATGGCATTTTTAAAACTGAATTTAAAATATTTCATCAAAATTACTTTAACAGGGCTTCTACACATTTGATGATAGACTGCTGTGGCTTCTGCTATAGTTAATAAATTCCACACAAAAATAAGGGACAGGGATGATGCGGCTCAAATACTTGAAATAGTTCATCAAAATATGTAGACAAATAATGATTTTTCTGAGTATGCTAGGGAAAACAATCTAAATAGAGCTAGGGCAGGCAGACTTTAGAAATATAAATGTAGACTTTAAAATGTTAGGGAATTTCCTGTTTTAACTTACAGCGACTTAATATTAATTGCTTGTGTCACATACCAATTAAAGCAAGCTCGCTACTATTATGGTGAGCATATAAGATTTAATGGTTGCTACCGGATAGAACTCTGTAATAACCAGAGGAGCAGCATTATGGAAGGAATAAAGTTAAGCCCTAGCTGATCTTTACTTAGGGCTAGAATTGCAAGTCATCACTATTAGTCGTAAAGTGTATTTTATTATATAAATTCTATATAATATCTAATATATAAATTCTTTTTTAGGAAGGAGGCTTGGTACTACCACCTGCTTAGGACCCTGTAATTAATGAAATTAAAAACCCAAGCATACCACTGCAAGACTTCTAGACACAGTAAGTTCATTCTGTAGATCGGACAATAAATAAAAATTAAAAATCTGAAGGTACTCCGGGTTAACACTGACATTGGGACGTCGGTCACCTCAGTCTGCCGTAACCATGGGTGCTGGAAAGCACCCGAAATGTCTGGAATTAAAAATCAAAGAAATAAAACGCGATAAAATCGATAAAAATAGTTGTTAAAAAAACTGCATTTGTGAAAATAAAAACTTCAAATATTTTCAAAACCCCGACTTTTTTTAAAGCAATTCCTTTACCATTTCATTGTTTTAATTGCATATTATCATATCTATATGCTTTTATATGTGGGCACTCATGGCCGAAGTGTCTATGAAGACTGGTCATTCCCCTTTTAAAGGAAAAGGCCAATTTTCAGCCGTGCTGTAGATGAATACGTGTTTTTATTGATGAATTCACGTAAATAAAAGACTGAAAATATGAAAATTATATATATAACTTTAGGAATTAACCAAGAAAACTATATAGGATTACGGGGATATAATAGTTTCACTATTTAAATAGAAATTTTAAAAAGAAAAGGCCAATTTTCAGCCGTGCTATAGATGAATACGTGTTTTTATTGATGAATTCACGTAAATTAGAGACTGAAAATATGAAAATTATATATATAATTACGTTAGGAATTAACCAAGAAAACTACATAGGATTACAGATGGCAGTTAGTTACACTATTAAAATAGAAAATTCAAAAGGAAAAGGCCACTTTTCAGCCAAGTTATAGATGAATACGTGTTTTTATTGATGAATTCACGTAAATAAGAGACTGAACATATGAAAATTATGTATATAATTACGTTAGGAATTAACCAAGAAAACTATATGGGATTACAGGGGGCCATTAGTTACACTATTTAATAGAAAATTTTAAAGGGAAAGGCCAATTGTCAGCCGTGCTATAGATGAATACGTGTTTTTATTGATGAATTCACGTAAATAAGAGACTGAAAATATGAAAATTATATACATAACGTTAGGAATTAACCAAGAAAACTATATAGGATAACGGGGATATATTAGTTACACTATTTAAATAGAAAATTTAAAAGAAAAAGGCCTATTTTCAGCCGTGCTATAGATGAATACGTGTTTTTATTGATGAATTTAAGTAAGAAATAGACTGAAAATATGAAAATTAAATATATAACGTTACGAATTTACTGAGAAAACTATAATAAATGTGAGGAGCAATTAACTTTAAAATTTAAAGTTGATTTGAACGAAATATACCAATTTTTAGAAAAGTTATTATCGAATTTATAGTTGAATTTATGCGATTGTATTGATTGACCAACTTAACGTTTAGGTTCAGTGTGCCTCTAACCATTCGGTGATCGCTGCCAGTTTTCACCCTTGCGATCACTGAGACATCACTGAACAGTTGGCGTCTGGTCGTCATAATGAAGTCAATCTCATTTTTTGTCGAACCGTCGGGGCTCGACCAGGTCCACTTCCTGTGGGGCCGCTTCTGGAAGAAAGAGTTCATCATAAAGAGTCCCTCTTTCTCCATAAAGTCGGCCAGCTGCTGGCCCCTTCGGTTCCGTTGCCCTACTCCAAATTTCCCTACCTTCAGCTCACCGCTTTCTCTTGTGCCTAGTTTTGCGTTGAAGTCTCCCATCAACACCGTGTAGTGAGTTTTGGAGGAATGTATGGCTCTGGAAATATCCTCATACATTTCCTCCACCTCCTCATCGGGGTGTGCCGAGGTTGGTGCGTAAACCTGAATGACCTTCAGCGAATACCGTTTGGTGATCGTCTAATGAAGTCAACGCTCCGTCCCCCTCGTGCTCTAATCCAGAATCCCGAAACCTTTCAGCTCGAGTTACGTAACCGCTTCCAGTGCCTAGAAGATTGCAATGCAGTGGACGATATGAACGACAAGCTCGTGGAAACTGTCCATGCGGTCGGAGCTAAGTTCTGCAAGACCCGCCGCAGAAGAACACAAAAACTCTCCGATCACACTCTTAATCTCATGGCTGTTAGACGGGAGATGAGGCTGCAATCGTCAACAGATTTGACAGCATACAGGCAACTGAACAGACAGATCTCCAAATGCATGCGGCGAGACTTACGCATCTTTAATACTTCTCGTATTAAAGAAGCAATCGAGCGGAACCAGGGCTCCAAAGTCTTTGCCAGAGATCTGTCTACCAGAAAGAGCCAACTGTCAAAGCTGAAGACTGAGTGTGGCAACATCGTTTCCGGGACACCTGAGATTTTGAGTGAGATTGAGAGGTTCTATGGGCAGCTGTACACATCATCGTTGGAGCCACACGCAAGTGTGAGTAACGATCCAAGAGCAAGTCTTATCCGACACTATTCCGATGATATCCCGGACGTCAGTCTAAGCGAGATTAGAATGGCTCTCCAGCACCTTAAAAACGGCAGGGCCCCAGGCGAGGATGGAATTACAGCGGAGCTTCTGAAAGCGGGTGGAACACCGGTACTTGTAGTCCTTCAGAAGCTCTTCAATTCCGTCCTCCATGGTGGCACTACTCCAGAGGCGTGGAGCAGAAGTGCGGTGGTCTTGTTCTTTAAGAAAGGCGACAACGCTCTCTTAAAGAACTACAGACCGATTTCCCTTCTGAGCCGCGTCTACGTGCTGTTTTCGAGAGTCATTACGAATCGTCTCGCACGCAGACTTGACGACTTCCAGCCTCCCGAACAAGCCGGTTTCCGAAAAGGCTTCAGTACCATAGACCACATACATACCCTGCGGCAGATTGTACAGAAGACTGAAGAGTACAATCTGCCACTTTGCCTGGCGTATGTGGACTATGAGAAAGCCTTTGATTCCGTCGAAATTTGGGCGGTGCTACAGTCCCTTCAGCGGTGCCAAGTTGACTGTCGGTATATCGAAGTGCTGAAGTGTTTGTACAGTAGGGCTACGATGGCTATCCGAGTACAGAACCAGAGCTCGAAACCTATCCAACTGCAGAGAGGTGTAAGACAGGGTGACGTTATATCCCCGAAACTCTTCACCGCTGCATTGGAAGACGTTTTCAAGCTACTGGACTGGAAAGGATACGGTATTGACATCAATGGCGAGTACATCACTCACCTTCGATTTGCCGACGATATAGTCCTTATGGCAGAATCGCTGGAGGACTTAAGCACTATGCTCAATGACCTCAATAGTGCCTCCCAACGGATAGGTCTTAAGATGAACATGGACAAAACAAAGATCATGTTCAATGTCCATGTCACACCTATGCCGGTAGTTGTTGGGAGCACTATGCTCGAAGTTGTTGACGAGTACGTTTACCTGGGACAAATAGTCCGACTAGGTAAGTCCAACTTCGACCGAGAGGTCAATCGACGGATTCAACTCGGCTGGGCAGCGTTCGGGAAATTACGACATATCTTTTCGTCAGGTATACCTCAATCTCTAAAAACTAGATTGTACAACCAGTGCGTGTTGCCAGTGATGACTTATGGATCTGAGACGTGGTCCTTCACTGCTGGCCGTATGAGGACGCTTAAGGTCGCTCAGCGAGCTATGGAGAGGGCTATGCTCGGAGTTTCTCTGCATGATAGACTCAGAAATGAGGATATCCGCAGTAAAACCAGAGTGACCGACATAGCCCAACGGATTAGTAAGCTGAAGTGGCAATGGGCCGGCCATATAGCTCGAAGAACCGATAACCGATGGGGAAGAAAGGTTCTCGAGTGGCAGCCTCGTACCGGTAGGCGTAGTGTAGGGCGACCCCCCACTAGATGGAGTGACGACCTGGTAAGACATGCAGGAAGTCGATGGATGCAGGTGGCTCAGGACCGTGCTTTGTGGCATTACTTGGGGGAGGCCTATGTTCAGCAGTGGACTTGTGAAAGGCTGTAATGATGATGATGATGATGATTGATTGACCACTGTACCTCGGTTTAGGTAAATAGTGATTTTTTCCAGTTTGTATGTTTTATAAAGCAATAAGAGTGCAGATGGTAGTTTCTACACTAGACAGACCTAATAAAATCAAAATAAGCGAAAGAAATGAAGATTTGAAAAATTTTAAAAATTTTAGGAAATTACGATTATGGGAAAACGAATTATGTGGAAATCAATATTTTAGCGGTAGAAATTTATTATAAAAACTATAGATAAATACGGGGGGCGGTTAAATACACTATTAACAAAGAAAATTTTAACGGAAAAGGCCACTTTTCACCCGAGTTATAGATGAATACCTGTTTTTATTGACGAATTCACGTAAATAAGAGACTGAAAATATGTAAATTATATATATATAACATTAAGAATTAACCAAGAAAACTGAATAGGATTACGGGGAGCAGTTAGTTACACTATTTAAATAGAAAATTTAAAAGGAAAAGGCCACTTTTCAGCCAAGTTATAGATGAATACGTGTTTTTATTGATGAATTGACGTAAATAAGAAACTGAAAATATGATAATTATATATATAATTACGTTAGGAATTAACCAGGAAAACTATATAATATTACAGGGGGCAATTAGTTACACTATTTAAATAGAAAATTTTAAAGGAAAAGGCCAATTTTCAGCCGTGCTATAAATGAATACGTGTTTTTATTGATGAATTCACGTAAATAAGAGACTGAAAATATGAAAATAATATATATATGTATATATATATATATATATATATATATATATATATCGTTAAAAATTAACCAAGAAAACTGTATAGTATTACGGAGGGCAGTTAGTTACACTATTTAAATAGAAAATTTAAAAGGAAAAGGCCACTTTTCAGCCGAGTTATAGATGAATACCAGTTTTTTTGATAAATTCACGTAAATAAGAGACTGAAAATATGAAAATTATATACATAACGTTAAGAATTAACCAAGAAAACTGTATAGGATTACGAAGAGCTGTTAGTTCCACTATTAAAATAGAAAATTTAAAAGGAAGAGACCACTTTTCAGCCGAGTTATAGATGAATACGTGTTTTTATTGATGAATTCACGTAAATAAGAGACTGAAAATATGAAAATTATATATATATTTACGTTAGGAATTAACCAAGAAAACTATATAGAATTACAGGGGGCTATTAGTTACACCATTTAAATAGAAAATTTTAATGGAAAAGGCCAATTTTCAGCCGTGCTATAGATGAATACCTGTTTTTATTGATGAATTCACGTAAATATGAGACTGAAAATATGAAAATTATATATATATATATAACGTTAGGAATTAACCAAGAAAACTATATAGGGTTACAAGGAGCAATAGTTTACACTATTTAAATAGAAAATTTAAAAGGAAGAGGCCACTTTTCAGCCGAGTTATAGATGAATACGTGTTTTTATTGATGAATTCACGTAAATAAGAGACTGAAAATATAAAAATTATATATATAATATTAAGAATTAACCAAGAAAACTGTATAGGATTACGGAGGGCAGATAGTTACACTATTTAAATAGAAAATTTAAAAGGAAAAGGCCACTTTTCAGCCGTGCTATAGATGAATACGTGTTTTTATTGATGAATTCACGTAAATTAGAGACTGAAAATATGAAAATTATATATATAATTACGTTAGGAATTAACCAAGAAAACTATATAGGATTACAGATGGCAGTTAGTTACACTATTAAAATAGAAAATTCAAAAGGAAAAGGCCACTTTTCAGCCAAGTTATAGATGAATACGTGTTTTTATTGATGAATTCACGTAAATAAGAGACTGAAAATATGAAAATTATGTATATAATTACGTTAGGAATTAACCAAGAAAACTATATGGGATTACAGGGGGCAATTAGTAACACTATTTAATAGAAAATTTTAAAGGGAAAGGCCTATTTTCAGCCGTGCAATAGATGAATACGTGTTTTTATTGATGAAATTAAGTAAGAAATAGACTGAAAATATGAAAATTAAATATATAACGTTACGAATTTACTGAGAAAACTATAATGAAATGTGGGGAGCAATTAACTACGCAATTTAAAGAAGATTTGAACGAAATATACCAATGTTCAGAAAAGTTATTAGCGAATTTATAGTTGAATTTATGTGATTGTATTGATTGACCACTATACCTC
Organism: Parnassius smintheus behrii; assembly: GCA_036936625.1. Taxonomy (NCBI): domain Eukaryota; kingdom Metazoa; phylum Arthropoda; class Insecta; order Lepidoptera; family Papilionidae; genus Parnassius; species Parnassius smintheus. The sequence continues at coordinate 238,519 of JAUPFT010000030.1, forward strand.
GGTGTAGGTAAACAGTGATTTTTCCAGTTTTGTATGTTTTATAAAGCAAGTAGGAGTGCAGATGGGTTTTATCTACATAAGACGGACCTAATGAAAGCAAAAAGAGCGAAAGAAATGAAGATTCGAAAAATTTTAAAAATTTTAGGAAATTACGATTATGGGAAAACGAATTATGTGGAAATCAATATTTTAGCGATAGAAATTTATTATAAAAACTATAGATAAATACGGGGAGCGGTTGTATACACTATTAACAAAGAAAATTTAAACGGAAAAGGCCACTTTTCAGCCGAGTTATAGATGAATACGTGTTTTTATTGATGAATTCACGTAAATAAGAGACTGAAAATATGAAAATTATATATATAACGTTAGGAATTAACCAAGAAAACTATATAGGATTACGAGAGGCAATTAGTTACACTATTGAATAGAAAATTTAAAAGGAAAAGGCCAATTTTCAGCCGTGCTATAGATGAATACGTGTTTTTATTGACGAATTTAAGTAAGAAATAGACTGAAAATATGAAAATTAAATATATAACGTTACGATTTTACTGAGAAAACTATAATGAAATGTGGGGAGCAATTAACTTCGCAATTTAAAGAAGATTTGAACGAAATATACCAATGTTTAAAAAAGTTATTAGCGAATTTATAGTTGAATTTATGTGATTGTATTGATTGACCACTATACCTCGGTTTAGGTAAATAGTGACTTTTTCCAGTTCTGTATGTTTTATAAAGCAAATAAAAAAGCAGTTGGTAGTTTCTACACTAGACGGACCTAATAAAAGCAAAAAGAGCGAAAGAAATGAAGATTTGAAAAATTTCAAAAATTTTAGGAAATAACGATTATGGGAAAACGAATTATGTGGAAATCAATATTTGAGCGATAGAAATTTATTATAAAAACTATAAAAAATATAACTACTAAAGCAAATAAGAGTGCAGATGGGTTTTATCTACATTAGATGGACCTAATAAAAGCAAAAAGAGCGAAGAAAATGAAGATTTGAAAAATTTTAAAAATTTTAGGAAATTACGATTATAGGAAAACGAATTATGTGGAAATCAATATTTTAGCCGTAGAAATTTATTATAAAAACTATAGATAAATACGGGAGGTGGTTAAATTCACTATTAACAAAGAAAATTTAAACGGAAAAGGCCACTTTTCAGCCGAGTTATAGATGTATACGTGTTTTTATTGATGAATTCACGTAAATAAGAGACTGAAAATATGAAAATTATATATAATTACGTTAGGAATTAACCAAGAAAACTATATAGGATTACAGGAGGATTAGTTTCACTATTTAAATAGAAAATTTTAAAGGAAAAACCAATTTTCAGCCGTGCTATGGATGAATACGTGTTTTTATTGATGAATTCACGTAAATAAGAGACTGAAAATATGAAAATTATATATATAACGTTAGGAATTAACCAGGAAAACTGTATAGGATTACGGGGGGCAGTTAGTTTCACTATTTAAATAGAAAATTTAAAAGGAAAAGACCACTTTTCAGCCGAGTTATAGATGAATACCTGTTTATATTGATGAATTCACGTAAATAAGAGATTGAAAATATGAAAATTATATATAATTACGTTAGGAATTAACCAAGAAAACTATATAGGATTACAGGAGGATTAGTTTCACTATTTAAATAGAAAATTTTAAAGGAAAAGGCCAATTTTCAGCCGTGCTATGGATGAATACGTGTTTTTATTGGTGAATTCACGTAAATAAGAGACTGAAAATATGAAAATTATATATATAACGTTAGGAATTAACCTAGAAAACTATATGGCATTACAGAGGGCAATTAGGTTCACTATTTAAATAGAAAATTTTAAAGGAAAAGGCCAATTTTCAGCCGTGCTATAGATGAATACGTGTTTTTATTGATGAATTTAAGTAAGAAATAGAATGAAAATATGAAAATTAAATATATAACGTTACGAATTTACTGAGAAAACTATAAGGAAATGTGAGGAGCAATTAACTTCACAATTTAAAGACCATTTGAACGAAAAATACCTATTTTTAGGAAAGTTATTAGCGAATTTATAGTTGAATTTATGTGATTGTATTGATTGAACACTATACCTCGGTTTAGGTAAATAGTGATTTTATCCAGATTTGTATGTTTTATAAAGCAAATAAGAGTGCAGATAGGTTTTATCTACATTAGACGGACCTAATAAAAGCAAAAAGAGCGAAAGAAATGAAGATTTGAAAAATTTGAAAAATTTTAGGAAATTACGATTATAGGAAAACGAATTATGTGGAAATCAATATTTTAGCCGTAGAAATTTATTATAAAAACTATAGATAAATACTGGAGGTGGTTAAATTCACTATTATTAAAGAAAATTTAAACGGAAAAGGCCACTTTTCAGCCGGGTTATAGATGAATACTTGTTTTTATTGATGAATTCACGTAAATAAGAGACTGAAAATATGAAAATTATATATACAACGTTAAGAATTAACCAAGAAAACTGTATAGTATTACGGGGGGCAGTTAGTTACACTATTTAAATAGAAAATTTTGAAAGAAAAAGGCCACTTTTCAGCCGAGTTATAGATGAATACCTGTTTATATTGATGAATTCACGTAAATAAGAGACTGAAAATAAGAAAATTATATATATAACGTTAGGAATTAACCAAGAAAACTGTATAGGATTACGGGGGGCAGTTAGTAACCCTATTTAAATAGAAAATTTAAAAGGAAAAGACCACTTTTCAGCCGAGTTATAGATGAATACCTGTTTATATTGATGAATTCACGTAAATAAGAGACTGAAAATATGAAAATTATATACATAATTACGTAAGGAATTAACCAAGAAAACTATATGGGATTACAGAGGGCAATTAGTTACACTATTTAAATAGAAAATTTTAAAGGGAAAGGCCAATTTTCAGCCGTGCTATAGATGAATACCTGTTTTTATTGATGAATTCACGTAAATAAGAGACTGAAAATATGAAAATTATATATATATATATATATATATATATTACGTTAGGAATTAACCAAGAAAACTATATGGGATTACAGAGGGCAATTAGTTACACTATTTAAATAGAAAATTTTAAAGGAAAAGGCCAATTTTCAGCCGTGCTATAGATGAATACGTGTTTTTATTGATGAATTTAAGTAAGAAATAGACTGAAAATATGAAAATTAAATATTTAACGTTACGAATTTACTGAGAAAACTATAAGGAAATGTGAGGAGCAATAAACTTCACAATTTAAAGACCATTTGAACGAAAAATACCTATTTTTAGAAAAGTTATTAGCGAATTTATAGTTGAATTTATGTGATTGTATTGATTGAACACTATACCTCGGTTTAGGTAAATAGTGATTTTATCCAGTTTTGTATGTTTTATAAAGCAAATAAGAGTGCAGATGGGTTTTATCTACATTAGACGGACCTAATAAAAGCAAAAAGAGCGAAAGAAATGAAGATTTGAAAAATTTTAATAATTTTAGGAAATTACGATTATAGGAAAACGAATTATGTGGAAATCAATATTTTAGCCGTAGAAATTTATTATAAAAACTATAGATAAATACGGGAGGTGGTTAAATTCACTATTAACAAAGAAAATTTTAACGGAAAAGGCCACTTTTCAGCCGAGTTATAGATGAATACGTGTTTTTATTGATGAATTCACGTACATAAGAGAGTGAAAATATGAAAGTTATATATATATATATATAACGTTAGGAATTAACCAAGAAAACTATACGGGATTACGGGGGGAAATCAATTACACTATTTAAATAGAAAATTTAAAAGGAAAAAGCCTAGTTTCAGCCGTGCAATAGATGAATACGTGTTTTTATTGATGAATTTAAATAAGAAATAGACTGAAAATATGAAAATTAAATATATAACTTTACGAATTTACTGAGAAAACTATAAGGAAATGTGGGGAGCAATTAACTACGCAATTTAAAGAAGATTTGAACGAAATATACCAATTTTTAGAAAAGTTATTAGCGAATTTATAGTTGAATTTATGTGATTGTATTGATTGACCACTATACCTCGGTTTAGGTAAATAGTGATTTTTCCAGTTTTGTAAGTTTTATAAAGCAAATAAGAGTGCAGATGGGTTTTTTCTACATTAGATGGACCTAATAAAAGCAAAAAGAGCGAAAGAAATGAAGATTTGAAAAATTTTAAAAATTTTAGGAAATTACGATTATGGGAAAACGAATTATGTGGAAATCAATATTTTAGCGGTAGAAATTTATTATAAAAACTATAGATAAATACGGGGGGCGGTTAAATACACTATTAACAAAGAAAATTTAAACGGAAAAGGCCACTTTTCAGCCGAGGTATAGATGAATACCTGTTTTTATTGAAGAATTCACGTAAATAAGAGACTGAAAATATGAAAATTATATATAAATACGTTAGGAATTAACCAAGAAAACTATATAGGATTACAGGAGGATTATTTACACTATTTAAATAGAAAATTTTAAAGGAAAAGTCCAATTTTAAGCCGTGCCATGGATGAATACGTGTTTTTATTGATGAATTCACGTAAATAAGAGACTGAAAATAAGAAAATTATATTTTTTTTATTTATTCACTCAAATGTAAGTACATTATTTTTACTATTATCTCGCCAAACTGCAATCAGTTTGTCGGCGAGTACACGCTCTTAAAACTATATAATATCATTATGCACCATCACCTACAAAAACACAAATAATTACTACAAAAAATATAACCTTACCTTACTACAATTTCACAATGTTTAGAAATTATTAAACTAACAAATAAACAACAACAGCAGTACACAAATCAAATAAAACAAACATAAAAAACGATTAACAAAGGTTTGCAACAATGTATGGTTTATAGCTCTGCTAATAATGTCCTTTTCAGAGAGGATTTTAATAAATTTTTGCTTAATTTATTTTTATTTTTATTTGGAGGCGTTTCTCTTAACCATTTTATTTTGTTATATATTCTGGGTACAATGTATTTATTCAAGCGCTGTCCATAATAGTTATTTACACTAGGCTCTTCAAGTTTTTTTTCCCTTACCTTACGCGTGTTGTAGGTGTTAGTAATAGGTACTTTATAGTCGTCAGTATAGTAATGTTCAATTGCTATTAAATATTTTAACCGTGTTTCAACAGGGAGTATTTTACACATAGGAAATAATTTTTCGTATTGTTTTTTACAGCTTTTCTTATCTTTTGAATTAACTAAAATTTTTATTATACGTATTTGTAGGTTTTTCACTTGTTTTATATAAGTACTAAATGTACGGCCGTACACAATAAGACCATAGTTAATTAAAGATTCAATTAATGCATAGTAAACCACTAACAGAACATGTTTACTTACTACTTTTCGAATTTGATAGAATTTTTCGATATAGATAATTTGGTATATATAACGTTAAGAATTAACCAAGAAAACTGTATAAGATTACGGGGGGAAGTTAGTTACACTATTTAAATAGAAAATTTAAAAGGAAAAGGCCACTTTTCAGCCGAGTTATAGATGAATACCCGTTTTTATTGATGAATTCACGTAAATAAGAGACTGAAAATATGAAAATTATATACATTACGTTAAGAATTAACCGGAAAAACTGTATAGGATTACAGAAGGCAGTTAGTTACACTATTAAAATAGAAAATTTAAAAGGAAAAGGCCACTTTTCAGCCGAGTTATAGATGAATACGTGTTTTATTGATGAATTCACGTAAATAAGAGACTGAAAATACGAAAATTATTTATATAATTACGTAAGGAATTAACCAAGAAAACTATATGGGATTACAGGGGGCAATTAGTTACACTATTTAAATAGAAAATTTTAAAGGAAAAGGCCAATTTTCAGCCGTGCTACAGACGAATACGTGTTTTTATTGATGAATTCACGTAAATAAGAGACTGAAAAAATGAAAATTATATATATAACGTTAGGAATTAACCAAGAAAAATATATAGGGTTACAAGGAGCAATTGGTTACACTATTTAAATAGAAAATTTAAAAGGAAAAGGCCAATTTTCAGCCGTGCTATAGATGAATACGTGTTTTTATTGATGAATTCACGTAAATAAGAGACTGAAAATATGAAAATTATGTATATAACGTTAGGAATTAACCAAGAAAACTATATAGGGTTACAAGGAGCAATTGGTTACACTATTTAAATAGAAAATTTGAAAGGAAAAGGCCAATTTTCAGCCATGCTATAGATGAATACGTGTTTTATTGATGAATTTAAGTAAGAAATAGATTGAAAATATGAAAATTAAATATATAACGTTACGAATTTACTGAGATAACTATAAGAAAATGTGGGGAGCAATTAACTACGCAATTTAAAGAAGATTTGAACGAAATATACCAATGTTTAGAAAAGTTATTAGCGAATTCATAGTTGAATTTATGTGATTGTATTGATTGACCACTATACCTCGGTGTAGGTAAATAGTGATTTTTCCAGTTTTGTAAGTTTTATAAAGCAAATAAGAGTGCAGATGGGTTTTTTCTACATTAGATGGACCTAATAAAAGCAAAAAGAGCGAAAGAAATGAAGATTTGAAAAATTTTAAAAATTTTAGGAAATTACGATTATGGGAAAACGAATTATGTGGAAATCAATATTTTAGCGGTAGAAATTTATTATAAAAACTATAGATAAATACGGGGGGCGGTTGAATACACTATTAACAAAGAAAATTTAAACGGAAAAGGCCACTTTTCAGCCGAGTTATAGATGAATACGTGTTTTTATTGATGAATTCACGTAAATAAGAGACTGAAAATATGGAAATTATGTATATAATGTTGAGAATTAACCAAGAAAACTATATAGGATTACGAGAGGCAATTAGTTACACTATTTAATAGAAAATTTTAAAGGGAAAGGCCAATTGTCAGCCGTGCTATAGATGAATACGTGTTTTTATTGATGAATTCACGTAAATAAGAGACTGAAAATATGAAAATTATATACATAACGTTAGGAATTAACCAAGAAAACTATATAGGATTACGGGGATATATTAGTTACACTATTTAAATAGAAAATTTAAAAGAAAAAGGCCTATTTTCAGCCGTGCTATAGATGAATACGTGTTTTTATTGATGAATTTAAGTAAGAAATAGACTGAAAATATGAAAATTAAATATATAACGTTACGAATTTACTGAGAAAACTATAAGAAATGTGAGGAGCAATTAACTTTAAAATTAAAAGTTGATTTGAACGAAATATACCAATTTTTAGAAAAGTTATTATCGAATTTATAGTTGAATTTATGCGATTGTATTGATTGACCACTATACCTCGGTTTAGGTAAATAGTGATTTTTTCCAGTTTGTATGTTTTATAAGGCAAATAATAGTGCAGATGGTAGTTTCTACACTAGACATACCTAATAAAATCAAAATAAGCGAAAGAAATGAAGATTTGAAAAATTTTAAAAATTTTAGGAAATTACGATTATGGGAAAACGAATTATGTGGAAATCAATATTTTAGCGGTAGAAATTTATCATAAAAACTATAGATAAATACGGGGGGCGGTTAAATACACTATTAACAAAGTAAATTTGAACGGAAAAGGCCACTTTTCACCCGAGTTATAGATGAATACCTGTTTTTATTGACGAATTCACGTAAATAAGAGACCGAAAATATGTAAATTATATACATAACGTTAAGAATTAACCAAGAAAACTGTATAGGATTACGATGAGCAGTTAGTTACACTATTAAAATAGAAAATTTAAAAGGAAAAGGCCACTTTTCAGCCGAGTTATAGATGAATACGTGTTTTTATTGATGAATTCACGTAAATAAGACTGAAAATATGAAAATTATATATATACAATTACGTTTGGAATTAACCAAGAAAACTATATAGGATTACAGGGGGCTATTAGTTACACCATTTAAATAGAAAATTTTAAAGGAAAAGGCCAATTTTCAGCCGTGCTGTAGATGAATACGTGTTTTTATTGATGAATTCACGTAAATAAAAGACTGAAAATATGAAAATTATATATATAACTTTAGGAATTAACCAAGAAAACTATATAGGATTACGGGGATATAATAGTTTCACTATTTAAATAGAAATTTTAAAAAGAAAAGGCCAATTTTCAGCCGTGCTATAGATGAATACGTGTTTTTATTGATGAATTCACGTAAATTAGAGACTGAAAATATGAAAATTATATATATAATTACGTTAGGAATTAACCAAGAAAACTACATAGGATTACAGATGGCAGTTAGTTACACTATTAAAATAGAAAATTCAAAAGGAAAAGGCCACTTTTCAGCCAAGTTATAGATGAATACGTGTTTTTATTGATGAATTCACGTAAATAAGAGACTGAACATATGAAAATTATGTATATAATTACGTTAGGAATTAACCAAGAAAACTATATGGGATTACAGGGGGCCATTAGTTACACTATTTAATAGAAAATTTTAAAGGGAAAGGCCAATTGTCAGCCGTGCTATAGATGAATACGTGTTTTTATTGATGAATTCACGTAAATAAGAGACTGAAAATATGAAAATTATATACATAACGTTAGGAATTAACCAAGAAAACTATATAGGATAACGGGGATATATTAGTTACACTATTTAAATAGAAAATTTAAAAGAAAAAGGCCTATTTTCAGCCGTGCTATAGATGAATACGTGTTTTTATTGATGAATTTAAGTAAGAAATAGACTGAAAATATGAAAATTAAATATATAACGTTACGAATTTACTGAGAAAACTATAATAAATGTGAGGAGCAATTAACTTTAAAATTTAAAGTTGATTTGAACGAAATATACCAATTTTTAGAAAAGTTAATATCGAATTTATAGTTGAATTTATGCGATTGTATTGATTGACCACTGTACCTCGGTTTAGGTAAATAGTGATTTTTTCCAGTTTGTATGTTTTATAAAGCAAATAAGAGTGCAGATGGTAGTTTCTACACTAGACAGACCTAATAAAATCAAAATAAGCGAAAGAAATGAAGATTTGAAAAATTTTAAAAATTTTAGGAAATTACGATTATGGGAAAAAGAATTATGTGGAAATCAATATTTTAGCGGTAGAAATTTATTATAAAAACTATAGATAAATACGGGGGGCGGTTAAATACACTATTAACAAAGAAAATTTTAACGGAAAAGGCCACTTTTCACCCGAGTTATAGATGAATACCTGTTTTTATTGACGAATTCACGTAAATAAGAGACTGAAAATATGTAAATTATATATATATAACATTAAGAATTAACCAAGAAAACTGAATAGGATTACGGGGAGCAGTTAGTTACACTATTTAAATAGAAAATTTAAAAGGAAAAGGCCACTTTTCAGCCAAGTTATAGATGAATACGTGTTTTTATTGATGAATTGACGTAAATAAGAAACTGAAAATATGATAATTATATATATAATTACGTTAGGAATTAACCAGGAAAACTATATAATATTACAGGGGGCAATTAGTTACACTATTTAAATAGAAAATTTTAAAGGAAAAGGCCAATTTTCAGCCGTGCTATAAATGAATACGTGTTTTTATTGATGAATTCACGTAAATAAGAGACTGAAAATATGAAAATAATATATATATGTATATATATATATATATATATATATATATATATATATATATATATATATATATATATATATATATATATATATATATATATATATATATATATATATATGTATATATATATCGTTAAAAATTAACCAAGAAAACTGTATAGTATTACGGAGGGCAGTTAGTTACACTATTTAAATAGAAAATTTAAAAGGAAAAGGCCACTTTTCAGCCGAGTTATAGATGAATACCAGTTTTTTTGATAAATTCACGTAAATAAGAGACTGAAAATATGAAAATTATATACATAACGTTAAGAATTAACCAAGAAAACTGTATAGGATTACGAAGAGCTGTTAGTTCCACTATTAAAATAGAAAATTTAAAAGGAAGAGACCACTTTTCAGCCGAGTTATAGATGAATACGTGTTTTTATTGATGAATTCACGTAAATAAGAGACTGAAAATATGAAAATTATATATATATTTACGTTAGGAATTAACCAAGAAAACTATATAGAATTACAGGGGGCTATTAGTTACACCATTTAAATAGAAAATTTTAATGGAAAAGGCCAATTTTCAGCCGTGCTATAGATGAATACCTGTTTTTATTGATGAATTCACGTAAATATGAGACTGAAAATATGAAAATTATATATATATAACGTTAGGAATTAACCAAGAAAACTATATAGGGTTACAAGGAGCAATAGTTTACACTATTTAAATAGAAAATTTAAAAGGAAGAGGCCACTTTTCAGCCGAGTTATAGATGAATACGTGTTTTTATTGATGAATTCACGTAAATAAGAGACTGAAAATATAAAAATTATATATATAATATTAAGAATTAACCAAGAAAACTGTATAGGATTACGGAGGGCAGATAGTTACACTATTTAAATAGAAAATTTAAAAGGAAAAGGCCACTTTTCAGCCGTGCTATAGATGAATACGTGTTTTTATTGATGAATTCACGTAAATTAGAGACTGAAAATATGAAAATTATATATATAATTACGTTAGGAATTAACCAAGAAAACTATATAGGATTACAGATGGCAGTTAGTTACACTATTAAAATAGAAAATTCAAAAGGAAAAGGCCACTTTTCAGCCAAGTTATAGATGAATACGTGTTTTTATTGATGAATTCACGTAAATAAGAGACTGAAAATATGAAAATTATGTATATAATTACGTTAGGAATTAACCAAGAAAACTATATGGGATTACAGGGGGCAATTAGTTACACTATTTAATAGAAAATTTTAAAGGGAAAGGCCAATTGTCAGCCGTGCTATAGATGAATACGTGTTTTTATTGATGAATTCACGTAAATAAGAGACTGAAAATATGAAAATTATATACATAACGTTAGGAATTAACCAAGAAAACTATATAGGATTACGGGGATATATTAGTTACACTATTTAAATAGAAAATTTAAAAGAAAAAGGCCTATTTTCAGCCGTGCTATAGATGAATACGTGTTTTTATTGATGAATTTAAGTAAGAAATAGACTGAAAATATGAAAATTAAATATATAACGTTACGAATTTACTGAGAAAACTATAAGAAATGTGAGGAGCAATTAACTTTAAAATTAAAAGTTGATTTGAACGAAATATACCAATTTTTAGAAAAGTTATTATCGAATTTATAGTTGAATTTATGCGATTGTATTGATTGACCACTATACCTCGGTTTAGGTAAATAGTGATTTTTTCCAGTTTGTATGTTTTATAAGGCAAATAATAGTGCAGATGGTAGTTTCTACACTAGACATACCTAATAAAATCAAAATAAGCGAAAGAAATGAAGATTTGAAAAATTTTAAAAATTTTAGGAAATTACGATTATGGGAAAACGAATTATGTGGAAATCAATATTTTAGCGGTAGAAATTTATCATAAAAACTATAGATAAATACGGGGGGCGGTTAAATACACTATTAACAAAGTAAATTTGAACGGAAAAGGCCACTTTTCACCCGAGTTATAGATGAATACCTGTTTTTATTGACGAATTCACGTAAATAAGAGACCGAAAATATGTAAATTATATACATAACGTTAAGAATTAACCAAGAAAACTGTATAGGATTACGATGAGCAGTTAGTTACACTATTAAAATAGAAAATTTAAAAGGAAAAGGCCACTTTTCAGCCGAGTTATAGATGAATACGTGTTTTTATTGATGAATTCACGTAAATAAGACTGAAAATATGAAAATTATATATATACAATTACGTTTGGAATTAACCAAGAAAACTATATAGGATTACAGGGGGCTATTAGTTACACCATTTAAATAGAAAATTTTAAAGGAAAAGGCCAATTTTCAGCCGTGCTGTAGATGAATACGTGTTTTTATTGATGAATTCACGTAAATAAAAGACTGAAAATATGAAAATTATATATATAACTTTAGGAATTAACCAAGAAAACTATATAGGATTACGGGGATATAATAGTTTCACTATTTAAATAGAAATTTTAAAAAGAAAAGGCCAATTTTCAGCCGTGCTATAGATGAATACGTGTTTTTATTGATGAATTCACGTAAATTAGAGACTGAAAATATGAAAATTATATATATAATTACGTTAGGAATTAACCAAGAAAACTACATAGGATTACAGATGGCAGTTAGTTACACTATTAAAATAGAAAATTCAAAAGGAAAAGGCCACTTTTCAGCCAAGTTATAGATGAATACGTGTTTTTATTGATGAATTCACGTAAATAAGAGACTGAACATATGAAAATTATGTATATAATTACGTTAGGAATTAACCAAGAAAACTATATGGGATTACAGGGGGCCATTAGTTACACTATTTAATAGAAAATTTTAAAGGGAAAGGCCAATTGTCAGCCGTGCTATAGATGAATACGTGTTTTTATTGATGAATTCACGTAAATAAGAGACTGAAAATATGAAAATTATATACATAACGTTAGGAATTAACCAAGAAAACTATATAGGATAACGGGGATATATTAGTTACACTATTTAAATAGAAAATTTAAAAGAAAAAGGCCTATTTTCAGCCGTGCTATAGATGAATACGTGTTTTTATTGATGAATTTAAGTAAGAAATAGACTGAAAATATGAAAATTAAATATATAACGTTACGAATTTACTGAGAAAACTATAATAAATGTGAGGAGCAATTAACTTTAAAATTTAAAGTTGATTTGAACGAAATATACCAATTTTTAGAAAAGTTAATATCGAATTTATAGTTGAATTTATGCGATTGTATTGATTGACCACTGTACCTCGGTTTAGGTAAATAGTGATTTTTTCCAGTTTGTATGTTTTATAAAGCAAATAAGAGTGCAGATGGTAGTTTCTACACTAGACAGACCTAATAAAATCAAAATAAGCGAAAGAAATGAAGATTTGAAAAATTTTAAAAATTTTAGGAAATTACGATTATGGGAAAAAGAATTATGTGGAAATCAATATTTTAGCGGTAGAAATTTATTATAAAAACTATAGATAAATACGGGGGGCGGTTAAATACACTATTAACAAAGAAAATTTTAACGGAAAAGGCCACTTTTCACCCGAGTTATAGATGAATACCTGTTTTTATTGACGAATTCACGTAAATAAGAGACTGAAAATATGTAAATTATATATATATAACATTAAGAATTAACCAAGAAAACTGAATAGGATTACGGGGAGCAGTTAGTTACACTATTTAAATAGAAAATTTAAAAGGAAAAGGCCACTTTTCAGCCAAGTTATAGATGAATACGTGTTTTTATTGATGAATTGACGTAAATAAGAAACTGAAAATATGATAATTATATATATAATTACGTTAGGAATTAACCAGGAAAACTATATAATATTACAGGGGGCAATTAGTTACACTATTTAAATAGAAAATTTTAAAGGAAAAGGCCAATTTTCAGCCGTGCTATAAATGAATACGTGTTTTTATTGATGAATTCACGTAAATAAGAGACTGAAAATATGAAAATAATATATATATGTATATATATATATATATATATATATATATATATATATATATATATATATATATATATATATATATATATATATATATATATATATATATATATATATATATATATATGTATATATATATCGTTAAAAATTAACCAAGAAAACTGTATAGTATTACGGAGGGCAGTTAGTTACACTATTTAAATAGAAAATTTAAAAGGAAAAGGCCACTTTTCAGCCGAGTTATAGATGAATACCAGTTTTTTTGATAAATTCACGTAAATAAGAGACTGAAAATATGAAAATTATATACATAACGTTAAGAATTAACCAAGAAAACTGTATAGGATTACGAAGAGCTGTTAGTTCCACTATTAAAATAGAAAATTTAAAAGGAAGAGACCACTTTTCAGCCGAGTTATAGATGAATACGTGTTTTTATTGATGAATTCACGTAAATAAGAGACTGAAAATATGAAAATTATATATATATTTACGTTAGGAATTAACCAAGAAAACTATATAGAATTACAGGGGGCTATTAGTTACACCATTTAAATAGAAAATTTTAATGGAAAAGGCCAATTTTCAGCCGTGCTATAGATGAATACCTGTTTTTATTGATGAATTCACGTAAATATGAGACTGAAAATATGAAAATTATATATATATAACGTTAGGAATTAACCAAGAAAACTATATAGGGTTACAAGGAGCAATAGTTTACACTATTTAAATAGAAAATTTAAAAGGAAGAGGCCACTTTTCAGCCGAGTTATAGATGAATACGTGTTTTTATTGATGAATTCACGTAAATAAGAGACTGAAAATATAAAAATTATATATATAATATTAAGAATTAACCAAGAAAACTGTATAGGATTACGGAGGGCAGATAGTTACACTATTTAAATAGAAAATTTAAAAGGAAAAGGCCACTTTTCAGCCGTGCTATAGATGAATACGTGTTTTTATTGATGAATTCACGTAAATTAGAGACTGAAAATATGAAAATTATATATATAATTACGTTAGGAATTAACCAAGAAAACTATATAGGATTACAGATGGCAGTTAGTTACACTATTAAAATAGAAAATTCAAAAGGAAAAGGCCACTTTTCAGCCAAGTTATAGATGAATACGTGTTTTTATTGATGAATTCACGTAAATAAGAGACTGAAAATATGAAAATTATGTATATAATTACGTTAGGAATTAACCAAGAAAACTATATGGGATTACAGGGGGCAATTAGTTACACTATTTAATAGAAAATTTTAAAGGGAAAGGCCAATTGTCAGCCGTGCTATAGATGAATACGTGTTTTTATTGATGAATTCACGTAAATAAGAGACTGAAAATATGAAAATTATATACATAACGTTAGGAATTAACCAAGAAAACTATATAGGATTACGGGGATATATTAGTTACACTATTTAAATAGAAAATTTAAAAGAAAAAGGCCTATTTTCAGCCGTGCTATAGATGAATACGTGTTTTTATTGATGAATTTAAGTAAGAAATAGACTGAAAATATGAAAATTAAATATATAACGTTACGAATTTACTGAGAAAACTATAAGAAATGTGAAGAGCAATTAACTTTAAAATTAAAAGTTGATTTGAACGAAATATACCAATTTTTAGAAAAGTTATTATCGAATTTATAGTTGAATTTATGCGATTGTATTGATTGACCACTATACCTCGGTTTAGGTAAATAGTGATTTTTTCCAGTTTGTATGTTTTATAAAGCAAATAAGAGTGCAGATGGTAGTTTCTACACTAGACAGACCTAATAAAATCAAAATAAGCGAAAGAAATGAAGATTTGAAAAATTTTAAAAATTTTAGGAAATTACGATTATGGGAAAACGAATTATGTGGAAATCAATATTTTAGCGGTAGAAATTTATCATAAAAACTATAGATAAATACGGGGGGCGGTTAAATACACTATTAACAAAGAAAATTTGAATGGAAAAGGCCACTTTTCACCCGAGTTATAGATGAATACCTGTTTTTATTGACGAATTCACGTAAATAAGAGACTGAAAATATGTAAATTATATATATATAACGTTAAGAATTAACCAAGAAAACTGTATAGGATTACGGGGGGCAGTTAGTTACACTATTTAAATAGAAAATTTAAAAGGAAAAGGCCACTTTTCAGCCAAGTTATAGATGAATACTTGTTTTTATTGATGAATTGACGTAAATAAGAAACTGAAAATATGAAAATTATATATATAATTACGTTAGGAATTAACCAAGAAAACTATATAATATTACAGGGGGCAATTAGTTACACTATTTAAATAGAAAATTTTAAAGGAAAAGGCCAATTTTCAGCCGTGCTATAGATGAATACGTATTTTTATTGATGAATTCACGTAAATAAGAGACTGAAAATATGAAAATAATATATATATCGTTAAAAATTAACCAAGAAAACTGTATAGTATTACGGAGGGCAGTTAGTTACACTATTTAAATAGAAAATTTAAAAGGAAAAGGCCTATTTTCAGCCGTGCTATAGATGAATACGTGTTTTTATTGATGAATTTAAGTAAGAAATAGACTGAAAATATGAAAATTAAATATATAACGTTACGAATTTACTGAGAAAACTATAATAAATGTGAGGAGCAATTAACTTTAAAATTTAAAGTTGATTTGAACGAAATATACCAATTTTTAGATTTTTTTTTTTTTTTTTTTGCGCCCGAAGCAATTAAAGGGCTACCCTGTACGTAGGGAGGCGGAAAATGCATTACGCATACCACGATAGCCGGTCTATCGTGGTTATGGGGGACTCACTGTCCTACCGGGGACCCTAAGTGATACCCCCTAAAAACCGCCTTTGGGGACAGGCAGCTGGCTGATTAAGCTCTATTGTGCCTTATCATGAGCGACCCTCTTTTGGGAAAAGAGGGCGCAGGCGGCTAAGAGGCGCTGAGGGAGTGCCTACGAAGGCAAAATAATATTAGTTGATATAATAATAATTAATTTAATTAGAACTGGCCTGAGCCGCCAGGAGGCAGTTCAGGTCGTTTGACAGTTTATTTGGCGGGTCCGAGAGAGAGTTTCTCGGCCTGCGGACACGATAGCGAGAGGGGGGTGGGGCTGCATAAGAAGCCGCCTCACGAATTAAATTGTTTGGGTGCGACTCTGAGGCTTTGAAGAAGTTCTCAGAGAGTTTTTTAAGGAACTGTTGAATTGTTGTGAGCTCTAAGTCCCGATGAAGGTCGGCATTACGGACGTACCAAGGTGCGTTCGCAGCTCGACGACAGAAGAGGTTCTGAACTATTTGGAGTTCATTTAATATGTTAGGGTTTGCGTGGGCAAAGACGGGGCCCGCGTAGGTCATGACGGGTCGTATACAGACCTTATAAAGGGTTCGCTTGTTCCGAAGGGACATTTTACTGTGTCTGCCCAACATACTGTTGAGCCTACTCAGGTAAAACCGTGCGTGACGGGTGACTCGTTTGACGTGGGGCCTAAAAGTGAGCCCTGTGTCTAGAGTGACACCTAAATATTTGGCTGTCGTATGCCAGGGGACAGGGGTCCCTAGCATACGTATTGGAGGAGTGTTTTTAAGACGGCGTCGTTTATAATCGAAGTGAACGGCGGAGCTCTTCTCCGGGTTCACATCGATGCGCCATTTTTTGAACCAATCTCCTAGGTCATCAACTGACTTTTGGATCTTGTTCCGTATGAAGGGTAGTGAGACACCTTTGCAGTAGATGGCAGTGTCGTCTGCGAAGAGGGAGAGTTGAACACCTTTCGACGGGATGGGAATGTCGTTGGTGAACAGGATGTACAGCAAAGGAGCAAGTACTGAGCCCTGTGGGACACCAGCCTTGATAGTTCGCTGTGAGGATAGCGTGCCTTCGTGTCTAAAACGAAAGGTACGATGCTTCAAATAGGAGGCCACGAGACGAACTAGACGATCGGGGAGACCTATTTTGTAGAGCTTGTAGATGAGGCCTGTGTGCCAGACTCTATCAAAAGCTTTGGCTATATCGAAGAAGACCGCGATGGTTTTATGACGTCGAGGATAGAAACCGCTGAGGATATATTCCACAATGCGGTGAACTTGTTGGGGACATGAGTGTTTGGCTCGGAAGCCGAATTGGTGGGGAATGATGAGAGGGTCACCGTCTGTGGGAAACAGATAGCGCCTCATCCGTGTTTGGATGACTCTTTCGAAGAGCTTGCCCATTGCCTTGAGGAGGCTAATGGGGCGATGGCTGGAGGGGAGGTTGAGAGGCTTGCCTGGCTTGGGAATTCCAATCACAGTTGCCTCTTTCCACGTAGTGGGAAAATAACTAAGGTTGAAGCAGGCGTTGAAGATAATAGATAAAAAGGTTAACACCTGCTCGGGAAAGTGTTTAAGGGCTTGGTTGGAGATGCCATCCGCGCCCGGAGCCTTTTTAGGCTTAAGTCCTTTGATGAGAGATGAAATCTCATCATTGGACACAGAGATAGGTTCGGAGGCGGTAGGGGGTGAGTTCCGGCGGCGGACCTCATCCTCTACTGCCTGGACGTGTGAGGGGTCGACAGGTTGAGAACTAGGGGAGCATTGATCGGCAATGCTATCCGCAAAGCACTCAGCCTTCTCCTCGTCCTCGAAGGCAACCGTGCCGTCGGGACGGGAGAGAGGGGGAGTGTGGGTGATAGCGTCTATGCGGAGGGCTCTAGCCATCTGATAGTACGCTGTGTGAGATGGAGAGATATTCTCCATGAGCTTACTCTTTTCGAGATCTTGAAATTCAGAGAGGCGGAAGCGGAGTTTTCGTTGAAGACGATTGGCCGCGCGCCTATATTCGGGGGTGGGATATTTTGCTGCTCTCCGGAAAGCAGCTTTTTTGGCTTTTTATAGGTTGCTAATATGTAGGGGAAGCCCACTATTGTTAGCAACCGGGACGACCCTTTCGTTCTCCTTAAGGGAGGATTTAATAAGGGTGGAGAGTAAGTCGACCGCGGTGTCGATTTTTTCGGGACTGTCTAAGTCCGACGGAATGGAGATGGTAGAATCCTGTGAGTCCAGAGCTTTAGCTAGGGACTCCTTGAATCCCTTCCAATTAGTGAAGGTTTTTGTGTGTATTGCGGGAGGTGGCTGATGGCCAAGAATGAGGGAGACCGGTCTGTGATCTGATCCTAGATCGTCTAATGTCTCGATTGCTCCGAGGTTGAGAGAAACTCCTTGGAGTAACGCAAAATCTAACACATCGGGAGAGTGATCGGTGTTATCGGGAAAGTGAGTAACACCGAGAGGACTATGGACATTGATATCAAGAGACTGCGTGATATCGAGCAGTATCTTGCCACTAGGGGACGTAGTGCGGCATGTCCATTCAGTATGCTTGGAGTTAAAATCTCCAAACATAATGACTGAATTGCCCAAGGATAAAATGGCTTCAAAATCTTTTTTGAGGGGATAGGTTCCTGAAGGGATGTAACAGGAGGCTATGAGGATGGACTGATGTCCAGTCATAGCTAGCTTGCATACCGTGGCTTCCATACTGGTAAGCTGCGGGGTAGAAATGGGCGAGCAATGAAGTGTCTTCTTGTAATAGATGGCCGTTCCGCCGCCTCGGCGGTCGGGTCTGTCATTACGAAGAAGAGAGAAGTTTCTAATAGAAAGGCCTCTAGTGTCCTTAGCTTTAAGATTAGTTTCCTGTAGGAGGAGGAAATCGACTTCACGATTTCGAAGAAAGAGCTTAAGCTCTGGGAGGTTATTTCGCAAGCCGCGAATATTGAATGATACAAGCGATAAACCCTTAGGTTTGATACGACCGTGGGATCTTGGTAGGTTAATATTATTATCAGCCATTGAAGTTAAGTTAATTAAGTTAACTTAACTTACAACAGAGCAAGCAGAAGATTATTATGTTCCGCAAGAGCGATGAGACGCTCTTGGGGGGACTTCGCCGCGCGCAGTTTGCGTGAGATTACTGTAATCTCCCTAACATCTATATTCCTAATCGCGGAATATAGTGTGTTGTAGTCTTCAATTGTGGGCTCTGCCTCGTGTGCGTACGAGGTTGTCCGCGGAGGGTCTGCCTTTTTGGGCCCCCAGGGAAAGACTGGAGGCTGCATTGGCTTTGAGAAGCCCGGAGGGGGCCGAATTATGCCCTGAGGGGGCCTAGGGGGACCCTGAGGGGGCCTAGGTGGACCCTGAGGGGGCCTTGGGGGACCCTGAGAGGGTCGAGGGAAGCCCTGGATAGGCTGAGGAGGGCCCTGGCGGGGCCGTTGTTGGAGGGCCGGGAATGAGCGGTCATTCACCGGCGGTGGAGCTTTCCTACTGGGGCGAGGTTGAGGTGCGCGTGGGCAACCCTTGTAGTTCGCCGGGTGACCTGTCTGGTTGCACAGGACACAGGCGGGCGGGGATTCGGCGTCTTTGGGCCGGGGACACTCTTTGGTGTTATGAGGCTCCAGGCACTTCACGCACCTGGGTGGGGCGGAGCAGTTGGCCGCCGCGTGACCATAAAGCTGGCAGCGGTGGCACTGCGCCGGGAAACCGGGCCTGTGTGGGGGCTCAACCTTCACCCTTGACAGGCCGCACACTGTGCGCACCTGCCGGAAGATGGCTTTCGCCTCCGGCACGTTGGACAAGATTACTAGGGCAAGGTTGTACCTCTTGCCCGTACGGTTGTGCATTTTGTGCACTGCTTCGACTGGGAAACCTTGGGACTTAAGGTCCTCAAGTATCTCCTCGTTGGAGAACTCAAATGGGACGCCTCGGATGACGGCCCTGACTTTACGCTCTTCGGGGAGAGCGTACGTGTGGTAGGATACCCTTTCGGCTGTGAATAGCCGGGTAATTGAGCGGAAGTCCTCGATGGAGCTAGGGATGATTTTAATTGCCTCCCCGAGGTTGACTGCATGGTCATACTTAATGCCTGCGTCGTAGCAGGTCTTGGACAGATGGGTGAATTTAGCCTTGTCTCTTAGGAAGACAGGGGGCGGGACTTGCTTCTTCGCCAGCACTGGGGCACAACGAGAGGCTGGTTTGGACGGAGTAGGGATGTCTAACGACATCAGTGGGACGGGGGCAGCGTCAGGAGCTGCGGAGGTTGAGGGAGCGGCAGGGGCCGCTGAAGTAGGGGGGGTGCGTTTCAACGCGGCGCGCTTTCCGTTGCGCTTAGAGGTGACCGTGGTGAAGTTTGACTCACCGGTTCCGTCGGAGTCAGAGGATTCCGATGAACCGGAGCCTGAGGTAGTGGCGGGCCTCTTCCGGGAGGTAGACGCCGAGGATTCGGAGCATGCGTACTCCATTTCTGAGGGGGCTGAATGTAGCGGGGCAAAGGAGTTCCTCGTTTCGAGGAATGCCGCTAGTACTGGCGGCGGACGGTGTGCCTGAGGGGCAGGGAGGGGAGCCTGGGCGGCGATGGTGGCAATGGCGGCGAGGACCGTGTCATTGCCGTTTAACCCGTATTGGGTAATGAGGGCGGCTAGGGACTCAGTAAGACTGGAGTTGGCCATATTGGGTTGAGTGAGATAAGATAATCTAGTAAAAATGAGGTCGGGTCCCTGCTCTCGGTAGAACAGGGACTAGAACGCGAGACGTACTACAACACACTATGCACGTAATAGTAAAAGTAAAGATGCAAGAAAACACAAGAAAAATACAAGAGCAAAAAAAAAAAAAAAAAAAAAAAATAATTAAAAATGATAAGTGAAAAAAATATAATGAAAAATTATAATGAAAATGATAATGAATGAAAAATGAAAGTGAAAAATGAAAATGAAAAATGAAAATGAAAGCGGAGGTCAGTCAGACCTCCCTGCCCGAAGACAGGGGGGTAAGAGCTGTAGCAAAAGTGACTCACCGGCAGCCTCGACGCTGTTCCGCGTGAGCAGGTCAGCGGAGGCGCGTGAGAGCGAGACAGCACTACCGTACTGTACGGGAGCGCGGACCACCAGGAGGCGACCGTCCGAGAACGATGCCGCCGGCGGACTGAGCACTGCGTCGGCGCTGTACAGCGCGAGCGGGCCAACGGAGGCGCTAGAGCGGGAGAGCACTACCGTACAGGAACGAAAGCGCGGACTACCTGGATGCGACCGCTCGGGAGCGGTGCCACAGGCGGAATGGATTTGGGACTGCAATTTTTAAAAAAGGCCAATTTTCAGCCGTGCTGTAGATGAATACGTGTTTTTATTGATGAATTCACGTAAATAAAAGACTGAAAATATGAAAATTATATATATAACTTTAGGAATTAACCAAGAAAACTATATAGGATTACGGGGATATAATAGTTTCACTATTTAAATAGAAATTTTAAAAGGAAAAGGCCAATTTTCAGCCGTGCTATAGATGAATACTTGTTTTTATTGATGAATTCACGTAAATAAGAGACTGAACATATGAAAATTATGTATATAATTACGTTAGGAATTAAACAAGAAAACTATATGGGATTACAGGGGGCCATTAATTACACTATTTTATAGAAAATTTTAAAGGGAAAGGCCAATTGTCAGCCGTGCTATAGATGAATACGTGTTTTTATTGATGAATTCACGTAAATAAGAGACTGAAAATAAGAAAATTATATACATAACGTTAAGAATTAACCAAGAAAACTGTATAGGATTACAGGAAGCAGTTAGTTACACTATTAAAATAGAAAATTTAAAAGGAAAAGGCCACTTTTCCGCCGAGTTATAGATGAATACGTGTTTTTATTGATGAATTCACGTAAATAAGAGACTGAAAATATGGAAATTATATATATAATGTTGAGAATTAACCAAGAAAACTATATAGGATTACGAGAGGCAATTAGTTACACTATTGAAATAGAAAATTTAAAAGGAAAAGGCCAATTTTCAGCCGTGCTATAGATGAATACGTGTTTTTATTGACGAATTTAAGTAAGAAATAGACTGAAAATATGAAAATTAAATATATAACGTTACGAATTTACTGAGAAAACCATAAGGAAATGTGTGGAGCAATTAACTACACAATTTAAAGAAGATTTGAACGAAAATACCTATTTTTAGAAAAGTTATTAGCGAATTTATAGTTGAATTTATGTGATTGTATTGATTGACCACTATACCTCGGTTTAGGTAAATAGTGACTTTTTCCAGTTCCGTATGTTTTATAAAGCAAATAAGAGTGCAGATGGTAGTTTCTACACTAGACGGACCTAATAAAAGCAAAAAGAGCGAAAGAAATGAAGATTTGAAAAATTTCAAAAATTTTAGGAAATAACGATTATGGGAAAACGAATTATGTGGAAATCAATATTTTAGCGATAGAAATTTATTATAAAAACTATAGATAAATATAGGGCGCGGTTAAATAAACTATAAACAAAAAAAATTTAAACGGAAAAGGCCAATTTTCAGCCGAGTTATAGATGAATACCTGTTTTTATTGATGAATTCACGTAAATAAGAGACTGAAAATATGAAAATTATATATACAACGTTAAGAATTAACCAAGAAAACTGTATAGTATTACGGGGGGCAGTTAGTTACACTATTTAAATAGAAAATTTAAAAGGAAAAGGCCAATTTTCAGCCGTGCTATGGATGAATACGTGTTTTTATTGATGAATTCACGTAAATAAGAGACTGAAAATAAGAAAATTATATACATAACGTTAAGAATTAACCAAGAAAACTGTATAGGATTACAGGAAGCAGTTAGTTATACTATTAAAATAGAAAATTTAAAAGGAAAAGGCCACTTTTCCGCCGAGTTATAGATGAATACGTGTTTTATTGATGAATTCACGTAAATAAGAGACTGAAAATATGAAAATTATATATATAATTACGTAAGGAATTAACCAAGAAAACTATATGGGATTACAGAGGGTAATTAGTTATACTATTTAAATAGAAAATTTTAAAGGAAAAGGCCAATTTTCAGCCGTGCTATAGATGAATACGTGTTTTTATTGATGAATTCACGTAAATAAGAGAATGAAAATATGAAAATTATATATATAACGTTAGGAATTAACCAAGAAAACTATATAGGATTACAAGGAGCAATTGGTTACACTATTTAAATAGAAAATTTAAAAGGAAAAGGCCAATTTTCAGCCTTATATTTATATATATATATATATATATAACGTTAGGAATTAACCAAGAAAACTATACAGGATTACGGGGGGAAATCAGTTACACTATTTAAATAGAAAATTTAAAAGGAAAAGGCCTATTTCCAGCCGTGCAATAGATGAATACGTGTTTTTATTGATGAATTTAAGTAAGAAATAGACTGAAAATATGAAAATCCAGGTAGGATGCGACCGCTCGGGAGCGGTGCCACAGGCGGAATGGATTTGGGACTGCAATTTTTAAAAAAGGCCAATTTTCAGCCGTGCTGTAGATGAATACGTGTTTTTATTGATGAATTCACGTAAATAAAAGACTGAAAATATGAAAATTATATATATAACTTTAGGAATTAACCAAGAAAACTATATAGGATTACGGGGATATAATAGTTTCACTATTTAAATAGAAATTTTAAAAGGAAAAGGCCAATTTTCAGCCGTGCTATAGATGAATACTTGTTTTTATTGATGAATTCACGTAAATAAGAGACTGAACATATGAAAATTATGTATATAATTACGTTAGGAATTAAACAAGAAAACTATATGGGATTACAGGGGGCCATTAGTTACACTATTTTATAGAAAATTTTAAAGGGAAAGGCCAATTGTCAGCCGTGCTATAGATGAATACGTGTTTTTATTGATGAATTCACGTAAATAAGAGACTGAAAATATGAAAATTATATACATAACGTTAGGAATTAACCAAGAAAACTATATAGGATTACGGGGATATATTAGTTACACTATTTAAATAGAAAATTTAAAAGAAAAAGGCCTATTTTCAGCCGTGCTATAGATGAATACGTGTTTTTATTGATGAATTTAAGTAAGAAATAGACTGAAAATATGAAAATTAAATATATAACGTTACGAATTTACTGAGAAAACTATAAGAAATGTGAAGAGCAATTAACTTTAAAATTAAAAGTTGATTTGAACGAAATATACCAATTTTTAGAAAAGTTATTATCGAATTTATAGTTGAATTTATGCGATTGTATTGATTGACCACTGTACCTCGGTTTAGGTAAATAGTGATTTTTTCCAGTTTGTACGTTTTATAAAGCAAATAAGAGTGCAGATGGTAGTTTCTACACTAGACAGACCTAATAAAATCAAAATAAGCGAAAGAAATGAAGATTTGAAAAATTTTAAAAATTTTAGGAAATTACGATTATGGGAAAACGAATTATGTGGAAATCAATATTTTAGCGGTAGAAATTTATCATAAAAACTATAGATAAATACGGGGGGCGGTTAAATACACTATTAACAAAGAAAATTTGAACGGAAAAGGCCACTTTTCACCCGAGTTATAGATGAATACCTGTTTTTATTGACGAATTCACGTAAATAAGAGACTGAAAATATGTAAATTATATATATATAACATTAAGAATTAACCAAGAAAACTGAATAGGATTACGGGGAGCAGTTAGTTACACTATTTAAATAGAAAATTTAAAAGGAAAAGGCCACTTTTCAGCCAAGTTATAGATGAATACGTATTTTTATTGATGAATTGACGTAAATAAGAAACTGAAAATATGATAATTATATATATAATTACGTTAGGAATTAACCAGGAAAACTATATAATATTACAGGGGGCAATTAGTTACACTATTTAAATAGAAAATTTTAAAGGAAAAGGCCAATTTTCAGCCGTGCTATAAACGAATACGTGTTTTTATTGATGAATTCACGTAAATAAGAGACTGAAAATATGAAAATAATATATATATATATATATATATATATATATATATATATATATATATATATATATATATATATATATATATATATATATATATATATATATATATATATATATATATATATATATATATATATATCGTTAAAAATTAACTAAGAAAACTGTATAGTATTACGGAGGGCAGTTAGTTACACTATTTAAATGGAAAATTTAAAAGGAAAAGGCCACTTTTCAGCCGAGTTATAGATGAATACCAGTTTTTTTGATAAATACACGTAAATAAGAGACTGAAAATATGAAAATTATATACATAACGTTAAGAATTAACCAAGAAAACTGTATAGGATTACGAAGAGCTGTTAGTTACACTATTAAAATAGAAAATTTAAAAGGAAGAGACCACTTTTCAGCCGAGTTATAGATGAATACGTGTTTTTATTGATGAATTCACGTAAATAAGAGACTGAAAATATGAAAATTATATATATAATTACGTTAGGAATTAACCAAGAAAACTATATAGAATTACAGGGGGCTATTAGTTACACCATTTAAATAGAAAATTTTAATGGAAAAGGCCAATTTTCAGCCGTGCTATAGATGAATACCTGTTTTTATTGATGAATTCACGTAAATATGAGACTGAAAATATGAAAATTATATATATAACGTTAGGAATTAACCAAGAAATCTATATAGGGTTACAAGGAGCAATAGTTTACACTATTTAAATAGAAAATTTAAAAGGAAGAGGCCACTTTTCAGCCGAGTTATAGATGAATACGTGTTTTTATTGATGAATTCACGTAAATAAGAGACTGAAAATATAAAAATTATATATATAATGTTAAGAATTAACCAAGAAAACTGTATAGGATTACGGAGGGCAGATAGTTACACTATTTAAATAGAAAATTTAAAAGGAAAAGGCCACTTTTCAGCCGAGTTATAGATGAATACCTGTTTTTATTGATGAATTCATGTAAATAGGAGACTGAAAATATGAAAATTATATACATAACGTTAACAATTAACCAAGAAAACTGTATAGGATTACGGAGGGGCAGTTAGTTACACTATTAAAATAGAAAATTTAAAAGGAAAAGGCCTATTTTCAGCCGTGCTGTAGATGAATACGTGTTTTTATTGATGAATTCACGTAAATAAGAGACTGAAAATATGAAAATTATATATATAACTTTAGGAATTAACCAAGAAAACTATATAGGATTACGGGGATATATTAGTTACACTATTTAAATAGAAATTTTAAAAGGAAAAGGCCAAATTTCAGCCGTGCTATAGATGAATACGTGTTTTTATTGATGAATTCACGTAAATTAGAGACTGAAAATATGAAAATTATATATATAATTACGTTAGGAATTAACCAAGAAAACTATATAGGATTACAGATGGCAGTTAGTTACACTATTAAAATAGAAAATTGAAAAGAAAAAGGCCACTTTTCAGCCAAGTTATAGATGAATACGTGTTTTTATTGATGAATTCACGTAAATAAGAGACTGAAAATATGAAAATTATGTATATAATTACGTTAGGAATTAACCAAGAAAACTATATGGGATTACAGGGGGCAATTAGTTACACTATTTAATAGAAAATTTTAAAGGGAAAGGCCAATTGTCAGCCGTGCTATAGATGAATACGTGTTTTTATTGATGAATTCACGTAAATAAGAGACTGAAAATATGAAAATTATATACATAACGTTAGGAATTAACCAAGAAAACTATATAGGATTACGGGGATATTTTAGTTACACTATTTAAATAGAAAATTTAAAAGAAAAAGGCCTATTTTCAGCCGTGCTATAGATGAATACGTGTTTTTATTGATGAATTTAAGTAAGAAATAGACTGAAAATATGAAAATTAAATATATAACGTTACGAATTTACTGAGAAAACTATAAGGAAATGTGAGGAGCAATTAACTTTAAAATTTAAAGTTGATTTGAACGAAATATACCAATTTTTAGAAAAGTTATTATCGAATTTATAGTTGAATTTATGCGATTGTATTGATTGACCACTGTACCTCGGTTTAGGTAAATAGTGATTTTTTCCAGTTTGTACGTTTTATAAAGCAAATAAGATTGCAGATGGTAGTTTCTACACTAGACAGACCTAATAAAATCAAAATAAGCGAAAGAAATGAAGATTTGAAAAATTTTAAAAATTTTAGGAAATTACGATTATGGGAAAACGAATTATGTGGAAATCAATATTTTAGCGGTAGAAATTTATCATAAAAACTATAGATAAATACGGGGGGCGGTTAAATACACTATTAACAAAGAAAATTTGAACGGAAAAGGCCACTTTTCACCCGAGTTATAGATGAATACCTGTTTTTATTGACGAATTCACGTAAATAAGAGACTGAAAATATGTAAATTATATATATATATATATATATATAACATTAAGAATTAACCAAGAAAACTGAATAGGATTACGGGGAGCAGTTAGTTACACTATTTAAATAGAAAATTTTAAAGGGAAAGGCCAATTGTCAGCCGTGCTTTAGATGAATACGTGTTTTTATTGATGAATTCACGTAAATAAGAGACTGAAAATATGAAAATTATATACATAACGTTAAGAATTAACCAAGAAAACTGTATAGGATTACGGAGGCCAGTTAGTTACACTACTAAAATAGAAAATTTAAAAGGAAAAGGCCACTTTTCAGCCAAGTTATAGATGAATACGTATTTTTATTGATGAATTGACGTAAATAAGAAACTGAAAATATGATAATTATATATATAATTACGTTAGGAATTAACCAGGAAAACTATATAATATTACAGGGGGCAATTAGTTACACTATTTAAATAGAAAATTTTAAAGGAAAAGGCCAATTTTCAGCCGTGCTATAAATGAATACGTGTTTTTATTGATGAATTCACGTAAATAAGAGACTGAAAATATGAAAATAATATATATATATATATATATATATATATATATATATATATATATATATATATATATATATATATATATATATATATATATATATATATATATATATATATATATATATGTATATCGTTAAAAATTAACTAAGAAAACTGTATAGTATTACGGAGGGCAGTTCGTTACACTATTTAAATAGAAAATTTAAAAGGAAAAGGCCACTTTTCAGCCGAGTTATAGATGAATACCAGTTTTTTTGATAAATTCACGTAAATAAGAGACTGAAAATATGAAAATTATATACATAACGTTAAGAATTAACCAAGAAAACTGTATAGGATTACGAAGAGCTGTTAGTTACACTATTAAAATAGAAAATTTAAAAGGAAGAGACCACTTTTCAGCCGAGTTATAGATGAATACGTGTTTTTATTGATGAATTCACGTAAATAAGAGACTGAAAATATGAAAATTATATATATAATTACGTTAGGAATTAACCAAGAAAACTATATAGAATTACAGGGGGCTATTCGTTACACCATTTAAATAGAAAATTTTAATGGAAAAGGCCAATTTTCAGCCGTGCTATAGATGAATACCTGTTTTTATTGATGAATTCACGTAAATATGAGACTGAAAATATGAAAATTATATATATATAACGTTAGGAATTAACCAAGAAAACTATATAGGGTTACAAGGAGCAATAGTTTACACTATTAAAATAGAAAATTTAAAAGGAAGAGGCCACTTTTCAGCCGAGTTATAGATGAATACGTGTTTTTATTGATGAATTCACGTAAATAAGAGACTGAAAATATAAAAATTATATATATAATGTTAAGAATTAACCAAGAAAACTGTATAGGATTACGGAGGGCAGATAGTTACACTATTAAAATAGAAAATTTAAAAGGAAAAGGCCTATTTTCAGCCGTGCTGTAGATGAATACGTGTTTTTATTGATGAATTCACGTAAATAAGAGACTGAAAATATGAAAATTATATATATAACTTCAGGAATTAACCAAGAAAACTATATAAGATTACGGGGATATATTAGTTACACTATTTGAATAGAAATTTTAAAAGGAAAAGGCCAATTTTCAGCCGTGCTATAGATGAATACGTGTTTTTATTGATGAATTCACGTAAATTAGAGACTGAAAATATGAAAATTATATATATAATTACGTTAGGAATTAACCAAGAAAACTATATAATATTACAGGGGGCAATTAGTTACACTATTTAAATAGAAAATTTTAAAGGAAAAGGCCAATTTTCAGCCGTGCTATAGATGAATACGTGTTTTTATTGATGAATTCACGTAAATAAGACACTGAAAATATGAAAATAATATATATATCGTTAAAAATTAACCAAGAAAACTGTATAGTATTACGGAGGGCAGTTAGTTACACTATTTAAATAGAAAATTTAAAAGGAAAAGGCCACTTTTCAGCCGAGTTATAGATGAATACCAGTTTTTATTGATAAATTCACGTAAATAAGAGACTGAAAATATGAAAATTATATACATAACGTTAAGAATTAACCAAGAAAACTGTATAGGATTACGAAGAGCTGTTAGTTACACTATTAAAATAGAAAATTTAAAAGGAAGAGACCACTTTTCAGCCGAGTTATAGATGAATACGTGTTTTTATTGATGAATTCACGTAAATAAGAGACTGAAAATATGAAAATTATATATATAATTACGTTAGGAATTAACCAAGAAAACTGTATAGAATTACAGGGGGCAGTTAGTTACACTATTAAAATAGAAAATTTAAAAAGAAAAGGCCTATTTTCAGCCGTGCAATAGATGAATACGTGTTTTTATTGATGAATTTAAGTAAGAAATAGACTGAAAATATGAAAATTAAATATATAACGTTACGAATTTACTGAGAAAACTATAATGAAATGTGGGGAGCAATTAACTACGCAATTTAAAGAAGATTTGAACGAAATATACCAATGTTTAGAAAAGTTATTAGCGAATTTATAGTTGAATTTATGTGAATGTATTGATTGACCACATTACCTCGGTGTAGGTAAATAGTGATTTTTCCAGTTTTGTACGTTTGATAAAGCAAGTAGGAGTGCAGATGGGTTTTATCTACATAAGACGGACCTAATCAAAGCAAAAAGAGCGAAAGAAATGAAGATTCGAAAAATTTTAAAAATTTTAGGAAATTACGATTATGGGAAAACGAATTATGTGGAAATCAATATTTTAGCGGTAGAAATTTATCATAAAAACTATAGATAAATACGGGGGGCGGTTAAATACACTATTAACAAAGAAAATTTGAACGGAAAAGGCCACTTTTCACCCGAGTTATAGATGAATACCTGTTTTTATTGACGAATTCACGTAAATAAGAGACTGAAAATATGAAAATTTTATATATAACGTTAGGAATTAACCAAGAAAACTATATAGGATTACGAGTGGCAATTAGTTACACTATTGAAATAGAAAATTTAAAAGGAAAAGGCCAATTTTCAGCCGTGCTATAGATGAATACGTGTTTTTATTGACGAATTTAAGTAAGAAATAGACTGAAAATATGAAAATTAAATATATAACGTTACGAATTTACTGAGAAAACTATAATGAAATGTGGGGAGCAATTAACTACGCAATTTAAAGAAGATTTGAACGAAATATACCAATGTTTAAAAAAGTTATTAGCGAATTTATAGTTGAATTTATGTGATTGTATTGATTGACCACTATACCTCGGTTTAGGTAAATAGTGACTTTTTCCAGTTTTGTATGTTTTACAAAGCAAATAAGAGTGCAGATGGGTTTTATCTACATTAGACGGACCTAATAAAAGCAAAAAGAGCGAAGAAAATGAAGATTTGAAAAATTTTAAAAATTTTGGGAAATTACGATTATAGGAAAAGGAATTATGTGGAAATCAATATTTTAGCCGTAGAAATTTATTATAAAAACTATAGATAAATACGGGAGGTGGTTAAATTCACTATTAACAAAGAAAATTTAAACGGAAAAGGCCATTTTTCAGCCGAGTTATAGATGAATACGTGTTTTTATTGATGAATTCACGTAAATAAGAGATTGAAAATATGAAAATTATATATACAACGTTAAGAATTAACCAAGAAAACTGTATAGTATTACGGGGGGCAGTTAGTTACACTATTTAAATAGAAAATTTTGAAAGAAAAAGGCCACTTTTCAGCCGAGTTATAGATGAATACCTGTTTTTATTGATGAATTCACGTAAATAAGAGACTGAAAATAAGAAAATTATATATATATAATGTTAGGAATTAACCAAGAAAACTGTATAGGATTACGGGGGGCAGTTAGTTACACTATTTAAATAGAAAATTTTGAAAGAAAAAGGCCACTTTTCAGCCGAGTTATAGATGAATACCTGTTTATATTAATGAATTCACGTAAATAAGAGACTGAAAATATGAAAATTATATATAAATACGTTAGGAATTAACCAAGAAAACTATATAGGATTACAGGAGGATTAGTTTCACTATTTAAATAGAAAATTTTAAAGGAAAAACCAATTTTCAGCCGTGCTATGGATGAATACGTGTTTTTATTGATGAATTCACGTAAATAAGAGACTGAAAATATGAAAATTATATATATAACGTTAGGAATTAACCAAGAAAACTAAATAGCGTTACAAGGAGCAATAGTTTATACTATTTAAATAGAAAATTTAAAAGGAAGAGGCCACTTTTCAGCCGAGTTATAGATGAATACGTGTTTTTATTGATGAATTCACGTAAATAAGAGACTGAAAATATGAAAATTATATACATAACGTTAAGAATTAACCAAGAAAACTGTATAGGATTACGGAGGGGCAGTTAGTTACACTATTAAAATAGAAAATTTAAAAGGAAAAGGCCTATTTTCAGCCGTGCAATAGATGAATACGTGTTTTTATTGATGAATTTAAGTAAGAAATAGACTGAAAATATGAAAATTAAATATATAACGTTACGAATTTACTGAGAAAACTATAATGAAATGTGGGGAGCAATTAACTACGCAATTTAAAGAAGATTTGAACGAAATATACCAATGTATAGAAAAGTTATTAGCGAATTTATAGTTGAATTTATGTGATTGTATTGATTGACCACTATACCTCGGTGTAGGTAAATAGTGATTTTTCCAGTTTTGTACGTTTGATAAAGCAAGTAGGAGTGCAGATGGGTTTTATCTACATTAGACGGACCTAATGAAAGCAAAAAGAGCGAAAGAAATGAAGATTCGAAAAATTTTAAAAATTTTAGGAAATTACGATTATGGGAAAACGAATTATGTGGAAATCATTATTTTAGCGATAGAAATTTATTATAAAAACTATAGATTAATACGGGGAGCGGTTAAATACACTATTAACAAAGAAAATTTAAACGGAAAAGGCCACTTTTCAGCCGAGTTATAGATGAATACGTGTTTTTATTGATGAATTCACGTAAATAACAGACTGAAAATATGAAAATTTTATATATAACGTTAGGAATTAACCAAGAAAACTATATAGGATTACGAAAGGCAATTAGTTACACTATTGAAATAGAAAATTTAAAAGGAAAAGGCCAATTTTCAGCCGTGCTATAGATGAATACGTGTTTTTATTGACGAATTTAAGTAAGAAATAGACTGAAAATATGAAAATTAAATATATAACGTTACGAATTTACTGAGAAAACTATAATGAAATGTGGGGAGCAATTAACTACGCAATTTAAAGAAGATTTGAACGAAATATACCAATGTTTAAAAAAGTTATTAGCGAATTTATAGTTGAATTTATGTGATTGTATTGATTGACCACTATACCTCGGTTTAGGTAAATAGTGACTTTTTCCAGTTTTGTATGTTTTATGAAGCAAATAAGAGTGCAGATGGGTTTTATCTACATTAGACGGACCTAATAAAAGCAAAAAGAGCGAAGAAAATGAAGATTTGAAAAATTTTAAAAATTTTAGGAAATTACGATTATAGGAAAACGAATTATGTGGAAATCAATATTTTAGCCGTAGAAATTTATTATAAAAACTATAGATAAATACGGGAGGTGGTTAAATTCACTATTAACAAAGAAAATTTAAACGGAAAAGGCCACTTTTCAGCCGAGTTATAGATGAATACGTGTTTTTATTGATGAATTCACGTTAATAAGAGACTGAAAATACGAAAATTATATATACAACGTTAAGAATTAACCAAGAAAACTGTATAGTATTACGGGGGGCAGTTAGTTACACTATTTAAATAGAAAATTTTGAAAGAAAAAGGCCACTTTTCAGCCGAGTTATAGATGAATACCTGTTTTTATTGATGAATTCACGTAAATAAGAGACTGAAAATAAGAAAATTATATATATAACGTTAGGAATTAACCAAGAAAACTATATAGGATTACGGGGGGCAGTTAGTTACACTATTTAAATAGAAAATTTAAAAGGAAAAGGCCTATTTTCAGCCGTGCAATAGATGAATACGTGTTTTTATTGATGAATTTAAGTAAGAAATAGACTGAAAATATGAAAATTAAATATATAACGTTACGAATTTACTGAGAAAACTATAATGAAATGTGGGGAGCAATTAACTAAGCAATTTAAAGAAGATTCGAACGAAATATACCAATGTTTAGAAAAGTTATTAGCGAATTTATAGTTGAATTTATGTGATTGTATTGATTGACCACTATACCTCGGTGTAGGTAAATAGTGATTTTTCCAGTTTTGTATGTTTTATAAAGCAAGTAGGAGTGCAGATGGGTTTTATCTACATAAGACGGACCTAATGAAAGCAAAAAGAGCGAAAGAAATGAAGATTCGAAAAATTTTAAAAATTTTAGGAAATTACGATTATGGGAAAACGAATTATGTGGAAATCATTATTTTAGCGATAGAAATTTATTATAAAAACTATAGATAAATACGGGGAGCGGTTGAATACACTATTAACAAAGAAAATTTAAACGGAAAAGGCCACTTTTCAGCCGAGTTATAGATGAATACTTGTTTTTATTGATGAATTCACGTAAATAAGAGACTGAAAATATGAAAATTTTATATATAACGTTAGGAATTAACCAAGAAAAATATATAGGATTACGAGAGGCAATTAGTTACACTATTGAAATAGAAAATTTAAAAGGAAAAGGCCAATTTTCAGCCGTGCTATAGATGAATACGTGTTTTTATTGACGAATTTAAGTAAGAAATAGACTGAAAATATGAAAATTAAATATATAACGTTACGAATTTACTGAGAAAACTATAACGAAATGTGCGGAGCAATTAACTACGCAATTTAAAGAAGATTTGAACGAAATATACCAATGTTTAAAAAAGTTATTAGCGAATTTATAGTTGAATTTATGTGATTGTATTGATTGACCACTATACCTCGGTTTAGGTAAATAGTGACTTTTTCCAGTTTTGTATGTTTTACAAAGCAAATAAGAGTGCAGATGGGTTTTATCTACATTAGACGGACCTAATAAAAGCAAAAAGAGCGAAGAAAATGAAGATTTGAAAAATTTTAAAAATTTTAGGAAATTACGATTATGGGAAAACGAATTATGTGGAAATCATTATTTTAGCGATAGAAATTTATTATAAAAACTATAGATAAATACGGGGAGCGGTTGAATACACTATTAACAAAGAAAATTTAAACGGAAAAGGCCACTTTTCAGCCGAGTTATAGATGAATACTTGTTTTTATTGATGAATTCACGTAAATAAGAGACTGAAAATATGAAAATTTTATATATAACGTTAGGAATTAACCAAGAAAAATATATAGGATTACGAGAGGCAATTAGTTACACTATTGAAATAGAAAATTTAAAAGGAAAAGGCCAATTTTCAGCCGTGCTATAGATGAATACGTGTTTTTATTGACGAATTTAAGTAAGAAATAGACTGAAAATATGAAAATTAAATATATAACGTTACGAATTTACTGAGAAAACTATAATGAAATGTGGGGAGCAATTAACTACGCAATTTAAAGAAGATTTGAACGAAATATACCAATGTTTAAAAAAGTTATTAGCGAATTTATAGTTGAATTTATGTGATTGTATTGATTGACCACTATACCTCGGTTTAGGTAAATAGTGACTTTTTCCAGTTTTGTATGTTTTATGAAGCAAATAAGAGTGCAAATGGGTTTTATCTACATTAGACGGACCTAATAAAAGCAAAAAGAGCGAAGAAAATGAAGATTTGAAAAATTTTAAAAATTTTAGGAAATTACGATTATAGGAAAACGAATTATGTGGAAATCAATATTTTAGCCGTAGAAATTTATTATAAAAACTATAGATAAATACGGGAGGTGGTTAAATTCACTATTAACAAAGAAAATTTAAACGGAAAAGGCCACTTTTCAGCCGAGTTATAGATGAATACGTGTTTTTATTGATGAATTCACGTTAATAAGAGACTGAAAATATGAAAATTATATATATAACGTTAGGAATTAACCAAGAAAACTATATAGGATTACGGGGGGCAGTTAGTTACACTATTTAAATAGAAAATTTTGAAAGAAAAAGGCCACTTTTCAGCCGAGTTATAGATGAATACCTGTTTTTATTGATGAATTCACGTAAATAAGAGACTGAAAATAAGAAAATTATATATATAACGTTAGGAATTAACCAAGAAAACTATATAGGATTACGGGGGGCAGTTAGTTACACTATTTAAATAGAAAATTTAAAAGGAAAAGGCCTATTTTCAGCCGTGCAATAGATGAATACGTGTTTTTATTGATGAATTTAAGTAAGAAATAGACTGAAAATATGAAAATTAAATATATAACGTTACGAATTTACTGAGAAAACTATAATGAAATGTGGGGAGCAATTAACTAAGCAATTTAAAGAAGATTCGAACGAAATATACCAATGTTTAGAAAAGTTATTAGCGAATTTATAGTTGAATTTATGTGATTGTATTGATTGACCACTATACCTCGGTGTAGGTAAATAGTGATTTTTCCAGTTTTGTATGTTTTATAAAGCAAGTAGGAGTGCAGATGGGTTTTATCTACATAAGACGGACCTAATGAAAGCAAAAAGAGCGAAGAAAATGAAGATTTGAAAAATTTTAAAAATTTTGGGAAATTACGATTATAGGAAAACGAATTATGTGGAAATCAATATTTTAGCCATAGAAATTTATTATAAAAACTATAGATAAATACGGGAGGTGGTTAAATTCACTATTAACAAAGAAAATTTAAACGGAAAAGGCCATTTTTCAGCCGAGTTATAGATGAATACGTGTTTTTATTGATGAATTCACGTAAATAAGAGACTGAAAATAAGAAAATTATATATATATATAACGTTAGGAATTAACCAAGAAAAC
This sequence comes from Parnassius smintheus behrii, assembly GCA_036936625.1. Lineage (NCBI taxonomy): Eukaryota > Metazoa > Arthropoda > Insecta > Lepidoptera > Papilionidae > Parnassius > Parnassius smintheus. Next base: position 275,373 of record JAUPFT010000030.1, read on the forward strand.
TGTATAGGATTACGGGGGGCAGTTAGTTACACTATTTAAATAGAAAATTTAAAAGGAAAAGGCCTATTTTCAGCCGTGCAATAGACGAATACGTGTTTTTATTGATGAATTTAAGTAAGAAATAGACTGAAAATATGAAAATTAAATATATAACGTTACGAATTTACTGAGAAAACTATAATGAAATGTGGGGAGCAATTAACTACGCAATTTAAAGAAGATTCGAACGAAATATACCAATGTTTAGAAAAGTTATTAGCGAATTTATAGTTGAATTTATGTGATTGTATTGATTGACCACTATACCTCGGTGTAGGTAAATAGTGATTTTTCCAGTTTTGTATGTTTTATAAAGCAAGTAGGAGTGCAGATGGGTTTTATCTACATAAGACGGACCTAATGAAAGCAAAAAGAGCGAAAGAAATGAAGATTCGAAAAATTTTAAAAATTTTAGGAAATTACGATTATGGGAAAACGAATTATGTGGAAATCATTATTTTAGCGATAGAAATTTATTATAAAAACTATAGATAAATACGGGGAGCGGTTGAATACACTATTAACAAAGAAAATTTAAACGGAAAAGGCCACTTTTCAGCCGAGTTATAGATGAATACTTGTTTTTATTGATGAATTCACGTAAATAAGAGACTGAAAATATGAAAATTTTATATATAACGTTAGGAATTAACCAAGAAAAATATATAGGATTACGAGAGGCAATTAGTTACACTATTGAAATAGAAAATTTAAAAGGAAAAGGCCAATTTTCAGCCGTGCTATAGATGAATACGTGTTTTTATTGACGAATTTAAGTAAGAAATAGACTGAAAATATGAAAATTAAATATATAACGTTACGAATTTACTGAGAAAACTATAATGAAATGTGGGGAGCAATTAACTACGCAATTTAAAGAAGATTTGAACGAAATATACCAATGTTTAAAAAAGTTATTAGCGAATTTATAGTTGAATTTATGTGATTGTAATGATTGACCACTATACCTCGGTTTAGGTAAATAGTGACTTTTTCCAGTTTTGTATGTTTTATGAAGCAAATAAGAGTGCAAATGGGTTTTATCTACATTAGACGGACCTAATAAAAGCAAAAAGAGCGAAGAAAATGAAGATTTGAAAAATTTTAAAAATTTTAGGAAATTACGATTATAGGAAAACGAATTATGTGGAAATCAATATTTTAGCCGTAGAAATTTATTATAAAAACTATAGATAAATACGGGAGGTGGTTAAATTCACTATTAACAAAGAAAATTTAAACGGAAAAGGCCACTTTTCAGCCGAGTTATAGATGAATACGTGTTTTTATTGATGAATTCACGTAAATAAGAGACTGAAAATATGAAAATTATATATACAACGTTAAGAATTAACCAAGAAAACTGTATAGTATTACGGGGGGCAGTTAGTTACACTATTAAATAGAAAATTTTGAAAGAAAAAGGCCACTTTTCAGCCGAGTTATAGATGAATACCTGTTTTTATTGATGAATTCACGTAAATAAGAGACTGAAAATATGAAAATTATATATACAACGTTAAGAATTAACCAAGAAAACTGTATAGTATTACGGGGGGCAGTTAGTTTCACCATTTAAATAGAAAATTTTGAAAGAAAAAGGCCACTTTTCAGCCGAGTTATAGATGAATACCTGTTTTTATTGATGAATTCACGTAAATAAGAGACTGAAAATAAGAAAATTATATATATAACGTTAGGAATTAACCAAGAAAACTGTATAGTATTACGAGGGGCAGTTAGTTACACTATTTAAATAGAAAATTTAAAAGGAAAAGGCCTATTTTCAGCCGTGCAATAGACGAATACGTGTTTTTATTGATGAATTTAAGTAAGAAATAGATTGAAAATATGAAAATTAAATATATAACGTTACGAATTTACTGAGAAAACTATAATGAAATGTGGGGATCAATTAACTACGCAATTTAAAGAAGATTCGAACGAAATATACCAATGTTTAGAAAAGTTATTAGCGAATTTATAGTTGAATTTATGTGATTGTATTGATTGACCACTATACCTCGGTGTAGGTAAATAGTGATTTTTCCAGTTTTGTATGTTTTATAAAGCAAGTAGGAGTGCAGATGGGTTTAATCTACATAAGACGGACCTAATGAAAGCAAAAAAAGCGAAAGAAATGAAGATTCGAAAAATTTTAAAAATTTTAGGAAATTACGATTATGGGAAAACGAATTATGTGGAAATCATTATTTTAGCGATAGAAATTTATTATAAAAACTATAGATAAATACGGGGAGCGGTTGAATACACTATTAACAAAGAAAATTTAAACGGAAAAGGCCACTTTTCAGCCGAGTTATAGATGAATACGTGTTTTTATTGATGAATTCACGTAAATAAGAGACTGAAAATATGAAAATTTTATATATAACGTTAGGAATTAACCAAGAAAACTATATAGGATTACGAGTGGCAATTAGTTACACTATTGAAATAGAAAATTTAAAAGGAAAAGGCCAATTTTCAGCCGTGCTATAGATGAATACGTGTTTTTATTGACGAATTTAAGTAAGAAATAGACTGAAAAATATGAAAATTAAATATATAACGTTACGAATTTACTGAGAAAACTATAATGAAATGTGGGGAGCAATTAACTACGCAATTTAAAGAAGATTTGAACGAAATATACCAATGTTTAAAAAAGTTATTAGCGAATTTATAGTTGAATTTATGTGATTGTATTGATTGACCACTATACCTCGGTTTAGGTAAATAGTGACTTTTTCCAGTTTTGTATGTTTTACAAAGCAAATAAGAGTGCAGATGGGTTTTATCTACATTAGACGGACCTAATAAAAGCAAAAAGAGCGAAGAAAATGAAGATTTGAAAAATTTTAAAAATTTTGGGAAATTACGATTATAGGAAAACGAACTATGTGGAAATCAATATTTTAGCCATAGAAATTTATTATAAAAACTATAGATAAATACGGGAGGTGGTTAAATTCACTATTAACAAAGAAAATTTAAACGGAAAAGGCCATTTTTCAGCCGAGTTATAGATGAATACGTGTTTTTATTGATGAATTCACGTAAATAAGAGACTGAAAATAAGAAAATTATATATATATATAACGTTAGGAATTAACCAAGAAAACTGTATAGGATTACGGGGGGCAGTTAGTTACACTATTTAAATAGAAAATTTAAAAGGAAAAGGCCTATTTTCAGCCGTGCAATAGACGAATACGTGTTTTTATTGATGAATTTAAGTAAGAAATAGACTGAAAATATGAAAATTAAATATATAACGTTACGAATTTACTGAGAAAACTATAATGAAATGTGGGGAGCAATTAACTACGCAATTTAAAGAAGATTCGAACGAAATATACCAATGTTTAGAAAAGTTATTAGCGAATTTATAGTTGAATTTATGTGATTGTATTGATTGACCACTATACCTCGGTGTAGGTAAATAGTGATTTTTCCAGTTTTGTATGTTTTATAAAGCAAGTAGGAGTGCAGATGGGTTTTATCTACATAAGACGGACCTAATGAAAGCAAAAAAAGCGAAAGAAATGAAGATTCGAAAAATTTTAAAAATTTTAGGAAATTACGATTATGGGAAAACGAATTATGTGGAAATCATTATTTTAGCGATAGAAATTTATTATAAAAACTATAGATAAATACGGGGAGCGGTTGAATACACTATTAACAAAGAAAATTTAAACGGAAAAGGCCACTTTTCAGCCGAGTTATAGATGAATACGTGTTTTTATTGATGAATTCACGTAAATAAGAGACTGAAAATATGAAAATTTTATATATAACGTTAGGAATTAACCAAGAAAACTGTATAGGATTACGGGGGGCAGTTAGTTACACTATTTAAATAGAAAATTTAAAAGGAAAAGGCCTATTTTCAGCCGTGCAATAGACGAATACGTGTTTTTATTGATGAATTTAAGTAAGAAATAGACTGAAAATATGAAAATTAAATATATAACGTTACGAATTTACTGAGAAAACTATAATGAAATGTGGGGAGCAATTAACTACGCAATTTAAAGAAGATTCGAACGAAATATACCAATGTTTAGAAAAGTTATTAGCGAATTTATAGTTGAATTTATGTGATTGTATTGATTGACCACTATACCTCGGTGTAGGTAAATAGTGATTTTTCCAGTTTTGTATGTTTTATAAAGCAAGTAGGAGTGCAGATGGGTTTTATCTACATAAGACGGACCTAATGAAAGCAAAAAAAGCGAAAGAAATGAAGATTCGAAAAATTTTAAAAATTTTAGGAAATTACGATTATGGGAAAACGAATTATGTGGAAATCATTATTTTAGCGATAGAAATTTATTATAAAAACTATAGATAAATACGGGGAGCGGTTGAATACACTATTAACAAAGAAAATTTAAACGGAAAAGGCCACTTTTCAGCCGAGTTATAGATGAATACGTGTTTTTATTGATGAATTCACGTAAATAAGAGACTGAAAATATGAAAATTTTATATATAACGTTAGGAATTAACCAAGAAAACTATATAGGATTACGAGTGGCAATTAGTTACACTATTGAAATAGAAAATTTAAAAGGAAAAGGCCAATTTTCAGCCGTGCTATAGATGAATACGTGTTTTTATTGACGAATTTAAGTAAGAAATAGACTGAAAATATGAAAATTAAATATATAACGTTACGAATTTACTGAGAAAACTATAATGAAATGTGGGGAGCAATTAACTACGCAATTTAAAGAAGATTTGAACGAAATATACCAATGTTTAAAAAAGTTATTAGCGAATTTATAGTTGAATTTATGTGATTGTATTGATTGACCACTATACCTCGGTTTAGGTAAATAGTGACTTTTTCCAGTTTTGTATGTTTTACAAAGCAAATAAGAGTGCAGATGGGTTTTATCTACATTAGACGGACCTAATAAAAGCAAAAAGAGCGAAGAAAATGAAGATTTGAAAAATTTTAAAAATTTTGGGAAATTACGATTATAGGAAAAGGAATTATGTGGAAATCAATATTTTAGCCGTAGAAATTTATTATAAAAACTATAGATAAATACGGGAGGTGGTTAAATTCACTATTAAAAAAGAAAATTTAAACGGAAAAGGCCATTTTTCAGCCGAGTTATAGATGAATACGTGTTTTTATTGATGAATTCACGTAAATAAGAGATTGAAAATATGAAAATTATATATACAACGTTAAGAATTAACCAAGAAAACTGTATAGTATTACGGGGGGCAGTTAGTTACACTATTTAAATAGAAAATTTTGAAAGAAAAAGGCCACTTTTCAGCCGAGTTATAGATGAATACCTGTTTTTATTGATGAATTCACGTAAATAAGAGACTGAAAATAAGAAAATTATATATATATAACGTTAGGAATTAACCAAGAAAACTGTATAGGATTACGGGGGGCAGTTAGTTACACTATTTAAATAGAAAATTTAAAAGGAAAAGACCACTTTTCAGCCGAGTTATAGATGAATACCTGTTTATATTAATGAATTCACGTAAATAAGAGACTGAAAATATGAAAATTATATATAAATACGTTAGGAATTAACCAAGAAAACTATATAGGATTACAGGAGGATTAGTTTCACTATTTAAATAGAAAATTTTAAAGGAAAAACCAATTTTCAGCCGTGCTATGGATGAATACGTGTTTTTATTGATGAATTCACGTAAATAAGAGACTGAAAATATGAAAATTATATATATAACGTTAGGAATTAACCAAGAAAACTAAATAGCGTTACAAGGAGCAATAGTTTATACTATTTAAATAGAAAATTTAAAAGGAAGAGGCCACTTTTCAGCCGAGTTATAGATGAATACGTGTTTTTATTGATGAATTCACGTAAATAAGAGACTGAAAATATGAAAATTATATACATAACGTTAAGAATTAACCAAGAAAACTGTATAGGATTACGGAGGGGCAGTTAGTTACACTATTAAAATAGAAAATTTAAAAGGAAAAGGCCTATTTTCAGCCGTGCAATAGATGAATACGTGTTTTTATTGATGAATTTAAGTAAGAAATAGACTGAAAATATGAAAATTAAATATATAACGTTACGAATTTACTGAGAAAACTATAATGAAATGTGGGGAGCAATTAACTACGCAATTTAAAGAAGATTTGAACGAAATATACCAATGTTTAGAAAAGTTATTAGCGAATTTATAGTTGAATTTATGTGATTGTATTGATTGACCACTATACCTCGGTGTAGGTAAATAGTGATTTTTCCAGTTTTGTACGTTTGATAAAGCAAGTAGGAGTGCAGATGGGTTTTATCTACATTAGACGGACCTAATGAAAGCAAAAAGAGCGAAAGAAATGAAGATTCGAAAAATTTTAAAAATTTTAGGAAATTACGATTATGGGAAAACGAATTATGTGGAAATCATTATTTTAGCGATAGAAATTTATTATAAAAACTATAGATTAATACGGGGAGCGGTTAAATACACTATTAACAAAGAAAATTTAAACGGAAAAGGCCACTTTTCAGCCGAGTTATAGATGAATACGTGTTTTTATTGATGAATTCACGTAAATAAGAGACTGAAAATATGAAAATTTTATATATAACGTTAGGAATTAACCAAGAAAACTATATAGGATTACGAGTGGCAATTAGTTACACTATTGAAATAGAAAATTTAAAAGGAAAAGGCCAATTTTCAGCCGTGCTATAGATGAATACGTGTTTTTATTGACGAATTTAAGTAAGAAATAGACTGAAAATATGAAAATTAAATATATAACGTTACGAATTTACTGAGAAAACTATAATGAAATGTGGGGAGCAATTAACTACGCAATTTAAAGAAGATTTGAACGAAATATACCAATGTTTAAAAAAGTTATTAGCGAATTTATAGTTGAATTTATGTGATTGTATTGATTGACCACTATACCTCGGTTTAGGTAAATAGTGACTTTTTCCAGTTTTGTATGTTTTACAAAGCAAATAAGAGTGCAGATGGGTTTTATCTACATTAGACGGACCTAATAAAAGCAAAAAGAGCGAAGAAAATGAAGATTTGAAAAATTTTAAAAATTTTGGGAAATTACGATTATAGGAAAAGGAATTATGTGGAAATCAATATTTTAGCCGTAGAAATTTATTATAAAAACTATAGATAAATACGGGAGGTGGTTAAATTCACTATTAAAAAAGAAAATTTAAACGGAAAAGGCCATTTTTCAGCCGAGTTATAGATGAATACGTGTTTTTATTGATGAATTCACGTAAATAAGAGATTGAAAATATGAAAATTATATATACAACGTTAAGAATTAACCAAGAAAACTGTATAGTATTACGGGGGGCAGTTAGTTACACTATTTAAATAGAAAATTTTGAAAGAAAAAGGCCACTTTTCAGCCGAGTTATAGATGAATACCTGTTTTTATTGATGAATTCACGTAAATAAGAGACTGAAAATAAGAAAATTATATATATATAACGTTAGGAATTAACCAAGAAAACTGTATAGGATTACGGGGGGCAGTTAGTTACACTATTTAAATAGAAAATTTAAAAGGAAAAGACCACTTTTCAGCCGAGTTATAGATGAATACCTGTTTATATTAATGAATTCACGTAAATAAGAGACTGAAAATATGAAAATTATATATAAATACGTTAGGAATTAACCAAGAAAACTATATAGGATTACAGGAGGATTAGTTTCACTATTTAAATAGAAAATTTTAAAGGAAAAACCAATTTTCAGCCGTGCTATGGATGAATACGTGTTTTTATTGATGAATTCACGTAAATAAGAGACTGAAAATATGAAAATTATATATATAACGTTAGGAATTAACCAAGAAAACTAAATAGCGTTACAAGGAGCAATAGTTTATACTATTTAAATAGAAAATTTAAAAGGAAGAGGCCACTTTTCAGCCGAGTTATAGATGAATACGTGTTTTTATTGATGAATTCACGTAAATAAGAGACTGAAAATATGAAAATTATATACATAACGTTAAGAATTAACCAAGAAAACTGTATAGGATTACGGAGGGGCAGTTAGTTACACTATTAAAATAGAAAATTTAAAAGGAAAAGGCCTATTTTCAGCCGTGCAATAGATGAATACGTGTTTTTATTGATGAATTTAAGTAAGAAATAGACTGAAAATATGAAAATTAAATATATAACGTTACGAATTTACTGAGAAAACTATAATGAAATGTGGGGAGCAATTAACTACGCAATTTAAAGAAGATTTGAACGAAATATACCAATGTTTAGAAAAGTTATTAGCGAATTTATAGTTGAATTTATGTGATTGTATTGATTGACCACTATACCTCGGTGTAGGTAAATAGTGATTTTTCCAGTTTTGTACGTTTGATAAAGCAAGTAGGAGTGCAGATGGGTTTTATCTACATTAGACGGACCTAATGAAAGCAAAAAGAGCGAAAGAAATGAAGATTCGAAAAATTTTAAAAATTTTAGGAAATTACGATTATGGGAAAACGAATTATGTGGAAATCATTATTTTAGCGATAGAAATTTATTATAAAAACTATAGATTAATACGGGGAGCGGTTAAATACACTATTAACAAAGAAAATTTAAACGGAAAAGGCCACTTTTCAGCCGAGTTATAGATGAATACGTGTTTTTATTGATGAATTCACGTAAATAACAGACTGAAAATATGAAAATTTTATATATAACGTTAGGAATTAACCAAGAAAACTATATAGGATTACGAAAGGCAATTAGTTACACTATTGAAATAGAAAATTTAAAAGGAAAAGGCCAATTTTCAGCCGTGCTATAGATGAATACGTGTTTTTATTGACGAATTTAAGTAAGAAATAGACTGAAAATATGAAAATTAAATATATAACGTTACGAATTTACTGAGAAAACTATAATGAAATGTGGGGAGCAATTAACTACGCAATTTAAAGAAGATTTGAACGAAATATACCAATGTTTAGAAAAGTTATTAGCGAATTTATAGTTGAATTTATGTGAATGTATTGATTGACCACATTACCTCGGTGTAGGTAAATAGTGATTTTTCCAGTTTTGTACGTTTGATAAAGCAAGTAGGAGTGCAGATGGGTTTTATCTACATAAGACGGACCTAATCAAAGCAAAAAGAGCGAAAGAAATGAAGATTCGAAAAATTTTAAAAATTTTAGGAAATTACGATTATGGGAAAACGAATTATGTGGAAATCAATATTTTAGCGGTAGAAATTTATCATAAAAACTATAGATAAATACGGGGGGCGGTTAAATACACTATTAACAAAGAAAATTTGAACGGAAAAGGCCACTTTTCACCCGAGTTATAGATGAATACCTGTTTTTATTGACGAATTCACGTAAATAAGAGACTGAAAATATGTAAATTATATATATATAACGTTAAGAATTAACCAAGAAAACTGTATAGGATTACGGGGGGCAGTTAGTTACACTATTTAAATAGAAAATTTAAAAGGAAAAGGCCACTTTTCAGCCAAGTTATAGATGAATACGTGTTTTTATTGATGAATTGACGTAAATAAGAAACTGAAAATATGAAAATTATATATATAATTACGTTAGGAATTAACCAAGAAAACTATATAATATTACAGGGGGCAATTAGTTACACTATTTAAATAGAAAATTTTAAAGGAAAAGGCCAATTTTCAGCCGTGCTATAGATGAATACGTGTTTTTATTGATGAATTCACGTAAATAAGACACTGAAAATATGAAAATAATATATATATCGTTAAAAATTAACCAAGAAAACTGTATAGTATTACGGAGGGCAGTTAGTTACACTATTTAAATAGAAAATTTAAAAGGAAAAGGCCACTTTTCAGCCGAGTTATAGATGAAAACCAGTTTTTATTGATAAATTCACGTAAATAAGAGACTGAAAATATGAAAATTATATACATAACGTTAAGAATTAACCAAGAAAACTGTATAGGATTACGAAGAGCTGTTAGTTACACTATTAAAATAGAAAATTTAAAAGGAAGAGACCACTTTTCAGCCGAGTTATAGATGAATACGTGTTTTTATTGATGAATTCACGTAAATAAGAGACTGAAAATATGAAAATTATATATATAATTACGTTAGGAATTAACCAAGAAAACTGTATAGAATTACAGGGGGCAGTTAGTTACACTATTAAAATAGAAAATTTAAAAGGAAAAGGCCTATTTTCAGCCGTGCAATAGATGAATACGTGTTTTTATTGATGAATTTAAGTAAGAAATAGACTGAAAATATGAAAATTAAATATATAACGTTACGAATTTACTGAGAAAACTATAATGAAATGTGGGGAGCAATTAACTACGCAATTTAAAGAAGATTTGAACGAAATATACCAATGTTTAGAAAAGTTATTAGCGAATTTATAGTTGAATTTATGTGAATGTATTGATTGACCACATTACCTCGGTGTAGGTAAATAGTGATTTTTCCAGTTTTGTACGTTTGATAAAGCAAGTAGGAGTGCAGATGGGTTTTATCTACATAAGACGGACCTAATCAAAGCAAAAAGAGCGAAAGAAATGAAGATTCGAAAAATTTTAAAAATTTTAGGAAATTACGATTATGGGAAAACGAATTATGTGGAAATCATTATTTTAGCGATAGAAATTTATTATAAAAACTATAGATAAATACGGGGAGCGGTTGAATACACTATTAACAAAGAAAATTTAAACGGAAAAGGCCACTTTTCAGCCGAGTTATAGATAAATACGTGTTTTTATTGATGAATTCACGTAAATAAGAGACTGAAAATATGAAAATTTTATATATAACGTTAGGAATTAACCAAGAAAACTATATAGGATTACGAGAGGCAATTAGTTACACTATTGAAATAGAAAATTTAAAAGGAAAAGGCCAATTTTCAGCCGTGCTATAGATGAATACGTGTTTTTATTGACGAATTTAAGTAAGAAATAGAATGAAAATATGAAAATTAAATATATAAAGTTACGAATTTACTGAGAAAACTATAATGAAATGTGGGGAGCAATTAACTACGCAATTTAAAGAAGATTTGAACGAAATATACCAATGTTTAAAAAAGTTATTAGCGAATTTATAGTTGAATTTATGTGATTGTATTGATTGACCACTATACCTCGGTTTAGGTAAATAGTGACTTTTTCCAGTTTTGTATGTTTTATGAAGCAAATAAGAGTGCAGATGGGTTTTATCTACATTAGATGGACGTAATAAAAGCAAAAAGAGCGAAGAAAATGAAGATTTGAAAAATTTTAAAAATTTTAGGAAATTACGGTTATAGGAAAACGAATTATGTGGAAATCAATATTTTAGCCGTAGAAATTTATTATAAAAACTATAGATAAATACGGGAGGTGGTTAAATTCACTATTAAATAAGAAAATTTAAACGGAAAAGGCCACTTTTCAGCCGAGTTATAGATGAATACGTGTTTTTATTGATGAATTCACGTAAATAAGAGACTGAAAATATGAAAATTATATATACAACGTTAAGAATTAACCAAGAAAACTGTATAGTATTACGGGGGGCAGTTAGTTACACCATTTAAATAGAAAATTTTGAAAGAAAAAGGCCACTTTTCAGCCGAGTTATAGATGAATACCTGTTTTTATTGATGAATTCACGTAAATAAGAGACTGAAAATAAGAAAATTATATATATAACGTTAGGAATTAACCAAGAAAACTGTATAGGATTACGGGGGGCAGTTAGTTACACTATTTAAATAGAAAATTTAAAAGGAAAAGGCCTATTTTCAGCCGTGCAATAGACGAATACGTGTTTTTATTGATGAATTTAAGTAAGAAATAGACTGAAAATATGAAAATTAAATATATAACGTTACGAATTTACTGAGAAAACTATAATGAAATGTGGGGAGCAATTAACTACGCAATTTAAAGAAGATTCGAACGAAATATACCAATGTTTAGAAAAGTTATTAGCGAATTTATAGTTGAATTTATGTGATTGTATTGATTGACCACTATACCTCGGTGTAGGTAAATAGTGATTTTTCCAGTTTTGTATGTTTTATAAAGCAAGTAGGAGTGCAGATGGGTTTTATCTACATAAGACGGACCTAATGAAAGCAAAAAAAGCGAAAGAAATGAAGATTCGAAAAATTTTAAAAATTTTAGGAAATTACGATTATGGGAAAACGAATTATGTGGAAATCATTATTTTAGCGATAGAAATTTATTATAAAAACTATAGATAAATACGGGGAGCGGTTGAATACACTATTAACAAAGAAAATTTAAACGGAAAAGGCCACTTTTCAGCCGAGTTATAGATGAATACGTGTTTTTATTGATGAATTCACGTAAATAAGAGACTGAAAATATGAAAATTTTATATATAACGTTAGGAATTAACCAAGAAAACTATATAGGATTACGAGTGGCAATTAGTTACACTATTGAAATAGAAAATTTAAAAGGAAAAGGCCAATTTTCAGCCGTGCTATAGATGAATACGTGTTTTTATTGACGAATTTAAGTAAGAAATAGACTGAAAATATGAAAATTAAATATATAACGTTACGAATTTACTGAGAAAACTATAATGAAATGTGGGGAGCAATTAACTACGCAATTTAAAGAAGATTTGAACGAAATATACCAATGTTTAAAAAAGTTATTAGCGAATTTATAGTTGAATTTATGTGATTGTATTGATTGACCACTATACCTCGGTTTAGGTAAATAGTGACTTTTTCCAGTTTTGTATGTTTTACAAAGCAAATAAGAGTGCAGATGGGTTTTATCTACATTAGACGGACCTAATAAAAGCAAAAAGAGCGAAGAAAATGAAGATTTGAAAAATTTTAAAAATTTTGGGAAATTACGATTATAGGAAAACGAATTATGTGGAAATCAATATTTTAGCCGTAGAAATTTATTATAAAAACTATAGATAAATACGGGAGGTGGTTAAATTCACTATTAACAAAGAAAATTTAAACGGAAAAGGCCATTTTTCAGCCGAGTTATAGATGAATACGTGTTTTTATTGATGAATTCACGTAAATAAGAGACTGAAAATAAGAAAATTATATATATAACGTTAGGAATTAACCAAGAAAACTGTATAGGATTACGGGGGGCAGTTAGTTACACTATTTAAATAGAAAATTTAAAAGGAAAAGGCCTATTTTCAGCCGTTCAATAGACGAATACGTGTTTTTATTGATGAATTTAAGTAAGAAATAGACTGAAAATATGAAAATTAAATATATAACGTTACGAATTTACTGAGAAAACTATAATGAAATGTGGGGAGCAATTAACTACGCAATTTAAAGAAGATTCGAACGAAATATACCAATGTTTAGAAAAGTTATTAGCGAATTTATAGTTGAATTTATGTGATTGTATTGATTGACCACTATACCTCGGTGTAGGTAAATAGTGATTTTTCCAGTTTTGTATGTTTTATAAAGCAAGTAGGAGTGCAGATGGGTTTTATCTACATAAGACGGACCTAATGAAAGCAAAAAAAGCGAAAGAAATGAAGATTCGAAAAATTTTAAAAATTTTAGGAAATTACGATTATGGGAAAACGAATTATGTGGAAATCATTATTTTAGCGATAGAAATTTATTATAAAAACTATAGATAAATACGGGGAGCGGTTGAATACACTATTAACAAAGAAAATTTAAACGGAAAAGGCCACTTTTCAGCCGAGTTATAGATGAATACGTGTTTTTATTGATGAATTCACGTAAATAAGAGACTGAAAATATGAAAATTTTATATATAACGTTAGGAATTAACCAAGAAAACTATATAGGATTACGAGTGGCAATTAGTTACACTATTGAAATAGAAAATTTAAAAGGAAAAGGCCAATTTTCAGCCGTGCTATAGATGAATACGTGTTTTTATTGACGAATTTAAGTAAGAAATAGACTGAAAATATGAAAATTAAATATATAACGTTACGAATTTACTGAGAAAACTATAATGAAATGTGGGGAGCAATTAACTACGCAATTTAAAGAAGATTTGAACGAAATATACCAATGTTTAAAAAAGTTATTAGCGAATTTATAGTTGAATTTATGTGATTGTATTGATTGACCACTATACCTCGGTTTAGGTAAATAGTGACTTTTTCCAGTTTTGTATGTTTTACAAAGCAAATAAGAGTGCAGATGGGTTTTATCTACATTAGACGGACCTAATAAAAGCAAAAAGAGCGAAGAAAATGAAGATTTGAAAAATTTTAAAAATTTTGGGAAATTACGATTATAGGAAAAGGAATTATGTGGAAATCAATATTTTAGCCGTAGAAATTTATTATAAAAACTATAGATAAATACGGGAGGTGGTTAAATTCACTATTAACAAAGAAAATTTAAACGGAAAAGGCCATTTTTCAGCCGAGTTATAGATGAATACGTGTTTTTATTGATGAATTCACGTAAATAAGAGATTGAAAATATGAAAATTATATATACAACGTTAAGAATTAACCAAGAAAACTGTATAGTATTACGGGGGGCAGTTAGTTACACTATTTAAATAGAAAATTTTGAAAGAAAAAGGCCACTTTTCAGCCGAGTTATAGATGAATACCTGTTTTTATTGATGAATTCACGTAAATAAGAGACTGAAAATAAGAAAATTATATATATATAACGTTAGGAATTAACCAAGAAAACTGTATAGGATTACGGGGGGCAGTTAGTTACACTATTTAAATAGAAAATTTAAAAGGAAAAGACCACTTTTCAGCCGAGTTATAGATGAATACCTGTTTATATTAATGAATTCACGTAAATAAGAGACTGAAAATATGAAAATTATATATAAATACGTTAGGAATTAACCAAGAAAACTATATAGGATTACAGGAGGATTAGTTTCACTATTTAAATAGAAAATTTTAAAGGAAAAACCAATTTTCAGCCGTGCTATGGATGAATACGTGTTTTTATTGATGAATTCACGTAAATAAGAGACTGAAAATATGAAAATTATATATATTACGTTAGGAATTAACCAAGAAAACTAAATAGCGTTACAAGGAGCAATAGTTTATACTATTTAAATAGAAAATTTAAAAGGAAGAGGCCACTTTTCAGCCGAGTTATAGATGAATACGTGTTTTTATTGATGAATTCACGTAAATAAGAGACTGAAAATATGAAAATTATATACATAACGTTAAGAATTAACCAAGAAAACTGTATAGGATTACGGAGGGGCAGTTAGTTACACTATTAAAATAGAAAATTTAAAAGGAAAAGGCCTATTTTCAGCCGTGCAATAGATGAATACGTGTTTTTATTGATGAATTTAAGTAAGAAATAGACTGAAAATATGAAAATTAAATATATAACGTTACGAATTTACTGAGAAAACTATAATGAAATGTGGGGAGCAATTAACTACGCAATTTAAAGAAGATTTGAACGAAATATACCAATGTTTAAAAAAGTTATTAGCGAATTTATAGTTGAATTTATGTGATTGTATTGATTGACCACTATACCTCGGTTTAGGTAAATAGTGACTTTTTCCAGTTTTGTATGTTTTACAAAGCAAATAAGAGTGCAGATGGGTTTTATCTACATTAGACGGACCTAATAAAAGCAAAAAGAGCGAAGAAAATGAAGATTTGAAAAATTTTAAAAATTTTGGGAAATTACGATTATAGGAAAACGAATTATGTGGAAATCAATATTTTAACCGTAGAAATTTATTATAAAAACTATAGATAAATACGGGAGGTGGTTAAATTCACTATTAACAAAGAAAATTTAAACGGAAAAGGCCATTTTTCAGCCGAGTTATAGATGAATACGTGTTTTTATTGATGAATTCACGTAAATAAGAGACTGAAAATAAGAAAATTATATATATAACGTTAGGAATTAACCAAGAAAACTGTATAGGATTACGGGGGGCAGTTAGTTACACTATTTAAATAGAAAATTTAAAAGGAAAAGGCCTATTTTCAGCCGTGCAATAGACGAATACGTGTTTTTATTGATGAATTTAAGTAAGAAATAGACTGAAAATATGAAAATTAAATATATAACGTTACGAATTTACTGAGAAAACTATAATGAAATGTGGAGAGCAATTAACTACGCAATTTAAAGAAGATTTGAACGAAATATACCAATGTTTAGAAAAGTTATTAGCGAATTTATAGTTGAATTTATGTGATTGTATTGATTGACCACTATACCTCGGTGTAGGTAAATAGTGATTTTTCCAGTTTTGTACGTTTGATAAAGCAAGTAGGAGTGCAGATGGGTTTTATCTACATTAGACGGACCTAATGAAAGCAAAAAGAGCGAAAGAAATGAAGATTCGAAAAATTTTAAAAATTTTAGGAAATTACGATTATGGGAAAACGAATTATGTGGAAATCATTATTTTAGCGATAGAAATTTATTATAAAAACTATAGATTAATACGGGGAGCGGTTAAATACACTATTAACAAAGAAAATTTAAACGGAAAAGGCCACTTTTCAGCCGAGTTATAGATGTATACGTGTTTTTATTGATGAATTCACGTAAATAACAGACTGAAAATATGAAAATTTTATATATAACGTTAGGAATTAACCAAGAAAACTATATAGGATTACGAAAGGCAATTAGTTACACTATTGAAATAGAAAATTTAAAAGGAAAAGGCCAATTTTCAGCCGTGCTATAGATGAATACGTGTTTTTATTGACGAATTTAAGTAAGAAATAGACTGAAAATATGAAAATTAAATATATAACGTTACGAATTTACTGAGAAAACTATAATGAAATGTGGGGAGCAATTAACTACGCAATTTAAAGAAGATTTGAACGAAATATACCAATGTTTAAAAAAGTTATTAGCGAATTTATAGTTGAATTTATGTGATTGTATTGATTGACCACTATACCTCGGTTTAGGTAAATAGTGACTTTTTCCAGTTTTGTATGTTTTATGAAGCAAATAAGAGTGCAGATGGGTTTTATCTACATTAGACGGACCTAATAAAAGCAAAAAGAGCGAAGAAAATGAAGATTTGAAAAATTTTAAAAATTTTAGGAAATTACGATTATAGGAAAACGAATTATGTGGAAATCAATATTTTAGCCGTAGAAATTTATTATAAAAACTATAGATAAATACGGGAGGTGGTTAAATTCACTATTAAAAAAGAAAATTTAAACGGAAAAGGCCACTTTTCAGCCGAGTTATAGATGAATACGTGTTTTTATTGATGAATTCACGTTAATAAGAGACTGAAAATATGAAAATTATATATACAACGTTAAGAATTAACCAAGAAAACTGTATAGTATTACGGGGGGCAGTTAGTTACACTATTTAAATAGAAAATTTTGAAAGAAAAAGGCCACTTTTCAGCCGAGTTATAGATGAATACCTGTTTTTATTGATGAATTCACGTAAATAAGAGACTGAAAATAAGAAAATTATATATATAACGTTAGGAATTAACCAAGAAAACTATATAGGATTACGGGGGGCAGTTAGTTACACTATTTAAATAGAAAATTTAAAAGGAAAAGGCCTATTTTCAGCCGTGCAATAGATGAATACGTGTTTTTATTGATGAATTTAAGTAAGAAATAGACTGAAAATATGAAAATTAAATATATAACGTTACGAATTTACTGAGAAAACTATAATGAAATGTGGGGAGCAATTAACTAAGCAATTTAAAGAAGATTCGAACGAAATATACCAATGTTTAGAAAAGTTATTAGCGAATTTATAGTTGAATTTATGTGATTGTATTGATTGACCACTATACCTCGGTGTAGGTAAATAGTGATTTTTCCAGTTTTGTATGTTTTATAAAGCAAATAAGAGTGCAGATGGGTTTTATCTACATTAGACGAACCTAATAAAAGCAAAAAGAGCGAAGAAAATGAAGATTTGAAAAATTTTAAAAATTTTAGGAAATTACGATTATAGGAAAACGAATTATGTGGAAATCAATATTTTAGCCGTAGAAATTTATTATAAAAACTATAGATAAATACGGGAGGTGGTTAAATTCACTATTAACAAAGAAAATTTAAACGGAAAAGGCCACTTTTCAGCCGAGTTATAGATGAATACGTGTTTTTATTGATGAATTCACGTAAATAAGAGACTGAAAATATGAAAATTATATATACAACGTTAAGAATTAACCAAGAAAACTGTATAGTATTACGGGGGGCAGTTAGTTACACTATTAAATAGAAAATTTTGAAAGAAAAAGGCCACTTTTCAGCCGAGTTATAGATGAATACCTGTTTTTATTGATGAATTCACGTAAATAAGAGACTGAAAATAAGAAAATTATATATATATAACGTTAGGAATTAACCAAGAAAACTGTATAGGATTACGGGGGGCAGTTAGTTACACTATTTAAATAGAAAATTTAAAAGGAAAAGACCACTTTTCAGCCGAGTTATAGATGAATACCTGTTTATATTAATGAATTCACGTAAATAAGAGACTGAAAATATGAAAATTATATATAATTACGTTAGGAATTAACCAAGAAAACTATATAGGATTACAGGAGGATTAGTTTCACTATTTAAATAGAAAATTTTAAAGGAAAAACCAATTTTCAGCCGTGCTATGGATGAATACGTGTTTTTATTGATGAATTCACGTAAATAAGAGACTGAAAATATGAAAATTATATATATAACGTTAGGAATTAACCAAGAAAACTGTATAGGATTACGGAGGGCAGTTAGTTACACTATTGAAATAGAAAATTTAAAAGGAAAAGGCCTATTTTCAGCCGTGCAATAGATGAATACGTGTTTTTATTGACGAATTTAAGTAAGAAATAGACTGAAAATATGAAAATTAAATATATAACGTTACGAATTTACTGAGAAAACTATAATGAAATGTGGAGAGCAATTAACTACGCAATTTAAAGAAGATTTGAACGAAATATACCAATGTTTAAAAAAGTTATTAGCGAATTTATAGTTGAATTTATGTGATTGTATTGATTGACCACTATACCTCGGTTTAGGTAAATAGTGACTTTTTCCAGTTTTGTATGTTTTATGAAGCAAATAAGAGTGCAGATGGGTTTTATCTACATTAGACGGACCTAATAAAAGCAAAAAGAGCGAAGAAAATGAAGATTTGAAAAATTTTAAAAATTTTAGGAAATTACGATTATAGGAAAAGGAATTATGTGGAAATCAATATTTTAGCCGTAGAAATTTATTATAAAAACTATAGATAAATACGGGAGGTGGTTAAATTCACTATTAACAAAGAAAATTTAAACGGAAAAGGCCACTTTTCAGCCGAGTTATAGATGAATACGTGTTTTTATTGATGAATTCACGTTAATAAGAGACTGAAAATATGAAAATTATATATACAACGTTAAGAATTAACCAAGAAAACTGTATAGTATTACGGGGGGCAGTTAGATACACTATTTAAATAGAAAATTTTGAAAGAAAAAGGCCACTTTTCAGCCGAGTTATAGATGAATACCTGTTTTTATTGATGAATTCACGTAAATAAGAGACTGAAAATAAGAAAATTATATATATAACGTTAGGAATTAACCAAGAAAACTATATAGGATTACGGGGGGCAGTTAGTTACACTATTTAAATAGAAAATTTAAAAGGAAAAGGCCTATTTTCAGCCGTGCAATAGATGAATACGTGTTTTTATCGATGAATTTAAGTAAGAAATAGACTGAAAATATGAAAATTAAATATATAACGTTACGAATTTACTGAGAAAACTATAATGAAATGTGGGGAGCAATTAACTAAGCAATTTAAAGAAGATTCGAACGAAATATACCAATGTTTAGAAAAGTTATTAGCGAATTTATAGTTGAATTTATGTGATTGTATTGATTGACCACTATACCTCGGTGTAGGTAAATAGTGATTTTTCCAGTTTTGTATGTTTTATAAAGCAAGTAGGAGTGCAGATGGGTTTTATCTACATAAGACGGACCTAATGAAAGCAAAAAGAGCGAAAGAAATGAAGATTCGAAAAATTTTAAAAATTTTAGGAAATTACGATTATGGGAAAACGAATTATGTGGAAATCATTATTTTAGCGATAGAAATTTATTATAAAAACTATAGATAAATACGGGGAGCGGTTGAATACACTATTAACAAAGAAAATTTAAACGGAAAAGGCCACTTTTCAGCCGAGTTATAGATGAATACTTGTTTTTATTGATGAATTCACGTAAATAAGAGACTGAAAATATGAAAATTTTATATATAACGTTAGGAATTAACCAAGAAAAATATATAGGATTACGAGAGGCAATTAGTTACACTATTGAAATAGAAAATTTAAAAGGAAAAGGCCAATTTTCAGCCGTGCTATAGATGAATACGTGTTTTTATTGACGAATTTAAGTAAGAAATAGACTGAAAATATGAAAATTAAATATATAACGTTACGAATTTACTGAGAAAACTATAATGAAATGTGGGGAGCAATTAACTACGCAATTTAAAAAAGATTTGAACGAAATATACCAATGTTTAAAAAAGTTATTAGCGAATTTATAGTTGAATTTATGTGATTGTATTGATTGACCACTATACCTCGGTTTAGGTAAATAGTGACTTTTTCCAGTTTTGTATGTTTTATGAAGCAAATAAGAGTGCAGATGGGTTTTATCTACATTAGACGGACCTAATAAAAGCAAAAAGAGCGAAGAAAATGAAGATTTAAAAAATTTTAAAAATTTTAGGAAATTACGATTATAGGAAAACGAATTATGTGGAAATCAATATTTTAGCCGTAGAAATTTATTATAAAAACTATAGATAAATACGGGAGGTGGTTAAATTCACTATTAACAAAGAAAATTTAAACGGAAAAGGCCACTTTTCAGCCGAGTTATAGATGAATACGTGTTTTTATTGATGAATTCACGTAAATAAGAGACTGAAAATATGAAAATTATATATACAACGTTAAGAATTAACCAAGAAAACTGTATAGTATTACGGGGGGCAGTTAGTTACACTATTAAATAGAAAATTTTGAAAGAAAAAGGCCACTTTTCAGCCGAGTTATAGATGAATACCTGTTTTTATTGATGAATTCACGTAAATAAGAGACTGAAAATATGAAAATTATATATACAACGTTAAGAATTAACCAAGAAAACTGTATAGTATTACGGGGGGCAGTTAGTTACACTATTAAATAGAAAATTTTGAAAGAAAAAGGCCACTTTTCAGCCGAGTTATAGATGAATACCTGTTTTTATTGATGAATTCACGTAAATAAGAGACTGAAAATAAGAAAATTATATATATATATAACGTTAGGAATTAACCAAGAAAACTGTATAGGATTACGGGGGGCAGTTAGTTACACTATTTAAATAGAAAATTTAAAAGGAAAAGACCACTTTTCAGCCGAGTTATAGATGAATACCTGTTTATATTAATGAATTCACGTAAATAAGAGACTGAAAATATGAAAATTATATATAATTACGTTAGGAATTAACCAAGAAAACTATATAGGATTACAGGAGGATTAGTTTCACTATTTAAATAGAAAATTTTAAAGGAAAAACCAATTTTCAGCCGTGCTATGGATGAATACGTGTTTTTATTGATGAATTCACGTAAATAAGAGACTGAAAATATGAAAATTATATATATAACGTTAGGAATTAACCAAGAAAACTGTATAGGATTACGGAGGGCAGTTAGTTACACTATTGAAATAGAAAATTTAAAAGGAAAAGGCCTATTTTCAGCCGTGCAATAGATGAATACGTGTTTTTATTGACGAATTTAAGTAAGAAATAGACTGAAAATATGAAAATTAAATATATAACGTTACGAATTTACTGAGAAAACTATAATGAAATGTGGAGAGCAATTAACTACGCAATTTAAAGAAGATTTGAACGAAATATACCAATGTTTAAAAAAGTTATTAGCGAATTTATAGTTGAATTTATGTGATTGTATTGATTGACCACTATACCTCGGTTTAGGTAAATAGTGACTTTTTCCAGTTTTGTATGTTTTATGAAGCAAATAAGAGTGCAGATGGGTTTTATCTACATTAGACGGACCTAATAAAAGCAAAAAGAGCGAAGAAAATGAAGATTTGAAAAATTTTAAAAATTTTAGGAAATTACGATTATAGGAAAAGGAATTATGTGGAAATCAATATTTTAGCCGTAGAAATTTATTATAAAAACTATAGATAAATACGGGAGGTGGTTAAATTCACTATTAACAAAGAAAATTTAAACGGAAAAGGCCACTTTTCAGCCGAGTTATAGATGAATACGTGTTTTTATTGATGAATTCACGTTAATAAGAGACTGAAAATATGAAAATTATATATACAACGTTAAGAATTAACCAAGAAAACTGTATAGTATTACGGGGGGCAGTTAGATACACTATTTAAATAGAAAATTTTGAAAGAAAAAGGCCACTTTTCAGCCGAGTTATAGATGAATACCTGTTTTTATTGATGAATTCACGTAAATAAGAGACTGAAAATAAGAAAATTATATATATAACGTTAGGAATTAACCAAGAAAACTATATAGGATTACGGGGGGCAGTTAGTTACACTATTTAAATAGAAAATTTAAAAGGAAAAGGCCTATTTTCAGCCGTGCAATAGATGAATACGTGTTTTTATTGATGAATTTAAGTAAGAAATAGACTGAAAATATGAAAATTAAATATATAACGTTACGAATTTACTGAGAAAACTATAATGAAATGTGGGGAGCAATTAACTAAGCAATTTAAAGAAGATTCGAACGAAATATACCAATGTTTAGAAAAGTTATTAGCGAATTTATAGTTGAATTTATGTGATTGTATTGATTGACCACTATACCTCGGTGTAGGTAAATAGTGATTTTTCCAGTTTTGTATGTTTTATAAAGCAAGTAGGAGTGCAGATGGGTTTTATCTACATAAGACGGACCTAATGAAAGCAAAAAGAGCGAAAGAAATGAAGATTCGAAAAATTTTAAAAATTTTAGGAAATTACGATTATGGGAAAACGAATTATGTGGAAATCATTATTTTAGCGATAGAAATTTATTATAAAAACTATAGATAAATACGGGGAGCGGTTGAATACACTATTAACAAAGAAAATTTAAACGGAAAAGGCCACTTTTCAGCCGAGTTATAGATGAATACTTGTTTTTATTGATGAATTCACGTAAATAAGAGACTGAAAATATGAAAATTTTATATATAACGTTAGGAATTAACCAAGAAAAATATATAGGATTACGAGAGGCAATTAGTTACACTATTGAAATAGAAAATTTAAAAGGAAAAGGCCAATTTTCAGCCGTGCTATAGATGAATACGTGTTTTTATTGACGAATTTAAGTAAGAAATAGACTGAAAATATGAAAATTAAATATATAACGTTACGAATTTACTGAGAAAACTATAATGAAATGTGGGGAGCAATTAACTACGCAATTTAAAGAAGATTTGAACGAAATATACCAATGTTTAAAAAAGTTATTAGCGAATTTATAGTTGAATTTATGTGATTGTATTGATTGACCACTATACCTCGGTTTAGGTAAATAGTGACTTTTTCCAGTTTTGTATGTTTTATGAAGCAAATAAGAGTGCAGATGGGTTTTATCTACATTAGACGGACCTAATAAAAGCAAAAAGAGCGAAGAAAATGAAGATTTAAAAAATTTTAAAAATTTTAGGAAATTACGATTATAGGAAAACGAATTATGTGGAAATCAATATTTTAGCCGTAGAAATTTATTATAAAAACTATAGATAAATACGGGAGGTGGTTAAATTCACTATTAACAAAGAAAATTTAAACGGAAAAGGCCACTTTTCAGCCGAGTTATAGATGAATACGTGTTTTTATTGATGAATTCACGTAAATAAGAGACTGAAAATATGAAAATTATATATACAACGTTAAGAATTAACCAAGAAAACTGTATAGTATTACGGGGGGCAGTTAGTTACACTATTAAATAGAAAATTTTGAAAGAAAAAGGCCACTTTTCAGCCGAGTTATAGATGAATACCTGTTTTTATTGATGAATTCACGTAAATAAGAGACTGAAAATATGAAAATTATATATACAACGTTAAGAATTAACCAAGAAAACTGTATAGTATTACGGGGGGCAGTTAGTTACACCATTTAAATAGAAAATTTTGAAAGAAAAAGGCCACTTTTCAGCCGAGTTATAGATGAATACCTGTTTTTATTGATGAATTCACGTAAATAAGAGACTGAAAATAAGAAAATTATATATATAACGTTAGGAATTAACCAAGAAAACTGTATAGGATTACGGGGGGCAGTTAGTTACACTATTTAAATAGAAAATTTAAAAGGAAAAGGCCTATTTTCAGCCGTGCAATAGACGAATACGTGTTTTTATTGATGAATTTAAGTAAGAAATAGACTGAAAATATGAAAATTAAATATATAACGTTACGAATTTACTGAGAAAACTATAATGAAATGTGGGGAGCAATTAACTACGCAAT
The DNA here is from genome assembly GCA_036936625.1 of Parnassius smintheus behrii. NCBI lineage: Eukaryota > Metazoa > Arthropoda > Insecta > Lepidoptera > Papilionidae > Parnassius > Parnassius smintheus. The sequence goes on from JAUPFT010000030.1 coordinate 300,007, forward strand.
TTAAAGAAGATTCGAACGAAATATACCAATGTTTAGAAAAGTTATTAGCGAATTTATAGTTGAATTTATGTGATTGTATTGATTGACCACTATACCTCGGTGTAGGTAAATAGTGATTTTTCCAGTTTTGTATGTTTTATAAAGCAAGTAGGAGTGCAGATGGGTTTTATCTACATAAGACGGACCTAATGAAAGCAAAAAAAGCGAAAGAAATGAAGATTCGAAAAATTTTAAAAATTTTAGGAAATTACGATTATGGGAAAACGAATTATGTGGAAATCATTATTTTAGCGATAGAAATTTATTATAAAAACTATAGATAAATACGGGGAGCGGTTGAATACACTATTAACAAAGAAAATTTAAACGGAAAAGGCCACTTTTCAGCCGAGTTATAGATGAATACGTGTTTTTATTGATGAATTCACGTAAATAAGAGACTGAAAATATGAAAATTTTATATATAACGTTAGGAATTAACCAAGAAAACTATATAGGATTACGAGTGGCAATTAGTTACACTATTGAAATAGAAAATTTAAAAGGAAAAGGCCAATTTTCAGCCGTGCTATAGATGAATACGTGTTTTTATTGACGAATTTAAGTAAGAAATAGACTGAAAATATGAAAATTAAATATATAACGTTACGAATTTACTGAGAAAACTATAATGAAATGTGGGGAGCAATTAACTACGCAATTTAAAGAAGATTTGAACGAAATATACCAATGTTTAAAAAAGTTATTAGCGAATTTATAGTTGAATTTATGTGATTGTATTGATTGACCACTATACCTCGGTTTAGGTAAATAGTGAATTTTTCCAGTTTTGTATGTTTTACAAAGCAAATAAGAGTGCAGATGGGTTTTATCTACATTAGACGGACCTAATAAAAGCAAAAAGAGCGAAGAAAATGAAGATTTGAAAAATTTTAAAAATTTTGGGAAATTACGATTATAGGAAAACGAATTATGTGGAAATCAATATTTTAGCCGTAGAAATTTATTATAAAAACTATAGATAAATACGGGAGGTGGTTAAATTCACTATTAACAAAGAAAATTTAAACGGAAAAGGCCATTTTTCAGCCGAGTTATAGATGAATACGTGTTTTTATTGATGAATTCACGTAAATAAGAGACTGAAAATAAGAAAATTATATATATATAACGTTAGGAATTAACCAAGAAAACTGTATAGGATTACGGGGGGCAGTTAGTTACACTATTTAAATAGAAAATTTAAAAGGAAAAGGCCTATTTTCAGTCGTGCAATAGACGAATACGTGTTTTTATTGATGAATTTAAGTAAGAAATAGACTGAAAATATGAAAATTAAATATATAACGTTACGAATTTACTGAGAAAACTATAATGAAATGTGGGGAGCAATTAACTACGCAATTTAAAGAAGATTCGAACGAAATATACCAATGTTTAGAAAAGTTATTAGCGAATTTATAGTTGAATTTATGTGATTGTATTGATTGACCACTATACCTCGGTGTAGGTAAATAGTGATTTTTCCAGTTTTGTATGTTTTATAAAGCAAGTAGGAGTGCAGATGGGTTTTATCTACATAAGACGGACCTAATGAAAGCAAAAAAAGCGAAAGAAATGAAGATTCGAAAAATTTTAAAAATTTTAGGAAATTACGATTATGGGAAAACGAATTATGTGGAAATCATTATTTTAGCGATAGAAATTTATTATAAAAACTATAGATAAATACGGGGAGCGGTTGAATACACTATTAACAAAGAAAATTTAAACGGAAAAGGCCACTTTTCAGCCGAGTTATAGATGAATACGTGTTTTTATTGATGAATTCACGTAAATAAGAGACTGAAAATATGAAAATTTTATATATAACGTTAGGAATTAACCAAGAAAACTATATAGGATTACGAGTGGCAATTAGTTACACTATTGAAATAGAAAATTTAAAAGGAAAAGGCCAATTTTCAGCCGTGCTATAGATGAATACGTGTTTTTATTGACGAATTTAAGTAAGAAATAGACTGAAAATATGAAAATTAAATATATAACGTTACGAATTTACTGAGAAAACTATAATGAAATGTGGGGAGCAATTAACTACGCAATTTAAAGAAGATTTGAACGAAATATACCAATGTTTAAAAAAGTTATTAGCGAATTTATAGTTGAATTTATGTGATTGTATTGATTGACCACTATACCTCGGTTTAGGTAAATAGTGACTTTTTCCAGTTTTGTATGTTTTACAAAGCAAATAAGAGTGCAGATGGGTTTTATCTACATTAGACGGACCTAATAAAAGCAAAAAGAGCGAAGAAAATGAAGATTTGAAAAACTTTAAAAAATTTGGGAAATTACGATTATAGGAAAAGGAATTATGTGGAAATCAATATTTTAGCCGTAGAAATTTATTATAAAAACTATAGATAAATACGGGAGGTGGTTAAATTCACTATTAACAAAGAAAATTTAAACGGAAAAGGCCATTTTTCAGCCGAGTTATAGATGAATACGTGTTTTTATTGATGAATTCACGTAAATAAGAGATTGAAAATATGAAAATTATATATACAACGTTAAGAATTAACCAAGAAAACTGTATAGTATTACGGGGGGCAGTTAGTTACACTATTTAAATAGAAAATTTTGAAAGAAAAAGGCCACTTTTCAGCCGAGTTATAGATGAATACCTGTTTTTATTGATGAATTCACGTAAATAAGAGACTGAAAATAAGAAAATTATATATATATAACGTTAGGAATTAACCAAGAAAACTGTATAGGATTACGGGGGGCAGTTAGTTACACTATTTAAATAGAAAATTTAAAAGGAAAAGACCACTTTTCAGCCGAGTTATAGATGAATACCTGTTTATATTAATGAATTCACGTAAATAAGAGACTGAAAATATGAAAATTATATATAAATACGTTAGGAATTAACCAAGAAAACTATATAGGATTACAGGAGGATTAGTTTCACTATTTAAATAGAAAATTTTAAAGAAAAAACCAATTTTCAGCCGTGCTATGGATGAATACGTGTTTTTATTGATGAATTCACGTAAATAAGAGACTGAAAATATGAAAATTATATATATAACGTTAGGAATTAACCAAGAAAACTAAATAGCGTTACAAGGAGCAATAGTTTATACTATTTAAATAGAAAATTTAAAAGGAAGAGGCCACTTTTCAGCCGAGTTATAGATGAATACGTGTTTTTATTGATGAATTCACGTAAATAAGAGACTGAAAATATGAAAATTATATACATAACGTTAAGAATTAACCAAGAAAACTGTATAGGATTACGGAGGGGCAGTTAGTTACACTATTAAAATAGAAAATTTAAAAGGAAAAGGCCTATTTTCAGCCGTGAAATAGATGAATACGTGTTTTTATTGATGAATTTAAGTAAGAAATAGACTGAAAATATGAAAATTAAATATATAACGTTACGAATTTACTGAGAAAACTATAATGAAATGTGGGGAGCAAATAACTACGCAATTTAAAGGAGATTTGAACGAAATATACCAATGTTTAGAAAAGTTATTAGCGAATTTATAGTTGAATTTATGTGATTGTATTGATTGACCACTATACCTCGGTGTAGGTAAATAGTGATTTTTCCAGTTTTGTACGTTTGATAAAGCAAGTAGGAGTGCAGATGGGTTTTATCTACATTAGACGGACCTAATGAAAGCAAAAAGAGCGAAAGAAATGAAGATTCGAAAAATTTTAAAAATTTTAGGAAATTACGATTATGGGAAAACGAATTATGTGGAAATCATTATTTTAGCGATAGAAATTTATTATAAAAACTATAGATTAATACGGGGAGCGGTTAAATACACTATTAACAAATAAAATTTAAACGGAAAAGGCCACTTTTCAGCCGAGTTATAGATGAATACGTGTTTTTATTGATGAATTCACGTAAATAACAGACTGAAAATATGAAAATTTTATATATAACGTTAGGAATTAACCAAGAAAACTATATAGGATTACGAAAGGCAATTAGTTACACTATTGAAATAGAAAATTTAAAAGGAAAAGGCCAATTTTCGGCCGTGCTATAGATGAATACGTGTTTTTATTGACGAATTTAAGTAAGAAATAGACTGAAAATATGAAAATTAAATATATAACGTTACGAATTTACTGAGAAAACTATAATGAAATGTGGGGAGCAATTAACTACGCAATTTAAAGAAGATTTGAACGAAATATACCAATGTTTAAAAAAGTTATTAGCGAATTTATAGTTGAATTTATGTGATTGTATTGATTGACCACTATACCTCGGTTTAGGTAAATAGTGACTTTTTCCAGTTTTGTATGTTTTATGAAGCAAATAAGAGTGCAGATGGGTTTTATCTACATTAGACGGACCTAATAAAAGCAAAAAGAGCGAAGAAAATGAAGATTTGAAAAATTTTAAAAATTTTAGGAAATTACGATTATAGGAAAACGAATTATGTGGAAATCAATATTTTAGCCGTAGAAATTTATTATAAAAACTATAGATAAATACGGGAGGTGGTTAAATTCACTATTAACAAAGAAAATTTAAACGGAAAAGGCCACTTTTCAGCCGAGTTATAGATGAATACGTGTTTTTATTGATGAATTCACGTTAATAAGAGACTGAAAATATGAAAATTATATATACAACGTTAAGAATTAACCAAGAAAACTGTATAGTATTACGGGGGGCAGTTAGTTACACTATTTAAATAGAAAATTTTGAAAGAAAAAGGCCACTTTTCAGCCGAGTTATAGATGAATACCTGTTTTTATTGATGAATTCACGTAAATAAGAGACTGAAAATAAGAAAATTATATATATAACGTTAGGAATTAACCAAGAAAACTATATAGGATTACGGGGGGCAGTTAGTTACACTATTTAAATAGAAAATTTAAAAGGAAAAGGCCTATTTTCAGCCGTGCAATAGACGAATACGTGTTTTTATTGATGAATTTAAGTAAGAAATAGACTGAAAATATGAAAATTAAATATATAACGTTACGAATTTACTGAGAAAACTATAATGAAATGTGGGGAGCAATTAACTACGCAATTTAAAGAAGATTCGAACGAAATATACCAATGTTTAGAAAAGTTATTAGCGAATTTATAGTTGAATTTATGTGATTGTATTGATTGACCACTATACCTCGGTGTAGGTAAATAGTGATTTTTCCAGTTTTGTATGTTTTATAAAGCAAGTAGGAGTGCAGATGGGTTTTATCTACATAAGACGGACCTAATGAAAGCAAAAAAAGCGAAAGAAATGAAGATTCGAAAAATTTTAAAAATTTTAGGAAATTACGATTATGGGAAAACGAATTATGTGGAAATCATTATTTTAGCGATAGAAATTTATTATAAAAACTATAGATAAATACGGGGAGCGGTTGAATACACTATTAACAAAGAAAATTTAAACGGAAAAGGCCACTTTTCAGCCGAGTTATAGATGAATACGTGTTTTTATTGATGAATTCACGTAAATAAGAGACTGAAAATATGAAAATTTTATATATAACGTTAGGAATTAACCAAGAAAACTATATAGGATTACGAGTGGCAATTAGTTACACTATTGAAATAGAAAATTTAAAAGGAAAAGGCCAATTTTCAGCCGTGCTATAGATGAATACGTGTTTATATTGACGAATTTAAGTAAGAAATAGACTGAAAATATGAAAATTAAATATATAACGTTACGAATTTACTGAGAAAACTATAATGAAATGTGGGGAGCAATTAACTACGCAATTTAAAGAAGATTTGAACGAAATATACCAATGTTTAAAAAAGTTATTAGCGAATTTATAGTTGAATTTATGTGATTGTATTGATTGACCACTATACCTCGGTTTAGGTAAATAGTGACTTTTTCCAGTTTTGTATGTTTTACAAAGCAAATAAGAGTGCAGATGGGTTTTATCTACTGTGAATTCATCAATAAAAACACGTATTCATCTAAAACTTGGCCGAAAAGTGTCCTTTTCCTTTTAAACTTTCTATTTAAATAGTGTATATAACTGCCTTCCGTAATCCTATACAGTTTTCTTGGTTAATTCTTAACGTTATATACATAATTTTAATATTTTTAGTCTCTTATTTACGTGAATTCATCAATAAAAACAGGTATTCATCTATAACTCGGCTGAAAAGTGGCCTTTTCCGTTTAAATTTTCTATTTAAATAGTGTAACTAATTGCTCCCTGTAATCCTATATAGTTTTCCTGGTTAATTCCTAACGTAATTATATATATAATTTTCATATTTTCAGTCTCTTATTTACGTGAATTCATCAATAAAAACACGTATTCATCTATAACTCGGCTGAAAAGTGGCCTTTTCCTTTTAAATTTTCTATTTTAGTAGTGTAACTAACTGGCCTCCGTAATCCTATACAGTTTTCTTGGTTAATTCTTAACGTTATGTATATAAATTTCGTATTTTCAGTCTCTAATTTACGTGAATTCATCAATAAAAACAGGTATTCATCTATAACTCGGCTGAAAAGTGGCCTTTTCCTTTTAAATTTTCTATTTAAATAGTGTAACTAACTGCCCCCCGTAATCCTATACAGTTTTCTTGGTTAATTCTTAAGGTTATATATATATATATATATATATATATATATATATATATATATATATATATATATATATAATTTTCATATTTTCAGTCTCTTATTTACGTGAATTCATCAATAAAAAAGGTATAGGCATGCTGCAATACGTGGTAGAGCCATGCTGCAGTTATATTAGTAGTATAGTTGTAGCACGAATGGGTCGGCTCGACCGGGGAAGGACCACGCTCTCACAGAATACCAGCGTGAAATAGTAGCTTAATGCTGCTGTATTTCGTATGGTGAGTGTAGAGAACCGGAGACCCTTTTTACTGGAAACGAGGCATTCCATCTTAGTCCTCACGGGTGACAACGCATCTGCATTTTGATTCGTAATCGAAGATAGATGTGGATGTCTATGGACCACAGCAACCACTTACCACCAGGTGGGCTGTGTGCTCGTTCGTCACCCTATCCTATAAAAAAAAAAAAAAAAATTCATCTATAACTCGTCTGAAAAGTTGCCTTTTCCCTTTAAATTTTCTTTGTTCATAGTGTACTTAACCGCTCCCCGTATTTACATATAGTTTTTATTATAAATTTCTATCGCTAAAATATTGATTTCCACATAATTCTTTTTCCCATAATCGTAATTTCCTCAAATTTTTAAAATTTTTCAAATCTTCATTTCTTTCGCTTATTTTGCTTTTATTGGGCCCGGCTAGTGTAAAAAACTACCATCTGCACTCTTATTTGCTTTATAAAACATACAAACTGGAAAAAATCACTATTTACCTAAACCGAGGTATAGTGGTCAATCAATACAATCACATAAATTCAACTATAAATTCGATAATAACTTTTCTAAAAATCGGTATATTTCGTTCAAATCTTCTTTAAATTATGTAGTTAATTGCTCTTCACATTTCCTTATAGTTTTCTCATTAAATTCCTAACGTTATTTATTTAATTTTCATATTTTCATTCTATTTCTTACTTAAATTCTTCAATAAAAACATGTATTCATCTATAGCACGGCTGAAAATCGGTCTTTTCCTTTTAAATTTTCTATTTAAATAGTGTAACGTATATATCCCCGTAATCCTATATAGTTTTCCTGGTTAATTCCTATCGTAATTATATTTATAATTTTGATATTTTCAGTCTCTTATTTACGTGAATTCATCAATAAAAACACGTATTCATCTATAACTTGGCTGAAAAGTGTCCTTTTCCTTTTAAACTTTCTATTTAAATAGTGTATATAACTGCCCTCCGTAATCCTATACAGTTTTCTTGGTTAATTCTTAACGTTATATATATATATATATATATATAATTTTCATATTTTCAGTCTCTTATTTACGTGAATTCATCAATAAAAACAGGTATTCATCTATAACTCGGCTGAAAAGTGGCCTTTTCCGTTTAAATTTTCTTAGTTAATAGTGTATTTAACCGCCCCCCGTATTTACCTATAGTTTTTATGATAAATTTCTACCGCTAAAATATTGATTTCCACATAATTCGTTTTCCCGAAATCGTAAATTCCTAAAATTTTTAAAATTTTTCAAATCTTCATTTCTTTCGTTTATTTTGCTTTTATTGGGTCCGGCTAGTGTAGAAACTACCATCTCCACTCTTATTTGCTTTATAAAACATACTAAACTAAAAAAAAAACCTCTATTTACCTAAACCGAGGTATAGTGGTCAATCAATACAATCACATAAATTCAACTATAAATTCGATAATAACTTTTCTAAAAATTGGTATATTTCGTTCAAATCAACTTTAAATTTTAAAGTTAATTGCTACCCACATTACCTTATAGTTTTCTCAGTTAATTCGTAACGTTATATATTTAATTTTCATATTTTCGGTCTATTTCTTACTTAAATTCATCAATAAAAACACGTATTCATCTATAGCACGGCTGAAAATAGGCCTTTTTCTTTTAAATTTTCTATTTAAATAGTGTAAATAATATATCCCCGTAATCCTATATAGTTTTCTTGGTTAATTCCTAACGTTATGTATATAATATTCATATTTTCAGTCTCTTATTTACGTGAATTCATCAATAAAAACACGTATTCATCTATAGCACGGCTGAAAATTGGCCTTTTCCTTTTAAATTTTCTATTTAAATGGTGTAACCAATTGCTCCTTGTTACCCTATATAGTTATCTTGGTTAATTCTTAACGTTATGTATATAATTTTCATATTTTCAGTCTCTTATTTACGTGAATTCATCAATAAAAACACGTATTCGTCTATAACTCGGCTGAAAAGTGGCCTTTTCCTTTTAAATTTTCTATTTAAATAGTGTAACTAACTGCCCCCCGTAATCCTACACGGTTTTCTTGGTTAATTCTTAACGTTATATATATATATATATATATATATATATATATATATATATATATATATATATATATATATATATATATATATATATATATATATATATATATATATATATATATATATATATATATATATATAATTTTCATATTTTCTGTCTCTTATTTACGTGAATTCATCAATAAAAAAGGTATTCATCTATAACTCGGCTGAAAAGTTGCCTTTTCCGTTTAAATTTTCTTTGTTAATAGTGTACTTAACCGCTCCCCGTATTTATCTATAGTTTTTATAATAAATTTCTACCGCTAAAATATTGATTTCCACATAATTCGTTTTCCCATAATCGTAATTTCCTAAAATTTTTAATTTTTTTCAAATCTTCTTTTCTTTCGCTTATTTTGCTTTTATTGGGCCCGGCTAGTGTAAAAAACTATCATCTGCACTCTTATTTGCTTCATAAAACATACAAACTGGAAAAAATCACTATTTACCTAAACCGAGGTATAGTGGTCAATCAATACAATCACATAAATTCAACTATAAATTCGATAATAACTTTTCTAAAAATTGGTATATTTCGTTCAAATCTTCTTTAAATTGTGTAGTTAATTGCTCCCCACATTTCCTTATAGTTTTCTTATTAAATTCCTAACGTTATATATTTAATTTTCATATTTTCATTCTATTTCTTACTTAAATTCTTCAATAAAAACACGTATTCATCTATAGCACGGCCGAAAATCGGTCTTTTCCTTTTAAATTTTCTATTTGAATAGTGTAACTTACTGCCCCCCGTAATTCTATACAGTTTTCTTGATTAATTCTTAACGTCATATATATAATTTTCATATTTTCAGTCTCTTATTTACGTGAATTCATCAATAAAAACAGGTATTCATCTATAACTCGGCTGAAAAGTGGCCTTTTCCTTTTAAATTTTCTATTTTAGTAGTGTAACTAACTGGCCTCCGTAATCTTATACAGTTTTCTTGGTTATTTCTTAACGTTATGTATATAATTTTCATATTTTCAGTCTCTTTTTTACGTGAATTCATCAATAAAAACAGGTATTCATCTATAACTCGGCTGAAAAGTTGCCTTTTCCGTTTAAATTTTCTTTGTTAATAGTGAACTTAACCACTCCCCGTATTTATCTATAGTTTTTATAATAAATTTCTACCGCTAAAATATTGATTTCCACATAATTCGTTTTCCCATAATCGTAATTTCCTAAAATTTTTAAATTTTTTCAAATCTTCATTTCTTTCGCTTATTTTGATTTGATTAGGTCCGTCTAATGTAGAAAAAACCCATCTGCACTCTTTTTTGCTTTATAAAACGTACAAAACTGGAAAAAATCACTATTTACCTAAACCGAGGTATAGTGGTCAATCAATACAATCACATAAATTCAACTATAAATTCGATAATAACTTTTTTTAAATTGGTATATTTCGTTCAAATCAACTTTAAATTTTAAAGATAAATGCTCCCCACATTTCCTTATAGTTTTTTTAGTAAATTCGTAACGTTATATATTTAATTTTCATATTTAAAGTCTATTTCTTACTTAAATTCATCAATAAAAACACGTATTCATCTATAGCACGGCTGAAAATAGCCCTTTTTCTTTTAAATTTTCTATTTAAATAGAGTAACTTATATATACCCGTAATCCTATATAGTTTTCTTGGTTAATTTTTACGTTATATATATAATTTTCATATTTTCAATCTCTTATTTACGTGAATTCATCAATAAAAACACGTATTCATCAGTGGCACGGCTGAAAATTGTACAGTTTTCTTGGTTAATTCTTAACGTTATATATATATATATATATATATATATATATATATATATATATATATAAATATATATATATAAATATATATATATATATATACACTATTTAAATAGAAAGTTTAAAAGGAAAAGGACACTTTTCAGCCAAGTTTTAGATGAATCCGTTTTTTTATTGATGAATTCACGTAAATAAGAGACTGAAAATATGAAAATTATATTTATTATTAAATTATATATATATATATATATATATATATATATATATATATATATATATATATATATATATATATATATATATATATATAATTTTCATATTTTCAGTCTCTTATTTACGTGAATTCATCAATAAAAAAACGGATTCATCTAAAACTTGGCTGAAAAGTGTCCTTTTCCTTTTAAACTTTCTATTTAAATAGTGTATATAACTGCCCTCCGTAATCCTATACAGTTTTCTTGGTTAATTCTTAACGTTATATACATAATTTTCATATTTTCAGTCTCTTATTTACGTGAATTCATCAATAAAAACGGGTATTCCTCTATAACTTGGCTGAAAAGTGGCCTTTTCCGTTTAAATTTTCTATTTAAATAGTGTAACTAATTGCTCCCTGTAATCCTATATAGTTTTCCTGGTTAATTCCTAACGTAATTATATATATAATTTTCATATTTTCAGTCTCTTATTTACGTGAATTCATCAATAAAAACACGTATTCATCTATAACTCGGCTGAAAAGTGGCCTTTTCCTTTTAAATTTTCTATTTTAGTAGTGCAACTAACTGGCCTCCGTAATCCTATGTAGTTTTCTTGGTTAATTCTTAACGTTATGTATATAATTTTCATATTTTCAGTCTCTAATTTACGTGAATTCATCAATAAAAACAGGTATTCATCTATAACTCGGCTGAAAAGTGGCCTTTTTCGTTTAAATTTTCTTTGTTAATAGTGTATTAAACCGCCCTTCGTACTTATCTTTAGTTTTTATAATAAATTTCTACCGCTAAAATATTGATTTCCACATAATTCGTTTTCCCATAATCGTAATTTCCTAAAATTTTTAAATTTTTTCAAATCTTCATTTCTTTCGCTTATTTTGATTTGATTAGGTCCGTCTAATGTAGAAAAAACCCATCTGCACTCTTTTTTGCTTTATAAAACGTACAAAACTGGAAAAAATCACTATTTACCTAAACCGAGGTATAGTGGTCAATCAATACAATCACATAAATTCAACTATAAATTCGATAATAACTTTTATAAAAATTGGTGTATTTCGTTCAAATCAACTTTAAATTTTAAAGATAAATGCTCCCCACATTTCCTTATAGTTTTTTTAGTAAATTCGTAACGTTATATATTTAATTTTCATATTTTCAGTCTATTTCTTACTTAAATTCATCAATAAAAACACGTATTCATCTATAGCACGGCTGAAAATAGCCCTTTTTCTTTTAAATTTTCTATTTAAATAGTGTAACTTATATATACCCGTAATCCTATATAGTTTTCTTGGTTAATTCTTAACGTTATATATATAATTTTCATATTTTCAATCTCTTATTTACGTGAATTCATCAATAAAAACACGTATTCATCAGTAGCACGGCAGAAAATTGGCCTTTTCCTTTAAAATTTTCTATTTAAATAGTGTAACTCATTGCCCCCTGTAATCCTATATAGTTTTCTGGTTAATTCCTAACGTAATTATATATATAATTTTCATATTTTCAGTCTCTTATTTACGTGAATTCATCAATAAAAAAACGGATTCATCTAAAACTTGGCTGGAAAGTGTCCTTTTCCTTTTAAACTTTCTATTTAAATAGTGTATATAACTGCCCTCCGTAATCCTATACAGTTTTCTTGGTTAATTCTTAACGTTATATACATAATTTTCATATTTTCAGTCTCTTATTTACGTGAATTCATCAATAAAAACAGGTATTCATCTATAACTCGGCTGAAAAGTGGCCTTTTCCGTTAAAATTTTCTATTTAAATAGTGTAAGTAATTGCTCCCTGTAATCCTTTATAGTTTTCCTGGTTAATTCCTAACGTAATTATATATATAATTTTCATATTTTCAGTCTCTTATTTACGTGAATTCATCAATAAAAACACGTATTCATCTATAACTCGGCTGAAAAGTGGCCTTTTCCTTTTAAATTTTCTATTTTAGTAGTGTAACTAACTGGCCTCCATAATCCTATATAGTTTTCTTGGTTAATTCTTAACGTTATATATATAATTTTCATATTTTCAGTCTCTTATTTACGTGAATTCATCAATAAAAACAGGTATTCATCTATAACTTGGCTGAAAAGTGCCCTTTTCGATTTAAACTTTCTACTTAAATAGTGTAACTTACTGCCTCCCGTAATCCTATACAGTTTTCTTGGTTAATTCTTAACGTCATATATATAATTTTCATATTTTCAGTCTCTTATTTACGTGAATTCATCAATAAAAACACGTATTCATCTATAACTCGGCTGAAAAGTGGCCTTTTCCTTTTAAATTTTCTATTTTAGTAGTGTAACTAACTGGCCTCCGTAATCCTATACAGTTTTCTTGGTTAATTCTTAACGTTATGTATATAATTTTCATATTTTCAGTCTCTAATTTACGTGAATTCGTCAATAAAGACAGGTTTTCATCTATAATTCGGCTGAAAAGTGGCCTTTTCCGTTTAAATTTTTTTTAATAGTGTATTAAACCGCCCTTCGTACTTATCTATAGTTTTTATAATAAATTTCTACCGCTAAAATATTGATTTCCACATAATTCGTTTTCCCATAATCGTAATTTCCTAAAATTTTTAAATTTTTTCAAATCTTCATTTCTTTCGCTTATTTTGATTTGATTAGGTCCGTCTAATGTAGAAAAAACCCATCTGCACTCTTATTTGCTTTATAAAACGTACAAAACTGGAAAAAATCACTATTTACCTAAACCGAGGTATAGTGGTCAATCAATACAATCACATAAATTCAACTATAAATTCGATAATAACTTTTCTAAAAATTGGTATATTTCGTTCAAATCTTCTTTAAATTGTGTAGTTAATTGCTCCCCACATTTCCTTATAGTTTTCTCATTAAATTCCTAACGTTATATATTTAATTTTCATATTTTCATTCTATTTCTTACTTAAATTCTTCAATAAAAACACGTATTCATCTATAGCACGGCTGAAAATCGGTCTTTTCCTTTTAAATTTTCTATTTGAATAGTGTAACTTACTGCCCCCCGTAATTCTATACAGTTTTCTTGGTTAATTCTTAACGTCATATATATAATTTTCATATTTTCAGTCTCTTATTTACGTGAATTCATCAATAAAAACAGGTATTCATCTATAACTCGGCTGAAAAGTGGCCTTTTCCTTTTAAATTTTCTATTTTCGTAGTGTAACTAACTGGCCTCCGTAATCCTATACAGTTTTCTTGGTTAATTCTTAACGTTATGTGTATAATTTTCATATTTTCAGTCTCTTTTTTACTGAATTCATCAATAAAAACAGGTATTCATCTATAACTCGGCTGAAAAGTGGCCTTTTCCGTTTAAATTTTCTTTGTTAATAGTGTATTAAACCGCCCTTCGTACTTATCTATAGTTTTTATAATAAATTTCTACCGCTAAAATATTGATTTCCACATAATTCGTTTTCCCATAATCGTAATTTCCTAAAATTTTTAAATTTTTTCAAATCTTCATTTCTTTCGCTTATTTTGATTTGATTAGGTCCGTCTAATGAAGAAAAAACCCATCTGCACTCTTATTTGCTTTATAAAACGTACAAAACTGGAAAAAATCACTATTTACCTAAACCGAGGTATAGTGGTTAATCAATACAATCACATAAATTCAACTATAAATTCGATAATAACTTTTATAAAAATTGGTATATTTCGTTTAAATCAACTTTAAATTTTAAAGATAAATGCTCCCCACATTTCCTTATAGTTTTTTTAGTAAATTCGTAACGTTATATATTTAATTTTCATATTTTCAGTCTATTTCTTACTTAAATTCATCAATAAAAACACGTATTCATCTATAGCACGGCTGAAAAAAGCCCTTTTTCTTTTAAATTTTCTATTTAAATAGTGTTACTTATATATACCCGTAATCCTATATAGTTTTCTTGGTTAATTCTTAACGTTATATATATAATTTTCATATTTTCAATCTCTTATTTACGTGAATTCATCAATAAAAACACGTATTCATCAGTAGCACGGCTGAAAATTGGCCTTTTCCTTTAAAATTTTCTATTTAAATAGTGTAACTAATTGCCCCCTGTAATCCTATATAGTTTTCCTGGTTAATTCCTGACGTAATTATATATATAATTTTCATATTTTCAGTCTCTTATTTACGTGAATTCATCAATATAAAAACGGATTCATCTAAAACTTGGCTAGAAAGTGTCCTTTTCCTTTTAAACTTTCTATTTAAATAGTGTATATAACTGCCCTCCGTAATCCTATACAGTTTTCTTGGTTAATTCTTATCGTTATATACATAATTTTCATATTTTCAGTCTCTTATTTACGTGAATTCATCAATAAAAACAGGTATTCATCTATAACTCGGCTGAAAAGTGGCCTTTTCCGTTTAAATTTTCTATTTAAATAGTGTAACTAATTGCTCCCTGTAATCCTATATAGTTTTCCTTGTTAATTCCTAACGTAATTATATATATAATTTTCATATTTTCAGTCTCTTATTTACGTGAATTCATCAATAAAAACACGTATTCATCTATAACTCGGCTGAAAAGTGGCCTTTTCCTTTTAAATTTTCTATTTTAGTAGTGTAACTAACTGGCCTCCGTAATCCTATACAGTTTTCTTGGTTAATTCTTAACGTTATATATATAATTTTCATATTTTCAGTCTCTTATTTACGTGAATTCATCAATAAAAACAGGTATTCATCTATAACTTGGCTGAAAAGTGCCCTTTTCGATTTAAGCTTTCTACCTAAATAGTGTAACTTACTGCCTCCCGTAATCCTATACAGTTTTCTTGGTTAATTCTTAACGTCATATATATAATTTTCATATTTTCAGTCTCTTATTTACGTGAATTCATCAATAAAAACACGTATTCATCTATAACTCGGCTGAAAAGTGGCCTTTTCCTTTTAAATTTTCTATTTCAGTAGTGTAACTAACTGGCCTCCGTAATCCTATACAGGTTTCTTGGTTAATTCTTAACGTTATGTATATAATTTTCATATTTTCAGTCTCTAATTTACGTGAATTCATCAATAAAGACAGGTATTCATCTATAATTCGGTTGAAAAGTGGCCTTTTCTATTTAAATTTTCTATTTAAATAGTGTAACTAACTGCCCCCCGTAATCCTATACAGTTTTCTTGGTTAATTCTTAATATATATATATATATATATATATATATATATATATATATATATATATATATATATATATATATATATATATATATATAATTTTCATATTTTCAGTCTCTTATTTACGTGAATTCATCAATAAAAAAGGTATTCATCTATAACTCGGCTGAAAAGTTGCCTTTTCCGTTTAAATTTTCTTTGTTAATAGTGAACTTAACCGCTCCCCGTATTTATCTATAGTTTTTATAATAAATTTCTACCGCTAAAATATTGATTTCCACATAATTCGTTTTCCCATAATCGTAATTTCCTAAAATTTTAAAATTTTTTCAAATCTTCATTTCTTTCGCTTATTTTGCTTTTATTGGGCCCGGCTAGTGTAAAAAACTACCATCTGCACTCTTATTTGCTTTATAAAACATACAAACTGGAAAAAATCACTATTTACCTAAACCGAGGTATAGTGGTCAATCAATACAATCACATAAATTCAACTATAAATTCGATAATAACTTTTCTAAAAATTGGTATATTTCGTTCAAATCTTCTTTAAATTGTGTAGTTTGTCTCCAAAATGTCGACTAACACGTTTGTGACGAAGGGGTAAACTATTATATATACTTCCAACGTATAAGCGTGTTAAAGCAAAAGGATGTTTCAAATATGCTGCCTCCAAAATTTGGAACAATATACCTCCTCCTTTGCAGGAGATCGTAAATAAAAATTTATTTAGAAAGAAATGTAAAGTTTGGTTACTTGAACAACAAAAGTTGGAGGCAGGTATGAAGTATTATATATAACTACAGACTTAATTCTTACTAATACCATTGAGAGTTGTTGAAGTTTCTGGTAGGCCCAGAGGCGATTGTCTCCTTTACTTACTACTTACTAAATTTGCATAGCACATATGAATAAACATTTTAGTCTATTCTTTAGTTGTATTACGTCAATGCTAAAATTATGTTAATATACTATGTTTTTAAAATAGTCGGTTGTGGCAGAATACCAGCGGTGACCTAAAATCACCACATAGCTGAGTCACAGGCCGGTTTGTCTCATTACTGTTATGTTACTGTATGTTTCTAAGTTAAGTTTGTGATGATTTCTATTTGTATTTTTTTTTAATAACATGTGTAAACTGAGACAAATAAAAAGCTTTATTATTATTATTTTGGGGTATCTATATAGTTTTCTCATCTGGTTGGGTCCCATAAATATATAATTATAAATGAAAATGAAAAGATAAATATACATAAATATCAATAACATAAAATAAATATAAAAATACATAAATAAATAAAAGCCCAACCAGATGGACGCCCTCGGCAGGGGAGACCAAACGGCCGAGGGTTAGGGGGAAAGGGAAAGAAACCGGCGGACGATGCGGGCGGTATCGAGGAGCACCGCCTTCTGCATTTGAGCCTGGAGCGGTCCGCCACGTAGTCCCAGTCGCCTCAGATGACCCGAGAGGCTGGCTGGGATTAGCCCGTTTGCAGAGACGACTACAGGAATAATTTCGGTCGGCAGACCACCCCACATGTCGGTCACCTCGTGAGCCAGGTCCAGATATTTTGTTTGCTTGTCTGTTTCGGCTTTCACGAGGTTCTCGTCATACGGAATGGTAATGTCGACCAAAAATATCCTTGACTGTGCCCGGTCCATCAGCACAATATCAGGCTTATTCGCAAGAATAGTCCTGTCTGTGATGATGGCCCGGTCCCAATAGAGCCTGGCGCGATCATTTTCGAGCACGGCTTCCGGCAAGTACTTGTAATACGGCAATTTTCGATCCACGAGACCGTATTTCAGAGCGAGCTCCTGGTGAAGAATTCTGGCTACTAGGTTGTGCCTGTGCAAGTACTCAGAGTTAGAAAGCGCCGAACAACCGGAGATGACATGCCTAAGTGACTCACCGGGATGGCGACAAGCTCGACAGATGTCGACGGTGCCATCCTTTAGGATGTATCTCCGATAGTTGTTGGTCTTAATAACCTGATCCTGTATTGCACAGACAAAACCCTCGGTTTCCCCGAAGAGATCACCAAAGCGTAGCCAGTGGAGGGAGGCTGCTGTGTCTACGAAAGGCTCATGTAGAGCCTTGTAGAACCTCCCGTGGAGCTCCTTCTCCTTCCATACGGTCTCCCGGTCGGAAATGCTCTGCACTGCCGGGTTTTGCCATTGCTCGTTGGCTAAGGATAGAGGGGTAAGTCCTTTATCACAAGAAATGACGTCTTTATAGAATGGATCATCCGATCTCACCAGGAAGTAATCACGGAGGCTGCACACTTCGCGATTATGCATGGTGAGCGCGCTCAAGAAGCCACGCCCACCATGCTTTCGCGGCAAGTACAGCCTCATTACCGACGATCTCGGATGATGCATCCTATGGGACGTCATTGTAGTGCGGACTTTTCTATCCAGGGCGTTAAGTTCAGTCTGACTCCACCTGAGTATGCCAAAGGTATACATGAGGACAGGCATGACCCAACCGTTATATGCGTGTGTCCTATTCACACCCGACAAAAGGCTGTTAAGCACTTTGGTCAAGCGTGCATAAAACACGTCGCAAACTGACTGTTTCATACCAGCCTCATCGATACCGATGTTCTGTGACATACCCAGGTATCGGTATGTTTCAGCCTCGGAAAGGGTTCTTAAGTTGACGGGCATAGATAAGTCTATGCCCTCAGAGTTAGCAACCCTTCCCCCTTCAACATGGAGGACCGCACACTTATCCGTCCCCAGCTCCATTCTAATAGAATTGCTAAATTCACACGTGATGTTTAGCAATTCCATAAGATAGGAGCGACTGGAGGCGAATAATTTGAGGTCATCCATATAGAAAAGGTGGGTCACTTTTGTACCTCCTTTCCGAAGCTGAAATCCCCTCCCGGAGCCCTCCAGTAAAGTACTGAGAGGGTTCAGGGAGAGGCAAAACCAGATTGGACTCAGACAATCGCCCTGGAAGATACCCCTTCTTATCCTTATGTGGTTCTCCGCAGCCATCATCCGCTCGCCCAGATAGCAAAGGATCGTACTCCACTGCCCCATACACTGCCCGAGGAAGTCTCGAACTGTACAGTCAATCTTGTACAGCTCGAGGACCCTCTTTAGCCATGTATGGGGCACCGAGTCGAATGCTTTTCTGTAGTCTATCCAGGCGGCGGAGAAATTCCGACGGTTGCGTTTCACCACTTTGCCAATGACCGCGTCAATGAGGAGTGGTTCCTTGGTTCCACGACCACCGCCCCGGCATCCATTTTGAGCGCGTGACATCACCTGATTTAGCTCCAGGTGACGAGTGATTCTCGCGCTCAAAATGGATGTCAGTGTCTTATATATGGTGGGTATTTGCTCGGGTCTGTGGTATCCTGATCTTTAGGAACCAAATGAGTGATCCCAGTAGTGAAGAGGCTCGGGAGCGACTTCTGATCGAGAGCCTCTTGAAACTGTCGGGCGAGCACAGCGTGACATACTACGAACCCCTTCAACCAGTAATGATGCAGTCCGTCAAGCCCCGGACTTTTCCAGTTCGGGGCCCTACGGACCGCCTCAGCCACGTCTTCAGGCGTTATGGTGACGGGGTCCATAGGCGTAACACTTGCACTCTGGCTCGCCACAACTTCCATCCAAGGGCCCTCGCTGTGGTTTACGGGCTCTGACCACAGGCCACGCCAAAATGCGACAGTGGCAGCCTGATCCGGTCCTGGGCCCGCTCCACATACCTCTGGTCGCTCCAATGATTTATAGAGCCTCTTCTGATCACTCTGGAAGAGACGATTCTGGTTGAACCGCCTTGACCTCTCGCTAAATCGTCGAATCCGCTTCCCCCAAGCAGCGATTTTTTGCTTCAGGTCATCTATGCGCTCCGTTAGTTTTTGCGTGATATCCGGCTGGAACAAACTGATATTTGTCCCAGCAAACGCCATCCTAACGGTGCGCATAATCCTCGGTCTAGTATTACCCGACCTGAAGCTTGTCAGTCTGCCGATAAGGGCCCTTGCCTTTGCGATACGGTCCTCAATTCTTTTTCTCCAGGCTGGGATGGCGCTACTTTTTTGAGTAGCACGTCCAGCCACGGGAAGTTTGGCGCCAATAATACGGCATACTGCCAGTGCGGCGCCAAAAAGAATTGAATCCGTCTCGCAAAGGTCCCGGCTGGCTTCCAAATAGGTTACCAGCATTGGGTTAAGAGCCCGCACGACAGCCCGATTTCGCTTGCTAAGGGGTATGCGGGGAAGTCGCGGTCGATTATCGAGAGGCATGCTGCGCGTTTCCAGCATCGACTCTTCCAGTATGCTCCTCATTTTCTCTAGTTCGTGGGAGACTATTCCATCATCGTCTGAATTAGCCACAAATGGAATATTGACGGCAGCATCCACATATGCAGTTTGTTGCGCATCTAGTGGCGCCGCATTCCCAGCCGCAGCATTTCCATTCGATGAAGGAATAGCCTCACGTCGTAGTCGCTCGAGTTCGGCGTCATCAAATATGTTGGAGCGCAGGATGTACCTAACTCGGTCTGCCAGGTTTTGCTCAGTGACGGATAGAGATGGCTCCAGCTCTGCAAAAAAGCGATGCATCCGAGCCCGATACGCCAAACATCCAGTTTCTTCCCCTTTTGCCCTAAAATACGCCCGCAGTGCGTTTTCATTCATCGATTTAGACCAACGCATGCGACGTGCTCCACCAGCGGCGGGTACCGCTTGCTGAGTCTGAGAAGACCCAGCCAACACCAAGCCTTCTGGTGGGGATGATGGATGCGGGGGGCTGCTAGGTGGTCTTGCAACACCCCGCGCTCGGCTGGCGGCCCGCATGCTGTCGCGTCCAGCGCCAGCTCCAGACGCGCCCTGGCGACCTCCAGGCAGCGGCCCTTTGCGCACTATCTTTTTCTCCATCATCCATAATATGGGCGTCCATTAACGGGAGACGCCCAGGCCCGGCACCGTATCGTGGACGGCCATAAGCACAAACGGGCCTTTGCACCCTGAATTCTGCCGAGGCACGGCGCTCACACCTCTCGCAAGGCGCTGACTGACTGCGTTGGCGTAGCAGTTTTGTCACTTAACTGTTACGTCAGCGGGCGATGGGGTCGTCAATTCCCTACGCCATTTATTATTATTATTGTTATTATTATTATTAATTGCTCCCCACATTTCCTTATAGTTTTCTCATTAAATTCCTAACGTTATATATTTAATTTTCATATTTTCATTCTATTTCTTACTTAAATTCTTCAATAAAAACACGTATTCATCTATACCACGGCTGAAAATCGGTCTTTTCCTTTTAAATTTTCTATTTGAATAGTGTAACCAATTGCCTCTCGTAATCCTATATAGTTTTCTTGGTTAATTCCTAACGTTATATATATATATATATATATATATATATATATATATATATATATATATATATATATATATATATATATATATATATAATTTTCATATTATCAGTCTCTTATTTACGTGAATTCATCAATAAAAACACGTATTCATCTATAACTTGGCCGAAAAGTGCCCTTTTCAATTTAAACTTTCTATTTAAATAGTGTAACTTACTGCCCCCCGTAATCCTATAGAGTTTTCTTGGTTAATTCTTAACGTCATATATATAATTTTCATATTTTCAGTCTCTTATTTACGTGAATTCATCAATAAAAACACGTATTCATCTATAACTCAGCTGAAAAGTGGCCTTTTCCTTTTAAAGTTTCTATTTTAGTAGTGTAACTAACTGGCCTCCGTAATCCTATACAGTTTTCTTGGTTAATTCTTAACGTTATGTATATAATTTTCATATTTTCAGTCTCTTTTTTACGTGAATTCATCAATAAAAACAGGTATTCATCTATAACTCGGCTGAAAAGTGGCCTTTTCCGTTTAAATTTTCTTTGTTAATAGTGTATTAAACCGCCCTTCGTACTTATCTATAGTTTTTATAATAAATTTCTACCGCTAAAATATTGATTTCCACATAATTCGTTTTCCCATAATCGTAATTTCCTAAAATTTTTAAATTTTTTCAAATCTTCATTTCTTTCGCTTATTTTGATTTGATTAGGTCCGTCTAATGTAGAAAAAACCCATCTGCACTCTTATTTGCTTTATAAAACGTACAAAACTGGAAAAAATCACTATTTACCTAAACCGAGGTATAGTGGTCAATCAATACAATCACATAAATTCAACTATAAATTCGATAATAACTTTTATAAAAATTGGTATATTTCGTTCAAATCAACTTTAAATTTTAAAGATAAATGCTCCCCACATTTCCTTATAGTTTTTTTAGTAAATTCGTAACGTTATATATTTAATTTTCATATTTTCAGTCTATTTCTTACTTAAATTCATCAATAAAAACACGTATTCATCTATAGCACGGCTGAAAATAGCCCTTTTTCTTTTAAATTTTCTATTTAAATAGAGTAACTTATATATATCCGTAATCCTATATAGTTTTCTTGGTTAATTTTTACGTTATATATATAATTTTCATATTTTCAATCTCTTATTTACGTGAATTCATCAATAAAAACACGTATTCATCAGTAGCACGGCTGAAAATTGGCCTTTTCCTTTAAAATTTTCTATTTAAATAGTGTAACTAATTGCCCCCTGTAATCCTATATAGTTTTCCTGGTTAATTCCTAACGTAATTATATATATAATTTTCATATTTTCAGTCTCTTATTTACGTGAATTCATCAATAAAAAAACGGATTCATCTAAAACTTGGCTGAAAAGTGTCCTTTTCCTTTTAAACTTTCTATTTAAATAGTGTATATAACTGCCCTCCGTAATCCTATACAGTTTTCTTGGTTAATTCTTAACGTTATATACATAATTTTCATATTTTCAGTCTCTTATTTACGTGAATTCATCAATAAAAACAGGTATTCATCTATAACTCGGCTGAAAAGTGGCCTTTTCCGTTTAAATTTTCTATTTAAATAGTGTAACTAATTGCTCCCTGTAATCCTATATAGTTTTCCTGGTTAATTCCTAACGTAATTATATATATAATTTTCATATTTTCTGTCTCTTATTTACGTGAATTCATCAATAAAAACACGTATTCATCTATAACTCGGCAGAAAAGTGGCCTTTTCCTTTTAAATTTTCTATTTTAGTAGTGTAACTAACTGGCCTCCGTAATCCTATACAGTTTTCTTGGTTAATTCTTAACGTTATGTATACAATTTTTATATTTTCAGTCTCTAATTTACGTGCATTCATCAATAAAAACAGGTATTCATCTATAACTCGGCTGAAAAGTTGCCTTTTCTATTTAAATTTTCTATTTTAGTAGTGTAACTAACTGGCCTCCGTAATCCTATACAGTTTTCTTGGTTAATTCTTAACGTTATGTATACAATTTTTATATTTTCAGTCTCTTATTTACGTGAATTCATCAATAAAAAAGGTATTCATCCATAACCCGGCTGAAAAGTTGCCTTTTCCGTTTAAATTTTCTTTGTTAATAGTGAACTTAACCGCTCCCCGTATTTATCTATAGTTTTTATAATAAATTTCTACCGCTAAAATATTGATTTCCACATAATTCGTTTTCCCATAATCGTAATTTCCTAAAATTTTAAAATTTTTTCAAATCTTCATTTCTTTCGCTTATTTTGCTTTTATTGGGCCCGGCTAGTGTAAAAAACTACCATCTGCACTCTTATTTGCTTTATAAAACATACAAACTGGAAAAAATCACTATTTACCTAAACCGAGGTATAGTGGTCAATCAATACAATCACATAAATTCAACTATAAATTCGATAATAACTTTTCTAAAAATTGGTATATTTCGTTCAAATCTTCTTTAAATTGTGTAGTTAATTGCTCCCCACATTTCCTTATAGTTTTCTCATTAAATTCCTAACGGTATATATTTAATTTTCATATTTTCATTCTATTTCTTACTTAAATTCTTCAATAAAAACACGTATTCATCTATAGCACGGCTGAAAATCGGTCTTTTCCTTTTAAATTTTCTATTTGAATAGTGTAACCAATTGCCTCTCGTAATCCTATATAGTTTTCTTGGTTAATTCCTAACGTTATATATATATATATATATATATATATATATATATATATATATATATATATATATATATATATAATTTTCTTATTTTCAGTCTCTTATTTACGTGAATTCATCAATAAAAACACGTATTCATCTATAATTCGGCTGAAAAGTGGCCTTTTCTATTTAAATTTTCTATTTAAATAGTGTAACTAACTGCCCCCCGTAATCCTATACAGTTTTCTTGGTTAATTCTTAACGTTATATATATATATATATATATATATATATATATATATATATATATATATATATATATATATATATATATATATATATATATATATATATATATATGTATATATATATAATTTTCATATTTTCAGTCTCTTATTTACGTGAATTCATCAATAAAAAAGGTATTCATCTATAACTCGGCTGAAAAGTTGCCTTTTCCGTTTAAATTTTCTTTGTTAATAGTGAACTTAACCACTCCCCGTATTTATCTATAGTTTTTATAATAAATTTCTACCGCTAAAATATTGATTTCCACATAATTCGTTTTCCCATAATCGTAATTTCCTAAAATTTTAAATTTTTTTCAAATCTTCATTTCTTTCGCTTATTTTGCTTTTATTGGGCCCAGCTAGTGTAAAAAACTACCATCTGCACTCTTATTTGCTTTATAAAACATACAAACTGGAAAAAATCACTATTTACCAAAACCGAGGTTAAGTGGTCAATCAATACAATCACATAAATTCAACTATAAATTCGATAATAACTTTTCTAAAAATTGGTATATTTCGTTCAAATCTTCTTTAAATTGTGTAGTTATTTGCTCCTCACATTTCCTTATAGTTATCTCATTAAATTCCTAACGTTATATATTTAATTTTCATATTTTCATTCTATTTCTTACTTAAATTCTTCAATAAAAACACGTATTCATCTATAGCACGGCTGAAAATCGGTCTTTTCCTTTTAAATTTTCTATTTGAATAGTGTAACCAATTGCCTCTCGTAATCCTATATAGTTTTCTTGGTTAATTCCTAACGTTATATATATATATATTATATATATATATATATATATATATATATATATATATATATATATATATATATATATATATATATATATAATTTTCATATTTTCAGTCTCTTATTTACGTGAATTCATCAATAAAAACACGTATTCATCTATAACTTGGCTGAAAAGTGCCCTTTTCAATTTAAACTTTCTATTTAAATAGTGTAACTTACTGCCCCCCGTAATCCTATACAGTTTTCTTGGTTAATTCTTAACGTCATATATATAATTTTCATATTTTCAGTCTCTTATTTACGTGAATTCATCAATAAAACACGTATTCATCTATAACTCGGCTGAAAAGTGGCCTTTTCCTTTTAAATTTTCTATTTTAGTAGTGTAACTAACTGGCCTCCGTAATTCTATACAGTTTTCTTGGTTAATTCTTAACGTTATGTATATAATTTTCATATCTTCAGTCTCTAATTTACGTGAATTCATCAATAAAAACAGGTATTCATCTATAACTCGGCTGAAAAGTGGCCTTTTTCGTTTAAATTTTCTTTGTTAATAGTGTATTAAACCGCCCTTCGTACTTATCTATAGTTTTTATAATAAATTTCTACCGCTAAAATATTGATTTCCACATAATTCGTTTTCCCATAATCGTAATTTCCTAAAATTTTTAAATTTTTTCAAATCTTCATTTCTTTCGCTTATTTTGATTTGATTAGGTCCGTCTAATGTAGAAAAAACCCATCTGCACTCTTATTTGCTTTATAAAACGTACAAAACTGGAAAAAATCACTATTTACCTAAACCGAGGTATAGTGGTCAATCAATACAATCACATACATTCAACTATAAATTCGATAATAACTTTTATAAAAATTGGTATATTTCGTTCAAATCAACTTTAAATTTTAAAGATAAATGCTCCCCACATTTCCTTATAGTTTTTTTATTAAATTCGTAACGTTATATATTTAATTTTCATATTTTCAGTCTATTTCTTACTTAAATTCATCAATAAAAACACGTATTCATCTATAGCACGGCTGAAAATAGCCCTTTTTCTTTTAAATTTTCTATTTAAATAGAGTAACTTATATATAATCGTAATCCTATATAGTTTTCTTGGTTAATTTTTACGTTATATATATAATTTTCATATTTTCAATCTCTTATTTACGTGAATTCATCAATAAAAACACGTATTCATCAGTAGCACGGCTGAAAATTGGCCTTTTCCTTCAAAATTTTCTATTTAAATAGTGTAACTAATTGCCCCCTGTAATCCTATATAGTTTTCCTGGTTAATTCCTAACGTAATTATATATATAATTTTCATATTTTCAGTCTCTTATTTACGTGAATTCATCAATAAAAAAACGGATTCATCTAAAACTTGGCTGAAAAGTGTCCTTTTCCTTTTAAACTTTCTATTTAAATAGTGTATATAACTGCCCTCCGTAATCCTATACAGTTTTCTTGGTTAATTCTTAACGTTATATACATAATTTTCATATTTTCAGTCTATTATTTACGTGAATTCATCAATAAAAACAGGTATTCATCTATAACTCGGCTTAAAAGTGGCCTTTTCCGTTTAAATTTTCTATTTAAATAGTGTAACTAATTGCTTCCTGTAATCCTATATAGTTTTCCTGGTTAATTCCTAACGTAATTATATATATAATTTTCATATTTTCAGTCTCTTATTTACGTGAATTCATCAATAAAAACACGTATTCATCTATAACTCGGCTGAAAAGTGGCCTTTTCCTTTTAAATTTTCTATTTTAGTAGTGTAACTAACTGGCCTCCGTAATCCTATACAGTTTTCTTGGTTAATTCTTAACGTTATGTATACAATTTTTATATTTTCAGTCTCTAATTTACGTGAATTCATCAATAAAAACAGGTATTCATCTATAACTCGGCTGAAAAGTTGCCTTTTCTATTTAAATTTTCTATTTAAATAGTGTAACTAACTGCCCCCCGTAATCCTATACAGTTTTCTTGGTTAATTCTTAACGTTATATATGTATATATAATTTTCATATTTTCAGTCTCTTATTTACGTGAATTCATCAATAAAAAAGGTATTCATCTATAACTCGGCTGAAAAGTTGCCTTTTCCGTTTAAATTTTCTTTGGTAATAGTGAACTTAACCGCTCCCCGTATTTATCTATAGTTTTTATAATAAATTTCTACCGCTAAAATATTGATTTCCACATAATTCGTTTTCCCATAATCGTAATTTCCTAAAATTTTAAAATTTTTTCAAATCTTCATTTCTTTCGCTTATTTTGCTTTTATTGGGCCCGGCTAGTGTAAAAAACTACCATCTGCACTCTTATTTGCTTTATAAAACATACAAACTGGAAAAAATCACTATTTACCTAAACCGAGGTATAGTGGTCAATCAATACAATCACATAAATTCAACTATAAATTCGATAATAACTTTTCTAAAAATTGGTATATTTCGTTCAAATCTTCTTTAAATTGTGTAGTTAATTGCTTCCCACATTTCCTTATAGTTTTCTCATTAAATTCCTAACGTTATATATTTAATTTTCATACTTTCATTCTATTTCTTACTTAAATTCTTCAATAAAAACACGTATTCATCTATAGCACGGCTGAAAATCGGTCTTTTCCTTTTAAATTTTCTATTTGAATAGTGTAACCAATTGCCTCTCGTAATCCTATATAGTTTTCTTGGTTAATTCCTAACGTTATATATATATATATATATATATATATATATATTTATATATATATATAATTTTCATATTTTCAGTCTCTTATTTACGTGAATTCATCAATAAAAACACGTATTCATCTATAACTTGGCTGAAAAGTGCCCTTTTCAATTTAAACTTTCTATTTAAATAGTGTAACTTACTGCCCCCCGTAATCCTATACAGCTTTCTTGGTTAATTCTTAACGTTATATATATAATTTTCATATTTTCAGTCTCTTATTTACGTGAATTCATCAATAAAAACACGTATTCATCTATAACTCGGCTGAAAAGTGGCCTTTTCCTTTTAAATTTTCTATTTTAGTAGTGTAACTAACTGACCTCCGTAATCCTATACAGTTTTCTTGGTTAATTCTTAACGTTATATATATATATATATATATATATATATATATATATATATATATATATATATATAATTTTCATATTTTCAGTCTCTTATTTACGTGAATTCATCAATAAAAACACGTATTCATCTATAATTCGGCTGAAAAGTGGCCTTTTCTATTTAAATTTTCTATTTAAATAGTGTAACTAACTGCCCCCCGTAATCCTATACAGTTTTCTTGGTAATTCTTAACGTTATATATATATATATATATATATATATATATATATATATATATATATATATATATATATATATATAATTTTCATATTTTCAGTCTCTTATTTACGTGAATTCATCAATAAAAAAGGTATTCATCTATAACTCGGCTGAAAAGTTGCCTTTTCCGTTTAAATTTTCTTTGTTAATAGTGAACTTAACCGCTCCCCGTATTTATCTATAGTTTTTATAATAAATTTCTACCGCTAAAATATTGATTTCCACATAATTCGTTTTCCCATAATCGTAATTTCCTAAAATTTTTAAATTTTTTCAAATCTTCATTTCTTTCGCTTATTTTGCTTTTATTGGGCCCGGCTAGTGTAAAAAACTACCATCTGCACTCTTATTTGCTTTATAAAACATACAAACTGGAAAAAATCACTATTTACCTAAACCGAGGTATAGTGGTCAATCAATACAATCACATAAATTCAACTATAAATTCGATAATAACTTTTCTAAAAATTGGTATATTTCGTTCAAATCTTCTTTAAATTGTGTAGTTAATTACTCCCCACATTTCCTTATAGTTTTCTCATTAAATTCCTAACGTTATATATTTAATTTTCATATTTTCATTCTATTTCTTACTTAAATTCTTCAATAAAAACACGTATTCATCTATAGCACGGCTGAAAATCGGTCTTTTCCTTTTAAATTTTCTATTTGAATAGTGTAACCAATTGCCTCTCGTAATCCTATATAGTTTTCTTGGTTAATTCCTATCGATATATATATATATATATATATATATATATATATATATATATATATATATATATATATATATATATATATATATATATATATAATTTTCATATTTTCAGTCTCTTATTTACGTGAATTCATCAATAAAAACACGTATTCATCTATAACTTGGCTGAAAAGTGCCCTTTTCAATTTAAACTTTCTATTTAAATAGTGTAACTTACTGCCCCCCGTAATCCTATACAGCTTTCTTGGTTAATTCTTAACGTTATATATATAATTTTCATATTTTCAGTCTCTTATTTACGTGAATTCATCAATAAAAACACGTATTCATCTATAACTCGGCTGAAAAGTGGCCTTTTCCTTTTAAATTTTCTATTTTAGTAGTGTAACTAACTGACCTCCGTAATCCTATACAGTTTTCTTGGTTAATTCTTAACGTTATATATATAATTTTCATATCTTCAGTCTCTAATTTACGTGAATTCATCAATAAAAACAGGTATTCATCTATAACTCGGCTGAAAAGTGGCCTTTTCCGTTTAAATTTTCTTTGTTAATAGTGTATTTAACCGCTCTTCGTACTTATCTATGGTTGTTATAATAAATATCTACCGCTAAAATATTGATTTCCACATAATTCGTTTTCCCATAATCGTAATTTCCTAAAATTTTAAAATTTTTTCAAATCTTCATTTCTTTCGCTTATTTTGATTTGATTAGGTCCGTTTAATGTAGAAAAAACCCATCTGCACTCTTATTTGCTTTATAAAACGTACAAAACTAGAAAAAATCACTATTTACCTAAACCGAGGTATAGTGGTCAATCAATACAATCACATAAATTCAACTATTAATAGTGTATTAAACCGCCCTTCGTACTTATCTATAGTTTTTATAATAAATTTCTACCGCTAAAATATTGATTTCCACATAATTCGTTTTCCCATAATCGTAATTTCCTAAAATTTTAAAATTTTTTCAAATCTTCATTTCTTTCGCTTATTTTGATTTGATTAGGTCCGTCTAATGTAGAAAAAACCCATCTGCACTCTTATTTGCTTTATGAAACGTACAAAACTGGAAAAAATCACTATTTACCTAAACCGAGGTATAGTGGTCAATCAATACAATCACATAAATTCAACTATAAATTCGATAATAACTTTTATAAAAATTGGTATATTTCGTTCAAATCAACTTTAAATTTTAAAGATAAATGCTCCCCACATTTCCTTATAGTTTTTTTATTAAATTCGTAACGTTATATATTTAATTTTCATATTTTCAGTCTATTTCTTACTTAAATTCATCAATAAAAACACGTATTCATCTATAGCACGGCTGAAAATAGCCCTTTTTCTTTTAAATTTTCTATTTAAATAGAGTAACTTATATATACCCGTAGTCCTATATAGTTTTCTTGGTTAATTTTTACGTTATATATATAATTTTCATATTTTCAATCTCTTATTTACGTGAATTCATCAATAAAAACGCGTATTCATCAGTAGCACGGCTGAAAATTGGCCTTTTCCTTTAAAATTTTCTATTTAAATAGTGTAACTAATTGCCCCCTGTAATCCTATATAGTTTTCCTGGTTAATTCCTAACGTAATTATATATATAATTTTCATATTTTCAGTCTCTTATTTACGTGAATTCATCAATAAAAAACGGATTCATCTAAAACTTGGCTGAAAAGTGTCCTTTTCCTTTTAAACTTTCTATTTAAATAGTGTATATAACTGCCCTCCGTAATCCTATACAGTTTTCTTGGTTAATTCTTAACGTTATATACATAATTTTCATATTTTCAGTCTATTATTTACGTGAATTCATCAATAAAAACAGGTATTCATCTATAACTCGGCTGAAAAGTGGCCTTTTCCGTTTAAATTTTCTATTTAAATAGTGTAACTAATTGCTCCCTGTAATCTTATATAGTTTTCCTGGTTAATTCCTAACGTAATTATATATATAATTTTCATATTTTCAGTCTCTTATTTACGTGAATTCATCAATAAAAACACGTATTCATCTATAACTCGGCTGAAAAGTGGCCTTTTCCTTTTAAATTTTCTATTTTAGTAGTGTAACTAACTGGCCTCCGTAATCCTATACAGTTTTCTTGGTTAATTCTTAACGTTATGTATACAATTTTCATATTTTCAGTCTCTAATTTACGTGAATTCATCAATAAAAACAGGTATTCATCTATAACTCGGCTGAAAAGTGGCCTTTTCCTTTTAAATTTTCTATTTAAATAGTGTAACTAATTGCCCCCTGTAATCCTATATAGTTTTCCTGGTTAATTCCTATCGTAATTATATATATAATTTTGATATTTTCAGTCTCTTATTTACGTGAATTCATCAATAAAAACACGTATTCATCTATAACTTGGCTGAAAAGTGTCCTTTTCCTTTTAAACTTTGTATTTAAATAGTGTATATAACTGCCCTCCGTAATCCTATACAGTTTTCTTGGCTAATTCTTAACGTTATATACATAATTTTCATATTTTCAGTCTCTTATTTACGTGAATTCATCAATAAAAACAGGTATTCATCTATAACTCGGCTGAAAAGTGGCCTTTTCCGTTTAAATTTTCTATTTAAATAGTGTAACTAATTGCTCCCTGTAATCCTATATAGTTTTCCTGGTTAATTCCTAACGTAATTATATATATAATTTTCATATTTTCAGTCTCTTATTTACGTGAATTCATCAATAAAAACACGTATTCATCTAAAACTTGGCTGAAAAGTGTCCTTTTCCTTTTAAACTTTCTATTTAAATAGTGTAACTAACTACCCCCCGCAATCCTATACAGTTTTCTTGGTTAATTCTTAACGTTATATATATAATTTTCATATTTTCAGTCTCTAATTTACGTGAATTCATCAATAAAAACAGGTATTCATCTATAACTCGGGTGAAAAGTGGCCTTTTCCGTTCAAATTTTCTTTGTTAATAGTGTATTTAACCGCCCCCCGTATTTATCTATAGTTTTTATAATAAATTTCTACCGCTAAAATATTGATTTCCACATAATTCGTTTACCCATAATCGTAATTTCCTAAAATTTTTAAATTTTTTCAAATCTTCATTTCTTTCGCTTATTTTGATTTTAGTAGGTCCTTCTTATGTAAAAAAAACCCATCTGCACTCATATTTGCTTTATAAAACATACAAAACTGGAAAAAATCACTATTTACCTAAACCGAGGTATAGTGGTCAATCAATACAATCACATAAAGTCAACTATAAATTCGATAATAACTTTTATAAAAATTGGTGTATTTCGTTCAAATTAACTTTAAATTTTAAAGTTAAATGCTCCCCACATTTACTTATAGTTTTCTCAGTAAATTCGTAACGTTATATATTTAATTTTCATATTTTCAGTCTATTTCTTACTTAAATTCATCAATAATAACACGTATTCATCTATAGGACGGCTGAAAATAGGCCTTTTCCTTTTAAATTTTCTATTTAAATAGTGTAACTAATTGATCCCCGTAATACTATATAGTTTTCTTGGTTAACTCCTCACGTTATATCTATATATATATATATATATATATATATATATATATATATATATATATATATATATATATATATATATATATATATATATATATATATATATAATTTTCATATTTTCAGTCTCTTATTTACGTGAATTTATCAATAAAAACACGTATTCATCTTTAACTCGGCTGAAAAGTGGGCTTTTTCTTTTAAATTTTCTATTTAAATTGTGTAACTAACTGCCCCTCGTAATCCTATACAGTTTTCTTGGTTTTTTTTTTTTTTTTTTTTTTTTGCGCCCGAAGCAAATATGGGCAACCCTCCGGAAAGCGGGGGAGGGAGGCGGTGAATGCTCATAGCATACCACGCAGCCGGCTGCGTGGTTATGTGGAGACTTTTACCCACTAAACACCGCCTTTTAGGAAATGGCTTAACGATCTGACTAGAGATCTCTAAGCCGTATACGAACGCGACCCTCCTTGGCAGAAAGGAGGGCGCAAGCAGCGAAAAGCCGCTTGGAAGAGTGCCTAACTAAGGCAGATTAATGGATGTGTTATGAAGGCTCGGCCTGAGCCGCCAGGAGGCAGTTCAGGTCAGCCGAAAGCTTGTTGGGGGGGTCCGAGAGAGAGTTTCTCGATCTGCGCACACTATAGCGAGTGTGAATAGGGGCTGCATAGGCAGCTGTCTCACGAATGAGATGATTTGGGTGGGACTCTGAGGCTTTGAAGAATCTCTCAGAGAGTGATTTAAGAAACTGTTGGATTGTTGGGAGCTCTAAGTCTCGATGTAGGTCAGCATTACGGACATAATAGGGCGAGTTAGTGGCCCTACGACAGAATAGATTTTGAACTATTTGAAGTTCATTTATAGCTTTGGGCTTAGCATGTGCGAAAATGGGGGCCGCGTAGGTCATGACAGGTCGTATGCAGACCTTATATAGGGTTCGCTTGTTGCGAAGGGACATTTTACTGTGTCTGCCCAACATGCTGTTGAGCCTACCCATGTAAAAACGTGCGGTGCGAGTAACTTTCTTGATATGGGGCTCGAAAGTGAGCCTTGCATCAAGGGTGACGCCTAGGTACTTGGCTTTAGTTTGCCATGGGACAAGGGTTCCTAACATCCTGATTGGCGGAGTGGTGGTGAGACGGCGTCGTTTATATTCGAAGCAAACGGCGGAGCTTTTCTCCGGGTTTACGTCGATACGCCATTTTTGGAATCAAGCTCCTAAGTCGCTTACTGACTTTTGAATCTTGTTCCGAATCTGTGGTAGTGAGTTGCCTTTGGAGTAAAGGGCTGTGTCATCTGCAAAGAGGGCTAGTTTGACACCATTCGACGGGATAGGGATGTCGTTGGTGAATAGTATGTATAGGAGGGGAGCAAGCACAGAGCCTTGAGGAACACCGGCTTTTATTTGACGGGTAGAGGATAGCGTGCCTTCGTGTCTAAAACGAAAGGTACGATCCTTCAGATAGGAGGCTACAAGGCGAACGAGACGGTCTGGGAGGCCTAAGTCGTACAGTTTGTAGATGAGGCCCTCGTGCCAGACTTTGTCGAATGCCTTGGCAATGTCAAAGAAGACCGCGATGGTTTTTTGACGGCGAGGGTAAAAACCGCTGAGGATGTATTCTACTATGCGGTGAACTTGTTGGGGGCACGAGTGTTTGGCTCGAAACCCGAATTGTTGTGGGATGACAAGAGGGTCGCCGTCTGTGGGAAACAAATGGCGCCTCAAGCGCACGAGAATGACTCGTTCGAAAAGTTTGCCCATGGCCTTGAGGAGGCTGATGGGACGGTGATTGGAGGGGAGGTGGAGAGGTTTGCCTGGCTTGGGAATGCCAATGACAGTTGCCTCTTTCCAAGAGGTGGGAAAGTAACTGAATTCGAAGCAGGCGTTAAAGATAATGGCCAGTAAGGCGATTACCTGCTCCGGGAAGTGTTTGAGGGCTTGGTTGGAGATACCATCCGCACCCGGTGCTTTTTTGGGCTTAAGTCCTTTGATGGTAGATGAAATCTCATCTTTGGACACAGTGATAGGGTCAGAGGCGGTAGGGGGCGAGTTCCTGCGTCGGACCTCGTCCTCCACTAGTTGAATATGTAGGGGGTCAGTGGGTTGTGAGCTAGGAGAGCATTGAGCGGCAACGCTGTCCGCGAAGCACTCAGCCTTTTCTTCGTCTTCGAAGGCAATGGAGCCATCGGGACGAGACAGAGGGGAAGTATGGGTTATAGCGTCTATCCGGAGGGCTCTCGCCATCCGGTAGTACGCTGTGTGAGAGGGAGAGATTTTCTCCATGAGATTGCCTTTTTCGTGGTCTCTGTAGTCTTGGAGGCGGTAACGCAGTTTGCGTTGAAGGCGGTGGGCTGCGAGTCTATATTCAGGAGTGGGATAGCGTGCAGCTCTACGGAGGGCAGCTTTTTTGGCTTTTAACAGGTTGCTAATATCTAGGGGAAGACTAGTTTTAGCAACCGGGACAACTTTTTCATTCTCTTTAAGAGAGGATGTTATAAGTGAGGTGAGATTTTCGACCGCGGTGTCTATTTTCCCCGCACTGTCGAGGGCGTCGGAAGAAAGGGTTATGGGAGGGTCCGGAGAGTCTATAGCCGAGGCTAGAGACTTCTTGAAGCCCTTCCAGTCGGTGTAGGTTTTGGAAGTGGGAGTTGGAGATGGCTGATGGCCAAGAAGGAGGGATACAGGACGGTGGTCGGATCCTAGATCGTCGAGAGGCTCGATTGCTCTAAGGTTAAGGGAAACTCCTTTAACTAGAGCAAAGTCTAGCACATCAGGAGCATAGGTAACAATGTCGGGATAGTGGGTGGCAGTGAGGGGGCTATAGACAGTCAGGTATTCATCTATAACTTGGCTGAAAAGTGTCCTTTTCCTTTTAAACTTTCTATTTAAATAGTGTATATAACTGCCCTCCGTAATCCTATACAGTTTTCTTGGCTAATTCTTAACGTTATATACATAATTTTCATATTTTCAGTCTCTTATTTACGTGAATTCATCAATAAAAACAGGTATTCATCTATAACTCGGCTGAAAAGTGGCCTTTTCCGTTTAAATTTTCTATTTAAATAGTGTAACTAATTGCTACCTGTAATCCTATATAGTTTCCCTGGTTAATTCCTAACGTAATTATATATATAATTTTCATATTTTCAGTCTCTTATTTACGTGAATTCATCAATAAAAACACGTATTCATCTAAAACTTGGCTGAAAAGTGTCCTTTTCCTTTTAAACTTTCTATTAAAATAGTGTAACTAACTACCCCCCGCAATCCTATACAGTTTTCTTGGTTAATTCTTAACGTTATATATATAATTTTCATATTTTCAGTCTCTTATTTACGTGAATTCATCAATAAAAACAGGTATTCATCTATAACTCGGCTGAAAAGTAGCCTTTTCCGTTTAAATTTTCTTTGTTAATAGTGTATTTAACCGCCCCCCGTATTCACCTATAGTTTTTATAATAAATTTCTACCGCTAAAATATTGATTTCCACATAATTCGTTTTCCCAAAATCGTAATTTCCTAAAATTTTAAAAATTTTTCAAATCTTCATTTCTTTCGCTTATTTTGATTTGATTAGGTCCGTCTAATGTAAAAAAAACCCATCTGCACTCTTATTTGCTTTATAAAACGTACAAAACTGGAAAAAATCACTATTTACCTAAACCGAGGTATAGTGGTCAATCAATACAATCACATAAATTCAACTATAAATTCGATAATAACTTTCATAAAAATTGGTATATTTCGTTCAAATCAACATTAAATTTTAAAGATAAATGCTCCCCACATTTCGTTATAGTTTTTTTAGTAAATTCGTAACGTTATATATTTAATTTTCATATTTTCAGTCTATTTCTTACTTAAATTCATCAATAAAAACACGTATTCATCTATAGCACGGCTGAAAATAGCCCTTTTTCTTTTAAATTTTCTATTTAAATAGTGTAACGTATATATTCCCGTAATCCTATATAGTCTTCTTGGTTAATTCTTAACGTTATATATATAATTTTCATATTTTCAATCTCTTATTTACGTGAATTTATCAATAAAAACACGTATTCATCAGTAGCACGGCTGAAAATTGGCCTTTTCCTTTAAAATTTTCTATTTGAATAGTGTAACCAATTGCCTCTCGTAATCCTATATAGTTTTCTTGGTTAATTCCTAACGTTATATATATAATTTTCATATTTTCAGTCTCTTATTTACGTGAATTCATCAATAAAAACACGTATTCATCTATAACTTGGCTGAAAAGTGGGCTTTTTCTTTTAAATTTTCTATTTAAATATTGTAACTAACTGCCCCTCTTAATCATATACAGTTTTCTTGGTTAATTCTTAACGTTATATATATATAATTTTCATATTTTCAGTCTCTTATTTACGTGAATTCATCAATAAAAACAGGTATTCATCTATAACTCGGGTGAAAAGTTGCCTTTTCCGTTCAAATTTTCTTTGTTAATAGTGTATTTAACCGCCCCCCGTATTTATCTATAGTTTTTATAATAAATTTCTACCGCTAAAATATTGATTTCCACATAATTCGTTTACCCATAATCGTAATTTCCTAAAATTTTTAAATTTTTTCAAATCTTCATTTCTTTCGCTTATTTTGATTTTATTAGGTCCTTCTTATGTAGAAAAAACCCATCTGCACTCATATTTGCTTTATAAAACATACAAAACTGGAAAAAATCACTATTTACCTAAACCGAGGTATAGTGGTCAATCAATACAATCACATAAAGTCAACTATAAATTCGATAATAACTTTTATAAAAATTGGTATATTTCGTTCAAATTAACTTTAAATTTTAAAGTTAAATGCTCCCCACATTTACTTATAGTTTTCTCAGTAAATTCGTAACGTTATATATTTAATTTTCATATTTTCAGTCTATTTCTTACTTAAATTCATCAATAAAAACACGTATTCATCTATAGGACGGCTGAAAATAGGCCTTTTCCTTTTAAATTTTCTATTTAAATAGTGTAACTAATTGATCCCCGTAATACTATATAGTTTTCTTGGTTAACTCCTCACGTTATATATATATATATATATATATATATATATATATATATATATATATATATATATATATATATATATATATATATATATATATATATATATATATATATATAATTTTCATATTTTCAGTCTCTTATTTACGTGAATTTATCAATAAAAACACGTATTCATCTTTAACTCGGCTGAAAAGTGGGCTTTTTCTTTTAAATTTTCTATTTAAATAGTGTAACTAACTGCCCCTCGTAATCCTACACAGTTTTCTTGGTTAATTCTTAACGTTATATATATATAATTTTCATATTTTCAATCTCTTATTTACGTGAATTCATCAATAAAAACAGGTATTCATCTATAACTCGGGTGAAAAGTGGCCTTTTCCGTTCAAATTTTCTTTTTTAATAGTGTATTTAACCGTCCCCCGCATTTATCTATAGTTTTTATAATAAATTTCTACCGCTAAAATATTGATTTCCACATAATTCGTTTTCCCATAATCGTAATTTCCTAAAATTTTTAAATTTTTTTAAATCTTAATTTCTTTCGCTTATTTTGATTTTATTAGGTCCGTCTAATGTAGAAAAAACCCATCTGCACTCTTATTTGCTTTATAAAACATACAAAACTGGAAAAAATCACTATTTACCTAAACCGATGTATAGTGGTCAATCAATACAATCACATAAATTCAACTATAAATTCGATAATAACTTTTATAAAAATTGGTATATTTCGTTCATATCAACTTTAAATTTTAAAGTTAATTGCTTCTTACATTTCCTTATAGTTTTCTCAGTAAATTCGTAACGTTATATATTTAATTTTCATATTTTCAGTCTATTTCTTACTTAAATTCGTCAATAAAAACACGTATTCATCTATAGCACGGCTGAAAATAGGCCTTTTCCTTTAAAATTTTCTATTTAAATAGTGTAACTAATTGCTTCCTGTAAACCTATATGGTTTTCCTGGTTAATTCCTAACGTAATTATATATATAATTTTGATATTTTCAGTCTCTTATTTACGTGAATTCATCAATAAAAACACGTATTCATCTATAACTCGGCTGAAAAGTGGCCTTTTCCGTTTAAATTTTCTATTTAAATGGTGTAACTAACTAGCCTCCGTAATCCTATATAGTTTTCTTGGTTAATTCCTAACGTTATTTATATAATATTCATATTTTCAGTCTCTTATTTACGTGAATTCATCAATAAAAACACGTATTCATCTATAGCACGGCTGAAAATTGGCCTTTTCCTTTAAAATTTTCTATTTAAATTGTGTAACTAATTGCCGCCTGTAATCTTATATAGTTTTCTTGGTTAGATCCTAACGTAATTACATACATAATTTTCATATTTTCAGTCTCCTATTTACGTGAATTCATCAATAAAAACAAGTATTCTTCTATAACTCGGCTGAAAAGTGGCCTTTTCCTTTTAAATTTTCTATTTTAATAGTGTAACTAACAGAATGCTCCCCCGTAATCCTATACAGTTTTCTTGGTTAATTCTTAACGTTATGTATATAATTTTTATATTTTCAGTCTCTTATTTACGTGAATTCATCAATAAAAACAGGTATTCATCTATAACTCGGCTGAAAAGTGGCCTTTTCCTTTTGAACTTTATATTTAAATGGTGTAACTAATTGCCCCCCGTAATCCTATACAGTTTTCTTGGTTAATTCTTAACGTTATATATATAATTTTCATATTTTCAGTCTCTTATTTACGTGAATTCATCAATAAAAACAGGTATTCATCTATAACTCGGCTGAAAAGTGGCCTTTTCCGTTTAAATTTTCTTTGTTAATAGTGTATTCAACCGCCCACCGTATTTACCTATAGTTTTTATGATAAATTTCTACCGCTTAAATATTGATTTCCACATAATTCGTTTTCCCAAAATCGTAAATTCCTAAAATTTTTAAAATTTTTCAAATCTTCATTTCTTTCGCTTATTTTGCTTTTATTGGGTCCGGCTAGTGTAGAAACTGCCATCTCCATTCTTATTTGCTTTATAAAACATACTAAACTGGAAAAAATCTCTATTTACCTAAACCGAGGTATAGTGGTCAATCAATACAATCACATAAATTCAACTATAAATTCGATAATAACTTTTCTAAAAATTGGTATATTTCGTTCAAATCAACTTTAAATTTTAAAGTTAATTGCTCCCCACATTTCCTTATAGTTTTCTCAGTAAATTCGTAACGTTATATATTTAATTTTCATATTTTCAGTCTATTTCTTACTTAAATTCATCAATAAAAAC
The DNA here is from genome assembly GCA_036936625.1 of Parnassius smintheus behrii. Lineage (NCBI taxonomy): Eukaryota > Metazoa > Arthropoda > Insecta > Lepidoptera > Papilionidae > Parnassius > Parnassius smintheus. Next base: position 340,207 of record JAUPFT010000030.1, read on the forward strand.
ACGTATTCATCTATAGCACGGCAGAAAATAGGCCTTTTTCTTTTAAATTTTCTATTTAAATAGTGTAACTGATATATCCCCGTAATCCTATATAGTTTTCTTGGTTAATTCCTAACGTTATGTATATAATATTCATATTTTCAGTCTCTTATTTACGTGAATTTATCAATAAAAACACGTATTCATCTTTAACTCGGCTGAAAAGTGGCCTTTTCCTTTAAAATTTTCTATTTAAATAGTGTAACTAATTGTCCCCTGTAATCCTATATAGTTTTCCTGGTTAATTCCTGACGTAATTATATATATAATTTTGATATTTTCAGTCTCTTATTTACGTGAATTCATCAATAAAAACACGTATTCATCTATAACTTGGCTGAAAAGTGGCCTTTTCCTTTTAAACTTTCTATTTAAATAGTGTAACTAACTGCCCTCCGTAATCTTATACAGCTTTCTTTGTTAATTCTTAACGTTATATATATAATTTTCATTTTTTCAGTCTCTTATTTCCGTGAATTCATCAATAAAAAAAGGTGTTCATCTATAACTCGGCTGAAAAGTGGCCTTTTCCGTTTAAATTTTCTTTGTTAATAGTGTACTTAACCGCCCCCCGTATTTATCTATAGTTTTTATTATAAATTTCTACCGCTAAAATATTGATTTCCACATAATTCGTTTTCCCATAATCGTAATTTCCTAAAATTTTTAAAATTTTTCAAATCTTCATTTCTTTCGCTTATTTTGCTTTTATTGGGCCCGGCTAGTGTAGAAACTACCATCTGCACTCTTATTTGCTTTATAAAACATACAAACTGGAAAAAATCACTATTTACCTAAACCGAGGTATAGTGGTCAATCAATACAATCACATAAATTCAACTATAAATTCGATAATAACTGTTCTAAAAATTGGTATATTTCGTTCAAATCTTCTTTAAATTGTGTAGTTAATTGCTCCCCACATTTCCTTATAGTTTTCTCATTAAATTCCTAACGTTATATATTTAACTTTCATATTTTCATTCTATTTCTTACTTAAATTCTTCAATAAAAACACGTATTCATCTATAGCACGGCTGAAAATCGGCCTTTTCCTTTTAAATTTTCTATATAATTTTCTTTTATATATAATTTTCATATTTTCAGTCTCTTATTTACGTGAATTCATCAATAAAAACACGTATTCATCTATAACTTGGCTGAAAAGTGCCCTTTTCGATTTAAACTTTCAATTTAAATAGTGTAACTTACTGCCCCCCTTATTCCTATACAGTTTTCTTGGTTAATTCTTAACGTCATATATATAATTTTCATATTTTCAGTCTCTTATTTACGTGAATTCATCAATAAAAACACTTATTCATCTATAACTCGGCTGAAAAGTGGCCTTTTCCTTTTAAATTTTCTATTTTAGTAGTGTAACTAACTGGCCTCCGTAATCCTATACAGTTTTCTTGGTTAATTCTTAACGTTATGTATATAATTTTCATATTTTCAGTCTCTAATTTACGTGAATTCATCAATAAAAACACGTATTCATCTATAACTCGGCTGAAAAGTGGCCTTTTCCGTTTAAATTTTCTTTGTTAATAGTGTATTAAACCGCCCATCGTACTTATCTATAGTTTTTGTAATAAATTTCTACCGCTAAAATATTGATTTCCACATAATTCGTTTTCCCATAATCGTAATTTCCTAAAATTTTTAAATTTTTTCAAATCTTCATTTCTTTCGCTTATTTTGATTTGATTAGGTCCGTCTAATGTAGAAAAAATCCATCTGCACTCTTATTTGCTTTATAAAACATACAAAACTGGAAAAAATCACTATTTACCTAAACCGATGTATAGTGGTCAATCAATACAATCACATAAATTCAACTATATATTCGATAATAACTTTTATAAAAATTGGTATATTTCGTTCAAATCAACTTTAAATTTTAAACATAAATGCTCCTCACATTTCCTTATAGTTTTTTTTAGTAAATTCGTAACGTTATATATTTAATTTTCATATTTTCAGTCTATTTCTTACTTAAATTCATCAATAAAAACACGTATTCATCTATAGCACGGCTGAAAATAGCCCTTTTTCTTTTAAATTTTCTATTTAAATAGTGTAACTTATATATCCCCGTAATCCTATATAGTTTTCTTGGTTAATTCTTAACGTTATATATATAATTTTCATATTTTCAATCTCTTATTTACGTGAATTCATCAATAAAAACACGTATTCATCAGTAGCACGGCTGAAAATTGGCCTTTTCCTTTAAAATTTTCTATTTAAATAGTGTAACTAATTGCCCCCTGTAATCCTATATAGTATTCCTGGTTAATTCCTATCGTAATTATATATATAATTTTGATATTTTCCGTCTCTTATTTACGTGAATTCATCAATAAAAACACGTAATCATCTATAACTTGGCTGAAAAGTGTCCTTTTCCTTTTAAACTTTCTATTTAAATAGTGTATATAACTGCCCTCCGTAATCCTATACAGTTTTCTTGGCTAATTCTTAACGTTATATACATAATTTTCATATTTTCAGTCTCTTATTTACGTGAATTCATCAATAAAAACAGGTATTCATCTATAACTCGGCTGAAAAGTGGCCTTTTCCGTTTAAATTTTCTATTTAAATAGTGTAACTAATTGCTACCTGTAATCCTATATAGTTTTCCTGGTTAATTCCTAACGTAATTATATATATAATTTTCATATTTTCAGTCTCTTATTTACGTGAATTCATCAATAAAAACACGTATTCATCTAAAACTTGGCTGAAAAGTGTCCTTTTCCTTTTAAACTTTCTATTTAAATAGTGTAACTAACTACCCCCCGCAATCCTATACAGTTTTCTTTGTTAATTCTTAACGTTATATATATAATTTTCATATTTTCAGTCTCTTATTTACGTGAATTCATCAATAAAAACAGGTATTCATCTATAACTCGGCTGAAAAGTAGCCTTTTCCGTTTAAATTTTCTTTGTTAATAGTGTATTTAACCGCCCCCCGTATTCACCTATAGTTTTTATAATAAATTTCTACCGCTAAAATATTGATTTCCACATAATTCGTTTTCCCAAAATCGTAATTTCCTAAAATTTTAAAAATTTTTCAAATCTTCATTTCTTTCGCTTATTTTGATTTGATTAGGTCCGTCTAATGTAAAAAAAACCCATCTGCACTCTTATTTGCTTTATAAAACGTACAAAACTGTAAAAAATCACTATTTACCTAAACCGAGGTATAGTGGTCAATCAATACAATCACATAAATTCAACTATAAATTCGATAATAACTTTCATAAAAATTGGTATATTTCGTTCAAATCAACTTTAAATTTTAAAGATAAATGCTCCCCACATTTCGTTATAGTTTTTTTAGTAAATTCGTAACGTTATATATTTAATTTTCATATTTTCAGTCTATTTCTTACTTAAATTCATCAATAAAAACACGTATTCATCTATAGCACGGCTGAAAATAGCCCTTTTTCTTTTAAATTTTCTATTTAAATAGTGTAACGTATATATTCCCGTAATCCTATATAGTCTTCTTGGTTAATTCTTAACGTTATATATATAATTTTCATATTTTCAATCTCTTATTTACGTGAATTTATCAATAAAAACACGTATTCATCAGTAGCACGGCTGAAAATTGGCCTTTTCCTTTAAAATTTTCTATTTGAATAGTGTAACCAATTGCCTCTCGTAATCCTATATAGTTTTCTTGGTTAATTCCTAACGTTATATATATAATTTTCATATTTTCAGTCTCTTATTTACGTGAATTCATCAATAAAAACACGTATTCATCTATAACTTGGCTGAAAAGTGGGCTTTTTCTTTTAAATTTTCTATTTAAATATTGTAACTAACTGCCCCTCTTAATCATATACAGTTTTCTTGGTTAATTCTTAACGTTATATATATATAATTTTCATATTTTCAGTCTCTTATTTACGTGAATTCATCAATAAAAACAGGTATTCATCTATAACTCGGGTGAAAAGTTGCCTTTTCCGTTCAAATTTTCTTTGTTAATAGTGTATTTAACCGCCCCCCGTATTTATCTATAGTTTTTATAATAAATTTCTACCGCTAAAATATTGATTTTCACATAATTCGTTTACCCATAATCGTAATTTCCTAAAATTTTTAAATTTTTTCAAATCTTCATTTCTTTCGCTTATTTTGATTTTATTAGGTCCTTCTTATGTAGAAAAAACCCATCTGCACTCATATTTGCTTTATAAAACATACAAAACTGGAAAAAATCACTATTTACCTAAACCGAGGTATAGTGGTCAATCAATACAATCACATAAAGTCAACTATAAATTCGATAATAACTTTTATAAAAATTGGTATATTTCGTTCAAATTAACTTTAAATTTTAAAGTTAAATGCTCCCCACATTTACTTATAGTTTTCTCAGTAAATTCGTAACGTTATATATTTAATTTTCATATTTTCAGTCTATTTCTTACTTAAATTCATCAATAAAAACACGTATTCATCTATAGGACGGCTGAAAATAGGCCTTTTCCTTTTAAATTTTCTATTTAAATAGTGTAACTAATTGATCCCCGTAATACTATATAGTTTTCTTGGTTAACTCCTCACGTTATATATATATATATATATATATATATATATATATATATATATATATATATATATATATATATATATATATATATATATATATATATATAATTTTCATATTTTCAGTCTCTTATTTATGTGAATTTATCAATAAAAACACGTATTCATCTTTAACTCGGCTGAAAAGTGGGCTTTTTCTTTTAAATTTTCTATTTAAATAGTGTAACTAACTGCCCCTCGTAATCCTACACAGTTTTCTTGGTTAATTCTTAACGTTATATATATATATAATTTTCATATTTTCAATCTCTTATTTACGTGAATTCATCAATAAAAACAGGTATTCATCTATAACTCGGGTGAAAAGTGGCCTTTTCCGTTCAAATTTTCTTTTTTAATAGTGTATTTAACCGTCCCCCGCATTTATCTATAGTTTTTATAATAAATTTCTACCGCTAAAATATTGATTTCCACATAATTCGTTTTCCCATAATCGTAATTTCCTAAAATTTTTAAATTTTTTTAAATCTTAATTTCTTTCGCTTATTTTGATTTTATTAGGTCCGTCTAATGTAGAAAAAACCCATCTGCACTCTTATTTGCTTTATAAAACATACAAAACTGGAAAAAATCACTATTTACCTAAACCGATGTATAGTGGTCAATCAATACAATCACATAAATTCAACTATAAATTCGATAATAACTTTTATAAAAATTGGTATATTTCGTTCATATCAACTTTAAATTTTAAAGTTAATTGCTTCCCACATTTCCTTATAGTTTTCTCAGTAAATTCGTAACGTTATATATTTAATTTTCATATTTTCAGTCTATTTCTTACTTAAATTCGTCAATAAAAACACGTATTCATCTATAGCACGGCTGAAAATAGGCCTTTTCCTTTAAAATTTTCTATTTAAATAGTGTAACTAATTGCTTCCTGTAAACCTATATGGTTTTCCTGGTTAATTCCTAACGTAATTATATATATAATTTTGATATTTTCAGTCTCTTATTTACGTGAATTCATCAATAAAAACACGTATTCATCTATAACTCGGCTGAAAAGTGGCCTTTTCCGTTTAAATTTTCTATTTAAATGGTGTAACTAACTAGCCTCCGTAATCCTATATAGTTTTCTTGGTTAATTCCTAACGTTATTTATATAATATTCATATTTTCAGTCTCTTATTTACGTGAATTCATCAATAAAAACACGTATTCATCTATAGCACGGCTGAAAATTGGCCTTTTCCTTTAAAATTTTCTATTTAAATTGTGTAACTAATTGCCGCCTGTAATCTTATATAGTTTTCTTGGTTAATTCCTAACGTAATTACATACATAATTTTCATATTTTCAGTCTCCTATTTACGTGAATTCATCAATAAAAACACGTATTCTTCTATAACTCGGCTGAAAAGTGGCCTTTTCCTTTTAAATTTTCTATTTTAATAGTGTAACTAACAGAATGCTCCCCCGTAATCCTATACAGTTTTCTTGGTTAATTCTTAACGTTATGTATATAATTTTTATATTTTCAGTCTCTTATTTACGTGAATTCATCAATAAAAACAGGTATTCATCTATAACTCGGCTGAAAAGTGGCCTTTTCCTTTTGAACTTTATATTTAAATGGTGTAACTAATTGCCCCCCGTAATCCTATACAGTTTTCTTGGTTAATTCTTAACGTTATATATATAATTTTCATATTTTCAGTCTCTTATTTACGTGAATTCATCAATAAAAACAGGTATTCATCTATAACTCGGCTGAAAAGTGGCCTTTTCCGTTTAAATTTTCTTTGTTAATAGTGTATTCAACCGCCCACCGTATTTACCTATAGTTTTTATGATAAATTTCTACCGCTTAAATATTGATTTCCACATAATTCGTTTTCCCAAAATCGTAAATTCCTAAAATTTTTAAAATTTTTCAAATCTTCATTTCTTTCGCTTATTTTGCTTTTATTGGGTCCGGCTAGTGTAGAAACTGCCATCTCCATTCTTATTTGCTTTATAAAACATACTAAACTGGAAAAAATCTCTATTTACCTAAACCGAGGTATAGTGGTCAATCAATACAATCACATAAATTCAACTATAAATTCGATAATAACTTTTCTAAAAATTGGTATATTTCGTTCAAATCAACTTTAAATTTTAAAGTTAATTGCTCCCCACATTTCCTTATAGTTTTCTCAGTAAATTCGTAACGTTATATATTTAATTTTCATATTTTCAGTCTATTTCTTACTTAAATTCATCAATAAAAACACGTATTCATCTATAGCACGGCAGAAAATAGGCCTTTTTCTTTTAAATTTTCTATTTAAATAGTGTAACTGATATATCCCCGTAATCCTATATAGTTTTCTTGGTTAATTCCTAACGTTATGTATATAATATTCATATTTTCAGTCTCTTATTTACGTGAATTTATCAATAAAAACACGTATTCATCTTTAACTCGGCTGAAAAGTGGCCTTTTCCTTTAAAATTTTCTATTTAAATAGTGTAACTAATTGTCCCCTGTAATCCTATATAGTTTTCCTGGTTAATTCCTGACGTAATTATATATATAATTTTGATATTTTCAGTCTCTTATTTACGTGAATTCATCAATAAAAACACGTATTCATCTATAACTTGGCTGAAAAGTGGCCTTTTCCTTTTAAACTTTCTATTTAAATAGTGTAACTAACTGCCCTCCGTAATCTTATACAGCTTTCTTTGTTAATTCTTAACGTTATATATATAATTTTCATTTTTTCAGTCTCTTATTTCCGTGAATTCATCAATAAAAAAAGGTGTTCATCTATAACTCGGCTGAAAAGTGGCCTTTTCCGTTTAAATTTTCTTTGTTAATAGTGTACTTAACCGCCCCCCGTATTTATCTATAGTTTTTATTATAAATTTCTACCGCTAAAATATTGATTTCCACATAATTCGTTTTCCCATAATCGTAATTTCCTAAAATTTTTAAAATTTTTCAAATCTTCATTTCTTTCGCTTATTTTGCTTTTATTGGGCCCGGCTAGTGTAGAAACTACCATCTGCACTCCTATTTGCTTTATAAAACATACAAACTGGAAAAAATCACTATTTACCTAAACCGAGGTATAGTGGTCAATCAATACAATCACATAAATTCAACTATAAATTCGATAATAACTGTTCTAAAAATTGGTATATTTCGTTCAAATCTTCTTTAAATTGTGTAGTTAATTGCTCCCCACATTTCCTTATAGTTTTCTCATTAAATTCCTAACGTTATATATTTAACTTTCATATTTTCATTCTATTTCTTACTTAAATTCTTCAATAAAAACACGTATTCATCTATAGCACGGCTGAAAATCGGCCTTTTCCTTTTAAATTTTCTATATAATTTTCTTTTATATATAATTTTCATATTTTCAGTCTCTTATTTACGTGAATTCATCAATAAAAACACGTATTCATCTATAACTTGGCTGAAAAGTGCCCTTTTCGATTTAAACTTTCAATTTAAATAGTGTAACTTACTGCCCCCCTTATTCCTATACAGTTTTCTTGGTTAATTCTTAACGTCATATATATAATTTTCATATTTTCAGTCTCTTATTTACGTGAATTCATCAATAAAAACACTTATTCATCTATAACTCGGCTGAAAAGTGGCCTTTTCCTTTTAAATTTTCTATTTTAGTAGTGTAACTAACTGGCCTCCGTAATCCTATACAGTTTTCTTGGTTAATTCTTAACGTTATGTATATAATTTTCATATTTTCAGTCTCTAATTTACGTGAATTCATCAATAAAAACACGTATTCATCTATAACTCGGCTGAAAAGTGGCCTTTTCCTTTTAAATTTTCTATTTAAATAGTGTAACTAACTGCCCCCCCGTAATCCTATACAGTTTTCTTGGTGAATTCTTAACGTTATATATATATATATATATATATATATATATATATATATATATATATATATATATATATATATATATATATATATATATAATGTTCATATTTTCAGTCTCTTTTTTACGTGAATTCATCAATAAAAACAGGTATTCATCTATAACTCGGCTGAAAAGTGGCCTTTTCCGTTTAAATTTTCTTTGTTAATAGTGTATTAAACCGCCCATCGTACTTATCTATAGTTTTTGTAATAAATTTCTACCGCTAAAATATTGATTTCCACATAATTCGTTTTCCCATAATCGTAATTTCCTAAAATTTTTAAATTGTTTCAAATCTTCATTTCTTTCGCTTATTTTGATTTGATTAGGTCCGTCTAATGTAGAAAAAATCCATCTGCACTCTTATTTGCTTTATAAAACATACAAAACTGGAAAAAATCACTATTTACCTAAACCGATGTATAGTGGTCAATCAATACAATCACATAAATTCAACTATATATTCGATAATAACTTTTATAAAAATTGGTATATTTCGTTCAAATCAACTTTAAATTTTAAACATAAATGCTCCTCACATTTCCTTATAGTTTTTTTTAGTAAATTCGTAACGTTATATATTTAATTTTCATATTTTCAGTCTATTTCTTACTTAAATTCATCAATAAAAACACGTATTCATCTATAGCACGGCTGAAAATAGCCCTTTTTCTTTTAAATTTTCTATTTAAATAGTGTAACTTATATATCCCCGTAATCCTATATAGTTTTCTTGGTTAATTCTTAACGTTATATATATAATTTTCATATTTTCAATCTCTTATTTACGTGAATTCATCAATAAAAACACGTATTCATCAGTAGCACGGCTGAAAATTGGCCTTTTCCTTTAAAATTTTCTATTTAAATAGTGTAACTAATTGCCCCCTGTAATCCTATATAGTATTCCTGGTTAATTCCTATCGTAATTATATATATAATTTTGATATTTTCCGTCTCTTATTTACGTGAATTCATCAATAAAAACACGTAATCATCTATAACTTGGCTGAAAAGTGTCCTTTTCCTTTTAAACTTTCTATTTAAATAGTGTATATAACTGCCCTCCGTAATCCTATACAGTTTTCTTGGCTAATTCTTAACGTTATATACATAATTTTCATATTTTCAGTCTCTTATTTACGTGAATTCATCAATAAAAACAGGTATTCATCTATAACTCGGCTGAAAAGTGGCCTTTTCCGTTTAAATTTTCTATTTAAATAGTGTAACTAATTGCTACCTGTAATCCTATATAGTTTTCCTGGTTAATTCCTAACGTAATTATATATATAATTTTCATATTTTCAGTCTCTTATTTACGTGAATTCATCAATAAAAACACGTATTCATCTAAAACTTGGCTGAAAAGTGTCCTTTTCCTTTTAAACTTTCTATTTAAATAGTGTAACTAACTACCCACCGCAATCCTATACAGTTTTCTTTGTTAATTCTTAACGTTATATATATAATTTTCATATTTTCAGTCTCTTATTTACGTGAATTCATCAATAAAAACAGGTATTCATCTATAACTCGGCTGAAAAGTAGCCTTTTCCGTTTAAATTTTCTTTGTTAATAGTGTATTTAACCGCCCCCCGTATTCACCTATAGTTTTTATAATAAATTTCTACCGCTAAAATATTGATTTCCACATAATTCGTTTTCCCAAAATCGTAATTTCCTAAAATTTTAAAAATTTTTCAAATCTTCATTTCTTTCGCTTATTTTGATTTGATTAGGTCCGTCTAATGTAAAAAAAACCCATCTGCACTCTTATTTGCTTTATAAAACGTACAAAACTGTAAAAAATCACTATTTACCTAAACCGAGGTATAGTGGTCAATCAATACAATCACATAAATTCAACTATAAATTCGATAATAACTTTCATAAAAATTGGTATATTTCGTTCAAATCAACTTTAAATTTTAAAGATAAATGCTCCCCACATTTCGTTATAGTTTTTTTAGTAAATTCGTAACGTTATATATTTAATTTTCATATTTTCAGTCTATTTCTTACTTAAATTCATCAATAAAAACACGTATTCATCTATAGCACGGCTGAAAATAGCCCTTTTTCTTTTAAATTTTCTATTTAAATAGTGTAACGTATATATTCCCGTAATCCTATATAGTCTTCTTGGTTAATTCTTAACGTTATATATATAATTTTCATATTTTCAATCTCTTATTTACGTGAATTTATCAATAAAAACACGTATTCATCAGTAGCACGGCTGAAAATTGGCCTTTTCCTTTAAAATTTTCTATTTGAATAGTGTAACCAATTGCCTCTCGTAATCCTATATAGTTTTCTTGGTTAATTCCTAACGTTATATATATAATTTTCATATTTTCAGTCTCTTATTTACGTGAATTCATCAATAAAAACACGTATTCATCTATAACTTGGCTGAAAAGTGGGCTTTTTCTTTTAAATTTTCTATTTAAATATTGTAACTAACTGCCCCTCTTAATCATATACAGTTTTCTTGGTTAATTCTTAACGTTATATATATATAATTTTCATATTTTCAGTCTCTTATTTACGTGAATTCATCAATAAAAACAGGTATTCATCTATAACTCGGGTGAAAAGTTGCCTTTTCCGTTCAAATTTTCTTTGTTAATAGTGTATTTAACCGCCCCCCGTATTTATCTATAGTTTTTATAATAAATTTCTACCGCTAAAATATTGATTTTCACATAATTCGTTTACCCATAATCGTAATTTCCTAAAATTTTTAAATTTTTTCAAATCTTCATTTCTTTCGCTTATTTTGATTTTATTAGGTCCTTCTTATGTAGAAAAAACCCATCTGCACTCATATTTGCTTTATAAAACATACAAAACTGGAAAAAATCACTATTTACCTAAACCGAGGTATAGTGGTCAATCAATACAATCACATAAAGTCAACTATAAATTCGATAATAACTTTTATAAAAATTGGTATATTTCGTTCAAATTAACTTTAAATTTTAAAGTTAAATGCTCCCCACATTTACTTATAGTTTTCTCAGTAAATTCGTAACGTTATATATTTAATTTTCATATTTTCAGTCTATTTCTTACTTAAATTCATCAATAAAAACACGTATTCATCTATAGGACGGCTGAAAATAGGCCTTTTCCTTTTAAATTTTCTATTTAAATAGTGTAACTAATTGATCCCCGTAATACTATATAGTTTTCTTGGTTAACTCCTCACGTTATATATATATATATATATATATATATATATATATATATATATATATATATATATATATATATATATATATATATATATATATATATATATATAATTTTCATATTTTCAGTCTCTTATTTACGTGAATTTATCAATAAAAACACGTATTCATCTTTAACTCGGCTGAAAAGTGGGCTTTTTCTTTTAAATTTTCTATTTAAATAGTGTAACTAACTGCCCCTCGTAATCCTACACAGTTTTCTTGGTTAATTCTTAACGTTATATATATATATAATTTTCATATTTTCAATCTCTTATTTACGTGAATTCATCAATAAAAACAGGTATTCATCTATAACTCGGGTGAAAAGTGGCCTTTTCCGTTCAAATTTTCTTTTTTAATAGTGTATTTAACCGTCCCCCGCATTTATCTATAGTTTTTATAATAAAGGAGACAATCATTTTTGGGCCCACTAGAAATATTAACGTCACTTAATGGTATTTACACCAAAAAAAAGACACCAAATTATAATAGTAAATGGTCTATAGATTTTTCGAAAATGTAAACGGAAACAAGAAATCTAAAAAAAAAATAGTTGTTTTGACATTCGTGTTCTGATCATTGGCTAAGGTAATGTAACATTTAAAAAATTATTGTCTTAGAGATGTGCCGTGATAACTCGGAAAAACCCGACTCGAGTTGAAATTCAGGTAATCGATTTAAACAATTCAAATTAGATGAACGAAGCTGTGTCAATATTTTACAAATTATTTTTATAATTGTTCTTCCATACAACACAATTATTATTACTACGCTTAGTAGGTAGTTATATATTATTTTTGGTATGCGTATCGACATCTTCATAAAATAATATCACTCTAACGTTATGACGTAAGTCTTAATGTTATTAATAATTTGACTATCCAAAGTATATATAATCAATTTATATCATATATAACATAAATTGATACAACATTATATACATATTACCTAATATCAATTTATTTATTACATAATATATCAATAAATTGCTCGAATTAGTAAGTCGATTTCATCACTAAATTGTAGACAAACACTGTATTGGCCGTAAGATAAAGATGCGATTCGAGTAGAGTTTTGTGACTCGAGCCACTCGGGTTAATTTACGAGTATGTATGTATGTCATTCTAGTTGTACACTAGTTTTTGAGTAAATCAACTATTTACAGAAAAGTTTATCACTAGAGTTGAGATCAGCGATTACTTTAGTTAAACCATTTTTAAATATGTACCTTTATAAATAAGTAATATGTGGCAACATGAAATTAAAACTATAAATCAATATCATAAATAAAACTAAGTTCAGGTTTGTTTACAACATGCCAGATGCAAGTTTGAATTTGGATGCAACTTGTGATGTCACCCGCAGCGACTTATTATATATACAAGTAAATTAATATCTATATAAGCACCCTCTGAATCTATACGATGCGCCGAGTTAACTCGGTAACTCGGTAAAATTTATTTTCTATCGATTATCGAGTTGGACAGATTCACTCGATTCACTCGAGTGAAATAAAACATAGTTGGAGTCGCATCATTATGGTAAGAACAAAATGGAGTTTTTTTATTTACAAGCATTATTAAACTAATGTTTAAGAAAATATGGATATTATCAATTATCAGAAAGGTTAGCCAAATATTAATTGACACAAGTACGTATGTTTTTCTCTTTTTAGTTTTTGTGGTAAAATTCGCAAATAGAATATAAGAGTTTATTAATTTACACCTATTCTTGGTTGTGAAAATCTATTATTAAGTTTGTATATTTTACCTCAAACAAATACAAATAATAAACGGGTCTTAGAACCTTATTAGTTTGTTAAAAGTGACAAAGTATTAAGTTTATTTTATTAGTAAAATCTAAATTAAATAATAAATAGAATGCACAAAAGAAGTTATTATAATGTTAAAAGAAAATTAGAATCTTTGGGTCGAGGGACTTAAAAGAGGGTTTTGAAGAGCAATTCATATAACTGCATTTGTGTACAAATAGGTAACCTTATGTATTCAGCAAGTTGCTTAATACTAAATGGCTTTTTTGTTAAGCCAGACACAGATCCTGGATTTATACCAGCCATAGTAGATAGGCAATATAAATGTTACATATATTTATGTGTAAAAAATGTAGTAATTATTTGTACTAGAAGCAAATATAAAGTTTAATAATAATAGTTTCCATAAAAAAGTGTAATGGTTGTTTCTACTATGTTTCGACAGCTGTGTTGTTCACTGTGCACAAAGGAATATTATTTTGTCATCTAGAATCAGATATACTTAATATAACAATAATATCTTTGTCTACTATGTAAGTACATGAAACCGATAAAAGTAAAATGTGAGACAACTTTTACATGGTTGAATATTATTGATGTTAATCAATAATTACTGCTTCTGTATTTGATCAGCTGGAGCTGATTAATGCTGTATAATTTATAATAATTTCTTTATTATTTAACATATGAAAAGGCAGATACAAGAAAATGCTCACAGAAATATGTAAATACAGTTTATTTACATTGAAGGCATAGTCTTATCTCATATCTCTTATTATTAAAAATGTCCTTTTAATTCCTATATAATATAGAAAAAAATAATATATTGATAAGAATTATTATTTAGTTAAGACACCTTTACAATTGTCATTAACTTCTTTTCAGGTGGATCGCTTAGAACAAATCTGTATGCCGTGCAGGCTGAAAACTTGCAGAGACAAAAAGTGTATGGATATTGAAGACAACAGTCTTATATTATAATTGAAAATTCCTTCTGATTGCTTACAATATCATAAATGTACATGTTACCATCAAGTTATTTTCAAAAAACCTTCAGAAATATATCTAACACTAAAATGTTTCTACCTACGTCCGTTATAGACAAAACATAAGAAACCTTCCAAACAATTTAAATGAAAATGTTTGTGTGTGTTTGGATGGATCCCTAGATGGTTTATATTTACATTTGGACTTGGTAGATGGCACTGTTGTCGAGATCCATAAATCACCAGGGCACAGCTGAGGCGCATCGCTAGTAATAAATACATTTAAATTAAGCCTGTGTTTTTGTAATCCTTACACAGTTTAAAACATCTTACTTCCTCACTATTTATCATTGTGTAATAACATAGATAAGGCATGTTAATTGCTAGTCATTTTATTATGATGTATACTACTTACTAATCAACCAAAACATTTTAAAATAATGTCTTGACCCCGCTCCTGTCTATATATGTCAGTCAATCATCAAAGTTCAAAAAATGTATTAAATTAAGTTTGTATAAAAGGGGTTATTATAGTATAAAGGAATTTATGGCTGTCAATAACCCGTGGGTAAGGTGATCGCTACCAAGCTATTTCTAATTTGTTCTGTGTTGTTAATTATGACATACATGATTGTAAGCTGGCGTTTTTTTAAAAGACCCACTGGGTATTTTGCGGGTTCTCTTCAAGTCAGAGGTTTTTTTCAGAACCAGTGGTAAATTAAAAAAGTGACTTTCAATAAGTATTATTTATAATCTAAATTGAATAAAAGGTTTCTGTTTCTGCACCTACTACTGTTAAAGTAGTTTAGAATACTTAAATAAATTATGATTCACAATGATATGTAGAATTACCTACATTATATTTTGCTTTTTGTAATACAATCAGTTTAAAATGTACCTTACTGTGTGTTGGTAATATCATAAATATAAATAGACATTATCCCTTAGCCATCTTGGTATTTAGAATTACACTCGCAACCAATCAATACATGTCAAAGTTAGAATCCATACGACATTTGTGCAAAGACATGCACAATGTTTTGCCCGAACTAGTGAAAGGTTTTACATCGATTTTAAAATATTTATAAATGCTGAATATACCTACAGCTTAGTTTTATATGTACTATTATTGAAGACATTATCCCTTAGCCATCTTGGTATTTAGAATTACACTCACAACCAATCAATACATGTCAAAGTTAGAATCCATACGACATTTGTGCATAGACAGGCACTATGTTTTGCCCGAACTAGTGAAAGGTTTTACATCGATTTTAAAATATTTATAAATGCTGAATATACCTACAGCTTAGTTTTATATGTACTATTATTCAGTTGTGCACTATTTTAACTTATAATACCGATGAATACTACTAGAAAATCGCTTTCAGTTTGTTTTTAGGTTATTGTTAGATTCATATTTTATTTGTTAATTTCTCAGGACTCCGTTTAGCTGCAGTAAAACTAATAATTTTATTGTAATCTATGGATTATAAGGAATAAATCGACATGCATTTCATTGATAATCTTTAAAATTTGTAGTGGGCCCATTCTCCATAGAAAAATTGATTGTCTCCTTTCTACCGCTAAAATATTGATTTCCACATAATTCGTTTTCCCATAATCGTAATTTCCTAAAATTTTTAAATTTTTTTAAATCTTCATTTCTTTCGCTTATTTTGATTTTATTAGGTCCGTCTAATGTAGAAAAAACCCATCTGCACTCTTATTTGCTTTATAAAACATACAAAACTGGAAAAAATCACTATTTACCTAAACCGATGTATAGTGGTCAATCAATACAATCACATAAATTCAACTATAAATTCGATAATAACTTTTATAAAAATTGGTATATTTCGTTCATATCAACTTTAAATTTTAAAGTTAATTGCTTCCCACATTTCCTTATAGTTTTCTCAGTAAATTCGTAACGTTATATATTTAATTTTCATATTTTCAGTCTATTTCTTACTTAAATTCGTCAATAAAAACACGTATTCATCTATAGCACGGCTGAAAATAAGCCTTTTCCTTTAAAATTTTCTATTTAAATAGTTTAACTAATTGCTTCCTGTAAACCTATATGGTTTTCCTGGTTAATTCCTAACGTAATTATATATATAATTTTGATATTTTCAGTCTCTTATTTACGTGAATTCATCAATAAAAACACGTATTCATCTATAACTCGGCTGAAAAGTGGCCTTTTCCGTTTAAATTATCTATTTAAATGGTGTAACTAACTAGCCTCCGTAATCCTATATAGTTTTCTTGGTTAATTCCTAACGTTATGTATATAATATTCATATTTTCAGTCTCTTATTTACGTGAATTCATCAATAAAAAAAGGTGTTCATCTATAACTCGGCTGAAAAGTGGCCTTTTCCGTTTAAATTTTCTTTGTTAATAGTGTACTTAACCGTCCCCCGTATTTATCTATAGTTTTTATTATAAATTTCTACCGCTAAAATATTGATTTCCACATAATTCGTTTTCCCATAATCGTAATTTCCTAAAATTTTTAAAATTTTTCAAATCTTCATTTCTTTCGCTTATTTTGCTTTTATTGGGCCCGGCTAGTGTAGAAACTATTATCTGCACTCTTATTTGCTTTATAAAACATACAAACTGGAAAAAATCACTATTTACCTAAACCGAGGTATAGTGGTCAATCAATACAATCACATAAATTCAACTATAAATTCGATAATAACTTTTCTAAAAATTGGTATATTTCGTTCAAATCTTCTTTATATTGTGTAGTTAATTGCTCCCCACATTTCCTTATAGTTTTCTCATTAAATTCCTAACGTTATATATTTAATTTTCATATTTTCATTCTATTTCTTACTTAAATTCTTCAATAAAAACACGTATTCATCTATAGCACGGCTGAAAATCGGCCTATTCCTTTTAAATTTTCTATATAATTTTCTTTTATATATAATTTTCATATTTTCAGTCTCTTATTTACGTGAATTCATCAATAAAAACACGTATTCATCTATAACTTGGCTGAAAAGTGCCCTTTTCGATTTAAACTTTCAATTTAAATAGTGTAACTTACTGCCGCCCTTATTCCTATACAGTTTTCTTGGTTAATTCTTAACGTCATATATATAATTTTCATATTTTCAGTCTCTTTTTTACGTGAATTCATCAATAAAAACAGGTATTCATCTATAACTCGGCTGAAAAGTGGCCTTTTCCGTTTAAATTTTCTTTGTTAATAGTGTATTAAACCGCCCATCGTACTTATCTATAGTTTTTGTAATAAATTTCTACCGCTAAAATATTGATTTCCACATAATTCGTTTTCCCATAATCGTAATTTCCTAAAATTTTTAAATTTTTTCAAATCTTCATTTCTTTCGCTTATTTTGATTTGATTAGGTCCGTCTAATGTAGAAAAAATCCATCTGCACTCTTATTTGCTTTATAAAACATACAAAACTGGAAAAAATCACTATTTACCTAAACCGATGTATAGTGGTCAATCAATACAATCACATAAATTCAACTATATATTCGATAATAACTTTTATAAAAATTGGTATATTTCGTTCAAATCAACTTTAAATTTTAAACATAAATGCTCCTCACATTTCCTTATAGTTTTTTTTAGTAAATTCGTAACGTTATATATTTAATTTTCATATTTTCAGTCTATTTCTTACTTAAATTCATCAATAAAAACACGTATTCATCTATAGCACGGCTGAAAATAGCCCTTTTTCTTTTAAATTTTCTATTTAAATAGTGTAACTTATATATCCCCGTAATCCTATATAGTTTTCTTGGTTAATTCTTAACGTTATATATATAATTTTCATATTTTCAATCTCTTATTTACGTGAATTCATCAATAAAAACACGTATTCATCAGTAGCACGGCTGAAAATTGGCCTTTTCCTTTAAAATTTTCTATTTAAATAGTGTAACTAATTGCCCCCTGTAATCCTATATAGTATTCCTGGTTAATTCCTATCGTAATTATATATATAATTTTGATATTTTCCGTCTCTTATTTACGTGAATTCATCAATAAAAACACGTATTCATCTATAACTTGGCTGAAAAGTGTCCTTTTCCTTTTAAACTTTCTATTTAAATAGTGTATATAACTGCCCTCCGTAATCCTATACAGTTTTCTTGGCTAATTCTTAACGTTATATACATAATTTTCATATTTTCAGTCTCTTATTTACGTGAATTCATCAATAAAAACAGGTATTCATCTATAACTCGGCTGAAAAGTGGCCTTTTCCGTTTAAATTTTCTATTTAAATAGTGTAACTAATTGCTACCTATAATCCTATATAGTTTTCCTGGTTAATTCCTAACGTAATTATATATATAATTTTCATATTTTCAGTCTCTTATTTACGTGAATTCATCAATAAAAACACGTATTCATCTATAACTTGGCTGAAAAGTGCCCTTTTCGATTTAAACTTTCAATTTAAATAGTGTAACTTACTGCCGCCCTTATTCCTATACAGTTTTCTTGGTTAATTCTTAACGTCATATATATAATTTTCATATTTTCAGTCTCTTTTTTACGTGAATTCATCAATAAAAACAGGTATTCATCTATAACTCGGCTGAAAAGTGGCCTTTTCCGTTTAAATTTTCTTTGTTAATAGTGTATTTAACCGCCCTTCGTATATATCTATAGTTATTATAATAAATTTTCACCGCTAAAATATTGATTTCCACATAATTCGTTTTCCTATAATCGTAATTTCCTAAAATTTTTAAATTTTTTCAAATCTTCATTTCTTTCGCTTATTTTGATTTGATTAGGTCCGTCTAATGTAGAGAAAACCCATCTGCACTCTTATTTGCTTTATAAAACGTACAAAACTGGAAAAAATCACTATTTACCTAAACCGAGGTGTAGTGGTCAATCAATACAATCACATAAATTCAACTATAAATTCGATAATAACTTTTATAAAAATTGGTATATTTCGTTCAAATCAACTTTAAATTTAAAAGATAAATGCTCCCCACATTCCCTTATAGTTTTTTTAGTAAATTCATAACGTTATATATTTAATTTTCATATTTTCAGTCTATTTCTTACTTAAATTCATCAATAAAAACACGTATTCATCAGTAACACGGCTGAAAATTGGCCTTTTCCTTTAAAATTTTCTATTTAAATAGTGTAACTAATTGCCCCCTGTAATCCTATGTAGTTTTCCTGGTCAATTCCTATCGTAAATATATATATATATATATATATAATTTTGATATTTTCAGTCTCTTATTTACGTGAATTCATCAATAAAAACACGTATTCATCTATAACTTGGCTGAAAAGTGCCCTTTTCTCTATTTAAATAGTGTAGCTTACTGCCCCCTGTAATCCTATACAGTTTTCTTGGTTAATTCTTAACGTCATATATATAATTTTCATATTTTCAGTCTCTTATTTACGTGAATTCATCAATAAAAACACGTATTCATCTATAACTCGGCTGAAAAGTGGCCTTTTCCTTTAAAATTTTCTATTTTAGTAGTGTAACTAACTGGCCTCCGTAATCCTATAGAGTTTTCTTGGTTAATTCTTAACGTTATGTATATAATTTTCATATTTTCAGTCTCTAATTTATGTGAATTCATCAATAAAAACAGGTATTCATCTATAGATCGGCTGAAAAGTGACCTTTTCCTTTTAAATTTTCTATTTAAATAGTGTAACTAACTGCCCCCCGTAATCCTATACAGTTTTCTTGGTTAATTCTTAACGTTATATATATATATATATATATATATATATATATATATATATATATATATATATAATTTTCATATTTTCAGTCTCTTTTTTACGTGAATTCATCAATAAAAACAGGTATTCATCTATAACTCGGCTGAAAAGTGGCCTTTTCCGTTTAAATTTTCTTTGTTAATAGTGTATTTAACCGTCCTTCGTATTTATCTATATTTTTTATAATAAATTTCTACCGCTAAAATATTGATTTCCACATAATTCGTTTTCCCATAATCGTAATTTCCTAAAATTTTTAAAATCTTTCAAATCTTCATTTCTTTCGCTTATTTTGCTTTTATTAGGTCCGTCTAGTGTATAAACTACCATCTGCACTCTTATTTGCTTTATAAAACATACAAACTGGAAAAATCACTATTTACCTAAACCGAGGTATAGTGGTCAATCAATACAATCACATAAATTCAACTATAAATTCGATAATAACTTTTCTAAAAATTGGTATATTTCGTTCAAATCAACTTTAAATTGTAAAGTTAATTGCTCACCACATTTCCTTATAGTTTTCTCAGTAAATTTGTAACGTTATATATTTAATTTTCATATTTCCAGTCTATTTCTTACTTAAATTCATCAATAAAAACACGTATTCATCTATAGGACGGCTGAAAATAGGCCTTTTTCTTCTAAATTTTCTATTTAAATAGTGTAACTAATTGATTCCCGTAAAACTATATAGTTTTCTTGGTTTATTCCTAACGTTATATATATATATATATATATATATATATATATATATATATATATATATATATATATATATATATATATATATATATATATATATATATATATATATAATTTTCATATTTTCAGTCTCTTATTTACGTGAATTTATCAATAAAAACACGTATTCATCTTTAACTCGGCTGAAAAGTGGGCTTTTTCTTTTAAATTTTCTATTTGAATAGTGTAACTAACTGCCGCCCGTAATCCTATACAGTTTTCTTGGTTAATTCTGAACGTTATATATATATAATTTTCATATTTTCAGTCTCTTATTTACGTGAATTCATCAATAAAAACAGGTATTCATCTACAACTCGGGTGAAAGGTGGCCTTTTCCGTTCAAATTTTCTTTGTTAATAGTGTATTTAACCGCCCCCCGTATTTATCTATAGTTTTTATAATAAATTTCTACCGCTTAAATATTGATTTCCACA
Source organism: Parnassius smintheus behrii (assembly GCA_036936625.1). Lineage (NCBI taxonomy): Eukaryota > Metazoa > Arthropoda > Insecta > Lepidoptera > Papilionidae > Parnassius > Parnassius smintheus. Next base: position 361,746 of record JAUPFT010000030.1, read on the forward strand.
TAATTCGTTTTCCCATAATCGTAATTTCCTAAAATTTTTAAATTTTTTCAAATCTTCATTTCTTTCGCTTATTTTGATTTGATTAGGTCCGTCTAATGTAAAAAAACCCATCTGCACTTTTATTTGCTTTACAAAACGTACAAAACTGGAAAAAATCACTATTTACCTAAGCCGAGGTATAGTGGTCAATCAATACAATCACATAAATTCAACTATAAATTCGATAATAACTTTTATAAAAATTGGTATATTTCGATCAAATTAACTTTAAATTTTAAAGATAAATGCTCCCCACATTTCCTTATAGTTTTTTTAGTAAATTCGTAACGTTATATATTTAATTTTCATATTTTCAGTCTATTTCTTACTTAAATTCATCAATAAAAACACGTATTCATCTATAGCACGGCTGAAAATAGCCCTTTTTCTTTTAAATTTTCTATTGAAATAGTGTAACGTATATATCCCCGTAATCCTATATAGTTTTCTTGGTTAATTCCTATCGTTATGTATAAAATATTCATATTTTCAGTCTCTTATTTACGTGAATTCATCAATAAAAACACGTATTCATCTATAGCACGGCTGAAAATTGGCCTTTTCCTTTAAAATTTTCTATTTAAATAGTGTAACTAATTTCCGCCTGTAATCCTATATAGTTTTCTTGGTTAATTCCTAACGTAATTATATACATAATTTTCATATTTTCAGTTTCTTATTTACGTGAATTCATCAATAAAAAGACGTATTTTTCTATAACTCGGCTGAAAAGTGGCCTTTTCCTTTTAAATTTTCTATTTTAATAGTGTAACTAACAGACTGCCCCCCGTAATCCTATACAGTTTTCTTGGTTAATTCTTAACGTTATGTATATAATTTTTATATTTTCAATCTCTTATTTACGTGAATTCATCAATAAAAACACGTATTCATCTATAGGACGGCTGAAAATAGGCCTTTTTCTTTTAAATTTTCTATTTAAATACTGTAAATAATTGATCCCCGTAAAACTATATAGAACGATATATATATATATATATATATATATATATATATATATATATATATATATATATATATATATATATATATATATATAATTTTCATATTTTCAGTCTCTTATTTACGTGAATTTATCAATAAAAACACGTATTCATCTTTAACTCGGCTGAAAAGTGGGCCGTTTCTTTTAAATTTTCTATTTGAATAGTGTAACTAACTGCCGCCCGTAATCCTATACAGTTTTCTTGGTTAATTCTTAACGTTATATATATATATATATATATATATATATATATATATATATATATAATAAATTTCTACCGCTAAAATATTGATTTCCACATAAATCGTTTTCCCATAATCGTAATTTCCTAAAATTTTTAAATTTTTTCAAATCTTCATTTCTTTCGCTTATTTTGATTTGATTAGGTCCGTCTAATGTAAAAAAAAACCCATCTGCACTCTTATTTGCTTTATAAAACGTACAAAACTGGAAAAAATCACTATTTACCTAAACCGAGGTATAGGGGTCAATCAATACAATCACATAAATTCAACTATAAATTCGATAATAACTTTTATAAAAATTGGTATATTTCGTTCAAATCAACTTTAAATTTTAAAGATAAATGCTCCCCACTTTTCCTTATAGTTTTCTCAGTAAATTTGTAACGTTATATATTTAATTTTCATATTTCCAGTCTATTTCTTACTTAAATTCATCAATAAAAACATGTATTCATCTATAGCACGCTGAAAATAGCCCTTTTTCCTTTAAATTTTCTATTTATATAGTGTAACGTATATATCCCCGTAATCCTATATAGTTTTCTTGGTTAATTCTTAACTTTATATATATAATTTTCATATTTTCAATCTCTTATTTACGTGAATTCATCAATAAAAACACGTATTCATCAGTAGCACGGCTGAAAATTGGCCTTGTCCTTTAAAATTTTCTATTTAAATAGTGTAACTAATTGCCCCCTGTAATCCTATATAGTTTTCCTGGTTAATTCCTATCGTAATTATGTATATAATTTTGATATTTTCAGTCTCTTATTTATGCGAATTCATCAATAAAAACACGTATTCATCTATAACTTGGCTGAAAAGTGTCCTTTTCCTTTTAAACTTTCTATTTAAATAGTGTATATAACTGCCCTCCGTAATCCTATACATTTTTTTTGGTTAATTCTTAACGTTATATATATAATTTTCATATTTTCAGTCTCTTATTTACGTGAATTCATCAATAAAAACAGGTATTCATCTATAACTCGGCTGAAAAGTGGCCTTTTCCGTTTAAATTTTCTTTGTTAATAGTGTATTTAACCGCCCCCCGTATTTACCTATAGTTTTTATGATAAATTTCTACCGCTAAAATATTGATTTCCACATAATTCGTTTTCCCAAAATCGTAAATTCCTAAAATTTTTAAAATTTTTCAAATCTTCATTTCTTTCGCTTATTTTGCTTATATTGGGTCCGGCTAGTGTAGAAACTACCATCTCCACTCTTATTTGCTTTATAAAACATACTAAAATAAAAAAAAAAAACCTCTATTTACCCTAACCGAGGTATAGTGGTCAATCAATACAATCACATAAATTCAACTATAAATACGATAATAACTTTTCTAAAAGTTGGTATATTTCGTTCAAATCAACTTTAAATTTTAAAGTTAATTGCTCCCCACATTACCTTATAGTTTTCTCAGTTAATTCGTAACGTTATATATTTAATTTTCATATTTTCGGTCTATTTCTTACTTATATTCATCAATAAAACCACGTATTCATCTATAGCACGGCTGAAAATTGGCCTCTTCCTTTAAAATTTTCTATTTTAATAGTGTAACCAATTGCCTCTCATAATCCTATATAGTTTTCTTGGTTAATTCCTAACGTTATATATATATATATATATATATATATATATAAATATATATATATATATATATATATATATATATATAAATAATTTTCATATTATCAGTCTCTTATTTACGTGAATTCATCAATAAAAACACGTATTCATCTATAACTTGGCTGAAAAGTGCCCTTGTCAATTTAAACTTTCTATTTAAATAGTGTAACTTACTGCCCCCCGTAATCCTATACAGTTTTCTTGGTTAATTCTTAACGTCATACAATAATTTTCATATTTTCAGTCTCTTATTTACGTGAATTCATCAATAAAAACACGTATTCATCTATAACTCGGCTGAATAGTGGCCTTTTCCTTTTAAATTTTCTATTTTAGTAGTGTAACTAACTGGCCTCCGTAATCCTATACAGTTTTCTTGGTTAATTCTTAACGTTATGTATATAATTTTCATATTTTCAGTCTCTAATTTACGTGAATTTATCAATTAAAACAGGTATTCATCTACAACTCGGCTGAAAAGTGGCCTTTTCCTTTTAAATTTTCTATTTAAATAGTGTAACTAACTGCCACCCGTAATCCTATACAGTTTTCTTGGTTAATTCTTACCGATATATATATATATATATATATATATATATATATATATATATATATATATATATATATATATATATATATATAGATATATATATATATATATATATATATATATATATATAATTTTCATATTTTCAGTCTCTTTTTTACGTGAATTCATCAATAAAAACAGGTATTCATCTATAACTCGGCTGAAAAGTGGCCTTTTCCGTTTCAATTTTCTTTGTTAATAGTGTATTAAACCGCCCTTCGTACTTATCTATAGTTTTTATAACAAATTTCTACCGCTAAAATATTGATTTCCACATAATTCGTTTTCCCATAATCGTAATTTCCTAAAATTTTTAAATTTTTTCAAATCTTCATTTCTTTCGCTTATTTTGATTTGATTAGGTCCGTCTAATGTAGAAAAAACCCATCTGCACTCTTATTTGCTTTACAAAACGTACAAAACTGGAAAAAATCACTATTTACCTAAACCGAGGTATAGTGGTCAATCAATACAATCACATAAATTCAACTATAAATTCGATAATAACTTTTATAAAAATTGGTATATTTCGTTCAAATTAACTTTAAATTTTAAAGATAAATGCTCCCCACATTTTCTTATAGTTTTTTTAGTAAATTCGTAACGTTATATATTTAATTTTCATATTTTCAGTCTATTTCTTACTTAAATTCATCAATAAAAACACGTATTCATCTATAGCACGGCTGAAAATAGGCCTTTTCCTTTAAAATTTTCTATTTAAATAGTGTAACTAATTGCCCCAAGTAATCCTATATAGTTTTCCTGGTTAATTCCTATCGTAATTATATATATAATTTTGATATTTTCAGTCTCTTATTTACGTGAATTCATCAATAAAAACACGTATTCATCTATAACTTCGCTGAAAAGTGTCCTAACATACAAACTGGAAAAAATCACTATTTACCTAAACCGAGGTATAGTGGTCAATCAATACAATCACATAAATTCAACTATAAATTCGATAATAACTTTTCTAAAAATTGGTATATTTCGTTCAAATCTTCTTTAACCCTAGAATACTAATCTGAGTCATTTTGACTCGCACCGCACATATTTCTTGCTATCTCTCTCTAAAGAACGCGCGGTTCGTCACGATTCTTTGTGTCAACACAGTCGTCGGTAAGACGTTTTTGGGAGCGATATCGTTGTGCAGGTAAGTGTCTCCATTTTGTAAATACGACGTACTTCAGAGTCGAAATGACTCATGATTAGTCTTTGTGTAACTTTTTGAAGTTTAGCATACAGCGGTGTTTTGAGTTATTGCCTGTTTTTATTGACTTTTTTATCTGTTTTTAGATTAAAAATGTCTTCGTCACGTCCAAGCGGTGGTCGAAATTTCACGGACGCAGAATTGGCCAGATATATGAACTATGATGGTGTCACTAGTGATAGCGATGGAGAAACTGAGGGGAGTGAAACTGAGGATTATTTGGAGGTTGAGGATTCTGAACAAACTGATGAAGACGACGAGCCAATGGAGGTAATATCTACCAGTTCACCTAGAATAGAATCACCTGTTACTCTCGAAGAATCTACGAGTAGCCAGAGCACAGACATTTCACGTGATATGTGTATTATTTACTTGCCGCAAACGGTTTTGCGTGGGAAAGACAGGCATGTTTGGTCTACGAAAAAGCCTCAATCATTGAGAACTCTTAGTTCTAATATTGTACGAATATCACGAGGTCCAACTTCTCAATGTCGCCGTGAAAATGATCCTTTGCAATGTTTTAAAATGTTTATTACTGACGAAATTATAGATGAAGTTGTACAATGGACAAATCCTGAGATTACAGTAAAACATCAAAATTATTCAGTCATTAGAAACACCCAGAAAACAACCGATAAATGTGAAATTAGGGCATTAATTGGATTTCTTGTTTTAACCGCTGCTTTCAAAGACAATCATTTGTCAACCGATGAGTTGTTTGATGCATCTTTTTCTGGTTCAAGATATTTTACCACGATGAGTAAAGATAGGTTTGAATTCTTGATACGATGTCTTAGATTCGATAATATGTCTCTAAGATTATCTACCCAAAATAGGGACAGATTTGTACCTATTCAAAAAGTATGGAATCTGTTTATCGAGAAATGTAAAACAAATTATAATGTTGGAATGTATGTAACTATTGACGAACAATTACTAGCTTTTAGAGGGCGATGCCCTTTCCGCATGTACATACCCAACAAACCGGCGAAGTACGGTATAAAAATTGTAATGATTTGTGATGCCGGCACCAAATACATGGTAAATGCAACCCCCTATTTAGGAAAAGCTACCGAAACCGGAGGACTGCCTCTTGGTGAATATTTTGTGAAACAGTTAACCCAACTTTTACATGGTTCAAATAGAAACGTAACTTCAGATAATTGGTTCACGTCTATTCCGCTCGCTAAATCTCTTCTTTCTCAACCATACCAACTAACTTTAGTGGGTACTTTGCGTTCGAATAAAAGAGAGATACCCAATGAATTGCAAAACTCAAGAACAAGAGCTACTGGTACTTCAATTTTTTGTTATGATGGTCCTTTAACACTTTTGTCATACAAGCCCAAACCTAACAAAGTAATTCATTTATTATCATCGTGTTCTGAAGAAGGATCTGTAAATGAACGAACAAAGAAGCCAAATATGGTAGAATTTTATAATCAGACGAAAGGTGGTGTTGACACTCTAGACCAAATGTGTTCAAATATGAGCTGTAGCCGAAAGACTAGGAGATGGCCTATGTGCCTTTTTTATGGAATTCTTAACATTGCTTTCGTAAACAGCTACGTAATATACTGCGAAAACAAGCTCAGTGCCAAAGAAAAGCCGCTAAATAGAAAAACATTTATGCGTGAGTTGCACATGCAACTTGTTAATCCTTTCCTCGAGAAACGACTTTCTATTCCAACCTTATCAAAAAGGCTTAGAGACAATATCCAGGATTTGGTGCCTACAAATATAGGGGAAGGCAGCAGCCAACAAAAAGATGAACCTGATGCAAAAAAAAGGAAAAGATGTTCACTTTGCTCCTACAAAAAGAACCGCATGACTAAAATCAGATGTATGAAGTGCCAAAAAAACATATGCGGGGAACATAAGATAGAAATATGTGTTAATTGTGCCAAATTAGGATAATTTCTCTTTTATATCGTTAATTCGTTCTTATTTTATTTTAATTAATTTTAAAAGAAGAAGGTTTTTAATTTATGTTATTCTTTTTTTTTAAATTATCAGATTCATGATTGCGATCTCAAAAAAAGTATTAAGAGAGTAAAACTATTTTTTATATAAATTTTTTCTTATATATAAACATTTTTTTATTTAATACCCACATAAACATAGCTTATACCTATATAAAATAAAAATACAGACAGAAAATTGGTTTTGATGTTCAATTTATGTACTCATTCATGTGTAGTCAAAATGATTCATGATTAGTATATACGTTTGTAAAATATGATTAGTATTCTAGGGTTAAATTGTGTAGTTAATTGCTCCCCATATTTCCTTATAGTTTTGTCATTAAATTCCTAACGTTATATATTTAATTTTCATATTTTCAGTCTATTTCTTACTTAAATTCATCAATAAAAACACGTATTCATCTATTGCACGGCTGAAAATAGGCCTTTTCCTTTTAAATTTTCTATGTAAATAGTGTAACTGATTTCCCCCCGTAATCCCGTATAGTTTTCTTGGTTAATTCCTAACGTTATATATATATATATATATATATATATATATATATATATATATATATATATATATATATATATAACTTTCATATTTTCACTCTCTTATGTACGTGAATTCATCAATAAAAACACGTATTCATCTATAACTCTATAAAATTTTTAAAATTTTTCAAATCTTCATTTCTTTCGCTTATTTTGCTTTTATTGGGTCCGGCTAGTGTAGAAACTACCATCTGCACTCTTATTTGCTTTATAAAACATACAAACTGGAAAAAATCACTATTTACCTAAACCGAGGTATAGTGGTCAATCAATACAATCACATAAATTCAACTATAAATTCGATAATAACTTTTCTAAAAATTGGTATATTTCGTTCAAATCTTCTTTAAATTGTGTAGTTAATTGCTCCCCAAATTTCCTTGTAGTTTTTTCATTAAATTCCTAACGTTATATATTTAATTTTCATATTTTCAGTCTATTTCTTACTTAAATTCGTCAATAAAAACACGTATTCGTCTATAGCACGGCTGAAAATCGGCCTTTTCCTTTTAAATTTTCTATATGAATAGTGTAACCAATTGCCTCTCGTAATCCTATATAGTTTTCTTGGTTAATTCCTAACGTTATATATATAATTTTCATATTTTCAATCTCTTATTTACGTGAATTCATCAATATAAACACGTATTCATCTATAACTTGGCTGTAAAGTGTCCTTTTCCTTTTAAACTTTCTATTTAAATAGTGTAACTAACTGCCCCCCGTAATCCTATACAGTTTTCTTGGTTATTTCTTAACGTTATATATATAATTTTCATATTTTCAGTCTCTTATTTACGGGAATTCATCAATAAAAACAGGTATTCATCTATAACTCGGATGAAAAGTAGCCTTTTTCGTTTAAATTTTCTTTGTTAATAGTGTATTTAACCGCCCCCCGTATTTACCTATAGTTTTTATAATAAATTTCTACCGCTAAAATATTGATTTCCACATAATTCGTTTTCCCAAAATCGTAATTTCCTAAAATTTTTAAAATTTTTCAAATCTTCATTTCTTTCGCTTGTTTTGCTTTTCTTGGGTCCGGCTAGTGTATAAACTACCATCTGCAATCTTATTTGCTTTATAAAACATACAAACTGGAAAAAAATCACTATTTACCTAAACCGAGGTATAGTGGTCAATCAAAACAATCACATAAATTCAACTATTAATTCGATAATAACTTTTCTAAAAATTGGTATATTTCGTTCAAATCTTCTTTAAATTGTGTAGTTAATTGCTCCCCACATTTCCTTATAGTTTTTTCAATAAATTCCTAACGTTATATATTTAATTTTCATATTTTCATTCTATTTCTTTCTTAAATTCGTCAATAAAAACACGTATTCGTCTATAGTACGGCTGAAAATCGGCCTTTTCCTTTTAAATTTTCTATTTGAATAGTGTAACCAATTGCCTCTCGTAATCCTATATAGTTTTCTTGGTTAATTCCTAACGTTATATATATAATTTTCATATTTTCAGTCTCTTATTTACGTGAATTCATCAATAAATACACGTATTCATCTATAACTTGGCTGAAAAGTGCCCTTTTCCATTTAAACTTTCTATTTAAATAGTGTAACTAACTGCCCCCCTGTAATCCTATACAGTTTTCTTGGTTAATTCTTAACGTTATATATATAATTTTCATATTTTCAGTCTCTAATTTACGTGAATTCATCAATAAAAACAGGTATTCATCTATAGTTTTTATAATAAATTTCTACCGCTAAAATATTTATTTTCACATAATTCGTTTTCCCATAATCGTAATTTCCTAAAATTTTTAAAATTTTTCAAATCTTCATTTCTTTCGCTTATTTTGACTTTATTAGGTCTGTCTAGTGTAGAAACTACCATCTTATTTGCTTTATAAAACATACAAACTGGAAAAAATCACTTTTTACCTAAACCGAGGTATAGTGGTCAATCAATACAATCACAGAAATTCTACTATAAATTCGATAATAAATTTTCTAAAAATTGGTATTTTTCGTTCGAATCAACTTTAAATTGTAAAGTTAACTACTCCTCACATTTCCTTATAGTTTTCTCTGTAAATTCGTAACGTTGTATATTTAATTTTCATATTTTCAATTTATTTCTTACTTAAATTCATCAATAAAAACACGTATTCATCTATAGCACGGCTGAAAATAGGCCTTTTTCTTTTAAATTTTCTATTTAAATAGTGTAACTAATTGATCCCCGTGATCCTATACAGTTTTCTTGGTTAATTCTTAACGTTATGTATATAATTTTCATATTTTCAGTCTCTTATTTACGTGAATTCATCAATAAAAACAGGTATTCATCGATAACTCGGCTGAAAAGTGTCCTTTTCCTTTTAAATTTTCTATTTAAATAGTATAACTAACTGTTCTCTGTAATCCTATACAGTTTTTTGGTAAATTCTTAACGTTATATATATAATTTTCATATTTTCAGTCTCTTATTTACGTGAATTCATCAATAAAAACAGGTAATCATCTATAGCACGGCTGAAAATTGGCCTTTTCCTTTAAAATTTTCTATTTAAATAGTGTAACTAATTGCCCCCTGTAATCCTATAAAGTTTACCTGGTTAATTCCTAACGTAATTATATATATAATTTTCATATTTTCAGTCTCTTATTTACGTGAATTCATCAATAAAAACACATATTCATCTATAACTCGGCTGAAAAGTGGCCTTTTCCTTTTAAATTTTCTATTTTAATAGTGTAACTAACTGCCCCCCGGAATCCTATACAGTTTTCTTGGTTAATTCTTAACGTTATATATATAATTTTAATATTTTCAGTCTCTTATTTACGTGAATTCATCAAAAAAAACAGGTATTCATTTATAACTTGGCTGAAAAGTGGCCTTTTCCTTTTAAATTTTCTATTTAAATAGTGTAACTAACTGCTTCCCGGAATGCTATACAGTTTTCTTGGTTAATTCTTAACGTTTTATATGTAATTTTCATATTTTCAGTCTCTTATTTACGTGAATTCATCAATAAAAACACGTATTCATCTATAGCACGGCTGAAAATTGGCCTTTTCCTTTAAAATTTTCTATTTAAATGGTGTAACTAAGAGCCCCCTGTAATCCTATATAGTTTTCTTGGTTAATTCCTAACGTAATTATATATATAATTTTCATATTTTCAGTCTCTTATTTACGTGAATTCATCAATAAAAACACGTATTCATCTATAACTCGGCTGAAAAGTGGCCTTTTCCGTTTAAATTTTCTTTGTTAATAGTGTATTTAACCGCCCATCGTATTTATCTATAGTTTTTATAATAAATTTCTACCGCTAAAATATTGATTTCCACATAATTCTTTTTCCCATAATCGTTATTTCTTAAAATTTTTAAAATTTTTCAAATCTTCATTTCTTTCGCTATTTTTGTTTTATTAGGTCCGTCTAGTGTAGAAACTACCATCTGCACTCATATTTTCATTATAAAACATACAGAACTGGAAAAAAAAACTATTTACCTAAACCGAGGTATAGTGGTCAATCAATACAATCACATTAATTCAACTATAAATTCGCTAATTACTTTTCTAAAAATTGGTATATTTCGTTCAAATCTTCTTTAAATTGCGCAGTTAATTGCTCCTCATATTTCCTTATAGTTTTCTCAGTAAATTCGTAACGTTATATATTTAATTTTCATATTTTCAGTCTATTTCTTACTTAAATTCATCAATAAAAACACGTACTCATCTATAGCACGGCCGAAAATTGGCCTTTTCCTTTTAAATTTTCTATTTAAATAAAGTAACTAACTGCCCTTCGTAATCCTATATAGTTTCCTTGGTCGATTCCTAACGTTATATATTTTATTTTCATATTTTAAGTCTATTTCTCACTTAAATTCATCAATAAAAACACGTATTCATCTATTGCACGGCTGAAAATAGGCCTTTTCCTTTTAAATTTTCTATTTAAATAGTGTAACTAATTGCTTCACGTAATCCTGTATAGTTTTCTTGGTTAATTCCTAACGTTATATATATATATATATATATATATATATATATATATATGTATATATATATATATATATATATATATATATATATATATATATATATATATATATATATATATATATATATATATATATATATGTATATATATAATATATATATATATATATATATATATATATATATATATATATATATATATATTTATATATATATATATTTATATATATTTATATATATATATATATATATATATATATATATATATATATATATATATATATAACGTTAGGAATTAACCAAGAAAACTATACAGGATTACGTGGGGCAATTAGTTACACTATTTAAATAGAAAATTTAAAAGGAAAAGGCCTATTTTCAGCCGTGCAATAGATGGATACGTGTTTTTATTGATGAATTTAAGTGAGAAATAGACTTAAAATATGAAAATAAAATATATAACGTTAGGAATCGACCAAGGAAACTATATAGGATTACGAAGGGCAGTTAGTTACATTATTTAAATAGAAAATTTAAAAGGAAAAGGCCAATTTTCGGCCGTGCTATAGATGAGTACGTGTTTTTATTGATGAATTTAAGTAAGAAATAGACTGAAAATATGAAAATTAAATATATAACGTTACGAATTTACTGAGAAAACTATAAGGAAATGTGAGGAGCAATTAACTGCGCAATTTAAAGAAGATTTGAACGAAATATACCAATTTTTAGAAAAGTAATAAGCGAATTTATAGTTGAATTAATGTGATTGTATTGATTGACCACTATACCTCGGTTTAGGTAAATAGTTTTTTTTTCCAGTTCTGTATGTTTTATAATGAAAATATGAGTGCAGATGGTAGTTTCTACACTAGACGGACCTAATAAAACAAAAATAGCGAAAGAAATGAAGATTTGAAAAATTTTAAAAATTTTAAGAAATAACGATTATGGGAAAAAGAATTATGTGGAAATCAATATTTTAGCGGTAGAAATTTATTATAAAAACTATAGATAAATACGGGGGGCGGTTAAATACACTATTAACAAAGAAAATTTAAACGGAAAAGGCCACTTTTCAGCCGAGTTATAGATGAAAACGTGTTTTTATTGATGAATTCACGTAAATAAGAGACTGAAAATATGAAAATTATATATATAATTACGTTAGGAATTAACCAAGAAAACTATATAGGATTACAGGGGGCTCTTAGTTACACCATTTAAATAGAAAATTTTAAAGGAAAAGGCCAATTTTCAGCCGTGCTATAGATGAATACGTGTTTTTATTGATGAATTCACGTAAATAAGAGACTGAAAATATGAAAATTACATATAAAACGTTAAAAATTAACCAAGAAAACTGTATAGGATTCCGGGAAGCAGTTAGTTACACTATTTAAATAGAAAATTTAAAAGGAAAAGGCCACTTTTCAGCCAAGTTATAAATGAATACCTGTTTTTTTTGATGAATTCACGTAAATAAGAGACTGAAAATATTAAAATTATATATATAACGTTAAGAATTAACCAAGAAAACTGTATAGGATTCCGGGGGGCAGTTAGTTACACTATTAAAATAGAAAATTTAAAAGGAAAAGGCCACTTTTCAGCCGAGTTATAGATGAATACGTGTTTTTATTGATGAATTCACGTAAATAAGAGACTGAAAATATGAAAATATATATATATATATATAATTACGTTAGGAACTAACATGGAAAACTTTATAGGATTACAGGGGGCAATTAGTTACACTATTGAAATAGAAAATTTTAAAGGAAAAGGCCAATTTTCAGCCGTGCTATAGATGATTACCTGTTTTTATTGATGAATTCACGTAAATAAGAGACTGAAAATATGAAAATTATATATATAACGTTAAGAATTAACCAAAAAACTGTATAGGATTTCGGAGGGCAGTTAGTTACACTATTTAAATAGAAAATTTAAAAGGAAAAGGCCGCCACTTTTCAGCCGAGTTATCGATGAATACCTGTTTTTATTGATGAATTCACGTAAATAAGAGACTGAAAATATGAAAATTATATACATAACGTTAAGAATTAACCAAGAAAACTGTATAGGATCACGGGGATCAATTAGTTACACTATTTAAATAGAAAATTTAAAAGAAAAAGGCCTATTTTCAGCCGTGCTATAGATGAATACGTGTTTTTATTGATGAATTTAAGTAAGAAATAAATTGAAAATATGAAAATTAAATATATAACGTTACGAATTTACAGAGAAAACTATAAGGAAATGTGAGGAGTAGTTAACTTTACAATTTAAAGTTGATTCGAACGAAAAATACCAATTTTTAGAAAATTTATTATCGAATTTATAGTAGAATTTCTGTGATTGTATTGATTGACCACTATACCTCGGTTTAGGTAAAAAGTGATTTTTTCCAGTTTGTATGTTTTATAAAGCAAATAAGATGGTAGTTTCTACACTAGACAGACCTAATAAAGTCAAAATAAGCGAAAGAAATGAAGATTTGAAAAATTTTAAAAATTTTAGGAAATTACGATTATGGGAAAACGAATTATGTGAAAATAAATATTTTAGCGGTAGAAATTTATTATAAAAACTATAGATGAATACCTGTTTTTATTGATGAATTCACGTATATAAGAGACTGAAAATATGAAAATTATATATATAACGTTAAGAATTAACCAAGAAAACTGTATAGGATTACAGGGGGGCAGTTAGTTACACTATTTAAATAGAAAGTTTAAATGGAAAAGGGCACTTTTCAGCCAAGTTATAGATGAATACGTGTTTTTATTGATGAATTCACGTAAATAAGAGACTGAAAATATGAAAATTATATATATAACGTTAGGAATTAACCAAGAAAACTATATAGGATTACGAGAGGCAATTGGTTACACTATTCAAATAGAAAATTTAAAAGGAAAAGGCCGATTTTCAGCCGTGCTATAGACGAATACGTGTTTTTATTGACGAATTTAAGAAAGAAATAGACTGAAAATATGAAAATTAAATATATAACGTTAGGAATTTATTGAAAAAACTATAAGGAAATGTGGGGAGCAATTAACTACACAATTTAAAGAAGATTTGAACGAAATATACCAATTTTTAGAAAAGTTATTATCGAATAAATAGTTGAATTTATGTGATTGTATTGATTGACCACTATACCTCGGTTTAGGTAAATAGTGATTTTTTTCCAGTTTGTATGTTTTATAAAGCAAATAAGATTGCAGATGGTAGTTTATACACTAGCCGGACCCAAGAAAATTTCCTAACGTAATTATATATATAATTTTCATATTTTCAGACTCTTATTTACGTGAATTCATCAATAAAAACACGTATACATCTATAACTCGGCTGAAAAGTGGCCTTTTCCGTTTAAATTTTCTTTGTTAATAGTGTATTTAACCGCCCCCCGTATTTATCTATAGTTTTTATAATAAATTTCTACCGCTAAAATATTGATTTCCACATAATTCTTTTTCCCATAATCGTTATTTCTTAAAATTTTTAAAATTTTTCAAATCTTCATTTCTTTCGCTATTTTTCTTTTATTAGGTCCGTCTAGTGTAGAAACTACCATCTGCACTCATATTTTCATTATAAAACATACAGAACTGAAAAAAAAAACTATTTACCTAAACCGAGGTATAGTGGTCAATCAATACAATCACATTAATTCAACTATAAATTCGCTAATTACTTTTCTAAAAATTGGTATATTTCGTTCAAATCTTCTTTAAATTGCGTAGTTAATTGCTCCTCACCTTTCCTTATAGTTTTCTCAGTAAATTCGTAACGTTATATATTTAATTTTCATATTTTAAATCTATTTCTCACTTAAATTCATCAATAAAAACACGTATTCATCTATTGCACGGCTGAAAATAGGCCTTTTCCTTTTAAATTTTCTATTTAAATAGTGTAACTAATTGCCCCACGTAATCCTGTATAGTTTTCTTGGTTAATTCCTAACGTTATATATATATATATAGATATATATATATATAACTTTCATATTTTCAGTCTCTTATGTACGTGAATTCATCAATAAAAACACGTATTCATCTATAACTCGGCTGAAAAGTGGCCTTTTCCGTTTAAATTTTCTTTGTTAATAGTGTATTTAACCGCCCCCCCCGTATTTATCTATAGTTTTTATAATAAATTTCTACCGCTAAAATATTGATTTCCACATAATTCTTTTTCCCATAATCGTTATTTCTTAAAATTTTTAAAATTTTTCAAATCTTCATTTCTTTCGCTATTTTTCTTTTATTAGGTCCGTCTAGTGTAGAAACTACCATCTGCACTCATATTTTCATTATAAAACATACAGAACTGAAAAAAAAAACTATTTACCTAAACCGAGGTATAGTGGTCAATCAATACAATCACATTAATTCAACTATAAATTCGCTAATTACTTTTCTAAAAATTGGTATATTTCGTTCAAATCTTCTTTAAATTGCGTAGTTAATTGCTCCTCACCTTTCCTTATAGTTTTCTCAGTAAATTCGTAACGTTATATATTTAATTTTCATATTTTAAATCTATTTCTCACTTAAATTCATCAATAAAAACACGTATTCATCTATTGCACGGCTGAAAATAGGCCTTTTCCTTTTAAATTTTCTATTTAAATAGTGTAACTAATTGCCCCACGTAATCCTGTATAGTTTTCTTGGTTAATTCCTAACGTTATATATATATATATATATATATATATATATATATATATATATATATATATATATATAGATATATATATAACTTTCATATTTTCAGTCTCTTATGTACGTGAATTCATCAATAAAAACACGTATTCATCTATAACTCGGCTGAAAAGTGGCCTTTTCCGTTTAAATTTTCTTTGTTAATAGTGTATTTAACCGCCCCCCCCCCGTATTTATCTATAGTTTTTATAATAAATTTCTACCGCTAAAATATTGATTTCCACATAATTCGTTTTCCCATAATCGTAATTTCCTAAAATTTTTAAAATTTTTCAAATCTTCATTTCTTTCGCTCTTTTTGCTTTTATTAGGTCGGTCTGGTGTAAAAAAAAACCCATCTGCACTCTTATTTGCTCTATAAAACATACAAAACTGGAAAAAATCACTATTTATCTAAACCGAGGTATAGTGGTCAATCAATACAATCACATAAATTCAACTATAAATTCGCTAATAACTTTACTAAAAATAGGTATTTTTCGTTCAAATTGTCTTTAAATTGTGAAGTTAATTGCTCCCCACATTTTCTTATAGTTTTCTCAGTAAATTCGTAACGTTATATATTTAATTTTCATATTTTCAGTCTATTTCTTACTTAAATTCATCAATAAAAACACGTATTCATCTATAGCACGGCTGAAAATTGGCCTTTTCCTTTCAAATTTTATATTTAACTGGTGTGACTAATTGCCCCCTGTAATCCTATGTAGTTTTCTTGGTTAATTCCTAACGTAATTATATATATATATATATATATATATATATATATATATATATATATATATATATATATATATATATATAATTTTCATATTTTCAGTCTCTTATTTACGTGAATTTATCAATAAAAACACGTATTCATCTTTAACTCGGCTGAAATGTGGCCTTTTCCTTTTAAATTTTCTATTTTAATAGTGCGACTAACTGGCCTCCGTAATCCTATACAGTTATCTTGGTTAATTCTTAACGTTATATATATAATTTTCATATTTTCAGTCTCTTTTTTACGTGAATTCATCAATAAAAACACGTATTCATCTATAGCACGGCTGAAAATTGGCCTTTTCCTTTAAAATTTTCTATTAAAATAGTGTAACTAACAGCCCCGTAATCCTATACAGTTTTCTTGGTTAATTCTTAACGTTATATATATAATTTTCATATTTTCAGTCTCTTATTTACGTGAATTCATCAATAAAAACGGGTATTCATCTATAACTCGGCTGAAAAATGGCCTTTTCCGTTTAAATTTTCTTTGTTAATAGTGTATTTAACCGCCCCCCGTACTTATCTATAGTTTTTATAATAAATTTCTACCGCTAAAAATTGATTTCCACATAACTCGTTTTCCCATAATCGCATTTCCTAAAATTTTTAAAATTTTTCAAATCTTCATTTCTTTCGCTTATTTTGCTTTAATTGGGTCCGGCTAGTGTAGGAACTACCATCTGCACTCTTATTTGCTTTATAAAACATACAAACTGGAAAAAAAATTGGTTGCCTGTAAAGTCGGTATACGGGCGAAAGTTTTACGTGACAACGACTTTGAGTGGTAAAATAATTTTAATGTGAATATTCATTCGTATAGTAGGAAGAAGGATGAAATAACACTTTTTATGTCTGTCTCTCTCGCTCTTAGGCGGGCTAACCATGCCCGAGTGGAAGGGACGCGTGCCTCTCACTCGCCCTCATTGTGAGCGCATAACGTGAGCGGAGCGTAACGCAGTTTCTTGAAGTGTCACCCGGCAAACCAATTTATAAGACGTTGTCACGTCAAAATCACTATTTACCTAAACCGAGGTATAGTGGTCAATCAATACAATCACATAAATTCAACTATGAATTCGATAATAACTTTTCTAAAAATTGGTATATTTCAATCAAATCTTCTTTAAATTGTGTAGTTAATTGCTCCCCACATTTCCTTATAGTTTTCTCATTAAATTCCTAACGTTATATATTTAATTTTCATATTTTCAGTCTATTTCTTACTTAAATTCGTCAATAAAAACACGTATTCATATATAGCACGGCTGAAAATCGGCCTTTTCCTTTTAAATTTTTTATTTGAATAGTGTAACCAATTGCCTCTCGTAATCCTATATAGTTTTCTTGGTTTATTCCTAACGTTATATATATACATACATACATATATATATATATATATATATATATATATATATATATATATATATATATATATATATATATATATATATATATATATATATATATATATATATATATATATATATATATATATATATGTAACTGCTCTACGTAATCCTATACAGTTTCCTTGGTTCACTCTTAACTTTGTGTATATAATTTTCATATTTTCAGTCTCTTATTTATGTGAATTTATCAATAAAAACTGGTATTCATCTATAACTCGGCTGAAAAGTGGCCTTTTCCTTTTAAATTTTCTATTTTAATAGTGTAACTAACTGCCCCTCCGTAATCCTATACGGTTTTCTTGGTTAATTCTTAACGTTATGTATATAATTTTCATATTTTCAGTCTCTTATTTACGTAAATTCATCAATAAAAACAGGTATTCATCTATAACTCGGCTGAAAAGTGGCCTTTTCCTTTTAAATTTTCTAGTTAAATAGTGTAACTAATATATACCCGTAATCCTGTATAGTTTTCTTGGTTAATTCCTAACGTTATGTATATAATTTTCATTTTTCAGTCTCTTATGTACGTGAATTCATCAATAAAAACACGTATTCATCTATAGCACGGCTGAAAATTGGCCATTTCCTTTAAAATTTTCTATTTAAACAGTGTTACTAATTGCCGCCTGTAATCCTATATAGTTTTCTTGGTTAATTCCTAACGTAATTATATACATAATTTTCATAATTTTCATTTCTTTCGCTTATTTTGCTTTTATTGGGTCCGGCTAGTGTAGAAACTACCATCTGCACTCTTATTTGCTTTATAAAACATACCAACCGGAAAAAATAACTATTTACCTAAACCGAGGTATAAAGGTCAATCAATACAATCACATAAATTCAACTATAAATTCGATAATAACTTTTTCAAAAATTGGTATATTTCATTCAAATCTTCTTTAAATTGTGTAGTTAATTGCTCCCCACATTTCCTTACAGTTTTTTTATTAAATTCCTAACGTTATATATTTAATTTTCATATTTTCAGTCTATTTCTTACTTAAATTCGTCAGTAAAAACAGGTATTCGTCTATAGCACGGCTGAAAATAGGCCTTTTTCTTTTAAATTTTCTATTTAAATAGTGTAACTAACTGCCCCCCTGTAATCCTATACAGTTTTCTTGGTTAATTTTTAACGTTATATTTATAATTTTCATATTTTCAGTTTCTTATTTACGTGAATTCATCAATAAAAACAGGTATTCATCTATAGTTTTTATAATAAATTTCTACCGCTAAAATATTGATTTCCACATAATTCGTTTTCCCATAATCGTAATTTCCTAAAATTTTTAAAATTTTTCAAATCTTCATTTCTTTCGCTTATTTTGATTTTATTAGGTCTGTCTAGTGTAGAAACTACCATCTGCACTCTTATTTGCTTTATAAAATATACAAACTGGAAAAAATCACTATTTACCTAAACCGAGGTATAGTGGTCAATCAATACAATCACATAAATTCAACTATAAATTCGATAATAACTTTTCTAAAAATTGGTATTTTTCGTTCGAATCAACTTTAAATTGTAAAGTTAATTGCTCCTCACATTTCCTTATAGTTTTCTCTGTAAATTCGTAACGTTATATATTTAATTTTCATATTTTCAGTTTATTTCTTACTTAAATTCATCAATAAAAACACGTATTCATCTATAGCACGGCTGAAAATTGGCCTTTTCCTTTAAAATTTTCTATTTAAATGGTGTAACTAATAGCCCCCAGTAATCCTATACAGTTTTCTTGGTTAATTCTTAACGTTATATATATAATTTTTATATTTTCAGTCTCTTATTTACGTGAATTCATCAATAAAAACACGTATTCATCTATAGCACGGCTGAAAATTGGCCTTTTCCTTTAAAATTTTCTATTTAAATGGTGTAACTAATAGCCCCCTGTAATCCTATATAGTTTTCTTGGTTAATTCCTAACGTAACTATATATAATTTTCATATTTTCAGTCTCTTATTTACGTGAATTCATCAATAAAACACGTATTCATCTATAACTCGGCTGAAAAGAAGCCTTTTCCTTTTAAATTTTCTATTTTAATAGTGTAACTAACTGCTCTTCGTAATCCTATACAGTTTTCTTGGTTAATTCTTAACGTTATGTATATAATTTTCATATTTTCAGTCTCTTATTTACGTGAATTCATCAATAAAAACACGTATTCATCTATAGTACGGCTGAAAATTGGCCTTTTCCTTTAAAATTTTCTATTTAAATAGTGTAACTAATTGCCCCCTGTAATCCTTTATAGTTTTCCTGGTTGATTCCTAACGTAATTATATATATAATTTTCATATTTTCAGTTTCTTATTTACGTGAATTCATCAATAAAAACACGTATTCATCTATAACTTGGCTGAAAAGTGGCCTTTTCCTTTTAAATTTTCTATTTATATAGTGTAACTAACTGCCCCCCGGATATCCTATACAGTTTTCCTGGTTAATTCTTAACGTTATATATATAATTTTCATATTTTCAGTCTCTTATTTACGTGAATTCATCAATAAAAACAGGTATTCATCTACAGTTTTTATAATAAATTTCTACCGCTAAAATATTGATTTCCACATAATTCGTTTTCCCATAATCGTAATTTCCTAAAATTTTTAAAATTTTTTAAATCTTCATTTCTTTCGCTTATTTTGATTTTATTAGGTCTGTCTAGTGTAGAAACTACCATCTGCACTCTTATTTGCTTTATAAATTATACAAACTGGAAAAAATCACTATTTACCTAAACCGAGGTATAGTGGTCAATCAATACAATCACATAAATTCAACTATAAATTCGATAATAACTTTTCTAAAAATTGGTATTTTTCGTTCGAATCAACTTTAAATTGTAAAGTTAACTACTCCTCACATTTCCTTATAGTTTTCTCTGTAAATTCGTAACGTTATATATTTAATTTTCATATTTTCAATTTATTTCTTACTTAAATTCATCAATAAAAACACGTATTCATCTATAGCACGGCTGAAAATAGGCCTTTTTCTTTTAAATTTTTTATTTAAATAGTGTAACTAATTGATCCCCGTGATCCTATACAGTTTTCTTGGTTAATTCTTAACGTTATGTATATAATTTTCATATTTTCAGTCTCTTATTTACGTGAATTCATCAATAAAAACAGGTATTCATCGATAACTCGGCTGAAAAGTGGCGGCCTTTTCCTTTTAAATTTTCTATTTAAATAGTGTAACTAACTGCCCTCCGAAATCCTATACAGTTTTTTGGTTAATTCTTAACGTTATATATATAATTTTCATATTTTCAGTCTCTTATTTACGTGAATTCATCAATAAAAACACGTATTCATCTATAGCACGGCTCAAAATTGGCCTTTTCCTTTTAAATTTTCTATTTAAATAGTGTAACCTATTGCTCCTTGTAACCCTATATAGTTTTCTTTGTTAATTCCTAACGTTATATATATAATTTTCATATTTTCAGTCCCTTATTTACGTGAATTCATCAATAAAAACACGTATTCATCTATAACTTGGCTGAAAAGTGCCCTTCTCCACTTAAACTTTCTATTTAAATAGTGTAACTAACTGCCCCCCTGTAATCCTATACAGTTTTCTTGGTTAATTCTTAACGTTATATATATAATTTTCATATTTTCTGTCTCTTATTTACGGGAATTCATCAATAAAAACAGGTATTCATCTATAACTCGGCTGAAAAGTAGCCTTTTCCGTTTAAATTTTCTTTATTAATAGTGTATTTAACCGCCCCCCGTATTTACCTATAATTTTTATAATAAATTTCTACCGCTAAAATATTGATTTCCACATAATTCGTTTTCCCAAAATCGTATTTTCCAAAATTTTTTAAAATTTTTCAAATCTTCATTTCTTTCGCTTATTTTGCTTTTATTGGGTCCGGCTAGTGTAGAAACTACCATCTGCACTCTTATTTGCTTTATAAAACATACAAACCGGAAAAAATAACTATTTACCTAAACCGAGGTATAGTGGTCAATCAATACAATCACATAAATTCAACTATAAATTCGATAAAAACTTTTTCAAAAATTGGTATATTTCATTCAAATCTTCTTTAAATTGTGTAGTTAATTGCTCCTCACATTTCCTTACAGTTTTTTCATTAAATTCCTAACGATATATATTTAATTTTCATATTTTCAGTCTATTTCTTACTTAAATTCGTCAGTAAAAACAGGTATTCGTCTATAGCACGGCTGAAAATAGGCCTTTTTCTTTTAAATTTTCTATTTAAATAGTGTAACTAATTGATCCCCGTAATCCTATACAGTTTTCTTGGTTAATTCTTAACGTTATGTATATAATTTTCATATTTTCAGTCTCTTATTTACGTGAATTCATTAATAAAAACAGGTATTCATCGATAACTCGGCTGAAAAGTGCCCTTTTCCATTTAAACTTTCCATTTAAATAGTGTAACTAACTGCCCCCCTGTAATCCTATACAGTTTTCTTGGTTAATTCTTAACGTTATATATATAATTTTCATATTTTCAGTCTCTTATTTACGTGAATTCATCAATAAAAACAGGTGTTCATCTATAGTTTTTATAATAAATTTCTACCGCTAAAATATTGATTTCCACATAATTCGTTTTCCCATAATCGTAATTTCCTAAAATTTTTAAAATTTTTCAAATCTTCATTTCTTTCGCTTATTTTGATTTTATTAGGTCTGTCTAGTTCAGAAACTACCATCTGCACTCTTATTTGCTTTATAAAATATACAAACTGGAAAAAATCACTATTTAGCTAAACCGAGGTATAGTGGTCAATCAATACAATCACATAAATTCAACTATAAATTCGATAATAACTTTTCTAAAAATTGGTATTTTTCGTTCGAATCAACTTTAAATTGTAAAGTTAATTGCTCCTCACATTTCCTTATAGTTTTCTCTGTAAATTCGTAACGTTATATATTTAATTTTCATATTTTCAGTTTATTTCTTACTTAAATTCATCAATAAAAACACGTATTCATCTATAGCACGGCTGAAAATAGGCCTTTTTCTTTTAAATTTTCTATTTAAATAGTGTAACTAATTGATCCCCGTAATCCTATACAGTTTTCTTGGTTAATTCTTAACGTTATGTATATAATTTTCATATTTTCAGTCTCTTATTTACGTAAATTCATCAATAAAAACACGTATTCATCTATAGCACGGCTGAAAATTGGCCTTTTCCTTTAAAATTTTCTATTTAAATAGTGTTACTAATTGCCCTCTGTAATCCTATATAGTTTTCCTGGTTAATTCCTAACGTAATTATATATATATATATATATCTAATTTTCATATTTTCAGTCTCTTATTTACGTGAATTCATCAATAAAAACACGTATTCTTCTATAACTCGGCTGAAAAGTGGCCTTTTCCTTTTAAATTTTCTATTTTAATAGTGTAACTAACTATCCCCCCGTAATCCTATACAGTTTTCTTGGTTAATTCTTAACGTTATATATATAATTTTCATATTTTCAGACTCTTATTTACGTGAATTCATCAATAAAAACACGTATTCATCTATAGCACGGCTGAAAATTGGCCTTTTCCTTTAAAATTTTCTATTTAAATAGTGTAACTAATTGCCCCCTGTAATCCTATATAGTTTTCCTGGTTAATTCCTAACGTAATTATATATATAATTTTCATATTTTCAGTCTCTTATTTACGTGAATTCATCAATAAAAACACGTATTCTTCTATAACTCGGCTGAAAAGTGGCCTTTTCCTTTTAAATTTTCTATTTTAATAGTGTAACTAACTATCCCCCCGTAATCCTATACAGTTTTCTTGGTTAATTCTTAACGTTATATATATAATTTTCATATTTTCAGTCTCTTATTTACGTGAATTCATCAATAAACACACGTATTCATCTATAGCACGGCTGAAAATTGGCCTTTTCCTTTAAAATTTTCTATTTTAATAGTGTAACTAATTGCCCCCTGTAATCCTATATAGTTTTCCTGGTTAATTCCTAACGTAATTATATATATAATTTTCATATTTTCAGTCTCTTATTTACGAGAATTCATCAATAAAAACAGGTATTCATCTATAACTCGGCTGAAAAGTGGCCTTTTACTTTTAAATTTTCTATTTAAATAGTGTAACTATCTGCCCCCCGTAATCCTATACAGTTTTCTTGGTTAATTCTTAACGTTATATATATAATTTTTATATTTTCAGTCTCTTATTTACGTGAATTCATCAATAAAAACACGTATTCATCTATAGCACGGCTGAAAATTGGCCTTTTCCTTTAAAATTTTCTATTTAAATGGTGTAACTTATAGCCCCCTGTAATCCTACATAGTTTTCTTGGTTAATTCCTAACGTTATATATATAATTTTCATATTTTCAGTCCCTTATTTACCTGAATTCATCAATAAAAACAGGTATTCATCTATAACTCGGCTGAAAAGTGGCCTTTTCCGTTTAAATTTTCTTTCTTAATAGTGAATTTAACCGCCTCCCGTATTTATCTATGGTTGTTATAATAAATTTCTACGGCTAAAATATTGATTTCCACATAATTCTTTTTCCCATAATCGTAATTTCCTAAAATTTTTAAAATTTTTCAAATCTTCATTTCTTTCGCTCTTTTTGCTTTTATTAGGTCGGTCTGGTGTAAAAAAAAACCCATCTGCACTCTTATTTGCTCTATAAAACATACAAAACTGGAAAAAATCACTATTTACCTAAACCGAGGTATAGTGTTCAATCAATATAATCACATAAATTCAACTATAAATTCGCTAATAACTTTTCTAAAAATAGATATTTTTCGTTCAAATGGTCTTTAAATTGTGAAGTTAATTGCTCCCCACATTTTCTTCTAGTTTTCTAAGTAAATTCGTAACGTTATATATTTAATTTTCATATTTTCAGTCTCTTATTTACGTGAATTCATCAATAAAAACACGTATTCATCTATAGCACGGCTGAAAATTGGCCTTCTCCTTTAAAACTTTCTATTTAAATAGTGTAACTAATTGCCGCCTGTAATCCTATATAGTTTTCTTGATTAATTCCTAACGTACTTATATACATAATTTTCGTAGTTTCAGTCACTTATTTACGTGAATTCATCAACAAAAACACGTATTCATCTATAGCACGGCTGAAAATCGGCCTTTTCCTTTTGAATTTTCTATTTTAATAGTGTGACTAACTGGTCTCCGTAATTCTATACAGTTTTCTTGGTTAATTCTTAACGTTATATATATAATTTTCATGTTTTCAGTCTCTTTTTTACGTGATTTCATCAATAAAAACACGTATTCATCTATAGCACGGCTGAAAATTGGCCTTCTCCTTTAAAACTTTCTATTTAAATAGTGTAGTTAATTGCCGCCTGTAATCCTATATAGTTTTCTTGATTAATTCCTAACGTACTTATATACATAATTTTCGTAGTTTCAGTCTCTTATTTACGTGAATTCATCAATAAAAACACGTATTCATCTATAACTCGGCTGAAAAGTGGGCTTTTTCTTTTAGATTTTCTATTTTAATAGTGTAACTAACTGCTCTCCGTAATCCTATACAGTTTTCTTGGTTAATTCTTAACGTTATGTATATAATTTATATATTTTCAGTCTCTTATTTACGTGAATTTATCAATAAAAACTGGTATTCATCTATAACTCGGCTGAAAAGTGGCCTTTTCCTTTTAAATTTTCTATTTAAATAGTGTAACTATCTGCCTCTTGTAATCCTATACAGTTTTCTTGGTTAATTCTTAAAGTTATATATATAATTTTTATATTTTCAGTCTCTTATTTACGTGAATTCATAAATAAAAACACGTATTCATCTATAGCACGGCTGAAAATTGGCCTTTTCCTTTAAAACTTTCTATTTAAATAGTGTAGTTAATTGCCGCCTGTAATCCTATATAGTTTTCTTGATTAATTCCTAACGTAATTATATACATAATTTTCGTATATTCAGTCTCTTATTTACGTGAATTCATCAATAAAAACACGTATTCATCTATAGCACGGCTGAAAATCGGCCTTTTCCTTTTAAATTTTCTATTTGAATAGTGTAACCAATTGCCTCTGGTAATCCTATATAGTTTTCTTGGTTAATTCCTAACGTTATATATATATATATATATATATATATATATATATATATATATATATATATATATATATATATATATATATATATATATATATATATATATATTAATTTTTCAAATCTTCATTTCTTTCGCTTATTTTGCTTTTATTGGGTCCGGATAGTGTAGAAACTACCATCTGCACTCTTATTTGCTTTATAAAACATACAAACTGGAAAAAATCACTATTTACCTAAACCGAGGTATAGTGGTCAATCAATACAATCACATAAATTCAACTATAAATTCGATAATAACTTTTCTAAAAATTGGTATATTTCGTTCAAATCTTCTTTAAATTGTGTAGTTAATTGCGCACCACATTTCCTTATAGTTTTCTCATTAAATTCCTAACGTTATATATTTAATTTTCATATTTTCAGTCTATTTCTTACTTAAATTCGTCAATAAAAACACGTATTCATCTATAGCACGGCTAAAAATCGGCCTCTTCCTTTTAAATTTTCTATTTGAATAGTGCAACCAATTGCCTCTCGTAATCCTATATAGTTTTCTTGGTTAATTCCTAACGTTATATATATATATAATTTTCATATTTTCAGTCTCTTATTTATGTGAATTTATCAATAAAAACACGTATTCATCTATAACTCGGCTGAAAAGTGGGCTTTTTCTTTTAAATTTTCTATTTTAATAGTGTAACTAACTGCTCTCCGTAATCCTATACAGTTTTCTTGGTTAATTCTTAACGTTATGTATATAATTTTCATATTTTCAGTCTCTTATTTACGTGAATTTATCAATAAAAACTGGTATTCATCTATAACTCGGCTGAAAAGTGGCCTTTTCCTTTTAAATTTTCTATTTAAATAGTGTAACTATCTGCCTCTCGTAATCCTATGGAGTTTTCTTGATTAATTCTTAACGTTATATATATAATTTTTATATTTTCAGTCTCTTATTTACGTGAATTCATAAATAAAAACACGTATTCATCTATAGCACGGCTGAAAATTGGCCTTTTCCTTTAAAACTTTCTATTTAAATAGTGTAACTAATTGCCGCCTGTAATCCTATATAGTTTTCTTGATTAATTCCTAACGTAATTATATACATAATTTTCGTATTTTCAGTCTCTTATTTACGTGAATTCATCAATAAAAACACGTATTCATCTATAGCACGGCTGAAAATCGGCCTTTTCCTTTTAAATTTTCTATTTGAATAGTGTAACCAATTGCCTCTGGTAATCCTATATAGTTTTCTTGGTTAATTCCTAACGTTATATATATATATATATATATATATATATATATATATATATATATATATATATACATATTAATTTTTCAAATCTTCATTTCTTTCGCTTATTTTGCTTTTATTGGGTCCGGATAGTGTAGAAACTACCATCTGCACTCTTATTTGCTTTATAAAACATACAAACTGGAAAAAATCACTATTTACCTAAACCGAGGTATAGTGGTCAATCAATACAATCACATAAATTCAACTATAAATTCGATAATAACTTTTCTAAAAATTGGTATATTTCGTTCAAATCTTCTTTAAATTGTGTAGTTAATTGCTCACTACATTTCCTTATAGTTTTCTCATTAAATTCCTAACGTTATATATTTAATTTTCATATTTTCAGTCTATTTCTTACTTAAATTCGTCAATAAAAACACGTATTCATCTATAGCACGGCTAAAAATCGGCCTCTTCCTTTTAAATTTTCTATTTGAATAGTGCAACCAATTGCCTCTCGTAATCCTATATAGTTTTCTTGGTTAATTCCTAACGTTATATATATATAATTTTCATATTTTCAGTCTCTTATTTATGTGAATTTATCAATAAAAACACCTATTCATCTATAACTCGGCTGAAAAGTGGGCTTTTTCTTTTAAATTTTCTATTTTAATAGTGTAACTAACTGCTCTCCGTAATCCTATACAGTTTTCTTGGTTAATTCTTAACGTTATGTATATAATTTTCATATTTTCAGTCTCTTATTTACGTGAATTTATTAATAAAAACTGGTACTCATCTATAACTCGGCTGAAAAGTGTCCTTTTCCTTTTAAATTTTCTATTTAAATAGTGTAACTATCTGCCTCTCGTAATCCTATACAGTTTTCTTGGTTAATTCTTAAGGTTATATATATAATTTTTATATTTTCAGTCTCTTATTTACGTGAATTCGTAAATAAAAACACGTATTCATCTATAGCACGGCTGAAAATTGGCCTTTTCCTTTAAAACTTTCTATTTAAATAATGTAACTTATGCCCACCTGTAATCCTATACAGTTTTCTTGGTTAATTCTTAACGTTATATATATAATTTTCATATTTTCAGTCTCTTATTTACGTGAATTCATCAATAAAAACAGGTATTCATCTATAGCTTTTATTGGGTCCGGCTAGTGTTGAAACTACCATCTGCACTCTTATTTGCTTTATAAAACATACAAATTGGAAAAAATCACTATTTACCTAAACCGAGGTATAGTGGTCAATCAATACAATCACATAAATTCAACTATAAATTCGATAATAACTTTTCTAAAAATTGGTATATTTCGTTCAAATTTTCTTTAAATTGCGTAGTTAATTGATCCTCACATTTTCTTATTATTATAATTATAATTTTCTATTTTAATGGTGTAACTAAGAGCCCCCTGTAATCCTATATAGTTTTCTTGGTTAATTCCTAACGTAATTATATATATAATTTTCATATTTTCAGTCTCTTATTTACGTGAATTCATCAATAAAAACACGTATTCATCTATAACTCGGCTGAAAAGTGGCCTTTTCCTTTTAAATTTTCTATTTTAATAGTGTAACTAACTGCTCTTCGTAATCCTATACAGTTTTCTTGGTTAATTCTTAACGTTATATATATAATTTTTATATTTTCAGTCTCTTATTTACGTGAATTCATCAATAAAAACACGTATTCATCCATAGCACGGCTGAAAATTGGCCTTTTCCTTTAAAATTTTCTATTTAAATAGTGTAACTCATTGCCCTATGTAATCCTATATAGTTTTCTTGGTTAATTCCTAACGTAATTATATATAATTTTCATATTTTCAGTCTCTTATTTACGTGAATTCGTCAATAAAAACAGGTATTCATCTATAACTCGGCTGAAAAGTGGCCTTTTCCGTTTAAATTTTCTTTGCTAATAGTGAATTTAACTGTCCCCCGTATTTATCTATAGTTTTTATAATAAATTTCTACCGCTAAAATATTGATTTCCACATAATTCGTTTTCCCATAATCGTAATTACCTAAAATTTTTAAAATTTTTCAAATCTTCATTTCTTTCGCTCTTTTTGCTATTATTAGGTCCGTTTAATGTAGAAAAAACCCATCTGCACTCTTATTTGCTTTATAAAACATACAAAACCGGAAAAATCACTATTTACCTACACCGAGGTATAGTGGTCAATCAATACAATCACATAAATTCAACTATAAATTCGCTAATAACTTTTCTTAAAATTGGTATATTTCGTCCAAATCTTCTTTAAATTGCGTAGTTAATTGATCCTCACATTTTCTTATAGTTTTCTCAGTAAATTCGTAACGTTATATATTTAATTTTCATATTTTCAGTCTATTTCTTACTTAAATTCATCAATAAAAACACGTATTCATCTATTGCACGGCTGAAAATAGGCCTTTTCCTTTTAAATTTTCTATTTAAATAGTGTAGCTGATTGCCCCCCGTAATCCTGTATAGTTTTCTTGGTTAATTCCTAACGTTATATATATAACTTTCATATTTTCAGTTTCTTATGTACGTGAATTCATCAATAAAAACAGGTATTCATCTATAACTCGGCTGAAAAGTGGCCTTTTCCGTTTAAATTTTCTTTGTTAATAGTGAATTTAACCGCCTCCCGTATTTATCTATTGTTTTTATAATAAATTTCTACGGCTAAAATATTGATTTCCACATAATACGTTTTCCTATAATCGTAATTTCCTAAAATTTTTCAAATTTTCTAAAATCTTCATTTCTTTCGCTCTTTTTGCTTTTATTAGGTCCGTCTAATGTAGATAAAACCCATCTGCACTCTTATTTGCTTTATAAGACATAAAAAACTGGATAAAATCTCTATTTACCTAAACCGAGGTATAGTGGTGAATCAATACAATCACATAAATTCAACTATAAATTCGCTAATAACTTTTCTAAGAATAGGTATTTTTCGTTCAAATGGTCTTTAAATTGTGAAGTTAATTGCTCCCCACATTTCCTTATAGTTTTCTCAGTAAATTCGTAACGTTATATATTTAATTTTCATATTTTCAGTCTATTTCTTACTTAAATTCATCAATAAAAACAAGTATTCATCTATAGCACGGCTGAAAATTGGCCTTTTCCTTTTAAATTTTGTATTTAAATAGTGTAACCAATTGCTCCTTGTAACCCTATATAGTTTTCTTGGTTAATTCCTAACGTAATTATATATATAATTTTCATATATTCAGTCTCTTATTTACGTGAATTCATCAATAAAACACGTATTCATCTATAACTCGGCTGAAAAGTGGCCTTTTCCCTTTAAAATTTTCTATTTTAATAGTGTAACTAACTGCCCCCTGTAATCCTATACAGTTTTCGTGGTTAATTTTTAACGTTATGTATATAATTTTCATATTTTCAGTCTCTTATTTACGTGAATTCATCAATAAAAACAGGTATTCATCTATAACTCGGCTGAAAAGTGGCCTTTTTCTTTCAAAATTTTCTATTTAAATAGTGTAACTAACTGCCCCCCGTAATCCTATACAGTTTTCTTGGTTAATTCTTAACGTTATATATATAATTTTCTTATTAGGTCCGTCCAGTGTAGAAACTATCATCTGCACTCTTATTTGCTTTATAAAACATACAAACTGGAAAAATCACTATTTACCTAAACCGAGGTATAGTGGTCAATCAATACAATCACATAAATTCAACTATAAATTCGATAATAACTTTTCTAAAAATTGGTATATTTCGTTCAAATCAACTTTAAATTATAAAGTCAATTACTCCACATATTTCCTTATAGTTTTCTCAGTAAATTCGTAACGTTATATATTTAATTTTCATATTTTTACTCTATTTCTTACTTAAATTCATCAATAAAAACGCGTATTCATCTATAGCACGGCTGAAAATAGGCCTTTTTCTTTTAACTTTTCTATTTAAATAGTGTAACTTATTCATCCCCGTAATCTTATATAGTTTTTATGGTTAATTCCTAACGTTACACATATAATTTTCATAATTTCTGTCTCCTATTTACGTGAATTCATCAATAAAAACACGTATTCATCTAGAGCACGGCTGAAAATTGGCATTTCCTTTAAAATTTTCTATTTAAATAGTGTACCTAATTGCCCCCTGTAATCCTATATGGTTTTCTTGGTTAATTCCTTACGTAATTATATATATAATTTTCATATTTTCAGTCTCTTATTTACGTGAATTCATCAATAAAAACACGTATTCCTCTATTACTCGGCTGAAAATTGGCTTTTCCTTTAAAATTTTCTATTTAAATCGTGTAACTAATAGCCCCCTGTAATTCTATATAGTTTTATTGGTTAATACCTAACGTAATTATATATATAATTTTCATATTTACAGTCTCTTATTTACGTGAATTCATCAACAAAAACACGTATTCATCTATAACTCGGCTGAAAAGTGGCCTTTTCCTTTTAAATTTTTTATTTAAATAGTGTAACTAATTGCCTTCTGTAATCCTATATAGTTTTCCTGGTTAATTCCTAACGACATTATATATATAATTTTCATATTTTCAGTCTCTTATTTACGTGAATTCATCAATAAAAACAAGTATTCATCTATACCACGGCTGATAATTGGCCTTTTCCTTTAAAATTTTCTATTTAAATGGTGTAACTATTAGCCCCTGTAATCCTATATAGTTTTCTTGGTTAATTCCTAACGTAATTATATATATATATATATAATTTTCATATTTTCAGTCTCTTATTTACGTGAATTCATCAATAAAAACAAGTATTCATCTATAGCACGGCTGAAAATCGGCCTTTTCCTTTTAAATTTTCTATTTGAATAGTGTAACCAATTGCCCTTCGTAATCCTATACGGTTTTCTTGGTTAATTCTTAACGTTATATATATAATTTTCATATTTTCAGTCTCTTATTTACGTGAATTCATCAATAAAAACACGTATTCATTTATACCACGGCTGAAAATTGGCTTTTTCCTTTAAAATTTTCTATTTAAATAGTGTAACTAATTGCCTTCTGTAATCCTATATAGTTTTCCTGGTTAATTCCTAACGACATTATATATATAATTTTCATATTTTCAGTCTCTTATTTACGTGAATTCATCAATAAAAACAAGTATTCATCTATACCACGGCTGATAATTGGCCTTTTCCTTTAAAATTTTCTATTTAAATGGTGTAACTATTAGCCCCTGTAATCCTATATAGTTTTCTTGGTTAATTCCTAACGTAATTATATATATATATATATATATAATTTTCATATTTTCAGTCTCTTATTTACGTGAATTCATCAATAAAAACAAGTATTCATCTATAGCACGGCTGAAAATCGGCCTTTTCCTTTTAAATTTTCTATTTGAATAGTGTAACCAATTGCCCTTCGTAATCCTATACGGTTTTCTTGGTTAATTCTTAACGTTATATATATATAATTTTCATATTTTCATTCTCATATTTACGTGAATTCATCAATAAAAACACGTATTCATCTTTAACTCGGCTGAAAAGTGGCCTTTTCCTTTTAAATTTTCTATTTCAGTAGTGTAACTAACTGGCCTCCGTAACCCTATACAGTTTTCTTGGTTAATTCTTAACGTTATGTATATAATTTTCATATTTTCAGTCACTAATTTACGTGAATTCATCAATAAAAACAGGTATTCATCTATAACTCGGCTTAAAAGTGGCCTTTTCCTTTTAAATTTTCTATTTAAATAGTGTAACTAACTGCCCCTCGTAATCCTATACAGTTTTCTTGGTTAATTCTTAACGTTATATATATATATATATATATATATATATATATATATATATATATATATATATATATATATATATATATATATATATATACACTATTTAAATAGAAAATTTTAAAGGAAAACGCCAATTTTCAGCCGTGGTATAAATGAATACGTGTTTTTATTGATGAATTCACGTAAATAAGAGACTGAAAATATGAAAATTATATATATAACGTTAAGAATTAACCTAGAAAACTGTAAAGGATTATGGAGGGCAGTTAGTTACACTATTTAAATAGAAAATTTAAAAGGAAAAGGCCACTTTTCAGCCGAGTTATAGATAAATACGTGTTTTTGTTGATGAATTCACGTAAATAAGAGACTGTAAATATGAAAATTATATATATAATTACGTTAGGTATTAACCAAGAAAACTATATAGAATTACAGGGGGCTATTAGTTACACGATTTAAATAGAAAATTTTAAAGGAAAAGCCAATTTTCAGCCGAGTTATAGAAGAATACGTGTTTTTATTGATGAATTCACGTAAATAAGAGACTGAAAATATGAAAATTATATATATAATTACGTAAGGAATTAACCAAGAAAACCATATAGGATTACAGGGGGCAATTAGGTACACTATTTAAATAGAAAATTTTAAAGGAAATGCCAATTTTCAGCCGTGCTCTAGATGAATACGTGTTTTTATTGATGAATTCACGTAAATAGGAGACAGAAATTATGAAAATTATATATATAACGTTAGGAATTAACCAAGAAAACTATATAAGATTACGGGGATGAATAAATTACACTATTTAAATAGAAAAGTTAAAAGAAAAAGGCCTATCTTCAGCCGTGCTATAGATGAATACGCGTTTTTATTGATGAATTTAAGTAAGAAATAGAGTAAAAATATGAAAATTAAATATATAACGTTACGAATTTACTGAGAAAACTATAAGGAAATATGTGGAGCAATTGACTTTATAATTTAAAGTTGATTTGAACGAAATATACCAATTTTTAGAAAAGTTATATATATATATATATATATATATATATATATATATATATATATATATATATATATATAATTTTCATATTTTCAGTCTCTTTTTTACGTGAATTCATCAATAAAAACAGGTATTCATCTATAACTCGGCTGAAAAGTGGCCTTTTCCGTTAAAATTTTCTTTGTTTATAGTGTATTTAACCGCTCCTCGTATTTATCTTTAGTTTTTATAATAAATTTCTACCGCTAAAATATTGATTTCCACATAATTCTTTTTCCCATAATCGTAATTTCCTAAAATTTTTAAAATTTTTCAAATCTTCATATCTTTCGCTTATTTTGCTTTTATTAGGGTCCGGCTAGTGTAGAAACTACCATCTGCACTCTTATTTGCTTTATAAAACATACAAACTGGAAAAAATCACTATTTACCTAAACCGAGGTATAGTGGTCAATCAATACAATCACATAAATTCAACTATAAATTCGATAATAACTTTTCTAAAATTGGTATATTTCGTTCAAATCTTTTTTAAATTATGTAGTTAATTACTCACCACATTTCCTTTTAGTTTTCTAATTAAATTCCTAACGTTATATATTTAATTTTCATATTTTCAGTCTATTTCTTACTTAAATTCGTCAATAAAAACACGTTTTCATCTATAGCACGGCTAAAAATCGGCCCTTTCCTTTTAAATTTTCTATTTGAATAGTGTAACCAATTGCCTCTCGTAATCCTATATAGTTTTCTTGGTTAATTCCTAACGTTAAATATATATAATTTTCATATTTTCGGTCTCTTATTTACGTGAATTCATCAATAAAAACACGTATTCATTTATAACTGGGCTGAAAAGTGTCCTTTTCCTTTTAAACTTTCTATTTAAATAGTGTAAGTAACTGCTCCCCGTAATCCTATACAGTTTTCTTGGTTAATTCTTAACGTTATATATATAATTTTCATATTCATCTATAACTCGGCTGAAAAGTGGCCTTTTCCGTTTAAATTTTCTTTGTTAATAGTGTATTTAACCGCCCCCCGTATTTATCTATGGTTTTTATAATAAATTTCTACCGCTAAAATATTGATTTCCACATAACTCGTTTTCCAATAATCGTAATTTCCTAAAATTTTTAAAATTTTTCAAATCTTTATTTCTTTCGCTTATTTTGCTTTTATTGGGTCCGGATAGTGTAGAAACTACCATCTGCACTCTTATTTGCTTTATAAAACATACAAACTGGAAAAAATCACTATTTACCTAAACCGAGGTATAGTGGTCAATCAATACAATCACATAAATTCAACTATAAATTCGATAATAACTTTTCTAAAAATTGGTATATTTCGTTCAAATCTTCTTTAAATTGTGTAGTTAATTGCTCACCACATTTTCTTATAGTTTTCTCATTAAATTCCTAACGTTATATATTTAATTTTCGTATTTTCAGTCTATTTCTTACTTAAATTCGTCAATAAAAACACGTATTCATCTATAGCACGGCTAAAAATCGGCCTTTTCCTTTTAAATTTTCTATTTGAATAGTGCAGCCAATTGCTTCTCGTAATCCTATATAGTTTTCTTGGTTAATTCCTAACGTTATATATATATATATATATAATTTTCATATTTTCAGTCTCTTATTTATGTGAATTTATCAATAAAAACACGTACTCATCTATAACTCGGCTGAAAAGTGGGCTTTTTCTTTTAAATTTTCTATTTTAATAGTGTAACTAACTGCTCTCCGTAATCCTATACAGTTTTCTTGGTTAATTCTTAACGTTTTGTATATAATTTTCATATTTTCAGTCTCTTATTTACGTGAATTTATCAATAAAAACTGGTATTCATCTATAACTCAACTGAAAAGTGGCCTTTTCCTTTTAAATTTTCTATTTAAATAGTGTAACTATCTGCCTCCCGTAATCCTATACAGTTTTCTTGGTTAATTCTTAACTTTATATATATAATTTTTATATTTTCGGTCTCTTATTTACGTGAATTCATCAATAAAAACACGTATTCATCTATAGCACGGCTGAAAATTGACATTTTCCTTTAAAGTTTTCTATTTAAATAGTGTAACTAATTGCCTTCTGTAATCCTATATAGTTTTCCTGGGTAATTCCTAACGTAATTATATATATAATTTTCATATTTTCAGTCTCTTATTTACGTGAATTCATCAATAAAAACACGTATTCATTTATAACTGGGCTGAAAAGTGTCTTTTTCCTTTTAAACTTTCTATTTAAATAGTGTAACTAACTGCTCCCCGTAATCTTATACAGTTTTCTTGGTTAATTCTTAACGTTATATATATAATTTTCATATTTTCAGTCTCTTATTTACGTGAATTCATCAATAAAAACAGGTATTCATCTATAACTCGGCTGAAAAGTGGCCTTTTCCGTTTAAATTTTCTTTGTTAATAGTGTATTTAACCGCTCCCCGTATTTATCTATAGTTTTTATAATAAATTTCTACCGCTTAAATATTGATTTCCACATAACTCGTTTTCCCATAATCGTAATTTCCTAAAATTTTTAAAATTTTTCAAATCTTCATTTCTTTCGCTTATTTTGCTTTTATTGAGTCCGGATAGTGTAGAAACTACCATCTGCACTCTTATTTGCTTTATAAAACATACAAACTGGAAAAAATCACTATTTACCTAAACCGAGGTATAGTGGTCAATCAATACAATCACATAAATTCAACTATAAATTCGCTAATAACTTTTCTAAAAATTGGTATATTTCTTTCAAATCTTCTTTAAATTGCGTAGTTAATTGATCCTCACATTTTCTTATAGTTTTCTCAGTAAATTCGTAACGTTATATATTTAATTTTCATATTTTCAGTCCATTTCTTACTTAAATTCATCAATAAAAACACGTATTCATCTATTGTACGTCTGAAAATAGGCCTTTTCCTTTTAAATTTTCTATTTAAATAGTGTAACTGATTGCCTCCCGTAATCCTGTATAGTTTTCTTGATTAATTCCTAACGTTATATATATAACTTTCATATTTTCAGTTTCTTATGTACGTGAATTCATCAATAAAAACAGGTATTCATCTATAACTCGGCTGAAAAGTGGCTTTTCCTTTTAAATTTTCTATTTTAATAGTGTTACCTATTGCTCCTTGTAACCCTATATAGTTTTCTTGGTTAATTCCTAACCATATATATTTAATTTTCATATTTTCTGTCTATTTTTTACTTAAATTCGTCAATAAAAACACGTATTCATCTATAGCACGGCTAAAAATCGGCCTTTTCCTTTTAAATTTTCTATTTGAATAGTGCAACCAATTGCTTCTCGTAATCCTATATAGTTTTCTTGGTTAATTCCTAACGTTATATATATATATATAATTTTCATATTTTCAGTCTCTTATTTATGTGAATTTATCAATAAAAACACGTATTCATCTATAACTCGGCTGAAAAGTGGGCTTTTTCTTTTAAATTTTCTATTTTAATAGTGTAACTAACTGCTCTCCGTAATCCTATACAGTTTTCTTGGTTAATTCTTAACGTTATGTATATAATTTTCATATTTTCAGTCTCTTATTTACGTGAATTTATCAATAAAAACTGGTATTCATCTATAACTCGGCTGAAAAGTGGCCTTTTCCTTTTAAATTTTCTATTTTAATGGTGTAACTATCTGCCTCCCGTAATCCTATACAGTTTTCTTGGTTAATTCTTAACGTTATATATATAATTTTTATATTTTCAGTCTCTTATTTACGTGAATTCATAAATAAAAACACGTATTCATCTATAGCACGGCTGAAAATTGGCCTTTTCCTTTAAAACTTTCTATTTAAATAGTGTAACTAATTGCCGCCTGTAATCCTATATAGTTTTCTTGATTAATTCCTAACGTAATTATATACATAATTTTCGTATTTTCAGTCTCTTATTTACGTGAATTCATCAATAAAAACACGTATTCATCTATAGCACGGCTAAAAATCGGCCTTTTCCTTTTAAATTTTCTATTTGAATAGTGTAACCAATTGCCTCTGGTGATCCTATATAGTTTTCTTGGTTAATTCCTTACGTTATATATATATATATATATATATATATATATATATATATATATATATATATATATATATATATATATATATATATATATATATATATATATATATATATATATATATATATATATAATTTTCATATTTTCAGTCTATTTCTTACTTAAATTCGTCAATAAAAACACGTATTCGTCTATAGCACGGCTGAAAATCGGCCTTTTCCTTTTAAATTTTCTATTTGAATAGTGTAACCAATTGCATCTCGTAATCCTTTTTAGTTTTCTTGGTTAATTCCTAACGTTATATATATAATTTTCATATTTTCAGTCTCTTATTTACGTGAATTCATCAATAAAAACGAGTATTCATCTATAACTTGGCCGAAAAGTGCCCTTTTCAATTTAAACTTTCTATTTAAATAGTGTAACTAACTAGCCCCTGTAATCCTATACAGTTTTCTTGGTTAATTCTTAACGTTATATATATAATTTTCATATTTTCAGTCTCTTATTTACGTGAATTCATCAATAAAAACAGGTATTCATCTATAGCTTTTATTGGGTCCGGCTAGTGTTGAAACTACCATCTGCACTCTTATTTGCTTTATAAAACATACAAATTGGAAAAAATCACTATTTACCTAAACCGAGGTATAGTGGTCAATCAATACAATCACATAAATTCAACTATAAATTCGATAATAACTTTTCTAAAAATTGGTATATTTCGTTCAAATCTTCTTTAAATTGCGTAGTTAATTGATCCTCACATTTTCTTATTATTATAATTATAATTTTCTATTTTAATGGTGTAACTAAGAGCCCCCTGTAATCCTATATAGTTTTCTTGGTTAATTCCTAACGTAATTATATATATAATTTTTATATTTTCAGTCTCTTATTTACGTGAATTCATCAATAAAAACACGTATTCATCTATAACTCGGCTGAAAAGTGGCCTTTTCCTTTTAAATTTTCTATTTAAATAGTGTAACTAACTGCTCCCGTAATCCTATACAGTTTTCTTGGTTAATTCTTAACGTTATGTATATAATTTTCTTATTTTCAGTCTCTTATTTACGTGAATTCATCAATAAAAACACGTATTCATCCATAGCACGGCTGAAAATTGGCCTTTTCCTTTAACATTTTCTATTTAAATAGTGTAACTAATTGCCCTATGTAATCCTATATAGTTTTCCTGGTTAATTCCTAACGACATTATATATATAATTTTCATATTTTCAGTCTCTTATTTACGTGAATTCATCAATAAAAACAAGTATTCATCTATACCACGGCTGATAATTGGCCTTTTCCTTTAAAATTTTCTATTTAAATGGTGTAACTAATAGCCCCCTGTAATCCTATATAGTTTTCTTGGTTAATTCCTAACGTAATTATATACATATATAATTTTCATATTTTCAGTCTCTTATTTACGTGAATTCATCAATAAAAACAAGTATTCATCTATAGCACGGCTGAAAATCGGCCTTTTCCTTTTAAATTTTCTATTTGAATAGTGTAACCAATTGCCCCCCGTAATCCTATACAGTTTTCTTGTTTAATTCTTAACGTTATATATATAATTTTCATATTTTCATTCTCATATTTACGTGAATTCATCAATAAAAACACGTATTCATCTTTAACTCGGCTGAAAAGTGGCCTTTTCCTTTTAAATTTTCTATTTCAGTAGTGTAACTAACTGGCCTCCGTATTCCTATACAGTTTTCTTGGTTAATTCTTAACGTTATGTATATAATTTTCATATTTTCAGTCTCTAATTTACGTGAATTCATCAATAAAAACAGGTATTCATCTATAACTCGGCTTAAAAGTGGCCTTTTACTTTTAAATTTTCTATTTAAATAGTGTAACTAACTGCCCCTCGTAATCCTATACAGTTTTCTTGGTTAATTCTTAACGTTATATATATATATATATATATATATATATATATATATATATATATATATATATATATATATATATATATATAAAATATCGATATAATTTTCATATTTTCAGTCTCTTTTTACGTGAATTCATCAACAAAAACAGGTATTCATCTATAACTCGGCTGAAAAGTGGCCTTTTCCGTTTAAATTTTCTTTGTTTATAGTGTGTTTAACCGCTCCTCGTATTTATCTATAGTTTTTATAATAAATTTCTACCGCTAAAATATTGATTTCCACATAATTCGTTTTCCCATAATCGTAATTTCCTAAAATTTTTAAAATTTTTCAAATCTTCATATCTTTCGCTTATTTTGCTTTTATTGGGGTCCGGCTAGTGTAGAAACTACCATCTGCACTCTTATTTGCTTTATAAAACATACAAACTGGAAAAAATCACTATTTACCTAAACCGAGGTATAGTGGTCAATCAATACAATCACATAAATTCAACTATAAATTCGATAATAACTTTTCTAAAAATTGGTATATTTCGTTCAAATCTTCTTTTAATTATGTAGTTAATTACTCACCACATTTCCTTTTAGTTTTCTCATTAAATTCCTAACGTTATATATTTAATTTTCATATTTTCAGTCTATTTCTTACTTAAATTCGTCAATAAAAACACGTATTCATCTATAGCACGGCTAAAAATCGGCCATTTCCTTTTAAATTTTCTATTTGAATAGTGTAACCAATTGCCTCTCGTAATCCTATATAGTTTTCTTGGTTAATTCCTAACGTTAAATATATATAATTTTCATATTTTCGGTCTCTTATTTACGTGAATTCATCAATAAAAACACGTATTCATCTATAGCACGGCTGAAAATTGGCCTTTTCCTTTAAAATTTTCTATTTAAATAGTGTAACTAATTGCCTTCTGTATTCCTATATAGTTTTCCTGGGTAATTCCTAACGTAATTATATATATAATTTTCATATTTTCAGTCTCTTATTTACGTGAATTCATCAATAAAAACACGTATTCATTTATAACTGGGCTGAAAAGTGTCCTTTTCCTTTTAAACTTTCTATTTAAATAGTGTAACTAACTGCTCCCCGTAATCCTATACAGTTTTCTTGGTTAATTCTTAACGTTATATATATAATTTTCATATTTTCAGTCTCTTATTTACGTGAATTCATCAATAAAAACAGGTATTCATCTATAACTCGGCTGAAAAGTGGCCTTTTCCGTTTAAATTTTCTTTGTTAATAGTTTATTTAACCGCCCCCCGTATTTATCTATAGTTTTTATAATAAATTTCTACCGCTAAAATATTGATTTCCACATAACTCTTTTTCCCATAATCGTAATTTCCTAAAATTTTTAAAATTTTTCAAATCTTCATTTCTTTCGCTTATTTTGCTTTTATTGGGTCCGGATAGTGTAGAAACTACCATCTGTACTCTTATTTGCTTTATAAAACATACAAACTGGAAAAAATCACTATTTACCTAAACCGAGGTATAGTGGTCAATCAATACAATCACATAAATTCAACTATAAATTCGATTATTACTTTTCTAAAAATTGGTATATTTCGTTCAAATCTTCTTTAAATTGTGTAGTTAATTGCTCACCACATTTCCTTATAGTTTTCTCATTAAATTCCTAACGTTATATATTTAATTTTCATATTTTCAGTCTATTTCTCACTTAAATTCGTCAATAAAAACACGTATTCATCTATAGCACGGCTAAAAATCGGCCATTTCCTTTTAAATTTTCTATTTGAATAGTGCAACCAATTGCTTCTCGTAATCCTATATAGTTTTCTTGGTTAATTCCTAACGTTATATATATATAATTTTCATATTTTCAGTCTCTTATTTATGTGAATTTATCAATAAAAACACGTATTCATCTATAACTCGGCTGAAAAGTGGGCTTTTTCTTTTAAATTTTCTATTTTAATAGTGTAACTAACTGCTCTCCGTAATCCTATACAGTTTTCTTGGTTAATTCTTAACGTTATGTATATAATTTTCATATTTTCAGTCTCTTATTTACGTGAATTTATCAATAAAAACTGGTATTCATCTATAACTCGGCTGAAAAGTGGCCTTTTCCTTTTAAATTTTCTATTTTAATGGTGTAACTATCTGCCTCCCGTAATCCTATACAGTTTTCTTGGTTAATTCTTAACGTTATATATATAATTTTTATATTTTCAGTCTCTTATTTACGTGAATTCATAAATAAAAACACGTATTCATCTATAGCACGGCTGAAAATTGGCCTTTTCCTTTAAAACTTTCTATTTAAATAGTGTAACTAATTGCCGCCTGTAATCCTATATAGTTTTCTTGATTAATTCCTAACGTAATTATATACATAATTTTCGTATTTTCAGTCTCTTATTTACGTGAATTCATCAATAAAAACACGTATTCATCTATAGCACGGCTGAAAATCGGCCTTTTCCTTTTAAATTTTCTATTTGAATAGTGTAACCAATTGCCTCTGGTAATCCTATATAGTTTTCTTGGTTAATTCCTAACGTTATATATATATATATATATATATATATATATATATAATTTTCATATTTTCAGTCTATTTCTTACTTAAATTCGTCAATAAAAACACGTATTCGTCTATACCACGGCTGAAAATCGGCCTTTTCCTTTTAAATTTTCTATTTGAATAGTGTAACCAATTGCCTCTCGTAATCCTTTTTAGTTTTCTTGGTTAATTCCTAACGTTATATATATAATTTTCATATTGTCATTCTCTTATTTACGTGAATTCATCAATAAAAACACGTATTCATCTATAACTTGGCCGAAAAGTGCCCTTTTCAATTTAAACTTTCTATTTAAATAGTGTAACTAACTGGCCCCTGTAATCCTATACAGTTTTCTTGGTTAACTCTTAACGTTATATATATAATTTTCATATTTTCAGTCTCTTATTTACGTGAATTCATCAATAAAAACAGGTATTCATCTATAGCTTTTATTGGGTCCGGCTAGTGTTGAAACTACCATCTGCACTCTTATTTGCTTTATAAAACATACAAATTGGAAAAAATCACTATTTACCTAAACCGAGGTATAGTGGTCAATCAATACAATGACATAAATTCAACTATAAATTCGATAATAACTTTTCTAAAAATTGGTATATTTCGTTCAAATCTTCTTTAAATTGCGTAGTTAATTGATCCTCACATTTTCTTATTATTATAATTATAATTTTCTATTTTAATGGTGTAACTAAGAGCCCCCTGTAATCCTATATAGTTTTCTTGGTTAATTCCTAACGTAATTATATATATAATTTTCATATTTTCAGTCCCTTATTTACGTGAATTCATCAATAAAAACACGTATTCATCTATAACTCGGCTGAAAAGTGGCCTTTTCCTTTTAAATTTTCTATTTAAATAGTGTAACTAACTGCTCCCGTAATCCTATACAGTTTTCTTGGTTAATTCTTAACGTTATGTATATAATTTTCTTATTTTCAGTCTCTTATTTACGTGAATTCATCAATAAAAACACGTATTCATCCATAGCACGGCTGAAAATTGGCCTTTTCTTTTAAAATTTTCTATTTAAATAGTGTACCTAATTGCCCTATGTAATCCTATATAATTTTCTTGGTTAATTCCTAACGTAATTATATATAATTTTCATATTTTCAGTCTCTTGTTTACGTGAATTCGTCAATAAAAACAGGTATTCATCTATAACTCGGCTGAAAAGTGGCCTTTTCCGTTTAAATTTTCTTTGTTAATAGTGTATTTAACTGTCCCCCGTATTTATCTATAGTTTTTATAATAAATTTCTACCGCT
The DNA here is from genome assembly GCA_036936625.1 of Parnassius smintheus behrii. Lineage (NCBI taxonomy): Eukaryota > Metazoa > Arthropoda > Insecta > Lepidoptera > Papilionidae > Parnassius > Parnassius smintheus. Next base: position 405,960 of record JAUPFT010000030.1, read on the forward strand.
AAAATATTGATTTCCACATAAATCGTTTTCCCATAATCGTAATTTCCTAAAATTTTTAAAATTTCTCAAATCTTCATTTCTTTCGCTGTTTTTGCTATTATTAGGTCCGTTTAATGTAGAAAAAACCCATCTGCACTCTTATTTGCTTTATAAAACATACAAAACCGGAAAAATCACTATTTACCTACACCGAGGTATAGTGGTCAATCAATACAATCACATAAATTCAACTATAAATTCGCTAATAACTTTTCTAAAAATTGGTATATTTCGTTCAAATCTTCTTTAAATTGCGTAGTTAATTGATCCTCACATTTTCTTATAGTTTTCTTAGTAAATTCGTAACGTTATATATTTAATTTTCATATTTTCAGTCTATTTCTTACTTAAATTCATCAATAAAAACACGTATTCATCTATTGCACGGCTGAAAATAGGCCTTTTCCTTTTAAATTTTCTATTTAAATAGTGTAACTGATTGCCCCCCGTAATCCTGTATAGTTTTCTTGGTTAATTCCTAACGTTATATATATAACTTTCATATTTTCAGTTTCTTATGTACGTGAATTCATCAATAAAAACAGGTATTCATCTATAACTCGGCTGAAAAGTGGCCTTTTTCGTTTAAATTTTCTTTGTTAATAGTGAATTTAACCGCCTCCCGTATTTATCTATTGTTTTTATAATAAATTTCTACGGCTAAAATATTGATTTCCACATAATACGTTTTCCTATAATCGTAATTTCCTAAAATTTTTCAAATTTTCTAAAATCTTTATTTCTTTCGCTCTTTTTGCTTTTATTAGGTCCGTCTAATGTAGATAAAACCCATCTGCACTCTTATTTGCTTTATAAAACATACAAAACTGGATAAAATCTCTATTTACCTAAACCGAGGTATAGTGGTCAATCAATACAATCACATAAATTCAACTATAAATTCGCTAATAACTTTTCTAAGAATAGGTATTTTTCATTCAAATGGTCTTTAAATTGTGAAGTTAATTGCTTCCCACATTTCCTTATAGTTTTCTCAGTAAATTCTTAACGTTATATATTTAATTTTCATATTTTCAGTCTATTTCTTACTTAAATTCATCAATAAAAACACGTATTCATCTATAGCACGGCTGAAAATTGGCCTTTTCCTTTTAAATTTTCTATTTAAATAGTGTAACCAATTGCTTCTTGTAACCCTATATAGTTTTCTTGGTTAATTCCTAACGTTATATATATAATTTTCATATTTTCAGTCTCGTATTTACGTGAATTCATCAATAAAAACACGTATTCATCTATAGCACGTATGAAAATTGGCCTTTTCCTTTAAAATTTTCTATTTAAATAGTGTAACTAATTGCCCCCTGTAATCCCATATAGTTTTCTTGGTTAAATCCTAACGTAATTATATATATAATTTTCATATATTCAGTCTCTTATTTACGTGAATTCATCAATAAAACACGTATTCATCTATAACTCGGCTGAAAAGTGGCCTTTTCCCTTTAAAATTTTCTATTTTAATAGTGTAACTAACTGCCCCCTGTAATCCTATACAGTTTTCGTGGTTAATTCTTAACGTTATGTATATAATTTTCATATTTTCAGTCTCTTATTTACGTGAATTCATCCATAAAAACAGGTATTCATCTATAACTCGGCTGAAAAGTGGCCTTTTTCTTTCAAAATTTTCTATTTAAATAGTGTAACTAACTGCCTTCCGTAATCCTATACAGTTTTCTTGGTTAATTCTTAACGTTATATATATAATTTTTATATTTTCAGTCTCTTATTTACGTGAATTCATCAATAAAAACACGTATTCATCCATAGCACGGCTGAAAATTGGCCTTTTCCTTTAAAATTTTCTATTTAAATAGTGTTACTAATTGCCCTATGTAATCCTATATAGTTTTCTTGGTTAATTCCTAACGTAATTATATATAATTTTCATATTTTCAGTCTCTTATTTACGTGAATTCGTCAATAAAAACAGGTATTCATCTATAACTCGGCTGAAAAGTGGCCTTTTCCGTTTAAATTTTCTTTGTTAATAGTGTATTTAACTGTCCCCCGTATTTATCTATAGTTTTTATAATAAATTTCTACCGCTAAAATATTGATTTCCACATAATTCATTTTCCCATAATCGTAATTTCCTAAAATTTTTAAAATTTTTCAAATCTTCATTTCTTTCGCTCTTTTTGCTATTATTAGGTCCGTTTAATGTAGAAAAAACCCATCTGCACTCTTATTTGCTTTATAAAACATACAAAACCGGAAAAATCACTATTTACCTACACCGAGGTATAGTGGTCAATCAATACAATCACATAAATTCAACTATAAATTCGGTAATAACTTTTCTAAAAATTGGTATATTTCGTTCAAATCTTCTTTAAATTGCGTAGTTAATTGATCCTCACATTTTCTTATAGTTTTCTCAGTAAATTCGTAACGTTATATATTTAATTTTGATATTTTCAGTCTATTTCTTACTTAAATTCATCAATAAAAACACGTATTCATCTATTGCACGTCTGAAAATAGGCCTTTTCCTTTTAAATTTTCTATTTAAATAGTGTAACTGATTGCCCCCCGTAATCCTGTATAGTTTTCTTGATTAATTCCTAACGTTATATATATAACTTTCATATTTTCAGTTTCTTATGTACGTGAATTCATCAATAAAAACAGGTATTCATCTATAACTCGGCTGAAAAGTGGCTTTTCCTTTTAAATTTTCTATTTAAATAGTGTAACTAACTGCTCTTCGTAATCCTATACAGTTTTCTTGGTTAATTCTTAACGTTATATATATAATTTTTATATTTTCAGTCTCTTATTTACGTGAATTCATCAATAAAAACACGTATTCATCCATAGCACGGCTGAAAATTGGCCTTTTCCTTTAAAATTTTCTATTTAAATAGTGTAACTCATTGCCCTATGTAATCCTATATAGTTTTCTTGGTTAATTCCTAACGTAATTATATATAATTTTCATATTTTCAGTCTCTTATTTACGTGAATTCGTCAATAAAAACAGGTATTCATCTATAACTCGGCTGAAAAGTGGCCTTTTCCGTTTAAATTTTCTTTGTTAATAGTGTATTTAACTGTCCCCCGTATTTATCTATAGTTTTTATAATAAATTTCTACCGCTAAAATATTGATTTCCACATAATTCGTTTTCCCATAATCGTAATTTCCTAAAATTTTTAAAATTTTTCAAATCCTCATTTCTTTCGCTCTTTTTGCTATTATTAGGTCCGTTTAATGTAGAAAAAACCCATCTGCACTCTTATTTGCTTTATAAAACATACAAAACCGGAAAAATTACTATTTACCTACACCGAGGTATAGTGGTCAATCAATACAATCACATAAATTCAACTATAAATTCGCTAATAACTTTTCTAAAAATTGGTATATTTCGTTCAAATCTTCTTTAAATTGCGTAGTTAATTGTCCTCACATTTTCTTATAGTTTTCTCAGTAAGTTCGTAACGTTATATATTTAATTTTCATATTTTCAGTCTATTTCTTACTTAAATTCATCAATAAAAACAAGTATTCATCTATTGCACGGCTGAAAATAGGCCTTTTCCTTTTAAATTTTCTATTTAAATAGTGTAACTGATTGCCCCCCGTAATCCTGTATAGTTTTCTTGATTAATTCCTAACGTTATGTATATAACTTTCATATTTTCAGTTTCTTATGTACGTGAATTCATCAATAAAAACAGGTATTCATCTATTACTCGCTGAAAAGTGGCCTTTTCCTTTTAAATTTTCTATATAAATAGTGTAACTAACTGCTCCCGTAATCCTATACAGTTTTCTTGGTTAATTCTTAACGTTATGTATATAATTTTCTTATTTTCAATCTCTTATTTACGTGAATTCATCAATAAAAACACGTATTCATCCATAGCACGGCTGAAAATTGGCCTTTTCCTTTAAAATTTTCTATTTAAATAGTGTAACTAATTGCCCTATGTAATCCTATATAGTTTTCTTGGTTAATTCCTAACGTAATTATATATAATTTTCATATTTTCAGTCTCTTATTTACGTGAATTCGTCAATAAAAACAGGTATTCATCTATAACTCGGCTGAAAAGTGGCCTTTTCCGTTTAAATTTTCTTTGTTAATAGTGAATTTAACCGCCTCCCGTATTTATCTATTGTTTTTATAATAAATTTCTACGGCTAAAATATTGATTTCCACATAATACGTTTTCCTATAATCGTAATTTCCTAAAATTTTTCAAATTTTCTAAAATCTTTATTTCTTTCGCTCTTTTTGCTTTTATTAGGTCCGTCTAATGTAGATAAAACCCATTTGCACTCTTATTTGCTTTATAAAACATACAAAACTGGATAAAATCTCTATTTACCTAAACCGAGGTATAGTGGTCAATCAATACAATCACATAAATTCAACTATAAATTCGCTAATAACTTTTCTAAGAATAGGTATTTTTCGTTCAAATGGTCTTTAAATTGTGAAGTTAATTGCTCCCCACATTTCCTTATAGTTTTCTCAGTAAATTCTTAACGTTATATATTTAATTTTCATATTTTCAGTCTATTTCTTTCTTAAATTCATCAATAAAAACACGTATTCATCTATAGCACGGCTGAAAATTGGCCTTTTCCTTTTAAATTTTCTATTTAAATAGTGTAACCAATTGCTCCTTGTAACCCTATATAGTTTTCTTGGTTAATTCCTAACGTTATATATATAATTTTCATATTTTCAGTCTCTTATTTACGTGAATTCATCAATAAAAACACGTATTCATCTATAGCACGGCTGAAAATTGGCCTTCTCCTTTAAAATTTTCTATTTAAATAGTGTAACTAATTGCCCCCTGTAATCCCATATAGTTTTCTTGGTTAAATCCTAACGTAATTATATATATAATTTTCATATATTCAGTCTCTTATTTACGTGAATTCATCAATAAAACACGTATTCATCTATAACTCGGCTGAAAAGTGGCCTTTTCCCTTTAAAATTTTCTATTTTAATAGTGTAACTAACTGCCCCCTGTAATCCTATACAGTTTTCGTGGTTAATTCTTAACGTTATGTATATAATTTTCATATTTTCAGTCTCTTATTTACGTGAATTCATCAATAAAAACAGGTATTCATCTATAACTCGGCTGAAAAGTGGCCTTTTTCTTTCAAAATTTTCTATTTAAATAGTGTAACTAACTGCCCCCCTTAATCCTATACAGTTTTCTTGATTAATTCTTAACGTTATATATATAATTTTTATATTTTCAGTCTCTTATTTACGTGAATTCATCAATAAAAACACGTATTCATCCATAAAACGGCTGAAAATTGGCCTTTTCCTTTAAAATTTTCTATTTAAATAGTGTAACTAATTGGCCTTTGTAATCCTATATAGTTTTCTTGGTTAATTCCTAACGTAATTATATATAATTTTCATATTTTCAGTCTCTTATTTACGTGAATTCGTCAATAAAAACACGTATTCATCTATAGCACGTATGAAAATTGGCCTTTTCCTTTAAAATTTTCTATTTAAATAGTGTAACCAATTGCTTCTTGTAACCCTATATAGTTTTCTTGGTTAATTCCTAACGTTATATATATAATTTTCATATTTTCAGTCTCGTATTTACGTGAATTCATCAATAAAAACACGTATTCATCTATAGCACGTATGAAAATTGGCCTTTTCCTTTAAAATTTTCTATTTAAATAGTGTAACTAATTGCCCCCTGTAATCCCATATAGTTTTCTTGGTTAAATCCTAACGTAATTATATATATAATTTTCATATATTCAGTCTCTTATTTACGTGAATTCATCAATAAAACACGTATTCATCTATAACTCGGCTGAAAAGTGGCCTTTTCCCTTTAAAATTTTCTATTTTAATAGTGTAACTAACTGCCCCCTGTAATCCTATACAGTTTTCGTGGTTAATTCTTAACGTTATGTATATAATTTTCATATTTTCAGTCTCTTATTTACGTGAATTCATCCATAAAAACAGGTATTCATCTATAACTCGGCTGAAAAGTGGCCTTTTTCTTTCAAAATTTTCTATTTAAATAGTGTAACTAACTGCCTTCCGTAATCCTATACAGTTTTCTTGGTTAATTCTTAACGTTATATATATAATTTTTATATTTTCAGTCTCTTATTTACGTGAATTCATCAATAAAAACACGTATTCATCCATAGCACGGCTGAAAATTGGCCTTTTCCTTTAAAATTTTCTATTTAAATAGTGTTACTAATTGCCCTATGTAATCCTATATAGTTTTCTTGATTAATTCCTAACGTAATTATATATAATTTTCATATTTTCAGTCTCTTATTTACGTGAATTCGTCAATAAAAACAGGTATTCATCTATAACTCGGCTGAAAAGTGGCCTTTTCCGTTTAAATTTTCTTTGTTAATAGTGTATTTAACTGTCCCCCGTATTTATCTATAGTTTTTATAATAAATTTCTACCGCTAAAATATTGATTTCCACATAATTCATTTTCCCATAATCGTAATTTCCTAAAATTTTTAAAATTTTTCAAATCTTCATTTCTTTCGCTCTTTTTGCTATTATTAGGTCCGTTTAATGTAGAAAAAACCCATCTGCACTCTTATTTGCTTTATAAAACATACAAAACCGGAAAAATCACTATTTACCTACACCGAGGTATAGTGGTCAATCAATACAATCACATAAATTCAACTATAAATTCGCTAATAACTTTTCTAAAAATTGGTATATTTCGTTCAAATCTTCTTTAAATTGCGTAGTTAATTGATCCTCACATTTTCTTATAGTTTTCTCAGTAAATTCGTAACGTTATATATTTAATTTTCATATTTTAAGTCTATTTCTTACTTAAATTCATCAATAAAAACACGTATTCATCTATTGCACGTCTGAAAATAGACCTTTTCCTTTTAAATTTTCTATTTAAATAGTGTAACTGATTGCCCCCCGTAATCCTGTATAGTTTTCTTGATTAATTCCTAACGTTATATATATAACTTTCATATTTTCAGTTTCTTATGTACGTGAATTCATCAATAAAAACAGGTATTCATCTATAACTCGGCTGAAAAGTGGCTTTTCCTTTTAAATTTTCTATTTAAATAGTGTAACTAACTGCTCCTGTAATCCTATACAGTTTTCTTGGTTAATTCTTAACGTTATGTATATAATTTTCTAATTTTCAGTCTCTTATTTACGTGAATTCATCAATAAAAACACGTATTCATCCATAGCACGGCTGAAAATTGGCCTTTTCCTTTAAAATTTTCTATTTAAATAGTGTAACTAATTGCCCTATGTAATCCTATATAGTTTTCTTGGTTAATTCCTAACGTAATTATATATAATTTTCATATTTTCAGTCTCTTATTTACGTGAATTCGTCAATAAAAACAGGTATTCATCTATAACTCGGCTGAAAAGTGGCCTTTTCCGTTTAAATTTTCTTTGTTAATAGTGTATTTAACTGTCCCCCGTATTTATCTATAGTTTTTATAATAAATTTCTACCGCTAAAATATTGATTTCCACATAATTCGTTTTCCCATAATCGTAATTTCCTAAAATTTTTAAAATTTTTCAAATCCTCATTTCTTTCGCTCTTTTTGCTATTATTAGGTCCGTTTAATGTAGAAAAAACCCATCTGCACTCTTATTTGCTTTATAAAACATACTAAACCGGAAAAATCACTATTTACCTACACCGAGGTATAGTGGTCAATCAATACAATCACATAAATTCAACTATAAATTCGCTAATAACTTTTCTAAAAATTGGTATATTTCGTTCAAATCTTCTTTAAATTGCGTAGTTAATTGTCCTCACATTTTCTTATAGTTTTCTCAGTAAGTTCGTAACGTTATATATTTAATTTTCATATTTTCAGTCTATTTCTTACTTAAATTCATCAATAAAAACAAGTATTCATCTATTGCACGGCTGAAAATAGGCCTTTTCCTTTTAAATTTTCTATTTAAATAGTGTAACTGATTGCTTCCGTAATCCTGTATAGTTTTCTTGATTAATTCCTAACGTTATATATATAACTTTCATATTTTCAGTTTCTTATGTACGTGAATTCATCAATAAAAACAGGTATTCATCTATAACTCGCTGAAAAGTGGCCTTTTCCTTTTAAATTTTTTATATAAATAGTGTAACTAACTGCTCCCGTAATCCTATACAGTTTTCTTGGTTAATTCTTAACGTTATGTATATAATTTTCTTATTTTCAATCTCTTATTTACGTGAATTCATCAATAAAAACACGTATTCATCCATAGCACGGCTGAAAATTGGCCTTTTCCTTTAAAATTTTCTATTTAAATAGTGTAACTAATTGCCCTATGTAATCCTATATAGTTTTCTTGGTTAATTCCTAACGTAATTATATATAATTTTCATATTTTCAGTCTCTTATTTACGTGAATTCGTCAATAAAAACAGGTATTCATCTATAACTCGGCTGAAAAGTGGCCTTTTCCGTTTAAATTTTCTTTGTTAATAGTGAATTTAACCGCCTCCCGTATTTATCTATTGTTTTTATAATAAATTTCTACGGCTAAAATATTGATTTCCACATAATACGTTTTCCTATAATCGTAATTTCCTAAAATTTTTCAAATTTTCTAAAATCTTTATTTCTTTCGCTCTTTTTGCTTTTATTAGGTCCGTCTAATGTAGATAAAACCCATCTGCACTCTTATTTGCTTTATAAAACATACAAAACTGGATAAAATCTCTATTTACCTAAACCGAGGTATAGTGGTCAATCAATACAATCACATAAATTCAACTATAAATTCGCTAATAAATTTTCTAAGAATAGGTATTTTTCGTTCAAATGGTCTTTAAATTGTGAAGTTAATTGCTCCCCACATTTCCTTATAGTTTTCTCAGTAAATTCTTAACGTTATATATTTAATTTTCATATTTTCAGTCTATTTCTTACTTAAATTCATCAATAAAAACACGTATTCATCTATAGCACGGCTGAAAATTGGCCTTTTCCTTTTAAATTTTCTATTTAAATAGTGTAACCAATTGCTCCTTGTAACCCTATATAGTTTTCTTGGTTAATTCCTAACGTTATATATATATAATTTTCATATTTTCAGTCTCTTATTTACGTGAATTCATCAATAAAAACACGTATTCATCTATAGCACGGCTGAAAATTGGCCTTCTCCTTTAAAATTTTCTATTTAAATAGTGTAACTAATTGCCCCCTGTAATCCCATATAGTTTTCTTGGTTAAATCCTAACGTAATTATATATATAATTTTCATATATTCAGTCTCTTATTTACGTGAATTCATCAATAAAACACGTATTCATCTATAACTCGGCTGAAAAGTGGCCTTTTCCCTTTAAAATTTTCTATTTTAATAGTGTAACTAACTGCCCCCTGTAATCTTATACAGTTTTCGTGGTTAATTCTTAACGTTATGTATATAATTTTCATATTTTCAGTCTCTTATTTACGTGAATTCATCAATAAAAACAGGTATTCATCTATAACTCGGCTGAAAAGTGGCCTTTTTCTTTCAAAATTTTCTATTTAAATAGTGTAACTAACTGCCCCCCTTAATCCTATACAGTTTTCTTGATTAATTCTTAACGTTATATATATAATTTTTATATTTTCAGTCTCTTATTTACGTGAATTCATCAATAAAAACACGTATTCATCCATAGCACGGCTGAAAATTGGCCTTTTCCTTTAAAATTTTCTATTTAAATAGTGTAACTAATTGCCCTATGTAATCCTATATAGTTTTCTTGGTTAATTCCTAACGTAATTATATATAATTTTCATATTTTCAGTCTCTTATTTACGTGAATTCGTCAATAAAAACAGGTATTCATCTATAACTCGGCTGAAAAGTGGCCTTTTCCGTTTAAATTTTCTTTGTTAATAGTGTATTTAACTGTCCCCCGTATTTATCTATAGTTTTTATAATAAATTTCTACCGCTAAAATATTGATTTCCACATAATTCGTTTTCCCATAATCGTAATTTCCTAAAATTTTTAAAATTTTTCAAATCCTCATTTCTTTCGCTCTTTTTGCTATTATTAGGTCCGTTTAATGTAGAAAAAACCCATCTGCACTCTTATTTGCTTTATAAAACATACTAAACCGGAAAAATCACTATTTACCTACACCGAGGTATAGTGGTCAATCAATACAATCACATAAATTCAACTATAAATTCGCTAATAACTTTTCTAAAAATTGGTATATTTCGTTCAAATCTTCTTTAAATTGCGTAGTTAATTGTCCTCACATTTTCTTATAGTTTTCTCAGTAAGTTCGTAACGTTATATATTTAATTTTCATATTTTCAGTCTATTTCTTACTTAAATTCATCAATAAAAACAAGTATTCATCTATTGCACGGCTGAAAATAGGCCTTTTCCTTTTAAATTTTCTATTTAAATAGTGTAACTGATTGCTTCCGTAATCCTGTATAGTTTTCTTGATTAATTCCTAACGTTATATATATAACTTTCATATTTTCAGTTTCTTATGTACGTGAATTCATCAATAAAAACAGGTATTCATCTATAACTCGCTGAAAAGTGGCCTTTTCCTTTTAAATTTTTTATATAAATAGTGTAACTAACTGCTCCCGTAATCCTATACAGTTTTCTTGGTTAATTCTTAACGTTATGTATATAATTTTCTTATTTTCAATCTCTTATTTACGTGAATTCATCAATAAAAACACGTATTCATCCATAGCACGGCTGAAAATTGGCCTTTTCCTTTAAAATTTTCTATTTAAATAGTGTAACTAATTGCCCTATGTAATCCTATATAGTTTTCTTGGTTAATTCCTAACGTAATTATATATAATTTTCATATTTTCAGTCTCTTATTTACGTGAATTCGTCAATAAAAACAGGTATTCATCTATAACTCGGCTGAAAAGTGGCCTTTTCCGTTTAAATTTTCTTTGTTAATAGTGAATTTAACCGCCTCCCGTATTTATCTATTGTTTTTATAATAAATTTCTACGGCTAAAATATTGATTTCCACATAATACGTTTTCCTATAATCGTAATTTCCTAAAATTTTTCAAATTTTCTAAAATCTTTATTTCTTTCGCTCTTTTTGCTTTTATTAGGTCCGTCTAATGTAGATAAAACCCATCTGCACTCTTATTTGCTTTATAAAACATACAAAACTGGATAAAATCTCTATTTACCTAAACCGAGGTATAGTGGTCAATCAATACAATCACATAAATTCAACTATAAATTCGCTAATAAATTTTCTAAGAATAGGTATTTTTCGTTCAAATGGTCTTTAAATTGTGAAGTTAATTGCTCCCCACATTTCCTTATAGTTTTCTCAGTAAATTCTTAACGTTATATATTTAATTTTCATATTTTCAGTCTATTTCTTACTTAAATTCATCAATAAAAACACGTATTCATCTATAGCACGGCTGAAAATTGGCCTTTTCCTTTTAAATTTTCTATTTAAATAGTGTAACCAATTGCTCCTTGTAACCCTATATAGTTTTCTTGGTTAATTCCTAACGTTATATATATATAATTTTCATATTTTCAGTCTCTTATTTACGTGAATTCATCAATAAAAACACGTATTCATCTATAGCACGGCTGAAAATTGGCCTTCTCCTTTAAAATTTTCTATTTAAATAGTGTAACTAATTGCCCCCTGTAATCCCATATAGTTTTCTTGGTTAAATCCTAACGTAATTATATATATAATTTTCATATATTCAGTCTCTTATTTACGTGAATTCATCAATAAAACACGTATTCATCTATAACTCGGCTGAAAAGTGGCCTTTTCCCTTTAAAATTTTCTATTTTAATAGTGTAACTAACTGCCCCCTGTAATCTTATACAGTTTTCGTGGTTAATTCTTAACGTTATGTATATAATTTTCATATTTTCAGTCTCTTATTTACGTGAATTCATCAATAAAAACAGGTATTCATCTATAACTCGGCTGAAAAGTGGCCTTTTTCTTTCAAATTTTCTATTTAAATAGTGTAACTAACTGCCCCCTTAATCCTATACAGTTTTCTTGATTAATTCTTAACGTTATATATATAATTTTTATATTTTCAGTCTCTTATTTACGTGAATTCATCAATAAAAACACGTATTCATCCATAGCACGGCTGAAAATTGGCCTTTTCCTTTAAAATTTTCTATTTAAATAGTGTAACTAATTGCCCTATGTAATCCTATATAGTTTTCTTGGTTAATTCCTAACGTAATTATATATAATTTTCATATTTTCAGTCTCTTATTTACGTGAATTCGTCAATAAAAACAGGTATTCATCTATAACTCGGCTGAAAAGTGGCCTTTTCCGTTTAAATTTTCTTTGTTAATAGTGTATTTAACTGTCCCCCGTATTTATCTATAGTTTTTATAATAAATTTCTACCGCTAAAATATTGATTTCCACATAATTCGTTTTCCCATAATCGTAATTTCCTAAAATTTTTAAAATTTTTCAAATCTTCATTTCTTTCGCTCTTTTTGCTATTATTAGGTCCGTTTAATGTAGAAAAACCGATCTGCACTCTTATTTGCTTTATAAAACATACAAAACCGGAAAAATCACTATTTACCTACACCGAGGTATAGTGGTCAATCAATACAATCACATAAATTCAACTATAAATTCGCTAATAACTTTTCTAAAAATTGGTATATTTCGTTCAAATCTTCTTTAAATTGCGTAGTTAATTGATCCTCACATTTTCTTATAGTTTTCTCAGTAAATTCGTAACGTTATATATTTAATTTTCATATTTTCAGTCTATTTCTTACTTAAATTCATCAATAAAAACACGTATTCATCTATTGCACGGCTGAAAATAGGCCTTTTCCTTTTAAATTTTCTATTTAAATAGTGTAACTGATTGCCCCCCGTAATCCTGTATAGTTTTCTTGATTAATTCCTAACGTTATATATATAACTTTCATATTTTCAGTTTCTTATGTACGTGAATTCATCAATAAAAACAGGTATTCATCTATAACTCGGCTGAAAAGTGGCCTTTTCCGTTTAAATTTTCTTTGTTAATAGTGAATTTAACCGCCTCCCGTATTTATCTATTGTTTTTATAATAAATTTCTACGGCTAAAATATTGATTTCCACATAATACGTTTTCCTATAATCGTAATTTCCTAAAATTTTTCAAATTTTCTAAAATCTTCATTTCTTTCGCTCTTTTTGCTTTTATTAGGTCCGTCTAATGTAGATAAAACCCATCTGCACTCTTATTTGCTTTATAAAACATACAAAACTGGATAAAATCTCTATTTTCCTAAACCGAGGTATAGTGGTCAATCAATACAATCACATAAATTCAACTATAAATTCGCTAATAACTTTTCTAAGAATAGGTATTTTTCGTTCAAATGGTCTTTAAATTGTGAAGTTAATTGCTCCCAACATTTCCTTATAGTTTTCTCAGTAAATTCTTAACGTTATATATTTAATTTTCATATTTTCAGTCTATTTCTTACTTAAATTCATCAATAAAAACACGTATTCATCTATAGCACGGCTGAAAATATGCCTTTTCCTTTTAAATTTTCTATTTAAATAGTGTAACCAATTGCTCCTTGTAACCCTATATAGTTTTCTTGGTTAATTCCTAACGTTATATATATAATTTTCATATTTTCTGTCTCTTATTTACGTGAATTCATCAATAAAAACACGTATTCATCTATAGCACGGCTGAAAATTGGCCTTTTCCTTTAAAATTTTCTATTTAAATAGTGTAACTAATTGCCCCCTGTAATCCCATATAGTTTTCTTGGTTAAATCCTAACGTAATTATATATATAATTTTCATATATTCAGTCTCTTATTTACGTGAATTCATCAATAAAACACGTATTCATCTATAACTCGGCTGAAAAGTGGCCTTTTCCCTTTAAAATTTTCTATTTTAATAGTGTAACTAACTGCCCCCTGTAATCTTATACAGTTTTCGTGGTTAATTCTTAACGTTATGTATATAATTTTCATATTTTCAGTCTCTTATTTACGTGAATTCATCAATAAAAACACGTATTCATCCATAGCACGGCTGAAAATTGGCCTTTTCCTTTAAAATTTTCTATTTAAATAGTGTAACTAATTGCCCTATGTAATCCTATATAGTTTTCTTGGTTAATTCCTAACGTAATTATATATAATTTTCATATTTTCAGTCTCTTATTTACGTGAATTCGTCAATAAAAACAGGTATTCATCTATAACTCGGCTGAAAAGTGGCCTTTTCCGTTTAAATTTTCTTTGTTAATAGTGTATTTAACTGTCCCCCGTATTTATCTATAGTTTTTATAATAAATTTCTACCGCTAAAATATTGATTTCCACATAATTCGTTTTCCCATAATCGTAATTTCCTAAAATTTTTAAAATTTTTCAAATCCTCATTTCTTTCGCTCTTTTTGCTATTATTAGGTCCGTTTAATGTAGAAAAAACCCATCTGCACTCTTATTTGCTTTATAAAACATACAAAACCGGAAAAATTACTATTTACCTACACCGAGGTATAGTGGTCAATCAATACAATCACATAAATTCAACTATAAATTCGCTAATAACTTTTCTAAAAATTGGTATATTTCGTTCAAATCTTCTTTAAATTGCGTAGTTAATTGTCCTCACATTTTCTTATAGTTTTCTCAGTAAGTTCGTAACGTTATATATTTAATTTTCATATTTTCAGTCTATTTCTTACTTAAATTCATCAATAAAAACAAGTATTCATCTATTGCACGGCTGAAAATAGGCCTTTTCCTTTTAAATTTTCTATTTAAATAGTGTAACTGATTGCCCCCCGTAATCCTGTATAGTTTTCTTGATTAATTCCTAACGTTATGTATATAACTTTCATATTTTCAGTTTCTTATGTACGTGAATTCATCAATAAAAACAGGTATTCATCTATTACTCGCTGAAAAGTGGCCTTTTCCTTTTAAATTTTCTATATAAATAGTGTAACTAACTGCTCCCGTAATCCTATACAGTTTTCTTGGTTAATTCTTAACGTTATGTATATAATTTTCTTATTTTCAATCTCTTATTTACGTGAATTCATCAATAAAAACACGTATTCATCCATAGCACGGCTGAAAATTGGCCTTTTCCTTTAAAATTTTCTATTTAAATAGTGTAACTAATTGCCCTATGTAATCCTATATAGTTTTCTTGGTTAATTCCTAACGTAATTATATATAATTTTCATATTTTCAGTCTCTTATTTACGTGAATTCGTCAATAAAAACAGGTATTCATCTATAACTCGGCTGAAAAGTGGCCTTTTCCGTTTAAATTTTCTTTGTTAATAGTGAATTTAACCGCCTCCCGTATTTATCTATTGTTTTTATAATAAATTTCTACGGCTAAAATATTGATTTCCACATAATACGTTTTCCTATAATCGTAATTTCCTAAAATTTTTCAAATTTTCTAAAATCTTTATTTCTTTCGCTCTTTTTGCTTTTATTAGGTCCGTCTAATGTAGATAAAACCCATTTGCACTCTTATTTGCTTTATAAAACATACAAAACTGGATAAAATCTCTATTTACCTAAACCGAGGTATAGTGGTCAATCAATACAATCACATAAATTCAACTATAAATTCGCTAATAACTTTTCTAAGAATAGGTATTTTTCGTTCAAATGGTCTTTAAATTGTGAAGTTAATTGCTCCCCACATTTCCTTATAGTTTTCTCAGTAAATTCTTAACGTTATATATTTAATTTTCATATTTTCAGTCTATTTCTTTCTTAAATTCATCAATAAAAACACGTATTCATCTATAGCACGGCTGAAAATTGGCCTTTTCCTTTTAAATTTTCTATTTAAATAGTGTAACCAATTGCTCCTTGTAACCCTATATAGTTTTCTTGGTTAATTCCTAACGTTATATATATAATTTTCATATTTTCAGTCTCTTATTTACGTGAATTCATCAATAAAAACACGTATTCATCTATAGCACGGCTGAAAATTGGCCTTCTCCTTTAAAATTTTCTATTTAAATAGTGTAACTAATTGCCCCCTGTAATCCCATATAGTTTTCTTGGTTAAATCCTAACGTAATTATATATATAATTTTCATATATTCAGTCTCTTATTTACGTGAATTCATCAATAAAACACGTATTCATCTATAACTCGGCTGAAAAGTGGCCTTTTCCCTTTAAAATTTTCTATTTTAATAGTGTAACTAACTGCCCCCTGTAATCCTATACAGTTTTCGTGGTTAATTCTTAACGTTATGTATATAATTTTCATATTTTCAGTCTCTTATTTACGTGAATTCATCAATAAAAACAGGTATTCATCTATAACTCGGCTGAAAAGTGGCCTTTTTCTTTCAAAATTTTCTATTTAAATAGTGTAACTAACTGCCCCCCTTAATCCTATACAGTTTTCTTGATTAATTCTTAACGTTATATATATAATTTTTATATTTTCAGTCTCTTATTTACGTGAATTCATCAATAAAAACACGTATTCATCCATAAAACGGCTGAAAATTGGCCTTTTTCTTTAAAATTTTCTATTTAAATAGTGTAACTAATTGGCCTTTGTAATCCTATATAGTTTTCTTGGTTAATTCCTAACGTAATTATATATAATTTTCATATTTTCAGTCTCTTATTTACGTGAATTCGTCAATAAAAACACGTATTCATCTATAGCACGTATGAAAATTGGCCTTTTCCTTTAAAATTTTCTATTTAAATAGTGTAACCAATTGCTTCTTGTAACCCTATATAGTTTTCTTGGTTAATTCCTAACGTTATATATATAATTTTCATATTTTCAGTCTCGTATTTACGTGAATTCATCAATAAAAACACGTATTCATCTATAGCACGTATGAAAATTGGCCTTTTCCTTTAAAATTTTCTATTTAAATAGTGTAACTAATTGCCCCCTGTAATCCCATATAGTTTTCTTGGTTAAATCCTAACGTAATTATATATATAATTTTCATATATTCAGTCTCTTATTTACGTGAATTCATCAATAAAACACGTATTCATCTATAACTCGGCTGAAAAGTGGCCTTTTCCCTTTAAAATTTTCTATTTTAATAGTGTAACTAACTGCCCCCTGTAATCCTATACAGTTTTCGTGGTTAATTCTTAACGTTATGTATATAATTTTCATATTTTCAGTCTCTTATTTACGTGAATTCATCCATAAAAACAGGTATTCATCTATAACTCGGCTGAAAAGTGGCCTTTTTCTTTCAAAATTTTCTATTTAAATAGTGTAACTAACTGCCTTCCGTAATCCTATACAGTTTTCTTGGTTAATTCTTAACGTTATATATATAATTTTTATATTTTCAGTCTCTTATTTACGTGAATTCATCAATAAAAACACGTATTCATCCATAGCACGGCTGAAAATTGGCCTTTTCCTTTAAAATTTTCTATTTAAATAGTGTTACTAATTGCCCTATGTAATCCTATATAGTTTTCTTGATTAATTCCTAACGTAATTATATATAATTTTCATATTTTCAGTCTCTTATTTACGTGAATTCGTCAATAAAAACAGGTATTCATCTATAACTCGGCTGAAAAGTGGCCTTTTCCGTTTAAATTTTCTTTGTTAATAGTGTATTTAACTGTCCCCCGTATTTATCTATAGTTTTTATAATAAATTTCTACCGCTAAAATATTGATTTCCACATAATTCATTTTCCCATAATCGTAATTTCCTAAAATTTTTAAAATTTTTCAAATCTTCATTTCTTTCGCTCTTTTTGCTATTATTAGGTCCGTTTAATGTAGAAAAAACCCATCTGCACTCTTATTTGCTTTATAAAACATACAAAACCGGAAAAATCACTATTTACCTACACCGAGGTATAGTGGTCAATCAATACAATCACATAAATTCAACTATAAATTCGCTAATAACTTTTCTAAAAATTGGTATATTTCGTTCAAATCTTCTTTAAATTGCGTAGTTAATTGATCCTCACATTTTCTTATAGTTTTCTCAGTAAATTCGTAACGTTATATATTTAATTTTCATATTTTAAGTCTATTTCTTACTTAAATTCATCAATAAAAACACGTATTCATCTATTGCACGTCTGAAAATAGACCTTTTCCTTTTAAATTTTCTATTTAAATAGTGTAACTGATTGCCCCCCGTAATCCTGTATGGTTTTCTTGATTAATTCCTAACGTTATATATATAACTTTCATATTTTCAGTTTCTTATGTACGTGAATTCATCAATAAAAACAGGTATTCATCTATAACTCGGCTGAAAAGTGGCTTTTCCTTTTAAATTTTCTATTTAAATAGTGTAACTAACTGCTCCTGTAATCCTATACAGTTTTCTTGGTTAATTCTTAACGTTATGTATATAATTTTCTAATTTTCAGTCTCTTATTTACGTGAATTCATCAATAAAAACACGTATTCATCCATAGCACGGCTGAAAATTGGCCTTTTCCTTTAAAATTTTCTATTTAAATAGTGTAACTAATTGCCCTATGTAATCCTATATAGTTTTCTTGGTTAATTCCTAACGTAATTATATATAATTTTCATATTTTCAGTCTCTTATTTACGTGAATTCGTCAATAAAAACAGGTATTCATCTATAACTCGGCTGAAAAGTGGCCTTTTCCGTTTAAATTTTCTTTGTTAATAGTGTATTTAACTGTCCCCCGTATTTATCTATAGTTTTTATAATAAATTTCTACCGCTAAAATATTGATTTCCACATAATTCGTTTTCCCATAATCGTAATTTCCTAAAATTTTTAAAATTTTTCAAATCCTCATTTCTTTCGCTCTTTTTGCTATTATTAGGTCCGTTTAATGTAGAAAAAACCCATCTGCACTCTTATTTGCTTTATAAAACATACAAAACCGGAAAAATTACTATTTACCTACACCGAGGTATAGTGGTCAATCAATACAATCACATAAATTCAACTATAAATTCGCTAATAACTTTTCTAAAAATTGGTATATTTCGTTCAAATCTTCTTTAAATTGCGTAGTTAATTGTCCTCACATTTTCTTATAGTTTTCTCAGTAAGTTCGTAACGTTATATATTTAATTTTCATATTTTCAGTCTATTTCTTACTTAAATTCATCAATAAAAACAAGTATTCATCTATTGCACGGCTGAAAATAGGCCTTTTCCTTTAAAATTTTCTATTTAAATAGTGTAACTAATTGCCCTATGTAATCCTATATAGTTTTCTTGGTTAATTCCTAACGTAATTATATATAATTTTCATATTTTCAGTCTCTTATTTACGTGAATTCATCAATAAAAACAGGTATTCATCTATAACTCGGCTGAAAAGTGGCCTTTTTCTTTCAAAATTTTCTATTTAAATAGTGTAACTAACTGCCCCCCTTAATCCTATACAGTTTTCTTGATTAATTCTTAACGTTATATATATAATTTTTATATTTTCAGTCTCTTATTTACGTGAATTCATCAATAAAAACACGTATTCATCCATAAAACGGCTGAAAATTGGCCTTTTTCTTTAAAATTTTCTATTTAAATAGTGTAACTAATTGGCCTTTGTAATCCTATATAGTTTTCTTGGTTAATTCCTAACGTAATTATATATAATTTTCATATTTTCAGTCTCTTATTTACGTGAATTCGTCAATAAAAACACGTATTCATCTATAGCACGTATGAAAATTGGCCTTTTCCTTTAAAATTTTCTATTTAAATAGTGTAACCAATTGCTTCTTGTAACCCTATATAGTTTTCTTGGTTAATTCCTAACGTTATATATATAATTTTCATATTTTCAGTCTCGTATTTACGTGAATTCATCAATAAAAACACGTATTCATCTATAGCACGTATGAAAATTGGCCTTTTCCTTTAAAATTTTCTATTTAAATAGTGTAACTAATTGCCCCCTGTAATCCCATATAGTTTTCTTGGTTAAATCCTAACGTAATTATATATATAATTTTCATATATTCAGTCTCTTATTTACGTGAATTCATCAATAAAACACGTATTCATCTATAACTCGGCTGAAAAGTGGCCTTTTCCCTTTAAAATTTTCTATTTTAATAGTGTAACTAACTGCCCCCTGTAATCCTATACAGTTTTCGTGGTTAATTCTTAACGTTATGTATATAATTTTCATATTTTCAGTCTCTTATTTACGTGAATTCATCCATAAAAACAGGTATTCATCTATAACTCGGCTGAAAAGTGGCCTTTTTCTTTCAAAATTTTCTATTTAAATAGTGTAACTAACTGCCTTCCGTAATCCTATACAGTTTTCTTGGTTAATTCTTAACGTTATATATATAATTTTTATATTTTCAGTCTCTTATTTACGTGAATTCATCAATAAAAACACGTATTCATCCATAGCACGGCTGAAAATTGGCCTTTTCCTTTAAAATTTTCTATTTAAATAGTGTTACTAATTGCCCTATGTAATCCTATATAGTTTTCTTGATTAATTCCTAACGTAATTATATATAATTTTCATATTTTCAGTCTCTTATTTACGTGAATTCGTCAATAAAAACAGGTATTCATCTATAACTCGGCTGAAAAGTGGCCTTTTCCGTTTAAATTTTCTTTGTTAATAGTGTATTTAACTGTCCCCCGTATTTATCTATAGTTTTTATAATAAATTTCTACCGCTAAAATATTGATTTCCACATAATTCATTTTCCCATAATCGTAATTTCCTAAAATTTTTAAAATTTTTCAAATCTTCATTTCTTTCGCTCTTTTTGCTATTATTAGGTCCGTTTAATGTAGAAAAAACCCATCTGCACTCTTATTTGCTTTATAAAACATACAAAACCGGAAAAATCACTATTTACCTACACCGAGGTATAGTGGTCAATCAATACAATCACATAAATTCAACTATAAATTCGCTAATAACTTTTCTAAAAATTGGTATATTTCGTTCAAATCTTCTTTAAATTGCGTAGTTAATTGATCCTCACATTTTCTTATAGTTTTCTCAGTAAATTCGTAACGTTATATATTTAATTTTCATATTTTAAGTCTATTTCTTACTTAAATTCATCAATAAAAACACGTATTCATCTATTGCACGTCTGAAAATAGACCTTTTCCTTTTAAATTTTCTATTTAAATAGTGTAACTGATTGCCCCCCGTAATCCTGTATGGTTTTCTTGATTAATTCCTAACGTTATATATATAACTTTCATATTTTCAGTTTCTTATGTACGTGAATTCATCAATAAAAACAGGTATTCATCTATAACTCGGCTGAAAAGTGGCTTTTCCTTTTAAATTTTCTATTTAAATAGTGTAACTAACTGCTCCTGTAATCCTATACAGTTTTCTTGGTTAATTCTTAACGTTATGTATATAATTTTCTAATTTTCAGTCTCTTATTTACGTGAATTCATCAATAAAAACACGTATTCATCCATAGCACGGCTGAAAATTGGCCTTTTCCTTTAAAATTTTCTATTTAAATAGTGTAACTAATTGCCCTATGTAATCCTATATAGTTTTCTTGGTTAATTCCTAACGTAATTATATATAATTTTCATATTTTCAGTCTCTTATTTACGTGAATTCGTCAATAAAAACAGGTATTCATCTATAACTCGGCTGAAAAGTGGCCTTTTCCGTTTAAATTTTCTTTGTTAATAGTGTATTTAACTGTCCCCCGTATTTATCTATAGTTTTTATAATAAATTTCTACCGCTAAAATATTGATTTCCACATAATTCGTTTTCCCATAATCGTAATTTCCTAAAATTTTTAAAATTTTTCAAATCCTCATTTCTTTCGCTCTTTTTGCTATTATTAGGTCCGTTTAATGTAGAAAAAACCCATCTGCACTCTTATTTGCTTTATAAAACATACTAAACCGGAAAAATCACTATTTACCTACACCGAGGTATAGTGGTCAATCAATACAATCACATAAATTCAACTATAAATTCGCTAATAACTTTTCTAAAAATTGGTATATTTCGTTCAAATCTTCTTTAAATTGCGTAGTTAATTGTCCTCACATTTTCTTATAGTTTTCTCAGTAAGTTCGTAACGTTATATATTTAATTTTCATATTTTCAGTCTATTTCTTACTTAAATTCATCAATAAAAACAAGTATTCATCTATTGCACGGCTGAAAATAGGCCTTTTCCTTTTAAATTTTCTATTTAAATAGTGTAACTGATTGCTTCCGTAATCCTGTATAGTTTTCTTGATTAATTCCTAACGTTATATATATAACTTTCATATTTTCAGTTTCTTATGTACGTGAATTCATCAATAAAAACAGGTATTCATCTATAACTCGCTGAAAAGTGGCCTTTTCCTTTTAAATTTTTTATATAAATAGTGTAACTAACTGCTCCCGTAATCCTATACAGTTTTCTTGGTTAATTCTTAACGTTATGTATATAATTTTCTTATTTTCAATCTCTTATTTACGTGAATTCATCAATAAAAACACGTATTCATCCATAGCACGGCTGAAAATTGGCCTTTTCCTTTAAAATTTTCTATTTAAATAGTGTAACTAATTGCCCTATGTAATCCTATATAGTTTTCTTGGTTAATTCCTAACGTAATTATATATAATTTTCATATTTTCAGTCTCTTATTTACGTGAATTCGTCAATAAAAACAGGTATTCATCTATAACTCGGCTGAAAAGTGGCCTTTTCCGTTTAAATTTTCTTTGTTAATAGTGAATTTAACCGCCTCCCGTATTTATCTATTGTTTTTATAATAAATTTCTACGGCTAAAATATTGATTTCCACATAATACGTTTTCCTATAATCGTAATTTCCTAAAATTTTTCAAATTTTCTAAAATCTTTATTTCTTTCGCTCTTTTTGCTTTTATTAGGTCCGTCTAATGTAGATAAAACCCATCTGCACTCTTATTTGCTTTATAAAACATACAAAACTGGATAAAATCTCTATTTACCTAAACCGAGGTATAGTGGTCAATCAATACAATCACATAAATTCAACTATAAATTCGCTAATAAATTTTCTAAGAATAGGTATTTTTCGTTCAAATGGTCTTTAAATTGTGAAGTTAATTGCTCCCCACATTTCCTTATAGTTTTCTCAGTAAATTCTTAACGTTATATATTTAATTTTCATATTTTCAGTCTATTTCTTACTTAAATTCATCAATAAAAACACGTATTCATCTATAGCACGGCTGAAAATTGGCCTTTTCCTTTTAAATTTTCTATTTAAATAGTGTAACCAATTGCTCCTTGTAACCCTATATAGTTTTCTTGGTTAATTCCTAACGTTATATATATATAATTTTCATATTTTCAGTCTCTTATTTACGTGAATTCATCAATAAAAACACGTATTCATCTATAGCACGGCTGAAAATTGGCCTTCTCCTTTAAAATTTTCTATTTAAATAGTGTAACTAATTGCCCCCTGTAATCCCATATAGTTTTCTTGGTTAAATCCTAACGTAATTATATATATAATTTTCATATATTCAGTCTCTTATTTACGTGAATTCATCAATAAAACACGTATTCATCTATAACTCGGCTGAAAAGTGGCCTTTTCCCTTTAAAATTTTCTATTTTAATAGTGTAACTAACTGCCCCCTGTAATCTTATACAGTTTTCGTGGTTAATTCTTAACGTTATGTATATAATTTTCATATTTTCAGTCTCTTATTTACGTGAATTCATCAATAAAAACAGGTATTCATCTATAACTCGGCTGAAAAGTGGCCTTTTTCTTTCAAAATTTTCTATTTAAATAGTGTAACTAACTGCCCCCCTTAATCCTATACAGTTTTCTTGATTAATTCTTAACGTTATATATATAATTTTTATATTTTCAGTCTCTTATTTACGTGAATTCATCAATAAAAACACGTATTCATCCATAGCACGGCTGAAAATTGGCCTTTTCCTTTAAAATTTTCTATTTAAATAGTGTAACTAATTGCCCTATGTAATCCTATATAGTTTTCTTGGTTAATTCCTAACGTAATTATATATAATTTTCATATTTTCAGTCTCTTATTTACGTGAATTCGTCAATAAAAACAGGTATTCATCTATAACTCGGCTGAAAAGTGGCCTTTTCCGTTTAAATTTTCTTTGTTAATAGTGTATTTAACTGTCCCCCGTATTTATCTATAGTTTTTATAATAAATTTCTACCGCTAAAATATTGATTTCCACATAATTCGTTTTCCCATAATCGTAATTTCCTAAAATTTTTAAAATTTTTCAAATCCTCATTTCTTTCGCTCTTTTTGCTATTATTAGGTCCGTTTAATGTAGAAAAAACCCATCTGCACTCTTATTTGCTTTATAAAACATACTAAACCGGAAAAATCACTATTTACCTACACCGAGGTATAGTGGTCAATCAATACAATCACATAAATTCAACTATAAATTCGCTAATAACTTTTCTAAAAATTGGTATATTTCGTTCAAATCTTCTTTAAATTGCGTAGTTAATTGTCCTCACATTTTCTTATAGTTTTCTCAGTAAGTTCGTAACGTTATATATTTAATTTTCATATTTTCAGTCTATTTCTTACTTAAATTCATCAATAAAAACAAGTATTCATCTATTGCACGGCTGAAAATAGGCCTTTTCCTTTTAAATTTTCTATTTAAATAGTGTAACTGATTGCTTCCGTAATCCTGTATAGTTTTCTTGATTAATTCCTAACGTTATATATATAACTTTCATATTTTCAGTTTCTTATGTACGTGAATTCATCAATAAAAACAGGTATTCATCTATAACTCGCTGAAAAGTGGCCTTTTCCTTTTAAATTTTTTATATAAATAGTGTAACTAACTGCTCCCGTAATCCTATACAGTTTTCTTGGTTAATTCTTAACGTTATGTATATAATTTTCTTATTTTCAATCTCTTATTTACGTGAATTCATCAATAAAAACACGTATTCATCCATAGCACGGCTGAAAATTGGCCTTTTCCTTTAAAATTTTCTATTTAAATAGTGTAACTAATTGCCCTATGTAATCCTATATAGTTTTCTTGGTTAATTCCTAACGTAATTATATATAATTTTCATATTTTCAGTCTCTTATTTACGTGAATTCGTCAATAAAAACAGGTATTCATCTATAACTCGGCTGAAAAGTGGCCTTTTCCGTTTAAATTTTCTTTGTTAATAGTGAATTTAACCGCCTCCCGTATTTATCTATTGTTTTTATAATAAATTTCTACGGCTAAAATATTGATTTCCACATAATACGTTTTCCTATAATCGTAATTTCCTAAAATTTTTCAAATTTTCTAAAATCTTTATTTCTTTCGCTCTTTTTGCTTTTATTAGGTCCGTCTAATGTAGATAAAACCCATCTGCACTCTTATTTGCTTTATAAAACATACAAAACTGGATAAAATCTCTATTTACCTAAACCGAGGTATAGTGGTCAATCAATACAATCACATAAATTCAACTATAAATTCGCTAATAAATTTTCTAAGAATAGGTATTTTTCGTTCAAATGGTCTTTAAATTGTGAAGTTAATTGCTCCCCACATTTCCTTATAGTTTTCTCAGTAAATTCTTAACGTTATATATTTAATTTTCATATTTTCAGTCTATTTCTTACTTAAATTCATCAATAAAAACACGTATTCATCTATAGCACGGCTGAAAATTGGCCTTTTCCTTTTAAATTTTCTATTTAAATAGTGTAACCAATTGCTCCTTGTAACCCTATATAGTTTTCTTGGTTAATTCCTAACGTTATATATATATAATTTTCATATTTTCAGTCTCTTATTTACGTGAATTCATCAATAAAAACACGTATTCATCTATAGCACGGCTGAAAATTGGCCTTCTCCTTTAAAATTTTCTATTTAAATAGTGTAACTAATTGCCCCCTGTAATCCCATATAGTTTTCTTGGTTAAATCCTAACGTAATTATATATATAATTTTCATATATTCAGTCTCTTATTTACGTGAATTCATCAATAAAACACGTATTCATCTATAACTCGGCTGAAAAGTGGCCTTTTCCCTTTAAAATTTTCTATTTTAATAGTGTAACTAACTGCCCCCTGTAATCTTATACAGTTTTCGTGGTTAATTCTTAACGTTATGTATATAATTTTCATATTTTCAGTCTCTTATTTACGTGAATTCATCAATAAAAACAGGTATTCATCTATAACTCGGCTGAAAAGTGGCCTTTTTCTTTCAAATTTTCTATTTAAATAGTGTAACTAACTGCCCCCCTTAATCCTATACAGTTTTCTTGATTAATTCTTAACGTTATATATATAATTTTTATATTTTCAGTCTCTTATTTACGTGAATTCATCAATAAAAACACGTATTCATCCATAGCACGGCTGAAAATTGGCCTTTTCCTTTAAAATTTTCTATTTAAATAGTGTAACTAATTGCCCTATGTAATCCTATATAGTTTTCTTGGTTAATTCCTAACGTAATTATATATAATTTTCATATTTTCAGTCTCTTATTTACGTGAATTCGTCAATAAAAACAGGTATTCATCTATAACTCGGCTGAAAAGTGGCCTTTTCCGTTTAAATTTTCTTTGTTAATAGTGTATTTAACTGTCCCCCGTATTTATCTATAGTTTTTATAATAAATTTCTACCGCTAAAATATTGATTTCCACATAATTCGTTTTCCCATAATCGTAATTTCCTAAAATTTTTAAAATTTTTCAAATCTTCATTTCTTTCGCTCTTTTTGCTATTATTAGGTCCGTTTAATGTAGAAAAACCGATCTGCACTCTTATTTGCTTTATAAAACATACAAAACCGGAAAAATCACTATTTACCTACACCGAGGTATAGTGGTCAATCAATACAATCACATAAATTCAACTATAAATTCGCTAATAACTTTTCTAAAAATTGGTATATTTCGTTCAAATCTTCTTTAAATTGCGTAGTTAATTGATCCTCACATTTTCTTATAGTTTTCTCAGTAAATTCGTAACGTTATATATTTAATTTTCATATTTTCAGTCTATTTCTTACTTAAATTCATCAATAAAAACACGTATTCATCTATTGCACGGCTGAAAATAGGCCTTTTCCTTTTAAATTTTCTATTTAAATAGTGTAACTGATTGCCCCCCGTAATCCTGTATAGTTTTCTTGATTAATTCCTAACGTTATATATATAACTTTCATATTTTCAGTTTCTTATGTACGTGAATTCATCAATAAAAACAGGTATTCATCTATAACTCGGCTGAAAAGTGGCCTTTTCCGTTTAAATTTTCTTTGTTAATAGTGAATTTAACCGCCTCCCGTATTTATCTATTGTTTTTATAATAAATTTCTACGGCTAAAATATTGATTTCCACATAATACGTTTTCCTATAATCGTAATTTCCTAAAATTTTTCAAATTTTCTAAAATCTTCATTTCTTTCGCTCTTTTTGCTTTTATTAGGTCCGTCTAATGTAGATAAAACCCATCTGCACTCTTATTTGCTTTATAAAACATACAAAACTGGATAAAATCTCTATTTTCCTAAACCGAGGTATAGTGGTCAATCAATACAATCACATAAATTCAACTATAAATTCGCTAATAACTTTTCTAAGAATAGGTATTTTTCGTTCAAATGGTCTTTAAATTGTGAAGTTAATTGCTCCCAACATTTCCTTATAGTTTTCTCAGTAAATTCTTAACGTTATATATTTAATTTTCATATTTTCAGTCTATTTCTTACTTAAATTCATCAATAAAAACACGTATTCATCTATAGCACGGCTGAAAATATGCCTTTTCCTTTTAAATTTTCTATTTAAATAGTGTAACCAATTGCTCCTTGTAACCCTATATAGTTTTCTTGGTTAATTCCTAACGTTATATATATAATTTTCATATTTTCTGTCTCTTATTTACGTGAATTCATCAATAAAAACACGTATTCATCTATAGCACGGCTGAAAATTGGCCTTTTCCTTTAAAATTTTCTATTTAAATAGTGTAACTAATTGCCCCCTGTAATCCCATATAGTTTTCTTGGTTAAATCCTAACGTAATTATATATATAATTTTCATATATTCAGTCTCTTATTTACGTGAATTCATCAATAAAACACGTATTCATCTATAACTCGGCTGAAAAGTGGCCTTTTTACTTTAAAATTTTCTATTTTAATAGTGTAACTAACTGCCCCCTGTAATCCTATACAGTTTTCGTGGTTAATTCTTAACGTTATGTATATAATTTTCATATTTTCAGTCTCTTATTTACGTGAATTCATCAATAAAAACAGGTATTCATCTATAACTTGGCTGAAAAGTGGCCTTTTTCTTTCAAAATTTTCTATTTAAATAGTGTAACTAACTGCTCCCGTAATCCTATACAGTTTTCTTGGTTAATTCTTAACGTTATGTATATAATTTTCTTATTTTCAGTCTCTTATTTACGTGAATTCATCAATAAAAACACGTATTCATCCATAGCACTGCTGAAAATAGGCCTTTTCCTTTTAAATTTTCTATTTAAATAGTGTAACTGATTGCCCCCCGTAATCCTGTATAGTTTTCTTGATTAATTCCTAACGTTATATATATAACTTTCATATTTTCAGTTTCTTATGTACGTGAATTCATCAATAAAAACAGGTATTCATCTATAACTCGGCTGAAAAGTGGCCTTTTCCTTTTAAATTTTCTATTTAAATAGTGTAACTAACTGCTCCCGTAATCCTATACAGTTTTCTTGGTTAATTCTTAACGTTATGTATATAATTTTCCTATTTTCAGTCTCTTATTTACGTGAATTCATCAATAAAAACACGTATTCATCCATAGCACGGCTGAAAAGTGGCCTTTTCCTTTAAAATTTTCTATTTCAATAGTGTAACTAATTGCCCTATGTAATCCTATATAGTTTTCTTGGTTAATTCCTAACGTAATTATATATAATTTTCATATTTTCAGTCTCTTATTTACGTGAATTCATCAATAAAAACAGGTATTCATCTATAACTCGGCTGAAAAGTGGCCTTTTCCGTTTAAATTTTCTTTGTTAATAGTGTATTTAACCGCCCCCCGTATTTATCTATAGTTTTTATAATAAATTTCTACCGCTAAAATATTGATTTCCACATAACTCGTTTTCCCATAATCGTAATTTCCTAAAATTTTTAAAATTTTTCAAATCTTCATTTCCTTCGCTTATTTTGCTTTTATTGTGTCCGGATAGTGTAGAAACTACCATCTGCACTCTTATTTGCTTTATAAAACATACAAACTGGAAAAAATCACTATTTACCTAAACCGAGGTATAGTGGTCAATCAATACAATCACATAAATTCAACTATAAATTCGATAATAACTTTTCTAAAAATTGGTATATTTCGTTCAAATCTTCTTTAAATTGTGTAGTTAATTGCTCACCACATTTCTTTATAGTTTTCTCATTAAATTCCTAACGTTATATATTTAATTTTCATATTTTCAGTCTATTTCTTACTTAAATTCGTCAATAAAAACACGTATTCATCTATTGCACGGCTGAAAATAGGCCTTTTCCTTTTAAATTTTCTATTTAAATAGTGTAACTGATTGCCCCCCGTAATCCTGTATAGTTTTCTTGGTTAATTCCTAACGTTATATATATAACTTTCATATTTTCAGTTTCTTATGTACGTGAATTCATCAATAAAAACAGGTATTCATCTATAACTCGGCTGAAAAGTGGCCGTTTGCGTTTAAATTTTCTTTGTAAATAGTATATTTAACCGCCCCCCGTATTTATCTATAGTTTTTATAATAAATTTCTACCGCTAAAATATTGATTTCCACATAATTCGTTTTCCCATAATCGTAATTTCCTAAAATTTTAAAATTTTTCAAATCTTCATTTCTTTCGCTCTTTTTGCTTTTATTAGGTCCGTCTAATGTAGAAAAAACCTATCTGCACTCTTATTTGCTTTATAAAACATACAAAACTTGAAAAATCACTATTTACCTACACCGAGGTATAGTGGTCAATCAATACAATCACATAAATTCAACTATAAATTCGCTAATAACTTTTCAAAAAATTGGTATATTTCGTTCAAATCTTCTTTAAATTGCGTAGTTAATTGCTCTCCACATTGCCTTATAGTTTTCTCAGTAAATTCGTAACGTTATATATTTTATTTTCATATTTTCAGTCTATTTCTTACATAAATTCATCAATAAAAACACGTATTCATCTATTTCACGGCTGAAAATAGGCCTTTTCCTTTTAAATTTTCTATTTAAATAGTGTAACCAATTGCTCCTTGTAACCCTATATAGTTTTCTTGGTCAATTCCTAACGTAATTATATATATAATTTTCATATTTTCAGTCTTATTTACTATAACTCTGCTGAAAAGTGGCCTTTTCCTTTTAAATTTTCTATTTTAATAGTGTAACTAACTGCCCCCTGTAATCCTATACAGTTTTCTTGGTTAATTCTTAACGTTATGTATATAATTTTCATATTTTCAGTCTCTTATTTACGTGAATTCATCAATAAAAACAGGTATTCGTCTATAACTCGGCTGAAAAGTGGCCTTTTCCTTTTAAATTTTCTATTTAAATAGTGTAACTAACTGCTCCCGTAATCCTATACAGTTTTCTTGGTTAATTCTTAACGTTATGTATATAATTTTCTTATTTTCATTCTCTTATTTACGTGAATTCATCAATAAAAAGACGTATTCATCCATAGCACTGTTATGTGAATAAGTCAACTAGCGCCATCTAGTGTCAGGAGCGAGAGCGGGGGGGGGGCTTTGCAGAGAATGACATCGCCGATCTCTCGACCAACAGCGCCACCCGAGGAACTAAGTTTCTAGAAAATCTATACTCGAGCTCTCGGTACCTTACGCGTGTTTACTTGAACATTCCGGATGTTTTGCTGATTTGAATAAATAGATGGCGCAAGATGCGATCGGGACAGAGTTTAACTCGGCGACACAAGCGAAGCTTCGGAGCGAAATTAAGTGATTTAGTGTGTTTAATTATTAGTGTTTTTTTACTATAATTTGTATAAAGTAAATTAAAGTGTTAATTTAGGTAATTTTATCGGCAATTTTTATTGTCACGAACCCTAAGCTCGTAACAATTGGTGTCAGAAGTGGGATAAAATCATGCCGATTTTACCTAAGGAGGAAACGGAGGGTGTCCGTACCCGAAGTCAACGCCAGCAGGAGACGGACCAACGAAGATTTGGTGGTGCAACGCCGCAGACGTCGGAGGGCGAGCGGCCGGCAAAGGATGCCGGTCCGTCCGTAGCTCCTGCATCTGCAGCACCTGATTTAGGCACCCTGATGGTGATGCTGCAGGAGCAGGCTCGTCAGCAGGCGGAACAGGTCCGTCAGTTGAAAGAGCAGCTGCAAAGCGGACAGGAGGAACAGGCCCGTCAGCAGGCGGAACAGGCTCGTCGGTCGGAAGAACAGATGCTCCTCATGAAGGACCTTCACGCTATCTTTGGGAAAGAGATAAGGCAGGTGAAGGATAGGGTTGCTCAACACGACAACCGTCTGTCGGAAGCTGAAACCCGAATCGAAGAACATGAAACCCGAATCAACCATGTGAACCATCGGGTTGACAACGTGATGGCCTACATGAAGAAATCACTGGACGAACTCAAACTTGGAGATGGAGCTACAGCTCCCGCAGTAGCTACAACACCTTCGCTACGTGGGTTCAAGGTGCCACCGTTCGACGGTACCTCTTCCTGGTCAGCCTACAAAATTCAGTTCGAAGCTGTTATGAAGGCGAACGGCTGGAATAAAAATCAGGCCATGACTGCTCTCACACTAGGCCTGCGCGACCAGGCCTTGACAGTTCTGGAAGCTCTCGGTGAGGAAGTGACTTATGAGCAACTCCTTGAGGCATTGGAGGCGAGATACGGCGACGCTCACCTGGAACACGTCTTTCGTGCGCAGCTTAAAGATCGTGTGCAGCGCATCAACGAAAACCTGCAGCAGTGGGCTCTAGAAGTGGAGAAGCTGGTGCGAAAAGCATACCGGTCTGTACCTGCGCTCATTGAAGGGAACCTGGTGCAGACATTCATCGACGGCATCCGCGACCTGGAAGTCAGAGCTGCTGTGAGGCTCGGGCACCACGAGACGCTTAAGGACGCCTTGGCCCATGCACTGGAGGTAGAAGCCGTGCGGCAGGATCATCGTTCCCATCGCGTCAGGGAGGTTGCAGCAGCTACAGTTCGCGACCGCAACAAAGGATACAGCCCTAGGTGCTATGGCTGTGGGGAAAAGGGCCATCTTCGATCCAGCTGCCCTAAGCGAAACCTAGAAAGGGAAGGTGAACGATCCTAGGAGGGTAGTGCGGCCAACAGCACCGCCCAGCAGCAGCAGGGAAACGAGTAAAAGCCAGAACCGCGGGGCGGGTGCTGGCTGACGTTAAAAGAGCCCCAAGGATCTCGATCTCACAAACCCATGATGGGAACAGTCTAATCATCAAGGGCGAGGTCAACGGAATGCCGTGTAAACTGACCATAGACACTGGAGCCTCTCGTACGGTTGTTAGTTCCCAACTTATAAGTCAGTTCCTTGGTGACTCCACATACAACCGAGAACGCATTAATTTGGTAACAGCCACCGGTCAGCGTATACCCGTCCGTGGAGAGAAGGAGATGGAGTTGAAGCTTGGCAACGTGATCTACCTGCATAATGTCATCGTGGCTGATATAATGGACGACTGCATCCTAGGCTTAGACTTTATGAGGAATAATTGTTGCGAGATCGACGTTAAGCAAGGTGTTTTGAAATGTGGACAGGAGGAACTTTTTATGGAAGGTGCGTTACCAGGTAACGTGTACAGCATCAAGAAGATTGTTCTTCCGCCTAGATCGGAAACGATTATTCCGGTTAGTCTTCCTCGGAACACTGGGCAAGCTCACCGTTGTGTACTTGTGGAAAGGGTAAACAATGACCTTCCATGGAAAGTAGCTCGAACCTTGGTCAGGACCACTGACATCTCAGGAGTACGTGTGCTGAACCTTTGCGACCAGGAACAGATTATAGAAAAAGGCACACTGATTGGTACTTGTGAGGAAGTGGATTGGTTACGTCGGTGCCAATATCTATCGACTGGGACCCCCAGCAAGGATGCAGAAACGAGAGTGACCACACTTTTGGAAGACTGTCGCAGTGTTCTCTCCCCGAACGAATTGGTCAAGGCGAAGAAGTTGTTACTCAAGTACGCCGATGTATTCTCATCAAACGATGCTGACATAGGAAAGACTGGTTTAGTTCAACACAAAATAAACACAGGTGAAGAGTTGCCTATCCGTCAGCGGCCAAGACGATTGCCGGTAGCACGTGAAAAGGAAGTGGAAACCATGATTGAAGGAATGGTGAAGGATGGTGTTATTGAACCTTCCTCTAGTCCATGGTGTTCGCCAGTGGTGCTGGTGAAAAAGAAGGATGGCAGCATGCGGTTTTGTGTTGATTACCGCCGTCTGAACGACGTTACAAAGAAGGACAGCTATCCCTTGCCAAGAATTGATGACACGCTGGACATGCTTACAGGAGTAAAATGGTTTAGCACGCTGGATCTAAAAAGTGGCTACTGACAAGTTGAAATTGACCCCAAGGACAAGGAGAAAACTGCGTTCTCGACGGGAAAGGGTCTGTGGCAATTCAAAGTAATGCCGTTTGGGTTGTGCAATGCTCCAGCAACGTTTGAAAGGCTGATGGAACTTGTACTTACCGGGCTAATTGGCGATGCCTGTCTGGTCTACTTGGATGACATCATCATCGTGGGCCGTACGTTTGAGGAACACCTTGAAAACCTGGGACGCGTGCTCATGAAGATTCAGAGTGCCAATCTCAAGCTGAGTCCGAAGAAATGTTCACTGTTCAAACGGCAAGTCAAGTTTTTGGGGTATGTAGTGTCGGAAGAAGGTATCCGCACGGATCCAGAGAAAATTGCAGCTGTAAAGGATTGGCCGGTTCCAAAAGACAAGACGCAGGTTAGAGCATTTTTGGGTTTGTGCTCCTATTACCGGCGATTTGTGAAGAACTTTGCAGATATAGCCAAACCTCTGCATAAGCTAACCGAGGAGAAGCGACATTTCTGCTGGGATGAAAGTTGTAATATCGCATTCCAGGAGCTCAAGGACCGTCTGTGCAAAATACCTATTTTGGGATACCCTGATGCAAGCAAAGAATTTGTAGTTGACACAGACGCAAGTGATATAGGACTTGGCGGTGTGTTGTCTCAACGGAATGGTGACCAAGAGGTCGTGATAGCGTACTTCAGCAAGTCGTTGTCAAAACCGGAAAGGAACTATTGTGTCACAAGACGCGAATTGCTAGCTGTGGTAAAGTCGTTGCAGCATTTTAGCAAATATCTTCTGGGGCGAAAATTTCACTTACGAACTGACCATGCTGCACTAAAATGGCTATTGCAGTTTAAAAATCCAGAAGGACAAGTTGCGAGGTGGATTGAACTACTGCAGGAATACGACTTTGAGATCGAACATCGCAGCGGGAAATCTCATGGCAACGCAGATGCATTATCACGAAGACCTTGTCCTGAAGATTGCAAACATTGTACTAGGCAAGAGAGTAAGGTAGTAGTATCCGTGAGGATGCTCAGGGCAGACCACCTCAGCAACGAGTGGAAGGACAGCTTACAACGTGCACAGCAGGAAGATCCGGACATCAAGCCGATCCTGGAATGGATGAAGGCCAGTGCTCCCAAGCCCAAGTGGAGCGACGTCTCAGCGATGAGTTCGATCACTAAAAGCTATTGGGCCCAGTGGGATAGCTTGCTGCTTCAGGATGGAGTTCTGTGCCGTAAATGGGAAAATGTTCGGGGAGACAGCTGTCATTTACAAATGGTTGTCCCTAAAGCTAAAGTACCGGATGTTCTACAGCTGTACCATAATGATTATTCAGGAGGCCATCTGGGAGTTAAACGAACTCTACTGAAGATCCGAGAACGGTTTTACTGGGTCCACTGTCGAAACGATGTCGAGGACTGGTGTCGCAAATGTACAAGTTGTGCGGCTGTAAAGGGACCTCAGACTCGTAGTAGAGGTGCATTGAAGTTGTACAATGTTGGTGCACCATGGGAGAGAATAGCCATTGACGTGGCGGGGCCGTTTCCGGAGAGTGAAAGCGGTAACAAGTATTTCATGGTTGTAATGGATTACTTCACTAAGTGGCCAGAAGTTTTCGCCATTCCAAATCAAGAAGCTTCAACAGTTGCAGATAAACTAGTTCATGAAGTCTTCTGTCGTTTTGGAGTACCTTTAGAGATTCACAGCGATCAAGGAAGGAATTTTGAGTCTCAAATATTCCAGGAAACTTGCCGAGTTATGGGTACTCATAAAACAAGAACGACTTCTTATCACCCGCAATCTGATGGAATGGTGGAACGATTTAATCAGACATTGGAGAGGTACCTAGCAAAAGTTGTGGACAATCGGCAACGAGATTGGGACAAGCACATACAACCGTTTTTGTTGTCATATCGAAGTTCTGTTCACGAAAGTACGGCAGTGACACCAGCTTTCGCAAACTTTGGAAGAGAATTACGGCTGCCTGCAGACCTGATCACTGGGATACCACCTGATGCCCCACGCAGTATAACCGATTACGCATATGACTTGCGGAACAAAATGAATGACATTTATGAGCACGTCAGACAATCGGGCCAGCAAATGTCTGAGAAAATGAAAACCCGGTATGACCGCAAAATGAACAATAAAGGGTGCAACGAAGGTTCATTAGTGTGGTTGCACAATCCAGTCCGCAGCAAAGGGAAATCTCCTAAGCTTCAAGCTAAATGGGACGGCCCGTACCGGATTGTAACCAGGATCAACGATGTGACCTACCGGATACAGAAAGGCGCAAGAGGGACTCCTAAGATCGTCCATGTGGATCGCTTGGCGCGTTATTATGGGACCGATAATGCTCGGGACGAGCATGTCTTAGGAGGGGGCAGTGTTATGTGAATAAGTCAACTAGCGCCATCTAGTGTCAGGAGCGAGAGCGGGGGGGGGCTTTGCAGAGAATGACATCGCCGATCTCTCGACCAACAGCGCCACCCGAGGAACTAAGTTTCTAGAAAATCTATACTCGAGCTCTCGGTACCTTACGCGTGTTTACTTGAACATTCCGGATGTTTTGCTGATTTGAATAAATAGATGGCGCAAGATGCGATCGGGACAGAGTTTAACTCGGCGACACAAGCGAAGCTTCGGAGCGAAATTAAGTGATTTAGTGTGTTTAATTATTAGTGTTTTTTTACTTTAATTTGTATAAAGTAAATTAAAGTGTTAATTTAGGTAATTTTATCGGCAATTTTTATTGTCACGAACCCTAAGCTCGTAACAGCACGGCTGAAAATTGGCCTTTTCCTTTAAAATTTTCTATTTAAATAGTGTAACTAATTGCCCTCTGTAATCCTATATAGTTTTCTTGGTTAATTCCTAACGTAATTATATATAATTTTCATATTTTCAGTCTCTTATTTACGTGAATTCGTCAATAAAAACAGGTATTCATCTATAACTCGGCTGAAAAGTGGCCTTTTCCGTTTAAATTTTCTTTGTTAATAGTGTACTTAACTGCCCCCCGTATTTATCTATAGTTTTTATAATAAATTTCTACCGCTAAAATATTGATTTCCATATAATTCGTTTTCCCATAATCGTAATTTCCTAAAATTTTTAAAATTTTTCAAATCTTCATTTCTTTCGCTCTTTTTGCTATTATTAGGTCCGTTTAATGTAGAAAAAACCCATCTGCACTCTTATTTGCTTTATAAAACATACAAAACCGGAAAAATCACTATTTACCTACACCGAGGTATAGTGATCAATCAATACAATCACATAAATTCAACTATAAATTCGCTAATAACTTTTCTAAAAATTGGTATATTTCGTTCAAATCTTCTTTAAATTGCGAAGTTAATTGCTCTTCACATTGCCTTATAGTTTTCTCAGTAAATTCGTAACGTTATATATTTAATTTTCATATTTTCAGTCTATTTCTTACATAAATTCATCAATAAAAACACGTATTCATCTATTTCACGGCTGAAAATAGGCCTTTTCCTTTTAAATTTTCTATTTAAATAGTGTAACCAATTGCTCCTTGTAACCCTATATAGTTTTCTTGGTCAATTCCTAACGTAATTATATATATAATTTTCATATTTTCAGTCTTATTTACTATAACTCTGCTGAAAAGTGGCCTTTTCCTTTTAAATTTTCTATTTTAATAGTGTAACTAACTGCCTCCTTTAATCCTATACAGTTTTCTTGGTTAATTCTTAACGTTATGTATATAATTTTCATATTTTCAGTCTCTTATTTACGTGAATTCATCAATAAAAACAGGTATTCGTCTATAACTCGGCTGAAAAGTGGCCTTTTCCTTTTAAATTTTCTATTTAAATAGTGTAACTAACTGCTCCCGTAATCCTATACAGTTTTCTTGGTTAATTCTTAACGTTATGTATATAATTTTCTTATTTTCATTCTCTTATTTACGTGAATTCATCAATAAAAACACGTATTCATCCATAGCACGGCTGAAAATTGGCCTTTTCCTTAAAACTTTTCTATTAAAATAGTGTAACTAATTGCCCTCTGTTATCCTATATAGTTTTCTTGGTTAATTCCTAACGTAATTATATATAATTTTCATATTTTCAGTCTCTTATT
The DNA here is from genome assembly GCA_036936625.1 of Parnassius smintheus behrii. Classification (NCBI taxonomy): domain Eukaryota; kingdom Metazoa; phylum Arthropoda; class Insecta; order Lepidoptera; family Papilionidae; genus Parnassius; species Parnassius smintheus. Next base: position 443,767 of record JAUPFT010000030.1, read on the forward strand.
TACGTGAATTCGTCAATAAAAACAGGTATTCATCTATAACTCGGCTGAAAAGTGGGCTTTTCCGTTTAAATTTTCTTTGTTAATAGTGTATTTAACTGCCCCCCGTATTTATCTATAGTTTTTATAATAAATTTCTACCGCTAAAATATTGATTTCCACATAATTCGTTTTCCCATAATCGTAATTTCCTAAAATTTTTAAAATTTTTCAAATCTTCATTTCTTTCGCTCTTTTTGCTATTATTAGGTCCGTTTAATGTAGAAAAAACCCATCTGCACTCTTATTTGCTTTATAAAACATACAAAACCGGAAAAATCACTATTTACCTACACCGAGGTATAGTGATCAATCAATACAATCACATATTTTCAACTATAAATTCGCTAATAACTTTTCTAAAAATTGGTATATTTCGTTCAAATCTTCTTTAAATTGCGTAGTTAATTGATCCTCACATTTTCTTATAGTTTTCTCAGTAAATACGTAACGTTATATATTTAATTTTCATATTTTCAGTCTATTTCTTACTTAAATTCATCAATAAAAACACGTATTCATCTATTGCACGGCTGAAAATAGGCCTTTTCCTTTTAAATTTTCTATGTAAATAGTGTAACTGATTGCCCCCCGTAATCCTGTATAGTTTTCTTGGTTAATTCCTAACGTTATATATATAACTTTCATATTTTCAGTTTCTTATTTACGTGAATTCATCAATAAAAACAGGTATTCATCTATAACTCGGCTGAAAAGTGGCCTTTTCCGTTTAAATTTTCTTTGTTAATAGTAAATTTAACCGCCTCCCGTATTTATCTATTGTTTTTATAATAAATTTTTACGGCTAAAATATTGATTTCCACATAATACGTTTTCCTGTAATCGTAATTTCCTAAGATTTTTCAAATTTTTCAAATCTTCATTTCTTTCGCTCTTTTTGCTTTTATTAGGTCCGTCTAATGTAGATAAAACCCATCTGCACTCTTATTTGCTATATAAAACATACAAAACCGAAAAAATCACTATTTACCTACACCGAGGTATAGTGATCAATCAATACAATCACATAAATTCAACTATAAATTCGCTAATAACTTTTCTAAAAATTGGTATATTTCGTTCAAAAACTTCTTTAAATTGCGTAGTTAATTGATCCTCACATTTTCTTATAGTTTTCTCAGTAAATACGTAACGTTATATATTTAATTTTCATATTTTCAGTCTATTTCTTACTTAAATTCATCAATAAAAACACGTATTCATCTATTGCACGGCTGAAAATAGGCCTTTTCCTTTTAAATTTTCTATGTAAATAGTGTAACTGATTGCCCCCCGTAATCCTGTATAGTTTTCTTGGTTAATTCCTAACGTTATATATATAACTTTCATATTTTCAGTTTCTTATTTATGTGAATTCATCAATAAAAACAGGTATTCATCTATAACTCGGCTGAAAAGTGGCCTTTTCCGTTTAAATTTTCTTTGTTAATAGTGAATTTAACCGCCTCCCGTATTTATCTATTGTTTTTATAATAAATTTTTACGGCTAAAATATTGATTTCCACATAATACGTTTTCCTATAATCGTAATTTCCTAAAATTTTTCAAATTTTTCAAAATCTTCATTTCTTTCGCTCTTTTTGCTTTTATTAGGTCCGTCTAATGTAGATAAAACCCATCTGCACTCTTATTTGCTTTATAAAACATACAACACTGGATAAAATCTCTATTTACCTAAACCGAGGTATAGTGGTGAATCAATACAATCACATAAATTCAACTATAAATTCGCTAATAACTTTTCTAAAAATAGGTATTTTTCGTTCAAATGGTCTTTAAATTGTGAAGTTAATTGCTCCCCACATTTCCTTATAGTTTTCTCAGTAAATTCGTAACGTTATATATTTAATTTTCATATTTTCAGTCTATTTCTTACTTAAATTCATCAATAAAAACACGTATTCATCTATAGCACGGCTGAAAATTGGCCTTTTCCTTTTAAATTTTCTATTTAAATAGTGTAACCAATTGCTCCTTGTAACCCTATATAGTTTTCTTGGTTAATTCCTAACGTTATATATATAATTTTCATATTTTCAATCTCTTATTTACGTGAATTCATCAATAAAAACACGTATTCATCTATAGCACGGCTGAAAATTGGCCTTTTCCTTTAAAATTTTCTATTTAAATAGTGTAACTAATTGCCCCCTGTAATCCCATATAGTTTTCTTGGTTAATTCCTAGCGTAATTATATATATAATTTTCATATATTCAGTCTCTTATTTACGTGAATTCATCAATAAAACACGTATTCATCTATAACTCGGCTGAAAAGTGGCCTTTTCCCTTTAAAATTTTCTATTTTAATAGTGTAACTAACTGCCCCCTGTAATCCTATACAGTTTTCGTGGTTAATTTTTAACGTTATGTATATAATTTTCATATTTTCAGTCTCTTATTTACGTGAATTCATCAATAAAAACAGGTATTCATCTATAACTCGGCTGAAAAGTGGCCTTTTTCTTTCAAAATTTTCTATTTAAATAGTGTAACTTACTGCCCCCCGTAATCCTATACAGTTTTCTTGGTTAATTCTTAACGTTATATATATAATTTTCTTATTAGGTCCGTCTAGTGTAGAAACTACCATCTGCACTCTTATTTGCTTTATAAAACATACAAACTGGAAAAATCACTATTTACCTAAACCGAGGTATAGTGGTCAATCAATACAATCACATAAATTCAACTATAAATTCGATAATAACTTTTCTAAAAATTGGTATATTTCGTTCAAATCAACTTTAAATTATAAAGTCAATTGCTCCACATATTTCCTTATAGTTTTCTCAGTAAATTCGTAACGTTATATATTTAATTTTCATATTTTTACTCTATTTCTTACTTAAATTCATCAATAAAAACACGTATTCATCTATAGCACGGCTGAAAATAGGCCTTTTTCTTTTAACTTTTCTATTTAAATAGTGTAACTAATTCATCCCCGTAATCCTATATAGTTTTCTTGGTTAATTCCTAACGTTATATATATAATTTTCATAATTTCTGTCTCCTATTTACGTGAATTCATCAATAAAAACACGTATTCATCTAGAGCACGGCTGAAAATTGGCATTTCTTTTAAAATTTTCTATTTAAATAGTGTACCTAATTGCCCCCTGTAATCCTATATGGTTTTCTTGGTTAATTCCTTACGTAATTATATATATAATTTTCATATTTTCAGTCTCTTATTTACGTGAATTCATCAATAAAAACACGTATTCTTCTATAACTCGGCTGAAAATTGGCTTTTCCTTTAAAATTTTCTATTTAAATCGTGTAAATAATAGCCCCCTGTAATTCTATATAGTTTTCTTGGTTAATACCTAACGTAATTATATATATAATTTTCATATTTACAGTCTCTTATTTACGTGAATTCATCAACAAAAACACGTATTCATCTATAACTCGGCTGAAAAGTGGCCTTTTCCTTTTAAATTTTCTATTTTAATAGTGTAACTAACTGCTCTCCGTAATCCTATACAGTTTTCTTGGTTAATTCTTAACGTTATGTATATAATTTTCATATTTTCATTCTTTTATTTACGTGAATTTATCAATAAAAACTGGTATTCATCTATAACTCGGCTGAAAAGTGGCCTTTTCCTTTTAAATTTTCTATTTAAATAGTGTAACTAACTGCCCTCTGTAATCCTTTACAGTTTTCTAGGTTAATTCTTAACGTTATATATATAATTTTCATATTTTCAGTCTCTTATTTACGTGAATTCATCAATAAAAACACGTATTCATTTATACCACGGCTGAAATTTGGCTTTTTCCTTTAAAATTTTCTATTTAAATAGTGTAACTAATTGCCCCCTGTAATCCTATATAGTTTTCCTGGTTAATTCCTAACGACATTATATATATAATTTTCATATTTTCAGTCTCTTATTTACGTGAATTCATCAATAAAAACAAGTATTCATCTATACCACGGCTGATAATTGGCCTTTTCCTTTAAAATTTTCTATTTAAATGGTGTAACTAATAGCCCCCTGTAATCCTATATAGTTTTCTTGGTTAATTCCTAACGTAATTATATATATATATATATATATATATATATATATATATATATATATATATATATATATATAATTTTCATATTTTCAGTCTCTTATTTACGTGAATTCATCAATAAAAACAAGTATTCATCTATAGCACGGCTGAAAATCGGCCTTTTCCTTTTAAATTTTCTATTTGAATAGTGTAACCAATTGCCCCCCGTAATCCTATACAGTTTTCTTGGTTAATTCTTAACGTTATATATATAATTTTCATATTTTCATTCTCATATTTACGTGAATTCATCAATAAAAACACGTATTCATCTTTAACTCGGCTGAAAAGTGGCCTTTTCCTTTTAAATTTTCTATTTCAGTAGTGTAACTTACTGGCCTCCGTAACCCTACACACTTTTCTTGGTTAATTCTTAACGTTATGTATATAATTTTCATATTTTCAGTCTCTAATTTACGTGAATTCATCAATAAAAACAGGTATTCATCTATAACTCGGCTTAAAAGTGGCCTTTTCCTTTTAAATTTTCTATTTAAATAGTGTAACTAACTGCCACTCGTAATCCTATACAGTTTTCTTGGTTAATTCTTAACGTTATATATATATATATATATATATATATATATATATATATATATATATATATATATATATATATATATATATATATATATATATATAATTTTCATATTTTCAGTCTCTTTTTTACGTGAATTCATCAATAAAAACAGGTATTCATCTATAACTCGGCTGAAAAGTGGCCTTTTCCGTTAAAATTTTCTTTGTTAATAGTGTATTTAACCGCTCCTCGTATTTATCTATAGTTTTTATAATAAATTTCTACCGCTAAAATATTGATTTCCACATAATTCGTTTTCCCATAATCGTAATTTCCTAAAATTTTTAAAATTTTTCAAATCTTCATATCTTTCGCTTATTTTGCTTTTATTGGGGTCCGGCTAGTGTAGAATCTACCATCTGCACTCTTATTTGCTTTATAAAACATACAAACTGGAAAAAATCACTATTTACCTAAACCGAGGTATAGTGGTCAATCAATACAATCACATAAATTCAACTATAAATTCGATAATAACTTTTCTAAAAATTGGTATATTTCGTTCAAATCAACTTTAAATTATAAAGTCAATTGCTCCACATATTTCCTTATAGTTTTCTAATTAAATTCCTAACGTTATATATTTAATTTTCATATTTTCAGTCTATTTCTTACTTAAATTCGTCAATAAAAACACGTATTCATCTATAGCACGGCTAAAAATCGGCCCTTTCCTTTTAAATTTTCTATTTGAATAGTGTAACCAATTGCCTCTCGTAATCCTATATAGTTTTCTTGGTTAATTCCTAACGTTAAATATATATAATTTTCATATTTTCGGTCTCTTATTTACGTGAATTCATCAATAAAAACACGTATTCATCTATAGCACGGCTGAAAATTGGCCTTTTCCTTTAAAATTTTCTATTTAAATAGTGTAACTAATTGCCTTCTGTAATCCTATATAGTTTTCCTGGGTAATTCCTAACGTAATTATATATATAATTTTCATATTTTCAGTCTCTTATTTACGTGAATTCATCAATAAAAACACGTATTCATTTATAACTGGGCTGAAAAGTGTCCTTTTCCTTTTAAACTTTCTATTTAAATAGTGTAACTAACTGCTCCCCGTAATCCTATACAGTTTTCTTGGTTAATTCTTAACGTTATATATATAATTTTCATATTTTCAGTCTCTTATTTACGTGAATTCATCAATAAAAACAGGTATTCATCTATAACTCGGCTGAAAAGTGGCCTTTTCCGTTTAAATTTTCTTTGTTAATAGTGTATTTAACCGCCCTCCGTATTTATCTATAGTTTTTATAATAAATTTCTACCGCTAAAATATTGATTTCCACATAACTCGTTTTCCCATAATCGTAATTTCCTAAAATTTTTAAAATTTTTCAAATCTTCATTTCTTTCGCTTATTTTGCTTTTATTGGGTCCGGATAGTGTAGAAACTACCATCTGCACTCTTATTTGCTTTATAAAACATACAAACTGGAAAAAATTACTATTTACCTAAACCGAGGTATAGTGGTCAATCAATACAATCACATAAATTCAACTATAAATTCGATAATAACTTTTCTAAAAATTGGTATATTTCATTCAAATCCTCTTTAAATTGTGTAGTTAATTGCTCACCACATTTCCTTATAGTTTTCTCATTAAATTCCTAACGTTATATATTTAATTTTCATATTTTCAGTCTATTTCTTACTTAAATTCGTCAATAAAAACACGTATTCATCTATAGCACGGCTAAAAATCGGCCTTTTCCTTTTAAATTTTCTATTTGAATAGTGCAACCAATTGCTTTTCGTAATCCTATATAGTTTTCTTGGTTAATTCCTAACGTTATATATATATATATATATATATATATATATATATATATATATATATATATATATATATATATATATATATATATATAAAATTTTCATATTTTCAGTCTCTTATTTATGTGAATTTATCAATAAAAACACGTATTCATCTATAACTCGGCTGAAAAGTGGGCTTTTTCTTTTAAATTTTCTATTTTAATAGTGTAACTAACTGCTCTCCGTAATCCTATACAGTTTTCTTGGTTAATTCTTAACGTTTTGTATATAATTTTCATATCTTCAGTCTCTTATTTACGTGAATTTATCAATAAAAACTGGTATTCATCTATAACTCGGCTGAAAAGTGGCCTTTTCCTTTTAAATTTTCTATTTAAATAGTGTAACTATCTGCCTCCCGTAATCCTATACAGTTTTCTTGGTTAATTCTTAACGTTATATATATAATTTTTATATTTTCAGTCTCTTATTTACGTGAATTCATAAATAAAAACACGTATTCATCTATAGCACGGCTGAAAATTGGCCTTTTCCTTTAAAACTTTCTATTTAAATAGTGTAACTAATTGTGCCTGTAATCCTATATAGTTTTCTTGATTAATTCCTAACGTAATTATATACATAATTTTCGTATTTTCAGTCTCTTATTTACGTGAATTCATCAATAAAAACACGTATTCATCTATAGCACGGCTGAAAATCGGCCTTTTCCTCTTAAATTTTCTATTTGAATAGTGTAACCAATTGCCTCTGGTAATCCTATATAGTTTTCTTGGTTAATTCCTAACGTTATATATATATATATATATATATATATATATATATATATATATATATATATATATATATATATATATATATAATTTTCATATTTTCAGTCTATTTCTTACTTAAATTCGTCAATAAAAACACGTATTCGTCTATAGCACGGCTGAAAATCGGCCTTTTCCTTTTAAATTTTCTATTTGAATAGTGTAACCAATTGCATCTCGTAATCCTTTTTAGTTTTCTTGGTTAATTCCTAACGTTATATATATAATTTTCATATTTTCAGTCTCTTATTTACGTGAATTCATCAATAAAAACACGTATTCATCTATAACTTGGCCGAAAAGTGCCCTTTTCAATTTAAACTTTCTATTTAAATAGTGTAACTAACTGGCCCCTGTAATCCTATACAATTTTCTTGGTTAATTCTTAACGTTATATATATAATTTTCATATTTTCAGTCTCTTATTTACGTGAATTCATCAATAAAAACAGGTATTCATCTATAGCTTTTATTGGGTCCGGCTAGTGTTGAAACGACCATCTGCACTCTTATTTGCTTTATAAAACATACAAATTGGAAAAAATCACTATTTACCTAAACCGAGGTATAGTGGTCAATCAATACAATCACATAAATTCAACTATAAATTCGATAATAACTTTTCTAAAAATTGGTATATTTCGTTCAAATCTTCTTTAAATTGCGTAGTTAATTGATCCTCACATTTTCTTATTATTATAATTATAATTTTCTATTTTAATGGTGTAACTAAGAACCCCCTGTAATCCTATATAGTTTTCTTGGTTAATTCCTAACGTAATTATATATATAATTTTTATATTTTCAGTCTCTTATTTACGTGAATTCATCAATAAAAACACGTATTCATCTATAACTCGGCTGAAAAGTGGCCTTTTCCTTTTAAATTTTCTATTTAAATAGTGTAACTAACTGCTCCCGTAATCCTAAACAGTTTTCTTGGTTAATTCTTAACGTTATGTATATAATTTTCTTATTTTCAGTCTCTTATTTACGTGAATTCATCAATAAAAACACGTATTCATCCATAGCACGGCTGAAAATCGGCCTTTTCCTTAAAAATTTTCTATTTAAATAGTGTAACTAATTTCCCTATGTAATCCTATATAGTTTTCCTGGTTAATTCCTAACGACATTATATATATAATTTTCATCTTTTCAGTCTCTTATTTACGTGAATTCATCAATAAAAACACGTATTCATTTATACCACGGCTGAAAATTGGCTTTTTCCTTTAAAATTTTCTATTTAAATAGTGTAACTAATTGCCCCCTGTAATCCTATATAGTTTTCCTGGTTAATTCCTAACGACATTATATATATAATTTTCATATTTTCAGTCTCTTATTTATGTGAATTCATCAATAAAAACAAGTATTCATCTATACCACGGCTGATAATTGGCCTTTTCCTTTAAAATTTTCTATTTAAATGGTGTAACTAATAGCCCCCTGTAATCCTATATAGTTTTATTGGTTAATTCCTAACGTAATTATATATATATATATATATATATATATATATATATATATATATATATATATATATATATATATATATATATATATATATATATATATATATAATTTTCATATATTCAGTCTCTTATTTACGTGAATTCATCAATAAAAACAAGTATTCATCTATAGCACGGCTGAAAATCGGCCTTTTCCTTTTAAATTTTCCATTTGAATAGTGTAACCAATTGCCCCCCGTAATCCTATACAGTTTTCTTGGTTAATTCTTAACGTTATATATATAATTTTCATATTTTCATTCTCATATTTACGTGAATTCATCAATAAAAACACGTATTCATCTTTAACTCGGCTGAAAAGTGGCCTTTTCCTTTTAAATTTTCTATTTCAGTAGTGTAACTAACTGGCCTCCGTAACCCTATACAGTTTTCTTGGTTAATTCTTAACGTTATGTATATAATTTTCATATTTTCAGTCTCTAATTTACGTGAATTCATCAATAAAAACAGGTATTCATCTATAACTCGGCTTAAAAGTGGCCTTTTCCTTTTAAATTTTCTATTTAAATAGTGTAACTAACTGCCCCTCGTAATCCTATACAGTTTTCTTGGTTAATTCTTAACGTTATATATATATATATATATATATATATATATATATATATATATATATATATATATATATATATATATATATATATATATATATATATATATATATATATATATATATATATATATATGTATATATAATTTTCATATTTTCAGTCTCTTTTTTACGTGAATTCATCAATAAAAACAGGTATTCTTCTATAACTCGGCTGAAAAGTGGCCTTTTCCGTTAAAATTTTCTTTGTTAATAGTGTATTTAACCGCTCCTCGTATTTATCTATAGTTTTTATAATAAATTTCTACCGCTAAAATATTGATTTCCACATAATTCGTTTTCCCATAATCGTAATTTCCTAAAATTTTTAAAATTTTTCAAATCTTCATATCTTTCGCTTATTTTGCTTTTATTGGGGTCCGGCTAGTGTAGAAACTACCATCTGCACTCTTGTTTGCTTTATAAAACATACAAACTGGAAAAAATCACTATTTACCTAAACCGAGGTATAGTGGTCAATCAATACAATCACATAAATTCAACTATAAATTCGATAATAACTTTTCTAAAAATTGGTATATTTCATTCAAATCCTCTTTAAATTGTGTAGTTAATTGCTCACCACATTTCCTTATAGTTTTCTCATTAAATTCCTAACGTTATATATTTAATTTTCATATTTTCAGTCTATTTCTTACTTAAATTCGTCAATAAAAACACGTATTCATCTATAGCACGGCTAAAAATCGGCCTTTTCCTTTTAAATTTTCTATTTGAATAGTGCAACCAATTGCTTTTCGTAATCCTATATAGTCTTCTTGGTTAATTCCTAACGTTATATATATATATATATATATATATATATATATATATATATATATATATATATATATATATATATATATATATATATAATTTTCATATTTTCAGTCTCTTATTTATGTGAATTTATCAATAAAAACACGTATTCATCTATAACTCGGCTGAAAAGTGGGCTTTTTCTTTTAAATTTTCTATTTTAATAGTGTAACTAACTGCTCTCCGTAATCCTATACAGTTTTCTTGGTTAATTCTTAACGTTTTGTATATAATTTTCATATCTTCAGTCTCTTATTTACGTGAATTTATCAATAAAAACTGGTATTCATCTATAACTCGGCTGAAAAGTGGCCTTTTCCTTTTAAATTTTCTATTTAAATAGTGTAACTATCTGCCTCCCGTAATCCTATACAGTTTTCTTGGTTAATTCTTAACGTTATATATATAATTTTTATATTTTCAGTCTCTTATTTACGTGAATTCATAAATAAAAACACGTATTCATCTATAGCACGGCTGAAAATTGGCCTTTTCCTTTAAAACTTTCTATTTAAATAGTGTAACTAATTGTGCCTGTAATCCTATATAGTTTTCTTGATTAATTCCTAACGTAATTATATACATAATTTTCGTATTTTCAGTCTCTTATTTACGTGAATTCATCAATAAAAACACGTATTCATCTATAGCACGGCTGAAAATCGGCCTTTTCCTCTTAAATTTTCTATTTGAATAGTGTAACCAATTGCCTCTGGTAATCCTATATAGTTTTCTTGGTTAATTCCTAACGTTATATATATATATATATATATATATATATATATATATATATATATATATATATATATATATATAATTTTCATATTTTCAGTCTATTTCTTACTTAAATTCGTCAATAAAAACACGTATTCGTCTATAGCACGGCTGAAAATCGGCCTTTTCCTTTTAAATTTTCTATTTGAATAGTGTAACCAATTGCATCTCGTAATCCTTTTTAGTTTTCTTGGTTAATTCCTAACGTTATATATATAATTTTCATATTTTCAGTCTCTTATTTACGTGAATTCATCAATAAAAACACGTATTCATCTATAACTTGGCCGAAAAGTGCCCTTTTCAATTTAAACTTTCTATTTAAATAGTGTAACTAACTGGCCCCTGTAATCCTATACAATTTTCTTGGTTAATTCTTAACGTTATATATATAATTTTCATATTTTCAGTCTCTTATTTACGTGAATTCATCAATAAAAACAGGTATTCATCTATAGCTTTTATTGGGTCCGGCTAGTGTTGAAACGACCATCTGCACTCTTATTTGCTTTATAAAACATACAAATTGGAAAAAATCACTATTTACCTAAACCGAGGTATAGTGGTCAATCAATACAATCACATAAATTCAACTATAAATTCGATAATAACTTTTCTAAAAATTGGTATATTTCGTTCAAATCTTCTTTAAATTGCGTAGTTAATTGATCCTCACATTTTCTTATTATTATAATTATAATTTTCTATTTTAATGGTGTAACTAAGAACCCCCTGTAATCCTATATAGTTTTCTTGGTTAATTCCTAACGTAATTATATATATAATTTTTATATTTTCAGTCTCTTATTTACGTGAATTCATCAATAAAAACACGTATTCATCTATAACTCGGCTGAAAAGTGGCCTTTTCCTTTTAAATTTTCTATTTAAATAGTGTAACTAACTGCTCCCGTAATCCTAAACAGTTTTCTTGGTTAATTCTTAACGTTATGTATATAATTTTCTTATTTTCAGTCTCTTATTTACGTGAATTCATCAATAAAAACACGTATTCATCCATAGCACGGCTGAAAATCGGCCTTTTCCTTAAAAATTTTCTATTTAAATAGTGTAACTAATTTCCCTATGTAATCCTATATAGTTTTCCTGGTTAATTCCTAACGACATTATATATATAATTTTCATATTTTCAGTCTCTTATTTACGTGAATTCATCAATAAAAACACGTATTCATTTATACCACGGCTGAAAATTGGCTTTTTCCTTTAAAATTTTCTATTTAAATAGTGTAACTAATTGCCCCCTGTAATCCTATATAGTTTTCCTGGTTAATTCCTAACGACATTATATATATAATTTTCATATTTTCAGTCTCTTATTTATGTGAATTCATCAATAAAAACAAGTATTCATCTATACCACGGCTGATAATTGGCCTTTTCCTTTAAAATTTTCTATTTAAATGGTGTAACTAATAGCCCCCTGTAATCCTATATAGTTTTATTGGTTAATTCCTAACGTAATTATATATATATATATATATATATATATATATATATATATATATATATATATATATATATATATATATATATATATATATATATATATAATTTTCATATTTTCAGTCTCTTATTTACGTGAATTCATCAATAAAAACAAGTATTCATCTATAGCACGGCTGAAAATCGGCCTTTTCCTTTTAAATTTTCCATTTGAATAGTGTAACCAATTGCCCCCCGTAATCCTATACAGTTTTCTTGGTTAATTCTTAACGTTATATATATAATTTTCATATTTTCATTCTCATATTTACGTGAATTCATCAATAAAAACACGTATTCATCTTTAACTCGGCTGAAAAGTGGCCTTTTCCTTTTAAATTTTCTATTTCAGTAGTGTAACTAACTGGCCTCCGTAACCCTATACAGTTTTCTTGGTTAATTCTTAACGTTATGTATATAATTTTCATATTTTCAGTCTCTAATTTACGTGAATTCATCAATAAAAACAGGTATTCATCTATAACTCGGCTTAAAAGTGGCCTTTTCCTTTTAAATTTTCTATTTAAATAGTGTAACTAACTGCCCCTCGTAATCCTATACAGTTTTCTTGGTTAATTCTTAACGTTATATATATATATATATATATATATATATATATATATATATATATATATATATATATATATATATATATATATATATATAATTTTCATATTTTCAGTCTCTTTTTTACGTGAATTCATCAATAAAAACAGGTATTCTTCTATAACTCGGCTGAAAAGTGGCCTTTTCCGTTAAAATTTTCTTTGTTAATAGTGTATTTAACCGCTCCTCGTATTTATCTATAGTTTTTATAATAAATTTCTACCGCTAAAATATTGATTTCCACATAATTCGTTTTCCCATAATCGTAATTTCCTAAAATTTTTAAAATTTTTCAAATCTTCATATCTTTCGCTTATTTTGCTTTTATTGGGGTCCGGCTAGTGTAGAAACTACCATCTGCACTCTTATTTGCTTTATAAAACATACAAACTGGAAAAAATCACTATTTACCTAAACCGAGGTATAGTGGTCAATCAATACAATCACATAAATTCAACTATAAATTCGATAATAACTTTTCTAAAAATTGGTATATTTCGTTCAAATCAACTTAAAATTATAAAATCAATTGCTCCACATATTTCCTTATAGTTTTCTAATTAAATTCCTAACGTTATATATTTAATTTTCATATTTTCAGTCTATTTCTTACTTAAATTCGACAATAAAAACACGTATTCATCTATAGCACGGCTAAAAATCGGCCCTTTCCTTTTAAATTTTCTATTTGAATAGTGTAACCAATTGCCTCTCGTAATCCTATATAGTTTTCTTGGTTAATTCCTAACGTTAAATATATATAATTTTCATATTTTCGGTCTCTTATTTACGTGAATTCATCAATAAAAACACGTATTCATCTATAGCACGGCTGAAAATTGGCCTTTTCCTTTAAAATTTTCTATTTAAATAGTGTAACTAATTGCCTTCTGTAATCCTATATAGTTTTCCTGGGTAATTCCTAACGTAATTATATATATAATTTTCATATTTTCAGTCTCTTATTTACGTGAATTCATCAATAAAAACACGTATTCATTTATAACTGGGCTGAAAAGTGTCCTTTTCCTTTTAAACTTTCTATTTAAATAGTGTAACTAACTGCTCCCCGTAATCCTATACAGTTTTCTTGGTTAATTCTTAACGTTATATATATATAATTTTCATATTTTCAGTCTCTTATTTACGTGAATTCATCAATAAAAACAGGTATTCATCTATAACTCGGCTGAAAAGTGGCCTTTTCCGTTTAAATTTTCTTTGTTAATAGTGTATTTAACCGCCCTCCGTATTTATCTATAGTTTTTATAATAAATTTCTACCGCTAAAATATTGATTTCCACATAACTCGTTTTCCCATAATCGTAATTTCCTAAAATTTTTAAAATTTTTCAAATCTTCATTTCTTTCGCTTATTTTGCTTTTATTGGGTCCGGATAGTGTAGGAACTACCATCTGCACTCTTATTTGCTTTATAAAACATACAAACTGGAAAAAATCACTATTTACCTAAACCGAGGTATAGTGGTCAATCAATACAATCACATAAATTCAACTATAAATTCGATAATAACTTTTCTAAAAATTGGTATATTTCATTCAAATCCTCTTTAAATTGTGTAGTTAATTGCTCACCACATTTCCTTATAGTTTTCTCATTAAATTCCTAACGTTATATATTTAATTTTCATATTTTCAGTCTATTTCTTACTTAAATTCGTCAATAAAAACACGTATTCATCTATAGCACGGCTAAAAATCGGCCTTTTCCTTTTAAATTTTCTATTTGAATAGTGCAACCAATTGCTTTTCGTAATCCTATATAGTCTTCTTGGTTAATTCCTAACGTTATATATATATATATATATATATATATATATATATATATATATATATATATATATATATATATATATATATATATGTATATATATATAATTTTCATATTTTCAGTCTCTTATTTATGTGAATTTATCAATAAAAACACGTATTCATCTATAACTCGGCTGAAAAGTGGGCTTTTTCTTTTAAATTTTCTATTTTAATAGTGTAACTAACTGCTCTCCGTAATCCTATACAGTTTTCTTGGTTAATTCTTAACGTTTTGTATATAATTTTCATATCTTCAGTCTCTTATTTACGTGAATTTATCAATAAAAACTGGTATTCATCTATAACTCGGCTGAAAAGTGGCCTTTTCCTTTTAAATTTTCTATTTAAATAGTGTAACTATCTGCCTCCCGTAATCCTATACAGTTTTCTTGGTTAATTCTTAACGTTATATATATAATTTTTATATTTTCAGTCTCTTATTTACGTGAATTCATAAATAAAAACACGTATTCATCTATAGCACGGCTGAAAATTGGCCTTTTCCTTTAAAACTTTCTATTTAAATAGTGTAACTAATTGTGCCTGTAATCCTATATAGTTTTCTTGATTAATTCCTAACGTAATTATATACATAATTTTCGTATTTTCAGTCTCTTATTTACGTGAATTCATCAATAAAAACACGTATTCATCTATAGCACGGCTGAAAATCGGCCTTTTCCTCTTAAATTTTCTATTTGAATAGTGTAACCAATTGCCTCTGGTAATCCTATATAGTTTTCTTGGTTAATTCCTAACGTTATATATATATATATATATATATATATATATATATATATATATATATATATATATATATATATATATATATATAATTTTCATATTTTCAGTCTATTTCTTACTTAAATTCGTCAATAAAAACACGTATTCGTCTATAGCACGGCTGAAAATCGGCCTTTTCCTTTTAAATTTTCTATTTGAATAGTGTAACCAATTGCATCTCGTAATCCTTTTTAGTTTTCTTGGTTAATTCCTAACGTTATATATATAATTTTCATATTTTCAGTCTCTTATTTACGTGAATTCATCAATAAAAACACGTATTCATCTATAACTTGGCCGAAAAGTGCACTTTTCAATTTAAACTTTCTATTTAAATAGTGTAACTAACTGGCCCCTGTAATCCTATACAGTTTTCTTGGTTAATTCTTAACGTTATATATATAATTTTCATATTTTCAGTCTCTTATTTACGTGAATTCATCAATAAAAACAGGTATTCATCTATAGCTTTTATTGGGTCCGGCTAGTGTTGAAACTACCATCTGCACTCTTATTTGCTTTATAAAACATACAAATTGGAAAAAATCACTATTTACCTAAACCGAGGTATAGTGGTCAATCAATACAATCACATAAATTCAACTATAAATTCGATAATAACTTTTCTAAAAATTGGTATATTTCGTTCAAATCTTCTTTAAATTGCGTAGTTAATTGATCCTCACATTTTCTTATTATTATAATTATAATTTTCTATTTTAATGGTGTAACTAAGAGCCCCCTGTAATCCTATATAGTTTTCTTGGTTAATTCCTAACGTAATTATATATATAATTTTTATATTTTCAGTCTCTTATTTACGTGAATTCATCAATAAAAACACGTATTCATCTATAACTCGGCTGAAAAGTGGCCTTTTCCTTTTAAATTTTCTATTTAAATAGTGTAACTAACTGCTCCCGTAATCCTAAACAGTTTTCTTGGTTAATTCTTAACGTTATGTATATAATTTTCTTATTTTCAGTCTCTTATTTACGTGAATTCATCAATAAAAACACGTATTCATCCATAGCACGGCTGAAAATTGGCCTTTTCCTTAAAAATTTTCTATTTAAATAGTGTAACTAATTTCCCTATGTAATCCTATATAGTTTTCCTGGTTAATTCCTAACGACATTATATATATAATTTTCATATTTTCAGTCTCTTATTTACGTGAATTCATCAATAAAAACACGTATTCATTTATACCACGGCTGAAAATTGGCTTTTTCCTTTAAAATTTTCTATTTAAATAGTGTAACTAATTGCCCCCTGTAATCCTATATAGTTTTCCTGGTTATTTCCTAACGACATTATATATATAATTTTCATATTTTCAGTCTCTTATTTATGGGAATTCATCAATAAAAACAAGTATTCATCTATACCACGGCTGATAATTGGCCTTTTCCTTTAAAATTTTCTATTTAAATGGTGTAACTAATAGCCCCCTGTAATCCTATATAGTTTTCTTGGTTAATTCCTAACGTAATTATATATATATATATATATATATATATATATATATATATATATATATATATATATATATATATATATATATAATTTTCATATTTTCAGTCTCTTATTTACGTGAATTCATCAATAAAAACAAGTATTCATCTATAGCACGGCTGAAAATCGGCCTTTTCCTTTTAAATTTTCCATTTGAATAGTGTAACCAATTGCCCCCCGTAATCCTATACAGTTTTCGTGGTTAATTCTTAACGTTATATATATAATTTTCATATTTTCATTCTCATATTTACGTGAATTCATCAATAAAAACACGTATTCATCTTTAACTCGGCCGAAAAGTGGCCTTTTCCTTTTAAATTTTCTATTTCAGTAGTGTAACTAACTGGCCTCCGTAACCCTATACAGTTTTCTTGGTTAATTCTTAACGTTATGTATATAATTTTCATATTTTCAGTCTCTAATTTACGTGAATTCATCAATAAAAACAGGTATTCATCTATAACTCGGCTTAAAAGTGGCCTTTTCCTTTTAAATTTTCTATTTTAATAGTGTAACTAACTGCCCCTCGTAATCCTATACAGTTTTCTTGGTTAATTCTTAACCTGTACGCCAAGCGAGCGCGCGCCATGTTACACTCCCGTTCACTCGGGACCTTTTTGGCGGGAAAATTTCTAGGTTAGGAAATTTTTTGCAATATTGCAAATTTTGCTATATTTTCACTTTGAGACAATATTTATGGATAAAACTTACAGGAAGTCTTGTTGAATGTATAAACTATCGAATAAAATTATTTTTGGTTGCTAGAAATAGTAATAAAGTATATAAATTACACTGTATAGCATAATAGTAGTATAAACTTCAATTTTAGTGACAAAATTACTACTAATTTGAATTCTACACCTTTGTTTTTGGAGAAATTTATATGAAATTGTTTGGAAATATGTATATTTTATGTTTTATGTGTTTCCATTCGTTACTCATACCAAAATATTAAAATATTAAAAAATTAAAAAAAAAAAATAAAATAATATTTTATCTGTGACATTTCGAACAATATTTCTAAAATATGTTCGTGTGAATTTGAAATAAATACAACGTCATGTTATTTCAAAATATGTAGGAAAACTATTTTTACTTACATTTTACACTAAAAATAAATAAGAATTTGAAAAATAACACATTTATAACCCGCCCGCCAAAACAGGCCTTTCGGAATTTGAAGTACTTTTGGCAATTTACTTTTCACTTTTTATACCACAAATTACATATCTACGTGTTGACTATATTACAAGGAATATAAAAAAGTATAATACTTTCGTTTTTAGTCCAGACACAAATATAAAATTCTATAAAAAAGACGGACGGACCTTCATCAAAGTGACACGTGGAACGCCGGAAGTTCAGAGTGATTTCTTTTTTTTTTTTCTAAGAAACATTGCCAGGTTATGGTTTAAAATAAAAGAGCATATCTTTGTCTTTGATACTAATATCTATTGCATAGTGTCTTTGGTTTTGTTTAAAACGAAAAAATAGTTTTTTCATAGGTAGACATGTTTACATAATTCTGATCTAATTCGATCACTACTTGGCGGGCGTAAGGTTGGTATTGCGCGATCGAAAGTGAGCATGGCTTGGCGTACAGGTTAACGTTATATATATATATATATATATATATATATATATATATATATATATATATATATATAATTTTCATATTTTCAGTCTCTTTTTTACGTGAATTCATCAATAAAAACAGGTATTCATCTATAACTCGGCTGAAAAGTGGCCTTTTCCGTTAAAATTTTCTTTGTTAATAGTGTATTTTACCGCTCCTCGTATTTATCTATAGTTTTTATAATAAATTTCTACCGCTAAAATATTGATTTCCACATAATTCGTTTTCCCATAATCGTAATTTCCTAAAATTTTTAAAATTTTTCAAATCTTCATATCTTTCGCTTATTTTGCTTTTATTGGGGTCCGGCTAGTGTAGAATCTACCATCTGCACTCTTATTTGCTTTATAAAACATACAAACTGGAAAAAATCACTATTTACCTAAACCGAGGCATAGTGGTCAATCAATACAATCACATAAATTCAACTATAAATTCGATAATAACTTTTCTAAAAATTGGTATATTTCGTTCAAATCTTCTTTAAATTATGTAGTTAATTACTCACCACATTTCCTTTTAGTTTTCTAATTAAATTCCTAACGTTATATATTTAATTTTCATATTTTCAGTCTATTTCTTACTTAAATTCGTCAATAAAAACACGTATTCATCTATAGCACGGCTAAAAATCGGCCCTTTCCTTTTAAATTTTCTGTTTGAATAGTGTAACCAATTGCCTCTCGTAATCCTATATAGTTTTCTTGGTTAATTCCTAACGTTAAATATATATAATTTTCATATTTTCGGTCTCTTATTTACGTGAATTCATCAATAAAAACACGTATTCATCTATAGCACGGCTGAAAATTGGCCTTTTCCTTTAAAATTTTCTATTTAAATAGTGTAACTAATTGCCTTCTGTAATCCTATGTAGTTTTCCTGGGTAATTCCTAACGTAATTATATATATAATTTTCATATTTTCAGTCTCTTATTTACGTGAATTCATCAATAAAAACACGTATTCATTTATAACTGGGCTGAAAAGTGTCCTTTTCCTTTTAAACTTTCTATTTGAATAGTGTAACTAACTGCTCCCCGTAATCCTATATAGTTTTCTTGGTTAATTCCTAACGTTATATATATATTTTTCATATTTTCAGTCTCTTATTTATGTGAATTTATCAATAAAAACACGTATTCATCTATAACTCGGCTGAAAAGTGGGCTTTTTCTTTTAAATTTTCTATTTTAATAGTGTAACTAACTGCTCTCCGTAATCCTATACAGTTTTCTTGGTTAATTCTTAACGTTTTGTATATAATTTTCATATTTTCAGTCTCTTATTTACGTGAATTTATCAATAAAAACTGGTATTCATCTATAACTCGGCTGAAAAGTGGCCTTTTCCTTTTAAATTTTCTATTTAAATAGTGTAACTATCTGCTTCCCGTAATCCTATACAGTTTTCTTGGTTAATTCTTAACGTTATATATATAATTTTTATATTTTCAGTCTCTTATTTACGTGAATTCATAAATAAAAACACGTATTCATCTATAGCACGGCTGAAAATTGGCCTTTTCCTTTAAAACTTTCTATTTAAATAGTGTAACTAATTGCCGCCTGTAATCCTATATAGTTTTCTTGATTAATTCCTAACGTAATTATATACATAATTTTCGTATTTTCAGTCTCTTATTTACGTGAATTCATCAATAAAAACACGTATTCATCTATAGCACGGCTAAAAATCGGCCTTTTCCTTTTAAATTTTCTATTTGAATAGTGTAACCAATTGCCTCTGGTAATCCTATATAGTTTTCTTGGTTAATTCCTAACGTTATATATATATATATATATATATATATATATATATATATATATATATATATATATATATATATATATATATATATAATTTGTAAAATAGCATCATGCTATAAGCAGGAGTGCTACCAAGCCTGGGTTGATGCATCAGCGTCCCGGGATGTAAACACCAGCGCTCTAAAAAAGAAGTATAATTCCGCCTCTAGGTCCTTCAAAAGAGTCATTGCCAAGGCAAAGTCAGAGCACATAGGCAGAATTGGCGAGAGACTAGTTCGCCTTCCTTCTGGAACCCGTGCATTCTGGTCTCTCGCCAAGGCTGTCCAGGGGAATTTCTGTCAGCCATCTCTTCCATCTCTGCACAGGGAGGACGACTCACTGGCCCATACTGCAAAGGAGAAAGCCGATCTTCTAGGCTCCTTCTTTGCGTCTAACTCGACTCTCGATGACGGGGGGAGTACGCCGCCGACCATCCCGCGGTGTGAGTGCTCCATGCCGGAAGTGCAGTTCACACAGCGCTCGGTTCGCAAAGCACTCCTCTCCCTGGACATCCACAAGTCGAGTGGGCCTGACGGAATCCCCCCAATTGTGCTGAGGACGTGTGCTCCAGAGTTGGCACCGGTTTTAACGCGTCTTTTCCGGTACTCCTACTCCCTAGGCGTAGTCCCAAAATCATGGAAGACTGCTTTCGTCCACCCGATCCCTAAAAAAGGCGACCGCTCAGACCCGTCCAACTACCGGCCAATCGCCATCACCTCCTTGTTCTCCAAAACAATGGAGTCCATTGTAAACTGCCAGCTCATGAGGTACCTTGAGGATCACCAGCTGATTAGTGACCGCCAATACGGTTTTCGCCGTGGTCGGTCAGCTGGTGATCTTCTGGTCTACCTCACTCACAGATGGGCGGAGGCAGTAGAGTTCAAGGGGGAGGCATTGGCCGTTAGTTTGGACATTGCGAAGGCCTTCGATCGGGTTTGGCACAAAGCGCTTCTTTCGAAGCTCCCTTCCTATGGGCTTCCCGAGAAATTGTGCGATTGGATCACCAGCTTTCTTGCAGATCGGAGCATCAAGGTCGTTGTAGACGGTGCAAGCTCCGATTGCAAGCCTATTAATGCTGGTGTTCCACAGGGCTGCGTGCTATCGCCAACGCTGTTTCTTCTGCATATCAATGATATGTTGCATACCCGTAACATTCATTGCTATGCAGATGACAGCACTGGTGATGCTCTTTACACCGGCCGAGCCAATATTTCTCGGGAAAACGTCTCCGAGTGCCGGGACAAACTTGTGTCTGAAGTCGAGTCTTTGCTGAACAGAGTCTCGGATTGGGGACGACTAAATCTAGTCCAGTTTAACCCCCAGAAGACACAAGTTTGCGCGTTAACCGCTAAAAAGAACCCCTTTGTCGTATCCCCTCAGTTTCAAGGCACTCCCCTTGTTGCCTCAGCCAGTATCGGAATCCTCGGCGTCGACATATCGAGTGACGTGCAGTTTCGTGGTCACTTGGAAGGGAAGGCCAAATTGGCCTCTAAAAAGCTTGGCGTGCTCAGCAGAGCGGGGCAGTATTTCATGCCGGCACACCGCCTGCAACTTTACAAGGCGCAGGTTCGACCGCACATGGAATACTGTTCCCATCTCTGGGCTGGGGCTCCCCAGTACCAGCTCCTTCCACTTGACCGCATCCAGCGCAGAGCGGCTCGAATCGTCGACGACCGAGTGCTTTCCGATCGGCTCGATTCACTGGCGTTGCGAAGAGATGTTGCATCTCTTTGCGTATTTTATCGCATCTATCACGGGGAGTGCTCTGAGGAATTGTTCGGATTAATCCCAGCCGCCAAATTTCGTGAACGCACGACACGGCAAACGTCCCGATACCATCCACACCATCTGGATGCTTGGCGGTCCACCACTGTACGTTTCACAAGGAGCTTTCTTCCACGTACAACCTCTCTGTGGAATAGTTTATCACCGGCGATTTTTCCGGACCGATACGACCTGGGGACCTTCAAGAAAAGAGCTTACTCCTTTCTAAAGGGCCGGCAACGCACCCGCAATTCTCCTGGTGTTGCGGTTGATCATGGGCGGCGGTAGTCACTTAACATCAGGTGAGCCGCATGCTCGTTTGCCCCCTCTTCTATAAAAAAAAAAAAAATAGCTTTTATTGGGTCCGGCTAGTGTTGAAACTACCATCTGCACTCTTATTTGCTTTATAAAACATACAAATTGGAAAAAATCACTATTTACCTAAACCGAGGTATAGTGGTCAATCAATACAATCACATAAATTCAACTATAAATTCGATAATAACTTTTCTAAAAATTGGTATATTTCGTTCAAATCTTCTTTAAATTGCGTAGTTAATTGATCCTCACATTTTCTTATTATTATAATTATAATTTTCTATTTTAATGGTGTAACTAAGAGCCCCCTGTAATCCTATATAGTTTTCTTGGTTAATTCCTAACGTAATTATATATATAATTTTTATATTTTCAGTCTCTTATTTACGTGAATTCATCAATAAAAACACGTATTCATCTATAACTCGGCTGAAAAGTGGCCTTTTCCTTTTAAATTTTCTATTTAAATAGTGTAACTAACTGCTCCCGTAATCCTATACAGTTTTCTTGGTTAATTCTTAACGTTATGTATATAATTTTCTTATTTTCAGTCTCTTATTTACGTGAATTCATCAATAAAAACACGTATTCATCCATAGCACGGCTGAAAATTGGCCTTTTCCTTTAAAATTTTCTATTTAAATAGTGTAACTAATTGCCCTATGTAATCCTATATAGTTTTCCTGGTTAATTCCTAACGACATTATATATATAATTTTCATATTTTCAGTCTCTTATTTACGTGAATTCATCAATAAAAACAAGTATTCATCTATACCACGGCTGATAATTGGCCTTTTCCTTTAAAATTTTCTATTTAAATGGTGTAACTAATAGCCCCCTGTAATCCTATATAGTTTTCTTGGTTAATACCTAACGTAATTATATATATATATATATATATATATATATATATATATATATATATATATATATATATATATATATATATATATATATATATATATATATATATATATATATATATATATATATAATTTTCATATTTTCAGTCTCTTATTTACGTGAATTCATCAATAAAAACAAGTATTCATCTATAGCACGGCTGAAAATCGGCCTTTTCCTTTTAAATTTTCTATTTGAATAGTGTAACCAATTGCCCCCCGTAATCCTATACAGTTTTCTTGGTTAAACCTTAACGTTATATATATAATTTTCATATTTTCATTCTCATATTTACGTGAATTCATCAATAAAAACACGTATTCATCTTTAACTCGGCTGAAAAGTGGCCTTTTCCTTTTAAATTTTCTATATAAATAGTGTAACTAACTGCTCCCGTAATCCTATACAGTTTTCTTGGTTAATTCTTAACGTTATGTATATAATTTTCTTATTTTCAATCTCTTATTTACGTGAATTCATCAATAAAAACACGTATTCATCCATAGCACGGCTGAAAATTGGCCTTTTCCTTTAAAATTTTCTATTTAAATAGTGTAACTAATTGCCCTATGTAATCCTATATAGTTTTCTTGGTTAATTCCTAACGTAATTATATATAATTTTCATATTTTCAGTCTCTTATTTACGTGAATTCGTCAATAAAAACAGTTATTCATCTATAACTCGGCTGAAAAGTGGCCTTTTCCGTTTAAATTTTCTTTGTTAATAGTGAATTTAACCGCCTCCCGTATTTATCTATTGTTTTTATAATAAATTTCTACGGCTAAAATATTGATTTCCACATAATACGTTTTCCTATAATCGTAATTTCCTAAAATTTTTCAAATTTTCTAAAATCTTTATTTCTTTCGCTCTTTTTGCTTTTATTAGGTCCGTCTAATGTAGATAAAACCCATCTGCACTCTTATTTGCTTTATAAAACATACAAAACTGGATAAAATCTCTATTTACCTAAACCGAGGTATAGTGGTCAATCAATACAATCACATAAATTCAACTATAAATTCGCTAATAACTTTTCTAAGAATAGGTATTTTTCGTTCAAATGGTCTTTAAATTGTGAAGTTAATTGCTCCCCACATTTCCTTATAGTTTTCTCAGTAAATTCTTAACGTTATATATTTAATTTTCATATTTTCAGTCTATTTCTTACTTAAATTCATCGATAAAAACACGTATTCATCTATAGCACGGCTGAAAATTGGCCTTTTCCTTTTAAATTTTCTATTTAAATAGTGTAACCAATTGCTCCTTGTAACCCTATATAGTTTTCTTGGTTAATTCCTAACGTTATATATATAATTTTCATATTTTCAGTCTCTTATTTACGTGAATTCATCAATAAAAACACGTATTCATCTATAGCACGGCTGAAAATTGGCCTTCTCCTTTAAAATTTTCTATTTAAATAGTGTAACTAATTGCCCCCTGTAATCCCATATAGTTTTCTTGGTTAAATCCTAACGTAATTATACATATAATTTTCATATATTCAGTCTCTTATTTACGTGAATTCATCAATAAAACACGTATTCATCTATAACTCGGCTGAAAAGTGGCCTTTTCCCTTTAAAATTTTCTATTTTAATAGTGTAACTAACTGCCCCCTGTAATCCTATACAGTTTTCGTGGTTAATTCTTAACGTTATGTATATAATTTTCATATTTTCAGTCTCTTATTTACGTGAATTCATCAATAAAAACAGGTATTCATCTATAACTCGGCTGAAAAGTGGCCTTTTTCTTTCAAAATTTTCTATTTAAATAGTGTAACTAACTGCCCCCCGTAATCCTATATAGTTTTCTTGGTTAATTCTTAACGTTATATATATAATTTTTATATTTTCAGTCTCTTATTTACGTGAATTCATCAATAAAAACACGTATTCATCCATAGCACGGCTGAAAATTGGCCTTTTCCTTTAAAATTTTCTATTTAAATAGTGTTACTAATTGCCCTATGTAATCCTATATAGTTTTCTTGGTTAATTCCTAACGTAATTATATATAATTTTCATATTTTCAGTCTCTTATTTACGTGAATTCGTCAATAAAAACAGGTATTCATCTATAACTCGGCTGAAAAGTGGCCTTTTCCGTTTAAATTTTCTTTGTTAATAGTGTATATAACTGTCCCCCGTATTTATCTATAGTTTTTATAATAAATTTCTACCGCCAAAATATTGATTTCCACATAATTCGTTTTCCCATAATCGTAATTTCCTAAAATTTTTAAAATTTTTCAAATCTTCATTTCTTTCGCTCTTTTTGCTATTATTAGGTCCGTTTAATGTAGAAAAAACCCATCTGCACTCTTATTTGCTTTATAAAACATACAAAACCGGAAAAATCACTATTTACCTACACCGAGGTATAGTGGTCAATCAATACAATCACATAAATTCAACTATAAATTTGCTAATAACTTTTCTAAAAATTGGTATATTTCGTTCAAATCTTCTTTAAATTGCGTAGTTAATTGATCCTCACATTTTCTTATAGTTTTCTCAGTAAATTCGTAACGTTATATATTTAATTTTCATATTTTCAGTCTATTTCTTACTTAAATTCATCAATAAAAACACGTATTCATCTATTGCACGGCTGAAAATAGGCCTTTTCCTTTTAAATTTTCTATTTAAATAGTGTAACTGATTGCCCCCCGTAATCCTGTATAGTTTTCTTGATTAATTCCTAACGTTATATATATAACTTTCATATTTTCAGTTTCTTATGTACGTGAATTCATCAATAAAAACAGGTATTCATCTATAACTCGGCTGAAAAGTGGCCTTTTCCGTTTAAATTTTCTTTGTTAATAGTGAATATAACCGCCTCCCGTATTTATCTATTGTTTTTATAATAAATTTCTACGGCTAAAATATTGATTTCCACATAATACGTTTTCCTATAATCGTAATTTCCTAAAATTTTTCAAATTTTCTAAAATCTTCATTTCTTTCGCTCTTTTTGCTTTTATTAGGTCCGTCTAATGTAGATAAAACCCATCTGCACTCTTATTTGCTTTATAAAACATACAAAACTGGATAAAATCTCTATTTTCCTAAACCGAGGTATAGTGGTCAATCAATACAATCACATAAATTCAACTATAAATTCGCTAATAACTTTTCTAAGAATAGGTATTTTTCGTTCAAATGGTCTTTAAATTGTGAAGTTAATTGCTCCCCACATTTCCTTATAGTTTTCTCAGTAAATTCTTAACGTTATATATTTAATTTTCATATTTTCTGTCTCTTATTTACGTGAATTCATCAATAAAAACACGTATTCATCTATAGCACGGCTGAAAATTGGCCTTTTCCTTTAAAATTTTCTATTTAAATAGTGTAACTAATTGCCCCCTGTAATCCCATATAGTTTTCTTGGTTAAATCCTAACGTAATTATATATATAATTTTCATATATTCAGTCTCTTATTTACGTGAATTCATCAATAAAACACGTATTCATCTATAACTCGGCTGAAAAGTGGCCTTTTTACTTTAAAATTTTCTATTTTAATAGTGTAACTAACTGCCCCCTGTAATCCTATACAGTTTTCGTGGTTAATTCTTAACGTTATGTATATAATTTTCATATTTTCAGTCTCTTATTTACGTGAATTCATCAATAAAAACAGGTATTCATCTATAACTTGGCTGAAAAGTGGCCTTTTTCTTTCAAAAT
This sequence comes from Parnassius smintheus behrii, assembly GCA_036936625.1. NCBI lineage: Eukaryota > Metazoa > Arthropoda > Insecta > Lepidoptera > Papilionidae > Parnassius > Parnassius smintheus. Next base: position 471,196 of record JAUPFT010000030.1, read on the forward strand.
TTTCTATTTAAATAGTGTAACTAACTGCTCCCGTAATCCTATACAGTTTTCTTGGTTAATTCTTAACGTTATGTATATAATTTTCTTATTTTCAGTCTCTTATTTACGTGAATTCATCAATAAAAACACGTATTCATCCATAGCACTGCTGAAAATAGGCCTTTTCCTTTTAAATTTTCTATTTAAATAGTGTAACTGATTACCCCCCGTAATCCTGTATAGTTTTCTTGATTAATTCCTAACGTTATATATATAACTTTCATATTTTCAGTTTCTTATGTACGTGAATTCATCAATAAAAACAGGTATTCATCTATAACTCGGCTGAAAAGTGGCCTTTTCCTTTTAAATTTTCTATTTAAATAGTGTAACTAACTGCTCCCGTAATCCTATACAGTTTTCTTGGTTAATTCTTAACGTTATGTATATAATTTTCCTATTTTCAGTCTCTTATTTACGTGAATTCATCAATAAAAACACGTATTCATCCATAGCACGGCTGAAAATTGGCCTTTTCCTTTAAAATTTTCTATTTAAATAGTGTAACTAATTGCCCTTTGTAATCCTATATAGTTTTCTTGGTTAATTCCTAACGTAATTATATATAATTTTCATATTTTCAGTCTCTTATTTACGTGAATTCATCAATAAAAACAGGTATTCATCTATAACTCGGCTGAAAAGTGGCCTTTTCCGTTTAAATTTTCTTTGTTAATAGTGTATTTAACCGCTCCTCGTATTTATCTATAGTTTTTATAATAAATTTCTACCGCTAAAATATTGATTTCCACATAACTCTTTTTCCCATAATCGTAATTTCCTAAAATTTTTAAAATTTTTCAAATCTTCATTTCTTTCGCTTATTTTGCTTTTATTGGGTCCGGATAGTGTAGAAACTACCATCTGCACTCTTATTTGCTTTATAAAACATACAAACTGGAAAAAATCACTATTTACCTAAACCGAGGTATAGTGGTCAATCAATACAATCACATAAATTCAACTATAAATTCGATAATAACTTTTCTAAAAATTGGTATATTTCGTTCAAATCTTCTTTAAATTGTGTAGTTAATTGCTCACCACATTTCCTTATAGTTTTCTCATTAAATTCCTAACGTTATATATTTAATTTTCATATTTTCAGTCTATTTCTTACTTAAATTCGTCAATAAAAACACGTATTCATCTATTGCACGGCTGAAAATAGGCCTTTTCCTTTTAAATTTTCTATTTAAATAGTGTAACTGATTGCCCTCCGTAATCCTGTATAGTTTTCTTGGTTAATTCCTAACGTTATATATATATAACTTTCATATTTTCAGTTTCTTATGTACGTGAATTCATCAATAAAAACAGGTATTCATCTATAACTCGGCTGAAAAGTGGCCGTTTGCGTTTAAATTTTCTTTGTAAATAGTATATTTAACCGCCCCTCGTATTTATCTATAGTTTTTATAATAAATTTCTACCGCTAAAATATTGATTTCCACATAATTCGTTTTCCCATAATCGTAATTTCCTAAAATTTTAAAATTTTTCAAATCTTCATTTCTTTCGCTCTTTTTGCTTTTATTAGGTCCGTCTAATGTAGAAAAAACCTATCTGCACTCTTATTTGCTTTATAAAACATACAAAACTTGAAAAATCACTATTTACCTACACCGAGGTATAGTGGTCAATCAATACAATCACATAAATTCAACTATAAATTCGCTAATAACTTTTCAAAAAATTGGTATATTTCGTTCAAATCTTCTTTAAATTGCGTAGTTAATTGCTCCCCACATTGCCTTATAGTTTTCTCAGTAAATTCGTAACGTTATATATTTTATTTTCATATTTTCAGTCTATTTCTTACATAAATTCATCAATAAAAACACGTATTCATCTATTTCACGGCTGAAAATAGGCCTTTTCCTTTTAAATTTTCTATTTAAATAGTGTAACCAATTGCTCCTTGTAACCCTATATAGTTTTCTTGGTCAATTCCTAACGTAATTATATATATAATTTTCATATTTTCAGTCTTATTTACTATAACTCTGCTGAAAAGTGGCCTTTTCCTTTTAAATTTTCTATTTTAATAGTGTAACTAACTGCCCCCTGTAATCCTATACAGTTTTCTTGGTTAATTCTTAACGTTATGTATATAATTTTCATATTTTCAGTCTCTTATTTACGTGAATTCATCAATAAAAACAGGTATTCGTCTATAACTCGGCTGAAAAGTGGCCTTTTCCTTTTAAATTTTCTATTTAAATAGTGTAACTAACTGCTCCCGTAATCCTATACAGTTTTCTTGGTTAATTCTTAACGTTATGTATATAATTTTCTTATTTTCATTCTCTTATTTACGTGAATTCATCAATAAAAACACGTATTCATCCATAGCACTGTTATGTGAATAAGTCAACTAGCGCCATCTAGTGTCAGGAGCGAGAGCGGGGGGGGGGGGGGCTTTGCAGAGAATGACATCGCCGATCTCTCGACCAACAGCGCCACCCGAGGAACTAAGTTTCTAGAAAATCTATACTCGAGCTCTCGGTACCTTACGCGTGTTTACTTGAACATTCCGGATGTTTTGCTGATTTGAATAAATAGATGGCGCAAGATGCGATCGGGACAGACTTTAACTCGGCGACACAAGCGAAGCTTCGGAGCGAAATTAAGTGATTTAGTGTGTTTAATTATTAGTGTTTTTTTACTTTAATTTGTATAAAGTAAATTAAAGTGTTAATTTAGGTAATTTTATCGGCAATTTTTACTGTCACGAACCCTAAGCTCGTAACAATTGGTGTCAGAAGTGGGATAAAATCATGCCGATTTTACCTAAGGAGGAAACGGAGGGTGTCCGTACCCGAAGTCAACGCCAGCAGGAGACGGACCAACGAAGATTTGGTGGTGCAACGCCGCAGACGTCGGAGGGCGAGCGGCCGGCAACGGATGCCGGTCCGTCCGTAGCTCCTGCATCTGCAGCACCTGATTTAGGCACCCTGATGGTGATGCTGCAGGAGCAGGCTCGCCAGCAGGCGGAACAGGTCCGTCAGTTGAAAGAGCAGCTGCAAAGCGGACAGGAGGAACAGGCCCGTCAGCAGGCGGAACAGGCTCGTCGGTCGGAAGAACAGATGCTCCTCATGAAGGACCTTCACGCTATCTTTGGGAAAGAGATAAGGCAGGTGAAGGATAGGGTTGCTCAACACGACAACCGTCTGTCGGAAGCTGAAACCCGAATCGAAGAACATGAAACCCGAATCAACCATGTGAACCATCGGGTTGACAACGTGATGGCCGACATGAAGAAATCACTGGACGAACTCAAACTTGGAGATAGAGCTACAGCTCCCGCAGTAGCTACAACACCTTCGCTACGTGGGTTCAAGGTGCCACCGTTCGACGTTACCTCTTCCTGGTCAGCCTACAAAATTCAGTTCGAAGCTGTTATGAAGGCGAACGGCTGGAATAAAAATCAGGCCATGACTGCTCTCACACTAGGCCTGCGCGACCAGGCCTTGACAGTTCTGGAAGCTCTCGGTGAGGAAGTGACTTATGAGCAACTCCTTGAGGCATTGGAGGCGAGATACGGCGACGCTCACCTGGAACACGTCTTTCGTGCGCAGCTTAAAGATCGTGTGCAGCGCATCAACGAAAACCTGCAGCAGTGGGCTCTAGAAGTGGAGAAGCTGGTGCGAAAAGCATACCGGTCTGTACCTGCGCTCATTGAAGGGAACCTGGTGCAGACATTCATCGACGGCATCCGCGACCTGGAAGTCAGAGCTGCTGTGAGGCTCGGGCACCACGAGACGCTTAAGGACGCCTTGGCCCATGCACTGGAGGTAGAAGCCGTGCGGCAGGATCATCGTTCCCATCGCGTCAGGGAGGTTGCAGCAGCTACAGTTCGCGACCGCAACAAAGGATACAGCCCTAGGTGCTATGGCTGTGGGGAAAAGGGCCATCTTCGATCCAGCTGCCCTAAGCGAAACCTAGAAAGGGAAGGTGAACGATCCCAGGAGGGTAGTGCGGCCAACAGCACCGCCCAGCAGCAGCAGGGAAACGAGTAAAAGCCAGAACCGCGGGGCGGGTGCTGGCTGACGTTAAAAGAGCCCCAAGGATCTCGATCTCACAAACCCATGATGGGAACAGTCTAATCATCAAGGGCGAGGTCAACGGAATGCCGTGTAAACTGACCATAGACACTGGAGCCTCTCGTACGGTTGTTAGTTCCCAACTTATAAGTCAGTTCCTTGGGGACTGCACATACAACCGAGAACGCATTAATTTGGTAACAGCCACCGGTCAGCGTATACCCGTCCGTGGAGAGAAGGAGATGGAGTTGAAGCTTGGCAACGTGATCTACCTGCATAATGTCATCGTGGCTGATATAATGGACGACTGCATCCTAGGCTTAGACTTTATGAGGAATAATTGTTGCGAGATCGACGTTAAGCAAGGTGTTTTGAAATGTGGACAGGAGGAACTTTTTATGGAAGGTGCGTTACCAGGTAACGTGTACAGCATCAAGAAGATTGTTCTTCCGCCTAGATCGGAAACGATTATTCCGGTTAGTCTTCCTCGGAACACTGGGCAAGCTCACCGTTGTGTACTTGTGGAAAGGGTAAACAATGACCTTCCATGGAAAGTAGCTCGAACCTTGGTCAGGACCACTGACATCTCAGGAGTACGTGTGCTGAACCTTTGCGACCAGGAACAGATTATAGAAAAAGGCACACTGATTGGTACTTGTGAGGAAGTGGATTGGTTACGTCGGTGCCAATATCTATCGACTGGGACCCCCAGCAAGGATGCAGAAACGAGAGTGACCACACTTTTGGAAGACTGTCGCAGTGTTCTCTCCCCGAACGAATTGGTCAAGGCGAAGAAGTTGTTACTCAAGTACGCCGATGTATTCTCATCAAACGATGCTGACATAGGAAAGACTGGTTTAGTTCAACACAAAATAAACACAGGTGAAGAGTTGCCTATCCGTCAGCGGCCAAGACGATTGCCGGTAGCACGTGAAAAGGAAGTGGAAACCATGATTGAAGGAATGGTGAAGGATGGTGTTATTGAACCTTCCTCTAGTCCATGGTGTTCGCCAGTGGTGCTGGTGAAAAAGAAGGATGGCAGCATGCGGTTTTGTGTTGATTACCGCCGTCTGAACGACGTTACAAAGAAGGACAGCTATCCCTTGCCAAGAATTGATGACACGCTGGACATGCTTACAGGAGTAAAATGGTTTAGCACGCTGGATCTAAAAAGTGGCTACTGGCAAGTTGAAATTGACCCCAAGGACAAGGAGAAAACTGCGTTCTCGACGGGAAAGGGTCTGTGGCAATTCAAAGTAATGCCGTTTGGGTTGTGCAATGCTCCAGCAACGTTTGAAAGGCTGATGGAACTTGTACTTACCGGGCTAATTGGCGATGCCTGTCTGGTCTACTTGGATGACATCATCATCGTGGGCCGTACGTTTGAGGAACACCTTGAAAACCTGGGACGCGTGCTCATGAAGATTCAGAGTGCCAATCTCAAGCTGAGTCCGAAGAAATGTTCACTGTTCAAACGGCAAGTCAAGTTTTTGGGGTATGTAGTGTCGGAAGAAGGTATCCGCACGGATCCAGAGAAAATTGCAGCTGTAAAGGATTGGCCGGTTCCAAAAGACAAGACGCAGGTTAGAGCATTTTTGGGTTTGTGCTCCTATTACCGGCGATTTGTGAAGAACTTTGCAGATATAGCCAAACCTCTGCATAAGCTAACCGAGGAGAAGCGACATTTCTGCTGGGATGAAAGTTGTAATATCGCATTCCAGGAGCTCAAGGACCGTCTGTGCAAAATACCTATTTTGGGATACCCTGATGCAAGCAAAGAATTTGTAGTTGACACAGACGCAAGTGATATAGGACTTGGCGGTGTGTTGTCTCAACGGAATGGTGACCAAGAGGTCGTGATAGCGTACTTCAGCAAGTCGTTGTCAAAACCGGAAAGGAACTATTGTGTCTCAAGACGCGAATTGCTAGCTGTGGTAAAGTCGTTGCAGCATTTTAGCAAATATCTTCTGGGGCGAAAATTTCACTTACGAACTGACCATGCTGCACTAAAATGGCTATTGCAGTTTAAAAATCCAGAAGGACAAGTTGCGAGGTGGATTGAACTACTGCAGGAATACGACTTTGAGATCGAACATCGCAGCGGGAAATCTCATGGCAACGCAGATGCATTATCACGAAGACCTTGTCCTGAAGATTGCAAACATTGTACTAGGCAAGAGAGTAAGGTAGTAGTATCCGTGAGGATGCTCAGGGCAGACCACCTCAGCAACGAGTGGAAGGACAGCTTACAACGTGCACAGCAGGAAGATCCGGACATCAAGCCGATCCTGGAATGGATGAAGGCCAGTGCTCCCAAGCCCAAGTGGAGCGACGTCTCAGCGATGAGTTCGATCACTAAAAGCTATTGGGCCCAGTGGGATAGCTTGCTGCTTCAGGATGGAGTTCTGTGCCGTAAATGGGAAAATGTTCGAGGAGACAGCTGTCATTTACAAATGGTTGTCCCTAAAGCTAAAGTACCGGATGTTCTACAGCTGTACCATAATGATTATTCAGGAGGCCATCTGGGAGTTAAACGAACTCTACTGAAGATCCGAGAACGGTTTTACTGGGTCCACTGTCGAAACGATGTCGAGGACTGGTGTCGCAAATGTACAAGTTGTGCGGCTGTAAAGGGACCTCAGACTCGTAGTAGAGGTGCATTGAAGTTGTACAATGTTGGTGCACCATGGGAGAGAATAGCCATTGACGTGGCGGGGCCGTTTCCGGAGAGTGAAAGCGGTAACAAGTATTTCATGGTTGTAATGGATTACTTCACTAAGTGGCCAGAAGTTTTCGCCATTCCAAATCAAGAAGCTTCAACAGTTGCAGATAAACTAGTTCATGAAGTCTTCTGTCGTTTTGGAGTACCTTTAGAGATTCACAGCGATCAAGGAAGGAATTTTGAGTCTCAAATATTCCAGGAAACTTGCCGAGTTATGGGTACTCATAAAACAAGAACGACTTCTTATCACCCGCAATCTGATGGAATGGTGGAACGATTTAATCAGACATTGGAGAGGTACCTAGCAAAAGTTGTGGACAATCGGCAACGAGATTGGGACAAGCACATACAACCGTTTTTGTTGTCATATCGAAGGTCTGTTCACGAAAGTACGGCAGTGACACCAGCTTTCGCAAACTTTGGAAGAGAATTACGGCTGCCTGCAGACCTGATCACTGGGATACCACCTGATGCCCCACGCAGTATAACCGATTACGCATATGACTTGCGGAACAAAATGAATGACATTTATGAGCACGTCAGACAATCGGGCCAGCAAATGTCTGAGAAAATGAAAACCCGGTATGACCGCAAAATGAACAATAAAGGGTGCAACGAAGGTTCATTAGTGTGGTTGCACAATCCAGTCCGCAGCAAAGGGAAATCTCCTAAGCTTCAAGCTAAATGGGACGGCCCGTACCGGATTGTAACCAGGATCAACGATGTGACCTACCGGATACAGAAAGGCGCAAGAGGGACTCCTAAGATCGTCCATGTGGATCGCTTGGCGCGTTATTATGGGACCGATAATTCTCGGGACGAGCATGTCTTAGGAGGGTCAGTGTTATGTGAATAAGTCAACTAGCGCCATCTAGTGTCAGGAGCGAGAGCGGGGGGGGCTTTGCAGAGAATGACATCGCCGATCTCTCGACCAACAGCGCCACCCGAGGAACTAAGTTTCTAGAAAATCTATACTCGAGCTCTCGGTACCTTACGCGTGTTTACTTGAACATTCCGGATGTTTTGCTGATTTGAATAAATAGATGGCGCAAGATGCGATCGGGACAGAGTTTAACTCGGCGACAAAAGCGAAGCTTCGGAGCGAAATTAAGTGATTTAGTGTGTTTAATTATTAGTGTTTTTTTACTTTAATTTGTATAAATTAAATTAAAGTGTTAATTTAGGTAATTTTATCGGCAATTTTTATTGTCACGAACCCTAAGCTCGTAACAGCACGGCTGAAAATTGGCCTTTTCCTTTAAAATTTTCTATTTAAATAGTGTAACTAATTGCCCTCTGTAATCCTATATAGTTTTCTTGGTTAATTCCTAACGTAATTATATATAATTTTCATATTTTCAGTCTCTTATTTACGTGAATTCGTCAATAAAAACAGGTATTCATCTATAACTCGGCTGAAAAGTGGCCTTTTCCGTTTAAATTTTCTTTGTTAATAGTGTATTTAACTGCCCCCCGTATTTATCTATAGTTTTTATAATAAATTTCTACCGCTAAAATATTGATTTCCACATAATTCGTTTTCCCATAATCGTAATTTCCTAAAATTTTTAAAATTTTTCAAATCTTCATTTCTTTCGCTCTTTTTGCTATTATTAGGTCCGTTTAATGTAGAAAAAACCCATCTGCACTCTTATTTGCTTTATAAAACATACAAAACCGGAAAAATCACTATTTACCTACACCGAGGTATAGTGATCAATCAATACAATCACATAAATTCAACTATAAATTCGCTAATAACTTTTCTAAAAATTGGTATATTTCGTTCAAATCTTCTTTAAATTGCGAAGTTAATTGCTCTTCACATTGCCTTATAGTTTTCTCAGTAAATTCGTAACGTTATATATTTAATTTTCATATTTTCAGTCTATTTCTTACATAAATTCATCAATAAAAACACGTATTCATCTATTTCACGGCTGAAAATAGGCCTTTTCCTTTTAAATTTTCTATTTAAATAGTGTAACCAATTGCTCCTTGTAACCCTATATAGTTTTCTTGGTCAATTCCTAACGTAATTATGTATATAATTTTCATATTTTCAGTCTTATTTACTATAACTCTGATGAAAAGTGGCCTTTTCCTTTAAAATTTTCTATTTTAGTAGTGTAACTAACTGCCTCCTGTAATCCTATACAGTTTTCTTGGTTAATTCTTAACGTTATGTATATAATTTTCATATTTTCAGTCTCTTATTTACGTGAATTCATCAATAAAAACAGGTATTCGTCTATAACTCGGCTGAAAAGTGGCCTTTTCCTTTTAAATTTTCTATTTAAATAGTGTAACTAACTGCTCCCGTAATCCTATACAGTTTTCTTGGTTAATTCTTAACGTTATGTATATAATTTTCTTATTTTCATTCTCTTATTTACGTGAATTCATCAATAAAAACACGTATTCATCCATAGCACGGCTGAAAATTGGCCTTTTCCTTAAAAATTTTCTATTTAAATAGTGTAACTAATTGCCCTCTGTAATCCTATATAGTTTTCTTGGTTAATTCCTAACGTAATTATATATAATTTTCATATTTTCAGTCTCTTATTTACGTGAATTCGTCAATAAAAACAGGTATTCATCTATAACTCGGCTGAAAAGTGGCCTTTTCCGTTTAAATTTTCTTTGTTAATAGTGTATTTAACTGCCCCCCGTATTTATCTATAGTTTTTATAATAAATTTCTACCGCTAAAATATTGATTTCCACATAATTCGTTTTCCCATAATCGTAATTTCCTAAAATTTTTAAAATTTTTCAAATCTTCATTTCTTTCGCTCTTTTTGCTATTATTAGGTCCGTTTAATGTAGAAAAAACCCATCTGCACTCTTATTTGCTTTATAAAACATACAAAACCGGAAAAATCACTATTTACCTACACCGAGGTATAGTGATCAATCAATACAATCACATAAATTCAACTATAAATTCGCTAATAACTTTTCTAAAAATTGGTATATTTCGTTCAAATCTTCTTTAAATTGCGTAGTTAATTGATCCTCACATTTTCTTATAGTTTTCTCAGTAAATACGTAACGTTATATATTTAATTTTCATATTTTCAGTCTATTTCCTACTTAAATTCATCAATAAAAACACGTATTCATCTATTGCACGGCTGAAAATAGGCCTTTTCCTTTTAAATTTTCTATGTAAATAGTGTAACTGATTGCCCCCCGTAATCCTGTATAGTTTTCTTGGTTAATTCCTAACGTTATATATATAACTTTCATATTTTCAGTTTCTTATTTACGTGAATTCATCAATAAAAACAGGTATTCATCTATAACTCGGCTGAAAAGTGGCCTTTTCCGTTTAAATTTTCTTTGTTAATAGTGAATTTAACCGCCTCCCGTATTTAACTATTGTTTTTATAATAAATTTTTACGGCTAAAATATTGATTTCCACATAATACTTTTTCCTGTAATCGTAATTTCCTAAGATTTTTCAAATTTTTCAAATCTTCATTTCTTTCGCTCTTTTTGCTTTTATTAGGTCCGTCTAATGTAGATAAAACCCATCTGCACTCTTATTTGCTTTATAAAACATACAAAACCGGAAAAATCACTATTTACCTACACCGAGGTATAGTGATCAATCAATACAATCACATAAATTCAACTATAAATTCGCTAATAACTTTTCTAAAAATTGGTATATTTCGTTCAAATCTTCTTTAAATTGCGTAGTTAATTGATCCTCACATTTTCTTATAGTTTTCTCAGTAAATACGTAACGTTATATATTTAATTTTCATATTTTCAGTCTATTTCTTACTTAAAATCATCAATAAAAACACGTATTCATCTATTGCACGGCTGAAAATAGGCCTTTTCCTTTTAAATTTTCTATGTAAATAGTGTAACTGATTGCCCCCCGTAATTCTGTATAGTTTTCTTGGTTAATTCCTAACGTTATATATATAACTTTCATATTTTCAGTTTCTTATTTACGTGAATTCATCAATAAAAACAGGTATTCATCTATAACTCGGCTGAAAAGTGGCCTTTTCCGTTTAAATTTTCTTTGTTAATAGTGAATTTAACCGCCTCCCGTATTTATCTATTGTTTTTATAATAAATTTTTACGGCTAAAATATTGATTTCCACATAATACGTTTTCCTATAATCGTAATTTCCTAAAATTTTTCAAATTTTTCAAAATCTTCATTTCTTTCGCTCTTTTTGCTTTTATTAGGTCCGTCTAATGTAGATAAAACCCATCTCCACTCTTATTTGCTTTATAAAACATACAACACTGGATAAAATCTCTATTTACCTAAACCGAGGTATAGTGGTGAATCAATACAATCACATAAATTCAACTATAAATTCGCTAATAACTTTTCTAAGAATAGGTATTTTCGTTCAAATGGTCTTTAAATTGTGAAGTTAATTGCTCCCCACATTTCCTTATAGTTTTCTCAGTAAATTCGTAACGTTATATATTTAATTTTCATATTTTCAGTCTATTTCTTACTTAAATTCATCAATAAAAACACGTATTCATCTATAGCACGGCTGAAAATTGGCCTTTTCCTTTTAAATTTTCTATTTAAATAGTGTAACCAATTGCTCCTTGTAACCCTATATAGTTTTCTTGGTTAATTCCTAACGTTATATATATAATTTTCATATTTTCAATCTCTTATTTACGTGAATTCATCAATAAAAACACGTATTCATCTATAGCACGGCTAATCTCTTATTTACGTGAATTCATCAATAAAAACACGTATTCATCTATAGCACGGCTGAAAATTGGCCTTTTCCTTTAAAATTTTCTATTTAAATAGTGTGACTAATTGCCCCCTGTAATCCCATATAGTTTTCTTGGTTAATTCCTAGCGTAATTATATATATAATTTTCATATATTCAGTCTCTTATTTACGTGAATTCATCAATAAAACACGTATTCATCTATAACTCGGCTGAAAAGTGGCCTTTTCCCTTTAAAATTTTCTATTTTAATAGTGTAACTAACTGCCCCCTGTAATCCTATACAGTTTTCGTGGTTAATTTTTAACGTTATGTATATAATTTTCATATTTTCAGTCTCTTATTTACGTGAATTCATCAATAAAAACAGGTATTCATCTATAACTCGGCTGAAAAGTGGCCTTTTTCTTTCAAAATTTTCTATTTAAATAGTGTAACTTACTGCCCCCCGTAATCCTATACAGTTTTCTTGGTTAATTCTTAACGTTATATATATAATTTTCTTATTAGGTCCGTCTAGTGTAGAAACTACCATCTGCACTCTTATTTGCTTTATAAAACATACAAACTGGAAAAATCACTATTTACCTAAACCGAGGTATAGTGGTCAATCAATACAATCACATAAATTCAACTATAAATTCGATAATAACTTTTCTAAAAATTGGTATATTTCGTTCAAATCAACTTTAAATTATAAAGTCAATTGCTCCACATATTTCCTTATAGTTTTCTCAGTAAATTCGTAACGTTATATATTTAATTTTCATATTTTTACTCTATTTCTTACTTAAATTCATCAATAAAAACACGTATTCATCTATAGCACGGCTGAAAATAGGCCTTTTTCTTTTAACTTTTCTATTTAAATAGTGTAACTAATTTATCCCCGTAATCCTATATAGTTTTCTTGGTTAATTCCTAACGTTATATATATAATTTTCATAATTTCTGTCTCCTATTTACGTGAATTCATCAATAAAAACACGTATTCATCTAGAGCACGGCTGAAAATTGGCATTTCTTTTAAAATTTTCTATTTAAATAGTGTACCTAATAGCCCCCTGTAATCGTATATGGTTTTCTTGGTTAATTCCTTACGTAATTATATATATAATTTTCATATTTTCAGTCTCTTATTTACGTGAATTCATCAATAAAAACACGTATTCTTCTATAACTCGGCTGAAAATTGGCTTTTCCTTTAAAATTTTCTATTTAAATCGTGTAACTAATAGCCCCCCGTAATTCTATATAGTTTTCTTGGTTAATACCTAACGTAATTATATATATAATTTTCATATTTACAGTCTCTTATTTACGTGAATTCATCAACAAAAACACGTATTCATCTATAACTCGGCTGAAAAGTGGCCTTTTCCTTTTAAATTTTCTATTTTAATAGTGTAACTAACTGCTCTCCGTAATCCCATACAGTTTTCTTGGTTAATTCTTAACGTTATGTATATAATTTTCATATTTTCATTCTCTTATTTACGTGAATTTATCAATAAAAACTGGTATTCATCTATAACTCGGCTGAAAAGTGGCCTTTTCCTTTTAAATTTTCTATTTAAATAGTGTAACTAACTGCCCTCCGTAATCCTTTACAGATTTCTAGGTTAATTCTTAACGTTATATATATAATTTTCATATTTTCAGTCTCTTATTTACGTGAATTCATCAATAAAAACACGTATTCATTTATACCACGGCTGAAAATTGGCTTTTTCCTTTAAAATTTTCTATTTAAATAGTGTAACTAATTGCCCCCTGTAATCCTATATAGTTTTCCTGGTTAATTCCTAACGACATTATATATATATAATTTTCATATTTTCAGTCTCTTATTTACGTGAATTCATCAATAAAAACAAGTATTCATCTATACCACGGCTGATAATTGGCCTTTTCCTTTAAAATTTTCTATTTAAATGGTGTAACTAATAGCCCCCTGTAATCCTATATAGTTTTCTTGGTTAATTCCTAACGTAATTATATATATATATATATATATATATATATATATATATATATATATATATATATATATATATATATATATATATATATATATATATATATATATATATATATATATATATATATATATATATATATAATTTTCATATTTTCAGTCTCTTATTTACGTGAATTCATCAATAAAAACAAGTATTCATCTATAGCACGGCTGAAAATCGGCCTTTTCCTTTTAAATTTTCTATTTGAATAGTGTAACCAAATGCCCCCCGTAATCCTATACAGTTTTCTTGGTTAATTCTTAACGTTATATATATAATTTTCATATTTTCATTCTCATATTTACGTGAATTCATCAATAAAAACACGTATTCATCTTTAACTCGGCTGAAAAGTGGCCTTTTCCTTTTAAATTTTCTATTTCAGTAGTGTAACTAACTGGCCTCCGTAACCCTACACAGTTTTCTTGGTTAATTCTTAACGTTATATATATATATATATATATATATATATATATATATATATATATATATAATTTTCATATTTTCAGTCTCTTTTTTTACGTGAATTCATCAATAAAAACAGGTATTCATCTATAACTCGGCTGAAAAGTGGCCTTTTCCGTTAAAATTTTCTTTGTTAATAGTGTATTTTACCGCTCCTCGTATTTATCTATAGTTTTTATAATAAATTTCTACCGCTAAAATATTGATTTCCACATAATTCGTTTTCCCATAATCGTAATTTCCTAAAATTTTTAAAATTTTTCAAATCTTCATATCTTTCGCTTATTTTGCTTTTATTGGGGTCCGGCTAGTGTAGAAACTACCATCTGCACTCTTATTTGCTTTATAAAACATACAAACTGGAAAAAATCACTATTTACCTAAACCGAGGTATAGTGGTCAATCATTACAATCACATAAATTCAACTATAAATTCGATAATAACTTTTCTAAAAATTGGTATATTTCGTTCAAATCAACTTTAAATTATAAAGTCAATTGCTCCACATATTTCCTTATAGTTTTCTAATTAAATTCCTAACGTTATATATTTAATTTTCATATTTTCAGTCTATTTCTTACTTAAATTCGTCAATAAAAACACGTATTCATCTATAGCACGGCTAAAAATCGGCCCTTTCCTTTTAAATTTTCTATTTGAATAGTGTAACCAATTGCCTCTCGTAATCCTGTATAGTTTTCTTGGTTAATTCCTAACGTTAAATATATATAATTTTCATATTTTCGGTCTCTTATTTACGTGAATTCATCAATAAAAACACGTATTCATCTATAGCACGGCTGAAAATTGGCCTTTTCCTTTAAAATTTTCTATTTAAATAGTGTAACTAATTGCCTTCTGTAATCCTATATAGTTTTCCTGGGTAATTCCTAACGTAATTATATATATAATTTTCATATTTTCAGTCTATTATTTACGTGAATTCATCAATAAAAACACGTATTCATTTATAACTGGGCTGAAAAGTGTCCTTTTCCTTTTAAACTTTCTATTTAAATAGTGTAACTAACTGCTCCCCGTAATCCTATACAGTTTTCTTGGTTAATTCTTAACGTTATATATATAATTTTCATATTTTCAGTCTCTTATTTACGTGAATTCATCAATAAAAACAGGTATTCATCTATAACTCGGCTGAAAAGTGGCCTTTTCCGTTTAAATTTTCTTTGTTAATAGTGTATTTAACCGCCCCCCGTATTTATCTATAGTTTTTATAATAAATTTCTACCGCTAAAATATTGATTTCCACACAACTCGTTTTCCCATAATCGTAATTTCCTAAAATTTTTAAAATTTTTCAAATCTTCATTTCTTTCGCTTATTTTGCTTTTATTGGGTCCGGATAGTGTAGAAACTACCATCTGCACTCTTATTTGCTTTATAAAACATACAAACTGGAAAAAATCACTATTTACCTAAACCGAGGCATAGTGGTCAATCAATACAATACCATAAATTCAACTATAAATTCGATAATAACTTTTCTAAAAATTGGTATATTTCGTTCAAATCTTCTTTAAATTGTGTAGTTAATTGCTCACCACATTTCCTTATAGTTTTCTCATTAAATTCCTAACGTTATATATTTAATTTTCATATTTTCAGTCTATTTCTTACTTAAATTCGTCAATAAAAACACGTATTCATCTATAGCACGGATAAAAATCGGCCTTTTCCTTTCAAATTTTCTATTTGAATAGTGCAACCAATTGCTTCTCGTAATCCTATATAGTTTTCTTGGTTAATTCCTAACGATATATATATATATATTTTTCATATTTTCAGTCTCTTATTTATGTGAATTTATCAATAAAAACACGTATTCATCTATAACTCGGCTGAAAAGTGGGCTTTTTCCTTTAAATTTTCTATTTTAATAGTGTAACTAACTGCTCTCCGTAATCCTATACAGTTTTCTTGGTTAATTCTTAACGTTTTGTATATAATTTTCATATTTTCAGTCTCTTATTCACGTGAATTTATCAATAAAAACTGGTATTCATCTATAACTCGGCTGAAAAGTGGCCTTTTCCTTTTAAATTTTCTATTTAAATAGTGTAACTATCTGCTTCCCGTAATCCTATACAGTTTTCTTGGTTAATTCTTAACGTTATATATATAATTTTTATATTTTCAGTCTCTTATTTACGTGAATTCATAAATAAAAACACGTAATCATCTATAGCACGGCTGAAAATTGGCCTTTTCCTTTAAAACTTTCTATTTAAATAGTGTAACTAATTGCCGCCTGTAATCCTATATAGTTTTCTTGATTAATTCCTAACGTAATTATATACATAATTTTCGTATTTTCAGTCTCTTATTTACGTGAATTCATCAATAAAAACACGTATTAATCTATAGCACGGCTGAAAATCGGCCTTTTCCTTTTAAATTTTCTATTTGAATAGTGTAACCAATTGCCTCTGGTAATCCTATATAGTTTTCTTGGTTAATTCCTAACGTTATATATATATATATATATATATATATATATATATATATATATATAATTTTCATATTTTCAGTCTATTTTTTACTTAAATTCGTCAATAAAAACACGTATTCGTCTATAGCACGGCTGAAAATCGGCCTTTTCCTTTTAAATTTTCTATTTGAATAGTGTAACCAATTCCATCTCGTAATCCTTTTTAGTTTTCTTGGTTAATTCCTAACGTTATATATATAATTTTCATATTTTCAGTCTCTTATTTACGTGAATTCATCAATAAAAACACGTATTCATCTATAACTTGGCCGAAAAGTGCCCTTTTCAATTTAAACTTTCTATTTAAATAGTGTAACTAACTGGCCCCTGTAATCCTATACAGTTTTCTTGGTTTATTCTTAACGTTATATATATAATTTTCATATTTTCAGTCTCTTATTTACGTGAATTCATCAATAAAAACAGGTATTCATCTATAGCTTTTATTGGGTCCGGCTAGTGTTGAAACTACCATCTGCACTCTTATTTGCTTTATAAAACATACAAATTGGAAAAAATCACTATTTACCTAAACCGAGGTATAGTGGTCAATCAATACAATCACATAAATTCAACTATAAATTCGATAATAACTTTTCTAAAAATTGGTATATTTCGTTCAAATCTTCTTTAAATTGCGTAGTTAATTGATCCTCACATTTTCTTATTATTATAATTATAATTTTCTATTTTAATGGTGTAACTAAGAGCCCCCTGTAATCCTATATAGTTTTCTTGGTTAATTCCTAACGTAATTATATATATAATTTTTATATTTTCAGTCTCTTATTTACGTGAATTCATCAATAAAAACACGTATTCATCTATAACTCGGCTGAAAAGTGGCCTTTTCCTTTTAAATTTTCTATTTAAATAGTGTAACTAATTGCCCTATGTAATCCTATATAGTTTTCCTGGTTAACTCCTAACGACATTATATATATAATTTTCATATTTGCAGTCTCTTATTTACGTGAATTCATCAATAAAAACAAGTATTCATCTATACCACGGCTGATAATTGGCCTTTTCCTTTAAAATTTTCTATTTAAATGGTGTAACTAATAGCCCCCTGTAATCCTATATAGTTTTCTTGGTTAATTCCTAACGTAATTATATATATATATATATATATATATATATATATATATATATATATATATATATATATATATATATATATATATATATATATATATATATATATATATAATTTTCATATTTTCAGTCTCTTATTTACGTGAATTCATCAATAAAAACAAGTATTCATCTATAGCACGGCTGAAAATCGGCCTTTTCCTTTTAAATTTTCTATTTGAATAGTGTAACCAATTGCCCCCCGTAATCCTATACAGTTTTCTTGGTTAAACCTTAACGTTATATATATAATTTTCATATTTTCATTCTCATATTTACGTGAATTCATCAATAAAAACACGTATTCATCTTTAACTCGGCTGAAAAGTGGCCTTTTCCTTTTAAATTTTCTATTTCAGTAGTGTAACTAACTGGCCTCCGTAACCTTATACAGTTTTCTTGGTTAATTCTTAACGTTATTTATAGAATTTTCATATTTTCAGTCTCTAATTTACGTGAATTCATCAATAAAAACAGATATTCATCTATAACTCGGCTTAAAAGTGGCCTTTTCCTTTTAAATTTTCTATTTAAATAGTGTAACTAACTGCCCCTCGTAATCCTATACAGTTTTCTTGGTTAATTCTTAACGTTATATATATATATATATATATATATATATATATATATATATATATATATATATATATATATATATATATATATATATATATAATTTTTATATTTTCAGTCTCTTTTTTACGTGAATTCATCAACAAAAACAGGTATTCATCTATAACTCGGCTGAAAAGTGGCCTTTTCCGTTAAAATTTTCTTTGTTAATAGTGTATTTAACCGCTCCTCGTATTTATCTATAGTTTTTATAATAAATTTCTACCGCTAAAATATTGATTTCCACATAATTCGTTTTCCCATAATCGTAATTTCCTAAAATTTTTAAAATTTTTCAAATCTTCATATCTTTCGCTTATTTTGCTTTTATTGGGGTCCGGCTAGTGTAGAAACTACCATCTGCACTCTTATTTGCTTTATAAAACATACAAACTGGAAAAAATCACTATTTACCTAAACCGAGGTATAGTGGTCAATCAATACAATCACATAAATTCAACTATAAATTCGATAATAACTTTTCTAAAAATTGGTATATTTCGTTCAAATCTTCTTTAAATTATGCAGTTAATTACTCACCACATTTCCTTTTAGTTTTCTCATTAAATTCCTAACGTTATATATTTAATTTTCATATTTTCAGTCTATTTCTTACTTAAATTCATCAATAAAAACACGTATTCATCTATAGCACGGCTAAAAATCGGCCCTTTCCTTTTAAATTTTCTATTTGAATAGTGTAACCAATTGCCTCTCGTAATCCTATATAGTTTTCTTGGTTAATTCCTAACGTTAAATATATATAATTTTCATATTTTCGGTCTCTTATTTACGTGAATTCATCAATAAAAACACGTATTCATCTATAGCACGGCTGAAAATAAGCCTTTTCCTTTAAAATTTTCTATTTAAATAGTGTAACTAATTGCCTTCTGTAATCCTATGTAGTTTTCCTGGGTAATTCCTAACGTAATTATATATATAATTTTCATATTTTCAGTCTCTTATTTACGTGAATTCATCAATAAAAACAAGTATTCATTTATAACTGGGCTGAAAAGTGTCCTTTTCCTTTTAAACTTTCTATTTAAATAGTGTAACTAACTGCTCCCCGTAATCCTATACAGTTTTCTTGGTTAATTCTTAACGTTATATATATAATTTTCATATTTTCAGTCTCTTATTTACGTGAATTCATCAATAAAAACAGGTATTCATCTATAACTCGGCTGAAAAGTGGCCTTTTCCTTTAAAACTTTCTATTTAAATAGTGTAACTAATTTCCGCCTGTAATCCTATATAGTTTTCTTGATTAATTCCTAACGTAATTATATACATAATTTTCGTATTTTCAGTCTCTTATTTACGTGAATTCATCAATAAAAACACGTATTCATCTATAGCACGGCTGAAAATCGGCCTTTTCCTTTTAAATTTTCTATTTGAATAGTGTAACCAATTGCCTCTGGTAATCCTATATAGTTTTCTTGGTTAATTCCTAACGTTATATAAATATATATATATATATAATTTTCATATTTTCAGTCTATTTCTTAAATTCGTCAATAAAAACACGTATTCGTCTATAGCACTGCTGAAAATCGGCCTTTTCCCTTTAAATTTTCTATTTGAATAGTGTAACCAATTGCCTCTCGTAATCCTTTTTAGTTTTCTTGGTTAATTCCTAACGTTATATATATAATTTTCATATTGTCAGTCTCTTATTTACGTGAATTCATCAATAAAAACAGGTATTCATCTATAGCTTTTATTGGGTCCGGCTAGTGTTGAAACTACCATCTGCACTCTTATTTGCTTTATAAAACATACAAATTGGAAAAAATCACTATTTACCTAAACCGAGGTATAGTGGTCAATCAATACAATCACATAAATTCAACTATAAATTCGATAATAACTTTTCTAAAAATTGGTATATTTCGTTCAAATCTTCTTTAAATTGCGTAGTTAATTGATCCTCACATTTTCTTATTATTATAATTATAATTTTCTATTTGAATGGTGTAACTAAGAGCCCCCTGTAATCCTATATAGTTTTCTTGGTTAATTCCTAACGTAATTATGTATATAATTTTCATATTTTCAGTCCCTTATTTACGTGAATTCATCAATAAAAACACGTATTCATCTATAACTCGGCTGAAAAGTGGCCTTTTCCTTTTAAATTTTCTATTTAAATAGTGTAACTAACTGCTCCCGTAATCCTATACAGTTTTCTTGGTTAATTCTTAACGTTATGTATATAATTTTCTTATTTTCAATCTCTTATTTACGTGAATTCATCAATAAAAACACGTATTCATCCATAGCACGGCTGAAAATTGGCCTTTTCCTTTAAAATTTTCTATTTAAATAGTGTAACTAATTGCCCTATGTAATCCTATATAGTTTTCTTGGTTAATTGCTAACGTAATTATATATAATTTTCATATTTTCAGTCTCTTATTTACGTGAATTCGTCAATAAAAACAGGTATTCATCTATAACTCGGCTGAAAAGTGGCCTTTTCCTTTTAAATTTTCTATTTAAATAGTGTAACCAATTGCTTCTTGTAACCCTATATAGTTTTCTTGGTTAATTCCTAACGTTATATATATAATTTTCATATTTTCAGTCTCGTGTTTACGTGAATTCATCAATAAAAACACGTATTCATCTATAGCACGGCTGAAAATTGGCCTTTTCCTTTAATATTTTCTATTTAAATAGTGTAACTAATTGCCCCCTGTAATCCCATATAGTTTTCTTGGTTAAATCCTAACGTAATTATATATATAATTTTCATATATTCAGTCTCTTATTTACGTGAATTCATCAATAAAACACGTATTCATCTATAACTCGGCTGAAAAGTGGCCTTTTCCCTTTAAAATTTTCTATTTTAATAGTGAAACTAACTGCCCCCTGTAATCCTATACAGTTTTCGTGGTTAATTCTTAACGTTATGTATATAATTTTCATATTTTCAGTCTCTTATTTACGTGAATTCATCCATAAAAACAGGTATTCATCTATAACTCGGCTGAAAAGTGGCCTTTTTCTTTCAAAATTTTCTATTTAAATAGTGTAACTAACTGCCCCCCGTAATCCTATACAGTTTTCTTGGTTAATTCTTAACGTTATATATATAATTTTTATATTTTCAGTCTCTTATTTACGTGAATTCATCAATAAAAACACGTATTCATCCATAGCACGGCTGAAAATTGGCCTATTCCTTTAAAATTTTCTATTTAAATAGTGTAACTAATTGCCCTATGTAATCCTATATAGTTTTCTTGGTTAATTCCTAACGTAATTATATATAATTTTCATATTTTCAGTCTCTTATTTACGTGAATTCGTCAATAAAAACAGGTATTCATCTATAACTCGGCTGAAAAGTGGCCTTTTCCGTTTAAATTTTCTTTGTTAATAGTGTATTTAACTGTCCCCCGTATTTATCTATAGTTTTTATAATAAATTTCTACCGCTAAAATATTGATTTCCACATAATTCGTTTTCCCATAATCGTAATTTCCTAAAATTTTTAAAATTTTTCAAATCTTCATTTCTTTCGCTCTTTTTGCTATTATTAGGTCCGTTTAATGTAGAAAAAACCCATCTGCACTCTTATTTGCTTTATAAAACATACAAAACCGGAAAAATCACTATTTACCTACACCGAGGTATAGTGGTCAATCAATACAATCACATAAATTCAACTATAAATTCGCTAATAACTTTTCTAAAAATTGGTATATTTCGTTCAAATCTTCTTTAAATTGCGTAGTTAATTGATCCTCACATTTTCTTATAGTTTTCTCAGTAAATTCGTAACGTTATATATTTAATTTTCATATTTTCAGTCTATTTCTTACTTAAATTCATCAATAAAAACACGTATTCATCTATTGCACGGCTGAAAATAGGCCTTTTCCTTTTAAATTTTCTATTTAAATAGTGTAACTGATTGCCCCCCGTAATCCTGTATAGTTTTCTTGATTAATTCCTAACGTTATATATATAACTTTCATATTTTCAGTTTCTTATGTACGTGAATTCATCAATAAAAACAGGTATTCATCTATAACTCGGCTGAAAAGTGGCCTTTTCCGTTTAAATTTTCTTTGTTAATAGTGAATTTTACCGCCTCCCGTATTTATCTATTGTTTTTATAATAAATTTCTACGGCTAAAATATTGATTTCCACATAATACGTTTTCCTATAATCGTAATTTCCTAAAATTTTTCAAATTTTCTAAAATCTTCATTTCTTTCTCTCTTTTTGCTTTTATTAGGTCCGTCTAATGTAGATAAAACCCATCTGCACTCTTATTTGCTTTATAAAACATACAAAACTGGATAAAATCTCTATTTTCCTAAACCGAGGTATAGTGGTCAATCAATACAATCACATAAATTCAACTATAAATTCGCTAATAACTTTTCTAAGAATAGGTATTTTTCGTTCAAATGGTCTTTAAATTGTGAAGTTAATTGCTCACCACATTTCCTTATAGTTTTCTCAGTAAATTCTTAACGTTATATATTTAATTTTCATATTTTCAGTCTATTTCTTACTTAAATTCATCAATAAAAACACGTATTCATCTATAGCACGGCTGAAAATATGCCTTTTCCTTTTAAATTTTCTATTTAAATAGTGTAACCAATTGCTCCTTGTAACCCTATATAGTTTTCTTGGTTAATTCCTAACGTTATATATATAATTTTCATATTTTCAGTCTCTTATTTACGTGAATTCATCAATAAAAACACGTATTCATCTATAGCACGGCTGAAAATTGGCCTTTTCCTTTAAAATTTTCTATTTAAATAGTGTAACTAATTGCCCCCTGTAATCCCATATAGTTTTCTTGGTTAAATCCTAACGTAATTATATATATAATTTTCATATATTCAGTCTCTTATTTACGTGAATTCATCAATAAAACACGTATTCATCTATAACTCGGCTGAAAAGTGGCCTTTTCCCTTTAAAATTTTCTATTTTAATAGTGTAACTAACTGCCCCCTGTAATCCTATACAGTTTTCGTGGTTAATTCTTAACGTTATGTTTATAATTTTCATATTTTCAGTCTCTTATTTACGTGAATTCATCAATAAAAACAGGTATTCATCTATAACTTGGCTGAAAAGTGGCCTTTTTCTTTCAAAATTTTCTATTTTAAATAGTGTAACTAACTGCTCCCGTAATCCTATACAGTTTTCTTGGTTAATTCTTAACGTTATGTATATAATTTTCTTATTTTCAGTCTCTTATTTACGTGAATTCATCAATAAAAACACGTATTCATCCATAGCACTGCTGAAAATAGGCCTTTTCCTTTTAAATTTTCTATTTAAATAGTGTAACTGATTGCCCCCCGTAATCCTGTATAGTTTTCTTGATTAATTCCTAACGTTATATATATAACTTTCATATTTTCAGTTTCTTATGTACGTGAATTCATCAATAAAAACAGGTATTCATCTATAACTCGGCTGAAAAGTGGCCTTTTCCTTTTAAATTTTCTATTTAAATAGTGTAACTAACTGCTCCGGTAATCCTATACAGTTTTCTTGGTTAATTCTTAACGTTATGTATATAATTTTCCTATTTTCAGTCTCTTATTTACGTGAATTCATCAATAAAAACACGTATTCATCCATAGCACGTCTGAAAATTGGCCTTTTCCTTTAAAATTTTCTATTTAAATAGTGTAACTAATTGCCCTATGTAATCCTATATAGTTTTCTTGGTTAATTCCTAACGTAATTATATATAATTTTCATATTTTCAGTCTCTTATTTACGTGAATTCATCAATAAAAACAGGTAT
The DNA here is from genome assembly GCA_036936625.1 of Parnassius smintheus behrii. Classification (NCBI taxonomy): domain Eukaryota; kingdom Metazoa; phylum Arthropoda; class Insecta; order Lepidoptera; family Papilionidae; genus Parnassius; species Parnassius smintheus. The sequence continues at coordinate 495,296 of JAUPFT010000030.1, forward strand.
TCATCTATAACTCGGCTGAAAAGTGGCCTTTTCCGTTTAAATTTTCTTTGTTAATAGTGTATTTAACCGCCCCCCGTATTTATCTATAGTTTTTATAATAAATTTCTACCGCTAAAATATTGATTTCCACATAACTCGTTTTCCCATAATCGTAATTTCCTAAAATTTTTAAAATTTTTCAAATCTTCATTTCTTTCGCTTATTTTGCTTTTATTGGGTCCGGATAGTGTAGAAACTACCATCTGCACTCTTATTTGCTTTATAAAACATACAAACTGGAAAAAATCACTATTTACCTAAACCGAGGTATAGTGGTCAATCAATACAATCACATAAATTCAACTATAAATTCGATAATAACTTTTCTAAAAATTGGTATATTTCGTTCAAATCTTCTTTAAATTGTGTAGTTAATTGCTCACCACATTTCCTTATAGTTTTCTCATTAAATTCCTAACGTTATATATTTAATTTTCATATTTTCAGTCTATTTCTTACTTAAATTCGTCAATAAAAACACGTATTCATCTATTGCACGGCTGAAAATAGGCCTTTTCCTTTTAAATTTTCTATTTAAATAGTGTAACTGATTGCCCCCCGTAATCCTGTATAGTTTTCTTGGTTAATTCCTAACTTTATATATATAACTTTCATATTTTCAGTTTCTTATGTACGTGAATTCATCAATAAAAACAGGTATTCATCTATAACTCGGCTGAAAAGTGGCCTTTTCCGTTTAAATTTTCTTTGTAAATAGTATATTTAACCGCCCCCCGTATTTATCTATAGTTTTTATAATAAATTTCTACCGCTAAAATATTGATTTCCACATAATTCGTTTTCCCATAATCGTAATTTCCTAAAATTTTAAAATTTTTCAAATCTTCATTTCTTTCGCTCTTTTTGCTTTTATTAGGTCCGTCTAATGTAGAAAAAACCTATCTGCACTCTTATTTGCTTTATAAAACATACAAAACTTGAAAAATCACTATTTACCTACACCGAGGTATAGTGGTCAATCAATACAATCACATAAATTCAACTATAAATTCGCTAATAACTTTTCTAAAAATTGGTATATTTCGTTCAAATCTTCTTTAAATTGCGTAGTTAATTGATCCTCACATTTTCCTATAGTTTTCTCAGTAAATTCGTAACGTTATATATTTAATTTTCATATTTTCAGTCTATTTCTTACTTAAATTCATCAATAAAAACACGTATTCATCTATTGCACGGCTGAAAATAGGCCTTTTCCTTTTAAATTTTCTATTTAAATAGTGTAACTGATTGCCCCCCGTAACCCTGTATAGTTTTCTTGGTTAATTCCTAACGTTATATATATAACTTTCATATTTTCAGTTTCTTATGTACGTGAATTCATCAATAAAAACAGGTATTCATCTATAACTCGGCTGAAAAGTGGCCTTTTCCGTTTAAATTTTCTTTGTTAATAGTGAATTTAACCGCCTCCCGTATTTATCTATTGTTTTTATAATAAATTTCTACGGCTAAAATATTGATTTCCACATAATACGTTTTCCTATAATCGTAATTTCCTAAAATTTTTCAAATTTTCTAAAATCTTTATTTCTTTCGCTCTTTTTGCTTTTATTAGGTCCGTCTAATGAAGATAAAACCCATCTGCACTCTTATTTGCTTTATAAAACATACAAAACTGGATAAAATCTCTATTTACCTAAACCGAGGTTAGTGGTCAATCAATACAATCACATAAATTCAACTATAAATTCGCTAATAACTTTTCTAAGAATAGGTATTTTTCATTCAAATGGTCTTTAAATTGTGAAGTTAATTGCTCCCCACATTTCCTTATAGTTTTCTCAGTAAATTCTTAACGTTATATATTTAATTTTCATATTTTCAGTCTATTTCTTACTAAAATTCATCAATAAAAACACGTATTCATCTATAGCACGGCTGAAAATTGGCCTTTTCCTTTTAAATTTTCTATTTAAATAGTGTAACCAATTGCTTCTTGTAACCCTATATAGTTTTCTTGGTTAATTCCTAACGTTATATATATAATTTTCATATTTTCAGTCTCGTGTTTACGTGAATTCATCAATAAAAACACATATTCATCTATAGCACGGCTGAAAATTGGCCTTTTCCTTTAATATTTTCTATTTAAATAGTGTAACTAATTGCCCCCTGTAATCCCATATAGTTTTCTTGGTTAAATCCTAACGTAATTATATATATAATTTTCATATATTCAGTCTCTTATTTACGTGAATTCATCAATAAAACACGTATTCATCTATAACTCGGCTGAAAAGTGGCCTTTTCCCTTTAAAATTTTCTATTTTAATAGTGTAACTAACTGCCCCCTGTAATCCTATACAGTTTTCGTGGTTAATTCTTAACGTTATGTTTATAATTTTCATATTTTCAGTCTCTTATTTACGTGAATTCATCAATAAAAACAGGTATTCATCTATAACTTGGCTGAAAAGTGGCCTTTTTCTTTCAAAATTTTCTATTTTAAATAGTGTAACTAACTGCTCCCGTAATCCTATACAGTTTTCTTGGTTAATTCTTAACGTTATGTATATAATTTTCTTATTTTCAGTCTCTTATTTACGTGAATTCATCAATAAAAACACGTATTCATCCATAGCACTGCTGAAAATAGGCCTTTTCCTTTTAAATTTTCTATTTAAATAGTGTAACTGATTGCCCCCCGTAATCCTGTATAGTTTTCTTGATTAATTCCTAACGTTATATATATAACTTTCATATTTTCAGTTTCTTATGTACGTGAATTCATCAATAAAAACAGGTATTCATCTATAACTCGGCTGAAAAGTGGCCTTTTCCTTTTAAATTTTCTATTTAAATAGTGTAACTAACTGCTCCGGTAATCCTATACAGTTTTCTTGGTTAATTCTTAACGTTATGTATATAATTTTCCTATTTTCAGTCTCTTATTTACGTGAATTCATCAATAAAAACACGTATTCATCCATAGCACGTCTGAAAATTGGCCTTTTCCTTTAAAATTTTCTATTTAAATAGTGTAACTAATTGCCCTATGTAATCCTATATAGTTTTCTTGGTTAATTCCTAACGTAATTATATATAATTTTCATATTTTCAGTCTCTTATTTACGTGAATTCATCAATAAAAACAGGTATTCATCTATAACTCGGCTGAAAAGTGGCCTTTTCCGTTTAAATTTTCTTTGTTAATAGTGTATTTAACCGCCCCCCGTATTTATCTATAGTTTTTATAATAAATTTCTACCGCTAAAATATTGATTTCCACATAACTCGTTTTCCCATAATCGTAATTTCCTAAAATTTTTAAAATTTTTCAAATCTTCATTTCTTTCGCTTATTTTGCTTTTATTGGGTCCGGATAGTGTAGAAACTACCATCTGCACTCTTATTTGCTTTATAAAACATACAAACTGGAAAAAATCACTATTTACCTAAACCGAGGTATAGTGGTCAATCAATACAATCACATAAATTCAACTATAAATTCGATAATAACTTTTCTAAAAATTGGTATATTTCGTTCAAATCTTCTTTAAATTGTGTAGTTAATTGCTCACCACATTTCCTTATAGTTTTCTCATTAAATTCCTAACGTTATATATTTAATTTTCATATTTTCAGTCTATTTCTTACTTAAATTCGTCAATAAAAACACGTATTCATCTATTGCACGGCTGAAAATAGGCCTTTTCCTTTTAAATTTTCTATTTAAATAGTGTAACTGATTGCCCCCCGTAATCCTGTATAGTTTTCTTGGTTAATTCCTAACTTTATATATATAACTTTCATATTTTCAGTTTCTTATGTACGTGAATTCATCAATAAAAACAGGTATTCATCTATAACTCGGCTGAAAAGTGGCCTTTTCCGTTTAAATTTTCTTTGTAAATAGTATATTTAACCGCCCCCCGTATTTATCTATAGTTTTTATAATAAATTTCTACCGCTAAAATATTGATTTCCACATAATTCGTTTTCCCATAATCGTAATTTCCTAAAATTTTAAAATTTTTCAAATCTTCATTTCTTTCGCTCTTTTTGCTTTTATTAGGTCCGTCTAATGTAGAAAAAACCTATCTGCACTCTTATTTGCTTTATAAAACATACAAAACTTGAAAAATCACTATTTACCTACACCGAGGTATAGTGGTCAATCAATACAATCACATAAATTCAACTATAAATTCGCTAATAACTTTTCTAAAAATTGGTATATTTCGTTCAAATCTTCTTTAAATTGCGTAGTTAATTGATCCTCACATTTTCCTATAGTTTTCTCAGTAAATTCGTAACGTTATATATTTAATTTTCATATTTTCAGTCTATTTCTTACTTAAATTCATCAATAAAAACACGTATTCATCTATTGCACGGCTGAAAATAGGCCTTTTCCTTTTAAATTTTCTATTTAAATAGTGTAACTGATTGCCCCCCGTAATCCTGTATAGTTTTCTTGGTTAATTCCTAACGTTATATATATAACTTTCATATTTTCAGTTTCTTATGTACGTGAATTCATCAATAAAAACAGGTATTCATCTATAACTCGGCTGAAAAGTGGCCTTTTCCGTTTAAATTTTCTTTGTTAATAGTGAATTTAACCGCCTCCCGTATTTATCTATTGTTTTTATAATAAATTTCTACGGCTAAAATATTGATTTCCACATAATACGTTTTCCTATAATCGTAATTTCCTAAAATTTTTCAAATTTTCTAAAATCTTTATTTCTTTCGCTCTTTTTGCTTTTATTAGGTCCGTCTAATGAAGATAAAACCCATCTGCACTCTTATTTGCTTTATAAAACATACAAAACTGGATAAAATCTCTATTTACCTAAACCGAGGTTAGTGGTCAATCAATACAATCACATAAATTCAACTATAAATTCGCTAATAACTTTTCTAAGAATAGGTATTTTTCATTCAAATGGTCTTTAAATTGTGAAGTTAATTGCTCCCCACATTTCCTTATAGTTTTCTCAGTAAATTCTTAACGTTATATATTTAATTTTCATATTTTCAGTCTATTTCTTACTAAAATTCATCAATAAAAACACGTATTCATCTATAGCACGGCTGAAAATTGGCCTTTTCCTTTTAAATTTTCTATTTAAATAGTGTAACCAATTGCTTCTTGTAACCCTATATAGTTTTCTTGGTTAATTCCTAACGTTATATATATAATTTTCATATTTTCAGTCTCGTGTTTACGTGAATTCATCAATAAAAACACATATTCATCTATAGCACGGCTGAAAATTGGCCTTTTCCTTTAATATTTTCTATTTAAATAGTGTAACTAATTGCCCCCTGTAATCCCATATAGTTTTCTTGGTTAAATCCTAACGTAATTATATATATAATTTTCATATATTCAGTCTCTTATTTACGTGAATTCATCAATAAAACACGTATTCATCTATAACTCGGCTGAAAAGTGGCCTTTTCCCTTTAAAATTTTCTATTTTAATAGTGTAACTAACTGCCCCCTGTAATCCTATACAGTTTTCGTGGTTAATTCTTAACGTTATGTTTATAATTTTCATATTTTCAGTCTCTTATTTACGTGAATTCATCAATAAAAACAGGTATTCATCTATAACTTGGCTGAAAAGTGGCCTTTTTCTTTCAAAATTTTCTATTTTAAATAGTGTAACTAACTGCTCCCGTAATCCTATACAGTTTTCTTGGTTAATTCTTAACGTTATGTATATAATTTTCTTATTTTCAGTCTCTTATTTACGTGAATTCATCAATAAAAACACGTATTCATCCATAGCACTGCTGAAAATAGGCCTTTTCCTTTTAAATTTTCTATTTAAATAGTGTAACTGATTGCCCCCCGTAATCCTGTATAGTTTTCTTGATTAATTCCTAACGTTATATATATAACTTTCATATTTTCAGTTTCTTATGTACGTGAATTCATCAATAAAAACAGGTATTCATCTATAACTCGGCTGAAAAGTGGCCTTTTCCTTTTAAATTTTCTATTTAAATAGTGTAACTAACTGCTCCGGTAATCCTATACAGTTTTCTTGGTTAATTCTTAACGTTATGTATATAATTTTCCTATTTTCAGTCTCTTATTTACGTGAATTCATCAATAAAAACACGTATTCATCCATAGCACGTCTGAAAATTGGCCTTTTCCTTTAAAATTTTCTATTTAAATAGTGTAACTAATTGCCCTATGTAATCCTATATAGTTTTCTTGGTTAATTCCTAACGTAATTATATATAATTTTCATATTTTCAGTCTCTTATTTACGTGAATTCATCAATAAAAACAGGTATTCATCTATAACTCGGCTGAAAAGTGGCCTTTTCCGTTTAAATTTTCTTTGTTAATAGTGTATTTAACCGCCCCCCGTATTTATCTATAGTTTTTATAATAAATTTCTACCGCTAAAATATTGATTTCCACATAACTCGTTTTCCCATAATCGTAATTTCCTAAAATTTTTAAAATTTTTCAAATCTTCATTTCTTTCGCTTATTTTGCTTTTATTGGGTCCGGATAGTGTAGAAACTACCATCTGCACTCTTATTTGCTTTATAAAACATACAAACTGGAAAAAATCACTATTTACCTAAACCGAGGTATAGTGGTCAATCAATACAATCACATAAATTCAACTATAAATTCGATAATAACTTTTCTAAAAATTGGTATATTTCGTTCAAATCTTCTTTAAATTGTGTAGTTAATTGCTCACCACATTTCCTTATAGTTTTCTCATTAAATTCCTAACGTTATATATTTAATTTTCATATTTTCAGTCTATTTCTTACTTAAATTCGTCAATAAAAACACGTATTCATCTATTGCACGGCTGAAAATAGGCCTTTTCCTTTTAAATTTTCTATTTAAATAGTGTAACTGATTGCCCCCCGTAATCCTGTATAGTTTTCTTGGTTAATTCCTAACTTTATATATATAACTTTCATATTTTCAGTTTCTTATGTACGTGAATTCATCAATAAAAACAGGTATTCATCTATAACTCGGCTGAAAAGTGGCCTTTTCCGTTTAAATTTTCTTTGTAAATAGTATATTTAACCGCCCCCCGTATTTATCTATAGTTTTTATAATAAATTTCTACCGCTAAAATATTGATTTCCACATAATTCGTTTTCCCATAATCGTAATTTCCTAAAATTTTAAAATTTTTCAAATCTTCATTTCTTTCGCTCTTTTTGCTTTTATTAGGTCCGTCTAATGTAGAAAAAACCTATCTGCACTCTTATTTGCTTTATAAAACATACAAAACTTGAAAAATCACTATTTACCTACACCGAGGTATAGTGGTCAATCAATACAATCACATAAATTCAACTATAAATTCGCTAATAACTTTTCTAAAAATTGGTATATTTCGTTCAAATCTTCTTTAAATTGCGTAGTTAATTGATCCTCACATTTTCCTATAGTTTTCTCAGTAAATTCGTAACGTTATATATTTAATTTTCATATTTTCAGTCTATTTCTTACTTAAATTCATCAATAAAAACACGTATTCATCTATTGCACGGCTGAAAATAGGCCTTTTCCTTTTAAATTTTCTATTTAAATAGTGTAACTGATTGCCCCCCGTAATCCTGTATAGTTTTCTTGGTTAATTCCTAACGTTATATATATAACTTTCATATTTTCAGTTTCTTATGTACGTGAATTCATCAATAAAAACAGGTATTCATCTATAACTCGGCTGAAAAGTGGCCTTTTCCGTTTAAATTTTCTTTGTTAATAGTGAATTTAACCGCCTCCCGTATTGATCTATTGTTTTTATAATAAATTTCTACGGCTAAAATATTGATTTCCACATAATACGTTTTCCTATAATCGTAATTTCCTAAAATTTTTCAAATTTTCTAAAATCTTTATTTCTTTCGCTCTTTTTGCTTTTATTAGGTCCGTCTAATGAAGATAAAACCCATCTGCACTCTTATTTGCTTTATAAAACATACAAAACTGGATAAAATCTCTATTTACCTAAACCGAGGTTAGTGGTCAATCAATACAATCACATAAATTCAACTATAAATTCGCTAATAACTTTTCTAAGAATAGGTATTTTTCATTCAAATGGTCTTTAAATTGTGAAGTTAATTGCTCCCCACATTTCCTTATAGTTTTCTCAGTAAATTCTTAACGTTATATATTTAATTTTCATATTTTCAGTCTATTTCTTACTAAAATTCATCAATAAAAACACGTATTCATCTATAGCACGGCTGAAAATTGGCCTTTTCCTTTTAAATTTTCTATTTAAATAGTGTAACCAATTGCTTCTTGTAACCCTATATAGTTTTCTTGGTTAATTCCTAACGTTATATATATAATTTTCATATTTTCAGTCTCGTGTTTACGTGAATTCATCAATAAAAACACATATTCATCTATAGCACGGCTGAAAATTGGCCTTTTCCTTTAATATTTTCTATTTAAATAGTGTAACTAATTGCCCCCTGTAATCCCATATAGTTTTCTTGGTTAAATCCTAACGTAATTATATATATAATTTTCATATATTCAGTCTCTTATTTACGTGAATTCATCAATAAAACACGTATTCATCTATAACTCGGCTGAAAAGTGGCCTTTTCCCTTTAAAATTTTCTATTTTAATAGTGAAACTAACTGCCCCCTGTAATCCTATACAGTTTTCGTGGTTAATTCTTAACGTTATGTATATAATTTTCATATTTTCAGTCTCTTATTTACGTGAATTCATCCATAAAAACAGGTATTCATCTATAACTCGGCTGAAAAGTGGCCTTTTTCTTTCAAAATTTTCTATTTAAATAGTGTAACTAACTGCCCCCCGTAATCCTATACAGTTTTCTTGGTTAATTCTTAACGTTATATATATAATTTTTATATTTTCAGTCTCTTATTTACGTGAATTCATCAATAAAAACACGTATTCATCCATAGCACGGCTGAAAATTGGCCTATTCCTTTAAAATTTTCTATTTAAATAGTGTAACTAATTGCCCTATGTAATCCTATATAGTTTTCTTGGTTAATTCCTAACGTAATTATATATAATTTTCATATTTTCAGTCTCTTATTTACGTGAATTCGTCAATAAAAACAGGTATTCATCTATAACTCGGCTGAAAAGTGGCCTTTTCCGTTTAAATTTTCTTTGTTAATAGTGTATTTAACTGTCCCCCGTATTTATCTATAGTTTTTATAATAAATTTCTACCGCTAAAATATTGATTTCCACATAATTCGTTTTCCCATAATCGTAATTTCCTAAAATTTTTAAAATTTTTCAAATCTTCATTTCTTTCGCTCTTTTTGCTATTATTAGGTCCGTTTAATGTAGAAAAAACCCATCTGCACTCTTATTTGCTTTATAAAACATACAAAACCGGAAAAATCACTATTTACCTACACCGAGGTATAGTGGTCAATCAATACAATCACATAAATTCAACTATAAATTCGCTAATAACTTTTCTAAAAATTGGTATATTTCGTTCAAATCTTCTTTAAATTGCGTAGTTAATTGATCCTCACATTTTCTTATAGTTTTCTCAGTAAATTCGTAACGTTATATATTTAATTTTCATATTTTCAGTCTATTTCTTACTTAAATTCATCAATAAAAACACGTATTCATCTATTGCACGGCTGAAAATAGGCCTTTTCCTTTTAAATTTTCTATTTAAATAGTGTAACTGATTGCCCCCCGTAATCCTGTATAGTTTTCTTGATTAATTCCTAACGTTATATATATAACTTTCATATTTTCAGTTTCTTATGTACGTGAATTCATCAATAAAAACAGGTATTCATCTATAACTCGGCTGAAAAGTGGCCTTTTCCGTTTAAATTTTCTTTGTTAATAGTGAATTTTACCGCCTCCCGTATTTATCTATTGTTTTTATAATAAATTTCTACGGCTAAAATATTGATTTCCACATAATACGTTTTCCTATAATCGTAATTTCCTAAAATTTTTCAAATTTTCTAAAATCTTCATTTCTTTCGCTCTTTTTGCTTTTATTAGGTCCGTCTAATGTAGATAAAACCCATCTGCACTCTTATTTGCTTTATAAAACATACAAAACTGGATAAAATCTCTATTTTCCTAAACCGAGGTATAGTGGTCAATCAATACAATCACATAAATTCAACTATAAATTCGCTAATAACTTTTCTAAGAATAGGTATTTTTCGTTCAAATTGTCTTTAAATTGTGAAGTTAATTGCTCACCACATTTCCTTATAGTTTTCTCAGTAAATTCTTAACGTTATATATTTAATTTTCATATTTTCAGTCTATTTCTTACTTAAATTCATCAATAAAAACACGTATTCATCTATAGCACGGCTGAAAATATGCCTTTTCCTTTTAAATTTTCTATTTAAATAGTGTAACCAATTGCTCCTTGTAACCCTATATAGTTTTCTTGGTTAATTCCTAACGTTATATATATAATTTTCATATTTTCAGTCTCTTATTTACGTGAATTCATCAATAAAAACACGTATTCATCTATAGCACGGCTGAAAATTGGCCTTTTCCTTTAAAATTTTCTATTTAAATAGTGTAACTAATTGCCCCCTGTAATCCCATATAGTTTTCTTGGTTAAATCCTAACGTAATTATATATATAATTTTCATATATTCAGTCTCTTATTTACGTGAATTCATCAATAAAACACGTATTCATCTATAACTCGGCTGAAAAGTGGCCTTTTCCCTTTAAAATTTTCTATTTTAATAGTGTAACTAACTGCCCCCTGTAATCCTATACAGTTTTCGTGGTTAATTCTTAACGTTATGTTTATAATTTTCATATTTTCAGTCTCTTATTTACGTGAATTCATCAATAAAAACAGGTATTCATCTTTAACTTGGCTGAAAAGTGGCCTTTTTCTTTCAAAATTTTCTATTTAAATAGTGTAACTAACTGCTCCCGTAATCCTATACAGTTTTCTTGGTTAATTCTTAACGTTATGTATATAATTTTCTTATTTTCAGTCTCTTATTTACGTGAATTCATCAATAAAAACACGTATTCATCCATAGCACTGCTGAAAATAGGCCTTTTCCTTTTAAATTTTCTATTTAAATAGTGTAACTGATTGCCCCCCGTAATCCTGTATAGTTTTCTTGATTAATTCCTAACGTTATATATATAACTTTCATATTTTCAGTTTCTTATGTACGTGAATTCATCAATAAAAACAGGTATTCATCTATAACTCGGCTGAAAAGTGGCCTTTTCCTTTTAAATTTTCTATTTAAATAGTGTAACTAACTGCTCCGGTAATCCTATACAGTTTTCTTGGTTAATTCTTAACGTTATGTATATAATTTTCCTATTTTCAGTCTCTTATTTACGTGAATTCATCAATAAAAACACGTATTCATCCATAGCACGGCTGAAAATTGGCCTTTTCCTTTAAAATTTTCTATTTAAATAGTGTAACTAATTGCCCTATGTAATCCTATATAGTTTTCTTGGTTAATTCCTAACGTAATTATATATAATTTTCATATTTTCAGTCTCTTATTTACGTGAATTCATCAATAAAAACAGGTATTCATCTATAACTCGGCTGAAAAGTGGCCTTTTCCGTTTAAATTTTCTTTGTTAATGGTGTATTTAACCGCCCCCCGTATTTATCTATAGTTTTTATAATAAATTTCTACCGCTAAAATATTGATTTCCACATAACTCGTTTTCCCATAATCGTAATTTCCTAAAATTTTTAAAATTTTTCAAATCTTCATTTCTTTCGCTTATTTTGCTTTTATTGGGTCCGGATAGTGTAGAAACTACCATCTGCACTCTTATTTGCTTTATAAAACATACAAACTGGAAAAAATCACTATTTACCTAAACCGAGGTATAGTGGTCAATCAATACAATCACATAAATTCAACTATAAATTCGATAATAACTTTTCTAAAAATTGGTATATTTCGTTCAAATCTTCTTTAAATTGTGTAGTTAATTGCTCACCACATTTCCTTATAGTTTTCTCATTAAATTCCTAACGTTATATATTTAATTTTCATATTTTCAGTCTATTTCTTACTTAAATTCGTCAATAAAAACACGTATTCATCTATTGCACGGCTGAAAATAGGCCTTTTCCTTTTAAATTTTCTATTTAAATAGTGTAACTGATTGCCCCCCGTAATCCTGTATAGTTTTCTTGGTTAATTCCTAACTTTATATATATAACTTTCATATTTTCAGTTTCTTATGTACGTGAATTCATCAATAAAAACAGGTATTCATCTATAACTCGGCTGAAAAGTGGCCTTTTCCGTTTAAATTTTCTTTGTAAATAGTATATTTAACCGCCCCCCGTATTTATCTATAGTTTTTATAATAAATTTCTACCGCTAAAATATTGATTTCCACATAATTCGTTTTCCCATAATCGTAATTTCCTAAAATTTTAAAATTTTTCAAATCTTCATTTCTTTCGCTCTTTTTGCTTTTATTAGGTCCGTCTAATGTAGAAAAAACCTATCTGCACTCTTATTTGCTTTATAAAACATACAAAACTTGAAAAATCACTATTTACCTACACCGAGGTATAGTGGTCAATCAATACAATCACATAAATTCAACTATAAATTCGCTAATAACTTTTCAAAAAATTGGTATATTTCGTTCAAATCTTCTTTAAATTGCGTAGTTAATTGCTCCCCACATTGCCTTATAGTTTTCTCAGTAAATTCGTAACGTTATATATTTTATTTTCATATTTTCAGTCTATTTCTTACATAAATTCATCAATAATAACACGTATTCATCTATTTCACGGCTGAAAATAGGCCTTTTCCTTTTAAATTTTCTATTTAAATAGTGTAACCAATTGCTCCTTGTAACCCTATATAGCTTTCTTGGTCAATTCCTAACGTAATTATATATATAATTTTCATATTTTCAGTCTTATTTACTATAACTCTGCTGAAAAGTGGCCTTTTCCTTTTAAATTTTCTATTTTAGTAGTGTAACTAACTGCCCCCTGTAATCCTATACAGTTTTCTTGGTTAATTCTTAACGTTATGTATATAATTTTCATATTTTCAGTCTCTTATTTACGTGAATTCATCAATAAAAACAGGTATTCGTCTATAACTCGGCTGAAAAGTGGCCTTTTCCTTTTAAATTTTCTATTTAAATAGTGTAACTAACTGCTCCCGTAATCCTATACAGTTTTCTTGGTTAATTCTTAACGTTATGTATATAATTTTCTTATTTTCATTCTCTTATTTACGTGAATTCATCAATAAAAACACGTATTCATCCATAGCATTGTTATGTGAATAAGTCAACTAGCGCCATCTAGTGTCAGGAGCGAGAGCGGGGGGGGCTTTGCAGAGAATGACATCGCCGATCTCTCGACCAACAGCGCCACCCGAGGAACTAAGTTTCTAGAAAATCTATACTCGAGCTCTCGGTACCTTACGCGTGTTTACTTGAACATTCCGGATGTTTTGCTGATTTGAATAAATAGATGGCGCAAGATGCGATCGGGACAGAGTTTAACTCGGCGACACAAGCGAAGCTTCGGAGCGAAATTAAGTGATTTAGTGTGTTTAATTATTAGTGTTTTTTTACTTTAATTTGTATAAAGTAAATTAAAGTGTTAATTTAGGTAATTTTATCGGCAATTTTTATTGTCACGAACCCTAAGCTCGTAACAATTGGTGTCAGAAGTGGGATAAAATCATGCCGATTTTACCTAAGGAGGAAACGGAGGGTGTCCGTACCCGAAGTCAACGCCAGCAGGAGACGGACCAACGAAGATTTGGTGGTGCAACGCCGCAGACGTCGGAGGGCGAGCGGCCGGCAACGGATGCCGGTCCGTCCGTAGCTCCTGTATCTGCAGCACCTGATTTAGGCACCCTGATGGTGATGCTGCAGGAGCAGGCTCGCCAGCAGGCGGAACAGGTCCGTCAGTTGAAAGAGCAGCTGCAAAGCGGACAGGAGGTACAGGCCCGTCAGCACGCGGAACAGGCTCGTCGGTCGGAAGAACAGATGCTCCTCATGAAGGACCTTCACGCTATCTTTGGGAAAGAGATAAGGCAGGTGAAGGATAGGGTTGCTCAACACGACAACCGTCTGTCGGAAGCTGAAACCCGAATCGAAGAACATGAAACCCGAATCAACCATGTGAACCATCGGGTTGACAACGTGATGGCCGACATGAAGAAGTCACTGGACGAACTCAAACTTGGAGATGGAGCTACAGCTCCCGCAGTAGCTACAACACCTTCGCTACGTGGGTTCAAGGTGCCACCGTTCGACGGTACCTCTTCCTGGTCAGCCTACAAAATTCAGTTCGAAGCTGTTATGAAGGCGAACGGCTGGAATAAAAATCAGGCCATGACTGCTCTCACACTAGGCCTGCGCGACCAGGCCTTGACAGTTCTGGAAGCTCTCGGTGAGGAAGTGACTTATGAGCAACTCCTTGAGGCATTGGAGGCGAGATACGGCGACGCTCACCTGGAACACGTCTTTCGTGCGCAGCTTAAAGATCGTGTGCAGCGCATCAACGAAAACCTGCAGCAGTGGGCTCTAGAAGTGGAGAAGCTGGTGCGAAAAGCATACCGGTCTGTACCTGCGCTCATTGAAGGGAACCTGGTGCAGACATTCATCGACGGCATCCGCGACCTGGAAGTCAGAGCTGCTGTGAGGCTCGGGCACCACGAGACGCTTAAGGACGCCTTGGCCCATGCACTGGAGGTAGAAGCCGTGCGGCAGGATCATCGTTCCCATCGCGTCAGGGAGGTTGCAGTAGCTACAGTTCGCGACCGCAACAAAGGATACAGCCCTAGGTGCTATGGCTGTGGGGAAAAGGGCCATCTTCGATCCAGCTGCCCAAAGCGAAACCTAGAAAGGGAAGGTGAACGATCCCAGGAGGGTAGTGCGGCCAACAGCACCGCCCAGCAGCAGCAGGGAAACGAGTAAAAGCCAGAACCGCGGGGCGGGTGCTGGCTGACGTTAAAAGAGCCCCAAGGATCTCGATCTCACAAACCCATGATGGGAACAGTCTAATCATCAAGGGCGAGGTCAACGGAATGCCGTGTAAACTGACCATAGACACTGGAGCCTCTCGTACGGTTGTTAGTTCCCAACTTATAAGTCAGTTCCTTGGGGACTCCACATACAACCGAGAACGCATTAATTTGGTAACAGCCACCGGTCAGCGTATACCCGTCCGTGGAGAGAAGGAGATGGAGTTGAAGCTTGGCAACGTGATCTACCTGCATAATGTCATCGTGGCTGATATAATGGACGACTGCATCCTAGGCTTAGACTTTATGAGGAATAATTGTTGCGAGATCGACGTTAAGCAAGGTGTTTTGAAATGTGGACAGGAGGAACTTTTTATGGAAGGTGCGTTACCAGGTAACGTGTACAGCATCAAGAAGATTGTTCTTCCGCCTAGATCGGAAACGATTATTCCGGTTAGTCTTCCTCGGAACACTGGGCAAGCTCACCGTTGTGTACTTGTGGAAAGGGTAAACAATGTCCTTCCATGGAAAGTAGCTCGAACCTTGGTCAGGACCACTGACATCTCAGGAGTACGTGTGCTGAACCTTTGCGACCAGGAACAGATTATAGAAAAAGGCACACTGATTGGTACTTGTGAGGAAGTGGATTGGTTACGTCGGTGCCAATATCTATCGACTGGGACCCCCAGCAAGGATGCAGAAACGAGAGTGACCACACTTTTGGAAGACTGTCGCAGTGTTCTCTCCCCGAACGAATTGGTCAAGGCGAAGAAGTTGTTACTCAAGTACGCCGATGTATTCTCATCAAACGATGCTGACATAGGAAAGACTGGTTTAGTTCAACACAAAATAAACACAGGTGAAGAGTTGCCTATCCGTCAGCGGCCAAGACGATTGCCGGTAGCACGTGAAAAGGAAGTGGAAACCATGATTGAAGGAATGGTGAAGGATGGTGTTATTGAACCTTCCTCTAGTCCATGGTGTTCGCCAGTGGTGCTGGTGAAAAAGAAGGATGGCAGCATGCGGTTTTGTGTTGATTACCGCCGTCTGAACGACGTTACAAAGAAGGACAGCTATCCCTTGCCAAGAATTGATGACACGCTGGACATGCTTACAGGAGTAAAATGGTTTAGCACGCTGGATCTAAAAAGTGGCTACTGGCAAGTTGAAATTGACCCCAAGGACAAGGAGAAAACTGCGTTCTCGACGGGAAAGGGTCTGTGGCAATTCAAAGTAATGCCGTTTGGGTTGTGCAATGCTCCAGCAACGTTTGAAAGGCTGATGGAACTTGTACTTACCGGGCTAATTGGCGATGCCTGTCTGGTCTACTTGGATGACATCATCATCGTGGGCCGTACGTTTGAGGAACACCTTGAAAACCTGGGACGCGTGCTCATGAAGATTCAGAGTGCCAATCTCAAGCTGAGTCCGAAGAAATGTTCACTGTTCAAACGGCAAGTCAAGTTTTTGGGGTATGTTGTGTCGGAAGAAGGTATCCGCACGGATCCAGAGAAAATTGCAGCTGTAAAGGATTGGCCGGTTCCAAAAGACAAGACGCAGGTTAGAGCATTTTTGGGTTTGTGCTCCTATTACCGGCGATTTGTGAAGAACTTTGCAGATATAGCCAAACCTCTGCATAAGCTAACCGAGGAGAAGCGACATTTCTGCTGGGATGAAAGTTGTAATATCGCATTCCAGGAGCTCAAGGACCGTCTGTGCAAAATACCTATTTTGGGATACCCTGATGCAAGCAAAGAATTTGTAGTTGACACAGACGCAAGTGATATAGGACTTGGCGGTGTGTTGTCTCAACGGAATGGTGACCAAGAGGTCGTGATAGCGTACTTCAGCAAGTCGTTGTCAAAACCGGAAAGGAACTATTGTGTCACAAGACGCGAATTGCTAGCTGTGGTAAAGTCGTTGCAGCATTTTAGCAAATATCTTCTGGGGCGAAAATTTCACTTACGAACTGACCATGCTGCACTAAAATGGCTATTGCAGTTTAAAAATCCAGAAGGACAAGTTGCGAGGTGGATTGAACTACTGCAGGAATACGACTTTGAGATCGAACATCGCAGCGGGAAATCTCATGGCAACGCAGATGCATTATCACGAAGACCTTGTCCTGAAGATTGCAAACATTGTACTAGGCAAGAGAGTAAGGTAGTAGTATCCGTGAGGATGCTCAGGGCAGACCACCTCAGCAACGAGTGGAAGGACAGCTTACAACGTGCACAGCAGGAAGATCCGGACATCAAGCCGATCCTGGAATGGATGAAGGCCAGTGCTCCCAAGCCCAAGTGGAGCGACGTCTCAGCGATGAGTTCGATCACTAAAAGCTATTGGGCCCAGTGGGATAGCTTGCTGCTTCAGGATGGAGTTCTGTGCCGTAAATGGGAAAATGTTCGGGGAGACAGCTGTCATTTACAAATGGTTGTCCCTAAAGCTAAAGTACCGGATGTTCTACAGCTGTACCATAATGATTATTCAGGAGGCCATCTGGGAGTTAAACGAACTCTACTGAAGATCCGAGAACGGTTTTACTGGGTCCACTGTCGAAACGATGTCGAGGACTGGTGTCGCAAATGTACAAGTTGTGCGGCTGTAAAGGGACCTCAGACTCGTAGTAGAGGTGCATTGAAGTTGTACAATGTTGGTGCACCATGGGAGAGAATAGCCATTGACGTGGCGGGGCCGTTTCCGGAGAGTGAAAGCGGTAACAAGTATTTCATGGTTGTAATGGATTACTTCACTAAGTGGCCAGAAGTTTTCGCCATTCCAAATCAAGAAGCTTCAACAGTTGCAGATAAACTAGTTCATGAAGTCTTCTGTCGTTTTGGAGTACCTTTAGAGATTCACAGCGATCAAGGAAGGAATTTTGAGTCTCAAATATTCCAGGAAACTTGCCGAGTTATGGGTACTCATAAAACAAGAACGACTTCTTATCACCCGCAATCTGATGGAATGGTGGAACGATTTAATCAGACATTGGAGAGGTACCTAGCAAAAGTTGTGGACAATCGGCAACGAGATTGGGACAAGCACATACAACCGTTTTTGTTGTCATATCGAAGTTCTGTTCACGAAAGTACGGCAGTGACACCAGCTTTCGCAAACTTTGGAAGAGAATTACGGCTGCCTGCAGACCTGATCACTGGGATACCACCTGATGCCCCACGCAGTATAACCGATTACGCATATGACTTGCGGAACAAAATGAATGACATTTATGAGCACGTCAGACAATCGGGCCAGCAAATGTCTGAGAAAATGAAAACCCGGTATGACCGCAAAATGAACAATAAAGGGTGCAACGAAGGTTCATTAGTGTGGTTGCACAATCCAGTCCGCAGCAAAGGGAAATCTCCTAAGCTTCAAGCTAAATGGGATGGCCCGTACCGGATTGTAACCAGGATCAACGATGTGACCTACCGGATACAGAAAGGCGCAAGAGGGACTCCTAAGATCGTCCATGTGGATCGCTTGGCGCGTTATTATGGGACCGATAATGCTCGGGACGAGCATGTCTTAGGAGGGGGCAGTGTTATGTGAATAAGTCAACTAGCGCCATCTAGTGTCAGGAGCGAGAGCAGGGGGGGCTTTGCAGAGAATGACATCGCCGATCTCTCGACCAACAGCGCCACCCGAGGAACTAAGTTTCTAGAAAATCTATACTCGAGCTCTCGGTACCTTACGCGTGTTTACTTGAACATTCCGGATGTTTTGCTGATTTGAATAAATAGATGGCGCAAGATGCGATCGGGACAGAGTTTAACTCGGCGACACAAGCGAAGCTTCGGAGCGAAATTAAGTGATTTAGTGTGTTTAATTATTAGTGTTTTTTTACTTTAATTTGTATAAAGTAAATTAAAGTGTTAATTTAGGTAATTTTATCGGCAATTTTTATTGTCACGAACCCTAAGCTCGTAACAGCACGGCTGAAAATTGGCCTTTTCCTTTAAAATTTTCTATTTAAATAGTGTAACTAATTGCCCTCTGTAATCCTATATAGTTTTCTTGGTTAATTCCTAACGTAATTATATATAATTTTCATATTTTCAGTCTCTTATTTACGTGAATTCGTCAATAAAAACAGGTATTCATCTATAACTCGGCTGAAAAGTGGCCTTTTCCGTTTAAATTTTCTTTGTTAATAGTGTATTTAACTGCCCCCCGTATTTATCTATAGTTTTTATAATAAATTTCTACCGCTAAAATATTGATTTCCACATAATTCGTTTTCCCATAATCGTAATTTCCTAAAATTTTTAAAATTTTTCAAATCTTCATTTCTTTCGCTCTTTTTGCTATTATTAGGTCCGTTTAATGTAGAAAAAACCCATCTGCACTCTTATTTGCTTTATAAAACATACAAAACCGGAAAAATCACTATTTACCTACACCGAGGTATAGTGATCAATCAATACAATCACATAAATTCAACTATAAATTCGCTAATAACTTTTCTAAAAATTGGTATATTTCGTTCAAATCTTCTTTAAATTGCGAAGTTAATTGCTCTTCACATTGCCTTATAGTTTTCTCAGTAAATTCGTAACGTTATATATTTAATTTTCATATTTTCAGTCTATTTCTTACATAAATTCATCAATAAAAACACGTATTCATCTATTTCACGGCTGAAAATAGGCCTTTTCCTTTTAAATTTTCTATTTAAATAGTGTAACCAATTGCTCCTTGTAACCCTATATAGTTTTCTTGGTCAATTCCTAACGTAATTATGTATATAATTTTCATATTTTCAGTCTTATTTACTATAACTCTGCTGAAAAGTGGCCTTTTCCTTTTAAATTTTCTATTTTAATAGTGTAACTAACTGCCCCCTGTAATCCTATACAGTTTTCTTGGTTAATTCTTAACCTTATGTATATAATTTTCATATTTTCAGTCTCTTATTTACGTGAATTCATCAATAAAAACAGGTATTCGTCTATAACTCGGCTGAAAAGTGGCCTTTTCCTTTTAAATTTTCTATTTAAATAGTGTAACTAACTGCTCCCGTAATCCTATACAGTTTTCTTGGTTAATTCTTAACGTTATGTATATAATTTTCTTATTTTCATTCTCTTATTTACGTGAATTCATCAATAAAAACACGTATTCATCCGTAGCACGGCTGAAAATTGGCCTTTTCCTTTAAAATTTTCTATTTAAATAGTGTAACTAATTGCCCTCTGTAATCCTATATAGTTTTCTTGGTTAATTCCTAACGTAATTATATATAATTTTCATATTTTCAGTCTCTTATTTACGTGAATTCGTCAATAAAAACAGGTATTCATCTATAACTCGGCTGAAAAGTGGCCTTTTCCGTTTAAATTTTCTTTGTTAATAGTGTATTTAACTGCCCCCCGTATTTATCTATAGTTTTTATAATAAATTTCTACCGCTAAAATATTGATTTCCACATAATTCGTTTTCCCATAATCGTAATTTCCTAAAATTTTTAAAATTTTTCAAATCTTCATTTCTTTCGCTCTTTTTGCTATTATTAGGTCCGTTTAATGTAGAAAAAACCCATCTGCACTCTTATTTGCTTTATAAAACATACAAAACCGGAAAAATCACTATTTACCTACACCGAGGTATAGTGATCAATCAATACAATCACATAAATTCAACTATAAATTCGCTAATAACTTTTCTAAAAATTGGTATATTTCGTTCAAATCCTCTTTAAATTGCGTAGTTAATTGATCCTCACATTTTCTTATAGTTTTCTCAGTAAATACGTAACGTTATATATTTAATTTTCATATTTTCAGTCTATTTCTTACTTAAATTCATCAATAAAACCATGTATTCATCTATTGCACGGCTGAAAATAGGCCTTTTCCTTTTAAATTTTCTATGTAAATAGTGTAACTGATTGCCCTTCGTAATCCTGTATAGTTTTCTTGGTTAATTCCTAACGTTATATATATAACTTTCATATTTTCAGTTTCTTATTTACGTGAATTCATCAATAAAAACAGGTATTCATCTATAACTCGGCTGAAAAGTGGCCTTTTCCGTTTAAATTTTCTTTGTTAATAGTGAATTTAACCGCCTCCCGTATTTATCTATTGTTTTTATAATAAATTTTTACGGCTAAAATATTGATTTCCACATAATACGTTTTCCTGTAATCGTAATTTCCTAAGATTTTTCAAATTTTTCAAATCTTCATTTCTTTCGCTCTTTTTGCTTTTATTAGGTCCGTCTAATGTAGATAAAACCTATCTGCACTCTTATTTGCTTTATAAAACATACAAAACCGGAAAAATCACTATTTACCTACACCGAGGTATAGTGATCAATCAATACAATCACATAAATTCAACTATAAATTCGCTAATAACTTTTCTAAAAATTGGTATATTTCGTTCAAATCTTCTTTAAATTGCGTAGTTAATTGATCCTCACATTTTCTTATAGTTTTCTCAGTAAATACGTAACGTTATATATTTAATTTTCATATTTTCAGTCTATTTCTTACTTAAATTCATCAATAAAAACACGTATTCATCTATTGCACGGCTGAAAATAGGCCTTTTCCTTTTAAATTTTCTATGTAAATAGTGTAACTGATTGCCCCCCGTAATCCTGTATAGTTTTCTTGGTTAATTCCTAACGTTATATATATAACTTTCATATTTTCAGTTTCTTATTTACGTGAATTCATCAATAAAAACAGGTATTCATCTATAACTCGGCTGAAAAGTGGCCTTTTCCGTTTAAATTTTCTTTGTTAATAGTGAATTTAACCGCCTCCCGTATTTATCTATTGTTTTTATAATAAATTTTTACGGCTAAAATATTGATTTCCACATAATACGTTTTCCTATAATCGTAATTTCCTAAAATTTTTCAAATTTTTCAAAATCTTCATTTCTTTCGCTCTTTTTGCTTTTATTAGGTCCGTCTAATGTAGATAAAACCCATCTGCACTCTTATTTGCTTTATAAAACATACAACACTGGATAAAATCTCTATTTACCTAAACCGAGGTATAGTGGTGAATCAATACAATCACATAAATTCAACTATAAATTCGCTAATAACTTTTCTAAAAATAGGTATTTTTCGTTCAAATGGTCTTTAAATTGTGAAGTTAATTTCTCCCCACATTTCCTTATAGTTTTCTCAGTAAATTCGTAACGTTATATATTTAATTTTCATATTTTCAGTCTATTTCTTACTTAAATTCACCGAGGTATAGTGATCAATCAATACAATCACATAAATTCAACTATAAATTCGCTAATAACTTTTCTAAAAATTGGTATATTTCGTTCAAATCTTCTTTAAATTGCGTAGTTAATTGATCCTCACATTTTCTTATAGTTTTCTCAGTAAATACGTAACGTTATATATTTAATTTTCATATTTTCAGTCTATTTCTTACTTAAATTCATCAATAAAAACACGTATTCATCTATAGCACGGCTGAAAATTGGCCTTTTCCTTTTAAATTTTCTATTTAAATAGTGTAACCAATTGCTCCTTGTAACCCTATATAGTTTTCTTGGTTAATTCCTAACGTTATATATATAATTTTCATATTTTCAATCTCTTATTTACGTGAATTCATCAATAAAAACACGTATTCATCTATAGCACGGCTGAAAATTGGCCTTTTCCTTTAAAATTTTCTATTTAAATAGTGTAACTAATTGCCCCCTGTAATCCCATATAGTTTTCTTGGTTAATTCCTAGCGTAATTATATATATAATTTTCATATATTCAGTCTCTTATTTACGTGAATTCATCAATAAAACACGTATTCATCTATAACTCGGCTGAAAAGTGGCCTTTTCCCTTTAAAATTTTCTATTTTAATAGTGTAACTAACTGCCCCCTGTAATCCTATACAGTTTTCGTGGTTAATTTTTAACGTTATGTATATAATTTTCATATTTTCAGTCTCTTATTTACTTGAATTCATCAATAAAAACAGGTATTCATCTATAACTCGGCTGAAAAGTGGCCTTTTTCTTTCAAAATTTTCTATTTAAATAGTGTAACTTACTGCCCCCCGTAATCCTATACAGTTTTCTTGGTTAATTCTTAACGTTATATATATAATTTTCTTATTAGGTCCGTCTAGTGTAGAAACTACCATCTGCACTCTTATTTGCTTTATAAAACATACAAACTGGAAAAATCACTATTTACCTAAACCGAGGTATAGTGGTCAATCAATACAATCACAGAAATTCAACTATAAATTCGATAATAACTTTTCTAAAAATTGGTATATTTCGTTCAAATCAACTTTAAATTATAAAGTCAATTGCTCCACATATTTCCTTATAGTTTTCTCAGTAAATTCGTAACGTTATATATTTAATTTTCATATTTTTACTCTATTTCTTACTTAAATTCATCAATAAAAACACGTATTCATCTATAGCACGGCTGAAAATAGGCCTTTTTCTTTTAACTTTTCTATTTAAATAGTGTAACTAATTCATCCCCGTAATCCTATATAGTTTTCTTGGTTAATTCCTAACGTTATATATATAATTGTCATAATTTCTCTCTCCTATTTACGTGAATTCATCAATAAAAACACGTATTCATCCAGAGCACGGCTGAAAATTGGCATTTCCTTTAAAATTTTCTATTTAAATAGTGTAACTAATAGCCCCCTGTAATTCTATATGGTTTTCTTGGTTAATTCCTTACGTAATTATATATATAATTTTCATATTT
Organism: Parnassius smintheus behrii; assembly: GCA_036936625.1. Classification (NCBI taxonomy): domain Eukaryota; kingdom Metazoa; phylum Arthropoda; class Insecta; order Lepidoptera; family Papilionidae; genus Parnassius; species Parnassius smintheus. Next base: position 519,052 of record JAUPFT010000030.1, read on the forward strand.
TCAGTCTCTTATTTACGTGAATTCATCAATAAAAACACGTATTCTTCTATAACTCGGCTGAAAATTGGCTTTTCCTTTAAAATTTTCTATTTAAATCGTGTAACTAATAGCCCCCTGTAATTCTATATAGTTTTCTTGGTTAATACCTAACGTAATTATATATATAATTTTCATATTTACAGTCTCTTATTTACGTGAATTCATCAACAAAAACACGTATTCATCTATAACTCGGCTGAAAAGTGGCCTTTTCCTTTTAAATTTTCTATTTTAATAGTGTAACTAACTGCTCTCCGTAATCCTATACAGTTTTCTTGGTTAATTCTTAACGTTATGTATATAATTTTCATATTTTCATTCTCTTATTTACGTGAATTTATCAATAAAAACTGGTATTCATCTATAACTCGGCTGAAAAGTGGCCTTTTCCTTTTAAATTTTCTATTTAAATAGGGTAACTAACTGCCCTCCGTAATCCTTTACAGTTTTCTAGGTTAATTCTTAACGTTATATATATAATTTTCATATTTTCAGTCTCTTATTTACGTGAATTCATCAATAAAAACACGTATTCATTTATACCACGGCTGAAAATTGGCTTTTTCCTTTAAAATTTTCTATTTAAATAGTGTAACTAATTGCCCCCTGTAATCCTATATAGTTTTCCTGGTTAATTCCTAACGACATTATATATATATATAATTTTCATATTTTCAGTCTCTTATTTACGTGAATTCATCAATAAAAACAAGTATTCATCTATACCACGGCTGATAATTGGCCTTTTCCTTTAAAATTTTCTATTTAAAAGGTGTAACTAATAGCCCCCTGTAATCCTATATAGTTTTCTTGGTTAATTCCTAACGTAATTATATATATATATATATATATATATATATATATATATATATATATATATATATATATATATATATATATATAATTTTCATATTTTCAGTCTCTTATTTACGTGAATTCATCAATAAAAACAAGTATTCATCTATAGCACGGCTGAAAATCGGCCTTTTCCTTTTAAATTTTCTATTTGAATAGTGTAACCAATTGCCCCCCGTAATCCTATACAGTTTTCTTGGTTAATTCTTAACGTTATATATATAATTTTCATATTTTCATTCTCATATTTACGTGAATTCATCAATAAAAACACGTATTCATCTTTAACTCGGCTGAAAAGTGGCCTTTTCCTTTTAAATTTTCTATTTCAGTAGTGTAACTAACTGGCCTCCGTAACCCTACACAGTTTTCTTGGTTAATTCTTAACGTTATGTATATAATTTTCATATTTTCAGTCTCTAATTTACGTGAATTCATCAATAAAAACAGGTATTCATCTATAACTCGGCTTAAAAGTGGCCTTTTCCTTTTAAATTTTCTATTTAAATAGTGTAACTAACTGCCCCTCGTAATCCTATACAGTTTTCTTGGTTAATTCTTAACGTTATATATATATATATATATATATATATATATATATATATATATATATATATATATATATATATATATATATATATATATATATATATATATATATAATTTTCATATTTTCAGTCTCTTTTTTACGTGAATTCATCAATAAAAACAGGTATTCATCTATAACTCGGCTGAAAAATGGCCTTTTCCGTTAAAATTTTCTTTGTTAATAGTGTATTTAACCGCTCCTCGTATTTATCTATAGTTTTTATAATAAATTTCTACCGCTAAAATATTGATTTCCACATAATTCGTTTTCCCATAATCGTAATTTCCTAAAAGTTTTAAAATTTTTCAAATCTTCATATCTTTCGCTTATTTTGCTTTTATTGGGGTCCGGCTAGTGTAGAAACTACCATCTGCACTCTTATTTGCTTTATAAAACATACAAACTGGAAAAAATCACTATTTACCTAAACCGAGGTATAGTGGTCAATCAATACAATCACATAAATTCAACTATAAATTCGATAATAACTTTTCTAAAAATTGGTATTTTTCGTTCAAATCAACTTTAAATTATAAAGTCAATTGCTCCACATATTTCCTTATAGTTTTCTAATTAAATTCCTAACGTTATATATTTAATTTTCATATTTTCAGTCTATTTCTTACTTAAATTCGTCAATAAAAACACGTATTCATCTATAGCACGGCTAAAAATCGGCCCTTTCCTTTTAAATTTTCTATTTGAATAGTGTAATCAATTGCCTCTCGTAATCCTATATAGTTTTCTTGGTTAATTCCTAACGTTAAATATATATAATTTTCATATTTTCGGTCTCTTATTTACGTGAATTCATCAATAAAAATACGTATTCATCTATAGCACGGCTGAAAATTGGCCTTTTCCTTTAAAATTTTCTATTTAAATAGTGTAACTAATTGCCTTCTGTAATCCTATATAGTTTTCCTGGGTAATTCCTAACGTAATTATATATATAATTTTCATATTTTCAGTCTCTTATTTACGTGAATTCGTCAATAAAAACACGTATTCATTTATAACTGGGCTGAAAAGTGTCCTTTTCCTTTTAAACTTTCTATTTAAATAGTGTAACTAACTGCTCCCCGTAATCCTATACAGTTTTCTTGGTTAATTCTTAACGTTATATATATAATTTTCATATTTTCAGTCTCTTATTGACGTGAATTCATCAATAAAAACAGGTATTCATCTATAACTCGGCTGAAAAGTGGCCTTTTCCGTTTAAATTTTCTTTGTTAATAGTGTATTTAACCGCCCCCCGTATTTATCTATAGTTTTTATAATAAATTTCTACCGCTAAAATATTGATTTCCACATAACTCGTTTTCCCATAATCGTAATTTCCTAAACTTTTTAAAATTTTTCAAATCTTCATTTCTTTCGCTTATTTTGCTTTTATTGGGTCCGGATAGTGTAGAAACTACCATCTGCACTCTTATTTGCTTTATAAAACGTACAAACTGGAAAAAATCACTATTTACCTAAACCGAGGTATAGTGGTCAATCAATACAATCACATAAATTCAACTATAAATTCGATAATAACTTTTCTAAAAATTGGTATATTTCGTTCAAATCTTCTTTAAATTGTGTAGTTAATTGCTCACCACATTTCCTTATAGTTTTCTCATTAAATTCCTAACGTTATATATTTAATTTTCATATTTTCAGTCTATTTCTTACTTAAATTCGTCAATAAAAACACGTATTCATCTATAGCACGGCTAAAAATCGGCCTTTTCCTTTTAAATTTTCTATTTGAATAGTGCAACCAATTGCTTTTCGTAATCCTATATAGTTTTCTTGGTTAATTCCTAACGTTATATATATATATATATATATATATATATATATATATATATATATATATATATATATATATATATATATATATATATATATATATATATATAATTTTCATATTTTCAGTCTCTTATTTATGTGAATTTATCAATAAAAACACGTATTCATCTATAACTCGGCTGAAAAGTGGGCTTTTTCTTTTAAATTTTCTATTTTAATAGTGTAACTAACTGCTCTCCGTAATCCTATACAGTTTTCTTGGTTAATTCTTAACGTTTTGTATATAATTTTCATATTTTCAGTCTCTTATTTACGTGAATTTATCAATAAAAACTGGTATTCATCTATAACTCGGCTGAAAAGTGGCCTTTTCCTTTTAAATTTTCTATTTAAGTAGTGTAACTATCTGCCTCCCGTAATCCTATACAGTTTTCTTGGTTAATTCTTAACGTTATATATATAATTTTTATATTTTCAGTCTCTTATTTACGTGAATTCATAAATAAAAACACGTATTCATCTATAGCACGGCTGAAAATTGGCCTTTTCCTTTAAAACTTTCTATTTAAATAGTGTAACTAATTGTCGCCTGTAATCCTATATAGTTTTCTTGATTAATTCCTTACGTAATTATATACATAATTTTCGTATTTTCAGTCTCTTATTTACGTGAATTCATCAATAAAAACACGTATTCATCTATAGCACGGCTGAAAATCGGCCTTTTCCTTTTAAATTTTCTATTTGAATAGTGTAACCAATTACCTCTGGTAATCCTATATAGTTTTCTTGGTTAATTCCTAACGTTATATATATATATATATATATATATATATATATATATATATATATATATATATATATATATATATATATATATATATATATATATATATATATATATATATATATATATATATATATATATATATATGTATATAATTTTCATATTTTCAGTCTATTTCTTACTTAAATTCGTCAATAAAAACACGTATTCGTCTATAGCACGGCTGAAAATCGGCCTTTTCCTTTTAAATTTTCTATTTGAATAGTGTAACCAATTGCATCTCGTAATCCTTTTTAGTTTTCTTGGTTAATTCCTAACGTTATATATATAATTTTCATATTTTCAGTCTCTTATTTACGTGAATTCATCAATAAAAACACGTATTCATCTATAACTTGGCCGAAAAGTGCCCTTTTCAATTTAAACTTTCTATTTAAATAGTGTAACTAACTGGCCCCTGTAATCCTATACAGTTTTCTTGGTTAATTCTTAACGTTATATATATAATTTTCATATTTTCAGTCTCTTATTTACGTGAATTCATCAATAAAAACAGGTATTCATCTATAGCTTTTATTGGGTCCGGCTAGTGTTGAAACTACCATCTGCACTCTTATTTGCTTTATAAAACATACAAATTGGAAAAAATCACTATTTACCTAAACCGAGGTATAGTGGTCAATCAATACAATCACATAAATTCAACTATAAATTCGATAATAACTTTTCTAAAAATTGGTATATTTCGTTCAAATCTTCTTTAAATTGCGTAGTTAATTGATCCTCACATTTTCTTATTATTATAATTATAATTTTCTATTTTAATGGTGTAACTAAGAGCCCCCTGTAATCCTATATAGTTTTCTTGGTTAATTCCTAACGTAATTATATATATAATTTTTATATTTTCAGTCTCTTATTTACGTGAATTCATCAATAAAAACACGTATTCATCTATAACTCGGCTGAAAAGTGGCCTTTTCCTTTTAAATTTTCTATTTAAATAGTGTAACTAACTGCTCCCGTAATCCTAAACAGTTTTCTTGGTTAATTCTTAACGTTATGTATATAATTTTCTTATTTTCAGTCTCTTATTTACGTGAATTCATCAATAAAAACACGTATTCATCCATAGCACGGCTGAGAATTGGCCTTTTCCTTTAAAATTTTCTATTTAAATAGTGTAACTAATTTCCCTATGTAATCCTATATAGTTTTCCCGGTTAATTCCTAACGACATTATATATATAATTTTCATATTTTCAGTCTCTTATTTACGTGAATTCATCAATAAAAACACGTATTCATTTATACCACGGCTGAAAATTGGCTTTTTCCTTTAAAATTTTCTATTTAAATAGTGTAACTAATTGCCCCCTGTAATTCTATATAGTTTTCCTGGTTAATTCCTAACGACATTATATATATAATTTTCATATTTTCAGTCTCTTATTTACGTGAATTCATCAATAAAAACAAGTATTCATCTATAACACGGCTGATAATTGGCCTTTTCCTTTAAAATTTTCTATTTAAATGGTGTAACTAATAGCCCCCTGTAATACTATATAGTTTTCTTGGTTAATTCCTAACGTAATTATATATATATATATAATTTTCATATTTTCAGTCTCTTATTTACGTGAATTCATCAATAAAAACAAGTATTCATCTATAGCACGTCTGAAAATCGGCCTTTTCCTTTTAAATTTTCTATTTGAATAGTGTAATAGTGTAACCAATTGCCCCCCGTAATCCTATACAGTTTTCTTGGTTAATTCTTAACGTTATATATATAATTTTCATATTTTCATTCTCATATTTACGTGAATTCATCAATAAAAACACGTATTCATCTTTAACTCGGCTGAAAAGTGGCCTTTTCCTTTTAAATTTTCTATTTCAGTAGTGTAACTAACTGGCCTCCGTAACCCTATACGGTTTTCTTGGTTAATTCTTAACGTTATGTATATAATTTTCATATTTTCAGTCTCTAATTTACGTGAATTCATCAATAAAAACAGGTATTCATCTATAACTCGGCTTAAAAGTGGCCTTTTCCTTTTAAATTTTCTATTTAAATAGTGTAACTAACTGCCCCTCGTAATCCTATACAGTTTATTTCGGTTAATTCTTAACGTTATATATATATATATATATATATATATATATATATATATATATATATATATATATATATATATATATATATATATATATATATATATATCTATATATATATATATATATATATATATATATATATATATATATAATTTTCATATTTTCAGTCTCTTTTTTACGTGAATTCATCAATAAAAACAGGTATTCATCTATAACTCGGCTGAAAAGTGGCCTTTTCCGTTAAAATTTTCTTTTTTAATAGTGTATTTAACCGCTCCTCGTATTTATCTATAGTTTTTATAATAAATTTCTACCGCTAAAATATTGATTTCCATATAATTCGTTTTCCCATAATCGTAATTTCCTAAAATTTTTAAAATTTTTCAAATCTTTATATCTTTCGCTTATTTTGCTTTTATTGGGGTCCGGCTAGTGTAGAAACTACCATCTGCACTCTTATTTGCTTTATAAAACATACAAACTGGAAAAAATCACTATTTACCTAAACCGAGGTATAGTGGTCAATCAATACAATCACATAAATTCAACTATAAATTCGATAATAACTTTTCTAAAAATTGGTATATTTCGTTCAAATCTTCTTTAAATTATGTAGTTAATTACTCACCACATTTCCATTTAGTTTTCTAATTAAATTCCTAACGTTATATATTTAATTTTCATATTTTCAGTCTATTTCTTACTTAAATTCGTCAATAAAAACACGTATTCATCTATAGCACGGCTAAAAATCGGCCCTTTCCTTTTAAATTTTCTATTTGAATAGTGTAACCAATTGCCTCTCGTAATCCTATATAGTTTTCTTGGTTAATTCCTAACGTTAAATATATATAATTTTCATATTTTCGGTCTCTTATTTACGTGAATTCATCAATAAAAACACGTATTCATCTATAGCACGGCTGAAAATTGGCCTTTTCCTTTAAAATTTTCTATTTAAATAGTGTAACTAATTGCCTTCTGTAATCCTATGTAGTTTTCCTGGGTAATTCCTAACGTAATTATATATATAATTTTCATATTTTCAGTCTCTTATTTACGTGAATTCATCAATAAAAACACGTATTCATTTATAACTGGGCTGAAAAGTGTCCTTTTCCTTTTAAACTTTCTATTTAAATAGTGTAACTAACTGCTCCCCGTAATCCTATACAGTTTTCTTGGTTAATTCCTAACGTTATATATATAATTTTCATATTTTCAGTCTCTTATTTACGTGAATTCATCAATAAAAACAGGTATTCATCTATAACTCGGCTGAAAAGTGGCCTTTTCCGTTTAAATTTTCTTTGTTAATAGTGTATTTAACCGCCCCCCGTATTTATCTATAGTTTTTATAATAAATTTCTACCGCTAAAATATTGATTTCCACATAACTCGTTTTCCCATAATCGTAATTTCCTAAAATTTTTAAAATTTTTCAAATCTTCATTTCTTTCGCTTATTTTGCTTTTATTGGGTCCGGGTAGTGTAGAAACTACCATCTGCACTCTTATTTGCTTTATAAAACATACAAACTGGAAAAAATCACTATTTACCTAAACCGAGGTATAGTGGTCAATCAATACAATCACATAAATTCAACTATAAATTCGATAATAACTTTTCTAAAAATTGGTATATTTCGTTCAAATCTTCTTTAAATTGTGTAGTTAATTGCTCACCACATTTCCTTATAGTTTTCTCATTAAATTCCTAACGTTATATATTTAATTTTCATATTTTCAGTCTATTTCTTACTTAAATTCGTCAATAAAAACACGTATTCATCTATAGCACGGCTAAAAATCGGCCTTTTCCTTTTAAATTTTCTATTTGAATAGTGCAACCAATTGCTTCTCGTAATCCTATATAGTTTTCTTGGTTAATTCCTAACGATATATATATATATATTTTTCATATTTTCAGTCTCTTATTTATGTGAATTTATCAATAAAAACAAGTATTCATCTATAACTCGGCTGAAAAGTGGGCTTTTTCTTTTAAATTTTCTATTTTAATAGTGTAACTAACTGCTCTCCGTAATCCTATACAGTTTTCTTGGTTAATTCTTAACGTTTTGTATATAATTTTCATATTTTCAGTCTCTTATTTACGTGAATTTATCAATAAAAACTGGTATTCATCTATAACTCGGCTGAAAAGTGGCCTTTTCCTTTTAAATTTTCTATTTAAATAGTGTAACTATCTGCCTCCCGTAATCCTATACAGTTTTCTTGGTTAATTCTTAACGTTATATATATAATTTTTATATTTTCAGTCTCTTATTTACGTGAATTCATAAATAAAAACACGTATTCATCTATAGCTAGGCTGAAAATTGGCCTTTTCCTTTAAAACTTTCTATTTAAATAGTGTAACTAATTGCTGCCTGTAATCCTATATAGTTTTCTTGATTAATTCCTAACGTAATTATATACATAATTTTCGTATTTTCAGTCTCTTATTTACGTGAATTCATCAATAAAAACACGTATTCATCTATAGCACGGCTGAAAATCGGCCTTTTCCTTTTAAATTTTCTAATAGTTTTCTTGGTTAATTCCTAACGTTATATATATATATATATATATATATATATATATATATATATATATATATATATATATATATATAGATATATAATTTTCATATTTTCAGTCTATTTCTTACTTAAATTCGTCAATAAAAACACGTATTCGTCTATAGCACGGCTGAAAATCGGCCTTTTCCTTTTACATTTTCTATTTGAATAGTGTAACCAATTCCATCTCGTAATCCTTTTTAGTTTTCTTGGTTAATTCCTAACGTTATATATATAATTTTCATATTTTCAGTCTCTTATTTACGTGAATTCATCAATAAAAACACGTATTCATCTATAACTTGGACGAAAAGTGCCCTTTTCAATTTAAACTTTCTATTTAAATAGTGTAACTAACTGGCCCCTGTAATCCTATACAGTTTTCTCGGTTAATTCTTAACGTTATATATATAATTTTCATATTTTCAGTCTCTTATTTACGTGAATTCATCAATAAAAACAGGTATTCATCTATAGCTTTTATTGGGTCCGGCTAGTGTTGAAACTACCATCTGCACTCTTATTTGCTTTATAAAACATACAAATTGGAAAAAATCACTATTTACCTAAACCGAGGTATAGTGGTCAATCAATACAATCACATAAATTCAACTATAAATTCGATAATAACTTTTCTAAAAATTGGTATATTTCGTTCAAATCTTCTTTAAATTGCGTAGTTAATTGATCCTCACATTTTCTTATTATTATAATTATAATTTTCTATTTTAATGGTGTAACTAAGAGCCCCCTGTAATCCTATATAGTTTTCTTGGTTAATTCCTAACGTAATTATATATATAATTTTTATATTTTCAGTCTCTTATTTACGTGAATTCATCTATAAAAACACGTATTCATCTATAACTCGGCTGAAAAGTGGCCTTTTCCTTTTAAATTTTCTATTTAAATAGTGTAACTAACTGCTCCCATAATCCTATACAGTTTTCTTGGTTAATTCTTAACGTTATGTATATAATTTTCTTATTTTCAGTCTCTTATTTACGTGAATTCATCAATAAAAACACGTATTCATCCATAGCACGGCTGAAAATTGGCCTTTTCCTTTAAAATTTTCTATTTAAATAGTGTAACCAATTGCCCCCCGTAATCCTATACAGTTTTCTTGGTTAATTCTTAACGTTATATATATAATTTTCATATTTTCATTCTCATATTTACGTGAATTCTTCAATAAAAATGCGTATTCATCTTTAACTCGGCTGAAAAGTGGCCTTTTCCTTTTAAATTTTCTATTTCAGTAGTGTAACTAACTGGCCTCCGTAACCCTATACAGTTTTCTTGGTTAATTCTTAACGTTATGTATATAATTTTCATATTTTCAGTCTCTAATTTACGTGAATCCATCAATAAAAACAGATATTCATCTATAACTCGGCTTAAAAGTGGCCTTTTCCTTTTAAATTTTCTATTTAAATAGTGTAACTAACTGCCCCTCGTAATCCTATACAGTTTTCTTGGTTAATTCTTAACGTTATATATATATATATATATATATATATATATATATATATATATATATATATATATATATATATATATATATATATATATATATATATATATATATATATATATATATATATATACTTTTTTACGTGAATTCATCAACAAAAACAGGTAGTCATCTATAACTCGGCTGAAAAGTGGCCTTTTCCGTTAAAATTTTCTTTGTTAATAGTGTATTTAACCGCTCCTCGTATTTATCTATAGTTTTTATAATAAATTTCTACCGCTAAAATATTGATTTCCACATAATTCGTTTTCCCATAATCGTAATTTCCTAAAATTTTTAAAATTTTTCAAATCTTCATATCTTTCGCTTATTTTGCTTTTATTGGGGTCCGGCTAGTGTAGAAACTACCATCTGCACTCTTATTTGCTTTATAAAACATACAAACTGGAAAAAATCACTATTTACCTAAACCGAGGTATAGTGGTCAATCAATACAATCACATAAATTCAACTATAAATTCGATAATAACTTTTCTAAAAATTGGTATATTTCGTTCAAATCTTCTTTAAATTATGTAGTTAATTACTCACCACATTTCCTTTTAGTTTTCTCATTAAATTCCTAACGTTATATATTTAATTTTCATATTTTCAGTCTATTTCTTACTTAAATTCGTCAATAAAAACACGTATTCATCTATAGCACGGATAAAAATCGGCCCTTTCCTTTTAAATTTTCTATTTGAATAGTGTAACCAATTGCCTCTCGTAATCCTATATAGTTTTCTTGGTTAATTCCTAACGTTAAATATATATAATTTTCATATTTTCGGTCTCTTATTTACGTGAATTCATCAATAAAAACACGTATTCATCTATAGCACGGCTGAAAATTGGCCTTTTCCTTTAAAATTTTCTATTTAAATAGTGTAACTAATTGCCTTCTGTAATCCTATATAGTTTTCCTGGGTAATTCCTAACGTAATTATATATATAATTTTCATATTTTCAGTCTCTTATTTACGTGAATTCATCAATAAAAACACGTATTCATTTATAACTGGGCTGAAAAGTGTCCTTTTCCTTTTAAACTTTCTATTTAAATAGTGTAACTAACTGCTCCCCGTAATCCTATACAGTTTTCTTGGTTAATTCTTAACGTGATATATATAATTTTCATATTTTCAGTCTCTTATTTACGTGAATTCATCAATAAAAACAGGTATTCATCTATAACTCGGCTGAAAAGTGGCCTTTTCCGTTTAAATTTTCTTTGTTAATAGTGTATTTAACCGCCTCCCGTATTTATCTATAGTTTTTATAATAAATTTCTACCGCTAAAATATTGATTTCCACATAACTCGTTTTCCCATAATCGTAATTTCCTAAAATTTTTAAAATTTTACAAATCTTCATTTCTTTCGCTTATTTTGCTTTTATTGGGTCCGGATAGTGTAGAAACTACCATCTGCACTCTTATTTGCTTTATAAAACATACAAACTGGAAAAAATCACTATTTACCTAAACCGAGGTATAGTGGTCAATCAATACAATCACATAAATTCAACTATAAATTCGATAATAACATTTCTAAAAATTGGTATATTTCGTTCAAATCTTCTTTAAATTGTGTAGTTAATTGCTCACCACATTTCCTTATAGTTTTCTCATTAAATTTCTAACTTTATATATTTAATTTTCATATTTTCAGTCTATTTCTTACTTAAATTCGTCAATAAAAACAAGTATTCATCTATAGCACGGCTAAAAATCGGCCTTTTCCTTTTAAATTTTCTATTTGATTAGTGCAACCAATTGCTTCTCGTAATCCTATATAGTTTTCTTGGTTAATTCCTAACGTTATATATATATAATTTTCATATTTTCAGTCTCTTATTTATGTGAATTTATCAATAAAAACACGTATTCATCTATAACTCGGCTGAAATGTGGGCTTTTTCTTTTAAATTTTCTATTTTAATAGTGTAACTAACTGCTCTCCGTAATCCTATACAGTTTTCTTGGTTAATTCTTAACGTTATGTATATAATTTTCATATTTTCAGTCTCTTATTTACGTGAATTTATCAATAAAAACTGGTATTCATCTATAACTCGGCTGAAAAGTGGCCTTTTCCTTTTAAATTTTCTATTTAAATAGTGTAACTATCTGCCTCCCGTAATCCCATACAGTTTTCTTGGTTAATTCTTAACGTTATATATATAATTTTTATATTTTCAGTCTCTTATTTACGTGAATTCATAAATAAAAACACGTATTCATCTATAGTACGGCTGAAAATTGGCCTTTTCCTTTAAAACTTTCTATTTAAATAGTGTAACTAATTGCCGCCTGTAATCCTATATAGTTTTCTTAATTAATTCCTAACGTAATTATATACATAATTTTCGTATTTTCAGTCTCTTATTTACGTGAATTCATCAATAAAAACACGTATTCATCTATAGCACGGCTGAAAATCGGCCTTTTCCTTTTAAATTTTCTATTTGAATAGTGTAACCAATTGCCTCTGGTAATCCTATATAGTTTTCTTGGTTAATTCCTAACGTTATATAAATATATATATATATATATAATTTTCATATTTTCAGTCTATTTCTTAAATTCGTCAATAAAAACACGTATTCGTCTATAGCACTGCTGAAAATCGGCCTTTTCCTTTTAAATTTTCTATTTGAATAGTGTAACCAATTGCCTCTCGTAATCCTTTTTAGTTTTCTTGGTTAATTCCTAACGTTATATATATAATTTTCATATTGTCAGTCTCTTATTTACGTGAATTCATCAATAAAAACACGTATTCATCTATAACTTGGCCGAAAAGTGCCCTTTTCAATTTAAACTTTCTATTTAAATAGTGTAACTAACTGGCCCCTGTAATCCTATACAGTTTTCTTGGTTTATTCTTAACGTTATATATATAATTTTCATATTTTCAGTCTCTTATTTACGTGAATTCATCAATAAAAACAGGTATTCATCTATAGCTTTTATTGGGTCCGGCTAGTGTTGAAACTACCATCTGCACTCTTATTTGCTTTATAAAACATACAAATTGGAAAAAATCACTATTTACCTAAACCGAGGTATAGTGGTCAATCAATACAATCACATAAATTCAACTATAAATTCGATAATAACTTTTCTAAAAATTGGTATATTTCGTTCAAATCTTCTTTAAATTGCGTAGTTAATTGATCCTCACATTTTCTTATTATTATAATTATAATTTTCTATTTTAATGGTGTAACTAAGAGCCCCCTGTAATCCTATATAGTTTTCTTGGTTAATTCCTAACGTAATTATATATATAATTTTTATATTTTCAGTCTCTTATTTACGTGAATTCATCTATAAAAACACGTATTCATCTATAACTCGGCTGAAAAGTGGCCTTTTCCTTTTAAATTTTCTATTTAAATAGTGTAACTAACTGCTCCCGTAATCCTATACAGTTTTCTTGGTTAATTCTTAACGTTATGTATATAATTTTCTTATTTTCAGTCTCTTATTTACGTGAATTCATCAATAAAAACACGTATTCATCCATAGCACGGCTGAAAATTGGCCTTTTCCTTTAAAATTTTCTATTTAAATAGTGTAACTAATTGCCCTATGTAATCCTATATAGTTTTCCTGGTTTATTCCTAACGACATTATATATATAATTTTCATATTTTCAGTCTCTTATTTACGTGAATTCATCAATAAAAACAAGTATTCATCTATACCACGGCTGATAATTGGCCTTTTCCTTTAAAATTTTCTACTTAAATGGTGTAACTAATAGCCCCCTGTAATCCTATATAGTTTTCTTGGTTAATTCCTAACGTAATATATATATATATATATATATATATATATATATATATATATATATATATATATATATATATATATATATATATATATATATAGATATATATATATATATATATATATATATATATATATATATATATATATATATATATATATATATATATATATAGATATATATATATATATATATATATATATATATATATATATATATATATATAATTTTCATATTTTCACTCTCTTATTTACGTGAATTCATCAATAAAAACAAGTATTCATCTATAGCACGTCTGAAAATCGGCCTTTTCCTTTTAAATTTTCTATTTGAATAGTGTAATAGTGTAACCAATTGCCCCCCGTAATCCTATACAGTTTTCTTGGTTAATTCTTAACGTTATATATATAATTTTCATATTTTCATTCTCATATTTACGTGAATTCTTCAATAAAAATGCGTATTCATCTTTAACTCGGCTGAAAAGTGGCCTTTTCCTTTTAAATTTTCTATTTCAGTAGTGTAACTAACTGGCCTCCGTAACCCTATACAGTTTTCTTGGTTAATTCTTAACGTTATGTATATAATTTTCATATTTTCAGTCTCTAATTTACGTGAATCCATCAATAAAAACAGATATTCATCTATAACTCGGCTTAAAAGTGGCCTTTTCCTTTTAAATTTTCTATTTAAATAGTGTAACTAACTGCCCCTCGTAATCCTATACAGTTTTCTTGGTTAATTCTTAACGTTATATATATATATATATATATATATATATATATATATATATATATATATATATATATATACTTTTTTACGTGAATTCATCAACAAAAACAGGTAGTCATCTATAACTCGGCTGAAAAGTGGCCTTTTCCGTTAAAATTTTCTTTGTTAATAGTGTATTTAACCGCTCCTCGTATTTATCTATAGTTTTTATAATAAATTTCTACCGCTAAAATATTGATTTCCACATAATTCGTTTTCCCATAATCGTAATTTCCTAAAATTTTTAAAATTTTTCAAATCTTCATATCTTTCGCTTATTTTGCTTTTATTGGGGTCCGGCTAGTGTAGAAACTACCATCTGCACTCTTATTTGCTTTATAAAACATACAAACTGGAAAAAATCACTATTTACCTAAACCGAGGTATAGTGGTCAATCAATACAATCACATAAATTCAACTATAAATTCGATAATAACTTTTCTAAAAATTGGTATATTTCGTTCAAATCTTCTTTAAATTATGTAGTTAATTACTCACCACATTTCCTTTTAGTTTTCTCATTAAATTCCTAACGTTATATATTTAATTTTCATATTTTCAGTCTATTTCTTACTTAAATTCGTCAATAAAAACACGTATTCATCTATAGCACGGCTAAAAATCGGCTCTTTCCTTTTAAATTTTCTATTTGAATAGTGTAACCAATTGCCTCTCGTAATCCTATATAGTTTTCTTGGTTAATTCCTAACGTTAAATATATATAATTTTCATATTTTCGGTCTCTTATTTACGTGAATTCATCAATAAAAACACGTATTCATCTATAGCACGGCTGAAAATTGGCCTTTTCCTTTAAAATTTTCTATTTAAATAGTGTAACTAATTGCCTTCTGTAATCCTATATAGTTTTCCTGGGTAATTCCTAACGTAATTATATATATAATTTTCATATTTTCAGTCTCTTATTTACGTGAATTCATCAATAAAAACACGTATTCATTTATAACTGGGCTGAAAAGTGTCCTTTTCCTTTTAAACTTTCTATTTAAATAGTGTAACTAACTGCTCCCCGTAATCCTATACAGTTTTCTTGGTTAATTCTTAACGTTATATATATAATTTTCATATTTTCAGTCTCTTATTTACGTGAATTCATCAATAAAAACAGGTATTCATCTATAACTCGGCTGAAAAGTGGCCTTTTCCGTTTAAATTTTCTTTGTTAATAGTGTATTTAACCGCCTCCCGTATTTATCTATAGTTTTTATAATAAATTTCTACCGCTAAAATATTGATTTCCACATAACTCGTTTTCCCATAATCGTAATTTCCTAAAATTTTTAAAATTTTACAAATCTTCATTTCTTTCGCTTATTTTGCTTTTATTGGGTCCGGATAGTGTAGAAACTACCATCTGCACTCTTATTTGCTTTATAAAACATACAAACTGGAAAAAATCACTATTTACCTAAACCGAGGTATAGTGGTCAATCAATACAATCACATAAATTCAACTATAAATTCGATAATAACATTTCTAAAAATTGGTATATTTCGTTCAAATCTTCTTTAAATTGTGTAGTTAATTGCTCACCACATTTCCTTATAGTTTTCTCATTAAATTCCTAACTTTATATATTTAATTTTCATATTTTCAGTCTATTTCTTACTTAAATTCGTCAATAAAAACAAGTATTCATCTATAGCACGGCTAAAAATCGGCCTTTTCCTTTTAAATTTTCTATTTGATTAGTGCAACCAATTGCTTCTCGTAATCCAATATAGTTTTCTTGGTTAATTCCTAACGCTATATATATATAATTTTCATATTTTCAGTCTCTTATTTATGTGAATTTATCAATAAAAACACGTATTCATCTATAACTCGGCTGAAAAGTGGGCTTTTTCTTTTAAATTTTCTATTTTAATAGTGTAACTAACTGCTCTCCGTAATCCTATACAGTTTTCTTGGTTAATTCTTAACGTTATGTATATAATTTTCATATTTTCAGTCTCTTATTTACGTGAATTTATCAATAAAAACTGGTATTCATCTATAACTCGGCTGAAAAGTGGCCTTTTCCTTTTAAATTTTCTATTTAAATAGTGTAACTATCTGCCTCCCGTAATCCCATACAGTTTTCTTGGTTAATTCTTAACGTTATATATATAATTTTTATATTTTCAGTCTCTTATTTACGTGAATTCATAAATAAAAACACGTATTCATTTATAGTACGGCTGAAAATTGGCCTTTTCCTTTAAAACTTTCTATTTAAATAGTGTAACTAATTGCCGCCTGTAATCCTATATAGTTTTCTTAATTAATTCCTAACGTAATTATATACATAATTTTCGTATTTTCAGTCTCTTATTTACGTGAATTCATCAATAAAAACACGTATTCATCTATAGCACGGCTGAAAATCGGCCTTTTCCTTTTAAATTTTCTATTTGAATAGTGTAACCAATTGCCTCTGGTAATCCTATATAGTTTTCTTGGTTAATTCCTAACGTTATATAAATATATATATATATATAATTTTCATATTTTCAGTCTATTTCTTAAATTCGTCAATAAAAACACGTATTCGTCTATAGCACTGCTGAAAATCGGCCTTTTCCTTTTAAATTTTCTATTTGAATAGTGTAACCAATTGCCTCTCGTAATCCTTTTTAGTTTTCTTGGTTAATTCCTAACGTTATATATATAATTTTCATATTGTCAGTCTCTTATTTACGTGAATTCATCAATAAAAACACGTATTCATCTATAACTTGGCCGAAAAGTGCCCTTTTCAATTTAAACTTTCTATTTAAATAGTGTAACTAACTGGCCCCTGTAATCCTATACAGTTTTCTTGGTTAATTCTTAACGTTATATATATAATTTTCATATTTTCAGTCTCTTATTTACGTGAATTCATCAATAAAAACAGGTATTCATCTATAGCTTTTATTGGGTCCGGCTAGTGTTGAAACTACCATCTGCACTCTTATTTGCTTTATAAAACATACAAATTGGAAAAAATCACTATTTACCTAAACCGAGGTATAGTGGTCAATCAATACAATCACATAAATTCAACTATAAATTCGATAATAACTTTTCTAAAAATTTTTATATTTCGTTCAAATCTTCTTTAAATTGCGTAGTTAATTGATCCTCACATTTTCTTATTATTATAATTATAATTTTCTATTTTAATGGTGTAACTAAGAGCCCCCTGTAATCCTATATAGTTTTCTTGGTTAATTCCTAACGTAATTATATATATAATTTTCATATTTTCAGTCCCTTATTTACGTGAATTCATCAATAAAAACACGTATTCATCTATAACTCGGCTGAAAAGTGGCCTTTTCCTTTTAAATTTTCTATTTAAATAGTGTAACTAACTGCTCCCGTAATCCTATACAGTTTTCTTGGTTAATTCTTAACGTTATGTATATAATTTTCTTATTTTCAGTCTCTTATTTACGTGAATTCATCAATAAAAACACGTATTCATCCATAGCACGGCTGAAAATTGGCCTTTTCCTTTAAAATTTTCTATTTAAATAGTGTAACTAATTGCCCTATGTAATCCTATATAGTTTTCTTGGTTAATTCCTAACGTAATTATATATAATTTTCATATTTTCAGTCTCTTATTTACGTGAATTCGTCAATAAAAACAGGTATTCATCTATAACTCGGCTGAAAAGTGGCCTTTTCCGTTTAAATTTTCTTTGTTAATAGTGTATTTAACTGTCCCCCGTATTTATCTATAGTTTTTATAATAAATTTCTACCGCTAAATATTGATTTCCACATAATTCGTTTTCCCATAATCGTAATTTCCTAAAATTTTTAAAATTTCTCAAATCTTCATTTCTTTCGCTCTTTTTGCTATTATTAGGTCCGTTTAATGTAGAAAAAACCCATCTGCACTCTTATTTGCTTTATAAAACATACAAAACCGGAAAAATCACTATTTACCTACACCGAGGTATAGTGGTCAATCAATACAATCACATAAATTCAACTATAAATTCGCTAATAACTTTTCTAAAAATTGGTATATTTCGTTCAAATCTTCTTTAAATTGCGTAGTTAATTGATCCTCACATTTTCTTATAGTTTTCTCAGTAAATTCGTAACGTTATATATTTAATTTTCATATTTTCAGTCTATTTCTTACTTAAATTCATCAATAAAAACACGTATTCATCTATTGCACGGCTGAAAATAGGCCTTTTCCTTTTAAATTTTCTATTTAAATAGTGTAACTGATTGCCCCCCGTAATCCTGTATAGTTTTCTTGGTTAATTCCTAACGTTATATATATAACTTTCATATTTTCAGTTTCTTATGTACGTGAATTCATCAATAAAAACAGGTATTCATCTATAACTCGGCTGAAAAGTGGCCTTTTCCGTTTAAATTTTCTTTGTTAATAGTGAATTTAACCGCCTCCCGTATTTATCTATTGTTTTTTAATAAATTTCTACGGCTAAAATATTGATTTCCACATAATACGTTTTCCTATAATCGTAATTTCCTAAAATTTTTCAAATTTTCTAAAATCTTTATTTCTTTCGCTCTTTTTGCTTTTATTAGGTCCGTCTTATGTAGATAAAACCCATCTGCACTCTTATTTGCTTTATAAAACATACAAAACTGGATAAAATCTCTATTTACCTAAACCGAGGTATAGTGGTCAATCAATACAATCACATAAATTCAACCATAAATTCGCTAATAACTTTTCTAAGAACAGGTATTTTTCGTTCAAATGGTCTTTAAATTGTGAAGTTAATTGCTCCCCACATTTCCTTATAGTTTTCTCAGTAAATTCTTAACGTTATATATTTAATTTTCATATTTTCAGTCTATTTCTTAGTTAAATTCATCAATAAAAACACGTATTCATCTATAGCACGGCTGAAAATTGGCCTTTTCCTTTTAAATTTTCTATTTAAATAGTGTAACCAATTGCTCCTTGTAACCCTATATAGTTTTCTTGGTTAATTCCTAACGTTATATATATAATTTTCATATTTTCAGTCTCTTATTTACGTGAATTCATCAATAAAAACACGTATTCATCTATAGCACGGCTGAAAATTGGCCTTTTCCTTTAAAATTTTCTATTTAAATAGTGTAACTAATTGCCCCCTGTAATCCCATATAGTTTTCTTGGTAAAATCCTAACGTAATTATATATATAATTTTCATATATTCAGTCTCTTATTTACGTGAATTCATCAATAAAACACGTATTCATCTATAACTCGGCTGAAAAGTGGCCTTTTCCCTTTAAAATTTTCTATTTTAATAGTGTAACTAACTGCCCCCTGTAATCCTATACAGTTTTCGTGGTTAATTCTTAACGTTATGTATATAGTTTTCATATTTTCAGTCTCTTATTTACGTGAATTCATCAATAAAAACAGGTATTCATCTATAACTCGGCTGAAAAGTGGCCTTTTTCTTTCAAAATTTTCTATTTAATTAGTGTAACTAACTGCCCCCCGTAATCCTATACAGTTTTCTTGGTTAATTCTTAACGTTATATATATAATTTTTATATTTTCAGTCTCTTATTTACGTGAATTCATCAATAAAAACACGTATTCATCCTTAGCACGGCTGAAAATTGGCCTTTTCCTTTAAAATTTTCTATTTAAATAGTGTAACTAATTGCCCTATGTAATCCTATATAGTTTTCTTGGTTAATTCCTAACGTAATTATATATAATTTTCATATTTTCAGTCTCTTATTTACGTGAATTCGTCAATAAAAACAGGTATTCATCTATAACTCGGCTGAAAAGTGGCCTTTTCCGATTAAATTTTCTTTGTTAATAGTGTATTTAACTGTCCCCCGTATTTATCTATAGTTTTTATAATAAATTTCTACCGCTAAAATATTGATTTCCACATAATTCGTTTTCCCATAATCGTAATTTCCTAAAATTTTTCAAATTTTTCAAATCTTCATTTCTTTCGCTCTTTTTGCTATTATTAAGTCCGTTTAATGTAGAAAAAACCCATCTGCACTCTTATTTGCTTTATAAAACATACAAAACCGGAAAAATCACTATTTACCTACACCGAGGTATAGTGGTCAATCAATACAATCACATAAATTCAACTATAAATTCGCTAATAACTTTTCTAAAAATTGGTATATTTCGTTCAAATCTTCTTTAAATTGCGTAGTTAATTGATCCTCACATTTTCTTATAGTTTTCTCAGTAAATTCGTAACGTTATATATTTAATTTTCATATTTTCAGTCTATTTCTTACTTAAATTCATCAATAAAAACACGTATTCATCTATTGCACGGCTGAAAATAGGCCTTTTCCGATTAAATTTTCTTTGTTAATAGTGTATTTAACTGTCCCCCGTATTTATCTATAGTTTTTATAATAAATTTCTACCGCTAAAATATTGATTTCCACATAATTCGTTTTCCCATAATCGTAATTTCCTAAAATTTTTCAAATTTTTCAAATCTTCATTTCTTTCGCTCTTTTTGCTATTATTAGGTCCGTTTAATGTAGAAAAAACCCATCTGCACTCTTATTTGCTTTATAAAACATACAAAACCGGAAAAATCACTATTTACCTACACCGAGGTATAGTGGTCAATCAATACAATCACATAAATTCAACTATAAATTCGCTAATAACTTTTCTAAAAATTGGTATATTTCGTTCAAATCTTCTTTAAATTGCGTAGTTAATTGATCCTCACATTTTCTTATAGTTTTCTCAGTAAATTCGTAACGTTATATATTTAATTTTCATATTTTCAGTCTATTTCTTACTTTAATTCATCAATAAAAACACGTATTCATCTATTGCACGGCTGAAAATAGGCCTTTTCCTTTTAAATTTTCTATTTAAATAGTGTAACTGATTGCCCCCCGTAATCCTGTATAGTTTTCTTGATTAATTCCTAACGTTATATATATAACTTTCATATTTTCAATTTCTTATGTACGTGAATTCATCAATAAAAACAGGTATTCATCCATAGCACGGCTGAAAATTGGCCTTTTCCTTTAAAATTTTCTATTTAAATAGTGTAACTAATTGCCCTATGTAATCCTATATAGTTTTCTTGGTTAATTCCTAACGTAATTATATATAATTTTCATATTTTCAGTCTCTTATTTACGTGAATTCGTCAATAAAAACAGGTATTCATCTATAACTCGGCTGAAAAGTGGCCTTTTCCGTTTAAATTTTCTTTGTTAATAGTGTATTTAACTGTCTCCCGTATTTATCTATAGTTTTTATAATAAATTTCTACCGCTAAAATATTGATTTCCACATAATTCGTTTTCCCATAATCGTAATTTCCTAAAATTTTTAAAATTTTTCAAATCTTCATTTCTTTCGCTCTTTTTGCTATTATTAGGTCCGTTTAATGTAGAAAAAACCCATCTGCACTCTTATTTGCTTTATAAAACATACAAAACCGGAAAAATTACAATTTACCTACACCGAGATATAGTGGTCAATCAATACAATCACATAAATTCAACTATAAATTCGCTAATAACTTTTCTAAAAATTGGTATATTTCGTTCAAATCTTCTTTAAATTGCGTAGTTAATTGATTCTCACATTTTCTTATAGTTTTCTCAGTAAATTCGTAACGTTATATATTTAATTTTCATATTTTCAGTCTATTTCTTACTTAAATTCATCAATAAAAACACGTATTCATCTATTGCACGGCTGAAAATAGGCCTTTTCCTTTTAAATTTTCTATTTAAATAGTGTAACTGATTGCCCCCCGTAATCCTGTATAGTTTTCTTGGTTAATTCCTAACGTTACATATATAACTTTCATATTTTCAGTTTCTTATGTACGTGAATTCATCAATAAAAACAGGTATTCATCTATAACTCGGCTGAAAAGTGGCCTTTTCCGTTTAAATTCTCTTTGTAAATAGTATATTTAACCGCCCCCCGTATTTATCTATAGTTTTTATAATAAATTTCTACCGCTAAAATATTGATTTCCACATAATTCGTTTTCCCATAATCGTAATTTCCTAAAATTTTAAAATTTTTCAAATCTTCATTTCTTTCTCTTAAAAGCTTGACACCATCGATGGCAGGAAAGAATGTGTGGAGAGAACATGGCAGAACCTTAGGGATGGAATGGTAAGTGCAGCGGAAGAAGTATGTGGTAAGACAAAAAGAGGTAGTAGTAAAAGAAGAGATGCATGGTGGAATGACGAAGTGAAAGAAGCTGTAAAAAAGAAGAAAAAAGCATGGTTAGACTACTTAGCCTCTAGTAACGATGAGCATATGAGAGAGAAGATGAAAGAAAGATATAAGCTGCAGAAAGTTCATGCGAAAACATTGATTGAGGAAGTACGTGAAAGGTGTAGAATAGAAGCGGACGAGAGGTTGTCGCACAACTTTAGGGAAAACTCCAAACTCTTCTGGAAAGAGGTTGGAAGGTCCCGGAGTGGTGCGACAGCTTTAAGAATGAACAAAGTGCTTTCGAGAACCAATGACGTCCTCTCGGAAAAATCGGACGTCATGCAGCGATGGAGTGAATTTTATAGAGAATTGTATGCGTGTCATGATCTCAGTGAAGGATCCGGGGGTGACGCCGTGACTGGCACGCCAGACACGGACCTCGATGACACTGAGGTCATCAGCATGAAAGAGATTGAACGTGCGATTCGAAATTTGAAATGTGGTAAGGCTGCGGGACTAGACAGAGTTACTGCTGAAATGGTCAAGTACGGTGGGCCTCGCGTCTGGGACAGCTTTCATCTGCTGTGCAATTTGTGCTGGCGGACGGGAGATGTCCCGGATGATTGGCGATCCGCGGTCATTGTGCCTTTATATAAAGGTAAAGGTTCACATTTTGACTGCGGGAGCTATCGGGCGATCAGCTTGACCAGTTTAGCAAGTAAAGTTTATTCGAAGATTTTGACACGCAGGATGCAAGAGAAATCGGAAAGATTCTTATGGGAGGCACAATGCGGATTTAGACCTGGAAGAGGATGCACGGATCAAATGTGTTCTCTCCGCATGATCACGGAGAAGCTTCTGAGTGTTAACCAGAGGATTTTCTGTGCTTTTGTGGATCTGGAGAAAGCATTTGATAAGGTTATAAGGAAGAAAATGTGGGAACTGTTGCCGGGATATGGTGTGGATGGTCGATTGCTAAGGGCTGTGCAGTCACTTTACTATGACTGTAAAGCCTGTGTGCGGGTAGGGCATGACCTGTCACCCATGTTTAGCGTCCAAGCGGGCGTAAAACAGGGTTGTGTCATGTCTTCCTGGCTGTTCATACTGTATCTCGACAGCTGTTTACAGAAGCTGAAAGATAGCTGTTTGGGTGTGAAATTGGGTGACATAAAAGTTAATTGTCTGCTGTATGCTGATGATGCAGTGCTTATTGCACCATCAGAAGCAGAACTGCAGGCATTAGTCACGTGTATGAAAGAGGAATGTGAAATTAAAGGTCTCCGTTTGAATGCTAATAAAACTAAGGTTCTGGTATTTGAAAAGGACGAAGAGAGAACGAAATGTGAAATATGGGTAAATCAGGAATGTCTAGAACAGGTAAATGAAATTGTATACTTGGGGAGTGCTTTCAGCCGGGATGGAAGATGTGATTTAGATGTGGATAGGCGTGTCGCTGCCGGAAACAAAGTCAATGGTGCCCTGAATACATTAGTCAAAAGGCAAGGCGTGGTGAAGAGTGCACGCCTTGCAATACATAACGCAGTTTTGGTACCGACTTTGTTATATGGCAGCGAAACCTGGGTATGCCAGAAGAAGCATAAAAGCAAGTTGAATGCAGTGGAGATGCGATCTCTTCGTAAAATGTGTGGCGTTACCATAGCCGACCGAAAGCGAAACGAAGAGATTCGCAATATGGCAGGATTGAAAGATGACCTTATCACAAAAATTGATAGGGGCGTACTCCAATGGTTTGGGCACGTTGAACGAATGAGTGAAGACCGAATGGTGAAGAAAATATATAGAGCGAAAGTAAATATTAAAAGGTGTCGAGGTAGACCGAGACTAACTTTCGAAGACCATGTGAGCAAATTGCTCGAAGCGGGGAGGGTCAAAAGTACTCGGATACCTAGACGTGCATGTATGAAGAAGTTAATGAACCTGAAAGAAGCGAAAGAGGTATGTAAGGATCGTGACACTTGGCGATCTGTTCTCTCTGGCTACCCCGTTAGGGATTGTGCGTGACGATAAGTAAGTAAGTAAGTAAGTAAGTTCATTTCTTTCGCTCTTTTTGCTTTTATTAGGTCCGTCTAATGTAGAAAAAACCTATCTGCACTCTTATTTGCTTTATAAAACATACAAAACTTGAAAAATCACTATTTACCTACACCGAGGTATAGTGGTCAATCAATACAATCACATAAATTCAACTATAAATTCGCTAATAACTTTTCTAAATATTGGTATATTTCGTTCAAATCTTCTTTAAATTGCGTAGTTAATTGCTCCCCACATTGCCTTATAGTTTTCTCAGTAAATTCGTAACGTTATATATTTAATTTTCATATTTTCAGTCTATTTCTTACATAAATTCATCAATAAAAACACGTATTCATCTATTTCACGGCTGAAAATAGGCCTTTTCCTTTTAAATTTTCTATTTAAATAGTGTAACCAATTGCTCCTTGTAACCCTTGTATAGTTTTCTTGGTCAATTCCTAACGTAATTATATATATAATTTTCATATTTTCAGTCTTATTTACTATAACTCTGCTGAAAAGTGGCCTTTTCCTTTTAAATTTTCTATTTTAATAGTGTAACTAACTGCCCCCTGTAATCCTATACAGTTTTCTTGGTTAATTCTTAATGTTATGTATATAATTTTCATATTTTCAGTCTCTTATTTACGTGAATTCATCAATAAAAACAGGTATTCGTCTATAACTCGGCTGAAAAGTGGCCTTTTCCTTTTAAATTTTCTATTTAAATAGTGTAACTAACTGCTCCCGTAATCCTATACAGTTTTCTTGGTTAATTCTTAACGTTATGTATATAATTTTCTTATTTTCATTCTCTTATTTACGTGAATTCATCAATAAAAACACGTATTCATCCATAGCACGGCTGAAAATTAGCCTTTTCCTTTAAAATTTTCTATTTAAATAGTGTAACTAATTGCCCTCTGTAATCCTATATAGTTTTCTTTGTTAATTCCTAACGTAATTATATATAATTTTCATATTTTCAGTCTCTTATTTACGTGAATTCGTCAATAAAAACGGGTATTCATCTATAACTCGGCTGAAAAGTGGCCTTTTCCGTTTAAATTTTTTTTGTTAATAGTGTATTTAACTGCCCCCCGTATTTATCCATAGTTTTTATAATAAATTTCTACCGCTAAAATATTGATTTCCACATAATTCGTTTTCCCATAATCGTAATTTCCTAAAATTTTTAAAATTTTTCAAATCTTCATTTCTTTTGCTCTTTTTGCTATTATTAGGTCCGTTTAATGTAGAAAAAACCCATCTGCACTCTTATGTGCTTTATAAAACATACAAAACCGGAAAAATCACTATTTACCTACACCGAGGTATAGTGATCAATCAATACAATCACATAAATTCAACTATAAATTCGCTAATAACTTTTCTAAAAATTGGTATATTTCGTTCAAATCTTCTTTAAATTGCGTAGTTAAATGATCCTCACATTTTCTTATAGTTTTCTCAGTAAATACGTAACGTTATATATTTAATTTTCATATTTTCAGTCTATTTCTTACTTAAATTCATCAATAAAAACACGTATTCATCTATTGCACGGCCGAAAATAGGCCTTTTCCTTTTAAATTTTCTATGTAAATAGTGTAACTGATTGCCCCCCGTAATCCTGTATAGTTTTCTTGGTTAATTCCTAACGTTATATATATATAACTTTCATATTTTCAGTTTCTTATTTACGTGAATTCATCAATAAAAACAGGTATTCATCTATAACTCGGCTGAAAAGTGGCCTTTTCCGTTTAAATTTTCTTTGTTAATAGTGAATTTAACCGCCTCCCGTATTTATCTATTGTTTTTATAATAAATTTTTACGGCTAAAATATTGATTTCCACATAATACGTTTTCCTGTAATCGTAATTTCCTAAGATTTTTCAAATTTTTCAAATCTTCATTTCTTTCGCTCTTTTTGCTTTTATTAGGTCCGCCTAATGTAGATAAAACCCATCTGCACTCTTATTTGCTTTATAAAACATACAAAACCGGAAAAATCACTATTTACCTACACCGAGGTATAGTGATCAATCAATACAATCACATAAATTCAACTATAAATTCGCTAATAACTTTTCTAAAAATTGGTATATTTCGTTCAAATCTTCTTTAAATTGCGTAGTTAATTGATCCTCACATTTTCTTATAGTTTTCTCAGTAAATTCGTAACGTTATATATTTAATTTTCATATTTTCAGTCTATTTCTTACTTAAATTCATCAATAAAAACACGTATTCATCTATTGCACGGCTGAAAATAGGCCTTTTCCTTTTAAATTTTCTATTTAAATAGTGTAACTGATTGCCCCCCGTAATCCTGTATAAATTTCTTGGTTAATTCCTAACGTTATATATATAACTTTCATATTTTCAGTTTCTTATGTACGTGAATTCATCAATAAAAACAGGTATTCATCTATAACTCGGCTGAAAAGTGGCCTTTTCCGTTTAAATTTTCTTTGTTAATAGTGAATTTAACCGCCTTCCGTATTTATCTATAGTTTTTATAATAAATTTCTACGGCTAAAATATTGATTTCCACATAATACGTTTTCCTATAATCGTAATTTCCTAAAATTTTTCAAATTTTTCAAAATCTTCATTTCTTTAGCTCTTTTTGCTTTTATTAGGTCCGTCTAATGTAGATAAAACCCATCTGCACTCTTATTTGCTTTATAAAACATACAACACTGGATAAAATCTCTATTTACCTAAACCGAGGTATAGTGGTGAATCAATACAATCACATAAATTCAACTATAAATTCGCTAATAACTTTTCTAAGAATAGGTATTTTTCGTTCAAATGGTCTTTAAATTGTGAAGTTAATTGCTCCCCACATTTCCTTATAGTTTTCTCAGTAAATTCGTAACGTTATATATTTAATTTTCATATTTTCAGTCTATTTCTTACTTAAATTCATCAATAAAAACACGTATTCATCTATAGCACGGCTGAAAATTGGCCTTTTCCTTTTAAATTTTCTATTAAAATAGTGTAACCAATTGCTCCTTGTAACCCTATATAGTTTTCTTGGTTAATTCCTAACGTTATATATATAATTTTCATATTTTCAATCTCTTATTTACGTGAATTCATCAATAAAAACACGTATTCATCTATAGCACGGCTGAAAATTGGCCTTTTCCCTTAAAATTTTCTATTTAAATAGTGTAACTAATTGCCTTCTGTAATCCTATATAGTTTTCCTGGGTAATTCCTAACGTAATTATATATATAATTTTCATATTTTCAGTCTCTTATTTACGTGAATTGATCAATAAAACACGTATTCATCTATAACTCGGCTGAAAAGTGGCCTTTTCCCTTTAAAATTTTCTATTTTAATAGTGTAACTAACTGCCCCCTGTAATCCTATACAGTTTTCGTGGTTAATTCTTAAAGTTATGTATATAATTTTCATATTTTCAGTCTCTTATTTACGTGAATTCATCAATAAAAACAGGTATTCATCTATAACTCGGCTGAAAAGTGGCCTTTTTCTTTCAAAATTTTCTATTTAAATAGTGTAACTAACTGCCCCCCGTAATCCTATACAGTTTTCTTGGTTAATTCTTAACGTTATATATATAATTTTCTTATTAGGTCCGTCTAGTGTAGAAACTACTATCTGCACTCTTATTTGCTTTATAAAACATACAAACTGGAAAAATCACTATTTACCTAAACCGAGGTATAGTGGTCAATCAATACAATCACATAAATTCAACTATAAATTCGATAATAACTTTTCTAAAAATTGGTATATTTCGTTCAAATCGACTTTAAATTATAAAGTCAATTGCTCCCCATATTTCCTTATAGTTTTCTCAGTAAATTCGTAACGTTATATAATTAATTTTCATATTTTTACTCTATTTCTTACTTAAATTCATCAATAAAAACACGTATTCATCTATAGCACGGCTGAAAAGTGGCCTTTTCCCTCTAAAATTTTCTATTTTAATAGTGTAACTAACTGCCATCTGTAATCCTATACAGTTTTCGTGGTTAATTCTTAACGTTATATATATAATTTTCATAATTTCTGTCTCCTATTTACGTGAATTCATCAATAAAAACACGTATTCCTCTAGAGCACGGCTGAAAATTGGCCTTTTCCTTTAAAATTTTCTATTTAAATAGTGTACCTAATTGCCATCTGTAATCCTATATGGTTTTCTTGGTTAATTCCTAGCGTAATTATATATATAATTTTCATATATTCAGTCTCTTATTTACGTGAATTCATCAATAAAACACGTATTCATCTATAACTCGGCTGAAAAGTGGCCTTTTCCCTCTAAAATTTTCTATTTTAATAGTGTAACTAACTGCCCCCTGTAATCCTATACAGTTTTCGTGGTTAATTCTTAACGTTATGTATATAATTTTCATATTTTCAGTCTCTTATTTACGTGAATTCATCAATAAAAACAGGTATTCATCTATAACTCGGCTGAAAAGTGGCCTTTTTCTTTCAAAATTTTCTATTTAAATAGTGTAACTAACTGCCCCCCGTAATCCTATACAGTTTTCTTGGTTAATTCTTAACGTTATATATATAATTTTCTTATTAGGTCCGTCTAGTGTAGAAACTACTATCTGCACTCTTATTTGCTTTATAAAACATACAAACTGGAAAAATCACTATTTACCTAAACCGAGGTATAGTGGTCAATCAATACAATCACATAAATTCAACTATAAATTCGATAATAACTTTTCTAAAAATTGGTATATTTCGATCAAATCGACTTTAAATTATAAAGTCAATTGCTCCCCATATTTCCTTATAGTTTTCTCAGTAAATTCGTAACGTTATATAATTAATTTTCATATTTTTACTCTATTTCTTACTTAAATTCATCAATAAAAACACGTATTCATCTATAGCACGGCTGAAAATAGGCATTTTTCTTTTAACTTTTCTATTTACATAGTGTAACTAATTCATCCCCGTAATCCTATATAGTTTTCTTGGTTAATTCCTAACGTTATATATATAATTTTCATAATTTCTGTCTCCTATTTACGTGAATTCATCAATAAAAACACGTATTCCTCTAGAGCACGGCTGAAAATTGGCCTTTTCCCTTTAAAATTTTCTATTTTAATAGTGTAACTAACTGCCCCCTGTAATCCTATACAGTTTTCGTGGTTAATTCTTAACGTTATGTATATAATTTTCATATTTTCAGTCTCTTATTTACGTGAATTCATCAATAAAAACAGGTATTCATCTATAACTCGGCTGAAAAGTGGCTTTTTTCTTTCAAAATTTTCTATTTAAATAGTGTAACTAACTGCCCCCCGTAATCCTATACAGTTTTCTTGGTTAATTCTTAACGTTATATATATAATTTTCTTATTAGGTCCGTCTAGTGTAGAAACTACTATCTGCACTCTTATTTGCTTTATAAAACATACAAACTGGAAAAATCACTATTTACCTAAACCGAGGTATAGTGGTCAATCAATACAATCACATAAATTCAACTATAAATTCGATAATAACTTTTCTAAAAATTGGTATATTTCGTTCAAATCGACTTTAAATTATAAAGTCAATTGCTTCCCATATTTCCTTATAGTTTTCTCAGTAAATTCGTAACGTTATATAATTAATTTTCATATTTTTACTCTATTTCTTACTTAAATTCATCAATAAAAACACGTATTCATCTATAGCACGGCTGAAAATAGGCCTTTTTCTTTTAACTTTTCTATTTACATAGTGTAACTAATTCATCCCCGTAATCCTATATAGTTTTCTTGGTTAATTCCTAACGTTATATATATAATTTTCATAATTTCTGTCTCCTATTTACGTGAATTCATCAATAAAAACACGTATTCCTCTAGAGCACGGCTGAAAATTGGCCTTTTCCCTTTAAAATTTTCTATTTTAATAGTGTAACTAACTGCCCCCTGTAATCCTATACAGTTTTCGTGGTTAATTCTTAACGTTATGTATATAATTTTCATATTTTCAGTCTCTTATTTACGTGAATTCATCAATAAAAACAGGTATTCATCTATAACTCGGCTGAAAAGTGGCCTTTTTCTTTCAAAATTTTCTATTTAAATAGTGTAACTAACTGCCCCCCCTAATCCTATACAGTTTTCTTGGTTAATTCTTAACGTTATATATATAATTTTCTTATTAGGTCCGTCTAGTGTAGAAACTACCATCTGCACTCTTATTTGCTTTATAAAACATACAAACTGGAAAAATCACTATTTACCTAAACCGAGGTATAGTGGTCAATCAATACAATCACATAAATTCAACTATAAATTCGATAATAACTTTTCTAAAAATTGGTATATTTCGTTCAAATCGACTTTAAATTATAAAGTCAATTGCTCCCCATATTTCCTTATAGTTTTCTCAGTAAATTCGTAACGTTATATAATTAATTTTCATATTTTTACTCTATTTCTTACTTAAATTCATCAATAAAAACACGTATTCATCTATAGCACGGCTGAAAATAGGCCTTTTTCTTTTAACTTTTCTATTTACATAGTGTAACTAATTCATCCCCGTAATCCTATATAGTTTTCTTGGTTAATTCCTAACGTTATATATATAATTTTCATAATTTCTGTCTCCTATTTACGTGAATTCATCAATAAAAACACGTATTCCTCTAGAGCACGGCTGAAAATTGGCCTTTTCCTTTAAAATTTTCTATTTAAATAGTGTACCTAATTGCCCCCTGTAATCCTATATGGTTTTCTTGGTTAATTCCTTACGTAATTATATATATAATTTTCATATTTTCAGTCTCTTATTTACGTGAATTCATCAATAAAAACACGTATTCTTCTATAACTCGGCTGAAAATTGGCTTTTCCTTTAAAATTTTCTATTTAAATCGTGTAACTAATAGCCCCCTGTAATTCTATATTGTTTTCTTGGTTAATACCTAACGTAATTATATATATAATTTTCATAATTACAGTCTCTTATTTACGTGAATTCATCAATAAAAACACGTATTCATCTATAACTCGGCTGAAAAGTGGCCTTTTCCTTTTAAATTTTCTATTTTAATAGTGTAACTAACTGCTCTCCGTAATCCTATACAGTTTTCTTGGTTAATTCTTAACGTTATGTATATAATTTTCATATTTTCATTCTCTTATTTACGTGAATTTATCAATAAAAACTGGTATTCATCTATAACTCGGCTGAAAAGTGGCCTTTTCCTTTTAAATTTTCTATTTAAATAGTGTAACTAACTGCCCTCCGTAATCCTTTACAGTTTTCTAGGTTAATTCTTAACGTTATATATATAATTTTCATATTTTCAGTCTCTTATTTACGTGAATTCATCAATAAAAACACGTATTCATTTATACCACGGCTGAAAATTGGCTTTTTCCTTTAAAATTTTCTATTTAAATAGTGTAACTAATTGCCCCCTGTAATCCTATATAGTTTTCCTGGTTAATTCCTAACGACATTATATATATAATTTTCATATTTTCAGTCTCTTTTTTACGTGAATTCATCAATAAAAACAAGTATTCATCTATACCACGGCTGATAATTGGCCTTTTCCTTTAAAATTTTCTATTTAAATGGTGTAACTCATAGCCCCCTGTAATCCTATATAGTTTTCTTGGTTAATTCCTAACGTAATTATATATATATATATATATATATATATATATATATATATATATATATATATATATATATATATATATATATAATTTTTATACGTGGTAGAGCCATGCTGCAGTTATATTGGTAGTATAGTTGTAGTACGAATGGGTCGGCTAGACCGGGGAAGGACCACGCTCTCACAGAATACCAGCGTGAAATAGTAGCTTAATGCTCCTGTATTTCGTATGGTGAGTGTAGAGAACCGGAGACCCTTTTTACTGGAAACGAGGCATTCCATCTTAGTCCTCACGGGTGACAACGCATCTGCATTTTGATTCGTAATCGAGGATAGATGTAGATGCTTATGGGCCACAGCAAACACTTACCATCGGGTGGACTGTGTGCTCGTTTGTCACCCTATCCTATAAAAAAAAAAAAATATATATATATATATATATATATATATATATATATATATATATATATATATATATATATATATATATATATATATAATTTTCATATTTTAAGTGTCTTATTTACGTGAATTCATCAATAAAAACAAGTATTCATCTATAGCACGGCTGAAAATCGGCCTTTTCCTTTTAAATTTTCTATTTGAATAGTGTAACCAATTGCCCCCCGTAATCCTATACAGTTTTCTTGGTTAATTCTCAACGTTAAATATATAATTTTCATATTTTCATTCTCATATTTACGTGAATTCATCAATAAAAACACGTATTCATCTTTAACTCGGCTGAAAAGTGGCCTTTTCCTTTTAAATTTTCTATTTCAGTAGTGTAACTAACTGGCCTCCGTAACCCTATACAGTTTTCTTGGTTAATTCCTTACGTTATGTATATAATTTTCATATTTTCATTCTCATATTTACGTGAATTCATCAATAAAAACACGTATTCATCTTTAACTCGGCTGAAAAGTGGCCTTTTCCTTTTAAATTTTCTATTTCAGTAGTGTAACTAACTGGCCTCCGTAACCCTATACAGTTTTCTTGGTTAATTCCTTACGTTATGTATATAATTTTCATATTTTCAGTCTCTTATTTACGTGAATTTATCAATAAAAACACGTATTCATCTATAACTCGGCTGAAAAGTGGGCTTTTTCTTTTAAATTTTCTATTTTAATAGTGTAATCAACTGCTCTCCGTAATCCTATATAGTTTACTTGGTTAATTCTTAACGTTATGTATATAATTTTCATATTTTCAGTCTCTTATTTACGTGAATTTATTAATAAAAACCGGTATTCATCTATAACTCGGCTGAAAAGTGGCCTTTTCCTTTAAAATTTTCTACTTAAATAGTGTAACTAATTGCCCCCTATAATCCTTTATAGTTTTCTTGGTTCATTCGTAATGTAATTATATATATAATTTTCATATTTTCAGTCTCTTATTTACGTGAATTCATCAATAAAAACACGTATTCTTCTATAACTCGGCTGAAAAGTGGCCTTTTCCTTTTAAATTTTCTATTTTCATAGTGTAACTAACTGCCCCCCTGTAATCCTATACAATTTTCTTGGTTAATTCTTAACGGTATGTATATAATTTTCATATTTACAGTCTCTTATTTACGTGAATTCATCAATAAAAACAGGTAAACATCTATAACTCGGCTGAAAAGTGGCCTTTTCCTTTTAAATTTTCTATTTAAATAGTGTAACTATCTGCCCCCCGTAATCCTTTACAGTTTTCTTGGTTAATTCTTAACGTTATATATATAATTTTTATATTTTCAGTCTCTTATTTACGTGAATTCATCAATAAAAACACGTATTCATCTATAATTTGGCTGAAAAGTGGCCTTTTCCTTTTAAATTTTCTATTTCAGTAGTGTAACTAACTGGCCTCCGTAACCCTTTACAGTTTTCTTGGTTAATTCTTAATGTTATGTATATAATTTTCATATTTTCAGTCTCTTTTTTACGTGAATTCATCAATAAAAACAGGTATTCATCTATAACTCGGCTGAAAAGTGGCCTTTTCCGTTAAAATTTTCTTTGTTAATAGTGTATTTAACCGCGCCCCGTATTTATCTATAGTTTTTATAATAAATTTCTACCGCTAAAATATTGATTTCCACATAATTCGTTTTCCTATAATCGTAATTTCCTAAAATTTTTAAAATTTTTCAAATCTTCATATCTTTCGCTTATTTTGCTTTTATTGGGGTCCGGCTAGTGTAGAAACTACCATCTGCACTCTTATTTGCTTTATAAAACATACAAACTGGAAAAAATCACTATTTACCTAAACCGAGGTATAGTGGTCAATCAATACAATCACATAAATTCAACTATAAATTCGATAATAACTTTTCTAAAAATTGGTATATTTCGTTCAAATTGACTTTAAATTATAAAGTCAATTGCTCCCCATATTTCCTTATAGTTTTCTCAGTAAATTCGTAACGTTATATAATTAATTTTCATATTTTTACTCTATTTCTTACTTAAATTCATCAATAAAAACACGTATTCATCTATAGCACGGCTGAAAATAGGCCTTTTTCTTTTAACTTTTCTATTTACATAGTGTAACTAATTCATCCCCGTAATCCTATATAGTTTTCTGAAAATTGGCTTTTCCTTTAAACTTTTCTATTTAAATCGTGTAACAATAGCCCCCTGTAATTCTATATAGTTTTCTTGGTTAATACCTAACGTAATTATATATATAATTTTCATATTTTCAGTCTCTTATTTACGTGAATTCATCAATAAAAACACGTATTCTTCTATAACTCGGCTGAAAAGTGGCCTTTTCCTTTTAAATTTTCTATTTTTATAGTGTAACTAACTGCCCCCCTGTAATCCTATACAGTTTTCTTGGTTAATTCTTAACGGTATGTATATAATTTTCATATTTACAGTCTCTTATTTACGTGAATTCATCAATAAAAACAGGTAATCATCTATAACTCGGCTGAAAAGTGGCCTTTTCCTTTTAAATTTTCTATTTAAATAGTGTAACTATCTGCTTCCCGTAATCCTATACAGTTTTCTTGGTTAATTCTTAACGTTATATATATAATTTTTATATTTTCAGTCTCTTATTTACGTGAATTCATCAATAAAATCACGTGTTCATCTATAGCACGGCTGAAAATTGGCCTTTTCCTTTTAAATTTTCTATTTAAATAGTGTAACCTATTGCTCTTTGTAACTCTATATAGTTTTCTTGGTTAATTCCTAACGTTATATATATAATTTTCATATTTTCAGTCTTTTATTTACGTGAATTCATCAATAAAAACACGTATTCATATATAGCACGGCTGAAAATTGGCTTTTCCTTTAAAATTTTCTATTTAAATCGTGTAAATAATAGCCCCCTGTAATTCTATATAGTTTTTTTGGTTAATACCTAACGTAATTATATATACAATTTTCATATTTTCAGTCTCTTATTTACGTGAATTCATCAATAAAAACAGGTATTCATCTATAACTCGGCTGAAAAGTGGCCTTTTCCTTTTAAATTTTCTATTTTAATAGTGTAACTAACTGCTCTCCGTAATCCTATACAGTTTTCTTGGTTAATTCTTAACGTTATGTATATAATTTTCATATTTTCATTCTCTTATTTACGTGAATTTATCAATAAAAACTGGTACTCATCTATAACTCGGCTGAAAAGTGGCCTTTTCCTTTTAAATTTTCTATTAAAATAGTGTAACTAACTGCCCTTCGTAATCCTTTACAGTTTTCTTGGTTAATTCTTAACGTTATATATATAATTTTCATATTTTCAGTCTCTTATTTACGTGAATTCATCAATAAAATCACGTGTTCATCTATAGCACGGCTGAAAATTGGCCTTTTCCTTTTAAATTTTCTATTTAAATAGTGTAACCTATTGCTCCTTGTAACTCTATATAGTTTTCTTGGTCAATTCCTAACGTTATATATATAATTTTCGTATTTTCAGTCTTTTATTTACGTGAATTCATCAATAAAAACACGTATTCATCTATAGCACGGCTGAAAATTGGCTTTTCCTTTAAAATTTTCTATTTAAATCGTGTAACTAATAGCCCCCTGTAATCTTATATAGTTTTTTGTTAATACCTAACGTAATTATATATATAATTTTCATATTTTCAGTCTCTTGTTTACGTGAATTCATCAATAAAAACAGGTATTCATCTATAACTCGGCTGAAAAGTGGCCTTTTCCTTTTAAATTTTCTATTTTAATAGTGTAACTAACTGCTCTCCGTAATCCTATACAGGTTTTCTTGGTTAATTCTTAACGTTATGTATATAATTTTCATATTTTCATTCTCTTATTTACGTGAATTTATCAATAAAAACTGGTATTCATCTATAACTCGGCTGAAAAGTGGCCTTTTCCTTTTAAATTTTCTATTAAAATAGTGTAACTAACTGCCCTCCGTAATCCTTTACAGTTTTCTTGGTTAATTCTTAACGTTATATATATATATAATTTTCATATTTTCAGTCTCTTATTTACGTGAATACATCAATAAAAACACGTATTCATCTATACCACGGCTGAAAATTGGCCTTTTCCCTTAAAATTTTCTATTTAAATAGTGTAACTAATTGCCCCCAGTAATCCTATATAGTTTTCCTGGTTAATTCCTAACGACATTATAGATATAATTTTCATATTTTCAGTCTCTTATTTACGTGAATTCATCAATAAAAACAAGTATTCATCTATACCACGGCTGAAAATTGGCCTTTTCCTTTAAAATTTTCTATTTAAATGGTGTAACTAATAGCCCCCTGTAATCCTATATAGTTTTCTTGGTTAATACCTAACGTAATTATATATATATATATATATATATATATATATATATATATATATATATATATATATATATATATATATATATATATATATATATATATATATATATAATTTTCATATTTTCAGTCTCTTATTTACGTGAATTCATCAATAAAAACACGTATTCATCTATAACTCGGCTGAAAAGTGGCCTTTTCCTTTTAAATTTTCTATTTTAATAGTGTAACTAACTACTCTCCGTAATCCTTTACTGTTTTCTTGGTTAATTCTTAACGTTATGTATATAATTTTCATATTTTCATTCTACTTCTTACTTAAATTCTTCAATAAACACACGTATTCATCTGTAGCACGGCTGAAATTCGGCCTTTTCCTTTTAAATTTTCTATTTGAAGAGTGTAACCAATTGCCCCCCGTAATCCTATACAGTTTTCTTGGTTAATTCTTAACGTTATATATATAATTTTCATATTTTCAGTCTCATATTTACGTGAATTCATCAATAAAAACACGTATTCATCTTTAATTTTGCTGAAAAGTGGCCTTTTCCTTTTAAATTTTCTATTTCAGTAGTGTAACTAACTGGCCTCCGTAACCCTTTACAGTTTTCTTGGTTAATTCTTAACGAATGTATAAAATTTTCATATTTTCAGTCTCTAATTTACGTGAATTCATCAATAAAAACAGGTATTCATCTATAACTCGGCTTAAAAGTGGCCTTTTCCTTTTAAATTT
Source organism: Parnassius smintheus behrii (assembly GCA_036936625.1). NCBI lineage: Eukaryota > Metazoa > Arthropoda > Insecta > Lepidoptera > Papilionidae > Parnassius > Parnassius smintheus. The sequence continues at coordinate 557,319 of JAUPFT010000030.1, forward strand.
TCTATTTAAATAGTGTAACTAACTGCCCCCCGTAATCCTATACAGTTTTCTTGGTTAATTCTTAACGTTATATATATATATATATATATATATATATATATATATATATATAATTTTCATATTTTCAGTCTCTTTTTTACGTGAATTCATCAATAAAACAATAAAAACAGGTATTCATCTATAACTCGGCTGAAAAGTGGCCTTTTCCGTTAAAATTTTCTTTGTTAATAGTGTATTTAACCGCCCCCCGTATTTATCTATAGTTTTTATAATTAATTTCTACCGCTAAAATATTGATTTCCACATAATTCGTTTTCCTATAATCGTAATTTCCTAAAATTTTTAAAATTTTTCAAATCTTCATATCTTTCGCTTATTTTGCTTTTATTGGGGTCCGGCTAGTGTAGAAACTACCATCTGCACTCTTATTTGCTTTATAAAACATACAAACTGGAAAAATCACTATTTACCTAAACCGAGGTATAGTGGTCAATCAATACAATCACATAAATTCAACTATAAATTCGATAATAACTTTTCTAAAAATTGGTATATTTCGTTCAAATCTTCTTTAAATTTTGTAGTTAATTGCTCTCCACATTTCCTTATAGTTTTCTCACTAAATTCCTAACGTTATATATTTAATTTTCATATTTTCATTCTATTTTTTACTTAAATTCGTCAATAAAAGCACGTATTCATCTATAGCACGGCTGAAAATCGGCCTTTTCCTTTTAAATTTTCTATTTTAATAGTGTAACCAATTGCCTCTCGTAATCCTATATAGTTTTCTTGGTTAATTCCTAACGTTATATATATATATATATATATATATATATATATATATATATATATATATATATATATATATATATATATATATATATATATATATATATTTATATATATATATAACTTATACTATATATACTATATATATACATATATATACTATATATATACATATAATTACATATACATATATAACTTATACTATATATATATATATATATATATATATATATATATATATATATATATATATATATATATATATATATAATTTTCATATTTTCAGTCTCTTATTTACGTGAATTCATCAATAAAAACACGTATTCTTCTATAACTCGGCTGAAAAGTGGCCTTTTCCTTTTAAATTTTCTATTTTCATAGTGTAACTAACTGCCTTCCTGTAATCCTATACAGTTTTCTTGGTTAATTCTTAACGGTATGTATATAATTTTCATATTTACAGTCTCTTATTTACGTGAATTCATCAATAAAAACAGGTAATCATCTATAACTCGGCTGAAAAGTGGCCTTTTCCTTTTAAATTTTCTATTTAAATAGTGTAACTATCTGCCCCCCGTAATCCTATACAGTTTTCTTGGTTAATTCTTAACGTTTTATATATAATTTTTATATTTTCAGTCTCTTATTTACGTGAATTCATCAATAAAATCACGTGTTCATCTATAGCACGGCTGAAAATTGGCTTTTCCTTTAAAATTTTCTATTTAAATCGTGTAACTAATAGCCCCCCGTAATCCTATATAGTTTTTTTGGTTAATACCTAACGTAATTATATATATAATTTTCATATTTTCAGTCTCTTATTTACGTGAATTCATCAATAAAAACAGGTATTCATCTATAACTCGGCTGAAAAGTGGCCTTTTCCTTTTAAATTTTCTATTTTAATAGTGTAACTAACTACTCTCCGTAATCCTTTACTGTTTTCTTGGTTAATTCTTAACGTTATGTATATAATTTTCATATTTTCATTCTACTTCTTACTTAAATTCTTCAATAAACACACGTATTCATCTGTAGCACGGCTGAAAATCGGCCTTTTCCTTTTAAATTTTCTATTTGAAGAGTGTAACCAATTGCCCCCCGTAATCCTATACAGTTTTCTTGGTTAATTCTTAACGTTATATATATAATTTTCATATTTTCAGTCTCATATTTACGTGAATTCATCAATAAAAACACGTATTCATCTATAATTTGGCTGAAAGTGGCCTTTTCCTTTTAAATTTTCTATTTCAGTAGTGTAACTAACTGGCCTCCGTAACCCTTTACAGTTTTCTTGGTTAATTCTTAACGAATGTATATAATTTTCATATTTTCAGTCTCTAATTTACGTGAATTCATCAATAAAAACAGGTATTCATCTATAACTCGGCTTAAAAGTGGCCTTTTCCTTTTAAATTTTCTATTTAAATAGTGTAACTAACTGCCCCCCGTAATCCTATACAGTTTTCTTGGTTAATTCTTAACGTTATATATATATATATATATATATATATATATATATATATATATATATATATATATATATATATATATATATATATATATATATATATATATATATATATATATATCATTTTCATATTTTCAGTCTCTTTTTTACGTGAATTCATCAATAAAAACAGGTATTCATCTATTACTCGGCTGAAAAGTGGCCTTTTCCGTTAAAATTTTCTTTGTTAATAGTGTATTTAACCGCCCCCCGTATTTATCTATAGTTTTTATAATTAATTTCTACCGCTAAAATATTGATTTCCACATAATTCGTTTTCCTATAATCGTAATTTCCTAAAATTTTTAAAATTTTTCAAATCTTCATATCTTTCGCTTATTTTGCTTTTATTGGGGTCCGGCTAGTGTAGAAACTACCATCTGCACTCTTATTTGCTTTATAAAACATACAAACTGGAAAAAATCACTATTTACCTAAACCGAGGTATAGTGGTCAATCAATACAATCACATAAATTCAACTATAAATTCGATAATAACTTTTCTAAAAATTGGTATATTTCGTTCAAATCTTCTTTAAATTTTGTAGTTAATTGCTCTCCACATTTCCTTATAGTTTTCTCACTAAATTCCTAACGTTATATATTTAATTTTCATATTTTCAGTCTATTTTTTACTTAAATTCGTCAATAAAAACACGTATTCATCTATAGCACGGCTGAAAATCGGCCTTTTCCTTTTAAATTTTCTATTTTAATAGTGTAACCAATTGCCTCTCGTAATCCTATATAGTTTTCTTGGTTAATTCCTAACGTTATATATATATATATATATATATATATATATATATATATATATATATATATATATAACTTATACTATATATACTAACTATATATATATATATATATATATATATATATATATATATATATATATATATATATATATATATATATAAAATTTTCATATTTTCAGTCTCTTATTTACGTGAATTTATCAATAAAAACACGTATTCATCTATAACTCGGCTGAAAAGTGGGCTTTTTCTTTTAAATTTTCTATTTTAATAGTGTAATCAACTGCTCTCCGTAATCCTATATAGTTTTCTTGGTTAATTCTTAACGTTATGTATATAATTTTCATATTTTCAGTCTCTTATTTACGTGAATTTATTAATAAAAACCGGTATTCATCTATAACTCGGCTGAAAAGTGGCCTTTTCCTTTAAAATTTTCTATTTAAATAGTGTAACTAATTGCCCTCTGTAATCCTTTATAGTTTTCTTGGTTCATTCGTAATGTAATTATATATATAATTTTCATATTTTCAGTCTCTTATTTACGTGAATTCATCAATAAAAACACGTATTCTTCTATAACTCGGCTGAAAAGTGGCCTTTTCCTTTTAAATTTTCTATTTTCATAGTGTAACTAACTGCCTTCCTGTAATCCTATACAGTTTTCTTGGTTAATTCTTAACGGTATGTATATAATTTTCATATTTACAGTCTCTTATTTACGTGAATTCATCAATAAAATCAGGTAATCATCTATAACTCGGCTGAAAAGTGGCCTTTTCCTTTTAAATTTTCTATTTAAATAGTGTAACTATCTGCCCCCCGTAATCCTATACAGTTTTCTTGGTTAATTCTTAACGTTATATATATAATTTTTATATTTTCAGTCTCTTATTTACGTGAATTCATCAATAAAATCACGTGTTCATCTATAGCACGGCTGAAAATTGGCCTTTTCCTTTTAAATTTTCTATTTAAATAGTGTAACCTATTGCTCTTTGTAACTCTATATAGTTTTCTTGGTTAATTCCTAACGTTATATATATAATTTTCATATTTTCAGTCTTTTATTTACGTGAATTCATCAATAAAAACACGTATTCATATATAGCACGGCTGAAAATTGGCTTTTCCTTTAAAATTTTCTATTTAAATCGTGAAACTAATAGCTCCCCGTAATCCTATATAGTTTTTTTGGTTAATACCTAACGTAATTATATATATAATTTTCATATTTTCAGTCTCTTATTTACGTGAATTCATCAATAAAAACAGGTATTCATCTATAACTCGGCTGAAAAGTGGCCTTTTCCTTTTAAATTTTCTATTTTAATAGTGTAACTAACTGCTCTCCGTAATCCTATACAGTTTGCTTGGTTAATTCTTAACGTTATGTATATAATTTTCATATTTTCATTCTCTTATTTACGTGAATTTATCAATAAAAACTGGTATTCATCTATAACTCGGCTGAAAAGTGGCCTTTTCCTTTTAAATTTTCTATTAAAATAGTGTAACTAACTGCCCTCCGTAATCCTTTACAGTTTTCTTGGTTAATTCTTAACGTTATATATATAATTTTCATATTTTCAGTCTCTTATTTACGTGAATTCATCAATAAAATCACGTGTTCATCTATAGCACGGCTGAAAATTGGCCTTTTCCTTTTAAATTTTTTATTTAAATAGTGTAACCTATTGCTCCTTGTAACTCTATATAGTTTTCTTGGTCAATTCCTAACGTTATATATATAATTTTCGTATTTTCAGTCTTTTATTTACGTGAATTCATCAATAAAAACACGTATTCATCTATAGCACGGCTGAAAATTGGCTTTTCCTTTAAAATTTTCTATTTAAATCGTGTAACTAATAGCCCCCTGTAATCTTATATAGTTTTTTGTTAATACCTAACGTAATTATATATATAATTTTCATATTTTCAGTCTCTTATTTACGTGAATTCATCAATAAAAACAGGTATTCATCTATAACTCGGCTGAAAAGTGGCCTTTTCCTTTTAAATTTTCTATTTTAATAGTGTAACTAACTGCTCTCCGTAATCCTATACAGGTTTTCTTGGTTAATTCTTAACGTTATGTATATAATTTTCATATTTTCATTCTCTTATTTACGTGAATTTATCAATAAAAACTGGTATTTATCTATAACTCGGCTGAAAAGTGGCCTTTTCCTTTTAAATTTTCTATTAAAATAGTGTAACTAACTGCCCTCCGTAATCCTTTACAGTTTTCTTGGTTAATTCTTAACGTTATATATATATAATTTTCATATTTTCAGTCTCTTATTTACGTGAATACATCAATAAAAACACGTATTCATCTATACCACGGCTAAAAATTGGCCTTTTCCTTTAAAATTTTCTATTTAAATAGTGTAACTAATTGCCCCCTGTAATCCTATATAGTTTTCCTGGTTAATTCCTAACGACATTATAGATATAATTTTCATATTTTCAGTCTCTTATTTACGTGAACTCATCAATAAAAACAAGTATTCATCTATACCACGGCTGAAAATTGGCCTTTTCCTTTAAAATTTTCTATTTAAATGGTGTAACTAATAGCCCCCTGTAATCCTTTATAGTTTTCTTGGTTAATACCTAACGTAATTATATATATATATATATATATATATATATATATATATATATATATATATATATATATATATATATATATATATATAATTTTCATATTTTCAGTCTCTTATTTACGTGAATTCATCAATAAAAACACGTATTCATCTATAACTCGGCTGAAAAGTGGCCTTTTCCTTTTAAATTTTCTATTTTAATAGTGTAACTAACTACTCTCCGTAATCCTTTACTGTTTTCTTGGTTAATTCTTAACGTTATGTATATAATTTTCATATTTTCATTCTATTTCTTACTTAAATTCTTCAATAAACACACGTATTCATCTGTAGCACGGCTGAAAATCGGCCTTTTCCTTTTAAATTTTCTATTTGAATAGTGTAACCAATTGCCCCCCGTAATCCTATACAGTTTTCTTGGTTAATTCTTAACGTTATATATATAATTTTCATATTTTCAGTCTCATATTTACGTGAATTCATCAATAAAAACACGTATTCATCTATAATTTGGCTGAAAAGTGGCCTTTTCCTTTTAAATTTTCTATTTCAGTAGTGTAACTAACTGGCCTCCGTAACCCTTTACAGTTTTCTTGGTTAATTCTTAACGTTATGTATATAATTTTCATATTTTCAGTCTCTAATTTACGTGAATTCATCAATAAAAACAGGTATTCATCTATAACTCGGCTTAAAAGTGGCCTTTTCCTTTTAAATTTTCTATTTAAATAGTGTAACTAACTGCCCCCCGTAATCCTATACAGTTTTCGTGGTTAATTCTTAACGTTATATATATATATATATATATATATATATATATATATATATATATATATATATATATATATATATATATATATATATATATATATATAATTTTCATATTTTCAGTCTCTTTTTTACGTGAATTCATCAATAAAAACAGGTATTCATCTATAACTCGGCTGAAAAGTGGCCTTTTCCGTTAAAATTTTCTTTGTTAATAGTGTATTTAACCGCCCACCGTATTTATCTATAGTTTTTATAATAAATTTCTACCGCTAAAATATTGATTTCCACATAATTCGTTTTCCTATAATCGTAATTTCCTAAAATTTTTAAAATTTTTCAAATCTTCATATCTTTCGCTTATTTTGCTTTTATTGGGGTCCGGCTAGTGTAGAAACTACCATCTGCACTCTTATTTGCTTTATAAAACATACAAACTGGAAAAAATCACTATTTACCTAAACCGAGGTATAGTGGTCAATCAATACAATCACATAAATTCAACTATAAATTCGATAATAACTTTTCTAAAAATTGGTATATTTCGTTCAAATCTTCTTTAAATTGTGTAGTTAATTGCTCCCCACATTTCCTTATAGTTTTCTCATTAAATTCCTAACGTTATATATTTAATTTTCATATTTTCGGTCTATTTTTTACTTAAATTCGTCAATAAAAACACGTATTCATCTATAGCACGGCTGAAAATCGGCCTTTTCCTTTTAAATTTTCTATTTTAATAGTGTAACCAATTGCCTCTCGTAATCCTTTATAGTTTTCTTGGTTAATTCCTAACGTTATATATATATATATATATATATATATATATATATATATATATATATATATATATATATATATATATATATATATATATATATATATATAACTTATACTATATATACTATATATATACATATATATACTATATATATACATATAATTACATATACATACATAACTTATACTATATATACTAACTATATATATATATATATATATATATATATATATATATATATATATATAATTTTCATATTTTCAGTCTCTTATTTACGTGAATTTATCAATAAAAACACGTATTCATCTATAACTCGGCTGAAAAGTGGGCTTTTTCTTTTAAATTTTCTATTTTAATAGTGTAATCAACTGCTCTCCGTAATCCTATATAGTTTACTTGGTTAATTCTTAACGTTATGTATATAATTTTCATATTTTCAGTCTCTTATTTACGTGAATTTATTAATAAAAACCGGTATTCATCTATAACTCGGCTGAAAAGTGGCCTTTTCCTTTAAAATTTTCTATTTAAATAGTGTAACTAATTGCCCCCTGTAATCCTTTATAGTTTTCTTGGTTCATTCGTAATGTAATTATATATATAATTTTCATATTTTCAGTCTCTTATTTACGTGAATTCATCAATAAAAACAGGTAATCATCTATAACTCGGCTGGAAAGTGGCCTTTTCCTTTTAAATTTTCTATTTAAATAGTGTAACTATCTGCCCCCCGTCATCCTATTCAGTTTTCTTAGTTAATTCTTAACGTTATATATATAATTTTTATATTTTCAGTCTCTTATTTACGTGAATTCATCAATAAAATCACGTGTTCATCTATAGCACGGCTGAAAATTGGCCTTTTCCTTTTAAATTTTCTATTTAAATAGTGTAACCTATTGCTCTTTGTAACTCTATATAGTTTTCTTGGTTAATTCCTAACGTTATATATATAATTTTCATATTTTCAGTCTTTTATTTACGTGAATTCATCAATAAAAACACGTATTCATATATAGCACGGCTGAAAATTGGCTTTTCCTTTAAAATTTTCTATTTAAATCGTGTAACTAATAGCCCCCCGTAATCCTATATAGTTTTTTTGGTTAATACCTAACGTAATTATATATATAATTTTCATATTTTCAGTCTCATATTTACGTGAATTCATCAATAAAAACACGTATTCATCTATAATTTGGCTGAAAAGTGGCCTTTTCCTTTTAAATTTTCTATTTCAGTAGTGTAACTAACTGGCCTCCGTAACCCTTTACAGTTTTCTTGGTTAATTCTTAACGAATGTATATAATTTTCATATTTTCAGTCTCTAATTTACGTGAATTCATCAATAAAAACAGGTATTTATCTATAACTCGGCTTAAAAGTGGCCTTTTCCTTTTAAATTTTCTATTTAAATAGTGTAACTAACTGCCCCCCGTAATCCTATACAGTTTTCTTGGTTAATTCTTAACGTTTTGTATATAATTTTCATATTTTCATTCTATTTCTTACTTAAATTCTTCAATAAACACACGTATTCATCTGTAGCACGGCTGAAAATCGGCCTTTTCCTTTTAAATTTTCTATTTGAATAGTGTAACCAATTGCCCCCCGTAATCCTATACAGTTTTCTTGGTTAATTCTTAACGTTATATATATAATTTTCATATTTTCAGTCTCATATTTACGTGAATTCATCAATAAAAACACGTATTCATCTATAATTTGGCTGAAAAGTGGCCTTTTCCTTTTAAATTTTCTATTTCAGTAGTGTAACTAACTGGCCTCCGTAACCCTTTACAGTTTTCTTGGTTAATTCTTAACGTTATGTATATAATTTTCATATTTTCAGTCTCTAATTTACGTGAATTCATCAATAAAAACAGGTATTCATCTATAACTCGGCTTAAAAGTGGCCTTTTCCTTTTAAATTTTCTATTTAAATAGTGTAACTAACTGCCCCCCGTAATCCTAAACAGTTTTCGTGGTTAATTCTTAACGTTATATATATATATATATATATATATATATATATATATATATATATATATATATATATATATATATATATATATATAATTTTCATATTTTCAGTCTCTTTTTTACGTGAATTCATCAATAAAAACAGGTATTCATCTATAACTCGGCTGAAAAGTGGCCTTTTCCGTTAAAATTTTCTTTGTTAATAGTGTATTTAACCGCCCACCGTATTTATCTATAGTTTTTATAATAAATTTCTACCGCTAAAATATTGATTTCCACATAATTCGTTTTCCTATAATCGTAATTTCCTAAAATTTTTAAAATTTTTCAAATCTTCATATCTTTCGCTTATTTTGCTTTTATTGGGGTCCGGCTAGTGTAGAAACTACCATCTGCACTCTTATTTGCTTTATAAATTATACAAACTGGAAAAAATCACTATTTACCTAAACCGAGGTATAGTGGTCAATCAATACAATCACATAAATTCAACTATAAATTCGATAATAACTTTTCTAAAAATTGGTATATTTCGTTCAAATCTTCTTTAAATTGTGTAGTTAATTGCTCCCCACATTTCCTTATAGTTTTCTCATTAAATTCCTAACGTTATATATTTAATTTTCATATTTTCGGTCTATTTTTTACTTAAATTCGTCAATAAAAACACGTATTCATCTATAGCTCTCAACTTGAATATGCTGTGCCCATTTGGAATCCTTATTATAATAAATATATACACAAAATTGAAAATGTTCAACGCTGGTTTCTACGTGCAATAGATGTCATAAATCTCATTTACCGTATGACCAGTTACTCAGTAGATACAAACTTCTAACCCTCCACTCTAGACGTAAGCAATTGGAGTCTATGACATTGTTTCATATAGATAGATACAAATTTGACTGTATTGAGTTAAACAATCTGTTATGTTATGCAGTTCCCAGAACTGTCCATAGACGACGGGTGCGTGCGGGTGGGGTGCGAAGTCAGAAGTCCTCCACGTGTGCCTGGTAGTTGCGGGTCCCTCTCGATACGTCTGGAGGGAAGAGCAGCAACTGGGCCGGTGCACCCTGGGCGCGGCGGTAATCTTCCCCGAGAAATGAGAAGAAATTCTTATTCCTTGGGGAATGTTGCTGCCGCGGCTAATTATTCTGACATGGGGGGAGGTCCATCTCGGACCAACAGTGCGTTCCTCTGCGTGACCCTCTGATCAGCAGAGGGCATAGCAGAGGAGCGAGGGCGGGCTCGGTGTGCACTTACCCTGCCTCCGGGCAGACAGTGAAGGATTCATCCTTTGCTGTCACCGCTGATCTCGTAATCCCAGTATCGAAGTGTCGTGGATCATGTCTCGCGGCTTTGATAAGGACCGAGGGTCTTGGCTTAATCGCCCGGACCGCGAGGGAGAAAACCTCTATAAAAAGTTTCCCCGAATCCCAAGCGGCGACGCACCGCGAGGGGATGGATGGCTGACGGGGTTCTATGAACAAATCAGCCGCAAGTGCGCTCCTCGCCAGGGTACCTGCAGACCCCCTGGCGAGTAATAAATCCTCTAAATCTGCTTACCTTGGTACAGGGGTCTCTGCCAAGGTGGACCTTTAATTCCCCCATACTCGTGGGTACAGAAATGGAAACACAAAAAGCAAAAAACAAAACCAAAACCGCCGGCAACGGCAACGTAGAGGAGAGGAGAACCGATGCGGGGACAGAGTCCGACGCTGCATCGAGCAGCGTGGGAGGCTCAGAGAGCTCCCGACGAGTGGGGCCTGGGACCGCGGAGACGAGTAAGTTCTTCCGCAAGCGGTCCAGGCGGGATGGCGACCAGGGGCCGTCATCCGGTGAAGAGGAGGTTTCGGCCCGGAAAATCCAATTGGTGGCAACAGGCGGGGCGGGCTGAGAGGCAAGGGGAGGGGGCTCTCTGACAATCAGATGGCCGAACGAGCGGCAAAGCTTGCCGAGGAGGGGCGCCACCCGGGCGATACGGCTCGGGTATCAGGCGACGAGACGAGTGCGACTGGCGGCTCCGAGGTGGAGCGTAAGGCCGATTCGTAAAGGAGGTGGAGGCCGCGATCAAGGTCGTGGCCCACAAGCAAAAGTCCTCCTCAAAGTTCAAGGCCATTCCCGGGACCTCCGCCTCCATCATGGCGGCTGCGGAGGCCAACTTTGTTGGGGCCGGGCCTAATGCGGACGAGGTGGCGAAGCTGCGGGCGGACGTGGCCCGCCTGACGTCTGCCATGGAGACTCTCCAGAAGGAGAATGAGCAGCTCCGCGCAGACCTGGCCAGTCTACGTGAGCCTGCCTCTCGCGCGGCGCCCCAGACGCAACGTCCAAGCCAGCCCGTGCCGCTGGAGAACCAGGTTCTGAACCTGGTCCGGCAGGAGCTGGCTGCCTTCCAGCATCGGTTCTCCGTGCTAGAGGGCATCGTCCTGCGCCCCCCCTGGGGGCAAACAAGACGGCGGCGAGGCCGGCAACGTACGCGGCGGCCACGGCTACCGCATCCAGGCCGGGGCCGTCCAGTCAGCCCTCGGGCGGGGCTGCAGTTGCCCCTCCCCCCCCCCTTAAAGGCCGGCTCCGGCAAAACCGGTACCGGCTGAACCGGCTCCGGCTAAGCCGGCGACGGGAAAGAGAGGCCAGACGAAGGCAAAAAAGAGCAAGGCGGCAGCACAGGTGATGGCTGCACCAGCCCCAGTGCCTGCGGCGAATGTGCCAGCGCCAGCGGCAAGCCGGCTGCCGTCGCCGCCGTCACCACCCCCCCAGCTCCCTACACCTCCCGCGGCTGAAGCCGGTTGGCAGGTGGTCGGGGACAAAAAGAAGGGGAAGAAGGCAGCCAAAAAGGCCAAAGAGCAGGAGCGGCAGCGCCAGTTCAGGGCGCGCAAGATCGCGGCTAGGCTCCGCGCCCCGAAGACCGCAGCTGTGGTGATTACACTACAGCCGGATGCGGAAAAGAAGGGCGTTACCTACCGCGATCTGCTCGCGAAGGCGAAGGAGGCGGTGGATCTCGGGGAGCTCGGGATCACTGGGGGCCTCCGGCTCAAAGTCACCCAGACGGGGGCCCGTATGCTGGAGGTCCCCGGGGAATCCAGCGGCGCAACCGCGGACGCTCTGGCTGCGAAGCTCAGAGCGTCTCTGGACGCGGAAGAGGCCCGAGTGTCAAGGCCCGTCAGATGCGCAGACCTGCGCATCATGGGTCTGGACGACTCGGTATCGGAGGAGGAGTTGGTAGCCACCGTCGCCAGGTCCGGGGGGTGCACTACTGACCAGGTCAGGTCAGGCGCCATACGCCCGGACCAACAGGGTTTGCATGCCGCCACGGTGCGCTGCCCTGTTACGGCGGCCAAAACCATAGTGGAGGGCCGAAGGCTTCCGGTAGGCTGGGTCTCAGCGCAGGTTAAGCTGCTGGAGCCCAGACCTCTGAGGTGCTATCGCTGTCTCGTGGGACACCACGTATCAGTGAGATGCGCCTCGGAGGTTGACCGCAGTGGCCTCTGCTTCCGCTGCTGTCAACCCGGACACATATCGGCGACCTGCTGCGCCACGCCGCACTGTGATGCATGTGCGGCGACCGGCAAGCCAGCCGATCACCGGGCCGGAAGCAAGGCCTGCGTGCCACCCGCCAAGGCCAAGGCCGCGGGTAGGGTAGGGGCCAAAGCCGCCACCGCCTCTGTGGCCTCCGCCGCAGCCGCAACTGCCACCGCCACCGCGGTCACTGTCACCGCCGCCGCCGCCGCGACACCGACGCCCGCAGAGGGGCCCTCCGTGGAGGAAGCTGAAATGGAATGCCTATAACGGCCCCATTAAGCTTCCTCCAGGCGAATATCAACCACTGCGCCTGCGCTCAGGATCTGTTGCTCCAGAGCATGGCGCAGTGGTCGATTAACATCGCTGTGGTCGCTGAGCCGTATTTTGTCTCACCTAGCGAGAACTGGGTGGCGGACCTTAACGGCTCAGTGGCCATCATTTCTTCGGCCGCCGCCGGTACCCCGACCCTTGAAGGTGTCAGGAGGGGTCAGGGGTGCGTAGCAGCACGGTTCGGGGAGTTCGTCGTTGTGGGGGTGTACTTCTCCCCGAACCGATCTCTCGCCGAGCTCCACAACTCTCTTGCAGAGCTGAGAGCAGTCGTCGTCGGAAGTTATCCCCTTCCCGTACTTGTCCTCGGGGACTTCAATGCCAAGAACTTGGCTTGGGGTTCTCGTCGTACAGATGTGCGGGGTAGGATGGTGGAAGACTGGGCTCTGGAGACAGGCCTGGTCGTCCTAAATCGGGGTTCTGTCCCCACGTGTGTGCGGATGCGGGGCGAGTCGGTGGTGGACATCTCGTTCGCTAGCCCCGCTCTGTCGCCGCGTGCCATTGACTGGCGTGTCATGGAGGGGGTGGAGATCTACTCCGACCACCGGTACATCCGGTTTGATGTCTCCACCCAGTCCTCGAGCGCGCCAGTCCAACAGGCCCCGAGTGGTCCGCGTTGGGCGCTGAAGCAGCTGGACCGGGAGCTCCTCCTGGAAGCCTCGATCGTGCAGGCCTGGGTGTCATCACCGGACAGGCCTGCTGACGTCAATGATGAGGCAGGGTGGTTCCAGGAGGCCATGTCCGAGATATGTGACGTGGCAATGCCCCGAGTCCGGCCAGAAAGCGCCCGGCGTCAGGTGTATTGGTGGTCGCGTGAGCTGACGTCTCTGCGCGAGGCGTGTGTCGCCGCGCGGCACCTGTACACCAGGCATCGCAGGCTCCGCATTCGTCCACCGAATGCGGCAGCCATTGAAGCGGAGCTGTACGAGGGATACAGAGCGGCGAAGACCGCCCTCCGGGAGGCTGTCCTGCGGGCCCGGGATCGGGCCCTTGAGGAGATGCTGGAGACTCTCAACAGAGATCCGTGGGGGCGCCCTTACAAGATGGTGCGGGATAAACTCCGCACCTGGGCCCCCCCCCGCTGACGCAAAGCCTCCGGCCCCAGCTCGTGGAGGACGTGGTGAGCGCTCTGTTCCCTGCGCGAGGAGAACATCCGCCCTCGCCTATGGCTCCGCCACCTGCGGTGCCGGAAGCGGACTACCAGGACGACGACGACGACATCCCGGAAGGGACCGGGGTAGACCTGAGAGTGGCGGTGCGTAGGCTCAAGTGAAAAGTGGCCTTTTCCGTTTAAATTTTCTTTGTTAATAGTGTATTTAACCAATCCCCGTATTTATCTATAGTTTTTATAATAAATTTCTACCGCTAAAATATTGATTTCCACATAATTCGTTTTCCCATAATCGTAATTTCCTAAAATTTTTAAAATTTTTCAAATCTTCATTTCTTTCGCTCTTTTTGCTTTTATTAGGTCCGTCTTATGTAGATAAAACCCATCTGCACTCCTTCTTGCTTTATAAAACACACAAAACTGGAAAAATCACTATTTACCTACACCGAGGTATAGTGGTCAATCAATACAATCACATAAATTCAACTATAAATTCGCTAATAACTTTTCTAAACATTGGTATATTTCGTTCGAATCTTCTTTAAATTGCGTAGTTTATTGCTCCCCACATTTCCTTATAGATTTCTCAGTAAATTCGTAACGTTATATATTTAATTTTCATATTTTCAATCTATTTCTTACTTAAATTCATCAATAAAAACACGTATTCATCTGTAGCACGGCTGAAAATTGGCCTTTTCCTTTTAAATTTACTACTTAAATAGTGTAACCAATTGCTCCTTGTAACCCTATATAGTTTTCTTGGTTAATTCCTAACGTTATATACATAATTTTCATATTTTCAGTCTCTTATTTACGTGAATTCATCAATAAAAACACGTATTCATCTATAGCACGGCTGAAAATTGGCCTTTCCCTTTTAAATTTTCTATTTAAATAGTGTAACCAATTGCTCCTTCTAACCCTATATATTTTTCTTGGTTAATTCCTAACGTTATATATATAATTTTCATATTTTCAGTCTCTTATTTACGTGAATTCATCAATAAAAACACGTATTCGTCTATAGCACGGCTGAAAATTGGCCTTTTCCTTTAAAATTTTCTATTTAAATGGTGTACCTAATAGCCCCCTGTAATTCTATATAGTTTTCTTGGTTAATTCCTAACGTAATTATATATATAATTTTCATATTTTCAGTCTCTTATTTACGTGAATTCATCAATAAAAACACGTATTCATCTACAACTCGGCTGAAAAGCCGCCTTTTCCTTTTAAATTTTCTATTTTAATAGTGTAACTAATAGCCCCCTGTAATTCTATATAGTTTTCTTGGTTAATTCCTAACGTAATTATATATATAATTTTCATATTTTCAGTCTCTTATTTACGTGAATTCATCAATAAAAACACGTATTCATCTATAACTCGGCTGAAAAGTGGCCTCTTCCTTTTAAATTTTCAATTTTAATAGTGTAACTAACAGCTCTTCGTAATCCTATACAGTTTTCTTGGTTAATTCTTAACGTTATGTATATATTTTCATATTTTCAGTCCCTTATTTACGTGAATTTATCAATAAAAACTGGTATTCATCTATAACTCGGCTGAAAAGTGGCCTTTTCCTTTTAAATTTTCTATTTAAATAGTGTAACTAACTGTCCTCCGTAATACTATACATTGCCAATTTTCAGCCGTGCTACAGATGAATACGTGTTTTTATTGATGAATTTAAGTAAGAAATAGATTGAAAATATGAAAATTAAATATATAACGTTACGAATTTACTGAGAAAACTATAAGGAAATGTGGGGAGCAATAAACTACGCAATTTAAAGAAGATTTGAACGAAATATACCAATGTTTAGAAAAGTTATTAGCGAATTTATAGTTGAATTTATGTGATTGTATTGATTGAACACTATACCTCGGTTTAGGTAAATAGTGATTTTATCCAGTTTTGTATGTTTTATAAAGCAAATAAGAGTGCAGATGGGTCTTATCTACAGTAGACGGACCTAATAAAAGCAAAAAGAGCGAAAGAAGTGAAGATTTGAAAAATTTTAAAAATTTTAGGAAATTACGGTTATAGGAAAACGAATTATGTGGAAATCAATATTTTAGCCGTAGAAATTTATTATAAAAACTATAGATAAATACGGAAGGCGGTTAAATTCACTATTAAGAAAGAAAATTTAAACGGAAAAGGCCACTTTTCAGCCGAGTTATAGATGAATACGTGTTTTTATTGATGAATTCAATATATATATATATATATATATATATATATATATATATATATATATATATATAACGTTAGGAATTAACCAAGAAAACTATACAGGATTACGGGGGGAAATCAGTTACACTATTTAAATAGAAAATTTAAAAGGAAAAGGCCTATTTTCAGCCGTGCAATAGATAAATACGTGTTTTTATTGATGAATTTAAGTAAGAAATAGACTGAAAATATGAAAATTAAATATATAACGTTACGAATTTACTGAGAAAACTATAAGGAAATGTGGGGAGCAATTAACTACGCAATTTAAAGAAAATTTGAACGAAATATACCAATTTTTAGAAAAGTTATTAGCGAATTTATAGTTGAATTTATGTGATTGTATTGATTGACCACTATACCTCGGTGTAGGTAAATAGTGATTTTTCCAGTTTAGTATGTTTTATAAAGCAAATAAGAGTGCAGATTGGTTTTATCTACATTAGACGGACCTAATAAAAGCAAAAAGAGCGAAAGAAATGAAGATTTTAAAAATTTTAAAAATTTTAGGAAATTACGATTATGGGAAAACGAATTATGTGGAAATCAATATTTTAGCGGTAGAAATTTATTATAAAAACTATAGATAAATATAGGGGGCGGTTAAAACAACTATAAACAAAGAAAATTTAAACGGAAAAGGCCACTTTTCAGCCGAGTTATAGATGAAGACCTGTTTTTATTGATGAATTCACGTAAATAAGAGACTGAAAATATGAAAATTATATATATAACGTTAGGAATTAACCAAGAAAACTATATAGGGTTAGAAGAAGCAATAGGTTACACTATTTAAATAGAAAATTTAAAAGGAAAAGGCCAATTTTCAGCCGTGCTATAGATGAATACGTGTTTTTATTGATGAATTCACGTAAATAAGAGACTGAAAATATGAAAATTATGTATATAACGTTAGGAATTAACCAAGAAAACTATATAGGGTTACAAGTAACAATTGGTTACACTATTTAAATAGAAAATTTTAAAGGAAAACGCCAATTTTCAGCCGTGCTATAGACGAATACGTGTTTTTATTGATGAATTCACGTAAATAAGAGACTGAAAATATGAAAATTATATATATAACGTTAGGAATTAACCAACAAAAATATATAGGGTTAAAAGGAGCAATTGGTTACACTATTTAAATAGAAAATTTATAAGGAAAAGGCCAATTTTCTGCCGTGCTATAGATGAATACGTGTTTTTATTGATGAATTCACGTAAATAAGAGACTGAAAATATGAAAATTATGTATATAACGTTAGGAATTAACCAAGAAAACTATATAGGGTTACAAGGACCAATTAGTTACACTATTTAAATAGAAAATTTAAAAGGAAAAGGCCAATTTTCAGCCGTGCTATAGATGAATACGTGTTTTTATTGATGAATTTAAGTAAGAAATAGATTGAAAATATGAAAATTAAATATATAACGTTACGAATTTACTGAGAAAACTATAATTAAATGTGGGGAGCAATTAACTACGCAATTTAAAGAAGATTTGAACGAAATATACCAATGTTTAGAAAAGTTATTAGCGAATTTATAGTTGAATTTATGTGATTGTATTGATTGACCACTATACCTCGGTGTAGGTAAATAGTGATTTTTCCAGTTTTGTATGTTTTATAAAGCAAGAAGGAGTGCAGATGGGTTTTATCTACATAAGACGGACCTAATAAAAGCAAAAAGAGCGAAAGAAATGAAGATTTGAAAAATTTTAAAAATTTTAGGAAATTACGATTATGGGAAAACGAATTATGTGGAAATCAATATTTTAGCGGTAGAAATTTATTATAAAAACTATAGATGAATACCTGTTTTTAGTGATGAATTCACGTAAATAAGAGACTGAAAATATGAAAATTATATATATAACGTTAAGAATTAACCAAGAAAACTGTATAGGATTACAGGGGGGCAGTTAGTTACACTATTTAAATAGAAAATTTTAAAGGAAAAGGCCACTTTTCAGCCAAGTTATAGATGAATACGTGTTTTTATTGATGAATTCACGTAAATAAGAAACTGAAAATATGAAAATTATATATATAATTACGTTAGGAATTAACCAGGAAAACTATATGGGATTACGAGAGGCAATTAGTTACACTATTGAAATAGAAAATTTAAAAGGAAGAGGCCAATTTTCAGCCGTGCTATAGATGAATACGTGTTTTTATTGATGAATTCACGTAAATAAGAGACTGAAAATATAAAAATTATATATATAACGTTAAGAATTAACCAAGAAAACTGTATAGGATTACGGGGGGCAGTTAGTTACACTATTAAAATAGAAAATTTAAAAGGAAAAGGCCACTTTTCAGCCGAGTTATAGATGAATACGTGTTTTTATTGATGAATTCACGTAAATAAGAGACTGAAAATATGAAAATTATATACATAACGTTAGGAATTAACCAAGAAAACTATATAGAGTTACAAGAAGCAATAGGTTACACTATTTAAATAGAAAATTTAAAAGGAAAAGGCCAATTTTCAGCCGTGCTATAGATGAATACTTGTTTTTATTGATGAATTCACGTAAATAAGAGACTGAAAACATAAAAATTATATATATAACGTTAAGAATTAACCAAGAAAACTGTATAGGATTACGGGGGGCAGTTAGTTACACTATTAAAATAAAAAATTTAAAAGGAAAAGGCCACTTTTCAGCCGAGTTATAGATGAATACGTGTTTTTATTGATGAATTCACGTAAATAAGAGACTGAAAATATGAAAATTATATATATAACGTTAGGAATTTACCAAGAAAACTATATAGGATTACGAGAGGCAATTAGTTACACTATTGAAAGAGAAAATTTAAAAGGAAAAGGCCAATTTTCAGCCGTGCTATAGATGAATACGTGTTTTTATTGACGAATTTAAGTAAGAAATAGACTGAAAATATGAAAATTAAATATATAACGTTACGAATTTACTGAGAAAACTATAAGGCAATGTGGGGAGCAATTAACTACACAATTAAAAGAAGATTTGAACGAAAATACCTATTTTTAGAAAAGTTATTAGCGAATTTATAGTTGAATTTATGTGATTGTATTGATTGACCACTATACCTCGGTTTAGGTAAATAGTGACTTTTTCCAGTTCTGTACGTTTTATAAAGCAAATAAGAGTGCAGATGGTAGTTTCTACACTAGACGGACCTAATAAAAGCAAAAAGAGCGAAAGAAATGAAGATTTGAAAAATTTCAAAAATTTTAGGAAATAACGATTATTGGAAAACGAATTATGTGGAAATCAATATTTTAGCGATAGAAATTTATTATAAAAACTATAGATAAATATAGGGGGCGGTTAAATAAACTATAAACAAAGAAAATTTAAACGGAAAAGGCCACTTTTCAGCCGAGTTATAGATGAAAACCTGTTTTTATTGATGAATTCACGTAAATAAGAGAGTGAAAATATGAAAATTATATATACAACGTTAAGAATTAACCAAGAAAACTGTATAGGATTACGGGGAGCAGTTAGTTACACTATTTAAGTAGAAAATTTAAAAGGAAAAGGCCACTTTTCAGCCAAGTTATAGATGAATACGTGTTTTCATTGATGAATTCACGTAAATAAGAGAATGAAAATATGAAAATTATATATATAACGTTAGGAATTTACCAAGAAAACTATATAGGATTATGAGAGACAATTAGTTACACTATTGAAAGCGAAAATTTAAAAGGAAAAGGCCAATTTTCAGCCGTGCTATAGATGAATACGTGTTTTTATTGACGAATTTAAGTAAGAAATAGACTGAAAATATGAAAATTAAATATATAACGTTACGAATTTACTGAGAAAACTATAAGGAAATGTGAAGAGCAATTAACTACACAATTTAAAGAAGATTTGAACGAAAATACCCATTTTTAGAAAAGTTATTAGCGAATTTATAGTTGAATTTATGTGATTGTATTGATTGACCAATATACCTCGGTTTAGGTAAATAGTGACTTTTTCCAGTTATGTATGTTTTATAAAGCAAATAAGAGTGCAGATGGTAGTTTCTACACTAGACGGACCTAATAAAAGCAAAAAGAGCGAAAGAAATGAAGATTTGAAAAATTTCAAAAATTTTAGGAAATAACGATTATGGGAAAACGAATTATGTGGAAATCAATATTTTAGCGATAGAAATTTATTATAAAAACTATAGATAAATATAGGGGGCGGTTAAATAAACTATAAACAAAGAAAATTTAAACGGAAAAGGCCACTTTTCAGCCGAGTTATAGATGAAAACCTGTTTTTATTGATGAATTCACGTAAATAAGAGAGTGAAAAAATGAAAATTATATATACAACGTTAAGAATTAACCAAGAAAACTGTATAGGATTACGGGGAGCAGTTAGTTACACTATTTAAGTAGAAAATTTAAAAGGAAAAGGCCACTTTTCAGCCAAGTTATAGATGAATACGTGTTTTCATTGATGAATTCACGTAAATAAGAAACTGAAAATATGAAAATTATATAAATATAACGTTAGGAATTAACCAAGAAAACTATATAGGATTACGAGAGAAAATTGGTAACACTATTCAAATAGAAAATTTAAAAGGAAAAGGCCGATTTTCAGCCGTGCTATAGATGAATACATGTTTTTGTTGACGAATTTAAGTAAGAAATAGACTGAAAATATGAAAATTAAATATATAACGTTAGGAATTTTATGAGAAAACTATAAGGAAATGTGGGGAGCAATTAACTTTACAATTTAAAGTTGATTTGAACGAAATATACCAATTTTTAGAAAAGTTATTATCGAATTTATAGTTGAATTTATGTGATTGTATTGATTGACCACTATACCTCGGTTTAGGTAAATAGTGATTTTTTCCAGTTTGTACGTTTTATAAAGCAAATAAGAGTGCAGATGGTAGTTTATACACTAGCCGGACCCAATAAAAGCATAATAAGCGAAAGAAATGAAGATTTGAAAAATTTTAAAAATTTTAGGAAATTACGATTTTGGGAAAACGAATTATGTGGATATCAATATTTTAGCGGTAGAAATTTATTACAAAAACTATAGATAAATACGGTGGGCGGTTAAATACACTATTAACAAAGAAAATTTAAACGGAAAAGGCCACTTTTCAGCCGACTTATAGATGAATACCTGTTTTTATTGATGAATTCACGTAAATAAGAGACTGAAAATATGAAAATTATATATATAACGTTAGGAATTAACCAAGAAAACTATATAGGGTTAGAAGAAGCAATAGGTAACACTATTTAAATAGAAAATTCAAAAGGAAAAGGCCAATTTTCAGCCGTGCTATGGATGAATACGTGTTTTTATTGATGAATTCACGTAAATAAGAGACTGAAAATATAAAAATTATATATATAACGTTAAGAATTAACCAAGAAAACTGTAAAGGATTACGAAAGGCAGTTAGTTACACTATTAAAATAGAAAATTTAAAAGGAAAAGGCCACTTTTCAGCCGAGTTATAGATGAATACGTGTTTTTATTGATGAATTCACGTAAATAAGAGACTGAAAATATGAAAATTATATACATAACGTTAGGGATTAACCAAGAAAACTATATAGGGTTACAAGAAGCAATAGGTAACACTATTTAAATAGAAAATTCAAAAGGAAAAGGCCAATTTTCAGCCGTGCTATAGATGAATAAGTGTTTTTATTGATGAATTCACTTAAATAAGAGACTGAAAATATGAAAATTATATATATAACGTTAGGAATTAACCAAGAAAACTATATAGGGTTACAAGAAGCAATAGGTTACACTATTTAAATAGAAAATTTAAAAGGAAAAGGCCAATTTTCAGCCGTGCTATAGATGAATACGTGTTTTTATTGATGAATTCACGTAAATAAGAGACTGAAAACATAAAAATTATATATATAACGTTAAGAATTAACCAATAAAACTGTATAGGACTACGACGGGCAGTTAGTTACACTATGAAAATAGAAAATTTAAAAGGAAAAGGCCACTTTTCAGCCGAGTTATAGATGAATACGTGTTTTTATTGATGAATTCCCGTAAATAAGAGACTGAAAATATGAAAATTATATATATAACGTTAGGAATTAACCAAGAAAACAATATAGGATTACGAGAGGCAATTAGTTACACTATTGAAAGAGAAAATTAAAAAGGAAAAGGCCAATTTTCAGCCGTGCTATAGATGAATACGTGTTTTTATTGACGAATTTAAGTAAGAAATAGACTGAAAATATGAAAATTAAATATATAACGTTACGAATTTACTGAGAAAACTGTAAGGAAATGTGGGGAGCAATTAACTACACAATTTAAAGAAGATTTGAACGAAAATACCTATTTTTAGAAAAGTTATTAGCGAATTTATAGTTGAATTTATGTGATTGTGTTGATTGACCACTATACCTCGGTTTAGGTAAATAGTGACTTTTTCCAGTTCTGTATGTTTTATAAAGCAAATAAGAGTGCAGATGGTAGTTTCTACACTAGACGGACCTAATAAAAGCAAAAAGAGCGAAAGAAATGAAGATTTGAAAAATTTCAAAAATTTTAGGAAATAACGATTATGGGAAAACGAATTATGTGGAAATCAATATTTTAGCGATAGAAATTTATTATAAAAACTATAGATAAATATAGGGGGCGGTTAAATAAACTATAAACAAAGAAAATTTAAACGGAAAAGGCCACTTTTCAGCCGAGTTATAGATGAAAACCTGTTTTTATTGATGAATTCACGTAAATAAGAGAGTGAAAAAATGAAAATTATATATACAACGTTAAGAATTAACCAAGAAAACTGTATAGGATTACGGGGAGCAGTTAGTTACACTATTTAAGTAGAAAATTTAAAAGGAAAAGGCCAATTTTCAGCCGTGCTATAGATGAATACGTGTTTTTATTGACGAATTTAAGTAAGAAATAGACTGAAAATATGAAAATTAAATATATAACGTTACGAATTTACTGAGAAAACTGTAAGGAAATGTGGGGAGCAATTAACTACACAATTTAAAGAAGATTTGAACGAAAATACCTATTTTTAGAAAAGTTATTAGCGAATTTATAGTTGAATTTATGTGATTGTGTTGATTGACCACTATACCTCGGTTTAGGTAAATAGTGACTTTTTCCAGTTCTGTATGTTTTATAAAGCAAATAAGAGTGCAGATGGTAGTTTCTACACTAGACGGACCTAATAAAAGCAAAAAGAGCGAAAGAAATGAAGATTTGAAAAATTTCAAAAATTTTAGGAAATAACGATTATGGGAAAACGAATTATGTGGAAATCAATATTTTAGCGATAGAAATTTATTATAAAAACTATAGATAAATATAGGGGGCGGTTAAATAAACTATAAACAAAGAAAATTTAAACGGAAAAGGCCACTTTTCAGCCGAGTTATAGATGAAAACCCGTTTTTATTGATGAATTCACGTAAATAAGAGAGTGAAAAAATGAAAATTATATATACAACGTTAAGAATTAACCAAGAAAACTGTATAGGATTACGGGGAGCAGTTAGTTACACTATTTAAGTAGAAAATTTAAAAGGAAAAGGCCACTTTTCAGCCAAGTTATAGATGAATACGTGTTTTCATTGATGAATTCACGTAAATAAGAAACTGAAAATATGAAAATTATATAAATATAACGTTAGGAATTAACCAAGAAAACTATATAGGATTACGAGAGAAAATTGGTAACACTATTCAAATAGAAAATTTAAAAGGAAAAGGCCGATTTTCAGCCGTGCTATAGATGAATACATGTTTTTATTGACGAATTTAAGTAAGAAATAGACTGAAAATATGAAAATTAAATATATAACGTTAGGAATTTTATGAGAAAACTATAAGGAAATGTGGGGAGCAATTAACTTTACAATTTAAAGTTGATTTGAACGAAATATACCAATTTTTAGAAAAGTTATTATCGAATTTATAGTTGAATTTATGTGATTGTATTGATTGACCACTATACCTCGGTTTAGGTAAATAGTGATTTTTTCCAGTTTGTATGTTTTATAAAGCAAATAAGAGTGCAGATGGTAGTTTATACACTAGCCGGACCCAATAAAAGCATAATAAGCGAAAGAAATGAAGATTTGAAAAATTTTAAAAATTTTAGGAAATTACGATTTTGGGAAAACGAATTATGTGGATATCAATATTTTAGCGGTAGAAATTTATTACAAAAACTATAGATAAATACGGTGGGCGGTTAAATACACTATTAACAAAGAAAATTTAAACGGAAAAGGCCACTTTTCAGCCGACTTATAGATGAATACCTGTTTTTATTGATGAATTCACGTAAATAAGAGACTGAAAATATGAAAATTATATATATAACGTTAGGAATTAACCAAGAAAACTATATAGGGTTAGAAGAAGCAATAGGTAACACTATTTAAATAGAAAATTCAAAAGGAAAAGGCCAATTTTCAGCCGTGCTATGGATGAATACGTGTTTTTATTGATGAATTCACGTAAATAAGAGACTGAAAATATAAAAATTATATATATAACGTTAAGAATTAACCAAGAAAACTGTAAAGGATTACGAAAGGCAGTTAGTTACACTATTAAAATAGAAAATTTAAAAGGAAAAGGCCACTTTTCAGCCGAGTTATAGATGAATACGTGTTTTTATTGATGAATTCACGTAAATAAGAGACTGAAAATATGAAAATTATATACATAACGTTAGGGATTAACCAAGAAAACTATATAGGGTTACAAGAAGCAATAGGTAACACTATTTAAATAGAAAATTCAAAAGGAAAAGGCCAATTTTCAGCCGTGCTATAGATGTATAAGTGTTTTTATTGATGAATTCACTTAAATAAGAGACTGAAAATATGAAAATTATATATATAGCGTTAGGAATTAACCAAGAAAACTATATAGGGTTACAAGAAGCAATAGGTTACACTATTTAAATAGAAAATTTAAAAGGAAAAGGCCAATTTTCAGCCGTGCTATAGATGAATACGTGTTTTTATTGATGAATTCACGTAAATAAGAGACTGAAAACATAAAAATTATATATATAACGTTAAGAATTAACCAATAAAACTGTATAGGACTACGACGGGCAGTTAGTTACACTATGAAAATAGAAAATTTAAAAGGAAAAGGCCACTTTTCAGCCGAGTTATAGATGAATACGTGTTTTTATTGATGAATTCCCGTAAATAAGAGAATGAAAATATGAAAATTATATATATAACGTTAGGAATTAACCAAGAAAACAATATAGGATTACGAGAGGCAATTAGTTACACTATTTAAAGAGAAAATTCAAAAGGAAAAGGCCAATTTTCAGCCGTGCTATAGATGAATACGTGTTTTTATTGACGAATTTAAGTAAGAAATAGACTGAAAATATGAAAATTAAATATATAACGTTACGAATTTACTGAGAAAACTGTAAGGAAATGTGGGGAGCAATTAACTACACAATTTAAAGAAGATTTGAACGAAAATACCTATTTTTAGAAAAGTTATTAGCGAATTTATAGTTGAATTTATGTGATTGTGTTGATTGACCACTATACCTCGGTTTAGGTAAATAGTGACTTTTTCCAGTTCTGTATGTTTTATAAAGCAAATAAGAGTGTAGATGGTAGTTTCTACACTAGACGGACCTAATAAAAGCAAAAAGAGCGAAAGAAATGAAGATTTGAAAAATTTCAAAAATTTTAGGAAATAACGATTATGGGAAAACGAATTATGTGGAAATCAATATTTTAGCGATAGAAATTTATTATAAAAACTATAGATAAATACGGGGGGCGGTTAAATACACTATTAACAAAGAAAATTTAAACGGAAAAGGCCACTTTTCAGCCGAGTTATAGATGAATACCTGTTTTTATTGATGAATTCACGTAAATAAGAGACTGAAAATATGAAAATTATATATACAACGTTAAGAATTAACCAAGAAAACTGTATAGGATTACGAGGTGCAGATAGTTACACTATTAAAATAGAAAATTTAAAAGGAAAAGGCCACTTTTCAGCCAAGTTATAGATGAATACGTGTTTTTATTGATGAATTCACGTAAATAAGAAACTGAAATTATGAAAATTATATATATAATTACGTTAGGAATTAACCAGGAAAACTATATAGGATTACAGGGGGCAATTAGTTACACTATGTAAATAGAAAATTTTAAAGAAAAAGGCCAATTTTCAGCCGTGCTATAGATGAGTACGTGTTTTTATTAATGAATTCACGTAAATAAGAGACTGAAAATATAAAAATTATATATATAACGTTAGGAATTAACCAAGAAAACTATATAGGATTACGAGAGGCAATTGGTAACACTATTCAAATAGAAAATTTAAAAGGAAAAGGCCGATTTTCAGCCGTGCTATAGATGAATACGTGTTTTTATTGACGAATTTAAGTAAGAAATAGACTGAAAATATGAAAATTAAATATATAACGTTAGGAATTTTATGAGAAAACTATAAGGAAATATGTGGAGTAATTAACTTTACAATTTAAAGTTGATTTGAACGAAATATACCAATTTTTAGAAAAGTTATCATCGAATTTATAGTTGAATTTATGTGATTGTATTGATTGACCACTATACCTCGGTTTAGGTAAATAGTGATTTTTTCCAGTTTGTATGTTTTATAAAGCAAATAAGAGTGCAGATGGTAGTTTATACACTAGCCGGACCCAATAAAAGCAAAATAAGCGAAAGAAATGAAGATTTGAAAAATTTTAAAAATTTTAGGAAATTACGATTTTTGAAAACGAATTATGTGGATATCAATATTTTAGCGGTAGAAATTTATTATAAAAACTATAGATAAATACGGTGGGCGGTTAAATACACTATTAACAAAGAAAATTTAAACGGAAAAGGCCACTTTTCAGCCGAGTTATAGATGAATACCTGTTTTTATTGATGAATTCACGTAAATAAGAGACTGAAAATATGAAAATTATATATATATATATATATATATATATATATATATATATATATATATATATATATATATATATATATTACGTTAGGAATTAACCAAGAAAACTATATAGGGTTACAAGGAGCAATAGGTTACACTATTTAAATAGAAAATTTAAAAGGAAAAGGCCAATTTTCAGCCGTGCTATAGATGAATACGTGTTTTTATTGATGAATTCACGTAAATAAGAGACTGAAAATATAAAAATTATATATATAACGTTAAGAATTTACCAAGAAAACTGTATAGGATTACGGGGGGCAGTTAGTTACACTATTAAAATAGAAAATTTAAAAGGAAAAGGCCACTTTTCAGCCGAGTTATAGATGAATACCTGTTTTTATTGATGAATTCACGTAAATAAGAGACTGAAAATATGAAAATTATATATACAACGTTAAGAATTAACCAAGAAAACTGTATAGGATTACGGGGTGCAGATAGTTACACTATTTAAATAGAAAATTTAAAAGGAAAAGGCCACTCTTCAGCCAAGTTATAGATGAATACGTGTTTTTATTGATGAATTCACGTAAATAAGAAATTGAAAATATGAAAATTATATATATAACGTTAGGAATTAACCAAGAAAACTATATAGGATTACAGGGGGCAATTAGTTACACTATGTTAATAGAAAATTTTAAAGAAAAAGGCCAATTTTCAGCCGTGCTATAGATGAGTACGTGTTTTTATTAATGAATTCACGTAAATAAGAGACTGAAAATATGAAAATTATATATATAACGTTAGGAATTAACCAAGAAAACTATATAGGATTACGAGAGGCAATTGGTAACACTATTCAAATAGAAAATTTAAAAGGAATAGGCCGATTGTCAGCCGTGCTATAGATGAATACGTGTTTTTATTGACGAATTTAAGTAAGATATAGACTGAAAATATGAAAATTAAATATATAACGTTAGGAATTTTATGAGAAAACTATAAGGAAATATGTGGAGTAATTAACTTAACAATTTAAAGTTGATTTGAACGAAATATACCAATTTTTAGAAAAGTTATTATCGAATTTATAGTTGAATTTATGTGATTGTAATGATTGACCACTATACCTCGGTTTAGGTAAATAGTGATTTTTTCCAGTTTGTATGTTTTATAAAGCAAATAAGAGTGCAGATGGTAGTTTAAACACTAGCCGGACCCAATAAAAGCAAAATAAGCGAAAGAAATGAAGATTTGAAAAAATTTAAAAATTTTAGGAAATTACGATTATGGGAAAACGAATTATGTGGATATCAATATTTTAGCGGTAGAAATTTATTATAAAAACTATAGATAAATACGGTGGGCGGTTAAATATACTATTAACAAAGAAAATTTAAACGGAAAAGGCCACTTTTCAGCCGAGTTATAGATGAATACCTGTTTTTATTGATGAATTCACGTAAATAAGAGACTGAAAATATGAAAATTATATATTTAACGTTAAGAATTAACCAAGAAAACTGTATAGGATTACGGGGGGCAGTTAGTTACACTATTAAAATAGAAAATTTAAAAGGAAAAGGCCACTTTTCAGCCGAGTTATAGATGAATACGTGTTTTTATTGATGAATTCACGTAAATAAGAGACTGAAAATATGAAAATTATATATATAACGTTAGGAATTAACCAAGAAAACTATATAGGGTTACAAGAAGCAATAGCTTACACTATTTGAATAGAAAATTTAAAAGGAAAAGGCCAATTTTCAGCCGTGCTATAGATGAATACGTGTTTTTATTGATGAATTCACGTAAATAAGAGACTGAAAACATAAAAATTATATATATAACGTTAAGAATTAACCAAGAAAACTGTATAGGATTACGGGGTGCAGATAGTTACACTATTTAAATAGAAAATTTAAAAGGAAAAGGCCACTTTTCAGCCAAGTTATAGATGAATACGTGTTTTTATTGATGAATTCACGTAAATAAGAAACTGAAAATATGAAAATTATATATATAATTACGTTAGGAATTAACCAGGAAAACTATGTGGGATTACGAGAGGCAATTAGTTACACTATTGAAATAGAAAATTTAAATGGAAAAGGCCAATTTTCAGCCGTGCTATAGATGAATACGTGTTTTTATTGATGAATTCACGTAAATAAGAGACTGAAAATATAAAAATTATATATATAACGTTAAGAATTAACCAAGAAAACTGTATAGGATTACGGGGGGCAGTTAGTTACACTATTAAAATAGAAAATTTAAAATGAAAAGGCCACTTTTCAGCCGAGTTATAGATGAATACGTGTTTTTATTGATGAATTCACGTAAATAAGAGACTGAAAATATGAAAATTATATACATAACGTTAGGAATTAACCAAGAAAACTATATAAAGTTACAAGAAGCAATAGGTTACACTATTTAAATAGAAAATTTAAAAGGAAAAGGCCAATTTTCAGCCGTGCTATAGATGAACACGTGTTTTTATTGATGAATTCACGTAAATAAGAGACTGAAAATATGAAAATTATATACATAACGTTAGGAATTAACCAAGAAAACTATATAGAGTTACAAAAAGCAATAGGTTACACTATTTAAATAGAAAATTTTAAATGAAAAGGCCAATTTTCAGCCGTGCTATAGATGAACACATGTTTTTATTGATGAAATCACGTAAATAAGAGACTGAAAATATGAAAATTATATATATAACGTTAGGAATTAACCAAGAAAACTATATAGGGTTACAAGAAGCAATAGGTTACACTATTTAAATAGAAAATTTAAAAGGAAAAGGCCAATTTTCAGCCGTGCTATAGATGAATACGTGTTTTTATTGATGAATTCACGTAAATAAGAGACTGAAAATATGAAAATTATATATACAACGTTAAGAATTAACCAAGAAAACTGTATAGGATTACGAAGTGCAGATAGTTACACTATTTAAATAGAAAATTTAAAAGGAAAAGGCCACTTTTTAGCCAAGTTATAGATGAATACGTGTTTTTATTGATGAATTCACGTAAATAAGAAACTGAAAATATGAAAATTATATATATAATTACGTTAGGAATTAACCAGGAAAACTATGTGGGATTACGAGAGGCAATTAGTTACACTATTGAAATAGAAAATTTAAAAGGAAAAGGCCAATTTTCAGCCGTGCTATAGATGAATACGTGTTTTTATTGATGAATTCACGTAAATAAGAGACTGAAAATATAAAAATTATATATATAACGTTAAGAATTAACCAAGAAAACTGTAAAGGATTACGGGGGGCAGTTAGTTACACTATTAAAATAGAAAATTTAAAAGGAAAAGGCCACTTTTCAGCCGAGTTATAGATGAATACCTGTTTTTATTGATGAATTCACGTAAATAAGAGACTGAAAATATGAAAATTATATATACAACGTTAAGAATTAACCAAGAAAACTGTATAGGATTACGGGGTGCAGATAGTTACACTATTTAAATAGAAAATTTAAAAGGAAAAGGCCACTCTTCAGCCAAGTTATAGATGAATACGTGTTTTTATTGATGAATTCACGTAAATAAGAAATTGAAAATATGAAAATTATATATATAACGTTAGGAATTAACCATGAAAACTATATAGGATTACAGGGGGCAATTAGTTACACTATGTTAATAGAAAATTTTAAAGAAAAAGGCCAATTTTCAGCCGTGCTATAGATGAGTACGTGTTTTTATTAATGAATTCACGTAAATAAGAGACTGAAAATATGAAAATTATATATATAACGTTAGGAATTAACCAAGAAAACTATATAGGATTACGAGAGGCAATTGGTAACACTATTCAAATAGAAAATTTAAAAGGAAAAGGCCGATTGTCAGCCGTGCTATAGATGAATACGTGTTTTTATTGACGAATTTAAGTAAGAAATAGACTGAAAATATGAAAATTAAATATATAACGTTAGGAATTTTATGAGAAAACTATAAGGAAATATGTGGAGTAATTAACTTAACAATTTAAAGTTGATTTGAACGAAATATACCAATTTTTAGAAAAGTTATTATCGAATTTATAGTTGAATTTATGTGATTGTAATGATTGACCACTATACCTCGGTTTAGGTAAATAGTGATTTTTTCCAGTTTGTATGTTTTATAAAGCAAATAAGAGTGCAGATGGTAGTTTAAACACTAGCCGTACCCAATAAAAGCAAAATAAGCGAAAGAAATGAAGATTTGAAAAATTTTAAAAATTTTAGGAAATTACGATTTTTGAAAACGAATTATGTGGATATCAATATTTTAGCGGTAGAAATTTATTATAAAAACTATAGATAAATACGGTGGGCGGTTAAATATACTATTAACAAAGAAAATTTAAACGGAAAAGGCCACTTTTCAGCCGAGTTATAGATGAATACCTGTTTTTATTGATGAATTCACGTAAATAAGAGACTGAAAATATGAAAATTATATATTTAACGTTAAGAATTAACCAAGAAAACTGTATAGGATTACGGGGGGCAGTTAGTTACACTATTAAAATAGAAAATTTAAAAGGAAAAGGCCACTTTTCAGCCGAGTTATAGATGAATACGTGTTTTTATTGATGAATTCACGTAAATAAGAGACTGAAAATATGAAAATTATATATATAACGTTAGGAATTAACCAAGAAAACTATAAAGGGTTACAAGAAGCAACAGGTTACACTATTTGAATAGAAAATTTAAAAGGAAAAGGCCAATTTTCAGCCGTGCTATAGATGAATACGTGTTTTTATTGATGAATTCACGTAAATAAGAGACTGAAAACATAAAAATTATATATATAACGTTAAGAATTAACCAAGAAAACTGTATAGGATTACGGGGTGCAGATAGTTACACTATTTAAATAGAAAATTTAAAAGGAAAAGGCCACTTTTCAGCCAAGTTATAGATGAATACGTGTTTTTATTGATGAATTCACGTAAATAAGAAACTGAAAATATGAAAATTATATATATAATTACGTTAGGAATTAACCAGGAAAACTATGTGGGATTACGAGAGGCAATTAGTTACACTATTGAAATAGAAAATTTAAATGGAAAAGGCCAATTTTCAGCCGTGCTATAGATGAATACGTGTTTTTATTGATGAATTCACGTAAATAAGAGACTGAAAATATAAAAATTATATATATAACGTTAAGAATTAACCAAGAAAACTGTATAGGATTACGGGGGGCAGTTAGTTACACTATTAAAATAGAAAATTTAAAATGAAAAGGCCACTTTTCAGCCGAGTTATAGATGAATACGTGTTTTTATTGATGAATTCACGTAAATAAGAGACTGAAAATATGAAAATTATATACATAACGTTAGGAATTAACCAAGAAAACTATATAAAGTTACAAGAAGCAATAGGTTACACTATTTAAATAGAAAATTTAAAAGGAAAAGGCCAATTTTCAGCCGTGCTATAGATGAACACGTGTTTTTATTGATGAATTCACGTAAATAAGAGACTGAAAATATGAAAATTATATACATAACGTTAGGAATTAACCAAGAAAACTATATAGAGTTACAAAAAGCAATAGGTTACACTATTTAAATAGAAAATTTTAAAGGAAAAGGCCAATTTTCAGCCGTGCTATAGATGAACACATGTTTTTATTGATGAAATCACGTAAATAAGAGACTGAAAATATGAAAATTATATATATAACGTTAGGAATTAACCAAGAAAACTATATAGGGTTACAAGAAGCAATAGGTTACACTATTTAAATAGAAAATTTAAAAGGAAAAGGCCAATTTTCAGCCGTGCTATAGATGAATACGTGTTTTTATTGATGAATTCACGTAAATAAGAGACTGAAAATATGAAAATTATATATACAACGTTAAGAATT
The DNA here is from genome assembly GCA_036936625.1 of Parnassius smintheus behrii. Taxonomy (NCBI): domain Eukaryota; kingdom Metazoa; phylum Arthropoda; class Insecta; order Lepidoptera; family Papilionidae; genus Parnassius; species Parnassius smintheus. Next base: position 590,622 of record JAUPFT010000030.1, read on the forward strand.
AACCAAGAAAACTGTATAGGATTACGAAGTGCAGATAGTTACACTATTTAAATAGAAAATTTAAAAGGAAAAGGCCACTTTTTAGCCAAGTTATAGATGAATACGTGTTTTTATTGATGAATTCACGTAAATAAGAAACTGAAAATATGAAAATTATATATATAATTACGTTAGGAATTAACCAGGAAAACTATGTGGGATTACGAGAGGCAATTAGTTACACTATTGAAATAGAAAATTTAAAAGGAAAAGGCCAATTTTCAGCCGTGCTATAGATGAATACGTGTTTTTATTGATGAATTCACGTAAATAAGAGACTGAAAATATAAAAATTATATATATAACGTTAAGAATTAACCAAGAAAACTATATAGGATTACGACTGGCAATTAGTTACACTATTGAAAGTGAAAATTTAAAAGGAAAAGGCCAATTTTCAGCCGTGCTATAGATGAATACCTGTTTTTATTGACGAATTCAAGTAAGAAATAGACTGAAAATATGAAAATTAAATATATAACGTTACGAATTTACTGAGAAAACTATAACGAAATGTGGGGAGCAATCAACTACACAATTTAAAGAAGATTTGAACGAAAATACCTATTTTTAGAAAAGTTATTAGCGAATTTATAGTTGAATTTATGTGATTGTATTGATTGACCACTATACCTCGGTTTAGGTAAATAGTGACTTTTTCCAGTTCTGTATGTTTTATAAAGCAAATAAGAGTGCAGATGGTAGTTTCTACACTAGACGGACCTAATAAAAGCAAAAAGAGCGAAAGAAATGAAGATTTGAAAAATTTCAAAAATTTTAGGAAATAACGATTATGGGAAAACAAATTATGTGGAAATCAATATTTTAGCGATAGAAATTTATTATAAAAACTATAGATAAATATAGGGGGCGGTTAAATAAACTATAAACAAAGAAAATTTAAACGGAAAAGGCCACTTTTCAGCCGTGCTATAGTTGAACACGTGTTTTTATTGATGAATTCACGTAAATAAGAGACTGAAAATATGAAAATTATATACATAACGTTACGAATTAACCAAGAAAACTATATAGAGTTACAAAAAGCAATAGGTTAAACTATTTAAATAGAAAATTTTAAAGGAAAAGGCCAATTTTCAGCCGTGCTAAAGATGAACACATGTTTTTATTGATGAATTCACGTAAATAAGAGACTGAAAATATGAAAATTATATACATAACGTTAGGAATTAACCAAGAAAACTATATAGAGTTACAAAAAGCAATAGGTTACACTATTTAAATAGAAAATTTTAAAGGAAAAGGCCAATTTTCAGCCGTGCTAAAGATGAACACATGTTTTTATTGATGAATTCACGTAAATAAGAGACTGAAAATATGAAAATTATATATATAACGTTAGGAATTAACCAAGAAAACTATATAGGGTTACAAGAAGCAATAGGTTACACTATTTAAATAGAAAATTTAAAAGGAAAAGGCCAATTTTCAGCCGTGCTATAGATGAATACGTGTTTTTATTGATGAATTCACGTAAATAAGAGACTGAAAACATAAAAATTATATATATAACGTTAAGAATTAACCAAGAAAACTGTATAGGACTACGAGGGGCAGTTAGTTACACTATGAAAATAGAAAATTTAAAAGGAAAAGGCCACTTTTCAGCCGAGTTATAGATGAATACGTGTTTTTATTGATGAATTCACGTAAATAAGAGACTGAAAATATGAAAATTATATATATAACGTTAGGAATTAACCAAGAAAACTATATAGGATTACGACAGGCAATTAGTTACACTATTGAAAGTGAAAATTTAAAAGGAAAAGGCCAATTTTCAGCCGTGCTATAGATGAATACGTGTTTTTATTGACGAATTTAAGTAAGAAATAGACTGAAAATATGAAAATTAAATATATAACGTTAAGAATTTACTGAGAAAACTATAAGGAAATGTGGGGAGCAATCAACTACACAATTTAAAGAAGATTTGAACGAAAATACCTATTTTTAGAAAAGTTATTAGCGAATTTATAGTTGAATTTATGTGATTGTATTGATTGACCACTATACCTCGGTTTAGGTAAATAGTGACTTTTTCCAGTTCTGTATGTTTTATAAAGCAAATAAGAGTGCAGATGGTAGTTTCTACACTAGACGGACCTAATAAAAGCAAAAAGAGCGAAAGAAATGAAGATTTGAAAAATTTCAAAAATTTTAGGAAATAACGATTATGGGAAAACGAATTATGTGGAAATCAATATTTTAGCGATAAAAATTTATTATAAAAACTATAGATAAAAAAGGGGGTGGTTAAATAAACTATAAACAAAGAAAATTTAAACGGAAAAAGCCAGTTTTCAGCCGAGTTATAGATGAATACCTGTTTTTAGTGATGAATTCACGTAAATAAGAGACTGAAAATATGAAAATTATATATACAACGTTAAGAATTAACCAAGAAAACTGTATAGGATTACGGGGTGCAGATAGTTACACTATTTAAATAGAAAATTTAAAAGGAAAAGGCCACTTTTCAGCCAAGTTATAGATGAATACGTGTTTTTATTGATGAATTCTCGTAAATAAGAAACTGAAAATATGAAAATTATATATATAATTACGTTAGGAATTAACCAGGAAAACTATGTGGGATTACGAGAGGCAATTAGTTACACTATTGAAATAGAAAATTTAAAAGGAAAAGGCCAATTTTCAGCCGTGCTATAGATGAATACGTGTTTTTATTGATGAATTCACGTAAATAAGAGACTGAAAATATAAAAATTATATATATAACGTTAAGAACTAACCAAGAAAACTGTATAGGATTACGGGGGGCAGTTAGTTACACTATTAAAATAGAAAATTTAAAAGGAAAAGGCCACTTTTCAGCCGAGTTATAGATGAATACGTGTTTTTATTGATGAATTCACGTAAATAAGAGACTGAAAATATGAAAATTATATACATAACGTTAGGAATTAACCAAGAAAACTATATAAAGTTACAAGAAGCAATAGGTTACACTATTTAAATAGAAAATTTAAAAGGAAAAGGCCAATTTTCAGCCGTGCTATAGATGAACACGTGTTTTTATTGATGAATTCACGTAAATAAGAGACTGAAAATATGAAAATTATATACATAACGTTAGGAATTAACCAAGAAAACTATATAGAGTTACAAAAAGCAATAGGTTACACTATTTAAATAGAAAATTTTAAAGGAAAAGGCCAATTTTCAGCCGTGCTAAAGATGAACACATGTTTTTATTGATGAATTCACGTAAATAAGAGACTGAAAATATGAAAATTATATATATAACGTTAGGAATTAACCAAGAAAACTATATAGGGTTACAAGAAGCAATAGGTTACACTATTTAAATAGAAAATTTAAAAGGAAAAGGCCAATTTTCAGCCGTGCTATAGATGAATACGTGTTTTTATTGATGAATTCACGTAAATAACAGACTGAAAACATAAAAATTATATATATAACGTTAAGAATTAACCAAGAAAACTGTATAGGACTACGAGGGGCAGTTAGTTACACTATGAAAATAGAAAATTTAAAAGGAAAAGGCCACTTTTCAGCCGAGTTATAGATGAATACGTGTTTTTATTGATGAATTCACGTAAATAAGAGACTGAAAATATGAAAATTATATATACAACGTTAGGAATTAACCAAGAAAACTATATAGGATTACGACAGGCAATTAGTTACACTATTGAAAGTGAAAATTTAAAAGGAAAAGGCCAATTTTCAGCCGTGCTATAGATGAATACGTGTTTTTATTGACGAATTTAACTTCTACGCTCTGACAGCGCGCGACATGTCCACACTCCCGTTCACTCGGGACTTTTTGGCGGGAAAATTTCTAGGTTAGGAAATTTTTTGCAATATTGCAAATTTTGCTATATTTTCACTTTGAGACAATATTTATGGATAAAACTTACAGGAAGTCTTGTTGAATGTATAAACTATCGAATAAAATTATTTTTGGTTGCTAGAAATTGTAATAAAGTATATAAATTACACTGTATAGCATAATAGTAGTATAAACTTCAATGATGATGAATACGTGTTTTTATTGACGAATTTAAGTAAGAAATAGACTGAAAATATGAAAATTAAATATATAACGTTACGACTTTACTGAGAAAACCATAAGGAAATGTGGGGAGCAATTAACTACACAATTTAAAGAAGATTTGAACGAAAATACCTATTTTTAGAAAAGTTATTAGCGAATTTATAGTTGTATTTATGTGATTGTATTGATTGACCACTATACCTCGGTTTAGGTAAATAGTGACTTTTTCCAGTTCTGTATGTTTTATAAAGCAAATAAGAGTGCAGATGGTAGTTTCTACACTAAACGGACCTAATAACAGCAAAAAGAGCGAAAGAAATGAAGATTTGAAAAATTTCGAAAATTTTAGGAAATAACGATTATGGGAAAACGAATTATGTGGAAATCAATATTTTAGCGATAGAAATTTATTATAAAAACTATAGATAAATATAGGGGGCGGTTAAATAAACTATAAACAAAGAAAATTTAAACGGAAAAGGCCACTTTTCAGCCGAGTTATAGATGAAAACCTGTTTTTATTGATGAATTCACGTAAATAAGAGAGTGAAAATATGAAAATTATATATACAACGTTAAGAATTAACCAAGAAAACTGTATAGGATTACGGGGAGCAGTTAGTTACACTATTTAAGTAGAAAATTTAAAAGGAAAAGGCCACTTTTCAGCCAAGTTATAGATGAATACGTGTTTTCATTGATGAATTCACGTAAATAAGAAACTGAAAATATGAAAATTATATATATAATTATGTTAGGAATGAACCAGGAAAACTATATAGCATTACAGGGGGCAATTAGTTACACTATTTAAATAGAAAATTTTAAAGGAAAAGGCCACTTTTCAGCCGAGTTATAGATGAATACGTGTTTTTATTGATGAATTCACGTAAATAAGAGACTGAAAATATGAAAATTATATAAATATAACGTTAGGAATTAACCAAGAAAACTATATAGGATTACGAGAAAAAATTGGTAACACTATTCAAATAGACAATTTAAAAGGAAACGCCGATTTTCAGCCGTGCTATAGATGAATACATGTTTTTATTGACGAATTTAAGTAAGAAATAGACTGAAAATATGAAAATTAAATATATAACGTTAGGAATTTTATGAGAAAACTATAAGGAAATGTGGGGAGCAATTAACTTTACAATTTAAAGTTGATTTGAACGAAATATACCAATTTTTAGAAAAGTTATTATCGAATTTATAGTTGAATTTATGTGATTGTATTGATTGACCACTATAACTCGGTTTAGGTAAATAGTGATTTTTTCCAGTTTGTACGTTTTATAAAGCAAATAAGAGTGCAGATGGTAGTTTATACACTAGCCGGACCCAATAAAAGCAAAATAAGCGAAAGAAATGAAGATTTGAAAAATTTTAAAAATTTTAGGAAATTACGATTTTTGAAAACGAATTATGTGGATATCAATATTTTAGCGGTAGAAATTTATTATAAAAACTATAGATAAATACGGTGGGCGGTTAAATACACTATTAACAAAGAAAATTTAAACGGAAAAGGCCACTTTTTAGCCGAGTTATAGATGAATACCTGTTTTTGTTGATGAATTCACGTAAATAAGAGACTGAAAATATGAAAATTATATACATAACGTTAAGAATTATCCAAGAAAACTGTATAGGATTACGGGGGGGCAGTTAGATACACTATTTAAATAGAAAATTTAAAAGGAAAAGGCGACTTTTCAGCCAAGTTATAGATGAATACGTGTTTTTATTGATGAATTCACGTAAATAAGAAACTGAAATTATGAAAATTATATATATAATTACGTTAGGAATAACCCAGGAAAATTATATAGGATTACAGGGGGCCATTAGTTACACTATTTAAATAGAAAATTTTAAAGGAAAAGGCCAATTTTCAGCCGTGCTATAGATGAATACGTGTTTTTATTGATGAATTCACGTAAATAAGAGACTGAAAATATGAAAATTATATATATAACGTTAAAAATTAACCAAGAAAACTGTACAAGATTACGGAGGGCCGTAAGTTACACAATTGAAAGAGAAATTTTAAAAGGAAAAGGCCACTTTTCAGCCGAGTTATAGATGAATACCAGTTTTTATTGATAAATTCGTCTAAATAAGAGACTGAAATATGAAAATTATATACATAACGTTAGGAATTAACCAAGAAAACTATATAGGGTTACAAGAAGCAATAGGTTACACTATTTAAATAGAAAATTTAAAAGGAAAAGGCCAATTTTCAGCCGTGCTATAGATGAACACCTGTTTTTATTGATGAATTTACGTAAATAAGAGACTGAAAATATGAAAATTATATATACAACGTTAAGAATTAACCAAGAAAACTGTATAGGATTACGGGGGGCAGTTAGTTACACTATTAAAATAGAAAATTTAAAAGGAAAAGGCCACTTTTCAGCAGAGTTATAGTAAATAAGACTGAAAATATGAAAATTATATATATATTACGTTAGGAATTAACCAAGAAAACTATATAGGGTTACAAGGAGCAATAGGTTTCACTATTTAAATAGAAAATTTTATAGGAAAAGGCCAATTTTCAGCCGTGCTAAAGATGAACACATGTTTTTATTGATGAATTCACGTAAATAAGAGACTGCAAATATGAAAATTATATATATAACGTTAGGAATTAACCAAGAAAACTATATAGGGTTACAAGAAGCAATGGGTTACACTATTTAAATAGAAAATTTAAAAGGAAAAGGCCTATTTTCAGCCGTGCAATAGATGAATACGTGTTTTTATTGATGAATTTAAGTAAGAAATAGACTGAAAATATGAAAATTAAATATATAACGTTACGAATTTACTGAGAAATTTATAAGGAAATGTGGGGAGCAATCAACTACACAATTTAAAGAAGATTTGAACGAAAATACCTATTTTTAGAAAAGTTATTAGCGAATTTATAGTTGAATTTATGTGATTGTATTGATTGACCACTATACCTCGGTTTAGGTAAATAGTGACTTTTTCCAGTTCTGTATGTTTTATAAAGCAAATAAGAGTGCAGATGGTAGTTTCTACACTAGACGGACCTAATAAAAGCAAAAAGAGCGAAAGAAATGAAGATTTGAAAAATTTCAAAAATTTTAGGAAATAACGATTATGGGAAAACGAATTATGTGGAAATCAATATTTTAGCGATAAAAATTTATTATAAAAACTATAGATAAATATAGGGGGCGGTTAAATAAACTATAAACAAAGAAAATTTAAACGGAAAAAGCCAGTTTTCAGCCGAGTTATAGATGAATACCTGTTTTTATTGATGAATTCACGTAAATAAGAGACTGAAAATATGAAAATTATATATACAACGTTAAGAATTAACCAAGAAAACTGTATAGGATTACGGGGTGCAGATAGTTACACTATTTAAATAGAAAATTTAAAAGGAAAAGGCCACTTTTCAGCCAAGTTATAGATGAATACGTGTTTTTATTGATGAATTCACGTAAATAAGAAACTGAAAATATGAAAATTATATATATAATTACGTTAGGAATTAACCAGGAAAACTATGTGGGATTACGAGAGGCAATTAGTTACACTATTGAAATAGAAAATTTAAAAGGAAAAGGCCAATTTTCAGCCGTGCTATAGATGAATACGTGTTTTTATTGATGAATTCACGTAAATAAGAGACTGAAAATATAAAAATTATATATATAACGTTAGGAATTAACCAAGAAAACTATATAGGGTTACAAGAAGCAATAGGTTACACTATTTAAATAGAAAATTTAAAAGCAAAAGGCCACTTTTCAGCCGAGTTATAGATGAATACCTGTTTTTATTGATGAATTCACGTAAATAAGAGACTGAAAATATGAAAATTATATACATAACGTTAGGAATTAACCAAGAAAACTATATAAAGTTACAAGAAGCAATAGGTTACACTATTTAAATAGAAAATTTAAAAGGAAAAGGCCAATTTTCAGCCGTGCTATAGATGAACACGTGTTTTTATTGATGAATTCACGTAAATAAGAGACTGAAAATATGAAAATTATATACATAACGTTAGGAATTAACCAAGAAAACTATATAGAGTTACAAAAAGCAATAGGTTACACTATTTAAATAGAAAATTTTAAAGGAAAAGGCCAATTTTCAGCCGTGCTAAAGATGAACACATGTTTTTATTGATGAATTCACGTAAATAAGAGACTGAAAATATGAAAATTATATATATAACGTTAGGAATTAACCAAGAAAACTATATAGGGTTACAAGAAGCAATAGGTTACACTATTTAAATAGAAAATTTAAAAGGAAAAGGCCAATTTTCAGCCGTGCTATAGATGAATACGTGTTTTTATTGATGAATTCACGTAAATAAGAGTTTGAAAACATAAAAATTATATATATAACGTTAAGAATTAACCAAGAAAACTGTATAGGACTACGAGGGGCAGTTAGTTACACTATGAAAATAGAAAAGTTAAAAGGAAAAGGCCACTTTTCAGCCGAGTTATAGATGAATACGTGTTTTTATTGATGAATTCACGTGAATAAGAGAATGAAAATATGAAAATTATATATATAACGTTAGGAATTAACCAAGAAAACTATATAGGATTACGACAGGCAACTAGTTACACTATTGAAAGAGAAAATTTAATAGGAAAAGGCCAATTTTCTGCCGTGCTATAGATGAATACGTGTTTTTATTGACGAATTTAAGTAAGAAATAGACTGAAAATATGAAAATTAAATATATAACGTTACGAATTTACTGAGAAAACTATAAGGAAATGTGGGGAGCAATTAACTACACAATTTAAAGAAGATTTGAACGAAAATACCTATTTTTAGAAAAGTTATTAGCGAATTTATAGTTGTATTTATGTGATTGTATTGATTGACCACTATACCTCGGTTTAGGTAAATAGTGACTTTTTCCAGTTCTGTATGTTTTATAAAGCAAATAAGAGTGCAGATGGTAGTTTCTACACTAGACGGACCTAATAAAAGCAAAAAGAGCGAAAGAAATGAAGATTTGAAAAATTTCGAAAATTTTAGGAAATAACGATTATGGGAAAACGAATTATGTGGAAATCAATATTTTAGCGATAGAAATTTATTATAAAAACTATAGATAAATATAGTGGGCGGTTAAATAAACTATAAACAAAGAAAATTTAAACGGAAAAGGCCACTTTTCAGCCGAGTTATAGATGAAAACCTGTTTTTATTGATGAATTCACGTAAATAAGAGAGTGAAAATATGAAAATTATATATACAACGTTAAGAATTAACCAAGAAAACTGTATAGGATTACGGGGAGCAGTTAGTTACACTATTTAAGTAGAAAATTTAAAAGGAAAAGGCCACTTTTCAGCCAAGTTATAGATGAATACGTGTTTTCATTGATGAATTCACGTAAATAAGAAACTGAAAATATGAAAATTATATATATAATTATGTTAGGAATGAACCAGGAAAACTATATAGGATTACAGGGGGCAATTAGTTACACTATTTAAATAGAAAATTTTAAAGGAAAAGGCCACTTTTCAGCCGAGTTATAGATGAATACGTGTTTTTATTGATGAATTCACGTAAATAAGAGACTGAAAATATGAAAATTATATAAATATAACGTTAGGAATTAACCAAGAAAACTATATAGGATTACGAGAAAAAATTGGTAACACTATTCAAATAGAAAATTTAAAAGGAAACGCCGATTTTCAGCCGTGCTATAGATGAATACATGTTTTTATTGACGAATTTAAGTAAGAAATAGACTGAAAATATGAAAATTAAATATATAACGTTAGGAATTTTATGAGAAAACTACAAGGAAATGTGGGGAGCAACTAACTTTACAATTTAAAGTTGATTTGAACGAAATATACTAATTTTTAGAAAAGTTATTATCGAATTTATAGTAGAATTTATGTGATTGTATTGATTGACCACTATAACTCGGTTTAGGTAAATAGTGATTTTTTCCAGTTTGTACGTTTTATAAAGCAAATAAGAGTGCAGATGGTAGTTTATACACTAGCCGGACCCAATAAAAGCAAAATAAGCGAAAGAAATGAAGATTTGAAAAATTTTAAAAATTTTAGGAAATTACGATTTTGGGAAAACGAATTATGTGGATATCAATATTTTAGCGGTAGAAATTTATTAAAAACTATAGATAAATACGGTGGGCGGTTAAATACACTATTAACAAAGAAAATTTAAACGGAAAAGGCCACTTTTTAGCCGAGTTATAGATGAATACCTGTTTTTATTGATGAATTCACGTAAATAAGAGACTGAAAATATGAAAATTATATATATATTACGTTAGGAATTAACCAAGAAAACTATATAGGGTTACAAGGAGCAATAGGTTACACTATTTAAATAGAAAATTAAAAAGTAAAAGGCCAATTTTCAGCCGTGCTATAGATGAATACGTGTTTTTATTGATGAATTCACGTAAATAAGAGACTGAAAATATAAAAATTATATATATAACGTTAAGAATTAACCAAGAAAACTGTATAGGATTACGGGGAGCAGTTAGTTACACTATTAAAATAGAAAATTTAAAAGGAAAAGGCCACTTTTCAGCCGAGTTATAGATGAATACGTGTTTTTATTGATGAATTCACGTAAATAAGAGACTGAAAATATGAAAATTATATATATAATTACGTTAGGAATTAACCAAGAAAACTATATAGGATTACAGGGGGCAATTAGTTACACTATTTAAATAGAAAATTTTAAAGGAAAAGGCCAATTTTCAGCCGTGCTATAGATGAATACGTGTTTTTATTGATGAATTCACGTAAATAAGAGACTGAAAATATGAAAATTATATACATAACGTTAGGAATTAACCAAGAAAACTATATAGGGTTACAAGAAGCAATAGGTTACACTATTTAAATAGAAAATTTAAAAGGAAAAGGCCAATTTTCAGCCGTGCTATAGATGAACACCTGTTTTTATTGATGAATTTACGTAAATAAGAGACTGAAAATATGAAAATTATATATACAACGTTAAGAATTAACCAAGAAAACTGTATAGGATTACGGGGGGCAGTTAGTTACACTATTTAAATAGAAAATTTAAAAGGAAAAGGCCACTTTTCAGCCAAGTTATAGATGAATACGTGTTTTCATTGATGAATTCACGTAAATAAGAGACTGAAAATATGAAAATTATATATATAATTACGTTAGGAATTAACCAAGAAAACTATATAGGATTACGGGGGGCAATTAGTTACACTATTTAAATAGAAAATTTTAAAGGAAAAGGCCAATTTTCAGCCGTGCTATAGATGAGTACGTGTTTTTATTGATGAATTCACGTAAATAAGAGACTGAAAATATGAAAATTATATATATAACGTTAGGAATTAACCAAGAAAACTATATAGGATTACGAGAGGCAATTAGTAACACTATTCAAATAGAAAATTTAAAAGGAAAAGGCCGATTTTCAGCCGTGCTATAGATGAATACGTGTTTTTATTGACGAATTTAAGTAAGAAATAGACTGAAAATATGAAAATTAAATATATAACGTTAGGAATTTTATGAGAAAACTATAAGGAAATATGGGGAGCAATTAACTTTACAATTTAAAGTTGATTTGAACGAAATATACCAATTTTTAGAAAAGTTATTATCGAATTTATAGTTGAATTTATGTGATTGTATTGATTGACCACTATACCTCGGTTTAGGTAAATAGTGATTTTTTCCAGTTTGTATGTTTTATAAAGCAAATAAGAGTGCAGATGGTAGTTTATACACTAGCCGGACCCAATAAAAGCAAAATAAGCGAAAGAAATGAAGATTTGAAAAATTTTAAAAATTTTAGGAAATTATGATTTTGGGAAAACGAATTATGTGGATATCAATATTTTAGCGGTAGAAATTTATTATAAAAACTATAGATAAATACGGTGGGCGGTTAAATACACTATTAACAAAGAAAATTTAAACGGAAAAGGCCACTTTTCAGCCGAGGTATAGATGAATACCTGTTTTTATTGATGAATTCACGTAAATAAGAGACTGAAAATATGAAAATTATATATATATATTACGTTAGGAATTAACCAAGAAAACTATATAGGGTTACAACGAGCAATAGGTTACACTATTTAAATAGAAAATTTAAAAGGAAAAGGCCAATTTTCAGCCGTGCTATAGATGAATACGTGTTTTTATTGATGAATTCACGTAAATAAGAGACTGAAAATATAAAAATTATATATATAACGTTAAGAATTAACCAAGAAAACTGTATAGGATTACGGGGGGCAGTTAGTTACACTATTAAAATAGAAAATTTAAAAGGAAAAGGCCACTTTTCAGCCGAGTTATAGATGAATACGTGTTTTTATTGATGAATTCACGTAAATAACAGACTGAAAATATGAAAATTATATATATAATTACGTTAGGAATTAACCAAGAAAACTATATAGGATTACAGGGGGCAATTAGTTACACTATTTAAATAGAAAATTTTAAAGGAAAAGGCCAATTTTCAGCCGTGCTATAGATGAATACGTGTTTTTATTGATGAATTCACGTAAATAAGAGACTGAAAATATGAAAATTATATACATAACGTTAGGAATTAACCAAGAAAACTATATAGGGTTACAAGAAGCAATAGGTTACACTATTTAAATGGAAAATTTAAAAGGAAAATGCCAATTTTCAGCCGTGCTATAGATGAACACCTGTTTTTATTGATGAATTCACGTAAATAAGAGACTGAAAATATGAAAATTATATATATAACGTTAGGAATTAACCAAGAAAACTATATAGGGTTACAAGAAGCAATAGGTTACACTATTTAAATAGAAAATTTAAAAGGAAAAGGCCAATTCGCAGCCGTGCTATAGATGAATACGTGTTTTTATTGATGAATTCACGTAAATAAGAGACTGAAAACATAAAAATTATATATATAACGTTAAGAATTAACCAAGAAAACTATATAGGACTACGGGGGGCAGTTAGTTACACTATTAAAATAGAAAATTTAAAAGGAAAAGGCCACTTTTCAGCCAAGTTATAGATGAATACGTGTTTTCATTGATGAATTCACGTAAATAAGAGACTGAAAATATGAAAATTATATATATAATTACGTTAGGAATTAACCAAGAAAACTATATAGGATTACGGGGGGCAATTAGTTACACTATTTAAATAGAAAATTTTAAAGGAAAAGGCCAATTTTCAGCCGTGCTATAGATGAATACGTGTTTTTATTGACGAATTTAAGTAAGAAATAGACTGAAAATATGAAAATTAAATATATAACGTTACGAATTTACTGAGAAAACTATAAGGAAATGTGGGGAGCAATTAAATACACAATTTAAAGAAGATTTGAACGAAAATACCTATTTTTAGAGAAGTTATTAGCGAATTGACCACTATACCTCGGTTTAAGTAAATAGTGACTTTTTCCGGTTCTGTATGTTTTATAAAGCAAATAAGAGTGCAGATGGTAGTTTCTACACAAGACGGACCTAATAAAAGCAAAAAGAGCGAAAGAAATGAAGATTTGAAAAATTTCAAAAATTTTAGGAAATAACGATTATGGGAAAACGAATTATGTGGAAATCAATATTTTAGCGATAGAAATTTATTATAAAAACTATAGATAAATATAGATGGCGGTTAAATAAACTATAGACAAAGAAAATTTAAACGGAAGAGGCCACTTTTCAGCCGAGTTATAGATGAAAACCTGTTTTTATTAATGAATTCACGTAAATAAGAGACTGAAAATATGAAAATTATATATACAACGTTAAGAATTAACCAAGAAAACTGTATAGAATTACGGGGGGCAGTTAGTTACACTATTTAAATAGAAAATTTAAAAGGAAAAGGCCACTTTTCAGCCAAGTTATAGATGAATACGTGTTTTCATTGATGAATTCACGTAAATAAGAAACTGAAAATATGAAAATTATATATATAATTATGTTAGGAATTAACCAGGAAAACTATATAGGATTACAGGGGGCAATTAGTTACACTATTTAAATAGAAAATTTTAAAGGAAAAGGCCACTTTTTAGCCGAGTTATAGATGAATACATGTTTTTATTGATGAATTCACGTAAATAAGAGAGTGAAAATATGAAAATTATATAAATATAACGTTACGAATTAACCAAGAAAACTATATAGGATTACGAGAGAAAATTGGTAACACTATTCAAATAGAAAATTTAAAAGGAAAAGGCCGATTTTCAGCCGTGCTATAGATGAATACATGTTTTTATTGACGAATTTAACTAAGAAATACACTGAAAATATGAAAATTAAATATATAACGTTAGGAATTTTATGAGAAAACTATAAGGAAATGTGGGGAGCCATTAACTTCACAATTTAAAGAAGATTTGAACGAAATATACCAATTTTTAGAATAGTTATTATCGAATTTATAGTTGAATTTATGTAATTGTATTGATTGACCACTAAACCTCGGTTTAGGTAAATAGTGGTTTTTTCCAGTTTGTATGTTTTAAAAACAAATAAGAGTGCAGATGGTAGTTTTTACACTAGACAGACCTAATAAAATCAAAATAAGCGGAAGAAATGAAGATTTTAAAAATTTTAAAAATTTTAGGAAATTACGATTATGGGAAAACGAATTATGTGGAAATCAATATTTTAGCGGTAGAAATTTATTATAAAAACTATAGATAAATACCGTAAGCGGTTAAATACACTATTAACTAAGAAAATTTGAACGGAAAAGGCCACTTTTCAGCCGAGTTATAGATGAATACCTGTTTTTATTGATGAATTCACGTAAATAAGAGAATGAAAATATGAAAATTATATATATAACGTTAGGAATTAACCAAGAAAACTATATAGCGTTACAAGGAGCAATAGGTTACACTATTTAAATAGAAAATTTAAAAGGAAAAGGCCAATTTTCAGCCGTGCTATAGATGAATACGTGTTTTTATTGATGAATTCACGTAAATAAGAGACTGAAAATATAAAAATTATATATATATAACGTTAAGAATTAACCAAGAAAACTGTATAGGATTACGGGGGCAGTTAGTTACACTATTAAAATAGAAAATTTAAAAGGAAAAGGCCACTTTTCAGCCGAGTTACAGATGAATACGTGTTTTTATTGACGAATTCACGTAAATAAGAGACTGAAAATATGAAAATTATATATATAATTACGTTAGGAATTAACCAAGAAAACTATATAAGATTACAGGGGGCAATTAGTTACACTATTTAAATAGAAAATTTTAAAGGAAAAGGCCAATTTTCAGCCGTGCTATAGATGAATACGTGTTTTTATTGATGAATTCACGTAAATAAGAGACTGAAAATATGAAAATTATATACATAACGTTAGGAATTAACCAAGAAAACTATATAGGATTACGGGGATATATTAGTTACACTATTTAAATAGAAAATTTAAAAGAAAAAGGCCTATTTTCAGCCGTGCTATAGATGAATACGTGTTTTTATTGATGAATTTAAGTAAGAAGTAGACTGAAAATATGAAAATTAAATATATATGGTTAGGAATTAACCAAGAAAACTATATAGGGTTACAAGGAGCAATAGGTTACACTATTAAAATAGAAAATTTAAAAGGAAAAGGTCAATTTTCAGCCGTGCTATAGATGAATACGTGTTTTTATTGATGAATTCACGTAAATAAGAGACTGAAAATATAAAAATTATATATATAACTTTAAGAATTTACCAAGAAAACTGTATAGGATTACGGAGGGCAAATAGTTACACTATTTAAATAGAAAATTTAAAAGGAAAAGGCCACTTTTCAGCCGAGTTATAGATGAATACGTGTTTTTATTGATGAATTCACGTAAATAAGAAACTGAAATTATGAAAATTATATATATAATTACGTTAGGAATAACCCAGGAAAATTATATAGGATTACAGGGGGCAATTAGTTACACTATTTAAATAGAAAATTTTAAAGGAAAAGGCCAGTTTTCAGCCGTGCTATAGATGAATACGTGTTTTTATTGATGAATTCACGTAAATAAGAGACTGAAAATATGAAAATTATATATATAACGTTAAAAATTAACCAAGAAAACTGTATAAGATTACGGAGGGCAGTAAGTTACACTATTGAAATAGAAAATTTAAAAGGAAAAGGTCACTTTTCAGCCGAGTTATAGATGAATACCAGTTTTTATTGATAAATTCACCTAAATAAGAGACTGAAATATGAAAATTATATACATAACGTTAAGAATTAACCAAGAAAACTGTATAGGATTACGATGAGCAGTTAGTTACACTATTAAAATAGAAAATTTAAAAGGAAAAGGCCACTTTTCAGCCGAGTTATAGATGAATACGTGTTTTTATTGATGAATTCACGTAAATAAAAGACTGAAAATATGAAAATTATATATATAATTATGTTAGGAATTAACCAGGAAAACTATATAGGATTACAGGGGGCAATTAGTTACACTATTTAAATAGAAAATTTTAAAGGAAAAGGCCACTTTTTAGCCGAGTTATAGATGAATATATGTTTTTATTGATGAATTCACGTAAATAAGAGAATGAAAATATGAAAATTATATAAATATAACGTTACGAATTAACCAAGAAAACTATATAGGATTACGAGAGAAAATTGGTAACACTATTCAAATAGAAAATTTAAAAGGAAAAGGCCGATTTTCAGCCGTGCTATAGATGAATACATGTTTTTATTGACGAATTTAACTAAGAAATACACTGAAAATATGAAAATTAAATATATAACGTTAGGAATTTTATGAGAAAACTATAAGGAAATGTGGGGAGCCATTAACTTCACAATTTAAAGAAGATTTGAACGAAATATACCAATTTTTAGAATAGTTATTATCGAATTTATAGTTGAATTTATGTAATTGTATTGATTGACCACTAAACCTCGGTTTAGGTAAATAGTGGTTTTTTCCAGTTTGTATGTTTTAAAAACAAATAAGAGTGCAGATGGTAGTTTTTACACTAGACAGACCTAATAAAATCAAAATAAGCGGAAGAAATGAAGATTTTAAAAATTTTAAAAATTTTAGGAAATTACGATTATGGGAAAACGAATTATGTGGAAATCAATATTTTAGCGGTAGAAATTTATTATAAAAACTATAGATAAATACCGTAAGCGGTTAAATACACTATTAACTAAGAAAATTTGAACGGAAAAGGCCACTTTTCAGCCGAGTTATAGATGAATACCTGTTTTTATTGATGAATTCACGTAAATAAGAGAATGAAAATATGAAAATTATATATATAACGTTAGGAATTAACCAAGAAAACTATATAGCGTTACAAGGAGCAATTAGTTACACTATTTAAATAGAAAATTTTAAAGGAAAAGGCCAATTTTCAGCCGTGCTATAGATGAATACGTGTTTTTATTGATGAATTCACGTAAATAAGAGACTGAAAATATGAAAATTATATACATAACGTTAGGAATTAACCAAGAAAACTATATAGGATTACGGGGATATATTAGTTACACTATTTAAATAGAAAATTTAAAAGAAAAAGGCCTATTTTCAGCCGTGCTATAGATGAATACGTGTTTTTATTGATGAATTTAAGTAAGAAGTAGACTGAAAATATGAAAATTAAATATATATGGTTAGGAATTAACCAAGAAAACTATATAGGGTTACAAGGAGCAATAGGTTACACTATTAAAATAGAAAATTTAAAAGGAAAAGGTCAATTTTCAGCCGTGCTATAGATGAATACGTGTTTTTATTGATGAATTCACGTAAATAAGAGACTGAAAATATAAAAATTATATATATAACTTTAAGAATTTACCAAGAAAACTGTATAGGATTACGGAGGGCAAATAGTTACACTATTTAAATAGAAAATTTAAAAGGAAAAGGCCACTTTTCAGCCGAGTTATAGATGAATACGTGTTTTTATTGATGAATTCACGTAAATAAGAAACTGAAATTATGAAAATTATATATATAATTACGTTAGGAATAACCCAGGAAAATTATATAGGATTACAGGGGGCAATTAGTTACACTATTTAAATAGAAAATTTTAAAGGAAAAGGCCAGTTTTCAGCCGTGCTATAGATGAATACGTGTTTTTATTGATGAATTCACGTAAATAAGAGACTGAAAATATGAAAATTATATATATAACGTTAAAAATTAACCAAGAAAACTGTATAAGATTACGGAGGGCAGTAAGTTACACTATTGAAATAGAAAATTTAAAAGGAAAAGGTCACTTTTCAGCCGAGTTATAGATGAATACCAGTTTTTATTGATAAATTCACCTAAATAAGAGACTGAAATATGAAAATTATATACATAACGTTAAGAATTAACCAAGAAAACTGTATAGGATTACGATGAGCAGTTAGTTACACTATTAAAATAGAAAATTTAAAAGGAAAAGGCCACTTTTCAGCCGAGTTATAGATGAATACGTGTTTTTATTGATGAATTCACGTAAATAAAAGACTGAAAATATGAAAATTATATATATAATTATGTTAGGAATTAACCAGGAAAACTATATAGGATTACAGGGGGCAATTAGTTACACTATTTAAATAGAAAATTTTAAAGGAAAAGGCCACTTTTTAGCCGAGTTATAGATGAATATATGTTTTTATTGATGAATTCACGTAAATAAGAGAATGAAAATATGAAAATTATATAAATATAACGTTACGAATTAACCAAGAAAACTATATAGGATTACGAGAGAAAATTGGTAACACTATTCAAATAGAAAATTTAAAAGGAAAAGGCCGATTTTCAGCCGTGCTATAGATGAATACATGTTTTTATTGACGAATTTAACTAAGAAATACACTGAAAATATGAAAATTAAATATATAACGTTAGGAATTTTATGAGAAAACTATAAGGAAATGTGGGGAGCCATTAACTTCACAATTTAAAGAAGATTTGAACGAAATATACCAATTTTTAGAATAGTTATTATCGAATTTATAGTTGAATTTATGTAATTGTATTGATTGACCACTAAACCTCGGTTTAGGTAAATAGTGGTTTTTTCCAGTTTGTATGTTTTAAAAACAAATAAGAGTGCAGATGGTAGTTTTTACACTAGACAGACCTAATAAAATCAAAATAAGCGGAAGAAATGAAGATTTTAAAAATTTTAAAAATTTTAGGAAATTACGATTATGGGAAAACGAATTATGTGGAAATCAATATTTTAGCGGTAGAAATTTATTATAAAAACTATAGATAAATACCGTAAGCGGTTAAATACACTATTAACTAAGAAAATTTGAACGGAAAAGGCCACTTTTCAGCCGAGTTATAGATGAATACCTGTTTTTATTGATGAATTCACGTAAATAAGAGAATGAAAATATGAAAATTATATATATAACGTTAGGAATTAACCAAGAAAACTATATAGCGTTACAAGGAGCAATAGGTTACACTATTTAAATAGAAAATTTAAAAGGAAAAGGCCAATTTTCAGCCGTGCTATAGATGAATACGTGTTTTTATTGATGAATTCACGTAAATAAGAGACTGAAAATATAAAAATTATATATATATAACGTTAAGAATTAACCAAGAAAACTGTATAGGATTACGGGGGCAGTTAGTTACACTATTAAAATAGAAAATTTAAAAGGAAAAGGCCACTTTTCAGCCGAGTTACAGATGAATACGTGTTTTTATTGACGAATTCACGTAAATAAGAGACTGAAAATATGAAAATTATATATATAATTACGTTAGGAATTAACCAAGAAAACTATATAAGATTACAGGGGGCAATTAGTTACACTATTTAAATAGAAAATTTTAAAGGAAAAGGCCAATTTTCAGCCGTGCTATAGATGAATACGTGTTTTTATTGATGAATTCACGTAAATAAGAGACTGAAAATATGAAAATTATATACATAACGTTAGGAATTAACCAAGAAAACTATATAGGATTACGGGGATATATTAGTTACACTATTTAAATAGAAAATTTAAAAGAAAAAGGCCTATTTTCAGCCGTGCTATAGATGAATACGTGTTTTTATTGATGAATTTAAGTAAGAAGTAGACTGAAAATATGAAAATTAAATATATATGGTTAGGAATTAACCAAGAAAACTATATAGGGTTACAAGGAGCAATAGGTTACACTATTAAAATAGAAAATTTAAAAGGAAAAGGTCAATTTTCAGCCGTGCTATAGATGAATACGTGTTTTTATTGATGAATTCACGTAAATAAGAGACTGAAAATATAAAAATTATATATATAACTTTAAGAATTTACCAAGAAAACTGTATAGGATTACGGAGGGCAAATAGTTACACTATTTAAATAGAAAATTTAAAAGGAAAAGGCCACTTTTCAGCCGAGTTATAGATGAATACGTGTTTTTATTGATGAATTCACGTAAATAAGAAACTGAAATTATGAAAATTATATATATAATTACGTTAGGAATAACCCAGGAAAATTATATAGGATTACAGGGGGCAATTAGTTACACTATTTAAATAGAAAATTTTAAAGGAAAAGGCCAGTTTTCAGCCGTGCTATAGATGAATACGTGTTTTTATTGATGAATTCACGTAAATAAGAGACTGAAAATATGAAAATTATATATATAACGTTAAAAATTAACCAAGAAAACTGTATAAGATTACGGAGGGCAGTAAGTTACACTATTGAAATAGAAAATTTAAAAGGAAAAGGTCACTTTTCAGCCGAGTTATAGATGAATACCAGTTTTTATTGATAAATTCACCTAAATAAGAGACTGAAATATGAAAATTATATACATAACGTTAAGAATTAACCAAGAAAACTGTATAGGATTACGATGAGCAGTTAGTTACACTATTAAAATAGAAAATTTAAAAGGAAAAGGCCACTTTTCAGCCGAGTTATAGATGAATACGTGTTTTTATTGATGAATTCACGTAAATAAAAGACTGAAAATATGAAAATTATATATATACAATTACGTTTGGAATTAACCAAGAAAACTATATAGGATTACAGGGGGCTATTAGTTACACCATTTTAATAGAAAATTTTAAAGGAAAAGGCCAATTTTCAGCCGTGCTATAGATGAATACGTGTTTTTATTAATGAATTCACGTAAATAAGAGACTGAAAATATGAAAATTATATATATAACGTTAGGAATTAACCAAGAAAACTATATAGGGTTACAAGGCGCATGAGGTTACACTATTTAAATAGAAATTTTAAAAGGAAAAGGGCAATTTTCAGCCGTGCTATAAATGAATACGTGTCTTTATTGATGAATTCACGTAAATAAGAGACTGAAAATATTAAAATTATATATATAACGTTAAGAATTAACCAAGAAAACTGTATAGGATTACGGGGGCAGTTAGTTACACTATTAAAATAGAAAATTTAAAAGGAAAAGGCCACTTTTCAGCCGAGTTACAGATGAATACGTGTTTTTATTGACGAATTCACGTAAATAAGAGACTGAAAATATGAAAATTATATATATAATTACGTTAGGAATTAACCAAGAAAACTATATAAGATTACAGGGGGTTATTAGTAACACTATTTAAATAGAAAATTTTAAAGGAAAAGGCCAATTTTCAGCCGTGCTATAGATGAATACGTGTTTTTATTGATGAATTCACGTAAATAAGAGACTGAAAATATGAAAATTATATACATAACGTTAGGAATTAACCAAGAAAACTATATAGGATTACGGGGATATATTAGTAACACTATTTAAATAGAAAATTTAAAAGAAAAAGGCCTATTTTCAGCCGTGCTATAGATGAATACATGTTTTTATTGATGAATTTAAGTAAGAAATAGACTGAAAATATGAAAATAAAATATATATGGTTAGGAATTAACCAAGAAAACTATAAAGGGTTACAAGGAGCAATAGGTAACACTATTAAAATAGAAAATTTAAAAGGAAAAGGCCAATTTTCAGCCGTGCTATAGATGAATACGTGTTTTTATTGATGAATTCACGTAAATAAGAGATGAAAATATAAAAATTATATATATAACTTTAAGAATTTACCAAGAAAACTGTATAGGATTACGGAGGGCAAATAGTTACACTATTTAAATAGAAAATTTAAAAGGAAAAGGCCACTTTTCAGCCGAGTTATAGATGAATACCTGTTTTTGTTGATGAATTCACGTAAATAAGAGACTGAAAATATGAAAATTATATATATAATTACGTTAGGAATTAACCAAGAAAACTATATAGGATTAGAGATGGCAGTTAGTTACACTATTAAAATAGAAAATTTAAAAGGAAAAGGCCACTTTTCAGCCGAGTTATAGATAAATAACTGTTTTTATTGATGAATTCACGTAAATAAAAGACTGAAAATATGAAAATTATATATATATACAATTACGTTTGGAATTAACCAAGAAAACTATATAGGATTACAGGGGGCTATTAGTTACACCATTTAAATAGAAAATTTTAAAGGAAAAGGCCAATTTTCAGCCGTGCTATAGATGAATACGTGTTTTTATTAATGAATTCACGTAAATAAGAGACTGAAAATATGAAAATTATATATATAACGTTAGGAATTAACCAAGAAAACTATATAGGGTTACAAGGCGCATGAGGTTACACTATTTAAATAGAAATTTTAAAAGGAAAAGGGCAATTTTCAGCCGTGCTATAGATGAATACGTGTCTTTATTGATGAATTCACGTAAATAAGAGACTGAAAATATAAAAATTATATATATAACGTTAAGAATTAACCAAGAAAACTGAATAGGATAACGGAGAGCAGTTAGTTACACTATTAAAATAGAAAATTTAAAAGGAAAAGGCCACTTTTCAGCCGAGTTATAGAAGAATACGTGTTTTTATTGATGAATTCACGTAAATAAGAGACTGAAAATATGAAAATTATATATATAATTACGTTAGGAATTAACCAAGAAAACTATATAGGATTAGAGATGGCAGTTAGTTACACTATTAAAATAGAAAATTTAAAAGGAAAAGGCCACTTTTCAGCCGAGTTATAGATAAATACGTGTTTTTATTAATGAATTCACGTAAATAAGAGACTGAAAATATGAAAATTATGTATATAATTACGTTAGGAATTAACCAAGAAAACTATATAGGATTACAGGAAGCAATTAGTTACACTATTTAAATAGAAAATTTTAAAGTGAAAGGCCAATTTTCAGCCGTGCTATAGATGAATACGTGTTTTTATTGATGAATTCACGTAAATAAGAGACTGAAAATATGAAAATTATGTATATAATTACGTTAGGAATTAACCAAGAAAACTATATAGGATTACAGGAAGCAATTAGTTACACTATTTAAATAGAAAATTTTAAAGGGAAAGGCCAATTTTCAGCCGTGCTATAGATGAATACGTGTTTTTATTGATGAATTCACGTAAATAAGAGACTGAAATATGAAAATTATATACACAACGTTAGGAATTAACCAAGAAAACTATATAGGATTACGGGGATATATTAGTTACACTATTTAAATAGAAAACCTAAAAGAAAAAGGCCTATTTTCAGCCGTGCTATGGATGAATACGTGTTTTATTGATGAATTTAAGTAAGAAATAGAGTGAAAATATGAAAATTAAATATATAACGTTACGAATTTACTGAGAAAACTATAAGGAAATGTGGGGAGCAATTATCTTTAAAATTTAAAGTTGATTTGAACGAAATATACCAATTTTTAGAAAAGTTATTATCGAATTTCTAGTTAAATTTATGTGATTGTATTGATTGACCACTATACCTCGGTTTAGGTAAATAGTGATTTTTTCCAGTTTGTATGTTTTATAAAGCAAATAAGAGTGCAGATGGTAGTTTCTACACTAGACAGACCTCATAAAATAAAAATAAGCGAAAGAAATGAAGATTTGAAAAATTTTAAAAATTTTAGGAAATTACGATTATGGGAAAAAGAATTATGTGGAAATCAATATTTTAGCGGTAGAAATTTATTATAAAAACTAGAGATAAATACGAAGGGCGGTTAAATACACTATTAACTAAGAAAATTTGAACGGAAAAGGCCACTTTTCACCCAAGTTATAGATGAATACCTGTTTTTATTGATGAATTCACGTAAATAAGAGACTGAAAATATGAAAATTATATACATAACGTTAGGAATTAACCAAGAAAACTATATAGGATTACGGGGATATATTAGTTACACTATTTAAATAGAAAATTTAAAAGA
Source organism: Parnassius smintheus behrii (assembly GCA_036936625.1). Classification (NCBI taxonomy): domain Eukaryota; kingdom Metazoa; phylum Arthropoda; class Insecta; order Lepidoptera; family Papilionidae; genus Parnassius; species Parnassius smintheus. The sequence continues at coordinate 615,068 of JAUPFT010000030.1, forward strand.
AAAAGGCCTATTTTCAGCCGTGCTATGGATGAATACGTGTTTTTATTGATGAATTTAAGTAAGAAATAGACTGAAAATATGAAAATTAAATATATAATGTTAGGAATTAACCAAGAAAACTATATAGGGTTACAAGGAGCAATAGGTTACACTATTAAAATAGAAAATTTAAAAGGAAAAGGCCAATTTTCAGCCGTGCTATAGATGAATACGTGTTTTTATTGATGAATTCACGTAAATAAGAGACTAAAAATATAAAAATTATATACATAACTTGGCCTATGTTCAGCAGTGGACTTGTGAAAGGCTGTAATGATGATGATGATACATAACTTTAAGAATTAACCAAGAAATCTGTATAGGATTACGGAGGGCAAATAGTTACACTATTTAAATAGAAAATTTAAAAGGAAGAGGCCACTTTTCAGCCGAGTTATAGATGAATACCTGTTTTTATTGATGAATTCACGTAAATAAGAGACTGAAAATATGAAAATTATATACATAACGTTAAGAATTAACCAAGAAAACTGTATAGGATTACGGAGGGCAGTTAGTTACACTATTTAAATAGAAAATTAAAAAGGAAAAGGCCACTTTTCAGCCAAGTTATAGATGAATACGTGTTTTTATTGATGAATTCACGTAAATAAGAAACTGAAATTATGAAAATTATATATATAATTACGTTAGGAATAACCCAGGAAAATTATATAGGATTACAGGGGGCAATTAGTTACACTATTTAAATAGAAAATTTAAAAGAAAAAGGCCTATTTTCAGCCGTCCTATAGATGAATACGTGTTTTTATTGATGAATTCACGTAAATAAGAGACTGAAAATATAAAAATTATATACATAACGTTAAGAATTAACCAAGAAAACTGTATAGGATTACGGGGGGCAGTCTGTTAGTTACACTATTAAAATAGAAAATTTAAAAGGAAAAGGCCACTTTTCAGCCGAGTTATAGAAGAATACGTCTTTTTATTGATGAATTCACGTAAATAAGAGACTGAAAATATGAAAATTATATACATAACGTTAAGAATTAACCAAGAAAACTGTATAGGATTACGGGGGGGCAGTTAGTTACACTATTTAAATAGAAAATTAAAAAGGAAAAGGCCACTTTTCAGCCAAGTTATAGATGAATACGTGTTTTTATTGATGAATTCACGTAAATAAGAAACTGAAATTATGAAAATTATATATATAATTACGTTAGGAATAACCCAGGAAAATTATATAGGATTACAGGGGGCAATTAGTAACACTATTTAAATAGAAAAATTAAAAGGAAAAGGCCACTTTTCAGCCGAGTTATAGAAGAATACGTGTTTTTATTGATGAATTCACGTAAATAAGAGACTGAAAATATGAAAATTATATATATAATTACGTTAGGAATTAACCAAGAAAACTATATAGGATTACAGATGGCAGTTAGTTACACTATTAAAATAGAAAATTTAAAAGGAAAAGGCCACTTTTCAGCCGAGTTATAGATGTATACGTGTTTATATTAATGAATTCACGTAAATAAGAGACTGAAAATATGAAAATTATGTATATAATTACGTTAGGAATTAACCAAGAAAACTATATAGGATTACAGGAAGCAATTAGTTACACTATTTAAATAGAAAATTTTAAAGGGAAAGGCCAATTTTCAGCCGTGCTATAGATGAATACGTGTTTTTATTGATGAATTCACGTAAATAAGAGACTGAAAATATGAAAATTATGTATATAATTACGTTAGGAATTAACCAAGAAAACTATAGGATTACAGGAAGCAATTAGTTACACTATTTAAATAGAAAATTTTAAAGGGAAAGGCCAATTTTCAGCCGTGCTATAGATTAATACGTGTTTTTATTGATGAATTCACGTAAATAAGAGACTAAAAATATAAAAATTATATACATAACTTTAAGAATTAACCAAGAAAACCGTATAGGATTACGGAGGGCAAATAGTTACACTATTTAAATTAAAAATTTAAAAGGAAGAGGCCACTTTTCAGCCGAGTTATAGATGAATACCTGTTTTTATTGATGAATTCACGTAAATAAGAGACTGAAAATATGAAAATTATATACATAACGTTAAGAATTAACCAAGAAAACTGTATAGGATTACGGGGGGGCAGTTAGTTACACTATTTAAATAGAAAATTAAAAAGGAAAAGGCCACTTTTCAGCCAAGTTATAGATGAATACGTGTTTTTATTGATGAATTCACGTAAATAAGAAACTGAAATTATGAAAATTATATATATAATTACGTTAGGAATAACCCAGGAAAATTATATAGGATTACAGGGGGCAATTAGTTACACTATTTAAATAGAAAATTTAAAAGAAAAAGGCCTATTTTCAGCCGTCCTATAGATGAATACGTGTTTTTATTGATGAATTCACGTAAATAAGAGACTGAAAATATAAAAATTATATACATAACGTTAAGAATTAACCAAGAAAACTGTATAGGATTACGGGGGGCAGTCTGTTAGTTACACTATTAAAATAGAAAATTTAAAAGGAAAAGGCCACTTTTCAGCCGAGTTATAGAAGAATACGTCTTTTTATTGATGAATTCACGTAAATAAGAGACTGAAAATATGAAAATTATATACATAACGTTAAGAATTAACCAAGAAAACTGTATAGGATTACGGGGGGGCAGTTAGTTACACTATTTAAATAGAAAATTAAAAAGGAAAAGGCCACTTTTCAGCCAAGTTATAGATGAATACGTGTTTTTATTGATGAATTCACGTAAATAAGAAACTGAAATTATGAAAATTATATATATAATTACGTTAGGAATAACCCAGGAAAATTATATAGGATTACAGGGGGCAATTAGTTACACTACTTAAATAGAAAATTTTAAAGGAAAAGGCCAATTTTCAGCCGTGCTATAGATGAATACGTGTTTTTATTGATGAATTCACGTAAATAAGAGACTAAAAATATGAAAATTATATATATAACGTTAAAAATTAACCAAGAAAACTGTATAAGATTACGGAGGGCAGTACGTTACACAATTTAAATAGAAAATTTAAAAGGAAAAGGCCACTTTTCAGCCGAGTTATAGATGAATACCAGTTTTTATTGATAAATTCACGTAAATAAGAGACTGAAATATGAAAATTATATACATAACGTTAAGAATTAACCAAGAAAACTGTATAGGATTACGATGAGCAGTTAGTAACACTGTTAAAATAGAAAATTTAAAAGGAAAAGGCCCCTTTTCAGCCGTGTTATAGATGAATACGTGTTTTTATTGATGAATTCACGTAAATAAAAGACTGAAAATATGAAAATTATATACATATCGTTAAGAATTAACCAAGAAAACTGTATAGGATTACAGGGGGCAGTTAGTTACACTATTAAAATAGAAAATTTAAAAGGAAAAGGCCACTTTTCCGCCGAGTTATAGATGAATACATGTTTTATTGATGAATTCGCGTAAATAAGAGACTGAAAATATGAAAATTATATATATAATTACGTAAGGAATTAACCAAGAAAAAAATATATGGGATTACAGAGGGCAATTAGTTACACTATTTAAATAGAAAATTTTAAAGGGAAAGGCCAATTTTCAGCCGTGCTATAGATGAATACGAGTTTTTATTGATGAATTCACGTAAATAAGAGACTGAAAATATGAAAATTATATACATAACGTTAGGAATTAACCAAGAAAACTATATAGGATTACGGGTATATATTAGTTACACTATTTAAATAGAAAATTTAAAAGAAAAAGGCCTATTTTCAGCCGTGCTATAGATGAATACGTGTTTTATTGATGAATTTAAGTAAGAAATAGATTGAAAATATGAAAATTAAATATATAACGTTACGAATTTACTGAGAAAACTATAAGAAAATGTGGGGAGCAATTACCTTTAAAATTTAAAGTTGATTTGAACGAAATATACCAATTTTTAGAAAATTTATTATCGAATTTATAGTTGAATTTATGTGATTGTATTGATTGACCACTATACCTCGGTTTAGGTAAATAGTGATTTTTTCCAGTTTGTATGTTTATAAAGCAAATAAGAGTTCAGATGGTAGTTTCTACACTAGACAGACCTAATAAAATCAAAATAAGCGAAAGAAATGAAGATTTGAAAAATTTTTAAAATTTTAGGAAATTACGATTATGGGAAAAAGAATTATGTGGAAATCAATATTTTAGCGGTAGAAATTTATTATAAAAACTAAAGATAAATACGCGGGGCGGTTAAATACACTATTAACTAAGAAAATTTGAACTGAAAAGGCCACTTTTCACCCAAGTTATAGATGAATACCTGTTTTTATTGATGAATTCACGTAAATAAGAGACTGAAAATATGAAAATTATATACATAACGTTAAGAATTAACCAAGAAAACTGTATAGGATTACGGAGGGCAGATAGTTACACTATTTAAATAGAAATTTTAAAAGGAAAAGGCCACTTTTCAGCCGAGTTATAGATGAATACGTGTTTTTATTGATGAATTCACGTAAATAAGAGACTGAAAATATGAAAATTATATACATAACGTTAAGAATTAACCAAGAAAACTGTATAGGATTACGGAATGGCTGTTAGTTACACTATTAAAATAGAAAATTTAAAAGGAAAAGGCCAATTTTCAGCCGTGCTATAGATGAACACGTGTTTTTATTGATGAATTCACGTAAATAAGAGACTGAAAATATGAAAATTATATACATAACGTTAGGAATTAACCAAGAAAACTATATAGAGTTACAAAAAGCAATAGGTTACACTATTTAAATAGAAAATTTTAAAGGAAAAGGCCAATTTTCAGCCGTGCTATAGATGAACACATGTTTTTATTGATGAATTCACGTAAATAAGAGACTGAAAATATGAAAATTATATATATAACGTTAGGAATTAACCAAGAAAACTATATAGAGTTACAAAAAGCAATAGGTTACACTATTTAAATAGAAAATTTAAAAGGAAAAGGCCAATTTTCAGCCGTGCTATAGATGAATACGTGTTTTTATTGATGAATTCACGTAAATAAGAGTTTGAAAACATAAAAATTATATATATAACGTTAAGAATTAACCAAGAAAACTGTATAGGACTACGAGGGGCAGTTAGTAACACTATGAAAATAGAAAAGTTAAAAGGAAAAGGCCACTTTTCAGCCGAGTTATAGATGAATGCGTGTTTTTATTGATGAATTCACGTAAATAAGAGAATGAAAATATGAAAATTATATATATAACGTTAGGAATTAACCAAGAAAACTATATAGGATTACGACAGGCAACTAGTTGCACTATTGAAAGAGAAAATTTAAAAGGAAAAGGCCAATTTTCAGCCGTGCTATAGATGAATACGTGTTTTTATTGACGAATTTAAGTAAGAAATAGACTGAAAATATGAAAATTAAATATATAACGTTACGAATTTACTGAGAAAACTATAAGGAAATGTGGGGAGCAATTAACTACACAATTTAAAGAAGATTTGAACGAAAATACCTATTTTTAGAAAAGTTATTAGCGAATTTATAGTTGTATTTATGTGATTGTATTGATTGACCACTATACCTCGGTTTAGGTAAATAGTGACTTTTTCCAGTTCTGTATGTTTTATAAAGCAAATAAGAGTGCAGATGGTAGTTTCTACACTAGACGGACCTAATAAAAGCAAAAAGAGCGAAAGAAATGAAGATTTGAAAAATTTCGAAAATTTTAGGAAATAACGATTATGGGAAAACGAATTATGTGGAAATCAATATTTTAGCGATAGAAATTTATTATAAAAACTATAGATAAATATAGGGGGCGGTTAAATAAACTATAAACAAAGAAAATTTAAACGGAAAAGGCCACTTTTCAGCCGAGTTATAGATGAAAACCTGTTTTTATTGATGAATTCACGTAAATAAGAGAGTGAAAATATGAAAATTATATATACAACGTTAAGAATTAACCAAGAAAACTGTATAGGATTACGAAGAGCAGTTAGTTACACTATTTAAGTAGAAAATTTAAAAGGAAAAGGCCACTTTTCAGCCAAGTTATAGATGAATACGTGTTTTCATTGATGAATTCACGTAAATAAGAAACTGAAAATATGAAAATTATATATATAATTATGTTAGGAATGAACCAGGAAAACTATATAGCATTACAGGGGGCAATTAGTTACACTATTTAAATAGAAAATTTTAAAGGAAAAGGCCACTTTTCAGCCGAGTTATAGATGAATACGTGTTTTTATTGATGAATTCACGTAAATAAGAGACTGAAAATATGAAAATTATATAAATATAACGTTAGGAATTAACCAAGAAAACTATATAGGATTACGAGAAAAAATTGGTAACACTATTCAAATAGAAAATTTAAAAGTAAACGCCGATTTTCAGCCGTGCTATAGATGAATACATGTTTTTATTGACGAATTTAAGTAAGAAATAGACTGAAAATATGAAAATTAAATATATAACGTTAGGAATTTTATGAGAAAACTATAAGGAAATGTGGGGAGCAATTAACTTTACAATTTAAAGTTGATTTGAACGAAATATACCAATTTTTAGAAAAGTTATTATCGAATTTATAGTTGAATTTATGTGATTGTATTGATTGACCACTATAACTCGGTTTAGGTAAATAGTGATTTTTTCCAGTTTGTACGTTTTATAAAGCAAATAAGAGTGCAGATGGTAGTTTATACACTAGCCGGACCCAATAAAAGCAAAATAAGCGAAAGAAATGAAGATTTGAAAAATTTTAAAAATTTTAGGAAATTACGATTTTGGGAAAACGAATTATGTGGATATCAATATTTTAGCGGTAGAAATTTATTAAAAACTATAGATAAATACGGTGGGCGGTTAAATACACTATTAACAAAGAAAATTTAAACGGAAAAGGCCACTTTTTAGCCGAGTTATAGATGAATACCTGTTTTTATTGATGAATTCACGTAAATAAGAGACTGAAAATATGAAAATTATATATATATTACGTTAGGAATTAACCAAGAAAACTATATAGGGTTACAAGGAGCAATAGTTTACACTATTTAAATAGAAAATTTTAAAGGAAAAGGCCAATTTTCAGCCGTGCTAAAGATGAACACATGTTTTTATTGATGAATTCACGTAAATAAGAGACTGCAAATATGAAAATTATATATATAACGTTAGGAATTAACCAAGAAAACTATATAGGGTTACAAGAAGCAATAGGTTACACTATTTAAATAGAAAATTTAAAAGGAAAAGGCCTATTTTCAGCCGTGCAATAGATGAATACGTGTTTTTATTGATGAATTTAAGTAAGAAATAGACTGAAAATATGAAAATTAAATATATAACGTAACGAAATTACTGAGAAAACTATAAGGAAATGTGGGGAGCAATCAACTACACAATTTAAAGAAGATTTGAACGAAAATACCTATTTTTAGAAAAGTTATTAGCGAATTTATAGTTGAATTTATGTGATTGTATTGATTGACCACTATACCTCGGTTTAGGTAAATAGTGACTTTTTCCAGTTCTGTATGTTTTATAAAGCAAATAAGAGTGCAGATGGTAGTTTCTACACTAGACGGACCTAATAAAAGCAAAAAGAGCGAAAGAAATGAAGATTTGAAAAATTTCAAAAATTTTAGGAAATAACGATTATGGGAAAACGAATTATGTGGAAATCAATATTTTAGCGATAAAAATTTATTATAAAAACTATAGATAAATATAGGGGGCGGTTAAATAAACTATAAACAAAGAAAATTTAAACGGAAAAAGCCAGTTTTCAGCCGAGTTATAGATGAATACCTGTTTTTATTGATGAATTCACGTAAATAAGAGAATGAAAATATGAAAATTATATATACAACGTTAAGAATTAACCAAGAAAACTGTATAGGATTACGGGGTGCAGATAGTTACACTATTTAAATAGAAAATTTAAAAGGAAAAGGCCACTTTTCAGCCGAGTTATAGATGAATACGTGTTTTTATTGATGAATTCACGTAAATAAGAAACTGAAAATATGAAAATTATATATATAATTACGTTAGGAATTAACCAGGAAAACTATGTGGGATTACGAGAGGCAATTAGTTACACTATTGAAATAGAAAATTTAAAAGGAAAAGGCCAATTTTCAGCCGTGCTATAGATGAATACGTGTTTTTATTGATGAATTCACGTAAATAAGAGACTGAAAATATGAAAATTATATATATAACGTTAGGAATTAACCAAGAAAACTATATAGGGTTACAAGAAGCAATAGGTTACACTATTTAAATAGAAAATTTAAAAGGAAAAGGCCAATTTTCAGCCGTGCAATAGATGAATACGTGTTTTTATTGATGAATTTAAGTAAGAAATAGACTGAAAATATGAAAATTAAATATATAACGTAACGAATTTACTGAGAAAACTATAAGGAAATGTGGGGAGCAATCAACTACACAATTTAAAGAAGATTTGAACGAAAATACCTATTTTTAGAAAAGTTATTAGCGAATTTATAGTTGAATTTATGTGATTGTATTGATTGACCACTATACCTCGGTTTAGGTAAATAGTGACTTTTTCCAGTTCTGTATGTTTTATAAAGCAAATATGAGTGCAGATGGTAGTTTCTACACTAGACGGACCTAATAAAAGCAAAAAGAGCGAAAGAAATGAAGATTTGAAAAATTTCAAAAATTTTAGGAAATAACGATTATGGGAAAACGAATTATGTGGAAATCAATATTTTAGCGATAAAAATTTATTATAAAAACTATAGATAAATATAGGGGGCGGTTAAATAAACTATAAACAAAGAAAATTTAAACGGAAAAAGCCAGTTTTCAGCCGAGTTATAGATGAATACCTGTTTTTATTGATGAATTCACGTAAATAAGAGACTGAAAATATGAAAATTATATATACAACGTTAAGAATTAACCAAGAAAACTGTATAGGATTACGGGGTGCAGATAGTTACACTATTTAAATAGAAAATTTAAAAGGAAAAGGCCACTTTTCAGCCGAGTTATAGATGAATACGTGTTTTTATTGATGAATTCACGTAAATAAGAAACTGAAAATATGAAAATTATATATATAATTACGTTAGGAATTAACCAGGAAAACTATGTGGGATTACGAGAGGCAATTAGTTACACTATTGAAATAGAAAATTTAAAAGGAAAAGGCCAATTTTCAGCCGTGCTATAGATGAATACGTGTTTTTATTGATGAATTCACGTAAATAAGAGACTGAAAATATGAAAATTATATATATAACGTTAGGAATTAACCAAGAAAACTATATAGGGTTACAAGAAGCAATAGGTTACACTATTAAAATAGAAAATTTAAAAGGAAAAGGCCAATTTTCAGCCGTGCTATAGATGAACACGTGTTTTTATTGATGAATTCACGTAAATAAGAGACTGAAAATATGAAAATTATATACATAACGTTAGGAATTAACCAAGAAATCTATATAGAGTTACAAAAAGCAATAGGTTACACTATTTAAATAGAAAATTTTAAAGGAAAAGGCCAATTTTCAGCCGTGCTAAAGATGAACACATGTTTTTATTGATGAATTCACGTAAATAAGAGACTGAAAATATGAAAATTATATATATAACGTTAGGAATTAACCAAGAAAACTATATAGGGTTACAAGAAGCAATAGGTTACACTATTTAAATAGAAAATTTAAAAGGAAAAGGCCAATTTTCAGCCGTGCAATAGATGAATACGTGTTTTTATTGATGAATTTAAGTAAGAAATAGACTGAAAATATGAAAATTAAATATATAACGTAACGAATTTACTGAGAAAACTATAAGGAAATGTGGGGAGCAATCAACTACACAATTTAAAGAAGATTTGAACGAAAATACCTATTTTTAGAAAAGTTATTAGCGAATTTATAGTTGAATTTATGTGATTGTATTGATTGACCACTATACCTCGGTTTAGGTAAATAGTGACTTTTTCCAGTTCTGTATGTTTTATAAAGCAAATAAGAGTGCAGATGGTAGTTTCTACACTAGACGGACCTAATAAAAGCAAAAAGAGCGAAAGAAATGAAGATTTGAAAAATTTCAAAAATTTTAGGAAATAACGATTATGGGAAAACGAATTATGTGGAAATCAATATTTTAGCGATAAAAATTTATTATAAAAACTATAGATAAATATAGGGGGCGGTTAAATAAACTATAAACAAAGAAAATTTAAACGGAAAAAGCCAGTTTTCAGCCGAGTTATAGATGAATACCTGTTTTTATTGATGAATTCACGTAAATAAGAGACTGAAAATATGAAAATTATATATACAACGTTAAGAATTAACCAAGAAAACTGTATAGGATTACGGGGTGCAGATAGTTACACTATTTAAATAGAAAATTTAAAAGGAAAAGGCCACTTTTCAGCCGAGTTATAGATGAATACGTGTTTTTATTGATGAATTCACGTAAATAAGAAACTGAAAATATGAAAATTATATATATAATTACGTTAGGAATTAACCAGGAAAACTATGTGGGATTACGAGAGGCAATTAGTTACACTATTGAAATAGAAAATTTAAAAGGAAAAGGCCAATTTTCAGCCGTGCTATAGATGAATACGTGTTTTTATTGATGAATTCACGTAAATAAGAGACTGAAAATATAAAAATTATATATATAACGTTAAGAACTAACCAAGAAAACTGTATAGGATTACGGGGGGCAGTTAGTTACACTATTAAAATAGAAAATTTAAAAGGAAAAGGCCACTTTTCAGCCGAGTTATAGATGAATACGTGTTTTTTTTGATGAATTCACGTAAATAAGAGACTGAAAATATGAAAATTATATACATAACGTTAGGAATTAACCAAGAAAACTATATAAAGTTACAAGAAGCAATAGGTTACACTATTAAAATAGAAAATTTAAAAGGAAAAGGCCAATTTTCAGCCGTGCTATAGATGAACACGTGTTTTTATTGATGAATTCACGTAAATAAGAGACTGAAAATATGAAAATTATATACATAACGTTAGGAATTAACCAAGAAAACTATATAGAGTTACAAAAAGCAATAGGTTACACTATTTAAATAGAAAATTTTAAAGGAAAAGGCCAATTTTCAGCCGTGCTAAAGATGAACACATGTTTTTATTGATGAATTCACGTAAATAAGAGACTGAAAATATGAAAATTATATATATATAACGTTAGGAATTAACCAAGAAAACTATATAGGGTTACAAGAAGCAATAGGTTACACTATTTAAATAGAAAATTTAAAAGGAAAAGGCCAATTTTCAGCCGTGCTATAGATGAATACGTGTTTTTATTGATGAATTCACGTAAATAAGAGACTGAAAACATAAAAATTATATATATAACGTTAAGAATTAACCAAGAAAACTGTATAGGACTACGAGGGGCAGTTAGTTACACTATGAAAATAGAAAATTTAAAAGGAAAAGGCCACTTTTCAGCCGAGTTATAGATGAATACGTGTTTTTATTGATGAATTCACGTAAATAAGAGACTGAAAATATGAAAATTATATATACAACGTTAGGAATTAACCAAGAAAACTATATAGGATTACGACAGGCAATTAGTTACACTATTGAAAGTGAAAATTTAAAAGGAAAAGGCCAATTTTCAGCCGTGCTATAGATGAATACGTGTTTTTATTGACGAATTTAAGTAAGAAATAGACTGAAAATATGAAAATTAAATATATAACGTTACGAATTTACTGAGAAAACTATAAGGAAATGTGGGGAGCAATCAACTACACAATTTAAAGAAGATTTGAACGAAAATACCTATTTTTAGAAAAGTTATTAGCGAATTTATAGTTGAATTTATGTGATTGTATTGATTGACCACTATACCTCGGTTTAGGTAAATAGTGACTTTTTCCAGTTCTGTATGTTTTATAAAGCAAATAAGAGTGCAGATGGTAGTTTCTACACTAGACGGACCTAATAAAAGCAAAAAGAGCGAAAGAAATGAAGATTTGAAAAATTTCAAAAATTTTAGGAAATAACGATTATGGGAAAACGAATTATGTGGAAATCAATATTTTAGCGATAAAAATTTATTATAAAAACTATAGATAAATATAGGGGGCGGTTAAATAAACTATAAACAAAGAAAATTTAAACGGAAAAAGCCAGTTTTCAGCCGAGTTATAGATGAATACCTGTTTTTATTGATGAATTCACGTAAATAAGAGACTGAAAATATGAAAATTATATATACAACGTTAAGAATTAACCAAGAAAACTATATAGGATTACGGGGTGCAGATAGTTACACTATTTAAATAGAAAATTTAAAAGGAAAAGGCCACTTTTCAGCCAAGTTATAGATGAATACGTGTTTTTATTGATGAATTCACGTAAATAAGAAACTGAAAATATGAAAATTATATATATAATTACGTTAGGAATTAACCAGGAAAACTATGTGGGATTACGAGAGGCAATTAGTTACACTATTGAAATAGAAAATTTAAAAGGAAAAGGCCAATTTTCAGCCGTGCTATAGATGAATACGTGTTTTTATTGATGAATTCACGTAAATAAGAGACTGAAAATATAAAAATTATAAATATAACGTTAAGAACTAACCAAGAAAACTGTATAGGATTACGGGGGGCAGTTAGTTACACTATTAAAATAGAAAATTTAAAAGGAAAAGGCCACTTTTCAGCCGAGTTATAGATGAATACGTGTTTTTATTGATGAATTCACGTAAATAAGAGAATGAAAATATGAAAATTATATACATAACGTTAGGAATTAACCAAGAAAACTATATAAAGTTACACGAAGCAATAGGTTACACTATTTAAATAGAAAATTTAAAAGGAAAAGGCCAATTTTCAGCCGTGCTATAGATGAACACGTGTTTTTATTGATGAATTCACGTAAATAAGAGACTGAAAATATGAAAATTATATACATAACGTTAGGAATTAACCAAGAAAACTATATAGAGTTACAAAAAGCAATAGGTTACACTATTTAAATAGAAAATTTTAAAGGAAAAGGCCAATTTTCAGCCGTGCTAAAGATGAACGCATGTTTTTATTGATGAATTCACGTAAATAAGAGACTGAAAATATGAAAATTATATATATATAACGTTAGGAATTAACCAAGAAAACTATATAGGGTTACAAGAAGCAATAGGTTACACTATTTAAATAGAAAATTTAAAAGGAAAAGGCCAATTTTCAGCCGTGCTATAGATGAATACGTGTTTTTATTGATGAATTCACGTAAATAAGAGTTTGAAAACATAAAAATTATATATATAACGTTAAGAATTAACCAAGAAAACTGTATAGGACTACGAGGGGCAGTTAGTTACACTATGAAAATAGAAAAGTTAAAAGGAAAAGGCCACTTTTCAGCCGAGTTATAGATGAATACGTGTTTTTATTGATGAATTCACGTGAATAAGAGAATGAAAATATGAAAATTATATATATAACGTTAGGAATTAACCAAGAAAACTATATAGGATTACGACAGGCAACTAGTTACACTATTGAAAGAGAAAATTTAAAAGGAAAAGGCCAATTTTCAGCCGTGCTATAGATGAATACGTGTTTTTATTGACGAATTTAAGTAAGAAATAGACTGAAAATATGAAAATTAAATATATAACGTTACGAATTTACTGAGAAAACTATAAGGAAATGTGGGGAGCAATTAACTACACAATTTAAAGAAGATTTGAACGAAAATACCTATTTTTAGAAAAGTTATTAGCGAATTTATAGTTGTATTTATGTGATTGTATTGATTGACCACTATACCTCGGTTTAGGTAAATAGTGACTTTTTCCAGTTCTGTATGTTTTATAAAGCAAATAAGAGTGCAGATGGTAGTTTCTACACTAGACGGACCTAATAAAAGCAAAAAGAGCGAAAGAAATGAAGATTTGAAAAATTTCGAAAATTTTAGGAAATAACGATTATGGGAAAACGAATTATGTGGAAATCAATATTTTAGCGATAGAAATTTATTATAAAAACTATAGATAAATATAGGGGGCGGTTAAATAAACTATAAACAAAGAAAATTTAAACGGAAAAGGCCACTTTTCAGCCGAGTTATAGATGAAAACCTGTTTTTATTGATGAATTCACGTAAATAAGAGAGTGAAAATATGAAAATTATATATACAACGTTAAGAATTAACCAAGAAAACTGTATAGGATTACGGGGAGCAGTTAGTTACACTATTTAAGTAGAAAATTTAAAAGGAAAAGGCCACTTTTCAGCCAAGTTATAGATGAATACGTGTTTTCATTGATGAATTCACGTAAATAAGAAACTGAAAATATGAAAATTATATATATAATTATGTTAGGAATGAACCAGGAAAACTATATAGGATTACAGGGGGCAATTAGTTACACTATTTAAATAGAAAATTTTAAAGGAAAAGGCCACTTTTCAGCCGAGTTATAGATGAATACGTGTTTTTATTGATGAATTCACGTAAATAAGAGACTGAAAATATGAAAATTATATAAATATAACGTTAGGAATTAACCAAGAAAACTATATAGGATTACGAGAAAAATTGGTAACACTATTCAAATAGAAAATTTAAAAGGAAACGCCGATTTTCAGCCGTGCTATAGATGAATACATGTTTTTATTGACGAATTTAAGTAAGAAATAGACTGAAAATATGAAAATTAAATATATAACGTTAGGAATTTTATGAGAAAACTATAAGAAAATGTGGGGAGCAATTAACTTTACAATTTAAAGTTGATTTGAACGAAATATACTAATTTTTAGAAAAGTTATTATCGAATTTATAGTTGAATTTATGTGATTGTATTGATTGACCACTATAACTCGGTTTAGGTAAATAGTGATTTTTTCCAGTTTGTACGTTTTATAAAGCAAATAAGAGTGCAGATGGTAGTTTATACACTAGCCGGACCCAATAAAAGCAAAATAAGCGAAAGAAATGAAGATTTGAAAAATTTTAAAAATTTTAGGAAATTACGATTTTGGGAAAACGAATTATGTGGATATCAATATTTTAGCGGTAGAAATTTATTAAAAACTATAGATAAATACGGTGGGCGGTTAAATACACTATTAACAAAGAAAATTTAAACGGAAAAGGCCACTTTTTAGCCGAGTTATAGATGAATACCTGTTTTTATTGATGAATTCACGTAAATAAGAGACTGAAAATATGAAAATTATATATATATTACGTTAGGAATTAACCAAGAAAACTATATACGGTTACAAGGAGCAATAGGTTACACTATTTAAATAGAAAATTTAAAAGTAAAAGGCCAATTTTCAGCCGTGCTATAGATGAATACGTGTTTTTATTGATGAATTCACGTAAATAAGAGACTGAAAATATAAAAATTATATATATAACGTTAAGAATTAACCAAGAAAACTGTATAGGATTACGGGGAGCAGTTAGTTACACTATTAAAATAGAAAATTTAAAAGGTAAAGGCCACTTTTCAGCCGAGTTATAGATGAATACGTGTTTTTATTGATGAATTCACGTAAATAAGAGACTGAAAATATAAAAATTATATATATAATTACGTTAGGAATTAACCAAGAAAACTATATAGGATTACAGGGAGCAATTAGTTACACTATTTAAATAGAAAATTTTAAAGGAAAAGGCCAATTTTCAGCCGTGCTATAGATGAATACGTGTTTTTATTGATGAATTCACGTAAATAAGAGACTGAAAATATGAAAATTATATACATAACGTTAGGAATTAACCAAGAAAACTATATAGGGTTACAAGAAGCAATAGGTTACACTATTTAAATAGAAAATTTAAAAGGAAAAGGCCAATTTTCAGCCGTGCTATAGATGAACACCTGTTTTTATTGATGAATTTACGTAAATAAGAGACTGAAAATATGAAAATTATATATACAACGTTAAGAATTAACCAAGAAAACTGTATAGGATTACGGGGGGCAGTTAGTTACACTATTTAAATAGAAAATTTAAAAGGAAAAGGCCACTTTTCAGCCAAGTTATAGATGAATACGTGTTTTCATTGATGAATTCACGTAAATAAGAGACTGAAAATATGAAAATTATATATATAATTACGTTAGGAATTAACCAAGAAAACTATATAGGATTACGGGGGGCAATTAGTTACACTATTTAAATGAAAAATTTTAAAGGAAAAGGCCAATTTTCAGCCGTGCTATAGATGAGTACGTGTTTTTATTGATGAATTCACGTAAATAAGAGACTGAAAATATGAAAATTATATATATAACGTTAGGAATTAACCAAGAAAACTATATAGGATTACGAGAGGCAATTGGTAACACTATTCAAATAGAAAATTTAAAAGGAAAAGGCCACTTTTCAGCCGAGTTATAGATGAATACGTGTTTTTATTGATGAATTCACGTAAATAAGAGACTGAAAATATGAAAATTATATAAATATAACGTTAGGAATTAACCAAGAAAACTATATAGGATTACGAGAAAAATTGGTAACACTATTCAAATAGAAAATTTAAAAGGAAACGCCGATTTTCAGCCGTGCTATAGATGAATACATGTTTTTATTGACGAATTTAAGTAAGAAATAGACTGAAAATATGAAAATTAAATATATAACGTTAGGAATTTTATGAGAAAACTATAAGAAAATGTGGGGAGCAATTAACTTTACAATTTAAAGTTGATTTGAACGAAATATACTAATTTTTAGAAAAGTTATTATCGAATTTATAGTTGAATTTATGTGATTGTATTGATTGACCACTATAACTCGGTTTAGGTAAATAGTGATTTTTTCCAGTTTGTACGTTTTATAAAGCAAATAAGAGTGCAGATGGTAGTTTATACACTAGCCGGACCCAATAAAAGCAAAATAAGCGAAAGAAATGAAGATTTGAAAAATTTTAAAAATTTTAGGAAATTACGATTTTGGGAAAACGAATTATGTGGATATCAATATTTTAGCGGTAGAAATTTATTAAAAACTATAGATAAATACGGTGGGCGGTTAAATACACTATTAACAAAGAAAATTTAAACGGAAAAGGCCACTTTTTAGCCGAGTTATAGATGAATACCTGTTTTTATTGATGAATTCACGTAAATAAGAGACTGAAAATATGAAAATTATATATATATTACGTTAGGAATTAACCAAGAAAACTATATACGGTTACAAGGAGCAATAGGTTACACTATTTAAATAGAAAATTTAAAAGTAAAAGGCCAATTTTCAGCCGTGCTATAGATGAATACGTGTTTTTATTGATGAATTCACGTAAATAAGAGACTGAAAATATAAAAATTATATATATAACGTTAAGAATTAACCAAGAAAACTGTATAGGATTACGGGGAGCAGTTAGTTACACTATTAAAATAGAAAATTTAAAAGGAAAAGGCCACTTTTCAGCCGAGTTATAGATGAATACGTGTTTTTATTGATGAATTCACGTAAATAAGAGACTGAAAATATAAAAATTATATATATAATTACGTTAGGAATTAACCAAGAAAACTATATAGGATTACAGGGAGCAATTAGTTACACTATTTAAATAGAAAATTTTAAAGGAAAAGGCCAATTTTCAGCCGTGCTATAGATGAATACGTGTTTTTATTGATGAACTCACGTAAATAAGAGACTGAAAATATGAAAATTATATACATAACGTTAGGAATTAACCAAGAAAACTATATAGGGTTACAAGAAGCAATAGGTTACACTATTTAAATAGAAAATTTAAAAGGAAAAGGCCAATTTTCAGCCGTGCTATAGATGAACACCTGTTTTTATTGATGAATTTACGTAAATAAGAGACTGAAAATATGAAAATTATATATACAACGTTAAGAATTAACCAAGAAAACTGTATAGGATTACGGGGGGCAGTTAGTTACACTATTTAAATAGAAAATTTAAAAGGAAAAGGCCACTTTTCAGCCAAGTTATAGATGAATACGTGTTTTCATTGATGAATTCACGTAAATAAGAGACTGAAAATATGAAAATTATATATATAATTACGTTAGGAATTAACCAAGAAAACTATATAGGATTACGGGGGGCAATTAGTTACACTATTTAAATAAAAAATTTTAAAGGAAAAGGCCAATTTTCAGCCGTGCTATAGATGAGTACGTGTTTTTATTGATGAATTCACGTAAATAAGAGACTGAAAATATGAAAATTATATATATAACGTTAGGAATTAACCAAGAAAACTATATAGGATTACGAGAGGCAATTGGTAACACTATTCAAATAGAAAATTTAAAAGGAAAAGGCCGATTTTCAGCCGTGCTATAGATGAATACGTGTTTTTATTGACGAATTTAAGTAAGAAATAGACTGAAAATATGAAAATTAAATATATAACGTTAGGAATTTTATGAGAAAACTATAAGGAAATATGGGGAGCAATTAACTTTACAATTTAAAGTTGATTTGAACGAAATATACCAATTTTTAGAAAAGTTATTATCGAATTTATAGTTGAATTTATGTGATTGTATTGATTGACCACTATACCTCGGTTTAGGTAAATAGTGATTTTTTCCAGTTTGTATGTTTTATAAAGCAAATAAGAGTGCAGATGGTAGTTTATACACTAGCCGGACCCAATAAAAGCAAAATAAGCGAAAGAAATGAAGATTTGAAAAATTTTAAAAATTTTAGGAAATTATGATTTTGGGAAAACGAATTATGTGGATATCAATATTTTAGCGGTAGAAATTTATTATAAAAACTATAGATAAATACGGTGGGCGGTTAAATACACTATTAACAAAGAAAATTTAAACGGAAAAGGCCACTTTTCAGCCGAGGTATAGATGAATACCTGTTTTTATTGATGAATTCACGTAAATAAGAGACTGAAAATATGAAAATTATATATATATATTACGTTAGGAATTAACCAAGAAAACTATATAGGGTTACAAGGAGCAATAGGTTACACTATTTAAATAGAAAATTTAAAAGGAAAAGGCCAATTTTCAGCCGTGCTATAGATGAATACGTGTTTTTATTGATGAATTCACGTAAATAAGAGACTGAAAATATAAAAATTATATATATAACGTTAAGAATTAACCAAGAAAACTGTATCGGATTACGGGGTGCAGATAGTTACACTATTTAAATAGAAAATTTAAAAGGAAAAGGCCACTTTTCAGCCGAGTTATAGATGAATACGTGTTTTTATTGATGAATTCACGTAAATAAGAAACTGAAAATATGAAAATTATATATATAATTACGTTAGGAATTAACCAGGAAAACTATGTGGGATTACGAGAGGCAATTAGTTACACTATTGAAATAGAAAATTTAAAAGGAAAAGGCCAATTTTCAGCCGTGCTATAGATGAATACGTGTTTTTATTGATGAATTCACGTAAATAAGAGACTGAAAATATAAAAATTATATATATAACGTTAAGAACTAACCAAGAAAACTGTATAGGATTACGGGGGGCAGTTAGTTACACTATTAAAATAGAAAATTTAAAAGGAAAAGGCCACTTTTCAGCCGAGTTATAGATGAATACGTGTTTTTATTGATGAATTCACGTAAATAAGAGACTGAAAATATGAAAATTATATACATAACGTTAGGAATTAACCAAGAAAACTATATAAAGTTACAAGAAGCAATAGGTTACACTATTAAAATAGAAAATTTAAAAGGAAAAGGCCAATTTTCAGCCGTGCTATAGATGAACACGTGTTTTTATTGAAGAATTCACGTAAATAAGAGACTGAAAATATGAAAATTATATACATAACGTTAGGAATTAACCAAGAAAACTATATAGAGTTACAAAAAGCAATAGGTTACACTATTTAAATAGAAAATTTTAAAGGAAAAGGCCAATTTTCAGCCGTGCTAAAGATGAACACATGTTTTTATTGATGAATTCACGTAAATAAGAGACTGAAAATATGAAAATTATATATATAACGTTAGGAATTAACCAAGAAAACTATATAGGGTTACAAGAAGCAATAGGTTACACTATTTAAATAGAAAATTTAAAAGGAAAAGGCCAATTTTCAGCCGTGCTATAGATGAATACGTGTTTTTATTGATGAATTCACGTAAATAAGAGACTGAAAACATAAAAATTATATATATAACGTTAAGAATTAACCAAGAAAACTGTATAGGACTACGAGGGGCAGTTAGTTACACTATGAAAATAGAAAATTTAAAAGGAAAAGGCCACTTTTCAGCCGAGTTATAGATGAATACGTGTTTTTATTGATGAATTCACGTAAATAAGAGACTGAAAATATGAAAATTATATATACAACGTTAGGAATTAACCAAGAAAACTATATAGGATTACGACAGGCAATTAGTTACACTATTGAAAGTGAAAATTTAAAAGGAAAAGGCCAATTTTCAGCCGTGCTATAGATGAATACGTGTTTTTATTGACGAATTTAAGTAAGAAATAGACTGAAAATATGAAAATTAAATATATAACGTTACGAATTTACTGAGAAAACTATAAGGAAATGTGGGGAGCAATCAACTACACAATTTAAAGAAGATTTGAACGAAAATACCTATTTTTAGAAAAGTTATTAGCGAATTTATAGTTGAATTTATGTGATTGTATTGATTGACCACTATACCTCGGTTTAGGTAAATAGTGACTTTTTCCAGTTCTGTATGTTTTATAAAGCAAATAAGAGTGCAGATGGTAGTTTCTACACTAGACGGACCTAATAAAAGCAAAAAGAGCGAAAGAAATGAAGATTTGAAAAATTTCAAAAATTTTAGGAAATAACGATTATGGGAAAACGAATTATGTGGAAATCAATATTTTAGCGATAAAAATTTATTATAAAAACTATAGATAAATATAGGGAGCGGTTAAATAAACTATAAACAAAGAAAATTTAAACGGAAAAAGCCAGTTTTCAGCCGAGTTATAGATGAATACCTGTTTTTATTGATGAATTCACGTAAATAAGAGACTGAAAATATGAAAATTATATATACAACGTTAAGAATTAACCAAGAAAACTGTATAGGATTACGGGGTGCAGATAGTTACACTATTTAAATAGAAAATTTAAAAGGAAAAGGCCACTTTTCAGCCAAGTTATAGATGAATACGTGTTTTTATTGATGAATTCACGTAAATAAGAAACTGAAAATATGAAAATTATATATATAATTACGTTAGGAATTAACCAGGAAAACTATGTGGGATTACGAGAGGCAATTAGTTACACTATTGAAATAGAAAATTTAAAAGGAAAAGGCCAATTTTCAGCCGTGCTATAGATGAATACGTGTTTTTATTGATGAATTCACGTAAATAAGAGATTGAAAATATAAAAATTATATATATAACGTTAAGAACTAACCAAGAAAACTGTATAGGATTACGGGGGGCAGTTAGTTACACTATTAAAATAGAAAATTTAAAAGGAAAAGGCCACTTTTCAGCCGAGTTATAGATGAATACGTGTTTTTATTGATGAATTCACGTAAATAAGAGACTGAAAATATGAAAATTATATACATAACGTTAGGAATTAACCAAGAAAACTATATAAAGTTACAAGAAGCAATAGGTTACACTATTTAAATAGAAAATTTAAAAGGAAAAGGCCAATTTTCAGCCGTGCTATAGATGAACACGTGTTTTTATTGATGAATTCACGTAAATAAGAGACTGAAAATATGAAAATTATATACATAACGTTAGGAATTAACCAAGAAAACTATATAGAGTTACAAAAAGCAATAGGTTACACTATTTAAATAGAAAATTTTAAAGGAAAAGGCCAATTTTCAGCCGTGCTAAAGATGAACGCATGTTTTTATTGATGAATTCACGTAAATAAGAGACTGAAAATATGAAAATTATATATATAACGTTAGGAATTAACCAAGAAAACTATATAGGGTTACAAGAAGCAATAGGTTACACTATTTAAATAGAAAATTTAAAAGGAAAAGGCCAATTTTCAGCCGTGCTATAGATGAATACGTGTTTTTATTGATGAATTCACGTAAATAAGAGTTTGAAAACATAAAAATTATATATATAACGTTAAGAATTAACCAAGAAAACTGTATAGGACTACGAGGGGCAGTTAGTTACACTATGAAAATAGAAAAGTTAAAAGGAAAAGGCCACTTTTCAGCCGAGTTATAGATGAATACGTGTTTTTATTGATGAATTCACGTGAATAAGAGAATGAAAATATGAAAATTATATATATAACGTTAGGAATTAACCAAGAAAACTATATAGAATTACGACAGGCAACTAGTTACACTATTGAAAGAGAAAATTTAAAAGGAAAAGGCCAATTTTCAGCCGTGCTATAGATGAATACGTGTTTTTATTGACGAATTTAAGTAAGAAATAGACTGAAAATATGAAAATTAAATATATAACGTTACGAATTTACTGAGAAAACTATAAGGAAATGTGGGGAGCAATTAACTACACAATTTAAAGAAGATTTGAACGAAAATACCTATTTTTAGAAAAGTTATTAGCGAATTTATAGTTGTATTTATGTGATTGTATTGATTGACCACTATACCTCGGTTTAGGTAAATAGTGACTTTTTCCAGTTCTGTATGTTTTATAAAGCAAATAAGAGTGCAGATGGTAGTTTCTACACTAGACGGACCTAATAAAAGCAAAAAGAGCGAAAGAAATGAAGATTTGAAAAATTTCGAAAATTTTAGGAAATAACGATTATGGGAAAACGAATTATGTGGAAATCAATATTTTAGCGATAGAAATTTATTATAAAAACTATAGATAAATATAGGGGGCGGTTAAATAAACTATAAACAAAGAAAATTTAAACGGAAAAGGCCACTTTTCAGCCGAGTTATAGATGAAAACCTGTTTTTATTGATGAATTCACGTAAATAAGAGAGTGAAAATATGAAAATTATATATACAACGTTAAGAATTAACCAAGAAAACTGTATAGGATTACGGGGAGTAGTTAGTTACACTATTTAAGTAGAAAATTTAAAAGGAAAAGGCCACTTTTCAGCCAAGTTATAGATGAATACGTGTTTTCATTGATGAATTCACGTAAATAAGAAACTGAAAATATGAAAATTATATATATAATTATGTTAGGAATGAACCAGGAAAACTATATAGGATTACAGGGGGCAATTAGTTACACTATTTAAATAGAAAATTTTAAAGGAAAAGGCCACTTTTCAGCCGAGTTATAGATGAATACGTGTTTTTATTGATGAATTCACGTAAATAAGAGACTGAAAATATGAAAATTATATAAATATAACGTTAGGAATTAACCAAGAAAACTATATAGGATTACAAGAAAAATTGGTAACACTATTCAAATAGAAAATTTAAAAGGAAACGCCGATTTTCAGCCGTGCTATAGATGAATACATGTTTTTATTGACGAATTTAAGTAAGAAATAGACTGAAAATATGAAAATTAAATATATAACGTTAGGAATTTTATGAGAAAACTATAAGGAAATGTGGGGAGCAATTAACTTTACAATTTAAAGTTGATTTGAACGAAATATACTAATTTTTAGAAAAGTTATTATCGAATTTATAGTTGAATTTATGTGATTGTATTGATTGACCACTATAACTCGGTTTAGGTAAATAGTGATTTTTTCCAGTTTGTACGTTTTATAAAGCAAATAAGAGTGCAGATGGTAGTTTATACACTAGCCGGACCCAATAAAAGCAAAATAAGCGAAAGAAATGAAGATTTGAAAAATTTTAAAAATTTTAGGAAATTATGATTTTGGGAAAACGAATTATGTGGATATCAATATTTTAGCGGTAGAAATTTATTAAAAACTATAGATAAATACGGTGGGCGGTTAAATACACTATTAACAAAGAAAATTTAAACGGAAAAGGCCACTTTTTAGCCGAGTTATAGATGAATACCTGTTTTTATTGATGAATTCACGTAAATAAGAGACTGAAAATATGAAAATTATATATATATTACGTTAGGAATTAACCAAGAAAACTATATACGGTTACAAGGAGCAATAGGTTACACTATTTAAATAGAAAATTTAAAAGTAAAAGGCCAATTTTCAGCCGTGCT
The DNA here is from genome assembly GCA_036936625.1 of Parnassius smintheus behrii. NCBI lineage: Eukaryota > Metazoa > Arthropoda > Insecta > Lepidoptera > Papilionidae > Parnassius > Parnassius smintheus. The sequence continues at coordinate 639,287 of JAUPFT010000030.1, forward strand.
ATAGATGAATACGTGTTTTTATTGATGAATTCACGTAAATAAGAGACTGAAAATATGAAAATTATATATATAACGTTAGGAATTTACCAAGAAAACTATATAGGATTATGAGAGGCAATTAGTTACACTATTGAAAGAGAAAATTTAAAAGGAAAAGGCCAATTTTCAGCCGTGCTATAGATGAATACGTGTTTTTATTGACGAATTTAAGTAAGAAATAGACTGAAAATATGAAAATTAAATATATAACGTTACGAATTTACTGAGAAAACTATAAGGAAATTTGGGGAGCAATTAAATACACAATTTAAAGAAGATTTGAACGAAAATACCTATTTTTAGAGAAGTTATTAGCGAATTTATAGTTGAATTTATGTGATTGTATTAATTGACCACTATACCTCGGTTTAACTAAATAGTGACTTTTTCCAGTTCTGTATGTTTTATAAAGCAAATAAGAGTGCAGATGGTAGTTTCTACACTAGACGGACCTAATAAAAGCAAAAAGAGCGAAAGAAATGAAGATTTGAAAAATTTCAAAAATTTTAGGAAATAACGATTATGGGAAAACGAATTATGTGGAAATCAATATTTTAGCGATAGAAATTTATTATAAAAACTATAGATAAATATAGATGGCGGTTAAATAAACTATAAACAAAGAAAATTTAAACGGAAGAGGCCACTTTTCAGCCGAGTTATAGATGAAAACCTGTTTTTATTGATGAATTCACGTAAATAAGAGAATGAAAATATGAAAATTATATATACAACGTTAAGAATTAACCAAGAAAACTGTATAGAATTACGGGGGGCAGTTAGTTACACTATTTAAATAGAAAATTTAAAAGGAAAAGGCCACTTTTCAGCCAAGTTATAGATGAATACGTGTTTTCATTGATGAATTCACGTAAATAAGAAACTGAAAATATGAAAATTATATATATAATTATGTTAGGAATTAACCAGGAAAACTATATAGGATTACAGGGGGCAATTAGTTACACTATTTAAATAGAAAATTTTAAAGGAAAAGGCCACTTTTAAGCCGAGTTATAGATGAATACATGTTTTTATTGATGAATTCACGTAAATAAGAGACTGAAAATATGAAAATTATATAAATATAACGTTACGAATTAACCAAGAAAACTATATAGGATTACGAGAGAAAATTGGTAACACTATTCAAATAGAAAATTTAAAAGGAAAAGGCCGATTTTCAGCCGTGCTATAGATGAATACATGTTTTTATTGACGAATTTAACTAAGAAATACACTGAAAATATGAAAATTAAATATATAACGTTAGGAATTTTATGAGAAAACTATAAGGAAATGTGGGGAGCCATTAACTACACAATTTAAAGAAGATTTGAACGAAATATACCAATTTTTAGAAAAGTTATTATCGAATTTATAGTTGAATTTATGTAATTGTATTGATTGACCACTAAACCTCGGTTTAGGTAAATAGTGGTTTTTTCCAGTTTGTATGTTTTAAAAACAAATAAGAGTGCAGATGGTAGTTTTTACACTAGACAGACCTAATAAAATCAAAATAAGCGGAAGAAATGAAGATTTGAAAAATTTTAAAAATTTTAGGAAATTACGATTATGGGAAAACGAATTATGTGGAAATCAATATTTTAGCGGTAGAAATTTATTATAAAAACTATAGATAAATACCGTAAGCGGTAAAATACACTATTAACTAAGAAAATTTGAACGGAAAAGGCCACTTTTCAGCCGAGTTATAGATGAATACCTGTTTTTATTGATGAATTCACGTAAATAAGAGAATGAAAATATGAAAATTATATATATAACGTTAGGAATTAACCAAGAAAACTATATAGCGTTACAAGGAGCAATAGGTTACACTATTATACTATATAGAAAATTTAAAAGGAAAAGGCCACTTTTCAGCCAAGTTATAGATGAATACGTGTTTTCATTGATGAATTCACGTAAATAAGAGACTGAAAATATAAAAATTATATATATAACGTTAAGAATTAACCAAGAAAACTGTATAGGATTACGGGGGCAGTTAGTTACACTATTAAAATAGAAAATATAAAAGGAAAAGGCCACTTTTCAGCCGAGTTACAGATGAATACGTGTTTTTATTGAAGAATTCACGTAAATAAGAGACTGAAAATATGAAAATTATATATATAATTACGTTAGGAATTAACGAAGAAAACTATATAAGATTACAGGGGGTTATTAGTAACACTATTTAAATAGAAAATTTTAAAGGAAAAGGCCAATTTTCAGCCGTGCTATAGATGAATACGTGTTTTTATTGATGAATTCACGTAAATAAGAGACTGAAAATATGAAAATTATATACATAACGTTAGGAATTAACCAAGAAAACTATATAGGATTACGGGGATATATTAGTAACACTATTTAAATAGAAAATTTAAAAGAAAAAGGCCTATTTTCAGCCGTGCTATAGATGAATACATGTTTTTATTGATGAATTTAAGTAAGAAATAGACTGAAAATATGAAAATAAAATATATATGGTTAGCAATTAACCAAGAAAACTATATAGGGTTACAAGGAGCAATAGGTAACACTATTAAAATAGAAAATTTAAAAGGAAAAGGCCAATTTTCAGCCGTGCTATAGATGAATACGTGTTTTTATTGATGAATTCACGTAAATAAGAGATGAAAATATAAAAATTATATATATAACTTTAAGAATTTACCAAGAAAACTGTATAGGATTACGGAGGGCAAATAGTTACACTATTTAAATAGAAAATTTAAAAGGAAAAGGCCACTTTTCAGCCGAGTTATAGATGAATACCTGTTTTTGTTGATGAATTCACGTAAATAAGAGACTGAAAATATGAAAATTATATACATAACGTTAAGAATTATCCAAGAAAACTGTATAGGATTACGGGGGGGCAGTTAGATACACTATTTAAATAGAAAATTTAAAAGGAAAAGGCGACTTTTCAGCCAAGTTATAGATGAATACGTGTTTTTATTGATGAATTCACGTAAATAAGAAACTGAAATTATGAAAATTATATATATAATTACGTTAGGAATAACCCAGGAAAATTATATAGGATTACAGGGGGCCATTAGTTACACTATTTAAATAGAAAATTTTAAAGGAAAAGGCCAATTTTCAGCCGTGCTATAGATGAATACGTGTTTTTATTGATGAATTCACGTAAATAAGAGACTGAAAATATGAAAATTATATATATAACGTTAAAAATTAACCAAGAAAACTGTACAAGATTACGGAGGGCCGTAAGTTACACAATTGAAAGAGAAATTTTAAAAGGAAAAGGCCACTTTTCAGCCGAGTTATAGATGAATACCAGTTTTTATTGATAAATTCGTCTAAATAAGAGACTGAAATATGAAAATTATATACATAACGTTAGGAATTAACCAAGAAAACTATATAGGGTTACAAGAAGCAATAGGTTACACTATTTAAATAGAAAATTTAAAAGGAAAAGGCCAATTTTCAGCCGTGCTATAGATGAACACCTGTTTTTATTGATGAATTTACGTAAATAAGAGACTGAAAATATGAAAATTATATATACAACGTTAAGAATTAACCAAGAAAACTGTATAGGATTACGGGGGGCAGTTAGTTACACTATTTAAATAGAAAATTTAAAAGGAAAAGGCCACTTTTCAGCCAAGTTATAGATGAATACGTGTTTTCATTGATGAATTCACGTAAATAAGAGACTGAAAATATGAAAATTATATATATAATTACGTTAGGAATTAACCAAGAAAACTATATAGGATTACGGGGGGCAATTAGTTACACTATTTAAATAAAAAATTTTAAAGGAAAAGGCCAATTTTCAGCCGTGCTATAGATGAGTACGTGTTTTTATTGATGAATTCACGTAAATAAGAGACTGAAAATATGAAAATTATATATATAACGTTAGGAATTAACCAAGAAAACTATATAGGATTACGAGAGGCAATTGGTAACACTATTCAAATAGAAAATTTAAAAGGAAAAGGCCGATTTTCAGCCGTGCTATAGATGAATACGTGTTTTTATTGACGAATTTAAGTAAGAAATAGACTGAAAATATGAAAATTAAATATATAACGTTAGGAATTTTATGAGAAAACTATAAGGAAATATGGGGAGCAATTAACTTTACAATTTAAAGTTGATTTGAACGAAATATACCAATTTTTAGAAAAGTTATTATCGAATTTATAGTTGAATTTATGTGATTGTATTGATTGACCACTATACCTCGGTTTAGGTAAATAGTGATTTTTTCCAGTTTGTATGTTTTATAAAGCAAATAAGAGTGCAGATGGTAGTTTATACACTAGCCGGACCCAATAAAAGCAAAATAAGCGAAAGAAATGAAGATTTGAAAAATTTTAAAAATTTTAGGAAATTATGATTTTGGGAAAACGAATTATGTGGATATCAATATTTTAGCGGTAGAAATTTATTATAAAAACTATAGATAAATACGGTGGGCGGTTAAATACACTATTAACAAAGAAAATTTAAACGGAAAAGGCCACTTTTCAGCCGAGGTATAGATGAATACCTGTTTTTATTGATGAATTCACGTAAATAAGAGACTGAAAATATGAAAATTATATATATATATTACGTTAGGAATTAACCAAGAAAACTATATAGGGTTACAAGGAGCAATAGGTTACACTATTTAAATAGAAAATTTAAAAGGAAAAGGCCAATTTTCAGCCGTGCTATAGATGAATACGTGTTTTTATTGATGAATTCACGTAAATAAGAGACTGAAAATATAAAAATTATATATATAACGTTAAGAATTAACCAAGAAAACTGTATAGGATTACGGGGTGCAGATAGTTACACTATTTAAATAGAAAATTTAAAAGGAAAAGGCCACTTTTCAGCCGAGTTATAGATGAATACGTGTTTTTATTGATGAATTCACGTAAATAAGAAACTGAAAATATGAAAATTATATATATAATTACGTTAGGAATTAACCAGGAAAACTATGTGGGATTACGAGAGGCAATTAGTTACACTATTGAAATAGAAAATTTAAAAGGAAAAGGCCAATTTTCAGCCGTGCTATAGATGAATACGTGTTTTTATTGATGAATTCACGTAAATAAGAGACTGAAAATATAAAAATTATATATATAACGTTAAGAACTAACCAAGAAAACTGTATAGGATTACGGGGGGCAGTTAGTTACACTATTAAAATAGAAAATTTAAAAGGAAAAGGCCACTTTTCAGCCGAGTTATAGATGAATACGTGTTTTTATTGATGAATTCACGTAAATAAGAGACTGAAAATATGAAAATTATATACATAACGTTAGGAATTAACCAAGAAAACTATATAAAGTTACAAGAAGCAATAGGTTACACTATTAAAATAGAAAATTTAAAAGGAAAAGGCCAATTTTCAGCCGTGCTATAGATGAACACGTGTTTTTATTGAAGAATTCACGTAAATAAGAGACTGAAAATATGAAAATTATATACATAACGTTAGGAATTAACCAAGAAAACTATATAGAGTTACAAAAAGCAATAGGTTACACTATTTAAATAGAAAATTTTAAAGGAAAAGGCCAATTTTCAGCCGTGCTAAAGATGAACACATGTTTTTATTGATGAATTCACGTAAATAAGAGACTGAAAATATGAAAATTATATATATAACGTTAGGAATTAACCAAGAAAACTATATAGGGTTACAAGAAGCAATAGGTTACACTATTTAAATAGAAAATTTAAAAGGAAAAGGCCAATTTTCAGCCGTGCTATAGATGAATACGTGTTTTTATTGATGAATTCACGTAAATAAGAGACTGAAAACATAAAAATTATATATATAACGTTAAGAATTAACCAAGAAAACTGTATAGGACTACGAGGGGCAGTTAGTTACACTATGAAAATAGAAAATTTAAAAGGAAAAGGCCACTTTTCAGCCGAGTTATAGATGAATACGTGTTTTTATTGATGAATTCACGTAAATAAGAGACTGAAAATATGAAAATTATATATACAACGTTAGGAATTAACCAAGAAAACTATATAGGATTACGACAGGCAATTAGTTACACTATTGAAAGTGAAAATTTAAAAGGAAAAGGCCAATTTTCAGCCGTGCTATAGATGAATACGTGTTTTTATTGACGAATTTAAGTAAGAAATAGACTGAAAATATGAAAATTAAATATATAACGTTACGAATTTACTGAGAAAACTATAAGGAAATGTGGGGAGCAATCAACTACACAATTTAAAGAAGATTTGAACGAAAATACCTATTTTTAGAAAAGTTATTAGCGAATTTATAGTTGAATTTATGTGATTGTATTGATTGACCACTATACCTCGGTTTAGGTAAATAGTGACTTTTTCCAGTTCTGTATGTTTTATAAAGCAAATAAGAGTGCAGATGGTAGTTTCTACACTAGACGGACCTAATAAAAGCAAAAAGAGCGAAAGAAATGAAGATTTGAAAAATTTCAAAAATTTTAGGAAATAACGATTATGGGAAAACGAATTATGTGGAAATCAATATTTTAGCGATAAAAATTTATTATAAAAACTATAGATAAATATAGGGAGCGGTTAAATAAACTATAAACAAAGAAAATTTAAACGGAAAAAGCCAGTTTTCAGCCGAGTTATAGATGAATACCTGTTTTTATTGATGAATTCACGTAAATAAGAGACTGAAAATATGAAAATTATATATACAACGTTAAGAATTAACCAAGAAAACTGTATAGGATTACGGGGTGCAGATAGTTACACTATTTAAATAGAAAATTTAAAAGGAAAAGGCCACTTTTCAGCCAAGTTATAGATGAATACGTGTTTTTATTGATGAATTCACGTAAATAAGAAACTGAAAATATGAAAATTATATATATAATTACGTTAGGAATTAACCAGGAAAACTATGTGGGATTACGAGAGGCAATTAGTTACACTATTGAAATAGAAAATTTAAAAGGAAAAGGCCAATTTTCAGCCGTGCTATAGATGAATACGTGTTTTTATTGATGAATTCACGTAAATAAGAGATTGAAAATATAAAAATTATATATATAACGTTAAGAACTAACCAAGAAAACTGTATAGGATTACGGGGGGCAGTTAGTTACACTATTAAAATAGAAAATTTAAAAGGAAAAGGCCACTTTTCAGCCGAGTTATAGATGAATACGTGTTTTTATTGATGAATTCACGTAAATAAGAGACTGAAAATATGAAAATTATATACATAACGTTAGGAATTAACCAAGAAAACTATATAAAGTTACAAGAAGCAATAGGTTACACTATTTAAATAGAAAATTTAAAAGGAAAAGGCCAATTTTCAGCCGTGCTATAGATGAACACGTGTTTTTATTGATGAATTCACGTAAATAAGAGACTGAAAATATGAAAATTATATACATAACGTTAGGAATTAACCAAGAAAACTATATAGAGTTACAAAAAGCAATAGGTTACACTATTTAAATAGAAAATTTTAAAGGAAAAGGCCAATTTTCAGCCGTGCTAAAGATGAACGCATGTTTTTATTGATGAATTCACGTAAATAAGAGACTGAAAATATGAAAATTATATATATAACGTTAGGAATTAACCAAGAAAACTATATAGGGTTACAAGAAGCAATAGGTTACACTATTTAAATAGAAAATTTAAAAGGAAAAGGCCAATTTTCAGCCGTGCTATAGATGAATACGTGTTTTTATTGATGAATTCACGTAAATAAGAGTTTGAAAACATAAAAATTATATATATAACGTTAAGAATTAACCAAGAAAACTGTATAGGACTACGAGGGGCAGTTAGTTACACTATGAAAATAGAAAAGTTAAAAGGAAAAGGCCACTTTTCAGCCGAGTTATAGATGAATACGTGTTTTTATTGATGAATTCACGTGAATAAGAGAATGAAAATATGAAAATTATATATACAACGTTAGGAATTAACCAAGAAAACTATATAGGATTACGACAGGCAATTAGTTACACTATTGAAAGTGAAAATTTAAAAGGAAAAGGCCAATTTTCAGCCGTGCTATAGATGAATACGTGTTTTTATTGACGAATTTAAGTAAGAAATAGACTGAAAATATGAAAATTAAATATATAACGTTACGAATTTACTGAGAAAACTATAAGGAAATGTGGGGAGCAATTAACTACACAATTTAAAGAAGATTTGAACGAAAATACCTATTTTTAGAAAAGTTATTAGCGAATTTATAGTTGTATTTATGTGATTGTATTGATTGACCACTATACCTCGGTTTAGGTAAATAGTGACTTTTTCCAGTTCTGTATGTTTTATAAAGCAAATAAGAGTGCAGATGGTAGTTTCTACACTAGACGGACCTAATAAAAGCAAAAAGAGCGAAAGAAATGAAGATTTGAAAAATTTCGAAAATTTTAGGAAATAACGATTATGGGAAAACGAATTATGTGGAAATCAATATTTTAGCGATAGAAATTTATTATAAAAACTATAGATAAATATAGGGGGCGGTTAAATAAACTATAAACAAAGAAAATTTAAACGGAAAAGGCCACTTTTCAGCCGAGTTATAGATGAAAACCTGTTTTTATTGATGAATTCACGTAAATAAGAGAGTGAAAATATGAAAATTATATATACAACGTTAAGAATTAACCAAGAAAACTGTATAGGATTACGGGGAGTAGTTAGTTACACTATTTAAGTAGAAAATTTAAAAGAAAAAGGCCACTTTTCAGCCAAGTTATAGATGAATACGTGTTTTCATTGATGAATTCACGTAAATAAGAAACTGAAAATATGAAAATTATATATATAATTATGTTAGGAATGAACCAGGAAAACTATATAGGATTACAGGGGGCAATTAGTTACACTATTTAAATAGAAAATTTTAAAGGAAAAGGCCACTTTTCAGCCGAGTTATAGATGAATACGTGTTTTTATTGATGAATTCACGTAAATAAGAGACTGAAAATATGAAAATTATATAAATATAACGTTAGGAATTAACCAAGAAAACTATATAGGATTACAAGAAAAATTGGTAACACTATTCAAATAGAAAATTTAAAAGGAAACGCCGATTTTCAGCCGTGCTATAGATGAATACATGTTTTTATTGACGAATTTAAGTAAGAAATAGACTGAAAATATGAAAATTAAATATATAACGTTAGGAATTTTATGAGAAAACTATAAGGAAATGTGGGGAGCAATTAACTTTACAATTTAAAGTTGATTTGAACGAAATATACTAATTTTTAGAAAAGTTATTATCGAATTTATAGTTGAATTTATGTGATTGTATTGATTGACCACTATAACTCGGTTTAGGTAAATAGTGATTTTTTCCAGTTTGTACGTTTTATAAAGCAAATAAGAGTGCAGATGGTAGTTTATACACTAGCCGGACCCAATAAAAGCAAAATAAGCGAAAGAAATGAAGATTTGAAAAATTTTAAAAATTTTAGGAAATTATGATTTTGGGAAAACGAATTATGTGGATATCAATATTTTAGCGGTAGAAATTTATTAAAAACTATAGATAAATACGGTGGGCGGTTAAATACACTATTAACAAAGAAAATTTAAACGGAAAAGGCCACTTTTTAGCCGAGTTATAGATGAATACCTGTTTTTATTGATGAATTCACGTAAATAAGAGACTGAAAATATGAAAATTATATATATATTACGTTAGGAATTAACCAAGAAAACTATATACGGTTACAAGGAGCAATAGGTTACACTATTTAAATAGAAAATTTAAAAGTAAAAGGCCAATTTTCAGCCGTGCTATAGATGAATACGTGTTTTTATTGATGAATTCACGTAAATAAGAGACTGAAAATATGAAAATTATATATATAACGTTAGGAATTTACCAAGAAAACTATATAGGATTACGAGAGGCAATTAGTTACACTATTGAAAGAGAAAATTTAAAAGGAAAAGGCCAATTTTCAGCCGTGCTATAGATGAATACGTGTTTTTATTGACGAATTTAAGTAAGAAATAGACTGAAAATATGAAAATTAAATATATAACGTTACGAATTTACTGAGAAAACTATAAGGAAATTTGGGGAGCAATTAAATACACAATTTAAAGAAGATTTGAACGAAAATACCTATTTTTAGAGAAGTTATTAGCGAATTTATAGTTGAATTTATGTGATTGTATTAATTGACCACTATACCTCGGTTTAACTAAATAGTGACTTTTTCCAGTTCTGTATGTTTTATAAAGCAAATAAGAGTGCAGATGGTAGTTTCTACACTAGACGGACCTAATAAAAGCAAAAAGAGCGAAAGAAATGAAGATTTGAAAAATTTCAAAAATTTTAGGAAATAACGATTATGGGAAAACGAATTATGTGGAAATCAATATTTTAGCGATAGAAATTTATTATAAAAACTATAGATAAATATAGATGGCGGTTAAATAAACTATAAACAAAGAAAATTTAAACGGAAGAGGCCACTTTTCAGCCGAGTTATAGATGAAAACCTGTTTTTATTGATGAATTCACGTAAATAAGAGAATGAAAATATGAAAATTATATATACAACGTTAAGAATTAACCAAGAAAACTGTATAGAATTACGGGGGGCAGTTAGTTACACTATTTAAATAGAAAATTTAAAAGGAAAAGGCCACTTTTCAGCCAAGTTATAGATGAATACGTGTTTTCATTGATGAATTCACGTAAATAAGAAACTGAAAATATGAAAATTATATATATAATTATGTTAGGAATTAACCAGGAAAACTATATAGGATTACAGGGGGCAATTAGTTACACTATTTAAATAGAAAATTTTAAAGGAAAAGGCCACTTTTAAGCCGAGTTATAGATGAATACATGTTTTTATTGATGAATTCACGTAAATAAGAGACTGAAAATATGAAAATTATATAAATATAACGTTACGAATTAACCAAGAAAACTATATAGGATTACGAGAGAAAATTGGTAACACTATTCAAATAGAAAATTTAAAAGGAAAAGGCCGATTTTCAGCCGTGCTATAGATGAATACATGTTTTTATTGACGAATTTAACTAAGAAATACACTGAAAATATGAAAATTAAATATATAACGTTAGGAATTTTATGAGAAAACTATAAGGAAATGTGGGGAGCCATTAACTACACAATTTAAAGAAGATTTGAACGAAATATACCAATTTTTAGAAAAGTTATTATCGAATTTATAGTTGAATTTATGTAATTGTATTGATTGACCACTAAACCTCGGTTTAGGTAAATAGTGGTTTTTTCCAGTTTGTATGTTTTAAAAACAAATAAGAGTGCAGATGGTAGTTTTTACACTAGACAGACCTAATAAAATCAAAATAAGCGGAAGAAATGAAGATTTGAAAAATTTTAAAAATTTTAGGAAATTACGATTATGGGAAAACGAATTATGTGGAAATCAATATTTTAGCGGTAGAAATTTATTATAAAAACTATAGATAAATACCGTAAGCGGTAAAATACACTATTAACTAAGAAAATTTGAACGGAAAAGGCCACTTTTCAGCCGAGTTATAGATGAATACCTGTTTTTATTGATGAATTCACGTAAATAAGAGAATGAAAATATGAAAATTATATATATAACGTTAGGAATTAACCAAGAAAACTATATAGCGTTACAAGGAGCAATAGGTTACACTATTATACTATATAGAAAATTTAAAAGGAAAAGGCCACTTTTCAGCCAAGTTATAGATGAATACGTGTTTTCATTGATGAATTCACGTAAATAAGAGACTGAAAATATAAAAATTATATATATAACGTTAAGAATTAACCAAGAAAACTGTATAGGATTACGGGGGCAGTTAGTTACACTATTAAAATAGAAAATATAAAAGGAAAAGGCCACTTTTCAGCCGAGTTACAGATGAATACGTGTTTTTATTGAAGAATTCACGTAAATAAGAGACTGAAAATATGAAAATTATATATATAATTACGTTAGGAATTAACGAAGAAAACTATATAAGATTACAGGGGGTTATTAGTAACACTATTTAAATAGAAAATTTTAAAGGAAAAGGCCAATTTTCAGCCGTGCTATAGATGAATACGTGTTTTTATTGATGAATTCACGTAAATAAGAGACTGAAAATATGAAAATTATATACATAACGTTAGGAATTAACCAAGAAAACTATATAGGATTACGGGGATATATTAGTAACACTATTTAAATAGAAAATTTAAAAGAAAAAGGCCTATTTTCAGCCGTGCTATAGATGAATACATGTTTTTATTGATGAATTTAAGTAAGAAATAGACTGAAAATATGAAAATAAAATATATATGGTTAGGAATTAACCAAGAAAACTATATAGGGTTACAAGGAGCAATAGGTAACACTATTAAAATAGAAAATTTAAAAGGAAAAGGCCAATTTTCAGCCGTGCTATAGATGAATACGTGTTTTTATTGATGAATTCACGTAAATAAGAGATGAAAATATAAAAATTATATATATAACTTTAAGAATTTACCAAGAAAACTGTATAGGATTACGGAGGGCAAATAGTTACACTATTTAAATAGAAAATTTAAAAGGAAAAGGCCACTTTTCAGCCGAGTTATAGATGAATACCTGTTTTTGTTGATGAATTCACGTAAATAAGAGACTGAAAATATGAAAATTATATACATAACGTTAAGAATTATCCAAGAAAACTGTATAGGATTACGGGGGGGCAGTTAGAAACACTATTTAAATAGAAAATTTAAAAGGAAAAGGCGACTTTTCAGCCAAGTTATAGATGAATACGTGTTTTTATTGATGAATTCACGTAAATAAGAAACTGAAATTATGAAAATTATATATATAATTACGTTAGGAATAACCCAGGAAAATTATATAGGATTACAGGGGGCCATTAGTTACACTATTTAAATAGAAAATTTTAAAGGAAAAGGCCAATTTTCAGCCGTGCTATAGATGAATACGTGTTTTTATTGATGAATTCACGTAAATAAGAGACTGAAAATATGAAAATTATATATATAACGTTAAAAATTAACCAAGAAAACTGTATAAGATTACGGAGGGCCGTAAGTTACACAATTGAAAGAGAAATTTTAAAAGGAAAAGGCCACTTTTCAGCCGAGTTATAGATGAATACCAGTTTTTATTGATAAATTCGTCTAAATAAGAGACTGAAATATGAAAATTATATACATAACGTTAAGAATTAACCAAGAAAACTGTATAGGATTACGATGAGCAGTTAGTTACACTATTAAAATAGAAAATTTAAAAGGAAAAGGCCACTTTTCAGCCGAGTTATAGATGAATACGTGTTTTTATTAATGAATTCACGTAAATAAGAGACTGAAAATATGAAAATTATATATATAACGTTAGGAATTAACCAAGAAAACTATATAGGGTTACAAGGCGCATGAGGTTACACTATTTAAATAGAAATTTTAAAAGGAAAAAGGCAATTTTCAGCCGTGCTATAGATGAATACGTGTCTTTATTGATGAATTCACGTAAATAAGAGACTGAAAATATAAAAATTATATATATAACGTTAAAAATTAACCAAGAAAACTGAATAGGATAACGGAGAGCAGTTAGTTACACTATTAAAATAGAAAATTTAAAAGGAAAAGGCCACTTTTCAGCCGAGTTATAGAAGAATACGTGTTTTTATTGATGAATTCACGTAAATAAGAGACTGAAAATATGAAAATTATATATATAATTACGTTAGGAATTAACCAAGAAGACTATTTAGGATTACAGATGGCAGTTAGTTACACTATTAAAATAGAAAATTTAAAAGGAAAAGGCCACTTTTCAGCCGAGTTATAGATGAATACGTGTTTTTATTAATGAATTCACGTAAATAAGAGACTGAAAATATGAAAATTATGTATATAATTACGTTAGGAATTAACCAAGAAAACTATATAGGATTACAGGAAGCAATTAGTTACACTATTTAAATAGAAAATTTTAAAGTGAAAGGCCAATTTTCAGCCGTGCTATAGATGAATACGTGTTTTTATTGATGAATTCACGTAAATAAGAGACTGAAAATATGAAAATTATGTATATAATTACGTTAGGAATTAACCAAGAAAACTATATAGGATTACAGGAAGCAATTAGTTACACTATTTAAATAGAAAATTTTAAAGGGAAAGGCCAATTTTCAGCCGTGCTATAGATGAATACGTGTTTTTATTGATGAATTCACGTAAATAAGAGACTGAAAATATGAAAATTATATACATAACGTTAGGAATTAACCAAGAAAACTATATAGGATTACGGGGATATATTAGTTACACTATTTAAATAGAAAACCTAAAAGAAAAAGGCCTATTTTCAGCCGTGCTATGGATGAATACGTGTTTTATTGATGAATTTAAGTAAGAAATAGACTGAAAATATGAAAATTAAATATATAACGTTACGAATTTACTGAGAAAACTATAAGGAAATGTGGGGAGCAATTATCTTTAAAATTTAAAGTTGATTTGAACGAAATATACCAATTTTTAGAAAAGTTATTATCGAATTTCTAGTTAAATTTATGTGATTGTATTGATTGACCACTATACCTCGGTTTAGGTAAATAGTGATTTTTTCCAGTTTGTATGTTTTATAAAGCAAATAAGAGTGCAGATGGTAGTTTCTACACTAGACAGACCTCATAAAATAAAAATAAGCGAAAGAAATGAAGATTTGAAAAATTTTAAAAATTTTAGGAAATTACGATTATGGGAAAAAGAATTATGTGGAAATCAATATTTTAGCGGTAGAAATTTATTATAAAAACTAGAGATAAATACGAAGGGCGGTTAAATACACTATTAACTAAGAAAATTTGAACGGAAAAGGCCACTTTTCACCCAAGTTATAGATGAATACCTGTTTTTATTGATGAATTCACGTAAATAAGGGACTGAAAATATGAAAATTATATACATAACGTTAGGAATTAACCAAGAAAACTGTATAGGATTACGGGGATATATAAGTTACACTATTTAAATAGAAAATTTAAAAGAAAAAGGCCTATTTTCAGCCGTGCTATAGATGAATACGTGTTTTTATTGATGAATTTAAGTAAGAAATAGACTGAAAATATGAAAATTAAATATATAACGTTAGGAATTAACCAAGAAAACTATATAGGGTTACAAGGAGCAATAGGTTACACTATTAAAATAGAAAATTTAAAAGGAAAAGGCCAATTTTCAGCCGTGCTATAGATGAATACGTGTTTTTATTGATGAATTCACGTAAATAAGAGACTAAAAATATAAAAATTATATACATAACTTGGCCTATGTTCAGCAGTGGACTTGTGAAAGGCTGTAATGATGATGATGATACATAACTTTAAGAATTAACCAAGAAAACTGTATAGGATTACGGAGGGCAAATAGTTACACTATTTAAATAGAAAATTTAAAAGGAAGAGGCCACTTTTCAGCCGAGTTATAGATGAATACCTGTTTTTATTGATGAATTCACGTAAATAAGAGACTGAAAATATGAAAATTATATACATAACGTTAAGAATTAACCAAGAAAACTGTATAGGATTACGGGGGGGGGGCAGTTAGTTACACTATTTAAATAGAAAATTAAAAAGGAAAAGGCCACTTTTCAGCCGTGCTATAGATGAATACGTGTTTTTATTGATGAATTCACGTAAATAAGAGACTGAAAATATGAAAATTATATATATAACGTTAAAAATTAACCAAGAAAACTGTATAAGATTACGGAGGGCCGTAAGTTACACAATTGAAAGAGAAATTTTAAAAGGAAAAGGCCACTTTTCAGCCGAGTTATAGATGAATACCAGTTTTTATTGATAAATTCGTCTAAATAAGAGACTGAAATATGAAAATTATATACATAACGTTAAGAATTAACCAAGAAAACTGTATAGGATTACGATGAGCAGTTAGTTACACTATTAAAATAGAAAATTTAAAAGGAAAAGGCCACTTTTCAGCCGAGTTATAGATGAATACGTGTTTTTATTAATGAATTCACGTAAATAAGAGACTGAAAATATGAAAATTATATATATAACGTTAGGAATTAACCAAGAAAACTATATAGGGTTACAAGGCGCATGAGGTTACACTATTTAAATAGAAATTTTAAAAGGAAAAGGGCAATTTTCAGCCGTGCTATAGATGAATACGTGTCTTTATTGATGAATTCACGTAAATAAGAGACTGAAAATATAAAAATTATATATATAACGTTAAGAATTAACCAAGAAAACTGAATAGGATAACGGAGAGCAGTTAGTTACACTATTAAAATAGAAAATTTAAAAGGAAAAGGCCACTTTTCAGCCGAGTTATAGAAGAATACGTGTTTTTATTGATGAATTCACGTAAATAAGAGACTGAAAATATGAAAATTATATATATAATTACGTTAGGAATTAACCAAGAAGACTATTTAGGATTACAGATGGCAGTTAGTTACACTATTAAAATAGAAAATTTAAAAGGAAAAGGCCACTTTTCAGCCGAGTTATAGATGAATACGTGTTTTTATTAATGAATTCACGTAAATAAGAGACTGAAAATATGAAAATTATGTATATAATTACGTTAGGAATTAACCAAGAAAACTATATAGGATTACAGGAAGCAATTAGTTACACTATTTAAATAGAAAATTTTAAAGTGAAAGGCCAATTTTCAGCCGTGCTATAGATGAATACGTGTTTTTATTGATGAATTCACGTAAATAAGAGACTGAAAATATGAAAATTATGTATATAATTACGTTAGGAATTAACCAAGAAAACTATATAGGATTACAGGAAGCAATTAGTTACACTATTTAAATAGAAAATTTTAAAGGGAAAGGCCAATTTTCAGCCGTGCTATAGATGAATACGTGTTTTTATTGATGAATTCACGTAAATAAGAGACTGAAAATATGAAAATTATATACATAACGTTAGGAATTAACCAAGAAAACTATATAGGATTACGGGGATATATTAGTTACACTATTTAAATAGAAAACCTAAAAGAAAAAGGCCTATTTTCAGCCGTGCTATGGATGAATACGTGTTTTATTGATGAATTTAAGTAAGAAATAGACTGAAAATATGAAAATTAAATATATAACGTTACGAATTTACTGAGAAAACTATAAGGAAATGTGGGGAGCAATTATCTTTAAAATTTAAAGTTGATTTGAACGAAATATACCAATTTTTAGAAAAGTTATTATCGAATTTCTAGTTAAATTTATGTGATTGTATTGATTGACCACTATACCTCGGTTTAGGTAAATAGTGATTTTTTCCAGTTTGTATGTTTTATAAAGCAAATAAGAGTGCAGATGGTAGTTTCTACACTAGACAGACCTCATAAAATAAAAATAAGCGAAAGAAATGAAGATTTGAAAAATTTTAAAAATTTTAGGAAATTACGATTATGGGAAAAAGAATTATGTGGAAATCAATATTTTAGCGGTAGAAATTTATTATAAAAACTAGAGATAAATACGAAGGGCGGTTAAATACACTATTAACTAAGAAAATTTGAACGGAAAAGGCCACTTTTCACCCAAGTTATAGATGAATACCTGTTTTTATTGATGAATTCACGTAAATAAGGGACTGAAAATATGAAAATTATATACATAACGTTAGGAATTAACCAAGAAAACTGTATAGGATTACGGGGATATATAAGTTACACTATTTAAATAGAAAATTTAAAAGAAAAAGGCCTATTTTCAGCCGTGCTATAGATGAATACGTGTTTTTATTGATGAATTTAAGTAAGAAATAGACTGAAAATATGAAAATTAAATATATAACGTTAGGAATTAACCAAGAAAACTATATAGGGTTACAAGGAGCAATAGGTTACACTATTAAAATAGAAAATTTAAAAGGAAAAGGCCAATTTTCAGCCGTGCTATAGATGAATACGTGTTTTTATTGATGAATTCACGTAAATAAGAGACTAAAAATATAAAAATTATATACATAACTTGGCCTATGTTCAGCAGTGGACTTGTGAAAGGCTGTAATGATGATGATGATACATAACTTTAAGAATTAACCAAGAAAACTGTATAGGATTACGGAGGGCAAATAGTTACACTATTTAAATAGAAAATTTAAAAGGAAGAGGCCACTTTTCAGCCGAGTTATAGATGAATACCTGTTTTTATTGATGAATTCACGTAAATAAGAGACTGAAAATATGAAAATTATATACATAACGTTAAGAATTAACCAAGAAAACTGTATAGGATTACGGGGGGGGGCAGTTAGTTACACTATTTAAATAGAAAATTAAAAAGGAAAAGGCCACTTTTCAGCCAAGTTATAGATGAATACGTGTTTTTATTGATGAATTCACGTAAATAAGAAACTGAAATTATGAAAATTATATATATAATTACGTTAGGAATAACCCAGGAAAATTATATAGGATTACAGGGGGCAATTAGTTACACTATTTAAATAGAAAATTTAAAAGAAAAAGGCCTATTTTCAGCCGTCCTATAGATGAATACGTGTTTTTATTGATGAATTCACGTAAATAAGAGACTGAAAATATAAAAATTATATACATAACGTTAAGAATTAACCAAGAAAACTGTATAGGATTACGGGGGGCAGTCTGTTAGTTACACTATTAAAATAGAAAATTTAAAAGGAAAAGGCCACTTTTCAGCCGAGTTATAGAAGAATACGTCTTTTTATTGATGAATTCACGTAAATAAGAGACTGAAAATATGAAAATTATATACATAACCCTAAGAATTAACCAAGAAAACTGTATAGGATTACGGGGGGGCAGTTAGTTACACTATTTAAATAGAAAATTAAAAAGGAAAAGGCCACTTTTCAGCCAAGTTATAGATGAATACGTGTTTTTATTGATGAATTCACGTAAATAAGAAACTGAAATTATGAAAATTATATATATAATTACGTTAGGAATAACCCAGGAAAATTATATAGGATTACAGGGGGCAATTAGTAACACTATTTAAATAGAAAAATTAAAAGGAAAAGGCCACTTTTCAGCCGAGTTATAGAAGAATACGTGTTTTTATTGATGAATTCACGTAAATAAGAGACTGAAAATATGAAAATTATATATATAATTACGTTAGGAATTAACCAAGAAAACTATATAGGATTACAGATGGCAGTTAGTTACACTATTAAAATAGAAAATTTAAAAGGAAAAGGCCACTTTTCAGCCGAGTTATAGATGAATACGTGTTTATATTAATGAATTCAGATAAATAAGAGACTGAAAATATGAAAATTATGTATATAATTACGTTAGGAATTAACCAAGAAAACTATATAGGATTACAGGAAGCAATTAGTTACACTATTTAAATAGAAAATTTTAAAGGGAAAGGCCAATTTTCAGCCGTGCTATAGATGAATACGTGTTTTTATTGATGAATTCACGTAAATAAGAGACTGAAAATATGAAAATTATGTATATAATTACGTTAGGAATTAACCAAGAAAACTATAGGATTACAGGAAGCAATTAGTTACACTATTTAAATAGAAAATTTTAAAGGGAAAGGCCAATTTTCAGCCGTGCTATAGATGAATACGTGTTTTTATTGATGAATTCACGTAAATAAGAGACTAAAAATATAAAAATTATATACATAACTTTAAGAATTAACCAAGAAAACCGTATAGGATTACGGAAGGCAAATAGTTACACTATTTAAATTAAAAATTTAAAAGGAAGAGGCCACTTTTCAGCCGAGTTATAGAGGAATACCTGTTTTTATTGATGAATTCACGTAAATAAGAGACTGAAAATATGAAAATTATATACATAACGTTAAGAATTAACCAAGAAAACTGTATAGGATTACGGGGGGGCAGTTAGTTACACTATTTAAATAGAAAATTAAAAAGGAAAAGGCCACTTTTCAGCCAAGTTATAGATGAATACGTGTTTTTATTGATGAATTCACGTAAATAAGAAACTGAAATTATGAAAATTATATATATAATTACGTTAGGAATAACCCAGGAAAATTATATAGGATTACAGGAGGCAATTAGTTACACCATTTAAATAGAAAATTTAAAAGATAAAGGCCTTTTTTCAGCCGTCCTATAGATGAATTCGTGTTTTTATTGATGAATTCACGTAAATAAGAGACTGAAAATATAAAAATTATATACATAACGTTAAGAATTAACCAAGAAAACTGTATAGGATTACGGGGGGCAGTCTGTTAGTTACACTATTAAAATAGAAAATTTAAAAGGAAAAGGCCACTTTTCAGCCGAGTTATAGAAGAATACGTCTTTTTATTGATGAATTCACGTAAATAAGAGACTGAAAATATGAAAATTACATACATAACGTTAAGAATTAACCAAGAAAACTGTATAGGATTACGGGGGGGCAGTTAGTTACACTGTTAAAATAGAAAATTTAAAAGGAAAAGGCCACTTTTCAGCCGTGTTATAGTTGAATACGTGTTTTAATTGATGAATTAACGTAAATAAGAAACTGAAATTATGAAAATTATATATATAATTACGTTAGGAATAACCCAGGAAAATTATATAGGATTACAGGGGGCAATTAGTTACACTATTTAAATAGAAAATTTTAAAGGAAAAGGCCAATTTTCAGCCGTGCTATAGATGAATACGTGTTTTTATTGATGAATTCACGTAAATAAGAGACTAAAAATATGAAAATTATATATATAACGTTAAAAATTAACCAAGAAAACTGTATAAGATTACGGAGGGCAGTACGTTCCACAATTTAAATAGAAAATTTAAAAGGAAAAGGCCACTTTTCAGCCGAGTTATAGATGAATACCAGTTTTTATTGATAAATTCACGTAAATAAGAGACTGAAATATGAAAATTATATACATAACGTTAAGAATTAACCAAGAAAACTGTATAGGATTACGATGAGCAGTTAGTAACACTGTTAAAATAGAAAATTTAAAAGGAAAAGGCCACTTTTCAGCCGAGTTATAGATGAATACGTGTTTTTATTGATGAATTCACGTAAATAAAAGACTGAAAATATGAAAATTATATACATATCGTTAAGAATTAACCAAGAAAACTGTATAGGATTACAGGGGGCAGTTAGTTACACTATTAAAATAAAAAATTTAAAAGGAAAAGGCCACTTTTCCGCCGAGTTATAGATGAATACATGTTTTATTGATGAATTCACGTAAATAAGAGACTGAAAATATGAAAATTATATATATAATTACGTAAGGAATTAACCAAGAAAAAAATATATGGGATTACAGAGGGCAATTAGTTACACTATTTAAATAGAAAATTTTAAAGGGAAAGGCCAATTTTCAGCCGTGCTATAGATGAATACGAGTTTTTATTGATGAATTCACGTAAATAAGAGACTGAAAATATGAAAATTATATACATAACGTTAGGAATTAACCAAGAAAACTATATAGGATTACGGGTATATATTAGTTACACTATTTAAATAGAAAATTTAAAAGAAAAAGGCCTATTTTCAGCCGTGCTATAGATGAATACGTGTTTTATTGATGAATTTAAGTAAGAAATAGATTGAAAATATGAAAATTAAATATATAACGTTACGAATTTACTGAGAAAACTATAAGAAAATGTGGGGAGCAATTACCTTTAAAATTTAAAGTTGATTTGAACGAAATATACCAATTTTTAGAAAATTTATTATCGAATTTATAGTTGAATTTATGTGATTGTATTGATTGACCACTATACCTCGGTTTAGGTAAATAGTGATTTTTTCCAGTTTGTATGTTTATAAAGCAAATAAGAGTTCAGATGGTAGTTTCTACACTAGACAGACCTAATAAAATCAAAATAAGCGAAAGAAATGAAGATTTGAAAAATTTTTAAAATTTTAGGAAATTACGATTATGGGAAAAAGAATTATGTGGAAATCAATATTTTAGCGGTAGAAATTTATTATAAAAACTAAAGATAAATACGGGGGGCGGTTAAATACACTATTAACTAAGAAAATTTGAACTGAAAAGGCCACTTTTCACCCAAGTTATAGATGAATACCTGTTTTTATTGATGAATTCACGTAAATAAGAGACTGAAAATATGAAAATTATATACATAACGTTAAGAATTAACCAAGAAAACTGTATAGGATTACGGAGGGCAGATAGTTACACTATTTAAATAGAAATTTTAAAAGGAAAAGGCCACTTTTCAGCCGAGTTATAGATGAATACCAGTTTTTATTGATAAATTCATGTAAATAAGAGACTGAAAATATGAAAATTATGTACATAACGTCAAGAATTAACCAAGAAAACTGTATAGGATTACGGAATGGCTGTTAGTTACACTATTAAAATAGAAAATTTAAAAGGAAAAGGCCTATTTTCAGCCGTGCAATAGATTAATACGTGTTTTTATTGATGAATTTAAGTAAGAAATAGACTGAAAATATGAAAATTAATTATATAACGTTACGAATTTACTGAGAAAACTATAAGGAAATGTGAGGAGCAATTAACTACGCAATTTAAAAAAGATTTGAACGAAATATACCAATGTTTAGAAAAGTTATTAGCGAATTTATAGTTGAATTTATGTGATTGTATTGATTGACCACTATACCTCGGTGTAGGTAAATAGTGATTTTTCCAGTTTTGTATGTTTTATAAAGCAAGTAGGAGTGCAGATGGGTTTTATCTACATAAGACGGACCTAATGAAAGCAAAAAGAGCGAAAGAAATGAAGATTCGAAAAATTTTAAAAATTTTAGGAAATTACGATTATGGGAAAACGAATTATGTGGAAATCAATATTTTAGCGGTAGAAATTTATTATAAAAACTATAGATAAATACGGGAAGCGGTTAAATAAACTATAAACAAAGAAAATTTAAACGAAAAAGGCCACTTTTCAGCCGAGTTATAGATGAATACCAGTTTTTATTGATGAATTCACGTAAATAAGAGACTGAAAATATGAAAATTATATATACAACGTTAAGAATTAACCAAGAAAACTGTATAGTATTACGTGGGGCAGTTAGTTACACTATTTAAATAGAAAATTTAAAAGGAAAAGGCCAATTTTCAGCCGTGCTATGGATGAATACGTGTTTTTATTGATGAATTCACGTAAATAAGAGACTGAAAATAAGAAAATTATATATATATATATATATATATATATATATATATATAACGTTAGGAATTAACCAAGAAAACTGTATAGGATTACGGGGGGCAGTTAGTTACACTATTTAAATAGAAAATTTAAATGGAAAAGACCACTTTTCAGCCGAGTTATAGATGAATACCTGTTTTTACTGATGAATTCACGTAAATAAGAGACTGTAAATATGAAAATTATATATATAACGTTAGGAATTAACCAAGAAAACTATATAGGATTACGAGAGGCAATTGGTAACACTATTCAAATAGAAAATTTAAAAGGCAAAGGCCGATTTTCAGCCGTGCTATAGATGAATACGTGTTTTTATTGACGAATTTAAGTAAGAAGTAGACTGAAAATATGAAAATTATATATATACAATTACGTTTGGAATTAACCAAGAAATCTATATAGGATTACAGGGGGCTACTAGTTACACCATTTAAATAGAAATTTTTTAAGGAAAAGGCCAATTTTCGGCCGTGCTGTAGATGAATACGTGTTTATATTGATGAATTCACGTAAATAAGAGACTGAAAATATGAAAATTATATATATATAACGTTAGGAATTAACCAAGAAAACTATATAGGGTTACAAGGCGCAAGAGGTTACACTATTTAAATAGAAATTTTAAAAGGAAAAAGGCCAATTTTCAGCCGTGCTATAGATGAATACGTGTTTTTATTGATGAATTCACATAAATAAGAGACTGAAAATATAAAAATTATATATATAACGTTAGGAATTAACCAAAAAAACTATATAGGGTTACAAGGCGCAAGAGGTAACACTATTAAAATAGAAATTTTAAAAGGAAAAGGCCACTTTTCACCCGAGTTATAGATGAATACCTGTTTTTATTGATGAATTCACGTAAATAAGAGACTGAAAATATGTAAATTATATATATATATATATATAACGTTAAGAATTAACCAAGAAAACTGTATAGGATTACGGGGGGCAGCTAGTTACACTATTTAAATAGAAAATTTAAAAGGAAAAGGCCACTTTTCAGCCAAGTTATAGATGAATACGTGTTTTTATTGATGAATTTACGTAAAAAAGAAACTGAAAATATGAAAATTATATATATAATTACGTTAGAAATTAACCAGGAAAAATATATAGGATTACAGGGGGCAATTAGTTACACTATTTAAATAGAAAATTTTAAAGGAAAAGGCCAATTTTCAGCCGTGCTATAGATGAATACGTGTTTTTATTGATGAATTCACGTAAATAAGAGACTGAAAATATGAAAATTATATATATACAATTACGTTTGGAATTAACCAAGAAAACTATATAAGATTACAGGGGGCTATTAGTTACACCATTTAAATAGAAAATTTTAAAGGAAAAAGCCAATTTTCAGCCGTGCTGTAGATGAATACGTGTTTTTATTGATGAATTCACGTAAATAAGAGACTGAAAATATGAAAATTATATATATAACGTTAGGAATTAACCAAGAAAACTATATAGGGTTACAAGGCGCAAGAGGTTACACTATTTAAATAGAAATTTTTAACGGAAAAGGCCAATTTTCAGGCGTGCTATAGATGAATACGTGTTTTTATTGATGAATTCACGTAAATAAGAGACTGAAAATATAAAAATTATATATATAACGTTAGGAATTAACCAAGAAAACTATATAGGGTTACAAGGCGCAAGAGGTAACACTATTAAAATAGAAAATTTAAAAGGAAAAGGCCACTTTTCAGCCGAGTTATAGAAGAATACGTGTTTTTATTGATGAATTCACGTAAATAAGAGAATGAAAATATGAAAATTATATATATTACGTTAAGAATTAACCAAGAAAACTCCATAGGATTACGGGGGGCAGTTAGTTACACTATTTAAATAGAAAATTTAAAAGGAAAAGGCCACTTTTCAGCCGAGTTATAGATGAATACCTGTTTTTATTGATGAATTCACGTAAATAAGAGACTGAAAATATGAAAATTATATACATAACGTTAAGAATTAACCAAGAAAACTGTATAGGATTACGGAAAGCAGATAGTAACACTATTTAAATAGAAAATTTAAAAGGAAAAGGCCAATTTTCAGCCGAGTTATAGATGAATACCAGTTTTTATTGATAAATTCATGTAAATAAGAGACTGAAAATATGAAAATTATATAAATAACGTTAAGAATTAACCAAGAAAACTGTATAGGATTACGGATGGGCAATTAGTTACACTATTATAATAGAAAATTTAAAAGGAAAAGGCCTATTTTCAGCCGTGCAATAGATGAATACGTGTTTTTATTGATGAATTTAAGTAAGAAATAGACTGAAAATATGAAAATTAAATATATAACGTTACGAATTTACTGAGAAAACTATAAGGAAATGTGGGGAGCAATTAACTACGCAATTTAAAAAAGATTTGAACGAAATATACCAATGTTTAGAAAAGTTATTAGCGAATTTATAGTTGAATTTATGTGATTGTATTGATTGACCACTATACCTCGGTGTAGGTAAATAGTGATTTTTCCAGTTTTGTATGTTTTATAAAGCAAGTAGGAGTGCAGATGGGTTTTATCTTCATAAGACGGACCTAATGAAAGCAAAAAGAGCGAAAGCAATGAAGATTCGAAAAATTTTAAAAATTTTAGGAAATTACGATTATGGGAAAACGAATTATGTGGAAATAAATATTTTAGCGGTAGAAATTTATTATAAAAACTATAGATAAATACGGGGGGCGGTTGAATACACTAATAACAAAGAAAATTTAAACGGAAAAGGCCACTTTTCAGCCGAGTTATAGATGAATACGTGTTTTTATTGATGAATTCACGTAAATAAGAGACTGAAAATATGAAAATTATATATATAACGTTAGGAATTAACCAAAAAACTATATAGAATTACGAAGGGCAATTAGTTACACTATTGAAATAGAAAATTTAAAAGGAAAAGGCCAATTTTCAGCCGTGCTATAGATGAATACGTGTTTTTATTGACGAATTTATGTAAGAAATAGACTGAAAATATGAAAATTAAATATATAACGTTACAAATTTACTGAGAAAACTATAGGGAAATTTGAGGAGCAATTAGCTACACAATTTAAAGAAGATTTGAACGAAAATACCTATTTTTAGAAAAGTTATTAGCGAATTTATAGTTGAATTTATGTGATTGTATTGATTGACCACTATACCTCGGTTTAGGTAAATAGTGACTTTTTTCAGTTCTGTATGTTTTATAAAGCAAATAAGGGTGCAGATGGTAGTTTCTACAAAAGACGGACCTAATAAAAGCAAAAAGAGCGAAAAAATTGAAGATTTGAAAAATTTCAAAATTTTAAGAAATAACGATTATGGGAAAACGAATTATGTGGAAATCAATATTTTAGCGATAGAAATTTTTTATAAAAATTATAGATAAATATAGGTAGCGGTTAAATAAACTATAAACAAAGAAAATTTAAACGGAAAAGGCCACTTTTCAGCCGAGTTATAGATGAATACCTGTTTTTATTGATGAATTCACGTAAATAAGAGACTGAAAATATGAAAATTATATATACACCGTTAAGAATTAACCAAGAAAACTGTATAGTATTACGTGGGGCAGTTATTTACACTATTTAAATAGAAAATTTAAGAGGAAAAGGCCAATTTTCAGCCGTGCTATGGATGAATACGTGTTTTTATTGATGAATTCACGTAAATAAGAGAATGAAAATAAGAAAATTATATATATAACGTTAGGAATTAACCAAGAAAACTGTATAAGATTACGGGGGGCGGTTAGTTACACTATTTAAATAGAAAATTTAAAAGGAAAAGACCACTTTTCAGCCGAGTTATAGATGAAAACATGTTTTTATTGATGAATTCACGTAAATAAGAGATTGAAAATATGAAAATTATATACATAACGTTAAGAATTAACCAAGAAAACTGTATAGGATTAAAGGGGAAAGTTAGTTACACTATTAAAATAGAAAATTTAAAAGGAAAATGCCACTTTTCCGCCGAGTTATAGATGAATACGTGTTTTATTGATGAATTCACGTAAATAAGAGACTGAAAATATGAAAATTATGTATATAATTACGTAAGGAATTAACCAAGAAAACTATATAGGGTTACAAGGAGCAATTGGTTACACTATATAAATAGAAAATTTAAAAGGAAAAGGCCAATTTTCAGCCGTGCTATAGATGAATACGTGTTTTTATTGATGAATATAAGTAAGAAATAGACTGAAAATATGAAAATTAAATATATAACGTTACGAATTTACTGAGAAAACTATTAGGAAATGTGAGGAGCAATTAACTTCACAATTTAAAGACCATTTGAACGAAAAATACCTAATATGGAAAAGTTATTAGCGAATTTATAGTTGAATTTATGTGATTGTATTGATTGAACACTATACCTCGGTTTAGGTATATAGTGATTTTATCCAGTTTTGTATGTTTTATAAAGCAAATAAGAGTGCATATGGGTTTTATCTACAGTAGACGGACCTAATAAAAGCAAAAAGAGCGAAAGAAATGAAGATTTGAATAATTTTAAAAATTTTAGGAAATTACGATTCTGGGAAAACGAATTATGTGGAAATCAATATTTTAGCCGTAGAAATTTATTATAAAAACTATAGATAAATACGGAAGGCGGTTAAATTCACTATTAACAAAGAAAATTTAAACGGAAAAGGCAACTTTCAGCCGAGTTATAGATGAAGACGTGTTTTTATTGATGAATTCACGTACATAAGAGAGTGAAAATATGAAAGTTATATATATATATATATATATATATATATATATATATATATATATATATATATATATATATATATATATATATAACGTTAGGAATTAACCAAGAAAACTATACAGGATTACGGGGGGAAATCAGTTACACTATTTAAATAGAAAATTTAAAAGGAAAAGGCCTATTTTCAGCCGTGCAATAGATGAATACGTGTTTTTATTGATGAATTTAAGTAAGAAATAGACTGAAAATATGAAAATTATATATATAACGTTAGGAATTTACTGAGAAAACTATAAGGAAATGTGGGGAGCAATTATCTACACAATTTAAAGAAGATTTGAACGAAATATACCAATATTTAGAAAAGTTATTATCGAATTTATAGTTGAATTTATGTGATTGTATTGATTGACCACCATACCTCGGTTTAGGTAAATAGTGATTTTTTCCAGTTTGTATGTTTTATAAAGCAAGTTGGAGTGCAGATGGGTTTTATCTTCATAAGACGGACCTAATGAAAGCAAAAAGAGCGAAAGCAATGAAGATTCGAAAAATTTTAAAAATTTTAGGAAATTACGATTATGGGAAAACGAATTATGTGGAAATCAATATTTTAGCGGTAGAAATTTATTATAAAAACTATAGATAAATACGGGGAGCGGTTGAATACACTATTAACAAAGAAAATTTAAACGGAAAAGGCCACTTTTCAGCCGAGTTATAGATGAATACGTGTTTTTATTGATGAATTCACGTAAATAAGAGACTGAAAATATGAAAATTATATATATAATTACGTTAGGAATTAACCAAGAAAACTACATAGGATTACAGGGAGCAATTAGTTACACTATTTAAATAGAAAATTTTAAAGGAAAAGGCCAATTTTCAGCCGTGCTATAGATGAATACGTGTTTTTATTGACGAATTTATGTAAGAAATAGACTGAAAATATGAAAATTAAATATATAACGTTACAAATTTACTGAGAAAACTATAAGGAAATTTGAGGAGCAATTAACTACACAATTTAAAGAAGATTTGAACGAAATATACCAATTTTTAGAAAAGTTATTATCGAATTTATAGTTGAATTTATGTGATTGTATTGATTGACCACTATACCTCGGTTTAGGTAAATAGTGATTTTTTCCAGTTTGTATGTTTTGTAAAGCAAAAAAGTGTGCAGATGGTAGTTTCTACACTAGCCGGACCCAATAAAAGCAAAATAAGCGAAAGAAATGAAGATTTGAAAAATTTTAAAAATTTTAGGAAATTACGATTATGGGAAAACGAATTATGTGGAAATCAATATTTTAGCGGTAGAAATTTATCATAAAAACTATAGATAAATACGGGGGGCGGTTAAATACACTATTAACAAAGAAAATTTAAACGGAAAAGGCCACTTTTCAGCCGAGTTATAGATGAATATGTGTTTTTATTGATGAATTCACGTAAATAAGAGACTGAAAATATGAAAATTATATATATAAGGTTAAGAATTAACCAAGAAAACTGTATAGGATTACGGAGGGCAGTTAGTTACACTATTTAAAAAGAAAGTTTAAAAGGAAAAGGACACTTTTCAGATAATTTATAGATGAATACGTGTTTTTATTGATGAATTCACGTAAATAAGAGACTGAAAATATCAAAATTATATATACAATTACGTAAGGAATTAACCAGGAAAACTATATAGGATTACAGGGGGCAGTTAGTTACACTATTTAAATAGAAAATTTTAAGGAAAAGACCAATTTTCAGCCGTGCTATAGATGAATACGTGTTTTTATTGATGAATTCACGTAAAAAAGAGACTGAAAATATGAAAATTATATATATAACGTTAAGAATTAACCAAGAAAACTGTATAGGATTATGGAGGCCAGTTAGTAACACTGTTAAAATAGAAAATTTAAAAGGAAAAGGCCACTTTTCAGCCCAGTTAAAGATGAATACGTGTTTTTATTGATAAATTCACGTAAATAAGAGACTGAAAATATGAAAATTATATATATAATTACGTTAGGAATTAACCAAGAAAACTACATAGGATTACAGGGAGCAATTAGTTACACTATTTAAATAGAAAATTTTAAAGGAAAAGGCCAATTTTCAGCCGTGCTATAGATGAATACGTGTTTTTATTGATGAATTCACGTAAAAAAGAGACTGAAAATATGAAAATTATATATATAACGTTAAGAATTAACCAAGAAAACTGTATAGGATTATGGAGGCCAGTTAGTTACACTATTAAAATAGAAAATTTAAAAGGAAAAGGCCACTTTTCAGCCGAGTTAAAGATGAATACGTGTTTTTATTGATAAATTCACGTAAATAAGAGACTGAAAATATGAAAATTATATATATAATTACGTTAGGAATTAACCAAGAAAACTACATAGGATTACATGGAGCAATTAGTTACACTATTTAAATAGAAAATTTTAAAGGAAAAGGCCAATTTTCAGCCGTGCTATAGATGAATACGTGTTTTTATTGATGAATTCACGTAAATAAGAGATTGAAAATATGAAAATTATATATATAACGTTAGGAAATAACCAAAATAACTATATAGAGTAACAAGGAGCAATTGGTTACACTATTTAAATAGAAAATTTAAAAGGAAAAGGCCAATTTTCAGCCGTGCTATTGATGAATACGTAATTTTATTGATGAATTCACGTAAATAAGAGACTGAAAATATGAAAATTAAATATATAACGTTAAGAATTAACCAAGAAAACTGTAAAGGGTTACGGGGGGCAGTTAGTTACACTATTTAAATAAAAAATTTAAATAGAAAAGGCCACTTTTCAGCCGAGTTATAGATGAATACCTGTTTTTATTGATGAATTCACGTAAATAAGAGACTGAAAATATGAAAATTATATATATATATATATATATATATATATATATATATATATATATAACGTTAAGAATTAACCAAGAAAACTGTATAGGATTACGGGGGGCAGTTAGTTACACTATTTAAATAAAAAATTTAAATAGAAAAGGCCACTTTTCAGCCGAGTTATAGATGAATACCTGTTTTTATTGATGAATTCACGTAAATAAGAGACTGAAAATATGAAAATTATATATATAACGTTAAGAATTAACCAATAAAACTGTATAGGATTACGGGGAGCAGTTAGTTACACTATTTAAATAGAAAATTTAAAAGGAAAAGGCCACTTTTCAGTAGAGTTATAGATGAATACCTGTTTTTATTGATGAATTCACGAAAATAAGAGACTGAAAATATGAAAATTATATACATAACGTTAAGAATTAACCAAGAAAACTGTATAGAATTAAGGGGAAAGTTAGTTACACTATTAAAATAGAAAATTTAAAAGGAAAAGGCCACTTTTCCGCCGAGTTATAGATGAATACGTGTTTTATTGATGAATTCACGTAAATAAGAGACTGAAAATATGAAAATTATGTATATTATTACGTAAAGAATTAACCAAGAAAACTATATGGGATTACAGAGGGCAATTAGTTACACTATTTATATAGAAAATTTTAAAGGAAAAGGCCAATTTTCAGCCGTGCTATAGATGAATACGTGTTTTTATTGATGAATTTAAGTAAGAAATAGACTGAAAATATGAAAATTATATATATAACGTTGGGAATTAACCAAGAAAACTATATAGGGTTACAAGGAGCAATTGGTTACACTATTTAAATAGAAAATTTAAAAGGAAAAGGCCAATTTTCAGCCGTGCTATAGATGAATACGTGTTTTTATTGATGAATTTAAGTAAGAAATAGATTGAAAATATGAAAATTAAATATATAACGTTACGAATTTACTGAGAAAACTATAGGGAAATGTGAGGAGCAATTAACTTAAAAATTTAAAGACCATTTGAACGAAAAATACCTATTTTTGGAAAAGTTATTAGCGAATTTATTGTTGAATTTATGTGATTGTATTGATTGAACACTATACCTCGGTTTAGGTAAATAGTCATTTTATCCAGTTTTGTATGTTTTATAAAACAAATAAGAGTGCACATGGGTTTTATCTACAGTAGACGGACCTAATAAAAGCAAAAAGAACGAAAGAAATGAAGATTTGAAAAATTTTAAAAATTTTAGGAAATTACGGTTATAGGAAAACGAATTATGTGGAAATCAATATTTTAGCCGTAGAAATTTATTATAAAAACTATAGATAAATACGGAAGGCGGTTAAATTCACTATTAACAAAGAAAATTTAAACGGAAAAGGCAACTTTTCAGCCGAGTTATAGATGAATACGTGTTTTTATTGATGAATTCACGTACATAAGAGAGTGAAAATATGAAAGTTATATATATATATATATATATATATATATATATATATATATATATATATATATATATATATATATATATATATATATATATATATATATATATATATATATATTTAGGAATTAACCAAGAAAACTATACAGGATTACGGGGGGAAATCAGTTACACTATTTAAATAGAAAATTTAAAAGGAAAAGGCCTATTTTCAGCCGTGCAATAGATGAATACGTGTTTTTATTGATGAATTTAAGTAAGAAATAGACTGAAAATATGAAAATATATATATAACGTTAGGAATTAACCAAGAAAACTATATAGGGTTACAAAGAGCAATTGGTTACGCTATTTAAATAGAAAATTTAAAAGGAAAAGGCCAATTCTCAGCCGTGCTATAGATGAATACGTGTTTTTATTGATGAATTTAAGTAAGAAATAGACTGAAAATATGAAAATTAAATATATAACGTTACGAATTTACTGAGAAAATTATAAGGAAATGTGGGGAGCAATTAACTACACAATTTAAAGAAGATTTGAACGAAATATACCAATATTTAGAAAAGTTATTATCGAATTTATAGTTGAATTTATGTGATTGTATTGATTGACCACCATACCTCGGTTTAGGTAAATAGTGATTTTTTCCAGATTGTATATTTTATAAAGCAAATAAGTGTGCAGATGGTAGTTTCTACACTAGCCGGACCCAATAAAAGCAAAATAAGCGAAAGAAATGAAGATTTGAAAAATTTTAAAAATTTTAGGAAATTACGATTATGGGAAAACGAATTATGTGGAAATCAATATTTTAGCCGTAGAAAATTATTATAAAAACTATAGATAAATACGGAAGGCGGTTAAATTCACTATTAACAAAGAAAATTTAAACGGAAAAGGCAACTTTCAGCCGAGTTATAGATGAATACGTGTTTTTATTGATGAATTCACGTACATAAGAGAGTGAAAATATGAAAGTTATATATATATATATATAACGTTAGGAATTAACCAAGAAAACTATACAGGATTACGTGGGGAAATCAGTTACACTATTTAAATAGAAAATTTAAAAGGAAAAGGCCTATTTTCAGCCGTGCAATAGATGAATACGTGTTTTTATTGATGAATTTAAGTAAGAAATAGACTGAAAATATGAAAATTTTATATATAACGTTAGGAATTAACCAAGAAAACTATATAGGGTTACAATTTATTGATGAATTTAAGTAAGAAATAGACTGAAAATATGAAAATTAAATATATAACGTTACGAATTTACTGAGAAAACTATAAGGAAATGTGGGGAGCAATTAACTACACAATTTAAAGAAAATTTGAACGAAATATACCAATATTTAGAAAAGTTATTATCGAATTTATAATTGAATTTATGTGATTATATATGTGATACCTCGGTTTAGGTAAATAGTGATTTTTTCCAGTTTGTATGTTTTATAAAGCATATAAGTGTGCAGATGGTAGTTTCTACACTAGCCGGACCCAATAAAAGCAAAATAAGCGAAAGAAATGTAGATTTGAAAAATTTTAAAAATTTTAGGAAATTACGATTATGGCAAAACGAATTATGTAGAAATCAATATTTTAGCGGTAGAAATTTATTATAAAAACTATAGATAAATACGGGGGGCGGTTAAATACACTATTAACAAAGAAAATTTAAACGGAAAAGGCCACTTTTCAGCCGAGTTATAGATGAATAAATGTTTTTATTGATGAATTCACGTAAATAAGAGACTGAAAATATGAAAATTATATATATAAGGTCAAGAATTAACCAAGAAAACTGTATAGGATTACGGAGGGCAGTTAGTTACACTATTTAAAAAGAAAGTTTAAAAGGAAAAGGACACTTTTCAGCCAAGTTATAGATGAATACGTGTTTTTATTGATGAATTCACGTAAATAAGAGACTGAAAATATCAAAATTATATATACAATTACGTGAGGAATTAACCAGGAAAACTATATAGGATTACAGGGGGCAATTAGTTACACTATTTAAATAGAAAATTTTAAGGAAAAGACCAATTTTCAGCCGTGCTATAGATGAATACGTGTTTTTATTGATGAATTCACGTAAAAAAGAGACTGAAAATATGAAAATTATATATATAACGTTAAGAATTAACCAAGAAAACTGTATAGGATTATGGCGGCCAGTTAGTTACACTATTAAAATAGAAAATTTAAAAGGAAAAGGCCACTTTTCAGCCGAGTTAAAGATGAATACGTGTTTTTATTGATAAATTCACGTAAATAAGAGACTGAAAATATGAAAATTATATATAATTACGTTAGGATATAACCAAGAAAACTACATATGATTACAGGGAGCAATTAGTTACACTATTTAAATAGAAAATTTTAAAGGAAAAGGCCAATTTTCAGCCTTGCTATAGATGAATACGTGTTTTTATTGATGAATTCACGTAAATAAGAGATTGAAAATATGAAAATTATATATATAACGTTAGGAAATAACCAAGATAGCTATATAGAGTAACAAGGAGCAATTGGTTACACTATTTTAATAGAAAATTTAAAAGGAAAAGGCCAATTTTCAGCCGTGCTATTGATGAATACGTAATTTTATTGATGAATTCACGTAAATAAGAGACTGAAAATATGAAAATTAAATATATAACGTTAAGAATTAACCAAGAAAACTGTAAAGGGTTACGGGGGGCAGTTAGTTACACTATTTAAATAGAAAATTTAAAAGGAAAAGGCCACTTTTAGCCGAGTTATCGATGAATACCTGTTTTTATTGATGAATTCACGTAAATAATAGACTGAAAATATGAAAATTGTATATATAAAGTTAAGAATTAACCAAGAAAACTGTATGGGATTAAGGAGGCCAGTTAAAAACACTATTGAAATAGAAACTTTAAAAGGAAAAGGCCACTTTTCAGCCGAGTTATAGATCAATAAGTGTTTTTATTGATGAATTCACGTAAATAAGAGATTGAAAATATGAAAATTATATATATAACGTTAGGAAATAACCAAGATAGCTATATAGAGTAACAAGGAGCAATTGGTTACACTATTTTAATAGAAAATTTAAAAGGAAAAGGCCAATTTTCAGCCGTGCTATAATTTTATTGATGAATTCACGTAAATAAGAGACTGAAAATATGAAAATTATATATATATATATATATATATATATATATATATATATATATATATATATATATATATATATATATATAATTACGTTAGGAATTAACCAAGAAAACTACGTAGGATTACAGGGGGCAATTAGGTACACCATTTAAATAGAAAATTTTAAAGGAAAAGGCCAGTTTTCAGCCGTGCTCTAGATACGTGTTTTTATTGATAAATTCACGTAAATAAGAGACCGAAAATATGAAAATTATATATATAACGTAAGGAATTAACCAAGAAAACTATATAGGATTACGGGGATAAATTAGTTACACAATTTAAATAGAAAATTTAAAAGAAAAAGGCCTATTTTCAGCCGTGCTATAGATGAATACGTGTTTTTATTGATGAATTTAAGTAAGAAATAGAGTGAAAATATGAAAATTAAATATATAAGGTAACGAATTTACTGAGAAAACTATAAGGAAATGTGAGGAGCAATTCACTTTATAATTTAAAGTTGATTTGAACGAAATATACCAATATTTAGAAAAGTTATTATCGAATTTATAGTTGAATTTATGTGATTGTATTGATTGACCACCATACCTCGGTTTAGGTAAATAGTGATTTTTTCCAGATTGTATATTTTATAAAGCAAATAAGTGTGCAGATGGTAGTTTCTACACTAGCCGGACCCAATAAAAGCAAAATAAGCGAAAGAAATGAAGATTTGAAAAATTTTAAAAATTTTAGGAAATTACGATTATGGGAAAACGAATTATGTGGAAATCAATATTTTAGCCGTAGAAATTTATTATAAAAACTATAGATAAATACGGAAGGCGGTTAAATTCACTATTAACAAAGAAAATTTAAACGGAAAAGGCAACTTTCACCCGAGTTATAGATGAATACCTGTTTTTATTGATGAATTCACGTAAATAAGAGACTGAAAATATGAAAATTATTATTATTATATAACGTTATTATTATTATATAACGTTAAGAATTAACCAAGAAAACTGTATAGGATTACGGGGGGCAGTTAGTTACACTATTTAAATAGAAAATTTAAAAGAAAAAGCCCACTTTTCAGCCGAGTTAATGATGAATACGTGTTTTTATTGATAAATTCACGTAAATAAGAGACTGACAATAAGAAAATTATATATAACGTTAGGAATTAACCAAGAAAATTATATAGGATTATGGGGATCAATTAGTTACACTATTTAAATAGAAAATTTAAAAGAAAAAGGCCTATTTTCAGCCGTGCTATATATGAATACGTGTTTTTATTGAAGAATTTAAGTAAGAAATAGACTGAAAATATGAAAATTAAATATATAACGTTAGAAATTTAATGAGAAAACTATAAGGAAATGTGGGGAGCAATTAACTACACAATTTAAAGAAGATTTGAACGAAATATACCAATTTTTAGAAAAGTTATTATCGAATTTATAGTTGAATTTATGTGATTGTATTGATTGACCACTATACCTCGGTTTAGGTAAATAGTGATTTTTTCCAGTTTGTATGTTTTGTAAAGCAAAAAAGTGTGCAGATGGTAGTTTCTACACTAGCCGGACCCAATAAAAGCAAAATAAGCGAAAGAAATGAAGATTTGAAAAATTTTAAAAATTTTAGGAATATATAATATATATATATATATATATATATATATATATATTATATTCCTAAAATTTTTAAAATTATATATATATATATATATATATATATATATATATATATATATATATATATATATATATATATATATATATGTGTGTGTGTGTGTGTGGTGATAGGAAGAAGGATGAAATAACACTTTTTATGTCTGTCTCTCTCGCTCTTAGGCGGGCTAACCATGCCCGAGTGGAAGGGACGCGTGCCTCTCACTCGCTCTCATTGTGAGCGCATAACGTGAGCGGAGCGTGACGCAGTTTCTTGAAGTGTCACCCGGCAAACCAATTTATAAGACGTTGTCACGTCAAAAACAAACTACTCATTGCTAAATTATCCCACACGGCCGTCCTGATCATTCATCTGACCCAGATGAATCGTCTTCCGGCGAAATCCACGGCTTCATGAGATCAGCTGAGGTGGTTGTATTAATCGGGCCTTCGCTGATACCAATCTTCTTTACAACATAACGATCGTTTGAATTGCATTTAACAACTTCATAGGGTCCTAAGTACTTAGGACATAATTTACTCCCTTGTGAGAACTGTGTCTTTTTTATGGCTACCAAATCTCCAATATTAAAGGGTATTGCTGCCCTTCGCTTTCTATTATAGCTTTTTATGTTTTCTTCCTGTACTTTCTGTATAGATTCTTTGGCCTTCTTTCTAAGTTCTTCTCTTTTCTCGTTAAAATTCTGTATGCTTTCTTCTTCTATTAATTTCTGAAGTTCATCATCTTTATCTCTCATTTTAGTGCCAAAAAGCAGTTCAAATGGTGTCATTCTTATACTTCTTTGGTATGTTCCATTCAAACATCGTTGTACTTTGGACACACGGCGATACCATTTAGTCGGGTCATCAGCACTTAGTTTGCTCAACACGGCTATGATAATCTGATGGATGCGCTCAACTTGGCCGTTTCCTCTGGGTTGTCCGGTGGTAATTGTATAGTGCGTTATATTCTCACTCTTACAATACTCCTGGAATTCTCTTGAAGTAAAAGCAGCGTTTCGATCAGTAAAAATTCTTTCAGGTGCTCCAAAGGTTTGTTGTTGTAGTCTTAGTTTCTCTAAAGTCTCTTCTGTGGTTAAAGTCTTAACAGGATAAATCCATGTAAATTTCGTATAAGCATCCACGACGGTAAGGATGTATTTGTAATTCTTGTGAGTCGAAGTCATTGGTCCTAGATGATCCACATGGTATGTCGACAGTGGGACATTACCTTTGTCTATCGGGTGTAGGAATCCTTCTTTTTTACCTCTTTTGTGCGACATGAGAATGCATTCAATACAATTACTTATGACTTTTTTTATTTTTTCAGTTAAATTTTCAATGAAATATTCCCTATTAATCAGTTCTTCAGTTTTTAAAATTCCAAAATGTCCTTTTTCGTGATTTTTCCTGATTATCTCATACTGCATTTTCTTAGGCACAACAATCAATTTACTGCCATCTTTCTCTTTATATAGTATTTCGTTCTGTATGATATAATCCTTGTATTTTTCTGTTTCTAAAATTCTCTTAATCAGTCTCACATAGTCGTCTTCATTCTGTGCTTTCTTTAAACGAGCTGTAGTTTCAGTAAGTATCATACAGATAGAATATCTGCTCAGTGCGTCGGCGTGTCTCATTCGTGTTCCTGGTCTGTGTTCGATCTTGTAGTCGTATTCTTCTAGAAGCAGGGCCCAACGAGCGACTCTAGGTGGTAAGTCCTTTTTTTGTAGTGTCATAGTAAGAGCAGAGCAATCTGTAACTATTTTAAATTTTATCCCAAGAAGGTAAACTCGGAACTTCTTTATGGCAGCAACAATAGCTAAAATTTCTAAGTAATAACTATGGTATTTTCTTTCAGCTGGAGTTGTTTTTTTACTCATATAGTGCACGGGGTGAAATTGATTGTCTTTAGGGCTTCTTTGTAGAAGAACAGCTCCATAACCGTCAGTACTTGCGTCGGTGTGTAATTCTGTCTCTAAATCTGGATTGAATATTCGGAGAACTGGTGAGTTACACAATATTTGTTTCAATTCTATAAAAGCTTTCTCACACCTTTCATCAAAATTGAATACAGCATCTTTCTTTAACAAATCCGTCATCGGTTTTGCAATCAGGGAATAGTTTTTTATAAACTTTCTGAAATACCCTGTCAGCCCAAGGAAAGACTGCACAGTTTTTATATTGTTTGGTTTCTTGAAATTCGCTACAGCTTTAATCTTTTCTGGAGACGGTCTTACTTCGTTGTCACAAATAATGTATCCAAGATATTGGATTTCCCTCTTTAAAAAATGGCATTTCTTCCTATTAATCTCTAGACCGAATTCTTCGCTTCTTTTAAATACTTTCTCTAGCTTACTTATTCCTTCTTCTTCTGTTATCGAGGGTATGATTAAATCATCAAGGTACACTAGCAGTGTCCCATCGGTAATTAGATAGCTGAAGATATCGTTAATAAATCTTTGAAACACGGATGGCGCTGTACATAATCCATAAGGCATTCTTTGAAATTCGTACTGGCCTTGGGGTGTTACGAATGAAGTGTACTTTTGACTATCTTTGTGTACTTTCACATGTAAAAAGCCATTCTTCAGATCAAGGGACGTGAACATTTTGGCCTCCTTCAACTTGTCTATCTGGTCTTCTATTATAGGTAGGGGAAATCTTTCTTTAATTACCTTTTTATTTAATCGTCGATAATCTATACACATTCTACGTGACCCATCTTTTTTATCAGCCAGAACTACAGGACAGGCGAAATCAGATTTGCTAGGTTTGATTATTCCTTTGTCTAACCATTCTTTTACTTGCATATTCACGGCATTCATTTCTAAGGGTGACAAACGTCGGGGATTCTGAAAAACTGGTTCTTCATCGGTAAGTATTATTTTCAATTCAACGTTACTTTCTTTCTTCTTTTCATTAGGTCTGTACTCTTCACACATCTTACGAATCTTTTCCGCGTATTTAGAATCTCCTATATCACATTCTTGTTCATTATCCTTTTCCTCCATTAGAAGTGTAAGATGCATAATCTTTTGTATAAAGACACCTTCAGGAGTGAAACACACTTCGAAATCTTTAAGGATAGGATTTCCAATCAGTAAAGTTACCGGTATCTCGTTGTCTTTTACAAAATGAAACTTGACATCTGTGTAGTAATTGTCAATTTGAACATTGGCTGTAAACATTCCTTCAGTAAGAATTTGTTTTTCGGCTATTCCTGTTATACACGTTGATTCTGTTTTATAATCTTTAATTCCCTCTTTAACCTTCTCGAATTCTGATTTTGTTATGAGGTTAATATCACTTCCAGTATCTATTAAGGTAACAAATTCTTTACCATTAATCTTTATCTTTTTATAGGGTACTTTCTCTTCTTCACTTTTATTTCTAATTTTCAGCGTCTTCTTAGGTTTGCTTATACATTCAGTTGATTTGTGACCAAATTCATTGCATTTAAAGCATTTGACTCCCTTTGGACAGGTGGGCGATTGATGATCCAGTTCGCCACAGTTGTAACATCTTTTTACATGAGTCATCTTACGGGTTGAATGATGCCCATGTGATTGGCCAGACTGTGCCGATTTGTTAGGCACCTTCGTTCTAAAAGCACTGTAGATTTCTAACTTCCTGCGAAAATCTTTTATGTCTGTAGCGCCATATAAAATAACTTTATTGGTCTCTAGATCACGAATACCATCAATGACATACTCAATCAGCGCAGCGTCTTCAACCTTGCCATGAAGTGCTAATTCTTTCATAGACAGGAAATATTGTTGGTAAGTTTCATCGTTCTTCATCTTACGCGATGCAAGTTTCTTATGTATGATTGCGCTATTAATCTTGGGACCAAATTCTTCCTTAAGTGACTTTTTCAAACTCGCGTAGTCCTTTACTCTTCCCAAAGATCGTAAAAATAGCTTCGCAGTACCGTCTAAAAGTCTCTTTGCATAGACCAGCTTCTCGACTTTAGTCCACTTCATAATTTCGGCAGTATATTCAAATTCATCAATAAATGTCTCAATAGGATAGGTGTCATCTCCGGTAAAAATGTTCATTGACTTCTCCAAGTCTTTAAATGAAATCTGTATATCTAACTCCTGCCCTTCATCTTCACTTTCTTTTACATCTTTCTTCGGCGGCATTGTGGTTGTCAAACTACTATTAGTCTTTCTTTTTCTAGTCGTGCAAAATGACAGCTTATTTGAACTCATTAAGTTTTCAGTCCTTAAAATAAATTTTCATATCCAAATTCCAAAACGTTGTAATAAATCTTCGAATCCTTAGTCTTCATCTCGCCTCAAATTTTGGGCCATCCCGGATGAGCCCCCAAAGTTGTGGTGATATTTAAAGAATTTGAGACGAAACTTTCACTTTTATACTGCTTCTTTTATTTTCATTAAATCACAAAAAATACATTACATCTTACTATCTTGATTACAATGACATTTTTCTAAAGTGACATCTTACAATTTTATTTTCAGTTCAATAATCCAAGGAGGTCAATATTCTACAACAAACAATAAAAACAAACTACTCATTGCTAAATTATCCCACATATATATATATATATATATATATATATATATATATATATATATATATATATATATATATATATATATATATATATATATATATATATAAACGTTAGGAATTAACCAAGAAAACTACGTAGGATTACAGGGGGCAATTAGGTACACCATTTAAATAGAAAATTTTAAAGGAAAAGGCCAATTTTCAGCCGTGCTATAGATGAATACGTGTTTTTATTGATGAATTCACGTAAATAAGAGATTGAAAATATGAAAATTATATATATTACGTTAGGAATTAACCAAGATAACTATATAGAGTAACAAGGAGCAATTGGTTACACTATTTAAATAGAAAATTTAATAGGAAAAGGCCAATTTTCAGCCGTGCTATTGATGAATACGTAATTTTATTGATGAATTCACGTAAATAAGAGACTGAAAATATGAAAATTAAATATATAACGTTAAAAATTAACCAAGAAAACTGTAAAGGGTTACGGGGGGCAGTTAGTTACACTATTTAAATAAAAAATTTAAATAGAAAAGGCCACTTTTCAGCCGAGTTATAGATGAATACCTGTTTTTATTGATGAATTCACGTAAATAAGAGACTGAAAATATGAAAACTATATATATATATATATATATATATATATAACGT
This sequence comes from Parnassius smintheus behrii, assembly GCA_036936625.1. NCBI lineage: Eukaryota > Metazoa > Arthropoda > Insecta > Lepidoptera > Papilionidae > Parnassius > Parnassius smintheus. Next base: position 681,697 of record JAUPFT010000030.1, read on the forward strand.
TAAGAATTAACCAAGAAAACTGTATAGGATTACGGGGGGCAGTTAGTTACACTATTTAAATAAAAAATTTAAAAGGAAAAGGCCACTTTTCAGCCGAGTTAAAGATGAATACGTGTTTTTATTGATAAATTCACGTAAATAAGAGACTGAAAATATGAAAACTATATATATAATTACGTTAGGAATTAACCAAGAAAACTACATAGGATTACAGGGAGCAATTAGTTACACTATTTAAATAGAAAATTTTAAAGGAAAAGGCCAATTTTCAGCCGTGCTATAAATGAATACGTGTTTTTATTGATGAATTCACGTAAATAAGAGATTGAAAATATGTAAATTATATATATACCGTTAGGAATTAACCAAGATAACTATATAGAGTAACAAGGAGCAATTGGTTTCACTATTTAAATAGAAAATTTAAAAGGAAAAGGCCAATTTTCAGCCGTGCTATTGATGAATACGTAATTTTATTGATGAATTCACGTAAATAAGAGAATGAAAATATGAAAATTAAATATATAACGTTAAGAATTAACCAAGAAAACTGTAAAAGGTTACGGGGGGCAGTTAGCTACACTATTTAAATAAAAAAATTAAATAGAAAAGGCCACTTTTCAGCCGAGTTATAGATGAATACCTGTTTTTATTGATTATAGAAGAATACGTGTTTTTATTGATGAATTCACGTAAATAAGAGACTGAAATTATGAAAATTATATATATAATTACGTTAGGAATTAACCAAGAAAACCATATAGAATTACAGGGTGCAATTAGGTACACTATTTAAATAGAAAATTTTTAAGGAAAAGGCCAATTTTCAGCCGTGCTCTAGATGAATACGTGTTTTTATTGATGAATTCACGTAAATAAGAGACAGAAAATATGATAATTATATATATAACGTAAGGAATTAACCAAGAAAACTATATAGGATTACGGGGATAAATTAGTTACACTATTTAAATAGAAAAATTAAAAGAAAAAGGCCTATTTTCAGCCGTGCTATAGATGAATACGTGTTTTTATTGATGAATTTAAGGAAGAAATAGACTGAAAATATGAAAATTAAATATGTAACGTTACGAATTTACTGAGAAAACTATAAGGAAATGTGGGGAGCAATTAACTACACAATTTAAAGTTGATTTGAACGAAATATACCAATTTTTAGAAAAGTTATTATCAAATTTATAGTTGAATTTATGTGATTGTATTGATTGACCACTATACCTCGGTTTAGGTAAATAGTGATTTTTTCCAGTTAGTATGTTTTATAAAGCAAATAAGTGTGCAGATGGTAGTTTCTACACTAGACAGACCTAATAAAATCAAAATAAGCGAAAGAAATGAAGATTTGAAAATTTTTAAAATTTTAGGAAATTACGATTATGGGAAAACGAATTATGTGGAAATCAATATTTTAGCGGTAGAAACTTATTATAAAAACTATAGATAAATACGGGAGGTGGTTAAACACACTATAAACAAAGAAAATTTGAACGGAAAAGGCCACTTTTCACCAGAGTTATAGATGAATACCTGTTTTTATTGATGAATTCACGTTAATAAGAGACTGAAAATATGAAAATTATTATCACTATATAACGTTATTTTTATTATATAACGTTAAGAATCAACCAAGAAAACTGTATAGGATTACGGGGGGCAGTTAGTTACACTATTTAAATAGAAAATTTAAAAGAAAAAGCCCACTTTTCAGCCGAATTAATGATGAATACGTGTTTTTATTGATAAATTCACGTAAATAAGAGACTGAAAATATGAAAATTAAATATATAACGTTAGGAATTTAATGAGAAAACTATAAGGAAATGTGGGGAGCAATTAACTACACAATTTAAAGAAGATTTGAACGAAATATACCAATTTTTAGAAAAGTTATTATCGAATTTATAGTTGAATTTATGTGATTGTATTGATTGACCACTATACCTCGGTTTAGGTAAATAGTGATTTTTTCCAGTTAGTATGTTTTATAAAGCAAATAAGTGTGCAGATGGTAGTTTCTACACTAGCCGGACCCAATAAAAGCAAAATAAGCGAAAGAAATGAAGATTTGAAAAATTTTTACAATTTTAGGAAATTACGATTTTGGGAAAACGAATTATGTGGAAATCAATATTTTAGCGGTAGAAATTTATTATAAAAACTATGGATACATACGGGGGGCGGTTAAATACACTATTAACAAAGAAAATTTAAACGGAAAAGGCCACTTTTCAGCCGAGTTATAGATGAATACCTGTTTTTATTGATGAATTCACGTAAATAAGAGACTGAAAATATGAAACACCATATATATATATATATATATATATATATATATATATATATATATATATATATATATATATATATATATATATATATATATATATATATATATGGTGATATTTCAAGAATTTGAGACGAAACACTCACTTTTATACTGCTTCTTTTATTTTCATTAAATCACAAAAAATACATTACATCTTACTATCTTGATTACAATGACATTTTTCTAAAGTGACATCTTACAATTTTATTTTCAGTTCAATAATCCAAGGAGGTCAATATTCTACAACAAACAATAAAAACAAACTACTCATTGCTAAATTATCCCACACGGCCGTCCTGATCATTCATCTGACCCAGATGAATCGTCTTCCGGCGAAATCCACGGCTTCATGAGATCAGCTGAGGTGGTTGTATTAATCGGTCCTTCGCTGAAACCAATCTTCTTTACAACATAACGATCGTTTGAATTGCATTTAACAACTTCATAGGTTCCTAAGTACTTAGGACATAATTTACTCCCTTGTGAGAACTGTGTCTTTTTTATGGCTACCAAATCTCCAATATTAAAGGGTATTGCTGCCCTTCGCTTTCTATTATAGCTTTTTATGTTTTCTTCCTGTACTTTCTGTATAGATTCTTTGGCCTTCTTTCTAAGTTCTTCTCTTTTCTCGTTAAAATTCTGTATGCTTTCTTCTTCTATTAATTTCTGAAGTTCATCATCTTTATCTCTCATTTTAGTGCCAAAAAGCAGTTCAAATGGTGTCATTCTTATACTTCTTTGGTATGTTCCATTCAAACATCGTTGTACTTTGGACACACGGCGATACCATTTAGTCGGGTCATCAGCACTTAGTTTGCTCAACACGGCTATGATAATCTGATGGATGCGCTCAACTTGGCCGTTTCCTCTGGGTTGTCCGGTGGTAATTGTATAGTGCGTTATATTCTCACTCTTACAATACTCCTGGAATTCTCTTGAAGTAAAAGCAGCGTTTCGATCAGTAAAAATTCTTTCAGGTGCTCCAAAGGTTTGTTGTTGTAGTCTTAGTTTCTCTAAAGTCTCTTCTGTGGTTAAAGTCTTAACAGGATAAATCCATGTAAATTTCGTATAAGCATCCACGACGGTAAGGATGTATTTGTAATTCTTGTGAGTCGAAGTCATTGGTCCTAGATGATCCACATGGTATGTCGACAGTGGGACATTACCTTTGTCTATCGGGTGTAGGAATCCTTCTTTTTTACCTCTTTTGTGCGACATGAGAATGCATTCAATACAATTACTTATGACTTTTTTTATTTTTTCAGTTAAATTTTCAATGAAATATTCCCTATTAATCAGTTCTTCAGTTTTTAAAATTCCAAAATGTCCTTTTTCGTGATTTTTCCTGATTATCTCATACTGCATTTTCTTAGGCACAACAATCAATTTACTGCCATCTTTCTCTTTATATAGTATTTCGTTCTGTATGATATAATCCTTGTATTTTTCTGTTTCTAAAATTCTCTTAATCAGTCTCACATAGTCGTCTTCATTCTGTGCTTTCTTTAAACGAGCTGTAGTTTCAGTAAGTATCATACAGATAGAATATCTGCTCAGTGCGTCGGCGTGTCTCATTCGTGTTCCTGGTCTGTGTTCGATCTTGTAGTCGTATTCTTCTAGAAGCAGGGCCCAACGAGCGACTCTAGGTGGTAAGTCCTTTTTTTGTAGTGTCATAGTAAGAGCAGAGCAATCTGTAACTATTTTAAATTTTATCCCAAGAAGGTAAACTCGGAACTTCTTTATGGCAGCAACAATAGCTAAAATTTCTAAGTAATAACTATGGTATTTTCTTTCAGCTGGAGTTGTCTTTTTACTCATATAGTGCACGGGGTGAAATTGATTGTCTTTAGGGCTTCTTTGTAGAAGAACAGCTCCATAACCGTCAGTACTTGCGTCGGTGTGTAATTCTGTCTCTAAATCTGGATTGAATATTCGGAGAACTGGTGAGTTACACAATATTTGTTTCAATTCTATAAAAGCTTTCTCACACCTTTCATCAAAATTGAATACAGCATCTTTCTTTAACAAATCCGTCATCGGTTTTGCAATCAGGGAATAGTTTTTTATAAACTTTCTGAAATACCCTGTCAGCCCAAGGAAAGACTGCACAGTTTTTATATTGTTTGGTTTCTTGAAATTCGCTACAGCTTTAATCTTTTCTGGAGACGGTCTTACTTCGTTGTCACAAATAATGTATCCAAGATATTGGATTTCCCTCTTTAAAAAATGGCATTTCTTCCAATTAATCTCTAGACCGAATTCTTCGCTTCTTTTAAATACTTTCTCTAGCTTACTTATTCCTTCTTCTTCTGTTATCGAGGGTATGATTAAATCATCAAGGTACACTAGCAGTGTCCCATCGGTAATTAGATAGCTGAAGATATCGTTAATAAATCTTTGAAACACAGATGGCGCTGTACATAATCCATAAGGCATTCTTTGAAATTCGTACTGGCCTTGGGGTGTTACGAATGAAGTGTACTTTTGACTATCTTTGTGTACTTTCACATGTAAAAAGCCATTCTTCAGATCAAGGGACGTGAACATTTTGGCCTCCTTCAACTTGTCTATCTGGTCTTCTATTATAGGTAGGGGAAATCTTTCTTTAATTACCTTTTTATTTAATCGTCGATAATCTATACGCATTCTACGTGACCCATCTTTTTTATCAGCCAGAACTACAGGACGGGCGAAATCAGATTTGCTAGGTTTGATTATTCCTTTGTCTAACCATTCTTTTACTTGCATATTCACGGCATTCATTTCTAAGGGTGACAAACGTCGGGGATTCTGAAAAACTGGTTCTTCATCGGTAAGTATTATTTTCAATTCAACGTTACTTTCTTTCTTCTTTTCATTAGGTCTGTACTCTTCACACATCTTACGAATCTTTTCCGCGTATTTAGAATCTCCTATATCATATTCTTGTTCATTATCCTTTTCCTCCATTAGAAGTGTAAGATGCATAATCTTTTGTATAAAGACACCTTCAGGAGTGAAACACACTTCGAAATCTTTAAGGATAGGATTTCCAATCAGTAAAGTTACCGGTATCTCGTTGTCTTTTACAACATGAAACTTGACATCTGTGTAGTAATTGTCAATTTGAACATTGGCTGTAAACATTCCTTCAGTAAGAATTTGTTTTTCGGCTATTCCTGTTATACACGTTGATTCTGTTTTATAATCTTTAATTCCCTCTTTAACCTTCTCGAATTCTGATTTTGTTATGAGGTTAATATCACTTCCAGTATCTATTAAGGTAACAAATTCTTTACCATTAATCTTTATCTTTTTATAGGGTACTTTCTCTTCTTCACTTTTATTTCTAATTTTCAGCGTCTTCTTAGGTTTGCTTATACATTCAGTTGATTTGTGACCAAATTCATTGCATTTAAAGCATTTGACTCCCTTTGGACAGGTGGGCGATTGATGATCCAGTTCGCCACAGTTGTAACATCTTTTTACATGAGTCATCTTACGGGTTGAATGATGCCCATGTGATTGGCCAGACTGTGCCGATTTGTTAGGCACCTTCGTTCTAAAAGCACTGTAGATTTCTAACTTCCTGCGAAAATCTTTTATGTCTGTAGCGCCATATAAAATAACTTTATTGGTCTCTAGATCACGAATACCATCAATGACATACTCAATCAGCGCAGCGTCTTCAACCTTGCCATGAAGTGCTAATTCTTTCATAGACAGGAAATATTGTTGGTAAGTTTCATCGTTCTTCATCTTACGCGATGCAAGTTTCTTATGTATGATTGCGCTATTAATCTTGGGACCAAATTCTTCCTTAAGTGACTTTTTCAAACTCGCGTAGTCCTTTACTCTTCCCAAAGATCGTAAAAATAGCTTGGCAGTACCGTCTAAAAGTCTCTTTGCATAGACCAGCTTCTCGACTTTAGTCCACTTCATAATTTCGGCAGTATCTTCAAATTCATCAATAAATGTCTCAATAGGATAGGTGTCATCTCCGGTAAAAATGTTCATTGACTTCTCCAAGTCTTTAAATGAAATCTGTATATCTAACTCCTGCCCTTCATCTTCACTTTCTTTTACATCTTTCTTCGGCGGCATTTTGGTTGTCAAACTACTATTAGTCTTTCTTTTTCTAGTCGTGCAAAATGACAGCTTATTTGAACTCATTAAGTTTTCAGTCCTTAAAATAAATTTTCATATCCAAATTCCAAAACGTTGTAATAAATCTTCGAATCTTTAGTCTTCGTCTCGCCTCAAATTTTGGGCCATCCCGGATGAGCCCCCAAAGTTGTGGTGATATTTAAAGAATTTGAGACGAAACTTTCACTTTTATACTGCTTCTTTTATTTTCATTAAATCACAAAAAATACATTACATCTTACTATCTTGATTACAATGACATTTTTCTAAAGTGACATCTTACAATTTTATTTTCAGTTCAATAATCCAAGGAGGTCAATATTCTACAACAAACAATAAAAACAAACTACTCATTGCTAAATTATCCCACATGGCCGTCCTGATCATTCATCTGACCCAGATGAATCGTCTTCCTGCGAAATCCACGGCTTCATGAGATCAGCTGAGGTGGTTGTATTAATCGGGCCTTCGCTGATACCAATCTTCTTTACAACATAACGATCGTTTGAATTGCATTTAACAACTTCATAGGGTCCTAAGTACTTAGGACATAATTTACTCCCTTGTGAGAACTGTGTCTTTTTTATGGCTACCAAATCTCCAATATTAAAGGGTATTGCTGCCCCTCGCTTTTTATTATAGCTTTTTATGTTTTCTTCTTGTACTTTCTGTATAGATTCTTTGGCCTTCTTTCTAAGTTCTTCTCTTTTCTCGTTAAAATTCTGTATGCTTTCTTCTTCTATTAATTTCTGAAGTTCATCATCTTTATCTCTCATTTTAGTGCCAAAAAGCAGTTCAAATGGTGTCATTCTTATACTTCTTTGGTATATTCCATTCAAACATCGTTGTACTTTGGACACACGGCGATACCATTTAGTCGGGTCATCAGCACTTAGTTTGCTCAACACGGCTATGATAATCTGATGGATGCGCTCAACTTGGCCGTTTCCTCTGGGTTGTCCGGTGGTAATTGTATAGTGCGTTATATTCTCACTCTTACAATACTCCTGGAATTCTCTTGAAGTAAAAGCAGCGTTTCGATCAGTAAAAATTCTTTCAGGTGCTCCAAAGGTTTGTTGTTGTAGACTTAGTTTCTCTAAAGTCTCTTCCGTGGTTAAAGTCTTAACAGGATAAATCCACGTAAATTTCGTATAAGCATCCACGACGGTAAGGATGTATTTGTAACTCTTGTGAGTCGAAGTCATTGGTCCTAGATGATCCACATGGTATGTCGACAGTGGGACATTACCTTTGTCTATCGGGTGTAGGAATCCTTCTTTTTTACCTCTTTTGTGCGACATGAGAATGCATTCAATACAATTACTTATGACTTTTTTTATTTTTTCAGTTAAATTTTCAATGAAATATTCCCTATTAATCAGTTCTTCAGTTTTTAAAATTCCAAAATGTCCTTTTTCGTGATTTTTCCTGATTATCTCATACTGCATTTTCTTAGGCACAACAATCAATTTACTGCCATCTTTCTCTTTATATAGTATTTCGTTCTGTATGATATAATCCTTGTATTTTTCTGTTTCTAAAATTCTCTTAATCAGTCTCACATAGTCGTCTTCATTCTGTGCTTTCTTTAAACGAGCTGTAGTTTCAGTAAGTATCATACAGATAGAATATCTGCTCAGTGCGTCGGCGTGTCTCATTCGTGTTCCTGGTCTGTGTTCGATCTTGTAGTCGTATTCTTCTAGAAGCAGGGCCCAACGAGCGACTCTAGGTGGTAAGTCCCTTTTTTGTAGTGTCATAGTAAGAGCAGAGCAATCTGTAACTATTTTAAATTTTATCCCAAGAAGGTAAACTCGGAACTTCTTTATGGCAGCAACAATAGCTAAAATTTCTAAGTAATAACTATGGTATTTTCTTTCAGCTGGAGTTGTTTTTTTACTCATATAGTGCACGGGGTGAAATTGATTGTCTTTAGGGCTTCTTTGTAGAAGAACAGCTCCATAACCGTCAGTACTTGCGTCGGTGTGTAATTCTGTCTCTAAATCTGGATTGAATATTCGGAGAACTGGTGAGTTACACAATATTTGTTTCAATTCTATAAAAGCTTTCTCACACCTTTCATCAAAATTGAATACAGCATCTTTCTTTAACAAATCCGTCATCGGTTTTGCAATCAGGGAATAGTTTTTTATAAACTTTCTGACATACCCTGTCAGCCCAAGGAAAGACTGCACAGTTTTTATATTGTTTGGTTTCTTGAAATTCGCTACAGCTTTAATCTTTTCCGGAGACGGTTTTACTTCGTTGTCACAAATAATGTATCCAAGATATTGGATTTCCCTCTTTAAAAAATGGCATTTCTTCCAATTAAACTCTAGACCGAATTCTTCGCTTCTTTTAAATACTTTCTCTAGCTTACTTATTCCTTCTTCTTCTGTTATCGAGGGTATGATTAAATCATCAAGGTACACTAGCAGTGTCCCATCGGTAATTAGATAGCTGAAGATATCGTTAATAAATCTTTGAAACACAGATGGCGCTGTACATAATCCATAAGGCATTCTTTGAAATTCGTACTGGCCTTGGGGTGTTACGAATGAAGTGTACTTTTGACTATCTTTGTGTACTTTCACATGTAAAAAGCCATTCTTCAGATCAAGGGACGTGAACATTTTGGCCTCCTTCAACTTGTCTATCTGGTCTTCTATTTTTTAAATATATATATATATATATATATATATATATATATATATATATATATATATATATATCATCATCATCATCATCATTACAGCCTTTCACAAGTCCACTGCTGAACATAGGCCTCCCCCAAGTAATGCCACAAAGCACGGTCCTGAGCCACCTGCATCCATCGACTTCCTGCATGTCTTACCAGGTCGTCACTCCATCTAGTGGGGGGTCGCCCTACACTACGCCTACCGGTACGAGGCTGCCACTCGAGAACCTTTCTTCCCCATCGGTTATCGGTTCTTCGAGCTATATGGCCGGCCCATTGCCACTTCAGCTTACTAATCCGTTGGGCTATGTCGGTCGCTCCGGTTTTACTGCGGATATCCTCATTTCTGAGTCTATCACGCAGAGAAACTCCGAGCATAGCCCTCTCCATAGCTTGCTGAGCGACCTTAAGCGTCCTCATACGGCCAGCAGTGAAGGACCACGTCTCAGATCCATAAGTCATCACTGGCAACACGCACTGGTTGTACAATCTAGTTTTTAGAGATTGAGGTATACCTGACGAAAAGATATGTCGTAATTTCCCGAACGCTGCCCAGCCGAGTTGAATCCGTCGATTGACCTCTCGGTCGAAGTTGGACTTACCTAGTCGGACTATTTGTCCCAGGTAAACGTACTCGTCAACAACTTCGAGCATAGTGCTCCCAACAACTACCGGCATAGGTGTGACATGGACATTGAACATGATCTTTGTTTTGTCCATGTTCATCTTAAGACCTATCCGTTGGGAGGCACTATTGAGGTCATTGAGCATAGTGCTTAAGTCCTCCAGCGATTCTGCCATAAGGACTATATCGTCGGCAAATCGAAGGTGAGTGATGTACTCGCCATTGATGTCAATACCGTATCCTTTCCAGTCCAGTAGCTTGAAAACGTCTTCCAATGCAGCGGTGAAGAGTTTCGGGGATATAACGTCACCCTGTCTTACACCTCTCTGCAGTTGGATAGGTTTCGAGCTCTGGTTCTGTACTCGGATAGCCATCGTAGCCCTACTGTACAAACACTTCAGCACTTCGATATACCGACAGTCAACTTGGCACCGCTGAAGGGACTGTAGCACCGCCCAAATTTCGACGGAATCAAAGGCTTTCTCATAGTCCACATACGCCAGGCAAAGTGGCAGATTGTACTCTTCAGTCTTCTGTACAATCTGCCGCAGGGTATGTATGTGGTCTATGGTACTGAAGCCTTTTCGGAAACCGGCTTGTTCGGGAGGCTGGAAGTCGTCAAGTCTGCGTGCGAGACGATTCGTAATGACTCTCGAAAACAGCACGTAGACGCGGCTCAGAAGGGAAATCGGTCTGTAGTTCTTTAAGAGAGCGTTGTCGCCTTTCTTAAAGAACAAGACCACCGCACTTCTGCTCCACGCCTCTGGAGTAGTGCCACCATGGAGGACGGAATTGAAGAGCTTCTGAAGGACTACAAGTACCGGTGTTCCACCCGCTTTCAGAAGCTCCGCTGTAATTCCATCCTCGCCTGGGGCCCTGCCGTTTTTAAGGTGCTGGAGAGCCATTCTAATCTCGCTTAGACTGACGTCCGGGATATCATCGGAATAGTGTCGGATAAGACTTGCTCTTGGATCGTTACTCACACTTGCGTGTGGCTCCAACGATGATGTGTACAGCTGCCCATAGAACCTCTCAATCTCACTCAAAATCTCAGGTGTCCCGGAAACGATGTTGCCACACTCAGTCTTCAGCTTTGACAGTTGGCTCTTTCTGGCAGACAGATCTCTGGCAAAGACTTTGGAGCCCTGGTTCCGCTCGATCGCTTCTTTAATACGAGAAGTATTAAAGTTGCGTAAGTCTCGCCGCATGCATTTGGAGATCTGTCTGTTCAGTTGCCTGTATGCTGTCAAATCTGTTGACGATTGCAGCCTCATCTCCCGTCTAACAGCCATGAGATTAAGAGTGTGATCGGAGAGTTTTTGTGTTCTTCTGCGGCGGGTCTTGCAGAACTTAGCTCCGACCGCATGGACAGTTTCCACGAGCTTGTCGTTCATATCGTCCACTGCATTGCAATCTTCTAGGCACTGGAAGCGGTTACGTAACTCGAGCTGAAAGGTTTCGGGATTCTGGATTAGAGCACGAGGGGGACGGAGCGTTGACTTCATTAGACGAGACCTCTCCAACTTAACGTTTAGGTTCAGTGTGCCTCTAACCATTCGGTGATCGCTGCCAGTTTTCACCCTTGCGATCACTGAGACATCACTGAACAGTTGGCGTCTGGTCGTCATAATGAAGTCAATCTCATTTTTTGTCGAACCGTCGGGGCTCGACCAGGTCCACTTCCTGTGGGGCCGCTTCTGGAAGAAAGAGTTCATCATAAAGAGTCCCTCTTTCTCCATAAAGTCGGCCAGCTGCTGGCCCCTTCGGTTCCGTTGCCCTACTCCAAATTTCCCTACCTTCAGCTCACCGCTTTCTCTTGTGCCTAGTTTTGCGTTGAAGTCTCCCATCAACACCGTGTAGTGGGTTTTTGAGGAATGTATGGCTCTGGAAATATCCTCATACATTTCCTCCACCTCCTCATCGGGGTGTGCCGAGGTTGGTGCGTAAACCTGAATGACCTTCAGCGAATACCGTTTGGTGATTCTGAGTATCAGGTACGCGACCCTCGTCGACACACTCCCAATCTTTACAACGTTGTTGACGAGAGACTTGTGGACGATAAATCCGACACTTCCTTGGGACAGATGGTCGCCCTCCCGGTGATAGAACAAGTTGCCGGACTCGAGGATTGCCGTGTCCTCCCCCTCTCTTCGGACCTCGGATAATCCAATAATATATATATATATATATATATATATATATATATATATATATATATATATATATATATATATGTATATATATATATATATATATATATATATATATATATATATATATATATATATATATATAATTACGTTAGGAATTAACCAAGAAAACTACGTAGGATTACAGGGGGCAATTAGGTACACCATTTAAATAGAAAATTTTAAAGGAAAAGGCCAATTTTCAGCCGTGCTATAGATGAATACGTGTTTTATTGATGAATTCACGTAAATAAGAGATTGAAAATATGAAAATTATATATATAACGTTAGGAATTAACCAAGATAACTATATAGAGTAACAAGGAGCAATTGGTTACACTATTTAAATAGAAAATTTGAAAGGAAAAGGCCAATTTTCAGCCGTGCTATTGATGAATACGTAATTTTATTGATGAATTCACGTAAATAAGAAACTGAAAATATGAAAATTAAATATATAACGTTAAGGATTAACCAAGAAAACTGTAAAAGGTTACGGGGGGCAGTTAGTTACACTATTTAAAAAAAAATTTAAATAGAAAAGGCCACTTTTCAGCCGAGTTATAGATGAATACCTGTTTTTATTGATGAATTCACGTAAATAAGAGACTGAAAATATGAAAATTATATATATAACGTTAAGAATTAACCAAGAAAACTGTATAGGATTACGGGGGGCAGTTAGTTACACTATTTAAATAGAAAATTTAAAAGGAAAAGGCCACTTTTCAGCCGAGTTAAAGATGAATACGTGTTTTTATTGATAAATTCACGTAAATAAGAGACTGAAAACATGAAAATTATATATATAATTACGTTAGGACTTAACCAAGAAAACTGCATAGGATTACAGGGAGCAATTAGTTACACTATTTAAATAGAAAATTTTAAAGGAAAAGGCCAATTTTCAGCCGTGCTATAGATGAATACGTGTTTTTATTGATGAATTCACGTAAATAAGAGATTGAAAATATGAAAATTATATATATATATATATATATATATATATATATATATATATACAACGTTAGGAATTAACCAAGATAACTATATAGAGTAACAAGGAGCAATTGGTTACACTATTTAAATAGAAAATTTAAAAGGAAAAGGCCAATTTTCAGCCGTGCTATTGATGAATACGTAATTTTATTGATGAATTCACGTAAATAAGAAACTGAAAATATGAAAATTAAATATATAACGTTAAGAATTAACCAAGAAAACTGTAAAAGGTTACGGGGGGCAGTTAGTTACACTATTTAAATAAAAATTTAAATAGAAAAGGCCACTTTTCTGCCGAGTTATAGATGAATAAGTGTTTTTATTGATGAATTTACGTAAATAAGAGACTGAAAATATGAAAATTATATATATAACGTTAAGAATTAACCAAGAAAACTGTATAGGATTACGGGGGCAGTTAGTTACAATATTTAAATAGAAAATTTAAAAGGAAAAGGCCACTTTTCAGCCGAGTTAAAGATGGATACGTGTTTTTATTGATAAATTCACGTAAATAAGAATTAACCAAGAAAACTACATAGGATTACAGGGAGCAATTAGTTACACTATTTAAATAGAAAATTTTAAAGGAAAAGGCCAATTTTCAGCCGTGCTATAGATGAATACCTGTTTTTATTGATGAATTCACGTAAATAAGAGACTGAAAATATGAAAATTATATATATAACGTTAAGAATTAACCAAGAAAACTGTATAGGATTACGGGGGGCAGTTAGTTACACTATTTAAATAGAAAATTTAAAAGGAAAAGGTCACTTTTCAGCCGAGTTAAAGATGAATACGTGTTTTTATTGATAAATTCACGTAAATAAGAGACTGAAAATATGAAAATTATATATATAATTACGTTAGGAATTAACCAAGAAAACTACATAGGATTACAGGGAGGAATTAGTTACACTATTTAAATAGAAAATTTTAAAGGAAAAGGCCAATTTTCAGCCGTGCTATAGATGAATACGTGTTTTTATTGATGAATTCACGTAAATAAGAGATTGAAAATATGAAAATTATATATATAACGTTAGGAATTAACCAAGATAACTATATAGAGTAACAAGGAGCAATTGGTTACACTATTTAAATAGAAAATTTAAAAGGAAAAGGCCAATTTTCAGCCGTGCTATAGATGAATACGTGTTTTTATTGATGAATTCACGTAAAAAAGAGACTGAAAATATGAAAATTATATAAATATAACGTTAAGAATTAACCAAGCAAACTGTAAAGGATTACGGAGGCCAGTTAGTTACACTATTAAAATGGAAAATTTAAAAGGAAAAGGCCACTTTTCAGCCGAGTTAAAGATGAATACCTGTTTTTATTGATAAATTCAAGTATAAGAGACTGAAAATATGAAAATTATATGTATAATTACGTTAGGAATTAACCAAGAAAACTACGAAGGATTACAGAAAGCAATTAGTTGCACTATTTAAATAGAAAATTTTAAAGGAAAAGGCCAATTTTTAGCCGTGCTATAGATGAATACCTGTTTTTATTGATGAATTCACGTAAATTAGAGACTGAAAATATGAAAATTATATATATAACGTTAAGAATTAACCAAGAAAACTGTATAGGATTATGGAGGCCAGTTAGTTACACTATTAAAATAGAAAATTTAAAAGGAAAAGGCCACTTTTCAGCCGAGTTAAAGATGAATACGTGTTTTTATTGATAAATTCACGTAAATAAGAGACTGAAAATATGAAAATTATATATATAATTACGTTAGGAATTAACCGAGAAAACTACATAGGATTACAGGGAGCAATTAGTTACACTATTTAAATAGAAAATTTTAAAGGAAAAGGCCAATTTTCAGCCGTGCTATAGATGAATACCTGTTTTTATTGATGAATTCACGTAAATAAGATATTGAAAATATGAAAATTATATATATAACGTTAGGAATTAACCAAGATAACTACATAGAGTAACAAGGAGCAATTGGTTACACTATTTAAATAGAAAATTTAAAAGGAAAAGGCCAATTTTCAGCCGTGCTATTGATGAATACGTAATTTAATTGATGAATTCACGTAAATAAGAGACTGAAAATATGAAAATTAAGTATATAACGTTAGGAATTAACCAAGAAAACTGTAAAGGGTTACGGGGAACATTTAGTTACACTATTTAAATAAAAAATTTAAATAGAAAAGGCCACTTTTCTGCCGAGTTATAGATGAATAAGTGTTTTTATTGATGAATTTACGTAAATAAGAGACTGAAAATATGAAAATTATATATATATATATATATATATATATATATATATATATATATATATATATATATATATATATATATATATATATATATATATATATATATATATATATATATAATTACGTTAGGAATTAACCAAGAAAACTACGTAGGATTACAGGGGGCAATTAGTTACACTATTTAAATAGAAAATTTTAAAGGAAAGGGCCAATTTTCAGCCGTGCTATAGATGAATACGTGTTTTTATTGATGAATTCACGTAAAAAAGAGACTGAAAATATGAAAATTATATATATAACGTTAAGAATTAACCAAAAAAACTGTAAAGGATTACGGAGGCCAGTTAGTTACACTATTAAAATAGAAAATTTTAAAGGAAAAGGCCAATTTTCAGCCGTGCTATAGATGAATACGTGTTTTTATTGATGAATTCACGTAGATAAGAGATTGAAAATATGAAAATTATATATATAACGTTAGCAATTAACCAGGATAACTATATAGAGTAACAAGGATTAATTAGTTACACTATTTAAATAGAAAATTTAAAAGGAAAAGGCCACTTTTCAGCCGAGTTATTGATGAATACCTGTTTTTATTGATGAATTCACGTAAATAAGAGAATGAAAATATGAAAATTATATATATAACGTTAAGAATTAACCAAGAAAACTGTAAAGGATTACGGAGGCCAGTTAGTTACACTATTAAAATAGAAAATTTTAAAGGAAAAGGCCAATTTTCAGCCGTGCTATAGATGAATACGTGTTTTTATTGATGAATTCACGTAGATAAGAGAATGAAAATTATATATATAACGTTAGGAATTAACCAGGATAACTATTTAGAGTAACAAGGAGCAATTGGTTACACTATTTAAATAGAAAATTTAAAAGGAAAAGGCCAATTTTCAGCCGTGCTATTGATGAATACGTAATTTTGTTGATGAATTCACGTAAATAAGAGATTGAAAATATGAAAATTAAATATATAACGTTAAGAATTAACCAAGAAAACTGTAAAAGGTTAGGGGGGCAGTTAGTAACACTATTTAAATAAAAAATTTAAATAGAAAAGGCTACTTTTCAGCCGAGTTATAGATGAATACCTGTTTTTATTGATGAATTCACGTAAATAAGAGACTGAAAATATGAAAGTTATATATATAATGTTAAGAATTAACCAAGAAAACTGTATAGGATTACGGGGGGCAGTTAGTTACACTATTTAAATAGAAAATTTAAAAGGAAAAGGCCACTTTTCAGCCGAGTTATCGATGAATACCTGTTTTTATTGATGAATTCACGTAAATAAGAGACTGAAAATATGAAAATTATATATATATATATATATATATATATATATATATATATATATATATATGTATATATATATATGTATATATATATATATATATATATATATATATGTATATATATATATATATATATATATATATATATATATATATATATATATATATATATATATATATATATATATGTATATATATATATATATATATATATATATATATATATATATATATATATACATATATATATAATTTTCATACGAAATTACGATTATGGGAAAACGAATTATGTGGAAATCAATATTTTAGCGGTAGAAATTTACTATAAAAACTATAGATAAATACGGGGGGCGTTTAAATACACTACTAACAAAGAAAATTTGAACGGAAAAGGCCACTTTTCAGCCGAGTTATAGAAGAATACTTGTTTTTATTGATGAATTCACGTAAATAAGAGACTGAAAATATGAAAATTATATATATAATTACGTTAGGAATTAACCAAGAAAACCCTATAGAATTAAGGGGGGCAATTAGGTACACTATTTAAATAGAAAATTTTTAAGGGAAAGGCCAATTTTCAGCCGTGCTCTAGATGAATACGTGTTTTTATTGATGAATTCACGTAAATAAGAGACAGAAAATATGAAAATTATATATATAACGTAAGGAATTAACCAAGAAAACTATATAGGATTACGATGATCAATTAGTAACACTATTTAAATAGAAAATTAAAAAGAAAAAGGCCTATTTTCAGCCGTGCTATAGATGAGTACGTGTTTTTATTGAAGAATTTAAGTAATAAATAGAATGAAAATATGAAAATTAAATATATAACGTTACGAATTTAATGAGAAAACTATAAGGAAATGTGGGGAGCAATTAACTACACAATTTAAAGAAGATTTGAACGAAATATACCAATTTTTAGAAAAGTTATTATCGAATTTATAGTTGAATTTATGTGATTGTATTGATTGACCACTATACCTCGGTTTAGGTAAATAATGATTTTTTCCAGTTAGTATGTTTTATAAATCAAATAAGTGTGCAGATGGTAGTTTCTACACTAGCCGGACCCAATAAAAGCAAAATAAGCGAAAGAAATGAAGATTTGAAAAATTTTAGAAAATTACGATTATGGGAAAACGAATTATGTGGAAATCAATATTTTAGCGGTAGAAATTTATTATAAAAACTATAGATAAATACGGGGGGCGGTTAAATACACTATTAACAAAGAAAATTTAAACGGAAAAGGCCACTTTTCAGCCGAGTTATAGATGAATACCTGTTTTTATTGATGAATTCACGTAAAAAAGAGACTGAAAATATGAAAATTATATATGTATATAACGTTAAGAATTAACCAAGAAAACTGTGTAGGATTACGGGGGGCAGTTAGTTACACTATTTAAATAGAAAATTTAAAAGGAAAAGGCCACTTTTCAGCCGAGTTATAGATGAATACCTGTTTTTATTGATGAATTCACGTAAATTAGAGACTGAAAATATGAAAATTATATACATAACGTTAAGAATTAACCAAGAAAACTGTATAGGATTACGGAGGCCAGTTAGTTACACTATTAAAATAGAAAATTTAAAAGGAAAAGGCCACTTTTCAGCCGAGTTATAGATGAATACCTGTTTTTATTGATGAATTCACGTAAATAAGAGACTGAAAATATGAAAATTATATATATAACGTTAGGAATTAACCAAGAAAACTATATAGGGTTACAAGGAGCAATTGGTTACACCATTAAAATAGAAAATTTAGAAGGAAAAGGCCACTTTTCAGCCGAGTTATAGAAGAATACGTGTTTTTATTGATGAATTTAAGTAAGAAATTGAGTGAAAATATGAAAATTAAATATATAACGTTACGAATTTACTGAGAAAACTATAAGAAAATGTAGGGAGCAATTAACTTCGCAATTTAAAGAAGATTTGAACGAAATATACCAATTTTTAGAAAAGTTACTAGCGAATTTATAGTTGAATTTATGTGATTGTATTGATTGACCACTATACCTCGGTTTAGGTAAATAGTGATTTTTTCCAGTTTTATTTTTATAGCAAATAAGATTGCAGGTGGGTTTTTTCTACATTAGACGGACCTAATAAAAGCAAAAAGAGCGAAAGAAATGGAGATTTGAAAAATTTGAAAAATTTTAGGAAATTACGATTATGGGAAAACGAATTATGTGGAAATCAATATTTTAGCGGTAGAAATTTATTATAAAAACTATAGATAAATACGGGGGGCGGTTAAATACACTACTAACAAAGAAAATTTGAACGGAAAAGGCCACTTTTCACCCGAGTTATAGATGAATACCTGTTTTTATTGATGAATTCACGTAAATAAGAGACTGAATATATGAAAATTATATATATAACGTTAAGAATTAACAAAGAAAACTGTATAGGAGTACGGGGGGCAGTTAGTTTCACTATTTAAATAGAAAATTTAAAAGAAAAAGCCCACTTTTCAGCCGAGTTAAAGATGAATACGTGTTTTGATTGATAAATTCACATAAATAAGAGACTGAAAATATGAAAATTATATATATATATATATATATCGCTGCTTTGCACGAATAAACGCACAAACCAAAATATTGAAAATACTGGTTTATAACACAATCACTTGTAAAATAGTCCGTATTTTATGGTCAGTAAGACTCACATTCATAATGGCAAAACTGACGTAGTGGCGCGTAAAAATGTCGTTATGTGATTGGTTGATTTATCACGCCATATTTGTGCAACAGTCGACGATCGCCAGTTGCTATTATTGTTTTCGCGTGTCCACATCAAAACTTTCGGGAATAATAGCACATTACCAAATAATCGTGTGTTTAAATTTTAAAGTTTAGTAATATTTTCTGCAATATTCATTCATTTCGAGTTGATTGATTATTTAAGTTGAAATTGTGACTGTTTTCGATCATTTTTTTGTTAAAAAGTGCTGCATTTAGTGCTACAACATACTTCACGAAAAAGTAAGTTATGAAAATAATACTTATTAAGTTTTATTTGTTTCTTCAAGATAGAAACAAAAAATCTTTTTACATGTTTATAAAATAGGTTATTATTGCTTAAAAATAAAGCTAAACAATTTAGAACCGAAAGCAAGTTAAGTTACTTTTAACGATACAATGTAATTATAACGTGTTTTGGTATTTTTTTGCTGCCTCTTGCGTGGCTTATTTAACCGCGACGTCCCGGGTTCGAATCCTGGTTCAAACAGCAAACGGGGTAATCGTCATTTCTTATTTAGAACATTCTTAATTTAGCAACTCGGCGCTAGAAATTATGCCGATGAACATTAGAAAAACATAGCCGGCTTCGGGTATTACAGGCATGATGCTATGTTGTGTTATGTTGTAGTACGATAGGACTGAACGGTATGGTGTGGCATGGCATGGTGTGGTATGGAGTGGTGTGGTGTGGTGTGTTGTATTGTGATGTTGTTCTGGCATGACATGCCATGGTATAGTATGACGTGGTTCGTTATTTTATGAAATGTTCTTATTATTTACAGTGCCGAATCCCCGTACCCTACAAATAATCCGGAATCTCAAACAAGATAGTAAATCTATTATACAGAATGAAATACCTACGAATTCAACTTCCATACAATTTACTGAAAAGGAACAGTTCATTTTATCTCCCAAGCCTAACGATAATATTGAAAATAAAGATTTATCTAATGTTAGTGAAGACATTTGCTCAGATGATAGTGTGAAGGATCCTGACTATGTAGATATCGATACACCCTGTTCTACAAAGAGGTCTCTTTTGAAAAATAAAAATCGAGAAGTTTTTAAAAATTTGTTGAAAGGAGTAGATTTAAATGAAAAACAATATGACAATTTCAGTAACGATGTTTTCACCATAAACCAAACGAGTTCACCTATACCTATGCCGATAGCCCCTATGCAAACAGAATCTAGTAGCAGCTCAAGCGATGGATCTGGTTCATCCAGCTCAAGGGATGGATCTAGTTCCTCAGATTCCGAGAGTTCATCAGACGATGAATTGAATAATGAACGTTTAACAGCAGTGGTTCAGTCTAGGGTAGACAATTACATATTTCCTACAAGAGCTAACTGCATCGAAGAAGATATTTCTCGCAATGATTCGATTGAGCCAGTAGCTTCAACTTCACGTTCTACACCTCTAACTTCTTTAGAACTTACTGCTGATAACAATTCTACATATCTTGGTTGTAACGATAATATCAGCTCAAATAAAGGACGGGAAAGAAAATCTACACCCAATAACTGTTTGCGTAACAAGGCAAAAATCCTAAGAAACTGTGGTAAGTCCTATATATCCAATTCTAAAAAGGGAAAAACCGTTGTGCCTGCGAAGTCTCTCAAAACACCGTGTACTGATAAAAGCAAACAAAAATGTACACAAAACATTACAGAATCACAGCGCAAAGAAATTTTTGCTTTTGGGGCATGGGAGATGTGCAAAGGCAACGGGAGTTTATTTTACGCCATCTTTCCGTCATTCAACCACGATACTCATACAAGATGCATAACAGTAACCGAGAGAAAAACAACGCTTTTTATTTGACCATTGATAATGAGAGAATTCGAGTGTGTAATGTATTTTTTAAAGCTACGCTAGACATAACTGATGTCTTTATCCGAACTGTTATTCAAAAGAAGCAGAATTCAAGTGGCATGTTAGATTTGGATAATCGTGGCAAACACAGTCAACATTTCCATTTAGATCCGGCTATTAAAGAAAGTGTAATTCAACACATCAACTCAATTCCAAAATTGAAAGTCACTACTGTCGTGCAGACACAAAAAAGCTTTATATTGATGGTGGGAAAACTGTAGCAGACTTACATAGGGATTATGAACTCGTCTGTCAGTCAAAAAGTCTACCAAGTGCCAATTACCTTATGTATTAAAGGATCTTCAACAACGAGTTCAACATTAGCTTTTTCCAAAAAAGATCAGTGTGAGGATTGTACATCATACAGTAATGCCACAGAAAATGATAAGGTAGAACTGAAAGAAAATTTTGATAGGCATTTAAAAGAGAAGGATTCGTCAAGGCAAAATAAAGAAGATGACAAAAAATTTACTCCTGATAATTGTATTGTAGCAGTTTATGATCTTCAGGCTGCAATGCCTTGTCCTAGAGGAGATGCATCAAACTTTTATTACGTATCAAAATTAAATACGTATAATTTCACAATATGCGATATCAAATCTAAAGACACTGCATGTTATGTCTGGTATGAAGGTGAAGCTAAACGCGGTGCTATAGAAATAGGATCTTGTTTGCTTAAATACATACAGAATTTAAAGTTTAAAGCTGAAGAACTGGACTCAAAATTAGATACAGTTTTTTATTCCGACAATTGCTGTGGCCAGCAAAAGAACCAGTACATAATAGCTCTTTATGTATATGCAGTTTACCATCTCGATTTTATTAATTCAATAACCCACAAATACTTAATGAAAGGGCACACTCAAAATGAGGGTGATAATGTCCACTCCCTTATTGAAAGAGGAGTAGGTAAAGCTCTAAAGTCTGGACCCATATATACACCTGACCAGTATGTGCACATTATAAGAAATGCAAAAAAATCTGGTAAAGCCTATCAAGTAAATGAATTAATACACGAAGATTTTTTTGATATAAAAGCGTTGGCTTCATCGATAGGCAAAAATTTATCTAAGAATATGGACAAAGAAACGTTAAAGCTAGGAGACGTCAAAATTTTAAAGGTGGAATCTAATGACTCTAATTACTGTTTTTCCTATAAAACATCGTACGAGGACACAGAGTTTAAAACAGTCATGATAGATAAAATTGGTAAGACAAGAAACACTGCCAATAATATCACTGTTAAAAAGGCATACAGAGAAAAAATCCCAATATGTGAGAAGAAGAAGAAGGGTTTGCTAGACCTTATTAGGAAAAATATTGTACCAAGATTTTATAAACCGTTTTTTGAGAATCTCTAATTTTTATTAATAAGTATACCTGAAGAAGACTGATTATGCGGTAGCTGTCCAATGTTTGATAGATTTTTTTGTTTATTGTTTTTAATTAACCGAATTATTTTTAAGATAAGCACAAGTTTGTTATTTTTTTATGTATAAGCATGGTTCATCATGTTCCTAATTATTTTTAGTTTGTTGATTTTTTTATGTTTATGGTTCATAATGTTCCTAAATATTTTTGAAAAGCAAAACTTTGTTAGAATTTTATTTATGTTCATGGTTCATAATGTTATTTTTCCTAATTACTTTTAAGAAGCGTATTAGATAGGTATTGTTGGTTCGATTTCTTTAATGTTTGTGATTCCTAATATTTTAATGTTAACGTGATCATTTTAATCTGCGTACTGGTAGCTTGATGACAGTAATAGACATACTGCAAATTGTTATAAAATGTGGACTATAATAATATTAAATAATAAATTATAAATAAATAATAATAAAAATACTTTTCTACAGGTTTGTTTAATCTCTAAATATGATAAACAGAAATGTGTTACTCCACAGAAAAAATCGTTCTGAAGGCTTCAGCATAAAACAAATAAATTGATTTGTGTTTGAACACACTTTTCATTAATATTATCTTTATCATAATTGTGTCATTATTAATTTTTTTTAATATCTAATAGATCATATTACCAGTTATGCCATTGTAAAACTAAAATTGAGAACTATTCATTTGTATTATTTTGATTTATGTTCCTATTCATGATAATATACCAAAACTCATTTTGTATCAAGTCGAATAAGTTATAGTTTTTAATTACTAATTAAGGTATTCGCAGCTCAAAACCTGAATTTTTTGATTACAATCAAAACCTTGATTAATATACTTTCGATTTATATATTCTACTCTTCTAATGATTAAAAACATGAAAAGTTATGACAGTAAATATTTTGTTTAATTTTCAAGTAGATACCCTGTAAAATGTGTGTTTTTGATTTTGCGGTTATTCGTGCAAAGCAGCGATATATATATATATATATATATATATATATATATATATATATATATATATATATATATATATATATAACGTTAGGAATTAACCAAGAAAACTATATAGGCTTACGGGGATCAATAAGTTACACTATTTAAATAGAAAATTTAAAAGAAAAAGGCCTATTTTCAGCCGTGCTATAGATGAATACGTGTTTTTATTGATGAATTTAAGTAAGAAATAGACTGAAAATATGAAAATTAAATATATAATGTTACGAATTTACTGAGAAAACTATAAGGAAATGTGGGAAGCAATTAACTTTACAATTTAAAGTTGATTTGAACGAAATATACCAATTTTTAGAAAAGTTATTATCGAATTTATAGTTGAATTTATGTGATTGTATTGATTGACCACTATACCTCGGTTTAGGTAAATAGTGATTTTTTCCAGTTAGTATGTTTTATAAAGCAAATAAGTGTGCAGATGGTAGTTTCTACACTAGCCGGACCCAATAAAAGCAAAATAAGCGAAAGAAATGAAGATTTGAAAAATTTTAAAAATTTTAGGAAATTACGATTATGGGAAAACGAATTATGTGGAAATCAATATTTTAGCGGTAGAAATTTATTATAAAAACTATAGATAAATACGGGGGGCGGTTAAATACACTATTAACAAAGAAAATTTAAACGGAAAAGGCCACTTTTCAGCCGAGTTATAGATGAATACCTGTTTTTATTGATGAATTCACGTAAATAAGAGACTGAAAATATGAAAATTATATATATAAGGTTAAGAATTAACTAAGAAAACTGTATAGGATTACGGAGGGCAGTTAGTTACACTATTTAAGTAGAAAGTTTAAAAGGAAAAGGACACTTTTCAGCCAAGTTATAGATGAATACGTGTTTTTATTGATGTATTCACGTAAATAAGAGACTGAAAATATCAAAATTATATATATAATTACGTAAGGAATTAACCAGGAAAACTATAAAGGATTACAGGGGGCAATTAGTTACACTATTTAAATAGAAAATTTTAAAGGAAAAGGCCAATTTTCAGCCGTGCTATAGATGAATACGTGTTTTTATTGATGAATTCACGTAAAAAAGAGACTGAAAATATGAAAATTATATATATAACGTTAAGAATTAACCAAGAAAACTGTAAAGGATTACGGAGGCCAGTTAGTTACACTATTAAAATAGAAAATTTAAAAGGAAAAGTAAAGTAAAAAAGTAAAATATACTTTATTGTACACCAAGGAACATATTACATTATTTATATATTTAAAGGGACATTGGTACAACAGGCGGCCTTATCGCTAAAACAGCGATCTCTTCCAGGCAACCTTAGGGCAGAGGATACTATTTTAAAGATAGCGGAAGGGGTGTACAGAATATGAGAAATAAAGATAAATAGAAGAACATAAATGATTAAAGAAAAAGAAAAAAAAATGAATGACGACAGGTAGTAACTTAAGAGGAAAGGTAATAAAGTTTTAATTTATTTTTAAATATAGGAAGAGATTTAGATTTTTTAATATGTAAGGGGAGAGAATTCCATAGTCGTATAGCGGTAACCGTAAAAGAATTAGAATAGAAGAAAGAGGAATGTCTAGGGATACTTAGAAGGAGATTATTTTGAGATCGTAAACTACTTAAATATATAAATCGGTCTTTCAAATAAGAAGGAGTGGTCGGATTGAACAGAATGCAGTAAAGAAGATGAAGAATGTGAGTATTCCTGCGAAGACGAATCGGGAGCCACTTGAGCTTATGGCGGAATTCGGATATGTGGTCATACTTTCGTAACCCAAATATAAACCTTATGCAATAATTTTGAAGTAGGTCAAGATAACAAGTGTCCGCGTAGTCAAGGATCGGTAAAAGAAGAGACTGAGCCAGCGCAACTTTAGTAGGAATGGGGAGAACATTGCATAATCTTCGAAGTGAACCAACTGCGGCAAACATTTTTTTACTTATTTCACTAACTTGCGGTCCCCAAGACAAAGTCTGATCGAACATAATGCCTAAATTCTTAACTTTGTCACTGTATGGGATAAGTGTCCCATCGAATATGATTGGCGGGAGCAGCGACAAAGTTAACCGAGAGATTAATTTCGAACTCCCAATAATAATGGCTTGAGTCTTCAGTGGATTAACTTTAAGCCCAAATGAATTACACCAATGAGAAATACGAATAAGATCTCCATTAATTAATCTAATTGTATCGGGGAGATCCACAATCTTACATTGAGAGTAGATTTGTAAATCGTCTGCATATAGGTGGTAAAGAGTAGTTATGTGGGAACAGATCGAATTGATGAAAATAGAGAACAATAGAGGAGACAACACGCCACCTTGTGGGACGCCAGCTTTGACAGCAGACCAGTCAGAAAACGTGTCTTGAATTTGTACACGTTGCCGGCGCCCTTGCAAGTAACTATGAAACCAACCAATTACTTCAGGAGATATGTTAAGAGAACTTAGGACAGCGAGTAAAACATCAAAGTCTACAGTATTGAAGGCATTACTAAAGTCAAGCAATGTCAATACTGTAACCTGCTGACTATCCATGCTCAGGCGAATATCATCAGTGATTCTAACCAAAGCCGTAGTCGTACTATGACCGGGACGGAAACCAGATTGGAATGAATTCAAAAGGTTATGATTGGACAGGACAGGATTTGGACAGGACAGGAAAAGGCCACTTTTCAGCCGAGTTAAAGATGAATACGTGTTTTTATTGATAAATTCACGTATAAGAGACTGAAAATATGAAAATTATATATGTAATTACGTTAGGAATTAACCAAGAAAACTACATAGGATTACAGAAAGCAATTAGTTACACTATTTAAATGGAAAATTTTAAAGGAAAAGGCCAATTTTCAGCCGTGCTATAGATGAATACGTGTTTTTATTGATGAATTCACGTAGATAAGAGATTGAAAATATGAAAATTATATATATAACGTTAGGAATTAACCAGGATAACTATATAGAGTAACAAGGAGCAATTGGTTACACTATTTAAATAGAAAATTTAAAAGAAAAAGGCCAATTTTCAGCCGTGCTATTGATGAATACGTAATTTTATTGATGAATTCACGTAAATAAGAGACTGAAAATATGAAAATTAAATATATAACGTTAAGAATTAACCAAGAAAACTGTAAAGGGTTACGGAGGGCAGTTAGTTACACTATTTAAATAAAAAATTTAAATAGAAAAGGCCACTTTTCAGCCGAGTTATAGATGAATACCTGTTTTTATTGATGAATTCACGTAAATAAGAGACTGAAAATATGAAAATTATATATATAACGTTAAAAATTAACCAAGAAAACTGAATAGGATTACGGGGGGCAGTTAGTTACACTATTTAAATAGAAAATTTAAAAGGAAAAGGCCACTTTTCAGCCGAGTTATCGATGAATACCTGTTTTTATTGATGAATTCACGTAAATAAGAGACTGAAAATATGAAAATTTTATACATAAAGTTAAGAATTAACCAAGAAAACTGTATAGGATTACGGAGGCCAGTTAGTTACACTATTAAAATAGAAAATTTAAAAAGAAAAGGCCACTTTTCAGCCGAGTTATAGATGAATAAGTGTTTTTATTGATGAATTCACGTAAATAAGAGACTGAAAATATGAAAATTATATATATATATATTTATATTTATATATATATATATATATATATATATATATATATATATATATATATATATATATATATATATATATATATATATATATATATATATATATATATATATATATATATATATAATTACGTTAGGAATTAACCAAGAAAACTATGTAGGATTACAGGGGGCAATTAGGTACACCATTTAAATAGAAAATTTTAGAGGGAAAAGGCCAATTTTCAGCCGTGCTATAGATGAATACGTGTTTTTATTGATGAATTCACGTAAATAGGAGACTGAAAATATGAAAATTATATATATAACGTCAGGAATTAACCAAGAAAACTATATAGGGTTACAAGGAGCAATTG
Source organism: Parnassius smintheus behrii (assembly GCA_036936625.1). Classification (NCBI taxonomy): domain Eukaryota; kingdom Metazoa; phylum Arthropoda; class Insecta; order Lepidoptera; family Papilionidae; genus Parnassius; species Parnassius smintheus. The sequence continues at coordinate 709,281 of JAUPFT010000030.1, forward strand.
GTTACACTATTAAAATAGAAAATTTAGAAGGAAAAGGCCACTTTTCAGCCGAGATATAGAAGAATACGTGTTTTTATTGATGAATTCACGTAAATAAGAGACTGAAATTATGAAAATTATATATATAATTACGTTAGGAATTAACCAAGAAAACCATATAGAATTACAGGGGGCAATTAGGTACACTATTTAAATAGAAAATTTTTAAGGAAAAGGCCAATTTTCAGCCGTGCTCTAGATGAATACTTGTTTTTATTGATGAATTCACGTAAATAAGAGACAGAAAATATGAAAATTATATATATAACGTAAGGAATTCACCAAGAAAACTATATAGGATAACGGGGATAAATTAGTTACACTATTTAAATAGAAAATTTAAAAGAAAAAGGCCTATTTTCAGCCGTGCTATAGATGAATACGTGTTTTTATTGATGAATTTAAGTAAGAAATAGAGTGAAAATATGAAAATTAAATATATAACGTTACGAATTTACTGAGAAAACTATAAGGAAATGTGGGGAGCAATTAACTTTATAATTTAAAGTTGATTTGAACGAAATATACCAATTTTTATAAAAGTTATTATCGAATTTATAGTTGAATTTATGTGATCGTATTGTTTGACCACTATACCTCGGTTTAGGTAAATAGTGATTTTTTCCAGTTTGTATGATTTATAAAGCAAATAAGAGTGCAGATGGTAGCTTCTACACTGAACGGACCTAAAAAAAGCAAAAAGAGCGAAAGAATTGAAGATTTTAAAAATTTTAAAAATTTTAGGAAATTACGATTATGTGAAAACGAATTATGTGGAAATCAATATTTTAGCGGAAGAAATTTATTATAGTAACTAAAGATAAATACGGGGGAGGCGGTTTAATACACTATAAAAAAAGAAAATTTAAACGGAAAAGGCCACTTTTCAGCCGAATTATAGATGAATACCTGTTTTTATTGATGAATTCACGTAAATAAGAGACTGAAAATATGAAAATTATATATATAACGTTAGGAATTAACCAAGAAAACTGTAAAGGATTATGGGGAGCAGTTAGTTACTTTATTTAAATAGAAAATTTAAATGGAAAAAGCCACATTTCAGCCGAGTTATAGATGAATACGTGCTTTTATTGATGAATTCACGTAAATAAGAGACTGAAAATATGAAAATTATATATATAACGTTAGTAATTAACCAAAAAAACTATATAGGATTACGGGGGGCAATTAGTTACACAATTTAAATAGAAAATTTAAAAGGAAAAGGCCAATTTTCAGCCGTGCTATAGATGAATACCTGTTTTTATTGATGAATTTAAGTAAGAAATAGACTGAAAATATGAAAATTAAATATAAAACGTTACGAATTTACTGAGAAAACTATAAAGAAATGTGGGGAGCAATTAACTACACAATTAAAAGAAGATTTGAACGAAAAATACCAATTTTTAGAATAGTAATAAGCGAATTTATAGTTGAATTTATGTGATTGTATTGATTGACCACCATACCTCGGTTTAGGTAAATAGTGATTTTTTCCAGTTCTGTATGTTTTATAAAGCAAATAAGAGTTCAGCTGGTAGCTTCTACACTGGACGGACCTAATAAAAGCAAAAAGAGCGAAAGAAATGAAGATTTTAAAAAATTTTAAAATTTTATGAAATTACGATTATGGGAAAACGAATTATGTGGAAATCAATATTTTTGCGGTAGAAATTTATTATAGTAACTGTAGATAAATACGGGGGAAGGGCGGTTTAATACACTATAAACAAAGAAAATTTAAACGGAAAAGGCCACTTTTCAGCCGAGTTATAGATGAATACGTGCTTTTATTGATGAATTCACGTAAATAAGAGACTGAAAATATGAAAGTTATATATATATATATATATATAACGTTAGGAATTAACCAAGAAAACTATATAGGATTACGGGAGGCAATTAGTTACACTATTCAAATAGAAAATTTAAAAGGAAAAGGCCAATTTTCAGCCGTGCTATAGATGAATACCTGTTTTTATTGATGAACTTAAGTAAGAAATAGACTGAAAATATGAAAATTAAATATATAACGTTACGAATTTACTGAGAAAACTATAAGGAAATATGGGGAGCAATTAACTACATAATTCAAAGAAGATTTGAACAAAAAATACCAATTTTTAGAAAAGTAATAAGCGAATTTATAGTTGAATTTATGTGGTTGTATTGATTGACCACTGTTGGCGACGCGCCTATAAGAATGTTTCAGTTTGGTAACTTATTGATCCCCGTAATCCTACATAGTTTTCTTGGTTAATTCCTAACGTAATATATATATATATATATATATATATATATATATATATATATATATATATATATATATAATTTTCATATTTTGAGTCTCTTATTTACGTGAATTTAACAATAAAAACACGTATTCATCTTTAACTCGGCTGAAAGGTGGGCTTTTTCTTTTAAATTTTCTATTTAAATAGTGTAACTAACTGCCTCCCGTAATTTTATACAGTTTTCTTTGTTAATTCTTAACGTTATATATATAATTTTCATATATTCAGTCTCTTATTTACGTGAATTCAATAAAAACAGGTATTCATCTATAACTCGGGTGAAAACTGGCCTTTTCCGTTCAAATTTTCCTTGTTAGTAGTGTATTTAAACGCCCCCCGTACTTATCTATAGTTTTTATAGTAAATTTCTACCGCTAAAATATTGATTTACACATAATTCGTTTTCCCATAATCGTAATTTCCTAAAATTTTTTAAATTTTTCAAATCTTCATTTCTTTCGCTCTTTTTGCTTTTATTAGGTCCGTCTAGTGTAGCCATCTGTACTCTTATTTGCTTTATAAAACATACACGACAGGAAAAAATCACTATTTACCTAAACCGAGGTATAGTGGTCAATCAATACAATCACATAAATTCAACTATAAATTCGATTATTACTTTTCTAAAAATTGGTATTTTTGGTTAAAATCTTCTTTAAATTATGTAGTTAATTGTTCCCCACATTTCCTTATAGTTTTCTCAGTAAATTCGTAACGTTATATATTTAATTTTCATATTTTTAGTCTATTTCTTACTTAAATTCATCAATAAAAACAGGTATTCATCTATAGCACGGCTGAAAATTGGCCTTTTCCTTTTTAATTTTCAATATTTAAATAGTGTAACTAATTGCCCCCCGTAATCCTATATAGTTTTCTTGGTTAATTCCTAACGTTATATATATATAATTTTCATATTTTCAGTCTCTTATTTACGTGAATTTATCAATAAAAACACGTATTCATCTATAACTCGGCTGAAAAGTGGCCTTTTCCTTTAAAATTTTCTATTTAAATACTGTAACTAACTGCCCTCCGTAATCCTATACAGCTTTCTTGGTTGATTGCTAACGTTATATATATATATATATATATATATATATATATATATATATATATATATATATATATATATATATATATATATATATATAATTTTCATATTTTCAGTCTCTTATTTACGTGAATTCATCAATAAAAACACGTATTCATGGATAACTCGGCTGAAAAGTGGCCTTTTCCGTTTAAATTTTCTTTGTTAATAGTAAATTTAACCGCCCCCGTACTTACCTACAGTTTTTATAATGAATTTCCACCGCTATAATATTGATTTCCACATAATTCGTTTACCCATAATCGTAATTCCCAAAAATTTTTAAAATTTTTCAAATCTCAATTTCTTTCGCTCTTTTTGCTTTTATAAGTTCCGTCTAGTGTAGCCATCTGTACTCTTATTTGCTTTATAAAACATACACGACTGGAAAAAATCACTATTTACCTAAACCGAGGCATACTGGTCAATCAATACAATCACATAAATTCAACTATAAATTCGCTTATTACTTTTCTAAAAATTGGTATTTTTTGTTCAAATCTTCTTTAAATTATGTAGTTAATTGCTCCCCACATTTCCTTATAGTTTTCTTAGTAAATTCGTAACGTTATATATTTAATTTTCATATTTTTAGTCTATTTCTTACTTAAATACATCAATAAAAACAGGTATTCATCTATAGCACGGCTGAAAATTGGCCTTTTCCTTTTAAATTTTCTATTAAAATAGTGTAACTCATTGCCCCCCGTAATATTATATAGTTTTCTTGGTTAATTCCTAACGTTATATATATAATTTTCATATTTTCAGTCTCTTATTTACGTGAATTCATCAATAAAAACACGTATTCATTGATAACTCGGCTGAAAAGTGGCCTTTTCCGTTTAAATTTTCTTTGTTAATAGTGTATTTGTCCGCCCCCCGTATTGACCTACAGTTTTTATAATAAATTTCCACCGCTAAAATATTGATTTCCACATAATTCGTTTTCCCATAATCGTAATTTTCTAAAATTTTTAAAATTTTTAAAATCTTCATTTCTTTTGCTCTTTTTGCTTTTAATAGGTCCGTCCAGTGTAGAAGCTACCATCAGCTTTCTTTTTTTCTTTACAAAACATACACGACTGGAAAAAATCACTATTTACCTAAACCGAGGTATGTGGTCAATCAATACAATCACATAAATTCAACTATAAATTCGCTTATAACTTTTCTAAAAATTGGTATTTTTCGTTTAAATCTTCTTTAAATTGTGAAGTAAATTGCTCCTCAAATTTTCTTGTAGTTTTCTCAGTAAATTCGTAACGTTATATATTTAATTCTCATATTTTTAGTCTATTTCTTACTTAAATTCATCAATAAAAACAGGTATTCATCTATAGCACGGCTGAAAATTGGCCTTTTCCTTTTAAATTTTCTATTTAAATTGTGTAACTAATTGCCCCCCGTAATCCTATATAGTTTTCTTGGTTAATTCCTAACGTTATATATATAATTTTCATATTTTCAGTCTCTTATTTACATGAATTCATCAATAAAAGCACGTATTCATCTATAACTCGGCTGAAAAGTGGCCTTTTCCTTTTAAATTTTCTATTTAAATAAATTAACTAACTGCTGCCCGTAATTCTTTACAGTTTTCTTGGTTAATTCCCAACGTTATATATATAATTTTCATATTTTCAGTCTCTTATTTACGTGAATTCATCAATAAAACAGGTATTCATTTATAATTCGGCTGAAAAGTGGCCTTTTCCGTTTAAATTTTCTTTGTTTATAGGGTATGAAACCCCCATCCCCCCCCGTATTTATCTAAAGATACTATAATAAATTTCTACCGCTAAAATATTGATTTCCACATAATTCGTTTTCCCATAATCGTAATTTCATAAAATTTTAAAATTTTTTAAAATCTTCATTTCTTTCGCTCTTTTTGCTTTTATTAGGTCCGTCCAGTGTAGAAGCTACCATCTGCACTCTTATTTGCTTTATAAAACATACAGAACTGGAAAAAATCACTATTTACCTAAACCGAGGTATAGTGGTCAATCAATACAATCACATAAATTCAACTATAAATTCGCTTATTACTTTTCTAAAAATTGGTATTTTTGTTCAGATCTTCTTAAATATGTGAAGTTAATTGCTCCCCACATTTCCTTATAGTTTTCTCAGTAAATTCATAACGTTATATATTTAATTTTCATATTTTTAGTCTATTTCTTACTTAAATTCATCAATAAAAACAGGTATTCATCAATAGCACGGCTGAAAATTGGCCTTTTCCTTTTAAATTTTAAATTTAAATAGTGTAATTAATAGCCCCCCGTAATCCTATATAGTTTTCTTGGTTAAATTCTAACGTTATATATATAATTTTCATATTTTCAGTCTCTTATTTACGTGAATTCATCAATAAAAGCACGTATTCATCTATAACTCGGCTGAAAAGTGGCCTTTTCCGTTTAAATTTTCTTTGTTTATAGTGTATTAAACCGCCCCCCCCCCCCCGTATTTATCTATAGTTACTATAATAAATTTCTACCGCTAAAATATTGATTTCCACATAATTCGTTTTCCCATAATCGTAATTTTCTAAAATTTTTAAAATTTTTAAAATCTTCAATTCTTTCGCTCTTTTTGCTTTTTTTAGGTCCGTACAGTGTAGAAGCTACCATCTGCACTCTTATTTGCTTTATAAAACATACAGAACTGGAAAAAATCACTATTTACCTAAACCGAGGTATAGTGGTCAATCAATACAATCACATAAATTCAACTATAAATTCGCTTATTACTTTTCTAAAAATTGGTATTTTTGTTCAGATCTTCTTAAATATGTGAAGTTAATTGCTCCCCACATTTCCTTATAGTTTTCTCAGTAAATTCGTAACGTTATATATGTTTAATTTTCATATTTTTAGTCTATTTCTTACTTAAATTCATCAATAAAAACAGGTATTCATCCATAGCACGGCTGAAAATTGGCCTTTTCCTTTAAAATTTTCAATTTAAATAGTGTAATTGATAGCTCCCCGTAATCCTATATAGTTCTCTTGGTTAATTCCTAACGTTATATATATAAATTTCATATTTTCAGTCTCTTATTTACGTGAATTCATCAATAAAAACACGTATTCATTGATAACTCGGCTGAAAAGTGGCCTTTTCCGTTTAAATTTTCTTTGTTAATAGTAAATTTAACCGCCCCCGTACTTACCTACAGTTTTTATAATGAATTTCCACCGCTAAAATATTGATTTCCACATAATTCGTTTACACATAATCGTAATTCCTAAAAAATTTTAAAATTTTTCAAATCTCAATTTCTTTCGCTCTTTTTGCTTTTATTAGGTCCGTCTAGTGTAGCCATCTGTACTCTTATTTGCTTTATATAAAACATACACGAATGGAAAAATCACTATTTACCTAAACCGAGGCATACTGGTCAATCAATACAATCACATAAATTCAACTATAAATTCGCTTATTACTTTTCTAAAAATTGGTATTTTTCGTTCAAATCTTCTTAAAATTATGTAGTTAATTGCTCCTAACATTTCCTTATAGTTTTCTCAGTAAATTCGTAACGTTACATATTTAATTTTCATATTTTTAGTCTATTTCTTACTTAAATACATCAATAAAAACAGGTATTCATCTATAGCACGGCTGAAAATTGGCCTTTTCCTTTTAAATTTTCTATTTAAATAGTGTAACTTATTGCCCCCCCACCCGTAATCCTATAGAGTTTTCTTGGTTAATTCCTAACGTTATATATATATAATTTTCATATTTTCAGTCTCTTATTTACGTGAATTCATCAATAAAAGCACGTATTCATCTATAACTCGGCTGAAAAGTGGCCTTCTCCATTTGAATTTCTATTTAAATAAAGTAACTAACTGCTCCTCATAATCCTTTACAGTTTTCTTGGTTAATTCCTAACGTTATATATATAATTTTCATATTTTCAGTCTCTTATTTACGTGAATTCATCAATAAAAACAGGTATTTATCTATAATTCGGCTGAAAAGTGGCCTTTTCCGTTTAAATTTTCTTTTTTTATAGTGTATTAAACCGCCTCCCCCGTATTTATCTTTAGTTACTATAATAAATTTCTACCGCTAAAATATTGATTTCCACATAATTCGTTTTCCCATAATCGTAATTTCCCAAAATTTTAAAAATTTTTAAAATCTTCATTTCTTTCGCTCTTTTCGCTTTTATTAGGTCCGTTCAGTGTAGAAGCTACCATCTGCACTCTTATTTGCTTTATAAAACATACAGAACTGGGAAAAATCACTAATTACCTAAACCGAGGTATAGTGGTCGATCAATACAATCACATAAATTCAACTATAACTTCGCTCATTACTTTTCTAAAAATTGGTATTTTTGTTCATATCTTCTTAAATATGTGAAGTTAATTGCTCCCCACATTTCCTTATAGTTTTCTCAGTAAATTCGTAACGTTATATATTTAATATTCATATTTTTAGTCCATTTCTTACTTAAATTCATCAATAAAAACAGGTATTCATCTATAGCACGGCTGAAAATTGGCCTTTTCCTTTTAAATTTTCAATTTAAATAGTGTAATTAATTGCCCCTCGTAATCCTATATAGTTTTCTTGGTTCATTCCTAACGTTATATATATAATTTTCATATTTTCAGTATCTTATTTACGTGAATTCATCAATAAAAACACGTATTCATTGATAACTCGGCTGAAAAGTGGCCTTTTCCGCTTAAATTTTCTTTGTTAATAGTAAATTTAACCGCCCCCGTACTTACCTAGAGTTTTTATAATGAATTTTCACCGCTAAAATATTGATTTCCACATAATTCGTTTACCCATAATCGTAATTCCCAAAAATTTTTAAAATTTTTCAAATCTCAATTTCTTTCGCTCTTTTTGCTTTTATTAGGTCCGTCTAGTGTAGCCATCTGTACTCTTATTTGCTTTATAAAACATTCAGAACTGGAAAAAATCACAATTTACCTAAACCGATGCATACTGGTCAATCAATACAATCACATAAATTCATCTATAAATTCGCTTATTACTTTTCTAAAAATTGGTATTTTTCATTCAAATCTTCTTTAAATTATGTAGTTAATTGCTCCACACATTTCCTTATAGTTTTCTCAGTAAATTCGTAACGTTATATATTTAATTTTCATATTTTTAGTCTATTTCTTACTTAAATACATCAATAAAAACAGGTATTCATTTATAGCACGGCTAAAAATTGGCCTTTTCCTTTTAAATTTTCAATTTAAATAGTGTAATTAATAGCCCCCCGTAATCATATATAGTTTTCTTGGTTAATTCCTAACGTCATATATATAAATTTCATATTTTCAGTCTCTTGTTTACGTGAATTCATCAATAAAAACACGTATTCATTGATAACTCGGCTGAAAAGTGGCCTTTTCCGTTTAAATTTTCTTTGGTTATAGTGTATTAAACCGCCCCCCCCCCCGTATTTATCTATAGTTACTATAATAAATTTCTACCGCTAAAATATTGATTTCCACATAATTCGTTTTCCCATAATCGTAATTACATAAAATTTTAAAATTTTTTAAAATCTTCATTTCTTTCGCTCTTTTTGCTTTTATTAGGTCCGTCCAGTGTAGAAGCTACCATCTGTACTCTTATTTGCTTTATAAAACATACAGAACTGGAAAAAATCACTATTTACCTAAACCGAGGTATAGTGGTCAATCAATACAATCACATAAATTCAACTATAAATTCGCTTATTACTATTCTAAAAATTGGTAATTTTGTTCAGATCTTCTTAAATATGTGAAGTTAATTGCTCCCCACATTTCCTTATAGTTTTCTCAGTAAATTCGTAACGTTACATATGTTTAATTTTCATATTTTTAGTCTATTTCTTACTTAAATTCATCAATAAAAACAGGTATTCATCCATAGCACGGCTGAAAATTGGCCTTTTCCTTTTAAATTTTCAATTTAAATAGTGTAATTAATAGCCCCCCGTAATCCTATATAGTTTTCTTGGTTAACTCCTAACGTTATATATATAAATTTCATATTTTCAGTCTCTTATTTACGTGAATTCATCAATAAAAACACGTATTCATTGATAACTCGGCTGAAAAGTGGCCTTTTCCGTTTAAATTTTCTTTGTTAATAGTAAATTTAACCGCCCCCGTACTTACCTACAGTTTTTATAATGAATTTCCACCGCTAAAATATTGATTTCCACATAATTCGTTTACCCATAATCGTAATTCCTAAAAAATTTTAAAATTTTTCAAATCTCAATTTCTTTCGCTCTTTTTGCTTTTATTAGGTCCGTCTAGTGTAGCCATCTGTACTCTTATTTGCTTTATATAAAACATACACGAATGGAAAAATCACTATTTACCTAAACCGAGGCATACTGGTCAATCAATACAATCACATAAATTCAACTATAAATTCGCTTATTACTTTTCTAAAAATTGGTATTTTTCGTTCAAATCTTCTTTAAATTATGTAGTTAATTGCTCCCCACATTTCCTTATAGTTTTCTCAGTAAATTCGTAACGTTACATATTTAATTTTCATATTTTTAGTCTATTTCTTACTTAAATACATCAATAAAAACAGGTATTCATCTATAGCACGGCTGAAAATTGGCCTTTTCCTTTTAAATTTTCTATTTAAATAGTGTAACTTATTGCCCCCCCACCCGTAATCCTATAGAGTTTTCTTGGTTAATTCCTAACGTTATATATATAATTTTCATATTTTCAGTCTCTTATTTACGTGAATTCATCAATAAAAGCACGTATTCATCTATAACTCGGCTGAAAAGTGGCCTTCTCCATTTAAATTTTCTATTTAAATAAAGTAACTAACTGCTCCTCATAATCCTTTACAGTTTTCTTGGTTAATTCCTAACGTTATATATATAATTTTCATATTTTCAGTCTCTTATTTACGTGAATTCATCAATAAAAACAGGTATTTATCTATAATTCGGCTGAAAAGTGGCCTTTTCCGTTTAAATTTTCTTTTTTTATAGTGTATTAAACCGCCTCCCCCGTATTTATCTTTAGTTACTATAATAAATTTCTACCGCTAAAATATTGATTTCCACATAATTCGTTTTCCCATAATCGTAATTTCCTAAAATTTTAAAAATTTTTAAAATCTTCATTTCTTTCGCTCTTTTCGCTTTTATTAGGTCCGTTCAGTGTAGAAGCTACCATCTGCACTCTTATTTGCTTTATAAAACATACAGAACTGGGAAAAATCACTAATTACCTAAACCGATGTATAGTGGTCGATCAATACAATCACATAAATTCAACTATAACTTCGCTCATTACTTTTCTAAAAATTGGTATTTTTGTTCATATCTTCTTAAATATGTGAAGTTAATTGCTCCCCACATTTCCTTATAGTTTTCTCAGTAAATTCGTAACGTTATATATTTAATTTTCATATTTTTAGTCCATTTCTTACTTAAATTCATCAATAAAAACAGGTATTCATCTATAGCACGGCTGAAAATTGGCCTTTTCCTTTTAAATTTTCAATTTAAATAGTGTAATTAATTGCCCCTCGTAATCCTATATAGTTTTCTTGGTTAATTCCTAACGTTATATATATAATTTTCATATTTTCAGTATCTTATTTACGTGAATTCATCAATAAAAACACGTATTCATTGATAACTCGGCTGAAAAGTGGCCTTTTCCGCTTAAATTTTCTTTGTTAATAGTAAATTTAACCGCCCCCGTACTTACCTAGAGTTTTTATAATGAATTTTCACCGCTAAAATATTGATTTCCACATAATTCGTTTACCCATAATCGTAATTCCCAAAAATTTTTAAAATTTTTCAAATCTCAATTTCTTTCGCTCTTTTTGCTTTTATTAGGTCCGTCTAGTGTAGCCATCTGTACTCTTATTTGCTTTATAAAACATTCAGAACTGGAAAAAATCACAATTTACCTAAACCGATGCATACTGGTCAATCAATACAATCACATAAATTCATCTATAAATTCGCTTATTACTTTTCTAAAAATTGGTATTTTTCATTCAAATCTTCTTTAAATTATGTAGTTAATTGCTCCACACATTTCCTTATAGTTTTCTCAGTAAATTCGTAACGTTATATATTTAATTTTCATATTTTTAGTCTATTTCTTACTTAAATACATCAATAAAAACAGGTATTCATTTATAGCACGGCTAAAAATTGGCCTTTTCCTTTTAAATTTTCAATTTAAATAGTGTAATTAATAGCCCCCCCGTAATCCTATATAGTTTTCTTGGTTAATTCCTAACGTCATATATATAAATTTCATATTTTCAGTCTCTTGTTTACGTGAATTCATCAATAAAAACACGTATTCATTGATAACTCGGCTGAAAAGTGGCCTTTTCCGTTTAAATTTTCTTTGATTATAGTGTATTAAACCGCCCCCCCCCCGTATTTATCTATAGTTACTATAATAAATTTCTACCGCTAAAATATTGATTTCCACATAATTCGTTTTCCCATAATCGTAATTACATAAAATTTTAAAATTTTTTAAAATCTTCATTTCTTTCGCTCTTTTTGCTTTTATTAGGTCCGTCCAATGTAGAAGCTACCATCTGTACTCTTATTTGCTTTATAAAACATACAGAACTGGAAAAAATCACTATTTACCTAAACCGAGGTATAGTGGTCAATCAATACAATCACATAAATTCAACTATAAATTCGCTTATTACTATTCTAAAAATTGGTAATTTTGTTCAGATCTTCTTAAATATGTGAAGTTAATTGCTCCCCACATTTCCTTATAGTTTTCTCAGTAAATTCGTAACGTTACATATGTTTAATTTTCATATTTTTAGTCTATTTCTTACTTAAATTCATCAATAAAAACAGGTATTCATCCATAGCACGGCTGAAAATTGGCCTTTTCCTTTTAAATTTTCAATTTAAATAGTGTAATTAATAGCCCCCCGTAATCCTATATAGTTTTCTTGGTTAACTCCTAACGTTATATATATAAATTTCATATTTTCAGTCTCTTATTTACGTGAATTCATCAATAAAAACACGTATTCATTGATAACTCGGCTGAAAAGTGGCCTTTTCCGTTTAAATTTTCTTTGTTAATAGTAAATTTAACCGCCCCCGTACTTACCTACAGTTTTTATAATGAATTTCCACCGCTAAAATATTGATTTCCACATAATTCGTTTACCCATAATCGTAATTCCTAAAAAATTTTAAAATTTTTCAAATCTCAATTTCTTTCGCTCTTTTTGCTTTTATTAGGTCCGTCTAGTGTAGCCATCTGTACTCTTATTTGCTTTATATAAAACATACACGAATGGAAAAATCACCATTTACCTAAACCGAGGCATACTGGTCAATCAATACAATCACATAAATTCAACTATAAATTCGCTTATTACTTTTCTAAAAATTGGTATTTTTCGTTCAAATCTTCTTTAAATTATGTAGTTAATTGCTCCCCACATTTCCTTATAGTTTTCTCAGTAAATTCGTAACGTTACATATTTAATTTTCATATTTTTAGTCTATTTCTTACTTAAATACATCAATAAAAACAGGTATTCATCTATAGCACGGCTGAAAATTGGCCTTTTCCTTTTAAATTTTCTATTTAAATAGTGTAACTTATTGCCCCCCCCCCCCCGTAATCCTATATAGTTTTCTTGGTTAATTCCTAACGTTATATATATAATTTTCATATTTTCAGTCTCTTATTTACGTGAATTCATCAATAAAAGCACGTATTCATCTATAACTCGGCTGAAAAGTGGCCTTCTCCATTTAAATTTTCTATTTAAATAAAGTAACTAACTGCTCCTCATAATCCTTTACAGTTTTCTTGGTTAATTCCTAACGTTATATATATAATTTTCATATTTTCAGTCTCTTATTTACGTGAATTCATCAATAAAAACAGGTATTTATCTATAATTCGGCTGAAAAGTGGCCTTTTCCGTTTAAATTTTCTTTTTTTATAGTGTATTAAACCGCCTCCCCCGTATTTATCTTTAGTTACTATAATAAATTTCTACCGCTAAAATATTGATTTCCACATAATTCGTTTTCCCATAATCGTAATTTCCTAAAATTTTAAAAATTTTTAAAATCTTCATTTCTTTCGCTCTTTTCGCTTTTATTAGGTCCGTTCAGTGTAGAAGCTACCATCTGCACTCTTATTTGCTTTATAAAACATACAGAACTGGGAAAAATCACTAATTACCTAAACCGATGTATAGTGGTCGATCAATACAATCACATAAATTCAACTATAACTTCGCTCATTACTTTTCTAAAAATTGGTATTTTTGTTCATATCTTCTTAAATATGTGAAGTTAATTGCTCCCCACATTTCCTTATAGTTTTCTCAGTAAATTCGTAACGTTATATATTTAATTTTCATATTTTTAGTCCATTTCTTACTTAAATTCATCAATAAAAACAGGTATTCATCTATAGCACGGCTGAAAATTGGCCTTTTCCTTTTAAATTTTCAATTTAAATAGTGTAATTAATTGCCCCTCGTAATCCTATATAGTTTTCTTGGTTAATTCCTAACGTTATATATATAATTTTCATATTTTCAGTATCTTATTTACGTGAATTCATCAATAAAAACACGTATTCATTGATAACTCGGCTGAAAAGTGGCCTTTTCCGCTTAAATTTTCTTTGTTAATAGTAAATTTAACCGCCCCCGTACTTACCTAGAGTTTTTATAATGAATTTTCACCGCTAAAATATTGATTTCCACATAATTCGTTTACCCATAATCGTAATTCCCAAAAATTTTTAAAATTTTTCAAATCTCAATTTCTTTCGCTCTTTTTGCTTTTATTAGGTCCGTCTAGTGTAGCCATCTGTACTCTTATTTGCTTTATAAAACATTCAGAACTGGAAAAAATCACAATTTACCTAAACCGATGCATACTGGTCAATCAATACAATCACATAAATTCATCTATAAATTCGCTTATTACTTTTCTAAAAATTGGTATTTTTCATTCAAATCTTCTTTAAATTATGTAGTTAATTGCTCCACACATTTCCTTATAGTTTTCTCAGTAAATTCGTAACGTTATATATTTAATTTTCATATTTTTAGTCTATTTCTTACTTAAATACATCAATAAAAACAGGTATTCATTTATAGCACGGCTAAAAATTGGCCTTTTCCTTTTAAATTTTCAATTTAAATAGTGTAATTAATAGCCCCCCCGTAATCCTATATAGTTTTCTTGGTTAATTCCTAACGTCATATATATAAATTTCATATTTTCAGTCTCTTGTTTACGTGAATTCATCAATAAAAACACGTATTCATTGATAACTCGGCTGAAAAGTGGCCTTTTCCGTTTAAATTTTCTTTGTTAATAGTAAATTTAACCGCTTCCGTACTTACCTACAGTTTTTATAATGAATTTCCACCGCTAAAATATTGATTTCCACATAATTCGTTTACCCATAATCGTAATTCCCAAAAATTTTTAAAATTTTTCAAATCTCAATTTCTTTCGCTCTTTTTGCTTTTATTAGGTCCGTCTAGTGTAGACATCTGTACTCTTATTTGCTTTATAAAACATACACGACTGGAAAAAATCACTATTTACCTAAACCGAGGCATACTGGTCAATCAATACAATCACATGAATTCAACTATAAATTCGCTTATTACTTTTCTAAAAATTGGTATTTTTCGTTCAAATCTTCTTTAAATTATGTAGTTAATTGCTCCCCACATTTCCTTATAGCTTTCTCAGTAAATTCGTAACGTTACATATTTAATTTTCATATTTTTATTCTATTTCTTACTTAAATACATCAATAAAAACAGGTATTCATCTATAGCACGGCTGAAAATTGGCCTTTTCCTTTTAAATTTTCTATTTAAATAGTGTAACTTATTGCCCCCCCCCCCCGTAATCCTATATAGTTTTCTTGGTTAATTCCTAACGTTATATATATAATTTTCATATTTTCAGTCTCTTATTTACGTGAATTCATCAATAAAAGCACGTATTCATCTATAACTCGGCTGAAAAGTGGCCTTTTCCATTTAAATTTTCTATTTAAATAAAGTAACTAACTGCTCCTCATATTCCTTTACAGTTTTCTTGGTTAATTCCTAACGTTATATATATAATTTTCATATTTTCAGTCTCTTATTTACGTGAATTCATCAATAAAAACAGGTATTCATCTATAATTCGGCTGAAAAGTGGCCTTTTCCGTTTAAATTTTCTTTTTTTATAGTGTATTTAACCGCCTCCCCCGTATTTATCTTTAGTTACTATAATAAATTTCTACCGCTAAAATATTGATTTCCACATAATTCGTTTTCCCATAATCGTAATTTCCTAAAATTTTAAAAATTTTTAAAATCTTCATTTCTTTCGCTCTTTTCGCTTTTATTAGGTCCGTCCAGTGTAGAAGCTACCATCTGCACTCTTATTTGCTTTATAAAACATACAGAACTGGAAAAAATCACTAATTACCTAAACCGAGGTATAGTGGTCAATCAATACAATCACATAAATGCAACTATAACTTCGCTTATTACTTTTCTAAAAATTGGTATTTTTGTTCAAATCTTCTTAAATATGTGAAGTTAATTGCTCCCCACATTTCCTTATAGTTTTCTCAGTAAATTCGTAACGTTATATATTTAATTTTCATATTTTTAGTCCATTTCTTACTTATATTCATCAATAAAAACAGGTATTCATCTATAGCACGGCTGAAAATTGGCCTTTTCCTTTTAAATTTTCAATTTAAATAGTGTAATTAATTGCCCTCCGTAATCCTATATAGTTTTCTTGGTTAATTCCTAACGTTATATATATAATTTTCATATTTTCAGTATCTTATTTACGTGAATTCATCAATAAAAACACGTATTCATTGATAACTCGGCTGAAAAGTGGCCTTTTCCACTAAAATTTTCTTTGTTAATAGTAAATTTAACCGCCCCCGTACTTACCTACAGTTTTAATAATGAATTTTCACCGCTAAAATATTGATTTCCACATAATTCGTTTTCCCATAATCGTAATTTCCTAAAATTTTTAAAATTTTTAAAATCTCCATTTCTTTCGCTCTTTTTGCTTTTATTAGGTCCTTCCAGTGTAGAAGCTACCATCTTATTTGCTTTATAAAACATACAGATTTGGAAAAAATCACTATTTACCTTAACCGAGGTATAGTGGTCAATCAATACAATCACATAAATTCAACTATAAATTCGATTATTACTTTTCTAAAAATTGGTATTTTTGGTTAAAATCTTCTTTAAATTATATAGTTAATTTCTCCCAAAATTTCCTTATAGTTTTCTCAGTAAATTCGTAACGTTATATATTTAATTTTCATATTTTCAGTCTCTTATTTACGTGAATTCATCAATAAAAACACGTATTCATCTATAACTCGGCTGAAAAATGGCCTTCTCCTTTTAAATTTTCTATTTATATAGTGTACCTAATTGCCCCTCGTAATCCTATATAGTTTTCTTGGTTAATTCCTAACGTTATATATATAATTTTCATATTTTCATTCTCTTATTTACGTGAATTCATCAATAAAAACACGTATTCATCTATAACTCGGCTGAAAAGTGGCCTTTTCCTTTAAAATTTTCTATTTAAATAGTGTAACTAACTGCTCCCCGTAATCCTATATTGTTTTCTTGGTTAATTGCTAACGTTATATATATAATTTTCATATGTTCAGTCTCTTATTTACGTGAATTCATCAATAAAAACACGTATTCATTGATAACTCGGCTGAAAAGTGGCCTTTTCCGTTTAAATTTTCTTTGTTAATAGTGTATTTAACCGCCCCCCGTATTTACCTACAGTTTTTATAATAAATTTCCACCGCTAAAATATTGATTTCCACGTAATTCGTTTACCCATAATCGCAATTCCCAAAAATTTTTAAAATTTTTAAAATCTTCATTTCTTTCGCTCTTTTTGCTTTTATTAGGGACCTAATAAAAGCAAAAAGAGCGAAAGAAATGAAGATTTTCCAATGTAGAAGCTACCATCTGCACTCTTATTTGCTTTATAAAATATACAGAGCTGGAAAAAATCACTATTTACCTAAACCGAGGTATAGTGGTCAATCAATACAATCACATAAATTCAACTATAAATTCACAACACATTTCCTTATAGCTTTCTTAGTAAATTCGTAACGTTATATATTTAAGTTTCATATTTTTAGTCTATTTCTAACTTAAATTCATCAATAAAAACGGGTATTCATCTATAGCACGGCTGATAATTGGCCTTTTCCTTTTAAATTTTCTATTTGAATAGTGTAACTAATTGCCTCCCGTAATCCTATATAGTTTTCTTGGTTAATTCCTAAAGTTATATATATAATTTTCTTATTTTCAGTCTCTTATTTACGTGAATTCATCAATAAAAGCACGTATTCATCTATAACTCGGCTGAAAAGTCGCCTTTTCCGTTTAAATTTTCTATTTAAATAAAGTAACTAACTGCTCCCCGTAATCCTTTACAGTTTTCTTGGTTAATTCCTAACGTTATATATATAATTTTCATATTTTCGGTCTCTTATTTACGTGAATTCATCAATAAAAACAGGTATTCATCTATAATTCGACTGAAAAGTGGCCTTTTCCGTTTAAATTTTCTTTGTTTATAGTGTATTATACAGCCCCCCCCCCCCCGTATTTATCTATGGTTACTATAATAAATTTCTACCGCTAAAATATTGATTTCCACATAATTCGTTTTCCCATAATCGTAATTTCCTAAAATTTTTAAAATTTTTAAAATCTTCATTTCTTTCACTCTTTTTGCTTTTAATAGGTCCGTCCAGTGTAGAAGCTACCATCTGCTTTCTTATTTGCTTTATAAAACATACAGAACTGGAAAAAATCACTATTTACCTAAACCGAGGTATAGTGGTCAATCAATAAAAAATTCAACTATAAATTCGCTTATTACTTTTCTAAAAATTGGTAATTTTGTTCAAATCTTCTTAAATATGTGAAGTTAATTGCTCCCCACATTTCCTTATAGTTTTCTCAGTAAATTCGTAACGTTATATATTTAATTTTCATATTTTCAGTCTATTTCTTACTTAAATTCATCAATAAAAACACGTATTCATCTATAGCACGACTGAAAATTGGCCTCTTCCTTTTAAATTTTCTATTTGAATAGTGTAACTAATTGCCTCCCGTAATCCTATATAGTTTTCTTGGTTAATTCCTAACGTTATATATATAATTTTCATATTTTCAGTCTCTTATTTACGTGAATTCATCAATAAAAGCACAAATTCATCTATAACTCGGCTGAAAAGTGGCCTTTTCCTTTTAAATTTTCTATTTAAATAAAGTAACTAACTGCTCCCCGTAATCCTTTACAGTTTTCTTGGTTAATTCCTAACTTTTTATATATAATTTTCATATTTTCAGTCTCTTATTTACGTGAATTCATCAATAAAACAGGTATTCATCTATAATTCGGCTGAAAAGTGGCCTTTTCCGTTTAAATTTTCTTTGTTTATAGTGTATGAAACCCCCCCCCCCCCCGTATTTATCTATAGTTACTATAATAAATTTCTACCGCTAAAATATTGATTTCCACATAATTCGTTTTCCCATAATCGTAATTTTCTAAAATTTTTAAAATTTTTAAAATCTTCATTTTTTTCGCTCTTTTTGCTTTATTAGGTCCGTCCGGTAAAGAAACTACCATCTGTACTCTTATTTGCTTTATAAAACATACAGAACTAGAAAAAAATCACTATTTACCTAAACTGAGGTATAGTGGTCAATCAATACAATCACATAAATTCAACCATAAATTCGCTTATAACTTTTCTAGAAATTGGTATTTTTCGTTCAAATCTTCTTTAAATTGTGAAGTTAATTACTCCTCACATTTCCTTATAGTTTTCTCAGTAAATTCGTAACGTTATATATTTAATTTTCATATTTTCAGTCTATTTCTTACTTAAATTCATCAATAAAAACACGTATTCATCTATAGCACGACTGAAAATTGGCCTTTTCCTTTTAAATTTTCTATTTGAATAGTGTAACTAATTGCCTCCTGTAATCCTATATAGTTTTCTTGGTTAATTCCTAAAGTTAAATATATAATTTTCATATTTTCAGTCTCTTATTTACGTGAATTCATCAATAAAAGCACGTATTCATCTATAACTCGGCTGAAAAGTGGCCTTTTCCGTTTTAATTTTCTTTGTTTATAGTGTATTAAACCGCCGCCCCCGTATTTATCTATAGTTACTATAATAAATTTCTACCGCTAAAATATTGATTTCCACATAATTCGTTTTCCCATAATCGTAATTTCATAAAATTTTAAAATTTTTTAAAATCTTCATTTCTTTCGCTCTTTTTGCTTTTATTAGGTCCGTCTAGTGTAGAAACTACCATCTGTACTCTTATTTGCTTTATAAAACATACACGACTGGAAAAATCGCTATTTACCTAAACCGAGGTATAGTGGTCAATCAATAAAAAATTCAACTATAAATTCGCTTATTACTTTTCTAAAAATTGGTAATTTTGTTCAAATCTTCTTAAATATGTGAAGTTAATTGCTCCCCACATTTCCTTATAGTTTTCTCAGTAAATTTGTAACGTTATATATTTAATTTTCATATTTTCAGTCTATTTCTTACTTAAATTCATCAATAAAAACACGTATTCATCTATAGCACGACTGAAAATTGGCCTCTTCCTTTTAAATTTTCTATTTGAATAGTGTAACTAATTGCCTCCCGTAATCCTATATAGTTTTCTTGGTTAATTCCTAACGTTATATATATAATTTTCATATTTTCAGTATCTTATTTACGTGAATTCATCAATAAAAACACGTATTCATTGATAACTCGGCTGAAAAGTGGCCTTTTCCACTAAAATTTTCTTTGTTAATAGTAAATTTAACCGCCCCCGTACTTACCCACAGTTTTAATAATGAATTTTCACCGCTAAAATATTGATTTCCACATAATTCGTTTTCCCATAATCGTAATTTCCTAAAATTTTTAAAATTTTTAAAATCTCCATTTCTTTCGCTCTTTTTGCTTTTATTAGGTCCTTCCAGTGTAGAAGCTACCATCTTATTTGCTTTATAAAACATACAGATTTGGAAAAAATCACTATTTACCTTAACCGAGGTATAGTGGTCAATCAATACAATCACATAAATTCAACTATAAATTCGATTATTACTTTTCTAAAAATTGGTATTTTTGGTTAAAATCTTCTTTAAATTATATAGTTAATTGCTCCCAAAATTTCCTTATAGTTTTCTCAGTAAATTCGTAACGTTATATATTTAATTTTCATATTTTCAGTCTCTTATTTACGTGAATTCATCAATAAAAACACGTATTCATCTATAACTCGGCTGAAAAATGGCCTTCTCCTTTTAAATTTTCTATTTATATAGTGTACCTAATTGCCCCTCGTAATCCTATATAGTTTTCTTGGTTAATTCCTAACGTTATATATATAATTTTCATATTTTCATTCTCTTATTTACGTGAATTCATCAATAAAAACACGTATTCATCTATAACTCGGCTGAAAAGTGGCCTTTTCCTTTAAAATTTTCTATTTAAATAGTGTAACTAACTGCTCCCCGTAATCCTATATTGTTTTCTTGGTTAATTGCTAACGTTATATATATAATTTTCATATGTTCAGTCTCTTATTTACGTGAATTCATCAATAAAAACACGTATTCATTGATAACTCGGCTGAAAAGTGGCCTTTTCCGTTTAAATTTTCTTTGTTAATAGTGTATTTAACCGCCCCCCGTATTTACCTACAGTTTTTATAATAAATTTCCACCGCTAAAATATTGATTTCCACGTAATTCGTTTACCCATAATCGCAATTCCCAAAAATTTTTAAAATTTTTAAAATCTTCATTTCTTTCGCTCTTTTTGCTTTTATTAGGGACCTAATAAAAGCAAAAAGAGCGAAAGAAATGAAGATTTTCCAATGTAGAAGCTACCATCTGCACTCTTATTTGCTTTATAAAATATACAGAGCTGGAAAAAATCACTATTTACCTTAACCGAGGTATAGTGGTCAATCAATACAATCACATAAATTCAACTATAAATTCACAACACATTTCCTTATAGCTTTCTTAGTAAATTCGTAACGTTATATATTTAAGTTTCATATTTTTAGTCTATTTCTAACTTAAATTCATCAATAAAAACGGGTATTCATCTATAGCACGGCTGATAATTGGCCTTTTCCTTTTAAATTTTCTATTTGAATAGTGTAACTAATTGCCTCCCGTAATCCTATATAGTTTTCTTGGTTAATTCCTAAAGTTATATATATAATTTTCTTATTTTCAGTCTCTTATTTACGTGAATTCATCAATAAAAGCACGTATTCATCTATAACTCGGCTGAAAAGTCGCCTTTTCCGTTTAAATTTTCTATTTAAATAAAGTAACTAACTGCTCCCCGTAATCCTTTACAGTTTTCTTGGTTAATTCCTAACGTTATATATATAATTTTCATATTTTCGGTCTCTTATTTACGTGAATTCATCAATAAAAACAGGTATTCATCTATAATTCGACTGAAAAGTGGCCTTTTCCGTTTAAATTTTCTTTGTTTATAGTGTATTATACAGCCCCCCCCCCCCCCGTATTTATCTATGGTTACTATAATAAATTTCTACCGCTAAAATATTGATTTCCACATAATTCGTTTTCCCATAATCGTAATTTCCTAAAATTTTTAAAATTTTTAAAATCTTCATTTCTTTCACTCTTTTTGCTTTTAATAGGTCCGTCCAGTGTAGAAGCTACCATCTGCTTTCTTATTTGCTTTATAAAACATACAGAACTGGAAAAAATCACTATTTACCTAAACCGAGGTATAGTGGTCAATCAATAAAAAATTCAACTATAAATTCGCTTATTACTTTTCTAAAAATTGGTAATTTTGTTCAAATCTTCTTAAATATGTGAAGTTAATTGCTCCCCACATTTCCTTATAGTTTTCTCAGTAAATTCGTAACGTTATATATTTAATTTTCATATTTTCAGTCTATTTCTTACTTAAATTCATCAATAAAAACACGTATTCATCTATAGCACGACTGAAAATTGGCCTCTTCCTTTTAAATTTTCTATTTGAATAGTGTAACTAATTGCCTCCCGTAATCCTATATAGTTTTCTTGGTTAATTCCTAACGTTATATATATAATTTTCATATTTTCAGTCTCTTATTTACGTGAATTCATCAATAAAAGCACAAATTCATCTATAACTCGGCTGAAAAGTGGCCTTTTCCTTTTAAATTTTCTATTTAAATAAAGTAACTAACTGCTCCCCGTAATCCTTTACAGTTTTCTTGGTTAATTCCTAACTTTTTATATATAATTTTCATATTTTCAGTCTCTTATTTACGTGAATTCATCAATAAAACAGGTATTCATCTATAATTCGGCTGAAAAGTGGCCTTTTCCGTTTAAATTTTCTTTGTTTATAGTGTATGAAACCCCCCCCCCCCGTATTTATCTATAGTTACTATAATAAATTTCTACCGCTAAAATATTGATTTCCACATAATTCGTTTTCCCATAATCGTAATTTTCTAAAATTTTTAAAATTTTTAAAATCTTCATTTTTTTCGCTCTTTTTGCTTTATTAGGTCCGTCCGGTAAAGAAACTACCATCTGTACTCTTATTTGCTTTATAAAACATACAGAACTAGAAAAAAATCACTATTTACCTAAACTGAGGTATAGTGGTCAATCAATACAATCACATAAATTCAACCATAAATTCGCTTATAACTTTTCTAGAAATTGGTATTTTTCGTTCAAATCTTCTTTAAATTGTGAAGTTAATTACTCCTCACATTTCCTTATAGTTTTCTCAGTAAATTCGTAACGTTATATATTTAATTTTCATATTTTCAGTCTCTTATTTACGTGAATTCATCAATAAAAACACGTATTCATCTATAACTCGGCTGAAAATTGGCCTTTTCCTTTTAAATTTTCTATTTGAATAGTGTAACTAATTGCCTCCTGTAATCCTATATAGTTTTCTTGGTTAATTCCTAAAGTTAAATATATAATTTTCATATTTTCAGTCTCTTATTTACGTGAATTCATCAATAAAAGCACGTATTCATCTATAACTCGGCTGAAAAGTGGCCTTTTCCGTTTTAATTTTCTTTGTTTATAGTGTATTAAACCGCCGCCCCCGTATTTATCTATAGTTACTATAATAAATTTCTACCGCTAAAATATTGATTTCCACATAATTCGTTTTCCCATAATCGTAATTTCATAAAATTTTAAAATTTTTTAAAATCTTCATTTCTTTCGCTCTTTTTGCTTTTATTAGGTCCGTCTAGTGTAGAAACTACCATCTGTACTCTTATTTGCTTTATAAAACATACACGACTGGAAAAATCGCTATTTACCTAAACCGAGGTATAGTGGTCAATCAATTCAATCACATAAATTCAACTATAAATTCGCTTATTACTTTTCTAAAAATTGGTATTTTTGTTCAAATTTTCTTAAATATGTGAAGTTAATTGCTCCCCACATTTCCTTATAGTTTTCTCAGTGAATTCGTGACGTTATATATTTCATCATCATCATCATCATTACAGCCTTTCACAAGTCCACTGCTGAACATAGGCCTCCCCCAAGTAATGCCACAAAGCACGGTCCTGAGCCACCTGCATCCATCGACTTCCTGCATGTCTTACCAGGTCGTCACTCCATCTAGTGGGGGGTCGCCCTACACTACGCCTACCGGTACGAGGCTGCCACTCGAGAACCTTTCTTCCCCATCGGTTATCGGTTCTTCGAGCTATATGGCCGGCCCATTGCCACTTCAGCTTACTAATCCGTTGGGCTATGTCGGTCACTCTGGTTTTACTGCGGATATCCTCATTTCTGAGTCTATCACGCAGAGAAACTCCGAGCATAGCCCTCTCCATAGCTCGCTGAGCGACCTTAAGCGTCCTCATACAGCCAGCAGTGAAGGACCACGTCTCAGATCCATAAGTCATCACTGGCAACACGCACTGGTTGTACAATTTAGTTTTTAGAGATTGAGGTATACCTGACGAAAAGATATGTCGTAATTTCCCGAACGCTGCCCAGCCGAGTTGAATCCGTCGATTGACCTCTCGGTCGAAGTTGGACTTACCTAGTCGGACTATTTGTCCCAGGTAAACGTACTCGTCAACAACTTCGAGCATAGTGCTCCCAACAACTACCGGCATAGGTGTGACATGGACATTGAACATGATCTTTGTTTTGTCCATGTTCATCTTAAGACCTATCCGTTGGGAGGCACTATTGAGGTCATTGAGCATAGTGCTTAAGTCCTCCAGCGATTCTGCCATAAGGACTATATCGTCGGCAAATCGAAGGTGAGTGATGTACTCGCCATTGATGTCAATACCGTATCCTTTCCAGTCCAGTAGCTTGAAAACGTCTTCCAATGCAGCGGTGAAGAGTTTCGGGGATATAACGTCACCCTGTCTTACACCTCTCTGCAGTTGGATAGGTTTTGAGCTCTGGTTCTGTACTCGGATAGCCATCGTAGCCCTACTGTACAAACACTTCAGCACTTCGATATACCGACAGTCAACTTGGCACCGCTGAAGGGACTGTAGCACCGCCCAAATTTCGACGGAATCAAAGGCTTTCTCATAGTCCACATACGCCAGGCAAAGTGGCAGATTGTACTCTTCAGTCTTCTGTACAATCTGCCGCAGGGTATGTATGTGGTCTATGGTACTGAAGCCTTTTCGGAAACCGGCTTGTTCGGGAGGCTGGAAGTCGTCAAGTCTGCATGCGAGACGATTCGTAATGACTCTCGAAAACAGCACGTAGACGCGGCTCAGAAGGGAAATCGGTCTGTAGTTCTTTAAGAGAGCGTTGTCACCTTTCTTAAAGAACAAGACCACCGCACTTCTGCTCCACGCCTCTGGAGTAGTGCCACCATGGAGGACGGAATTGAAGAGCTTCTGAAGGACTGCAAGTACCGGTGTTCCACCCGCTTTCAGAAGCTCCGCTGTAATTCCATCCTCGCCTGGGGCCCTGCCGTTTTTAAGATGCTGGAGAGCCATTCTAATCTCGCTTAGACTGACGTCCGGGATATCATCGGAATAGTGTCGGATAAGACTTGCTCTTGGATCGTTACTCACACTTGCGTGTGGCTCCAACGATGATGTGTACAGCTGCCCATAGAACCTCTCAATCTCACTCAAAATCTCAGGTGTCCCGGAAACGATGTTGCCACACTCAGTCTTCAGCTTATACAGTTGGCTCTTTCTGGCAGACAGATCTCTGGCAAAGACTTTGGAGCCCTGGTTCCGCTCGATCGCTTCTTTAATACGAGAAGTATTAAAGTTGCGTAAGTCTCGCCGCATGCATTTGGAGATCTGTCTGTTCAGTTGCCTGTATGCTGTCAAATCTGTTGACGATTGCAGCCTCATCTCCCGTCTAACAGCCATGAGATTAAGAGTGTGATCGGAGAGTTTTTGTGTTCTTCTGCGGCGGGTCTTGCAGAACTTAGCTCCGACCGCATGGACAGTTTCCACGAGCTTGTCGTTCATATCGTCCACTGCATTGCAATCTTCTAGGCACTGGAAGCGGTTACGTAACTCGAGCTGAAAGGTTTCGGGATTCTGGATTAGAGCACGAGGGGGACGGAGCGTTGACTTCATTAGACGAGACCTCTCCAACTTAACGTTTAGGTTCAGTGTGCCTCTAACCATTCGGTGATCGCTGCCAGTTTTCACCCTTGCGATCACTGAGACATCACTGAACAGTTGGCGTCTGGTCGTCATAATGAAGTCAATCTCATTTTTTGTCGAACCGTCGGGGCTCGACCAGGTCCACTTCCTGTGGGGCCGCTTCTGGAAGAAAGAGTTCATCATAAAGAGTCCCTCTTTCTCCATAAAGTCGGCCAGCTGCTGGCCCCTTCGGTTCCGTTGCCCTACTCCAAATTTCCCTACCTTCAGCTCACCGCTTTCTCTTGTGCCTAGTTTTGCGTTGAAGTCTCCCATCAACACCGTGTAGTGGGTTTTGGAGGAATGTATGGCTCTGGAAATATCCTCATACATTTCCTCCACCTCCTCATCGGGGTGTGCCGAGGTTGGTGCGCAAACCTGAATGACCTTCAGCGAATACCGTTTGGTGATTCTGAGTATCAGGTACGCGACCCTCGTCGACACACTCCCAATCTTTACAACGTTGTTGACGAGAGACTTGTGGACGATAAATCCGACACCTCCTTGGGACAGATGGTCGCCCTCCCGGTGATAGAACAAGTTGCCGGACTCGAGGATTGCCGTGTCCTCCTCCTCTCTTCGGACCTCGGATAAACCAATAATATGCCAGCGCAACTTGTCTACCTCTTCTTCCAGCTCCAGTATCTTCTCGTCAGTCCTCAGGGTGCGTGCGTTATATGTTGCCAGGTCGAGTCGTCGTAGGTGGCAACCGAACCTCCACCGGAGATTCTTAGCACCCCCTGCCCCGCCGTTACCATGGTCGCCACCGTAGCCAGGAATAGCGGGGCCGCCGGGGACTGGGGGCCGTCTTTTTGTGTATTTGTTCATTGGGGGGTATTTGCCGTAGTTGCCACGCTTGGCGAGCGGGTTGGCAACCGCAGTTTTTTATTACGTCACAGTTGTCATCAGGAAGATGCTGCTGCCCATCTCCTGCCTGTCTCCCTCTGTCGCCTCTTACGACACCCACGGGAAGATATGGGGTAGTGGATATTCTTAACCGCCACTACACGTTATATATTTAATTTTCATATTTTCAATCTCTTATTTACGTGAATTCATCAATAAAAACAGGTATTCATCTATAATTCGGCTGAAAAGTGGCCTTTTCCGTTTGAATTTTCTTTTTTTATAGTGTATTTAACCGCCTCCCCCGTATTTATCTTTAGTTACTATAATAAATTTCTACCGCTAAAATATTGATTTCCACATAATTCCTTTTCCCATAATCGTAATGTCCTAAAATTTTAAAAAAATTTAAAATCTTCATTTCTTTCGCTCTTTTCGCTTTTATTAGGTCCGTCCAGTGTAGAAGCTACCATCTGCACTCTTATTTGCTTTATAAAACATACAGAACTGGAAAAAATCACTAATTACCTAAACCGAGGTATAGTGGTCAATCAATACAATCACATAAATTCAACTATAACTTCGCTTATTACTTTTCTAAAAATTGGTATTTTTGTTCAAATCTTCTTAAATATGTGAAGTTAATTGCTCCCCACATTTCCTTATAGTTTTCTCAGTAAATTCGTAACGTTATATATTTAATTTTCATATTTTTAGTCCATTTCTTATTTATTTATTTATTTATTTAACTGTTTATGTACACACATACTTTGACAGGAAAATGGTAAAAACAAAATTATGTACAAAGGCACTGCTTATTCCATAAAGAAATTTCTTCCAGCAGGCCTATTGAAGGATAGTTGAAGGAAACAGAAGTAGTCAAAGTGTGCACTTTATTAACATTAACATATACAATAAAATACAAATTTATAAACCTACATATATATTATACACATACGTACATACATACACATACATATCTATACATATACATACACATATATATCTAT
Source organism: Parnassius smintheus behrii (assembly GCA_036936625.1). Taxonomy (NCBI): domain Eukaryota; kingdom Metazoa; phylum Arthropoda; class Insecta; order Lepidoptera; family Papilionidae; genus Parnassius; species Parnassius smintheus. The sequence continues at coordinate 737,399 of JAUPFT010000030.1, forward strand.
ATACATAAATATAAAATACAAATATAATATATTATAAGAAAAAAGATAATATAATTCAATATATTATATTTTTAATATTACGTATATGAATATCTACACATCACGAATTAATCATTATGGTGTGAATGATAATGCTCTTTAACAAGTCTTTTAAACATAGACACCGACTTAGCGTCACGAATCCTAAAGGGAAGTGAATTCCACAATCGAACTGCATTAACAGTAAAAGAATGAGAATAGAGCATTGTATTGAAAGATGGAAATCTTAACAGTGTTCTAGTATGTGATCTACATGGGACATCTGGAGCATGAACAAAAGTAAAGCGATTTTTTAGATATAGCGGAGTATCAGGGTTATGTAGAATATTGAAAAGAAGACAGAGGATTCGAGTGTTCCGGCGAAGGCGGATGGGGAGCCATTTAAGCTGCTTGCGATAAACAGAGACGTGATCGAACTTCTTTAAGCCAAAAATGTATCGAATACATAAATTTTGCAAGCGCTCGAGTTTATTAATTTGCTCCTCGGTAGCATCCAAATAGCAGACATCAGCGTAATCTAAAATTGGCAATATAAGAGTCTGGACTATAGATATCTTAGTAGACAAAGGTAGAAAACTTTGAAGGCGTTTTAGAGAATGAAAGGCGTGAAATATTTTCCTGCTTACATCCGTAACATGTGCGCCCCAAGTCAAATTGCAGTCGAAAATAACACCTAGGTTCTTGGCAGTATCTGAGTAGGGAATAGTGGCACCATCGATTCGTAGAGTTTGGAGAGAGGAGAAATCAAGCGTGCCACACGCATGTCTTTTACCTATTATCAAGGCTTGGGATTTAGTTGGGTTTAATGTGAGACCAAATGATCTCGACCATTTGCTAATCTTATTTAAGTCGTCATTCATAGCTTCAATCGCCATGTTGGCTTCGGATGCCACAAAATTACGATATAACTGCAAATCGTCAGCATATAGGTGGTAATTAGCTGATATGACCTTGGTGATACAATTAATAAAAATGGCGAAAAGCAGAGGAGAGAGGACTCCACCTTGAGGTACACCCGCAGTTACATTATACCATTGGGAGTATATTTCACCTGAACGAACACATTGTGACCGATCACGAAGGTATGAGTCAAACCATTGAATAACAGATTTGGACACATTAATCGTCTTAAGGATACTTATAAGGATATCAAAATCAACAGAGTTGAATGCACTGCTGAAATCTAGTAAAACCAGAACTGTTAAGTATCCATGGTCCATATTCCAACGGATATCGTCAGTAACTTTAAGAAGGGCAGTTGTAGTACTATGTCCGGGTCGGAAACCAGATTGATATGGACATAAGATATTATTTCTGACTATTTTTTTATTTCTTACTTAAATTCATCAATAAAAACAGGTATTCATCTATAGCACGGCTGAAAATTGGCCTTTTCCTTTTAAATTTTCAATTTAAATAGTGTAATTAATTGCCCCCCGTAATCCTATATAGTTTTCTTGGTTAATTCCTAACGTTATATATATAATTTTCATATTTTCAGTATCTTATTTACGTGAATTCATCAATAAAAACACGTATTCATTGATAACTCGGCTGAAAAGTGGCCTTTTCCGCTTAAATTTTCTTTGTTAATAGTAAATTTAACCGCCCCCGTACTAACCTACAGTTTTTATAATGAATTTTCACCGCTAAAATATTGATTTCCACATAATTCGTTTACCCATAATCGTAATTCCCAAAAATTTTTAAAATTTTTCAAATCTCAATTTCTTTCGCTCTTTTTGCTTTTATTAGGTCCGTCTAGTGTAGCCATCTGTACTCTTATTTGCTTTATAAAACATACACGACTGGAAAAGATCACTATTTACCTAAACCGAGGCATACTGGTCAATCAATACAATCACATAAATTCAACTATAAATTCGCTTATTACTTTTCTAAAAATTGGTATTTTTCGTTCAAATCTACTTTAAATTGTGTAGTTAATTGCTCCCCACATTTCCTTATAGTTTTCTCAGTAAATTCGTAACGTTATATATTTAATTTTCATATTTTCACTCTATTTCTTACTTAAATTCATCAATAAAAACACGTATTGATCTATAGCACGACTGAAAATTGGCCTTTTCCTTTTAAATTTTCTATTTGAATAGTGTAACTAATTGCCTCCCGTAATCCTATATAGTTTTCTTGGTTATTTCCTAACGTTATATATATAATTTTCATATTTTCAGTCTCTTATTTACGTGAATTCATCAATAAAAACAGGTATTCATCTACCTCTTCAGACCGTAGGTACTCATACGAGGACCTTAGCATTTTTAGAATTGCAACAGTTAGCGACATCGTGTGACAACTGTCAATACTAATGAAAGTCGATAAAGGATACAGAGCTTCTATCTAAACCGATAGATGGCTTTTAGACAATAGTTTTGACACGTAAAATTAAGTTCGAAATTGTTCGTTTGAAAATTTTCCGTAGGTCTGTCACATTCGAACTTTGAAAATCAATATAAAATTATTTTGTTTGCTTCAAGTCGAAAGTGTTGTAGTTTTGTATAGCTGAATAACTAAATTTATGTTTGAAAGGGTGAGTTTTTGTTTCTGTTTGTTTTTTTTGTATCAAAATTCGAATTTTTTTGCTGTTCCACGTATGTGGACCTCAGGATTTAACGTTGGTTTTAATAGCATATTACTATTTTTCAGTTCTATCATGAATGACCGGGATATTGAGGATATTCTCAATAAAAGTGACTTTGACTTCTCTGGCGATGAAGATGACAATGATTACTTGCCTCCAGAAGTGGTAAGGGCTCTTCATTAGTCCGACGATTCAGAAGAAGATGAAGAAGAAAATTTGACAGAAGCGGAACCTGGAAGGTCAGCACCGTTGTTTTGGCGTACAAAAGAAATGCGTTGCCGTGGACCAGACATCGCAGATGATGAGCTCGTAGCGCAGGGTACTTCAGAGATGAACATTTTGTATTGTTTTTTTGAGTACTTGGGAACAGAATTCTGGGAAATGGTGGCTGAACAAAGTAACATTTATTCTGCTCAAAAACGTGATCTAAAATCATTGTAAACAAACTCCATTGAGATTATTCATTTTGCGGGTATGCAATTATTGATGGGTACTCTTAAATACCCCCAAGGAAAACTTTATTGGACTAGAGATTTATGTGTGCCTATTATCAGGGATACCATGCCTCGGGACCGATTTTTTGAACTTCGCAATTATCTCCACTTCGTAGACCTGAACTGTCCAGATACTAACGACAAACTATGGAAAATAAGGCCAATAATTAATCCAATTTTAAAGAAATGCCACAGTTTGCCTCGTTCTAAACACATGTCCATAGACGAGCAAATGATACCATTTGCAGGGCGATGTGAGTACCGTCAGTACGTTCCAAGTAAACCTAATCCACTTGGACTTAAAAATTTTGTACTCGCTGCCCGAGATGGAATAGTGTTAGATTTCGAAATATATGTTGGTAAAGACACCATATCACCAGAAATTATGAAAAATTTGGGACTAGGAGGCGGCATTGTGCAAACTCTTTGCCGCACCATTGAAAGCAGTTGTGTTCTTTACACCGATAGGTTTTTTACTAGTTTAAAACTGGCCGAGCATCTTATTGCAAATAATAATCAAATATTTCTAACTGGAACTGTTATGACAAATAGAATTGGCCCAGTATCTACGAAATTGAAGCCAGACAAGGAGTTGCAGAGAGGGGCCTGGGATGAAAAAGTCCGAAATGATGATAACATATGTATCGTGAAATGGAAAGACACAAAAGCGGTAACATTGCTATCTACATGTACAGGAAGTGAGCCAGCAACTACGTGCCAGCGTTGGTGTAAGGTTAGAAAAGAAAAGATAGATGTGACACAGCCAGCTGTTGTAAAAACCTACAACACTTGCATGGGCGGAATAGACTTGTGTGATCGGCTCATTGCATATTATCGGAGCTCAATGCGCACAAAAAAATGGACAGTTAGAACGTTTTGTCACTTTCTCGACCTTGTGGTTGTCAATTGCTGGTTGATGTACATGCGTTGTTGCAAAGTTGAAAATGTGGAAAGCAAGCATAAGCTGGGATTGCTTCAATACCGCTTGAATTTGGCTAAAGCCTTGATGAAGTATGACGGTGGTAGAGTGGACCCAAATTTTATGCGTCCTGGCTCCAGATCTCAATCTAGCCCTGGCCCCTCGGCAGTTTCCAACCCAAAAATCACGGACGTGGGCTGTGATGAGCCTCCTGCAAAAAAAAATCGAGCGGTTGTACCCCATCCGCTACCTGAAACAAGGCTGGATAATGTGGGCCACCTGCCACGATTCATTGATTCCAAGAACGCATCCAAATGTCGCCATCCGACATGTTCATCCAAATGCCGCACTATGTGTGTAAAATGTCATGTTTTTTTATGTATATTAAAAAATAACTGTTTCGAGAGTTACCATTCTAATAAGAACTTTGGACCGCATTAAGACCCAAGGTCCACATATGTGGAACAACTTTTTTTTATATTAATAATAATAATAAAAATTTTTTAAAAAATTATAGTTTTTATTTTGACCCCAGTAAGTATAAAAAACGCAAAAAGTTACTTATACATAAGTCCCCTCTAGTTCAGGTCTGAAGAGGATAATTCGGCTGAAAAGTGGCCTTTTCCATTTAAATTTTCTATTTAAATAAAGTAACTAACTGCTCTCCGTAATCCTTTACAGTTTTCTTGGTTAATTCCTAACGTTATATATATAATTTTCATATATTCAGTCTCTTATTTACGTGAATTCATCAATAAAACAGGTATTCATCTATAATTCGGCTGAAAAGTGGCCTTTTCCGTTTAAATTTTCTTTGTTTATAGTGTATGATAAACCCCCCCTCCCCCTTATTTATCTATAGATACTATAATAAATTTCTACCGCTAAAATATTGATTTCCACATAATTCGTTTTCCCATAATCGTAATTTTCTAAAATTTTTAAAATTTTTAAAATCTTCATTTTTTTCGCTCTTTTTGCTTTATTAGGTCCGTCCGGTGTAGAAACTACCATCTGTACTCTTATTTGCTTTATAAAACATACAGAACTAGAAAAAAATCACTATTTACCTAAACTGAGGTATAGTGGTCAATCAATACAATCACATAAATTCAACCATAAATTCGCTTATAACTTTTCTAAAAATTGGTACTTTTGTTCAAATCTTCTTAAATATGTGAAGTTAATTGCTCCCCACATTTCCTTATAGTTTTCTCAGTAAATTCGTAACGTTATATATTTAATTTTCATATTTTTAGTCCATTTCTTACTTAAATTCATCAATAAAAACAGGTATTCATCTATAGCACGGCTGAAAATTGGCCTTTTCCTTTTAAATTTTCAATTTAAATAGTGTAACTAATTGCCCCCCGTAATCCTATATAGTTTTCTTGGTTAGTTCCTAACGTTATATATATAATTTTCATATTTTCAGTCTCTTATTTACGTGAATTCATCAATAAAAACACATATTCATTGATAACTCGGCTGAAAAGTGGCCTTTTCCGTTTAAATTTTCTTTGTTTATAGTGTATTTAACCGCCCCCCGTACTTACCTACAGTTTTTATAATAAATTTCCACCGCTAAAATATTGATTTCCACATAATTCGTTTACCCATAATCGTAATTCCCAAAATTTTTTAAAATTTTTCAAATCTCAATTTCTTTCGCTCTTTTTGCTTTTATTAGGTCCGTCTAGTGTAGCCATCTGTACTCTTATTTGCTTTATAAAACATACTCGACTGGAAAAAATCACTATTTACCTAAACCGAGGTATAGTGGTCAATCAATACAATCACATAAATTCAACTATAAATTCGATTATTACTTTTCTAAAAATTGGTATTTTTGGTTAAAATCTTCTTTAAATTATAAAGTTAATTGCTCCCCACATTTCCTTATAGTTTTCTCAGTAAATTCGTAACGTTATATATTTAATTTTCATATTTTCAGTCTCTTATTTACGTGAATTCATCAATAAAAACACGTATTCATCTATAACTGGGCTGAAAATTGGCCTTCTCCTTTTAAATTTTCTATTTATATAGTGTAACTTATTGCCCCCCGTAATCCTATATAGTTTTCTTGGTTAATTCCTAACTTTATATATATAATTTTCATATTTTCATTCTATTATTTACGTGAATTCATCAATAAAAGCACGTATTCATCTATAACTCGGCTGAAAAGTGGCCTTTTCCATTTAAATTTTCTATTTAAATAAAGTAACTAACTGCTCCCCATAATCCTTTACAGTTTTCTTGGTTAATTCCTAACTTTATATATATAATTTTCATATTTTCAGTCTCTTATTTACGTGAATTCATCAATAAAAACAGGTATTCATCTATAATTCGGCTGAAAAGTGGCCTTTTCCGTTTAAATTTTCTTTTTTTATAGTGTATTAAACCGCCTCCCCCGTATTTATCTTTAGTTACTATAATAAATTTCTACCGCTAAAATATTGATTTCCACATAATTCGTTTTCCCATAATCGTAATTTCCTAAAATTTTTAAAATTTTTAAAATTTCCATTTCTTAAAATTTTTAAATTTTTTAAAATCTTCATTTCTTTCGCTCTTTTTGCTTTTCTTAGGTCCGTCCAGTGTAGAAGCTACCATCTGCACTCCTATTTGCTTTATATAACATACAGAACTGGAAAAAATCACTATTTACCTAAACCGAGGTATAGTGGTCAATCAATACAATCACATAAATTCAACTATAAATTCGCTTATTACTTTTCTAAAAATTGGCATTTTTCGTTCAAATCTACTTTAAATTGTGTAGTTAATTGCTCCCCACATTTCCTTATAGTTTTCTCAGTAAATTCGTAACGTTATATATTTAATTTTCATATTTTCAGTCTATTTCTTACTTAAATTCATCAATAAAAACAGGTATTCATCTATAGCACGGCTGAAAATTGGCCTTTTCCTTTTAAATTTTCTACTTGAATAGTGTAACTAATTGCCTCCTGTAATTCTATATAGTTTTCTTGGTTAATTCCTAACGTTATATATATAATTTTCATATTTTCAGTCTCTCATTTACGTGAATTCATCAATAAAAGCACCTATTCATCTATAACTCGGCTGAAAAGTGGCCTTTTCCGTTTAAATTTTCTTTGTTTATAGTGTATTAAACCGCCGCCCCCGTATTTGTCTACAGTTACTATAATAAATTTCTACCGCTAAAATATTGATTTCCACATTATTCGTTTTCCCATAATCGTAATTTCATAAAATTTTAAAAATTTTTAAAATCTTCATTTCTTTCGCTCTTTTTGCTTTCATTAGGTCCGTCCAGTGTAGAAGCTACCATCTGCTTTCTTATTTGCTTTATAAAACATACAGAACTGGAAAAAATCACTATTTACCTAAACCGAGGTATAGTGGTCAATCAATACAATCACATAAATTCAACTATAAATTCGCTTATAACATTTCTAAAAATTGGTATTTTTCGTTCAAATCTTCTTTAAATTGTGTAGTTAATTGCTCTCCACATTTCCTTATAGCTTTCTTAGTAAATTCGTAACGTTATATATTTAATTTTCATATTTTTAGTCTATTTCTTACTTAAATTCATCAATAAAAACAGGTATTCATGTATAGCACGGCTGATAATTGGCCTTTCCCTTTTAAATTTTCTATTTGAATAGTGTAACTAATTGCCTCCCGTAATCCTATATAGTTTTCTTGGTTAATTCCTAAAGTTATATATATAATTTTCTTATTTTCAGTCTCTTATTTACGTGAATTCATCAATAAAAGCACGTATTCATCTATAACTCGGCTGAAAAGTCGCCTTTTCCGTTTAAATTTTCTATTTAAATAAAGTAACTAACTGCTCCCCGTAATCCTTTACAGTTTTCTTGGTTAATTCCTAACGTTATATATATAATTTTCATATTTTCGGTCTCTTATTTACGTGAATTCATCAATAAAAACAGGTATACATCTATAATTCGGCTGAAAAGTGGCCTTTTCGTTTAAATTTTCTTTGTTTATAGTGTATTATACCGCCCCCCCCCCCCCCCGTATTTATCTTTGGTTACTATAATAAATTTCTACCGCTAAAATATTGATTTCCACATAATTCGTTTTCCCATAATCGTAATTTCCTAAAAATTTTTAAAATTTTTAAAATCTTCATTTCTTTCGCTCTTTTTGCTTTTAATAGGTCCGTCCAGTGTAGAAGCTACCATCCGCTTTATCATTTGCTTTATAAAACATACAGAACTGGAAAAAATCACTATTTACCTAAACCGAGGTATAGTGGTCAATCAATACAATCACATAAATTCAACTATAAATTCGCTTATTACTTTTCTAAAAATTGGTATTTTTCGTTCAAATCTACTTTAAATTGTGTAGTTAATTGCTCCCCACATTTCCTTATAGTTTTCTCAGTAAATTCGTAACGTTATATATTTAATTTTCATATTTTCACTCTATTTCTTACTTAAATTCATCAATAAAAACACGTATTGATCTATAGCACGACTGAAAATTGGCCTTTTCCTTTTAAATTTTCTATTTGAATAGTGTAACTAATTGCCTCCCGTAATCCTATATAGTTTTCTTGGTTATTTCCTAACGTTATATATATAATTTTCATATTTTCAGTCTCTTATTTACGTGAATTCATCAATAAAAACAGGTATTCATCTATAATTCGGCTGAAAAGTGGCCTTTTCCATTTAAATTTTCTATTTTAATAAAGTAACTAACTGCTCCCCGTAATCCTTTACAGTTTTCTTGGTTAATTCCTAACGTTATATATATAATTTTCATATATTCAGTCTCTTATTTACGTGAATTCATCAATAAAACAGGTATTCATCTATAATTCGGCTGAAAAGTGGCCTTTTCCGTTTAAATTTTCTTTGTTTATAGTGTATGATAAACCCCCCCTCCCCCTTATTTATCTATAGATACTATAATAAATTTCTACCGCTAAAATATTGATTTCCACATAATTCGTTTTCCCATAATCGTAATTTTCTAAAATTTTTAAAATTTTTAAAATCTTCATTTTTTTCGCTCTTTATGCTTTATTAGGTCCGTCCGGTGTAGAAACTACCATCTGTACTCTTATTTGCTTTATAAAACATACAGAACTAGAAAAAAATCACTATTTACCTAAACTGAGGTATAGTGGTCAATCAATACAATCACATAAATTCAACCATAAATTCGCTTATAACTTTTCTAAAAATTGGTATTTTTCGTTCAAATCTTCTTTAAATTGTGAAGTTAATTACTCCCCACATTTCCTTATAGTTTTCTCAGTAAATTCGTAACGTTATATATTTAATTTTCATATTTTCAGTCTCTTATTTACGTGAATTCATCAATAAAAACACGTATTCATCTATAACTCGGCTGAAAATTGGCCTTTTCCTTTTAAATTTTCTATTTGAATAGTGTAACTAATTGCCTCCTGTAATCCTATATAGTTTTCTTGGTTAATTCCTAAAGTTAAATATATAATTTTCATATTTTCAGTCTCTTATTTACGTGAATTCATCAATAAAAGCACGTATTCATCTATAACTCGGCTGAAAAGTGGCCTTTTCCGTTTTAATTTTCTTTTTTTATAGTGTATTAAACCGCCGCCCCCGTATTTATCTATAGTTACTATAATAAATTTCTACCGCTAAAATATTGATTTCCACATAATTCGTTTTCCCATAATCGTAATTTCATAAAATTTTAAAATTTTTTAAAATCTTCATTTCTTTCGCTCTTTTTGCTTTTATTAGGTCCGTCCAGTGTAGAAGCTACCATCTGCATTCTTATTTGCTTTATGAAACATACAGAACTGGAAAAAATCACTATTTACCTAAACCGAGGTATAGTGGTCAATCAATACAATCACATAAATTCAACTATAAATTCGCTTATAATTTTTCTAAAAATTGGTATTTTTCGTTTAAATCTTCTTTAAATTATGTAATTCATTGCTCTCCACATTTCCTTATAGTTTTCTAAGTAAATTCGTAACGTTATATATTTAATTTTCATATTTTCAGTCTATTTCTTACTTAAATTCATCAATAAAAACAGGTATTCATCTATAGCACGGCTGATAATTGGCCTTTTCCTTTTGAATTTTCTATTTGAATACTGTAACTAATTGCCTCCCGTAATCCCATATAGTTTTCTTGGTTAATTCCTAAAGTTATATATATAATTTTCATATTTTCGGTCTCTTATTTACGTGAATTCATCAATAAAAACAGGTATTCATCTATAATTCGGCTGAAAAGTGGCCTTTTCCATTTAAATTTTCTATTTAAATAAAGTAACTAACTGCTCCCCGTAATCCTTTACAGTTTTCTTGGTTAATTCCTAACGTTATATATATAATTTTCATATATTCAGTCTCTTATTTACGTGAATTCATCAATAAAACAGGTATTCATCTATAATTCGGCTGAAAAGTGGCCTTTTCCGTTTAAATTTTCTTTGTTTATAGTGTATGATAAACCCCCCCTCCCCCTTATTTATCTATAGATACTATAATAAATTTCTACCGCTAAAATATTGATTTCCACATAATTCGTTTTCCCATAATCGTAATTTCATAAAATTTTTAAATTCTTTAAAATCTTCATTTCTTTCGCTCTTTTTGCTTTTATTAGGTCCGTCAAGTATAGAAGCTACCATCTGCACTCTTATTTGCTTTATAAAACATACAGAACTGGAAAAAATCACTATTTACCTAAACCAAGGTATAGTGGTCAATCAATACAATCACATAAATTCAACTATAAATTCGCTTATAACTTTTCTAAAAATTGGTATTTTTCGTTCAAATCTTCTTTAAATTGTGTAGTTAATTGCTCCCCACATTTCCTTATAGCTTTCTTAGTAAATTCGTAACGTTATATATTTAAGTTTCATATTTTTAGTCTATTTCTAACTTAAATTCATCAATAAAAACGGGTATTCATCTATAGCACGGCTGATAATTGGCCTTTTCCTTTTAAATTTTCTATTTGAATAGTGTAACTAATTGCCTCCCGTAATCCTATATAGTTTTCTTGGTTAATTCCTAAAGTTATATATATAATTTTCTTATTTTCAGTCTCTTATTTACGTGAATTCATCAATAAAAGCACGTATTCATCTATAACTCGGCTGAAAAGTCGCCTTTTCCGTTGAAATTTTCTATTTAAATAAAGTAACTAACTGCTCCCCGTAATCCTTTACAGTTTTCTTGGTTAATTCCTAACGTTATATATATAATTTTCATATTTTCGGTCTCTTATTTACGTGAATTCATTAATAAAAACAGGTATTCATCTATAATTCGACTGAAAAGTGGCCTTTTCCGTTTAAATTTTCTTTGTTTATAGTGTATTATACAGCCCCCCCCCCCGTATTTATCTATGGTTACTATAATAAATTTCTACCGCTAAAATATTGATTTCCACATAATTCGTTTTCCCATAATCGTAATTTCCTAAAATTTTTAAAATTTTTAAAATCTTCATTTCTTTCACTCTTTTTGCTTTTAATAGGTCCGTCCAGTGTAGAAGCTACCATCTGCTTTCTTATTTGCTTTATAAAACATACAGAACTGGAAAAAATCACTATTTACCTAAACCGAGGTATAGTGGTCAATCAATAAAAAATTCAACTATAAATTCGCTTATTACTTTTCTAAAAATTGGTAATTTTGTTCAAATCTTCTTAAATATGTGAAGTTAATTGCTCCCCACATTTCCTTATAGTTTTCTCAGTAAATTCGTAACGTTATATATTTAATTTTCATATTTTCAGTCTATTTCTTACTTAAATTCATCAATAAAAACAGGTATTCATCTATAGCACGGCTGATAATTGGCCTTTTACTTTTAAATTTTCTATTTGAATAGTGTAACTAATTGCCTCCCGTAATCCTATATAGTTTTCTTGGTTAATTCCTAAAGTTATATATATAATTTTCTTATTTTCAGTCTCTTATTTACGTGAATTCATCAATAAAAGCACGTATTCATCTATAACTCGGCTGAAAAGTCGCCTTTTCCGTTTAAATTTTCTATTTAAATAAAGTAACTAACTGCTCCCCGTAATCCTTTACAGTTTTCTTGGTTAATTCCTAACGTTATATATATAATTTTCATATTTTCGGTCTCTTATTTACGTGAATTCATCAATAAAAACAGGTATACATCTATAATTCGGCTGAAAAGTGGCCTTTTCGTTTAAATTTTCTTTGTTTATAGTGTATTATACCGCCCCCCCCCCCCCCCGTATTTATCTTTGGTTACTATAATAAATTTCTACCGCTAAAATATTGATTTCCACATAATTCGTTTTCCCATAATCGTAATTTCCTAAAAATTTTTAAAATTTTTAAAATCTTCATTTCTTTCGCTCTTTTTGCTTTTAATAGGTCCGTCCAGTGTAGAAGCTACCATCCGCTTTATCATTTGCTTTATAAAACATACAGAACTGGAAAAAATCACTATTTACCTAAACCGAGGTATAGTGGTCAATCAATACAATCACATAAATTCAACTATAAATTCGCTTATTACTTTTCTAAAAATTGGTATTTTTCGTTCAAATCTACTTTAAATTGTGTAGTTAATTGCTCCCCACATTTCCTTATAGTTTTCTCAGTAAATTCGTAACGTTATATATTTAATTTTCATATTTTCACTCTATTTCTTACTTAAATTCATCAATAAAAACACGTATTGATCTATAGCACGACTGAAAATTGGCCTTTTCCTTTTAAATTTTCTATTTGAATAGTGTAACTAATTGCCTCCCGTAATCCTATATAGTTTTCTTGGTTATTTCCTAACGTTATATATATAATTTTCATATTTTCAGTCTCTTATTTACGTGAATTCATCAATAAAAACAGGTATTCATCTATAATTCGGCTGAAAAGTGGCCTTTTCCATTTAAATTTTCTATTTTAATAAAGTAACTAACTGCTCCCCGTAATCCTTTACAGTTTTCTTGGTTAATTCCTAACGTTATATATATAATTTTCATATATTCAGTCTCTTATTTACGTGAATTCATCAATAAAACAGGTATTCATCTATAATTCGGCTGAAAAGTGGCCTTTTCCGTTTAAATTTTCTTTGTTTATAGTGTATGATAAACCCCCCCTCCCCCTTATTTATCTATAGATACTATAATAAATTTCTACCGCTAAAATATTGATTTCCACATAATTCGTTTTCCCATAATCGTAATTTTCTAAAATTTTTAAAATTTTTAAAATCTTCATTTTTTTCGCTCTTTATGCTTTATTAGGTCCGTCCGGTGTAGAAACTACCATCTGTACTCTTATTTGCTTTATAAAACATACAGAACTAGAAAAAAATCACTATTTACCTAAACTGAGGTATAGTGGTCAATCAATACAATCACATAAATTCAACCATAAATTCGCTTATAACTTTTCTAAAAATTGGTATTTTTCGTTCAAATCTTCTTTAAATTGTGAAGTTAATTACTCCCCACATTTCCTTATAGTTTTCTCAGTAAATTCGTAACGTTATATATTTAATTTTCATATTTTCAGTCTCTTATTTACGTGAATTCATCAATAAAAACACGTATTCATCTATAACTCGGCTGAAAATTGGCCTTTTCCTTTTAAATTTTCTATTTGAATAGTGTAACTAATTGCCTCCTGTAATCCTATATAGTTTTCTTGGTTAATTCCTAAAGTTAAATATATAATTTTCATATTTTCAGTCTCTTATTTACGTGAATTCATCAATAAAAGCACGTATTCATCTATAACTCGGCTGAAAAGTGGCCTTTTCCGTTTTAATTTTCTTTTTTTATAGTGTATTAAACCGCCGCCCCCGTATTTATCTATAGTTACTATAATAAATTTCTACCGCTAAAATATTGATTTCCACATAATTCGTTTTCCCATAATCGTAATTTCATAAAATTTTAAAATTTTTTAAAATCTTCATTTCTTTCGCTCTTTTTGCTTTTATTAGGTCCGTCCAGTGTAGAAGCTACCATCTGCATTCTTATTTGCTTTATGAAACATACAGAACTGGAAAAAATCACTATTTACCTAAACCGAGGTATAGTGGTCAATCAATACAATCACATAAATTCAACTATAAATTCGCTTATAATTTTTCTAAAAATTGGTATTTTTCGTTTAAATCTTCTTTAAATTATGTAATTCATTGCTCTCCACATTTCCTTATAGTTTTCTAAGTAAATTCGTAACGTTATATATTTAATTTTCATATTTTCAGTCTATTTCTTACTTAAATTCATCAATAAAAACAGGTATTCATCTATAGCACGGCTGATAATTGGCCTTTTCCTTTTGAATTTTCTATTTGAATACTGTAACTAATTGCCTCCCGTAATCCCATATAGTTTTCTTGGTTAATTCCTAAAGTTATATATATAATTTTCATATTTTCGGTCTCTTATTTACGTGAATTCATCAATAAAAACAGGTATTCATCTATAATTCGGCTGAAAAGTGGCCTTTTCCATTTAAATTTTCTATTTAAATAAAGTAACTAACTGCTCCCCGTAATCCTTTACAGTTTTCTTGGTTAATTCCTAACGTTATATATATAATTTTCATATATTCAGTCTCTTATTTACGTGAATTCATCAATAAAACAGGTATTCATCTATAATTCGGCTGAAAAGTGGCCTTTTCCGTTTAAATTTTCTTTGTTTATAGTGTATGATAAACCCCCCCTCCCCCTTATTTATCTATAGATACTATAATAAATTTCTACCGCTAAAATATTGATTTCCACATAATTCGTTTTCCCATAATCGTAATTTCATAAAATTTTTAAATTCTTTAAAATCTTCATTTCTTTCGCTCTTTTTGCTTTTATTAGGTCCGTCAAGTATAGAAGCTACCATCTGCACTCTTATTTGCTTTATAAAACATACAGAACTGGAAAAAATCACTATTTACCTAAACCAAGGTATAGTGGTCAATCAATACAATCACATAAATTCAACTATAAATTCGCTTATAACTTTTCTAAAAATTGGTATTTTTCGTTCAAATCTTCTTTAAATTGTGTAGTTAATTGCTCCCCACATTTCCTTATAGCTTTCTTAGTAAATTCGTAACGTTATATATTTAAGTTTCATATTTTTAGTCTATTTCTAACTTAAATTCATCAATAAAAACGGGTATTCATCTATAGCACGGCTGATAATTGGCCTTTTCCTTTTAAATTTTCTATTTGAATAGTGTAACTAATTGCCTCCCGTAATCCTATATAGTTTTCTTGGTTAATTCCTAAAGTTATATATATAATTTTCTTATTTTCAGTCTCTTATTTACGTGAATTCATCAATAAAAGCACGTATTCATCTATAACTCGGCTGAAAAGTCGCCTTTTCCGTTGAAATTTTCTATTTAAATAAAGTAACTAACTGCTCCCCGTAATCCTTTACAGTTTTCTTGGTTAATTCCTAACGTTATATATATAATTTTCATATTTTCGGTCTCTTATTTACGTGAATTCATTAATAAAAACAGGTATTCATCTATAATTCGACTGAAAAGTGGCCTTTTCCGTTTAAATTTTCTTTGTTTATAGTGTATTATACAGCCCCCCCCCCCCCGTATTTATCTATGGTTACTATAATAAATTTCTACCGCTAAAATATTGATTTCCACATAATTCGTTTTCCCATAATCGTAATTTCCTAAAATTTTTAAAATTTTTAAAATCTTCATTTCTTTCACTCTTTTTGCTTTTAATAGGTCCGTCCAGTGTAGAAGCTACCATCTGCTTTCTTATTTGCTTTATAAAACATACAGAACTGGAAAAAATCACTATTTACCTAAACCGAGGTATAGTGGTCAATCAATAAAAAATTCAACTATAAATTCGCTTATTACTTTTCTAAAAATTGGTAATTTTGTTCAAATCTTCTTAAATATGTGAAGTTAATTGCTCCCCACATTTCCTTATAGTTTTCTCAGTAAATTCGTAACGTTATATATTTAATTTTCATATTTTCAGTCTATTTCTTACTTAAATTCATCAATAAAAACACGTATTCATCTATAGCACGACTGAAAATTGGCCTCTTCCTTTTAAATTTTCTATTTGAATAGTGTAACTAATTGCCTCCCGTAATCCTATATAGTTTTCTTGGTTAATTCCTAACGTTATATATATAATTTTCATATTTTCAGTCTCTTATTTACGTGAATTCATCAATAAAAGCACAAATTCATCTATAACTCGGCTGAAAAGTGGCCTTTTCCTTTTAAATTTTCTATTTAAATAAAGTAACTAACTGCTCCCCGTAATCCTTTACAGTTTTCTTGGTTAATTCCTAACGTTTTATATATAATTTTCATATTTTCAGTCTCTTATTTACGTGAATTCATCAATAAAACAGGTATTCATCTATAATTCGGCTGAAAAGTGGCCTTTTCCGTTTAAATTTTCTTTGTTTATAGTGTATGAAACCCCCCCCCCGTATTTATCTATAGTTACTATAATAAATTTCTACCGCTAAAATATTGATTTCCACATAATTCGTTTTCCCATAATCGTAATTTTCTAAAATTTTTAAAATTTTTAAAATCTTCATTTTTTTCGCTCTTTTTGCTTTATTAGGTCCGTCCGGTAAAGAAACTACCATCTGTACTCTTATTTGCTTTATAAAACATACAGAACTAGAAAAAAATCACTATTTACCTAAACTGAGGTATAGTGGTCAATCAATACAA
This sequence comes from Parnassius smintheus behrii, assembly GCA_036936625.1. Taxonomy (NCBI): domain Eukaryota; kingdom Metazoa; phylum Arthropoda; class Insecta; order Lepidoptera; family Papilionidae; genus Parnassius; species Parnassius smintheus. The sequence continues at coordinate 754,198 of JAUPFT010000030.1, forward strand.
TCACATAAATTCAACCATAAATTCGCTTATAACTTTTCTAGAAATTGGTATTTTTCGTTCAAATCTTCTTTAAATTGTGAAGTTAATTACTCCTCACATTTCCTTATAGTTTTCTCAGTAAATTCGTAACGTTATATATTTAATTTTCATATTTTCAGTCTCTTATTTACGTGAATTCATCAATAAAAACACGTATTCATCTATAACTCGGCTGAAAATTGGCCTTTTCCTTTTAAATTTTCTATTTGAATAGTGTAACTAATTGCCTCCTGTAATCCTATATAGTTTTCTTGGTTAATTCCTAAAGTTAAATATATAATTTTCATATTTTCAGTCTCTTATTTACGTGAATTCATCAATAAAAGCACGTATTCATCTATAACTCGGCTGAAAAGTGGCCTTTTCCGTTTTAATTTTCTTTGTTTATAGTGTATTAAACCGCCGCCCCCGTATTTATCTATAGTTACTATAATAAATTTCTACCGCTAAAATATTGATTTCCACATAATTCGTTTTCCCATAATCGTAATTTCATAAAATTTTAAAATTTTTTAAAATCTTCATTTCTTTCGCTCTTTTTGCTTTTATTAGGTCCGTCTAGTGTAGAAACTACCATCTGTACTCTTATTTGCTTTATAAAACATACACGACTGGAAAAATCGCTATTTACCTAAACCGAGGTATAGTGGTCAATCAATACAATCACATAAATTCAACTATAAATTCGCTTATTACTTTTCTAAAAATTGGTATTTTTGTTCAAATTTTCTTAAATATGTGAAGTTAATTGCTCCCCACATTTCCTTATAGTTTTCTCAGTGAATTCGTGACGTTATATATTTCATCATCATCATCATCATTACAGCCTTTCACAAGTCCACTGCTGAACATAGGCCTCCCCCAAGTAATGCCACAAAGCACGGTCCTGAGCCACCTGCATCCATCGACTTCCTGCATGTCTTACCAGGTCGTCACTCCATCTAGTGGGGGGTCGCCCTACACTACGCCTACCGGTACGAGGCTGCCACTCGAGAACCTTTCTTCCCCATCGGTTATCGGTTCTTCGAGCTATATGGCCGGCCCATTGCCACTTCAGCTTACTAATCCGTTGGGCTATGTCGGTCACTCTGGTTTTACTGCGGATATCCTCATTTCTGAGTCTATCACGCAGAGAAACTCCGAGCATAGCCCTCTCCATAGCTCGCTGAGCGACCTTAAGCGTCCTCATACAGCCAGCAGTGAAGGACCACGTCTCAGATCCATAAGTCATCACTGGCAACACGCACTGGTTGTACAATTTAGTTTTTAGAGATTGAGGTATACCTGACGAAAAGATATGTCGTAATTTCCCGAACGCTGCCCAGCCGAGTTGAATCCGTCGATTGACCTCTCGGTTGAAGTTGGACTTACCTAGTCGGACTATTTGTCCCAGGTAAACGTACTCATCAACAACTTCGAGCATAGTGCTCCCAACAACTACCGGCATAGGTGTGACATGGACATTGAACATGATCTTTGTTTTGTCCATGTTCATCTTAAGACCTATGCGTTGGGAGGCACTATTGAGGTCATTGAGCATAGTGCTTAAGTCCTCCAGCGATTCTGCCATAAGGACTATATCGTCGGCAAATCGAAGGTGAGTGATGTACTCGCCATTGATGTCAATACCGTATCCTTTCCAGTCCAGTAGCTTGAAAACGTCTTCCAATGCAGCGGTGAAGAGTTTCGGGGATATAACGTCACCCTGTCTTACACCTCTCTGCAGTTGGATAGGTTTTGAGCTCTGGTTCTGTACTCGGATAGCCATCGTAGCCCTACTGTACAAACACTTCAGCACTTCGATATACCGACAGTCAACTTGGCACCGCTGAAGGGACTGTAGCACCGCCCAAATTTCGACGGAATCAAAGGCTTTCTCATAGTCCACATACGCCAGGCAAAGTGGCAGATTGTACTCTTCAGTCTTCTGTACAATCTGCCGCAGGGTATGTATGTGGTCTATGGTACTGAAGCCTTTTCGGAAACCGGCTTGTTCGGGAGGCTGGAAGTCGTCAAGTCTGCATGCGAGACGATTCGTAATGACTCTCGAAAACAGCACGTAGACGCGGCTCAGAAGGGAAATCGGTCTGTAGTTCTTTAAGAGAGCGTTGTCACCTTTCTTAAAGAACAAGACCACCGCACTTCTGCTCCACGCCTCTGGAGTAGTGCCACCATGGAGGACGGAATTGAAGAGCTTCTGAAGGACTGCAAGTACCGGTGTTCCACCCGCTTTCAGAAGCTCCGCTGTAATTCCATCCTCGCCTGGGGCCCTGCCGTTTTTAAGGTGCTGGAGAGCCATTCTAATCTCGCTTAGACTGACGTCCGGGATATCATCGGAATAGTGTCGGATAAGACTTGCTCTTGGATCGTTACTCACACTTGCGTGTGGCTCCAACGATGATGTGTACAGCTGCCCATAGAACCTCTCAATCTCACTCAAAATCTCAGGTGTCCCGGAAACGATGTTGCCACACTCAGTCTTCAGCTTATACAGTTGGCTCTTTCTGGCAGACAGATCTCTGGCAAAGACTTTGGAGCCCTGGTTCCGCTCGATCGCTTCTTTAATACGAGAAGTATTAAAGTTGCGTAAGTCTCGCCGCATGCATTTGGAGATCTGTCTGTTCAGTTGCCTGTATGCTGTCAAATCTGTTGACGATTGCAGCCTCATCTCCCGTCTAACAGCCATGAGATTAAGAGTGTGATCGGAGAGTTTTTGTGTTCTTCTGCGGCGGGTCTTGCAGAACTTAGCTCCGACCGCATGGACAGTTTCCACGAGCTTGTCGTTCATATCGTCCACTGCATTGCAATCTTCTAGGCACTGGAAGCGGTTACGTAACTCGAGCTGAAAGGTTTCGGGATTCTGGATTAGAGCACGAGGGGGACGGAGCGTTGACTTCATTAGACGAGACCTCTCCAACTTAACGTTTAGGTTCAGTGTGCCTCTAACCATTCGGTGATCGCTGCCAGTTTTCACCCTTGCGATCACTGAGACATCACTGAACAGTTGGCGTCTGGTCGTCATAATGAAGTCAATCTCATTTTTTGTCGAACCGTCGGGGCTCGACCAGGTCCACTTCCTGTGGGGCCGCTTCTGGAAGAAAGAGTTCATCATAAAGAGTCCCTCTTTCTCCATAAAGTCGGCCAGCTGCTGGCCCCTTCGGTTCCGTTGCCCTACTCCAAATTTCCCTACCTTCAGCTCACCGCTTTCTCTTGTGCCTAGTTTTGCGTTGAAGTCTCCCATCAACACCGTGTAGTGGGTTTTGGAGGAATGTATGGCTCTGGAAATATCCTCATACATTTCCTCCACCTCCTCATCGGGGTGTGCCGAGGTTGGTGCGCAAACCTGAATGACCTTCAGCGAATACCGTTTGGTGATTCTGAGTATCAGGTACGCGACCCTCGTCGACACACTCCCAATCTTTACAACGTTGTTGACGAGAGACTTGTGGACGATAAATCCGACACCTCCTTGGGACAGATGGTCGCCCTCCCGGTGATAGAACAAGTTGCCGGACTCGAGGATTGCCGTGTCCTCCTCCTCTCTTCGGACCTCGGATAAACCAATAATATGCCAGCGCAACTTGTCTACCTCTTCTTCCAGCTCCAGTATCTTCTCGTCAGTCCTCAGGGTGCGTGCGTTATATGTTGCCAGGTCGAGTCGTCGTAGGTGGCAACCGAACCTCCACCGGAGATTCTTAGCACCCCCTGCCCCGCCGTTACCATGGTCGCCACCGTAGCCAGGAATAGCGGGGCCGCCGGGGACTGGGGGCCGTCTTTTTGTGTATTTGTTCATTGGGGGGTATTTGCCGTAGTTGCCACGCTTGGCGAGCGGGTTGGCAACCGCAGTTTTTTATTACGTCACAGTTGTCATCAGGAAGATGCTGCTGCCCATCTCCTGCCTGTCTCCCTCTGTCGCCTCTTACGACACCCACGGGAAGATATGGGGTAGTGGATATTCTTAACCGCCACTACACGTTATATATTTAATTTTCATATTTTCAGTCCATTTCTTACTTAAATTCATCAATAAAAACACGTATTCATCTATAGCACTGCTGAAAATTGGTCTTTTCCTTTAAAATTTTTTATTTAAATAGTGTAACTAATTGCCCCCCGTAATCCTATATAGTTTTCTTGGTTAATTGCTAACGTTATATATATAATTTTCATATTTTCGGTCTCTTATTTACGTGAATTCATCAATAAAAACACGTATTCATTGATAACTCGGCTGAAAAATGGCCTTTTCCGTTTAAATTTTCTTTGTTAATAGTGTATTTAACCGCCCCCCGTACTTACCCACAGTTTTTATAATAAATTTCCACCGCTAAAATATTGATTTCCACATAATTCGTTTACCCATAATCGTAATTCCCAAAAATTTTTTAAGTTTTTCAAATCTCCATTTCTTTTGCTCTTTTTGCTTTTATTAGGTCCGTCTAGTGTAGCCATCTGTACTCTTATTTGCTTTATAAAACATACACGACTGGAAAAAATCACTATTTACCTAAACCGAGGTATAGTGGTCAATCAATACAATCACATAAATTCAACTATAAATTCGCTTATAACTTTTCTAAAAATTGGTATTTTTCGTTGAAATCTTCTTTAAATTGTGTAGTTAATTGCTCCTCACATTTCCTTATTGTTTTCTCAGTAAATTCGTAACGTTATATATTTAATTTTCATATTTTTAGTCTATTTCTTACTTAAATTCATCAATAAAAACAGGTATTCATCTATAGCACGGCTGAAAATTGGCCTTTTACTTTTAAATTTTCTATTTAAATTGTGTAACTAATTGCCCCCCGTAATCCTATATAGTTTCCTTGGTTAATTCCTAACGTTATATTTATAATTTTCATATTTTCAGTCTCTTATTTACGTGAATTCATCAATAAAAACAGGTATTCATCTATAATTCGGCTGAAAAGTGGCCTTTTCCGTTTAAATTTTCTTTGTTTATAGTGTATTAAACCGCCCCCCCCCCCATATTTATCTATAGTTATTATAATAAATTTCTACCGCTAAAATATTGATTTCCACATAATTCGTTTTCCCATAATCGTAATTTCCTAAAATTTTTGAAATCTTCATTTCTTTCGCTCTTTTTGCTTTTATTAGGTCCGTCCAGTGTAGAAGCTACCATCTGCTTTCTTATTTGCTTTATAAGACATACAGAACTGGAAAAAATCACTATTTACCTAAACCGAGATATAGTGGTCAATCAATACAATCACATAAATTCAACTATAAATTCGCTTATTACTTTTCTAAAAATTGGTATTTTTGTTCAAATTTTCTTAAATATGTGAAGTTAATTGCTCTTCATATTTCCTTATAGTTTTCTCAGTAAATTCGTAACGTTATATATTTAATTTTCATATTTTCAGTCTATTTCTTACTTAAATTCATCAATAAAAACACGTATTCATCTATAGCACGGCTGAAAATTGGCATTTTCCTTTTAAATTTTCTATTTATGTAGTGTAACTAATTGCCCCCCGTAATCCTATATAGTTTTCTTGGTTAATTCCTAACGTTATATATATAATTTTCATATTTTCAGTCTCTTATTTAGTGAATTCATCAATAAAAACAGGTATTCATATATAATTCGGCTGAAAAGTGGCCTTTTCCGTTTAAATTTTCTTTGTTTATAGTGTATTAAACCGCCCCCCCCCCCTGTATTTATCTCTAGTTACTATAATAAATTTCTACCGCTAAAATATTGATTTCCACATAATTCATTTTCCCATAATCGTAATTTCCTAAAATTTTTAAAATTTTTAAAATCTTCATTTCTTTCGCTCTTTTTTCTTTTATTAGGTCCGTCCAGTGTAGAAGCTACCATCTGCACTCTTATTTGCTTTTTAAAACATACGGAACTGGAAAAAATCACTATTTACCTAAACCGAGGTATAGTTGTCAATTAATACAATCACATAAATTCAACTATAAATTCGCTTATTACTTTTCTAAAAATTGGTATTTTTGTTTAAATCTTCAAAATACATTTCCTTATAGTTTTCTCAGTAAATTCGTAACGTTATATATTTAATTTTCATATTTTGAGTCTATTTCTTACTTAAATTCATCAATAAAAACAAGTATTCATCTATAGCGCTGCTGAAAATTGGTCTTTTCCTTTTAAATTTTCTATTTAAATAGTGTAACTAATTGCCCCCCGTAATCCTATATAGTTTTCTTGGTTTATTCTTTACGTTATATATATAATTTTCATATTTTCAGTCTCTTATTTACGTGAATTCATCAATAAAAGCACGTATTCATCTATAACTCGGCTGAAAAGTGGCCTTTTCCGTTTAAATTTTCTTTGTTTATAGTGTATTAAACCGCCCCCCCCCCCGTATTTATCTATAGTTACTATAATAAATTTCTACCGCTAAAATATTGATTTCCACATAATTCGTTTTCCCATAATCATAATTTCATAAAATTTTAAAATTTTTTAAAATCTTCATTTCTTTCACTCTTTTTGCTTTTATTAGGTCCGTCCAGTGTAGAAGCTACCATCTGCATTCTTATTTGCTTTATGAAACATACAGAACTGGAAAAAATCACTATTTACCTAAACCGAGGTATAGTGGTCAATCAATACAATCACATAAATTCAACTATAAATTCGCTTATAATTTTTCTAAAAATTGGTATTTTTCGTTTAAATCTTCTTTAAATTATGTAATTCATTGCTCTCCACATTTCCTTATAGTTTTCTAAGTAAATTCGTAACGTTATATATTTAATTTTCATATTTTCAGTCTATTTCTTACTTAAATTCATCAATAAAAACAGGTATTCATCTATAGCACGGCTGATAATTGGCCTTTTCCTTTTAAATTTTCTATTTAAATAGTGTAACTAATTGCCTCCCGTAATCCTATATAGTTTTCTTGGTTAATTCCTAAAGTTATATATATATATATATATATATATATATATATATATATATATATATATATATATATATATATAATTTTCATATTTTCGATCTCTTATTTACGTGAATTCATCAATAAAATCAGGTATTCATCTATAATTCGGCTGAAAAGTGGCCTTTTCCGTTTAAATTTTCTTTGTTTATAGTGTATTATACCGCCCCCCCCCGTATTTATCTATGGTTACTATAATAAATTTCTACTGCTAAAATATTGATTTCCACATAATTCGTTTTCCCATAATCGTAATTTCATAAAATTTTAAAATTTTTTAAAATCTTCATTTCTTTCGCTCTTTTTGCTTTTATTAGGTCCGTCCAGTGTTAAAGCTACCATCTGCACTCTTATTTGCTGTATAAAACATACGGAACTGGAAAAAATCACTATTTACCTAAACCGAGGTATAGTTGTCAATCAATACAATCACATAAATTCAACTATAAATTCGCTTATTACTTTTCTAAAAATTGGTATTTTTGTTCAAATCTTCAAAATACATTTCCTTATAGTTTTCTCAGTGAACTCGTAACGTTATATATTTAATTTTCATATTTTCAGTCTATTTCTTACTTAAATTCATCAATAAAAACACGTATTCATCTATAGCACGACTGAAAATTGGCCTCTTCCTTTTAAATTTTCTATTTGAATAGTGTAACTAATTGCCTCCCGTAATCCTATATAGTTTTCTTGGTTAATTCCTAACGTTATATATATAATTTTCATATTTTCAGTCTCTTATTTACGTGAATTCATCAATAAAAGCACAAATTCATCTATAACTCGGCTGAAAAGTGGCCTTTTCCTTTTAAATTTTCTATTTAATTAATGTAACTAACTGCTCCCCGTAATCCTTTACAGTTTTCTTGGTTAATTCCTAACGTTTTATATATAATTTTCATATTTTCAGTCTCTTATTTACGTGAATTCATCAATAAAACAGGTATTCATCTATAACTCGGCTGAAAAGTGGCCTTTTCCGTTTAAATTTTATTTGTTTATAGTGTATTAAACCGCCCCCCCCCCCCCCGTATTTATCTATAGTTACTATAATAAATTTCTACCGCTAAAATATTGATTTCCACGTAATTCGTTTTCCCATAATCGTAATATCATAAAATTTTAATTTTTTTTAAAATCTTCATTTCTTTCGCTCTTTTTGCTTTTATTAGGTCCGTCCAGTGTAGAAGCTACCATCTGTACTCTTATTTGCTTTATAAAACATACAGAACTGGAAAAAATCACTATTTACCTAAACCGAGGTATAGTGGTCAATCAATACAATCACATAAATTCAACTATAAATTCGCTTATAATTTTTCTAAAAATTGGTATTTTTCGTTCAAATCTTCTTAAAATTGTGTAATTAATTGCTCTCCACATTTCCTTATAGTTTTCTCAGTAAATTCGTAACGATATATATTTAATTTTCATATTTTCAGTCTATTTCTTACTTAAATTCATCAATAAAAACAGGTATTCATCTATAGCACGGCTGATAATTGGCCTTTTCCTTTTAAATTTTCTATTTGAATAGTGTAACTAATTGCCTCCCGTAATCCTATATAGTTTTCTTGGTTAATTCCTAAAGTTATATATATATATATATATATATATATATATATATATATATATATATATATATATATATATATATATAATTTTCATATTTTCGGTCTCTTATTTACGTGAATTCATCAATAAAAACAGGTATTCATCTATAATTCGGCTGAAAAGTGGCCTTTTCCGTTAAAATTTTCTTTGTTTATAGTGTATTATACCGGCCCCCCCCCCCGTATTTATCTATGGTTACTATAATAAATTTCTACTGCTAAAATATTGATTTCCACATAATTCGTTTTCCCATAATCGTAATTTCATAAAATTTTAAAATTTTTTAAAATCTTCATTTCTTTCGCTCTTTTTGCTTTTATTAGGTCTGTCCAGTGTAGAAGCTACCATCTGCACTCTTATTTGCTTTATAAAACATACAGAACTGGAAAAAATCACTATTTACCTAAACCGAGGTATAGTGCTCGATCAATACAATCACATAAATTCAACTATAAATTCGCTTATTACTTTTCTAAAAATTGGTATTTTTCGTTCAAATCTACTTTAAATTGTGTAGTTAATTTCTCCCCACATTTCCTTATAGTTTTCTCAGTAAATTCGTAACGTTATATATTTAATTTTCATATTTTCAGTCTATTTCTTACTTAAATTCATCAATAAAAACAGGTATTCATCTATAGCACGGCTGATAATTGGCCTTTTCCTTTTAAATTTTCTATTTGAATAGTGTAACTAATTGCCTCCCGTAATCCTATATAGTTTTCTTGGTTAATTCCTAAAGTTATATAATTTTCTTATTTTCAATCTCTTATTTACGTGAATTCATCAATTAAAGCACGTATTCATCTATAACTCGGCTGAAAAGTGGCCTTTTCCTTTTAAGTTTTCTATTTAAATAAAGTAACTAACTGCTCCTCGTAATCCTTTACAGTTTTCTTGGTTAATTCCTAACGTTATATACATAATTTTCAAATTTTCGGTCTATTATTTACGTTAATTCATCAATAAAAACAGGTATTCATCTATAATTCGGCTGAAAAGTGGCCTTTTCCGTTAAAATTTTCTTTGTTTATAGTGTATTATACCGCCCCCCCCGTGTTTATCTATGGTTACTATAATAAATTTCTACTGCTAAAATATTGATTTCCACATAATTCGTTTTCCCATAATCGTAATTTCATAAAATTTTAAAATTTTTTAAAATCTTCATTTCTTTCGCTCTTTTTGCTTTTATTAGGTCTGTCCAGTGTAGAAGCTACCATCTGCACTCTTATTTGCTTTATAAAACATACAGAACTGGAAAAAATCACTATTTACCTAAACCGAGGTATAGTGGTCGATCAATACAATCACATAAATTCAACTATAAATTCGCTTATTACTTTTCTAAAAATTGGTATTTTTCGTTCAAATCTACTTTAAATTGTGAAGTTAATTTCTCCCCACATTTCCTTATAGTTTTCTCAGTAACTTCGTAACGTTATATATTTAATTTTCATATTTTCAGTCTATTTCTTACTTAAATTCATCAATAAAAACAGGTATTCATCTATAGCACGGCTGAAAATTGGCCTTTTTCTTTTAAATTTTCTATTTGAATAGTGTAACTAGTTGCCTTCCGTAATCCTATATAATTTTCTTGGTTAATTCCTAACGTTGTATATATAATTTTCATATTTTCAGTCTCTTATTTACGTGAATTCATCAATAAAAACACGTATTCATCTATAACTCGGCTGAAAAGTGGCCTTTTCCGTTTAAATTTTCTTTGTTTATAGTGTATTAAATCGTCGCCCCCGTATTTATCTATAGTTACTATAATAAATTTCTACCGCTAAAATATTAATTTCCATATAATTCGTTTTCCCATAATCGTAATTTCATAAAATTCTAAATTTTTTTAAAATCTTCATTTCTTTCGCTCTTTTTGCTTTTATTAGGTCCGTCCAGTGTAGAAGCTACCATCTGCACTCTTATTTGCTTTATAAAACATACAGAACTGGAAAAAATCACTATTTACCTAAACCGAGGTATAGTGGTCAATCAATACAATCACATAAATTCAACTATAAATTCGCTTATAACTTTTCTAAAAATATGTATTTTTTGTTCAAATCTTCTTTAAATTGTGAAGTTAATTACTCCCCACATTTTCTTATAGTTTTCTCAGTAAATTCGTAACGTTATATATTTAATTTTCATATTTTCAATCTATTTCTTACTTAAATTCATCAATAAAAACAGGTATTCATCTATAGCACGGCTGATAATTGGCCTTTTCCTTTTAAATTTTCTATTTGAATAGTGTAACTAATTGCCTCCCGTAATCCTATATAGTTTTCTTGGTTAATTCCTAACGTTATATATATAATTTTCATATTTTCGGTCTATTATTTACGTGAATTCATCAATAAAAACAGGTATTCATCTATAATTCGGCTGAAAAGTGGCCTTTTCCGTTTAAATTTTCTTTGTTTATAGTGTATAATACCGCCCCCCCCCCCGTATTTATTTATGGTTACTATAATAAATTTCTACCGCTAAAATATTGATTTCCACAAAATTCGTTTTCCCATAATCGTAATTTCCTAAAATTTTTAAAATCTTCATTTCTTTCGCTCTTTTTGCTTTTAATAGGTCCGTCCAGTGTAGAAGCTACCATCTGCTTTCTTATTTGCTTTATGAAACATACAGAACTGGAAAAAATCACTATTTACCTAAACCGAGGTATAGTGGTCAATCAATACAATCACATAAATTCAACTATAAATTTGCTTATTACTTTTCTAAAAATTGGTATTTTTGTTCAAATCTTCTTAAATATGTGAAGTTAATTGCTCCTCACATTTCCTTATAGTTTTCTCAGTAAATTCGTAACTTTATATATTTAATTTTCATATTTTCGGTCTATTTCTTACTTAAATTCATCAATAAAAACACGTATTCATCTATAGCACAACTGAAAATTGGCCTTTTCCTTTTAAATTTTCTATTTGAATAGTGTAACTAATTGCCTCCCGTAATCCTATACAGTTTTCTTGGTAAATTCCGAACGTTATATATACAATTTTCATATTTTCAGTCTCTTATTTACGTGAATTCATCAATAAAAGCACGTATTCATCTATAACTCGGCTGAAAAGTAGCCTTTTCCGTTTAAATTTTCTTTGTTTATAGTGTATTAAACCGCCCCCCCCCCCCCCGTATTTATCTATAGTTACTATAATAAATTTCTACCGCTAAAATATTGATTTCCACATAATTCGTTTTCCCATAATCGTAATTTCATAAAATTTTAAAATTTTTTAAAATCTTCATTTCTTTCGCTCTTTTTGCTTTTATTAGGTCCGTACAGTGTAGAAGCTACCATCTGCACTCTTATTTGCTTTATAAAACATACAGAACTGGAAAAAATCACTATTTACCTAAACCGAGGTATAGTGGTCAATCAATACAATCACATAAATTCAACTATAAATTCGCTTATTACTTTTCTAAAAATTGGTACTTTTCGTTCAAATCTACTTTAAATTGTGTAGTTAATTGCTCCCCACATTTCCTTATAGTTTTCTCAGTAAATTCGTAACGTTATATATTTAATTTTCATATTTTCATTCTATTTCTTACTTAAATTCATCAATAAAAACAGGTATTCATCTATAGCACGGCTGAAAATTGGCCTTTTCCTTTTAAATTTTCTATTCAAATAAAGTAACTAACTGCTCCCCGTAATCCTATATAGTTTTCTTGGTTAATTCCTAACGTTATATATATAATTTTCATATTTTCAGTCTCTTATTTACGTGAATTCATCAATAAAAGCACGTATTCATCTATAACTCGGCTGAAAAGTGGCCTTTTCCGTTTAAATTTTCTTTGTTTATAGTGTATTAAACTGCCGCCCCCGTATTTATCTATAGTTACTATAATAAATTTCTACCGCCAAAATATTGATTTCCACATAATTTGTTTTCCCATAATCGTAATTTCATAACATTTTTAAATTTTTTAAAATCTTCATTTCTTTCGCTCTTTTTGCTTTTATTAGGTCCGTCCAGTGTAGAAGCTACCATCTGCACTCTTATTTGCTTTATAAAACATACAGAACTGGAAAAAATCACTATTTACCTAAACCGAGGTATAGTGGTCAATCAATACAATCACATAAATTCAACTATAAATTCGCTTATAACTTTTCTAAAAATTGGTATTTTTCGTTCAAATCTTCTTTAAATTATGTAGTTAATTGCTTCCCACATTTTCTTATAGTTTTCTCAGTAAATTCGTAACGTTATATATTTAATTTTCATATTTTCATTCTATTTCTTACTTAAATTCATCAATAAAAACAGGTATTCATCTATAACACGGCTGATAATTGGCCTTTTCGTTTTAAGTTTTCTATTTGAATAGTGTAACTAATTGCCTCCTGTAATCCTATATAGTTTTCTTGGTTAATTACTAAAGTTATATATATAATTTTCTTATTTTCAGTCTCTTATATACGTGAATTCATCAATAAAAGCACGTATTCATCTATAACTCGGCTGAAAAGTCACCTTTTCCGTTTAAATTTTCTATTTTAATAAAGTAACTAACTGCTCTCCGTAAAACTTTACAGTTTTCTTGGTTAATTCCTAACGTTATATATATAATTTTCATATTTTCGGTCTCTTATTTACGTGAATTCATCAATAAAAACAGGTATTCATCTATAATTCGGCTGAAAAGTGGCCTTTTCCGTTTAAATTTTCTTTGTTTATAGTGTATTATACCGCCCCCCCCCCCCCGTATTTATCTATGGTTACTATAATAAATTTCTACCGCTAAAATATTGATTTCCACATAATTCGTTTTCCCATAATCGTAATTTCCTAAAATTTTTAAAATTTTTAAAATCTTCATTTCTTTCGCTCTTTGTGCTTTTAATAGGTCCGTCCAGTGTAGAAGCTACTATCTGCACTCTTATTTGCTTTATAAAACATACAGAACTGGAGAAAATCACTATTTACCTAAACCGAGGTATAGTGGTCAATCCATACAATCACATAAATTCAACTATAAATTCGCTTATTACTTTTCTAAAAATTGGTATTTTTGTTCAAATCTTCTTAAAAATGTGAAGTTAATTGCTCCCCACATTTCCTTATAGTTTTCTCAGTAAATTCGTAACGATATATATTTAATTTTCATATTTTCAGTCTATTTCTTACTTAAGTTCATCAATAAAAACACGTATTCATCTATAGCACGACTGAAAATTGGCCTTTTCCTTTTAAATTTTCTATTTAAATTGTGTAACTAATTGCCTCCCGTAATCCTATATAGTTTTCTTGGTTAATTCCTAACGTTATATAGTCTCTTATTTACGTGAATTCATCAATAAAAGCACGTATTCATCTATAACTCGGCTGAAAAGTGGCCTTTTCCTTTTAAGTTTTCTATTTAAATAAAGTAACTAACTGCTCCCCGTAATCCTTTACAGTTTTCTTGGTTAATTCCTAACGTTATATATATAATTTTCATATTTTCAGTCTCCTATTTACGTGAATTCATCAATAAAACAGGTATTCATCTATAATTCGGCTGAAAAGTGGCCTTTTTCGTTTAAATTTTCTTTGTTTATAGTGTATGAAACCCCCCCCCCCCCTACCCGTATTTATCTATAGTTACTATAATAAATTTCTACCGCTAAAATATTGATTTCCACATAATTCCTTTTCCCATAATCGTAATTTTCTAAAATTTTTAAAGTTTTTAAAATCTTCATTTCTTTTGCTCTTTTTGCTTTTATTAGGTCCGTCCAGTGTAGAAGCTACCATCTGCACTCTTATTTGCTTTATAAAACATACAGAACTGGAAAAAAATCACTATTTACCTAAACCGAGGTATAGTGGTCAATCAATACAATCACATAAATGCAACCATAAATTCGCTTATAACTTTTCTAAAAATTGGTATTTTTCGTTCAAATCTTCTTTAAATTGTGTAGTTAATTGCTCCTCACATTTCCTTATAGTATTCTCATTAAATTCGTAACGTTATATATTTAATTTTCATATTTTCAGTCTATTTCTTACTTAAATTCATCAATAAAAACAGGTATTCATCTATAGCACGGCTGATAATTGGCCTTTTCCTTTTAAATTTTCTATTTGAATAGTGTAACTAATTGCCTCCCGTAATCCTATATAGTTTTCTTGGTTAATTCCTAAAGTTATATATATAATTTTCTTATTTTCAGTCTCTTATTTACGTGAATTCATCAATTAAAGCACGTATTCATCTATAACTCGGCTGAAAAGTCGCCTTTTCCGTTTAAATTTTCTATTTAAATAAAGTTACTAACTGCTCCTCGTAATCCTTTACAGTTTTCTTGGTTAATTCCTAACGTTATATATATAATTTTCATATTTTCGGTCTATTATTTACGTGAATTCATCAATAAAAACAGGTATTCATCTATAATTCGGCTGAAAAGTGGCCTTTTCCGTTTAAATTTTCTTTGTTTATAGTGTATAATACCGCCCCCCCCCGTATTTATTTATGGTTACTATAATAAATTTCTACCGCTAAAATATTGATTTCCACATAATTCGTTTTCCCATAATCGTAATTTCCTAAAATTTTTAAAATTTTTAAAATCTTCATTTTTTTCGCTCTTTTTGCTTTTAATAGGTCCGTCCAGTGTAGAAGCTACCATCTGCTTTCTTATTTGCTTTATAAAACATACAGAACTGGAAAAAATCACTATTTACCTAAACCGAGTTATAGTGGTAAATCAATACAATCACATAAATTCAACTATAAATTTGCTTATTACTTTTCTAAAAATTGGTATTTTTGTTCAAATCTTCTTAAATATGTGAAGTTAATTGCTCCTTACATTTCCTTATAGTTTTCTCAGTAAATTCGTAACTATATATATTTAATTTTCATATTTTCGTTCTATTTCTTACTTAAATTCATCAATAAAAACACGTATTCATCTATAGCACAACTGAAAATTGGCCTTTTCCTTTTAAATTTTCTATTTGAATAGTGTAACTAATTGCCTCCCGTAATCCTATATAGTTTTCTTGGTTAATTCCTAACGTTATATATATAATTTTCATATTTTCAGTCTCTTATTTACGTGAATTCATCAATAAAAGCACGTATTCATCTATAACTCGGCTGAAAAGTAGCCTTTTCCGTTTAAATTTTCTTTGTTTATAGTGTATTAAACCGCCCCCCCCCCCCCGTATTTATCTATAGTTACTATAATAAATTTCTACCGCTAAAATATTGATTTCCACATAATTCCTTTTCCCATAATCGTAATTTTCTAAAATTTTTAAAATCTTCATTTTTTTCGCTCTTTTTGCTTTTAATAGGTCCGTCCAGTGTAGAAGCTACCATCTGCTTTCTTATTTGCTTTATAAAACATACAGAACTGGAAAAAATCACTATTTACCTAAACCGAGTTATAGTGGTAAATCAATACAATCACATAAATTCAACTATAAATTTGCTTATTACTTTTCTAAAAATTGGTATTTTTCGCTCAAATCTACTTTAAATTGTGTAGTTAATTGCTCCCCACATTTCCTTATGGTTTTCTCAGTAAATTCGTAACGTTATATATTTAATTTTCATATTTTCAGTCTATTTCTTACTTAAATTCATCAATAAAAACAGGTATTCATCTATAGCACGGCTGAAAATTGGCCTTTTCCTTTTAAATTTTCTATTTGAATAGTGTAACTAATTACCTCCCGTAATCCTATTTAGTTTTCTTCGTTAACTCCTAACGTTATATATATAATTTTCATATTTTCAGTCTCTTATTTACGTGAATTCATCAATAAAAGCACGTATTCATCTATAACTCGGCTGAAAAGTGGCCTTTTCCGTTTAAATTTTCTTTGTTTATAGTGTATTAAACCGCCGCCCCCGTATTTATCTATAGTTACTATAATAAATTTCTACCGCTAAAATATTGATTTCCACATAATTCGCTTTCCCATAATCGTAATTTCATAAAATTTTAAAATTTTTTAAAATCTTCATTTCTTTCGCTCTTTTTGCTTTTATTAGGTCCGTCCAGTGTAGAAGCTACCATCTGCACTCTTATTTGCTTTATAAAACATACAGAATTGGAAAAAATCACTATTTACCTAAACCGAGGTATAGTGGTCAATCAATACAATCACATAAATTCAACTATAAATTCGCTTAAAACTTTTCTAAAAATTGGTATTTTTCGTTCAAATCTTCTTTAAATTGTGTAGTTAATTGCTCCTCACATTTTTTTATAGTTTTCTCAGTAAATTCGTAACGTTATATATTCAATTTTCATATTTTCAGTCTATTTCTTACTTAAATTCATCAATAAAAACACGTATTCATCTATAGCACGACTGAAAATTGTCCTTTTCCTTTTAAATTTTCTATTTGAATAGTGTAACTAATTGCCTTCCGTAATCCTATATAGTTTTCTTGGTTAATTCCTAACGTTATATATATAATTTTCATATTTTCAGTCTCTTATTTATGTGAATTCATCAATAAAAGCAAGTATTCATCTATAACTCGGCTGAAAAGTGGCCTTTTCCTTTTAAATTTTCTATTTAAATAAAGTAACTAACTGCTCCCCGTAATCCTTTACAGTTTTCTTGGTTAATTCCTAACGTTATATATATAATTTTCATATTTTCAGTCTCTTATTTACGTGAATTCATCAATAAAAGCACGTATTCATCTATAACTCGGCTGAAAAGTGGCCTTTTCCGTTTAAATTTTCTTCTTTTATAGTGTATTAAACTGCCTCCCCCCCCCCCCCGTATTTATCTATAGTTACTATCATAAATTTCTACCGCTAAAATATTGATTTCCACATAATTCGTTTTCCCATAATCGTAATTTCATAAAATTTATAATTTTTTAAAATCTTCATTTCTTTCGCTCTTTTTGCTTTTATTGGGTCCGACCAGTGTATAAGCTACCATCTGCACTCTTATTTGCTTTATAAAATATACAGAACTGGAAAAAATCACTATTTACCTAAACCGAGGTATAGTGGTCAATCAATACAATCACATAAATTCAACTATAAATTCGCTTATAACTTTTCTAAAAATATGTATTTTTTGTTCAAATCTTCTTTAAATTGTGAAGTTAATTACTCCCCACATTTTCTTATAGTTTTCTCAGTAAATTCGTAACGTTATATATTTAATTTTCATATTTTCAATCTATTTCTTACTTAAATTCATCAATAAAAACAGGTATTCATCTATAGCACGGCTGATAATTGGCCTTTTCCTTTTAAATTTTCTATTTGAATAGTGTAACTAATTGCCTCCCGTAATCCTATATAGTTTTCTTGGTTAATTCCTAACGTTATATATATAATTTTCATATTTTCGGTCTATTATTTACGTGAATTCATCAATAAAAACAGGTATTCATCTATAATTCGGCTGAAAAGTGGCCTTTTCCGTTTAAATTTTCTTTGTTTATAGTGTATAATACCGCCCCCCCCCCCCGTATTTATTTATGGTTACTATAATAAATTTCTACCGCTAAAATATTGATTTCCACAAAATTCGTTTTCCCATAATCGTAATTTCCTAAAATTTTTAAAATTTTTAAAATCTTTATTTCTTTCGCTCTTTTTGCTTTTAATAGGTCCGTCCAGTGTAGAAGCTACCATCTGCTTTCTTATTTGCTTTATGAAACATACAGAACTGGAAAAAATCACTATTTACCTAAACCGAGGTATAGTGGTCAATCAATACAATCACATAAATTCAACTATAAATTTGCTTATTACTTTTCTAAAAATTGGTATTTTTGTTCAAATCTTCTTAAATATGTGAAGTTAATTGCTCCTCACATTTCCTTATAGTTTTCTCAGTAAATTCGTAACTTTATATATTTAATTTTCATATTTTCGGTCTATTTCTTACTTAAATTCATCAATAAAAACACGTATTCATCTATAGCACAACTGAAAATTGGCCTTTTCCTTTTAAATTTTCTATTTGAATAGTGTAACTAATTGCCTCCCGTAATCCTATACAGTTTTCTTGGTAAATTCCGAACGTTATATATACAATTTTCATATTTTCAGTCTCTTATTTACGTGAATTCATCAATAAAAGCACGTATTCATCTATAACTCGGCTGAAAAGTAGCCTTTTCCGTTTAAATTTTCTTTGTTTATAGTGTATTAAACCGCCCCCCCCCCCCCCGTATTTATCTATAGTTACTATAATAAATTTCTACCGCTAAAATATTGATTTCCACATAATTCGTTTTCCCATAATCGTAATTTCATAAAATTTTAAAATTTTTTAAAATCTTCATTTCTTTCGCTCTTTTTGCTTTTATTAGGTCCGTACAGTGTAGAAGCTACCATCTGCACTCTTATTTGCTTTATAAAACATACAGAACTGGAAAAAATCACTATTTACCTAAACCGAGGTATAGTGGTCAATCAATACAATCACATAAATTCAACTATAAATTCGCTTATTACTTTTCTAAAAATTGGTACTTTTCGTTCAAATCTACTTTAAATTGTGTAGTTAATTGCTCCCCACATTTCCTTATAGTTTTCTCAGTAAATTCGTAACGTTATATATTTAATTTTCATATTTTCATTCTATTTCTTACTTAAATTCATCAATAAAAACAGGTATTCATCTATAGCACGGCTGAAAATTGGCCTTTTCCTTTTAAATTTTCTATTCAAATAAAGTAACTAACTGCTCCCCGTAATCCTATATAGTTTTCTTGGTTAATTCCTAACGTTATATATATAATTTTCATATTTTCAGTCTCTTATTTACGTGAATTCATCAATAAAAGCACGTATTCATCTATAACTCGGCTGAAAAGTGGCCTTTTCCGTTTAAATTTTCTTTGTTTATAGTGTATTAAACTGCCGCCCCCGTATTTATCTATAGTTACTATAATAAATTTCTACCGCCAAAATATTGATTTCCACATAATTTGTTTTCCCATAATCGTAATTTCATAACATTTTTAAATTTTTTAAAATCTTCATTTCTTTCGCTCTTTTTGCTTTTATTAGGTCCGTCCAGTGTAGAAGCTACCATCTGCACTCTTATTTGCTTTATAAAACATACAGAACTGGAAAAAATCACTATTTACCTAAACCGAGGTATAGTGGTCAATCAATACAATCACATAAATTCAACTATAAATTCGCTTATAACTTTTCTAAAAATTGGTATTTTTCGTTCAAATCTTCTTTAAATTATGTAGTTAATTGCTTCCCACATTTTCTTATAGTTTTCTCAGTAAATTCGTAACGTTATATATTTAATTTTCATATTTTCATTCTATTTCTTACTTAAATTCATCAATAAAAACAGGTATTCATCTATAACACGGCTGATAATTGGCCTTTTCGTTTTAAGTTTTCTATTTGAATAGTGTAACTAATTGCCTCCTGTAATCCTATATAGTTTTCTTGGTTAATTACTAAAGTTATATATATAATTTTCTTATTTTCAGTCTCTTATATACGTGAATTCATCAATAAAAGCACGTATTCATCTATAACTCGGCTGAAAAGTCACCTTTTCCGTTTAAATTTTCTATTTTAATAAAGTAACTAACTGCTCTCCGTAAAACTTTACAGTTTTCTTGGTTAATTCCTAACGTTATATATATAATTTTCATATTTTCGGTCTCTTATTTACGTGAATTCATCAATAAAAACAGGTATTCATCTATAATTCGGCTGAAAAGTGGCCTTTTCCGTTTAAATTTTCTTTGTTTATAGTGTATTATACCGCCCCCCCCCCCCCCCGTATTTATCTATGGTTACTATAATAAATTTCTACCGCTAAAATATTGATTTCCACATAATTCGTTTTCCCATAATCGTAATTTCCTAAAATTTTTAAAATTTTTAAAATCTTCATTTCTTTCGCTCTTTGTGCTTTTAATAGGTCCGTCCAGTGTAGAAGCTACTATCTGCACTCTTATTTGCTTTATAAAACATACAGAACTGGAGAAAATCACTATTTACCTAAACCGAGGTATAGTGGTCAATCCATACAATCACATAAATTCAACTATAAATTCGCTTATTACTTTTCTAAAAATTGGTATTTTTGTTCAAATCTTCTTAAAAATGTGAAGTTAATTGCTCCCCACATTTCCTTATAGTTTTCTCAGTAAATTCGTAACGATATATATTTAATTTTCATATTTTCAGTCTATTTCTTACTTAAGTTCATCAATAAAAACACGTATTCATCTATAGCACGACTGAAAATTGGCCTTTTCCTTTTAAATTTTCTATTTAAATTGTGTAACTAATTGCCTCCCGTAATCCTATATAGTTTTCTTGGTTAATTCCTAACGTTATATAGTCTCTTATTTACGTGAATTCATCAATAAAAGCACGTATTCATCTATAACTCGGCTGAAAAGTGGCCTTTTCCTTTTAAGTTTTCTATTTAAATAAAGTAACTAACTGCTCCCCGTAATCCTTTACAGTTTTCTTGGTTAATTCCTAACGTTATATATATAATTTTCATATTTTCAGTCTCCTATTTACGTGAATTCATCAATAAAACAGGTATTCATCTATAATTCGGCTGAAAAGTGGCCTTTTTCGTTTAAATTTTCTTTGTTTATAGTGTATGAAACCCCCCCCCCCCCCTACCCGTATTTATCTATAGTTACTATAATAAATTTCTACCGCTAAAATATTGATTTCCACATAATTCCTTTTCCCATAATCGTAATTTTCTAAAATTTTTAAAGTTTTTAAAATCTTCATTTCTTTTGCTCTTTTTGCTTTTATTAGGTCCGTCCAGTGTAGAAGCTACCATCTGCACTCTTATTTGCTTTATAAAACATACAGAACTGGAAAAAAATCACTATTTACCTAAACCGAGGTATAGTGGTCAATCAATACAATCACATAAATGCAACCATAAATTCGCTTATAACTTTTCTAAAAATTGGTATTTTTCGTTCAAATCTTCTTTAAATTGTGTAGTTAATTGCTCCTCACATTTCCTTATAGTATTCTCATTAAATTCGTAACGTTATATATTTAATTTTCATATTTTCAGTCTATTTCTTACTTAAATTCATCAATAAAAACAGGTATTCATCTATAGCACGGCTGATAATTGGCCTTTTCCTTTTAAATTTTCTATTTGAATAGTGTAACTAATTGCCTCCCGTAATCCTATATAGTTTTCTTGGTTAATTCCTAAAGTTATATATATAATTTTCTTATTTTCAGTCTCTTATTTACGTGAATTCATCAATTAAAGCACGTATTCATCTATAACTCGGCTGAAAAGTCGCCTTTTCCGTTTAAATTTTCTATTTAAATAAAGTTACTAACTGCTCCTCGTAATCCTTTACAGTTTTCTTGGTTAATTCCTAACGTTATATATATAATTTTCATATTTTCGGTCTATTATTTACGTGAATTCATCAATAAAAACAGGTATTCATCTATAATTCGGCTGAAAAGTGGCCTTTTCCGTTTAAATTTTCTTTGTTTATAGTGTATAATACCGCCCCCCCCCCCGTATTTATTTATGGTTACTATAATAAATTTCTACCGCTAAAATATTGATTTCCACATAATTCGTTTTCCCATAATCGTAATTTCCTAAAATTTTTAAAATTTTTAAAATCTTCATTTTTTTCGCTCTTTTTGCTTTTAATAGGTCCGTCCAGTGTAGAAGCTACCATCTGCTTTCTTATTTGCTTTATAAAACATACAGAACTGGAAAAAATCACTATTTACCTAAACCGAGTTATAGTGGTAAATCAATACAATCACATAAATTCAACTATAAATTTGCTTATTACTTTTCTAAAAATTGGTATTTTTGTTCAAATCTTCTTAAATATGTGAAGTTAATTGCTCCTTACATTTCCTTATAGTTTTCTCAGTAAATTCGTAACTATATATATTTAATTTTCATATTTTCGGTCTATTTCTTACTTAAATTCATCAATAAAAACACGTATTCATCTATAGCACAACTGAAAATTGGCCTTTTCCTTTTAAATTTTCTATTTGAATAGTGTAACTAATTGCCTCCCGTAATCCTATATAGTTTTCTTGGTTAATTCCTAACGTTATATATATAATTTTCATATTTTCAGTCTCTTATTTACGTGAATTCATCAATAAAAGCACGTATTCATCTATAACTCGGCTGAAAAGTAGCCTTTTCCGTTTAAATTTTCTTTGTTTATAGTGTATTAAACCGCCCCCCCCCCCCCGTATTTATCTATAGTTACTATAATAAATTTCTACCGCTAAAATATTGATTTCCACATAATTCCTTTTCCCATAATCGTAATTTTCTAAAATTTTTAAAATCTTCATTTTTTTCGCTCTTTTTGCTTTTAATAGGTCCGTCCAGTGTAGAAGCTACCATCTGCTTTCTTATTTGCTTTATAAAACATACAGAACTGGAAAAAATCACTATTTACCTAAACCGAGTTATAGTGGTAAATCAATACAATCACATAAATTCAACTATAAATTTGCTTATTACTTTTCTAAAAATTGGTATTTTTCGCTCAAATCTACTTTAAATTGTGTAGTTAATTGCTCCCCACATTTCCTTATGGTTTTCTCAGTAAATTCGTAACGTTATATATTTAATTTTCATATTTTCAGTCTATTTCTTACTTAAATTCATCAATAAAAACAGGTATTCATCTATAGCACGGCTGAAAATTGGCCTTTTCCTTTTAAATTTTCTATTTGAATAGTGTAACTAATTACCTCCCGTAATCCTATTTAGTTTTCTTCGTTAACTCCTAACGTTATATATATAATTTTCATATTTTCAGTCTCTTATTTACGTGAATTCATCAATAAAAGCACGTATTCATCTATAACTCGGCTGAAAAGTGGCCTTTTCCGTTTAAATTTTCTTTGTTTATAGTGTATTAAACCGCCGCCCCCGTATTTATCTATAGTTACTATAATAAATTTCTACCGCTAAAATATTGATTTCCACATAATTCGCTTTCCCATAATCGTAATTTCATAAAATTTTAAAATTTTTTAAAATCTTCATTTCTTTCGCTCTTTTTGCTTTTATTAGGTCCGTCCAGTGTAGAAGCTACCATCTGCACTCTTATTTGCTTTATAAAACATACAGAATTGGAAAAAATCACTATTTACCTAAACCGAGGTATAGTGGTCAATCAATACAATCACATAAATTCAACTATAAATTCGCTTAAAACTTTTCTAAAAATTGGTATTTTTCGTTCAAATCTTCTTTAAATTGTGTAGTTAATTGCTCCTCACATTTTTTTATAGTTTTCTCAATAAATTCGTAACGTTATATATTCAATTTTCATATTTTCAGTCTATTTCTTACTTAAATTCATCAATAAAAACACGTATTCATCTATAGCACGACTGAAAATTGTCCTTTTCCTTTTAAATTTTCTATTTGAATAGTGTAACTAATTGCCTTCCGTAATCCTATATAGTTTTCTTGGTTAATTCCTAACGTTATATATATAATTTTCATATTTTCAGTCTCTTATTTATGTGAATTCATCAATAAAAGCAAGTATTCATCTATAACTCGGCTGAAAAGTGGCCTTTTCCTTTTAAATTTTCTATTTAAATAAAGTAACTAACTGCTCCCCGTAATCCTTTACAGTTTTCTTGGTTAATTCCTAACGTTATATATATAATTTTCATATTTTCAGTCTCTTATTTACGTGAATTCATCAATAAAAGCACGTATTCATCTATAACTCGGCTGAAAAGTGGCCTTTTCCGTTTAAATTTTCTTCTTTTATAGTGTATTAAACTGCCTCCCCCCCCCCCCGTATTTATCTATAGTTACTATAATAAATTTCTACCGCTAAAATATTGATTTCCACATAATTCGTTTTCCCATAATCGTAATTTCATAAAATTTATAATTTTTTAAAATCTTCATTTCTTTCGCTCTTTTTGCTTTTATTGGGTCCGACCAGTGTATAAGCTACCATCTGCACTCTTATTTTCTTTATAAAATATACAGAACTGGAAAAAATCACTATTTACCTAAACCGAGGTATAGTGGTCAATCAATACAATCACATAAATTCAACTATAAATTCGCTTATTACTTTTCTAAAAATTGGTATTTTTCGTTCAAATCTACTTTAAATTGTGTAGTTAATTGCTCCCCACATTGCCTTATAGTTTTCTCGGTAAATTCGTAACGTTATATATTTAATTTTCATATTTTCAGTCTATTTCTTACTTAAATTCATCAATAAAAACAGGTATTCATCTATAGCACGGCTGAAAATTGGCCTTTTTCTTTTAAATTTTCTATTTGAATAGTGTAACTAATTGCCTCCCGTAATCCTATATAGTTTTCTTGGTTAATTCCTAACGTTATATATATAATTTTCATATTTTCAGTCTCTTATTTACGTGAATTCATCAATAAAAGCACGTATTCATCTATAACTCGGCTGAAAAGTGGCCTTTTCCGTTTAAATTTTCTTTGTTTATAGTGTATTAAATCGCCGCCCCCGTATTTATCTATAGTTACTATAATAAATTTCTACCGCTAAAATATTGATTTCCACATAATTCATTTTCCCATAATCGTAATTTCATAAAATTCTAAATTTTTTTAAAATCTTCATTTCTTTCGCTCTTTTTGCTTTTATTAGGTCCGTCCAGTGTAGAAGCTACCATCTGCACTCTTATGTGCTTTATAAAACATCCAGAACTGGAAAAAATCACTATTTACCTAAACCGAGGTATAGTGGTCAATCAATACAGTCACATAAATTCAACTATAAATTCGCTTACAACTTTTCTAAAAACTCGTATTTTTCGTTCAAATCTTCTTAAAATTGTGTAGTTAATTGCTCCCCACATTTTCTTATAGTTTTCTCAGTAAATTCGTAACGTTATATATTTAATTTTCATATTTTCAGTCTATTTCTTACTTAAATTCATCAATAAAAACAAGTATTCATCTATAGCACGGCTGATAATTGGCCTTTTCCTTTTAAATTTTCTATTTGAATAGTGTAACTAATTGCCTCCCGTAATCCTATATAGTTTTCTTGGTTAATTCCTAAAGTTATATATATAATTTTCTTATTTTCAGTCTCTTATTTACGTGAATTCATCAATTAAAGCACGTTTTCATCTATAACTCGGCTGAAAAGTCGCCTTTTCCGTTTAAATTTTCTATTTAAATAAAGTAACTAACTGCTCCTCGTAATTCTTTACAGTTTTCTTGGTTAATTCCTAACGTTATATATATAATTTTCATATTTTCGGTCTCTTATTTACGTGAATTCATCAATAAAAACAGTTACTCATCTATAATTCGGCTGAAAAGTGGCCTTTTCCGTTTAAATTTTCTTTGTTTATAGTGTATTAAACCGCCCCCCTTCCGTATTTATCTATAGTTACTATAATAAATTTCTACCGCTAAAATATTGATTTCCACATAATTCGTTTTCCCATAATCGTAATTTCATAAAATTTTAAAAATTTTTAAAATCTTCATTTCTTTCGCTCTTTTTGCTTTTATTAGGTCCATCCAGTTTAGAAGCTACCATCTGCATTCTTATTTGCTTAATAAAACATACAGAACTGGAAAAAATCACTATTTACCTAAACCGAGGTATAGTGGTCAATCAATACAATCACATAAATTCAACTATAAATTCGCTTATAACTTTTCTAAAAATTGGTATTTTTCGTTCAAATCTTCTTTAAATTGTGTAGGTAATTGCTCCCCACATTTTCTTATAGTTTTCTCAGTAAATTCGTAACGTTATATATTTAATTTTCATATTTTCAGTCTATTTCTTACTTAAATTCATCAATAAAAACAGGTATTCATCTATAGCACGGCTGATAATTGGCCTTTTCCTTTTAAATTTTCTATTTGAATAGTGTAACTAATTGCCTCCCGTAATCCTATATAGTTTTCTTGGTTAATTCCTAAAGTTATATATATATAATTTTCTTATTTTCAGTCTCTTCTTTACGTGAATTCATCAATAAAAGCACGTATTCATCTATAACTCGGCTGAAAAGTCACCTTTTCCGTTTAAATTTTCTATTTAAATAAAGTAACTAACTGCTCTCCGTAAAACTTCACAGTTTTCTTGGTTAATTCCTAACGTTATATATATAATTTTCATATTTTCGGTCTCCTATTTACGTGAATTCATCAATAAAAACAGGTATTCATCTATAATTCGGCTGAAAAGTGGCCTTTTCCGTTTAAATTTTCTTTGTTTATAGTGTATTATACCGCCTCCCCCCCCCCCGTATTTATCTATGGTTACTGTAATAAATTTCTACCGCTTAAATATTGATTTCCACATAATTCGTTTTCCCATAATCGTAATTTCCTAAAATTTTTAAAATTTTTAAAATCTTCATTTCTTTCGCTCTTTTTGCTTTTAATAGGTCCGTCCAGTGTAGAAGCTACTATCTGCACTCTTATTTGCTTTATAAAACATATAGAACTGGAGAAAATCACTATTTACCTAAACCGAGGTATAGTGGTCAATCCATACAATCACATAAATTCAACTATAAATTCGCTTATTACTTTTCTAAAAATTGGTATTTTTGTTCAAATCTTCTTAAAAATGTGAAGTTAATTGCTCCCCACATTTCCGTATAGTTTTCTCAGTAAATTCGTAACGATATATATTTAATTTTCATATTTTCAGTCTATATCTTACTTAAGTTCATCAATAAAAACACGTATTCATCTATAGCACGACTGAAAATTGGCCTTTTCCTTTTAAATTTTCTATTTGAATAGTGTAACTAATTGCCTCCCGTAATCCTATATAGTTTTCTTGGTTAATTCCTAACGTTATATAAATGATTTTCATATTTTCAGTCTCTTATTTACGTGAATTCATCAATAAAAACAGGTATTCATCTATAATTCGGCTGAAAAGTGGCCTTTTTCGTATAAATTCTCTTTGTGTATAGTGTATTATACTGCCCCCCCCCCACGTATTTATCTATGGTTACTATAATAAATTTCCACTGCTAAAATATTGATTTCCACATAATTCGTATTCCCATAATCGTAATTTCCTAAAATTTTTAAAATTTTTAAAATCTTCATTTCTTTCACCCTTTTTGCTTTTAATAGGTCCGTCCAGTGTAGAAGCTACTATCTGCACTCTTATTTGCTTTATAAAACATACAGAAATGGAGAAAATCACTATTTACCTAAACCGAGGTATAGTGGTCAATCCATACAATCACATAAATTCAACTATAAATTCGCTTATTAATTTTCTAAAAATTGGTATTTTTCGTTCAAATTTTCTTTAAATTGTGTAGTTAATTTCTCCCCACATTTCCTTATAGTTTTCTCAGTAAATTCGTAACGATATATATTTAATTTTCATATTTTCAGTCTATTTCTTACTTAAGTTCATCAATAAAAACACGTATTCATCTATAGCACGACTGAAAATTGGCCTTTTCCTTTTAAATTTTCTATTTGAATAGTGTAACTAATTGCCTCCCGTAATCTCATATAGTTTTCTTGGTTAATTCCTAACGTTATATATATATATATATATATATAATTTTCATATTTTCAGTCTCTTATTTACGTGAATTCATCAATAAAAGCACGTATTCATCTATAACTCGGCTGAAAAGTGGCCTTTTCCTTTTAAGTTTTCTATTTAAATAAAGTAACTAACTGCTCCCCGTAATCCTTTACAGTTTTCTTGGTTAATTCCTAACGTTATATATATAATTTTCATATTTTCAGTCTCCTATTTACGTGAATTCATCAATAAAACAGGTATTCATCTATAATTCGGCTGAAAAGTGGCCTTTTCCGTTTAAATTTTCTTTGTTTATAGTGTATGAAACCCCCTCCGTATTTATCTATAGTTACTATAATAAATTTTTACCGCTAAAATATTGATTTCCACATAATTCTTTTTCCCATAATCGTAATATTCTAAAATTTTTAAAATTTTTAAAATTTTCATTTCTTTCGCTCTTTTTGCTTTTATTAGGTCCGTCCAGTGTAGAAGCTACGATCTGCACTCTTGATTGCTTTATAAAACATACAGAACTGGAAAAAAATCACTATTTACCTAAACCGAGGTATAGTGGTCAATCAATACAATCACATAAATTCAAACATAAATTCGCTTATAACTTTTCTAAAAGTTGGTATTTTTCGTTCAAATCTTCTTTAAATTGGGTAGTTAATTGCTCTCCACATTTCGTTATAGTATTCTCATTAAATTCGTAACGTTATATATTCAATTTTCATATTTTCAGTCTATTCCTTACTTAAATTCATCAATAAAAACAGGTATTCATCTATAGCACGGCTGAAAATTGGCCTTTTCCTTTTAAATTTTCTATTTGAATAGTGTAACTAATTGCTTTCCGTATTCCTATATAGTTTTGTTGGTTGATTCCTAACGTTATATATATAATTTTCATATTTTCAGGCTCTTAATTACGTGAATTCATCAATAAAAGCACGTATTCATCTATAACTCGGCTGAAAAGTGGCCTTTTCCGTTTAAATTTTCTTTGTGTATAGTGTATTATACCGCCCCCCCCCCCCCGTATTTATCTATGGTTACTATAATAAATTTCTACCGCTAAAATATTGATTTCCACATAATTCGTTTTCCCATAATCGTAATTTCCTAAAATTTTTAAAATTTTTAAAATCTTCATTTCTTTCGCCCTTTTTGCTTTTAATAGGTCCGTCCAGTGTAGAAGCTACTATCTGCACTCTTATTTGCTTTATAAAACATACAGAACTGGAGAAAATCACTATTTATCTAAACCGAGGTATAGTGGTCAATCCATACAATCACATAAATTCAACTATAAATTCGCTTACTACTTTTCTAAAAATTGGTATTTTTGTTCAAATCTTCTTAAAAATGTGAAGTTAATTGCTCCCCACATTTCCTTATAGTTTTCTCAGTAAATTCGTAACGATATATATTTAATTTTCATATTTTCAATCTATTTCTTACTTAAGTTCATCAATAAAAACACGTATTCATCTATAGCACGGCTGAAAATTGGCCTTTTCCTTTTAAATTTTCTATTTGAATAGTGTAACTAATTGCCTTCCGTATTCCTATATAGTTTTGTTGGTTAATTCCTAACGTTATATATATAATTTTCATATTTTCAGTCTCTTATTTACGTGAATTCATCAATAAAAGCACGTATTCATTTATAACTCGGCTGAAAAGTGGCCTTTTCCGTTTAAATTTTCTTTGTTTATAGTGTATTAAACCGCCCCCCCCCCCTCCCGTATTTATCTATAGTTACTATAATAAATTTCTACCGCTAAAATATTGATTTCCACATAATTCGTTTTCCCGTAATCGTAATTTCATAAAATTTTAAAATTTTTTAAAATCTACATTTCTTTCGCTCTTTTTGCTTTTATTGGGTCCGTCCATTATAGAAGCTACCATCCGCACTCTTATTTGCTTTATAAAACATACAGAACTGGAAAAAATCACTATTTACCTAAACCGAGGTATAGTGGTCAGTCAATACAATCACATAAATTCAACTATAAATTCACTTATTACTTTTCTAAAAATTGGTATTTTTGTTCAAATCTTCTTAAATATGTGAAGTTAATTGCTCCCCACATTTATAGTTTTCTCAGTAAATTCGTAACGTTATATATTTAATTTTCATATTTTTATTCCATTTCTTACTTAAATTCATCAATAAAAACACGTATTCATCTATAGCACGACTGAAAATTGACCTTTTCCTTTTAAATTTTCTATTTGAATAGTTTTAACTAATTGCCTCCCGTAATCCTACATAGTTTTCTTGGTTAATTCCTAACGTTATATATATAATTTTCATATTTTCAGTCTCTTATTTACGTGAATTCATCAATAAAAGCACGTATTCATCTATAACTCGGCTGAAAAGTGGCCTTTTCCCTTTAAATTTTATATATAAATAAAGTAACTAACTGCTCCCCGTAATCCTTTACAGTTTTCTTGGTTAATTCCTAACGTTATATATATAATTTTCATATTTTCAGTCTCTTATTTACGTGAATTCATCAATAAAAGCACGTATTCATCTATAACTCGGCTGAAAAGTGGCCTTTTCCGTTTAAATTTTCTTTGTTTATAGTGTATTAAACCGCCCCCCCCCCGTATTTATCTATAGTTACTATAATAAATTTCTGCCGCTAAAATATTGATTTCCACATAATTCGTTTTCCCATAATCGTAATTCCCTAAAATTTTTAAAATCTTCATTTCTTTCGCTCTTTTTGCTTTTATTAGCTGCGGCCAGTGTAGAAGCTACCATCTGCTTTCTTATTTGCTTTATAAAACATACAGAACTGGAAAAAAATCACTATTTACCTAAACCGAGGTATAGTGGTCAATCAATACAATCACATAAATTCAACCATAAATTCGCTTATAACTTTTCTAAAAATTGGTATTTTTCGTTCAAATCTTCTTTAAATTGTGTAGTTCATTGCTCCACACATTTCCTTACAGTTTTCTCAGTAAATTCGTAACGTTATATATTTAATTTTCATATTTTCAGTCTATTTCTTACTTAAGTTCATCAATAAAAACACGTATTCATCTATAACTCGGCTGAAAAGTGGCCTTTTCCTTTTAAATTTTCTATTTAAATAAAGTAACTAACTGCTCCCCGTAATCCTTTACAGTTTTCTTGGTTAATTCCTAACGTTATATATATAATTTTTATATTTTCGGTCTCTTATTTACGTGAATTCATCAATAAAAACAGGTATTCATCTATAATTCGGCTGAAAAGTGGCCTTTTCCGTTTAAATTTTCTTTGTTTATAGTGTATTATACCGCCCCCCCCCGTATTTATCTATGGTTACTATAATAAATTTCTACCGCTCAAATATTGATTTCCACATAATTCGTTTTCCCATAATCGTAATTTCCTAAAATTTTTAAAATCTTCATTTCTTTCGCTCTTTTTGCTTTTATTAGGTCCGTCCAGTGTAGAAGCTACCATCTGCTTTCTTATTTGCTTTATAAAACATACAGAACTGGAAAAAATCACTATTTACCTAAACCGAGGTATAGTGGTCAATCAATACAATCACATAAATTCAACTATAAATTCGCTTATTACTTTTCTAAAAATTGGTATTTTTCGTTATAATCTTCTTAAATATGTGAAGTTAATTGCTCCCCACATTTCCTTGTAGTTTTCTCAGTAAATTCGTAACGTTATATATTTAATTTTCTTGTTTTCAGTCTATTTCTTACTTAAATTCATCAATAAAAACACGTATTCATCTATAGCACGACTGAAAATTGACCTTTTCCTTTTAAATTTTCTATTTGAATAGTTTTAACTAATTGCCTCCCGTAATCCTATATAGTATTCTTGGTTAATTCCTAACGTTATATATATAATCTAGTAATTCGCTTGTTTAATTATCATAACTATAAATGTGAACGGTTGTTTTAGTTTTTAACGGTTGACTGCCGCTTTTGATGACTTGAAATTAATAAAAACCTATTTTGCGCAATAAGTTTTTTCTCTTTGGTAATGAATAAACCACAGAAACCCCTGTAATGTATAATAGTCCTTTTTTTGATACAAGTAGCACATTTTAAGGAACCGCAAAAACAACTTTGTTATTTATACAAACACTATGAAAAACAAAATAATTTGTTGCTGGCGATAATGATAGTGGTATTTGTTATACTGAACTCTTCATGGGCCTGCGAGTCCGACTCGCACTGAACCACTTTTTTTCAACATTTAGTTTTATTCTAATAAATAGTTTTTTCGTTTAAGCGGAGCTCTTTTACTTTAGGTTTATTACCTCTTTATCTATAATAATCAATCTGAGTAAGTAAAGTGTGTAAATACGATTCTTAAATTGTAAAAATAATAATTGGATTTGAACATCTTAGGTAGGTATTTAGTTTTATTTATTCAGAAAATATTAATCTCACAATTATTTATTGTAATAATATAATTTATCACACAGCTAACGCCCTCATTAGCAATGTAATGGTGAAAGAATTTTCAAAATCGGTCTAGTAATTTTTGAGATTATCCAAAAAACGTATTCATTGAAAGTAGCGCCCTCTATAATAAAATTAACCCTATATTAGATATCTAAAATTATACATTCAGCAGGGATGGGAGATATGATAAGGACATTGAACGACGAGTGAATGCAGGAAATAAAGTAAATGGGGCTCTACACTCTATTGTGAAAAGTCAGAATGTGTCAAAAAAGGCACGTATGGCAATTCACAGTGCTGTATTAGTCCCTACTTTAACGTATGGTAGTGAAAGTTGGGTGTGGCAGAAGAAGCACGAGAGTAGAATAAATGCGGTAGAAATGCGGTCCCTAAGGAGTATGTTAGGGCTGAATCTGAGTGACAGGGTGAGAAACTGTGTGATAAAAGAAGAGTGTGGTTTGCAAGATGATGCGGTGACCAGGATTAAGAAAGGAATGCTTCGGTGGTTTGGTCATGTAGAAAGAATGAATGCGGAAAGACTGACAAAGCAAATATATGTTGCAGAAGTGAATGGAAGAGTCGGAAAGGGACGTCCTAGGCGGAAGTTTGTCGACCAAA
Organism: Parnassius smintheus behrii; assembly: GCA_036936625.1. Classification (NCBI taxonomy): domain Eukaryota; kingdom Metazoa; phylum Arthropoda; class Insecta; order Lepidoptera; family Papilionidae; genus Parnassius; species Parnassius smintheus. The sequence continues at coordinate 787,437 of JAUPFT010000030.1, forward strand.
TTGGCGATATATTAAAAATGGGCCAAATTAAGAGTACCCTTAACCGACGAGCATGTATGCGTAGGTATATGAATATGGAAGAGGCGAGAAAGGTATGTCAGGATCGTGCTAAATGGAAGTCTGTAGTCTCTGCCTACCCCTCTGGGTGACAGGCGTGAGTGTTTATGTATGTAATGTAAAATTATACATAACAATCTAGTGGTGAAAGAATTCTTAAAGTTGGTCAAGTACTTTACGAGTTTAGCGAATAAAATATTCTTTGATAGTAGCTCCCTCAATAATAAAATGCATCCTACGTTTTAAGCACCATAGCAAAAAAACGATTCAACATAGCCTAATCCGCACACACAGTAAAATCCATTTTCGTCTGTAGTCGGTAAACATTTGGTTAATAACGGTTGCGTATCGACTGCTTTGGATAAATATCCATTGTCAACGGTTATTTTAAACCTATATCATAACATCGTAATAATTATCGAAAGATCATATAAGCATTGTAATAATGACACCATAAGTAATCGATCGAAAAGGGGAATCGATTTTTTAATGATTTTTGTGAATGGCAACTTTTTTTTCTATTCACAGACTAATGAATTACGTATTTACCTAATTTTATTTATATCTTTTCGGTACTTTTAATTTGTGCAAAAATATTCCCATTGTTTTAGGATAAATGAATACCGCGATTAATAACCATAAATAAAGATATATTTTTTTAACAAATGCACATTGTTGGGCGTTCCATGGCCTAATATGGGCATCCCCCTTTTTAAAATTTTTAAAATCTTCATTTCTTTCGCTCTTTTTGCTTTTAATAGGTCCGTCCAGTGTAGAAGCTACCATCTGCTTTCTTATTTGCCTTATAAAACATACAGAACTGGAAAAAATCACTATTTACCTAAACCGAGGTATAGTGGTCAATCAATACAATCACATAAATTCAACTATAAATTCGCTTATTACTTTTCTAAAAATTGGTATTTTTGTTCAAATCTTCTTAAATATGTGAAGTTAATTGCTCCCCACATTTCCTTATAGTTTTCTCAGTAAATTCGTAACGTTATATATTTAATTTTCATATTTTCAGTCTATTTCTTACTTAAATTCATCAATAAAAACACGTATTCATCTATAGCACGGCTGAAAATTGGCCTTTTCCTTTTAAATTTTGTAATCTAAGTAATCTTATATAGTTTTCTTGGTTAATTCCTAACGTTATATATATAATTTTCATATTTTCAATCTCTTATTTACGTGAATTCATCAATAAAAACACGTTTTCATTGATAACTCGGCTGAAAAGTGGCCTTTTCCGTTAAAATTTTCTTTGCTAATAGTCTATTTAACCGCCCCCCGTATTTACCTACAGTTTTTATAATAAATTTCCACCGCTAAAATATTGATTTCCACATAATTCGTTTACCCATAATCGTAATTCCCAAAAATTTTTAAAATTTTTCAAATCTTCATTTCTTTCGCTCTTTTTGCTTTTATTAGGTCCGTCTAGTGTAGAAACTACCATCTGTACTCTTATTCGCTTTATAAAACATACACGACTGGAAAAATCCCTATTTACCTAAACCGAGGTATAGTGGTCAATCAATACAATCACATAAATTCAACTTTAAATTCGCTTACAACTTTTCTAAAAATTGGTATGTTTCGTTCAAATCTTCTTTAAATTGTGTAGTTAATTGCTCCCCACATTTCCTTATAGTTTTCTCACTAAGTTCGTAACGTTATATATTTAATTTTCATATTTTTAGTCTATTTCTTACTTAAATTCATCAATAAAAACAGGTATTCTTCTATAGCACGGCTGAAAATTGGCCTTTTCCTTTTCAATTTTCCATTTAAATTGTGTAACTAATTGCCCTCCTAATCCTATATAGTTTTCTTGGTTAATTCCTAACGTTATATATATATAATTTTCATATTTTCAGTCTCTTATTTACGTGAATTCATCAATAAAAACAGGTATTCATCTATAATTCGGCTGAAAAGTGGCCTTTTCCGTTTAAATTTTACTTGTTTATAGTGTATTAAACCGCCCTTCTCCCCGTATTTATCTATAGTTACTATAATAAATTTCTACCGCTAAAATATTGATTTCCACATAATTCGTTTTCCCATAATCGTAATTTCCTAAAATTTTTAAAATTTTTAAAATCTTCATTTCTTTCGCTCTTTTTGCTTTAATTAGGTCCATCCAGTGTAGAAGCTACCATCTGTTGTCTTATTTGCTTTATAAAACATACAGAACTGGAAAAAATCACTATTTACCTAAACCGAGGTATAGTGGTCAATCAATACAATCACATAAATTCAACTATAAATTCGCTTATAACTTTTCTAAAAATTGATATTTTTCGTTCAAATCTTCTTAAATGTGTGAAGTTAATTGCTCCCCACATTTCCTTATAGTTTTCTTAGTAAATTCGTAACGTTATATATTTACTATTTCTTACTTAAATTCATCAAGAAAAACACGTATCCATCTATAGCACGGCTAAAAATTGGACGTTATATATATATATATATATATATATATATATATATATATATATATAATTTTCATATTTTCAGTCTCTTATTTGCGTGAATTCATCAATAAAAGCACGTATTCATCTATTACTCGGCTGAAAAGTGGCCTTTTCCTTTTAAATTTTCTATTTAAATAAAGTAACTAACTGCTCCCCGTAATACTTTACAGTTTTCTTGGTTAATTCCTAGCGTTATATATATAATTTTCATATTTTCAGTCTCTTATTTACGTGAATTCATCAATAAAAACACGTATTCATCTATAACTCGGCTGAAAAGTGGCCTTTTCTCTTAAAATTTTCTATTTAAATAGTGTAACTAACTGCCTTCCGTAATCCTATACAGCTTTCTTGGTTAATTGCTAACGTTATATATATAATTTTCATATTTTCAGTCTCTTATTTACGTGAATTCATCAATAAAAACACGTATTCATTGATAACTCGGCTGAAAAGTGGCCTTTTCCGTTTAAATTTTCTATGTTAATAGTGTATTTAACCGCCCCCCGTACTTAGCTACAGTTTTTATAATAAATTTCCACCGCTAAAATATTGATTTCCACATAATTTGTTTTCCCATAATCGTAATTTCCTAAAATTTTTAAAATTTTTAAAATCTTCATTTCTTTCGCTCCTTTTGCTTTTATAAGGTCCGTCCAGTGTAGAAACTACCATCTGCACTCTTATTAGCTTTATAAAACATACAGAACTGAAAAAATCACTATTTACCTAAATTGAGGTATAGTGGTCAATCAATACAATCACATAAATTCAACTATAAATTCGCTTATTACTTTTCTAAAAATTATTATTTTTGTTCAAATCTTCTTTATTATGTGTAGTTAATTGCTCCCCACATTTCCTTATAGTTTTCTCAGTAAATACGTAACGTTATATATTTAATTTTCATATTTTCAGTCTATTTCTTACTTAAATTCATCAATAAAACACGTATTCATCTATAGCACGGCTGAAAATTGGCCTTTTCCTTTAAAATTTTCTATTTAAATAGTGTAACTAATTGCCCCCCGTAATCTTATATAGTTTTCTTGGTTAATCCCTAACGTTATATATATAATTTTCATATTTTCAGTCTCTTATTTACGTGAATTCATCAATAAAAACAAGTATTCATCGATAGCACGGCTGAAAATTGGCTTTTTCCTTTTAAATTCTCTATTTAAATAGTGTAACTAATTGCCCCCCGTAGTCCTATATAGTTTTCTTGGTTAATTCCTAACGTTATATATATAATTTTCATATTTTCAGTCTCTTATTTACGTGAATTCATCTATAAAAACAGGTATTTATCTATATTTCGGCTGAAAAGTGGCCTTTTCCGTTTAAATTTTCATTGTTTTTAGTGTATTTAACCGCCCCCCGTATTTATCTGTAGTTACTATAATAAATTTCTACCGCTAAAATATTGATTTCCACATAATTTATTTTTCCCATAATCGTAATTTCCTAAAATTTTTAAAATTTTTAAAATCTTCATTTCTTTCGCTCTTTTTGCTTTTATTATGTCCGTCCAGTGAAGAAACTACCATCTGCACTCTTATTAGCTTTATAAAACATACAGAACTGAAAAAAATTACTATTTACCTAAATTGAGGTATAGTGGTCAATCAATACAATCACATAAATTCAACTATAAATTCGCTTATTACTTTTCTAAAAATTGGTATTTTTGTTCAAATCTTCTTTATTATGTGTAGTTAATTGCTCCCCACATTTCCTTATAGTTTTCTCAGTAAATTCGTAACGTTATATATTTAATTTTCATATTTTCAGTCTATTTCTTACTTAAATTCATCAATAAAAACAGGTATTCATCTATAGCACGGCTGAAAATTGGCCTTTTCCTTTTAAATTTTCTATTTAAATAGTGTAAATAATTGCCCTCCATAATCATATATAGTTTTCTTGGTTAATTCCTAACGTTATATATAAAATTTTCATATTTTCAGTCTCTTATTTATGTGAATTCATCAATAAAAGCAAGTATTCATCTATAACTCGGCCGAAAATTGGCCTTTTCCTTTAAAATTTTCTATTTGAATAGTGTAACTAACTGCCCCCCGTAATCCTATAGAGTTTTCTTGGTTAATTCCTAACGTTATATATATAATTTTAATAGTTTCAGTCTCTTATTTACGTAAATTCATCAATAAAAACAGGTATTCATCTATAGCACGGCTGAAAATTGGCCTTTTCCCTTTAAATTTTCTATTTAAATAGTGTAACTAATTGCCCATCGTAATCCTATATAGTTTTCTTGGTTAATTCCTAACGTTATATATATAATTTTCATATTTTCAGTCTCTTATTTACGTGAATTCATCAATAAAAACAGGTATTCATCTATAACTCGGCTGAAAAGTGGTCTTTTCCTCCTAAATTTTCTATTTAAATAGTGTAACTAATTGCCCATCGTAATCCTATATAGTTTTCTTGGTTAATTCCTAACGTTATATATATAATTTTCATATTTTCAGTCTCTTATTTACGTGAATTCATCAATAAAAATAGGTATTCATCTATAATTCGGCTGAAAAGTGGCCTTTTCCGTTTAAATTTTCTTTGTTTATAGTGTATTTAACCGCCCCCTGTATTTATCTTTAGTTACTATAAAAAATTTCTACCGCTAAAATATTGATTTCCACATAATTCGTTTTCCCATAATCGTAATTTCCTAAAATTTTTAAAATTTTTAAAATCTTAATTTCTTTCGCTCCTTTTGCTTTTATTATGTCCGTCCAGTGAAGAAACTACCATCTGCACTCTTATTAGCTTTATAAAACATACAGAACTGAAAAAAATTACTATTTACCTATGAAAATTTGAACGGAAAAGTGGCCTTTTCCGTTTAAACTTTCACTGTTTTTAGTGTATTTAACCGCCCCCCGTATTTATCTGTAGTTACTATAATAAATTTCTACCGCTAAAATATTGATTTCCACATAATTTATTTTTCCCATAATCGTAATTTCCTAAAATTTTTAAAATTTTTAAAATCTTCATTTCTTTCGCTCTTTTTGCTTTTATTATGTCCGTCCAGTGAAGAAACTACCATCTGCACTCTTATTAGCTTTATAAAACATACAGAACTGAAAAAAATTACTAATTACCTAAATTGAGGTATAGTGGTCAATCAATACAATCACATAAATTCAACTATAAATTCGCTTATTACTTTTCTAAAAATTGGTATTTTTGTTCAAATCTTCTTTATTATGTGTAGTTAATTGCTCCCCACATTTCCTTATAGTTTTCTCAGTAAATTCGTAACGTTATATATTTAATTTTCATATTTTCAGTCTATTTCTTACTTAAATTCATCAATAAAAACAGGTATTCATCTATAGCACGGCTGAAAATTGGCCTTTTCCTTTTAAATTTTCTATTTAAATAGTGTAAATAATTGCCCTCCATAATCATAAATAGTTTTCTTGGTTAATTCCTAACGTTATATATAAAATTTTCATATTTTCAGTCTCTTATTTATGTGAATTCATCAATAAAAGCAAGTATTCATCTATAACTCGGCCGAAAATTGGCCTTTTCCTTTAAAATTTTCTATTTGAATAGTGTAACTAACTGCCCCCCGTAATCCTATAGAGTTTTCTTGGTTAATTCCTAACGTTATATATATAATTTTAATAGTTTCAGTCTCTTATTTACGTAAATTCATCAATAAAAACAGGTATTCATCTATAGCACGGCTGAAAATTGGCCTTTTCCCTTTAAATTTTCTATTTAAATAGTGTAACTAATTGCCCATCGTAATCCTATATAGTTTTCTTGGTTAATTCCTAACGTTATATATATAATTTTCATATTTTCAGTCTCTTATTTACGTGAATTCATCAATAAAAACAGGTATTCATCTATAACTCGGCTGAAAAGTGGTCTTTTCCTCCTAAATTTTCTATTTAAATAGTGTAACTAATTGCCCATCGTAATCCTATATAGTTTTCTTGGTTAATTCCTAACGTTATATATATAATTTTCATATTTTCAGTCTCTTATTTACGTGAATTCATCAATAAAAATAGGTATTCATCTATAATTCGGCTGAAAAGTGGCCTTTTCCGTTTAAATTTTCTTTGTTTATAGTGTATTTAACCGCCCCCTGTATTTATCTTTAGTTACTATAAAAAATTTCTACCGCTAAAATATTGATTTCCACATAATTCGTTTTCCCATAATCGTAATTTCCTAAAATTTTTAAAATTTTTAAAATCTTAATTTCTTTCGCTCCTTTTGCTTTATTAGGTCCGTCCAGTGTAGAAACTACCATCTGCACTCTTATTAGCTTTATAAAACATACAGAACTGAAAAAAATCACTATTTACCTAAATTGAGGTATAGTGGTCAATCAATACAATCACATAAATTCAACTATAAATTCGCTTATTACTTTTCTAAAAATTGGTATTTTTGTTCAAATCTTCTTTATTATGTGTAGTTTATTGCTTCCCACATTTTCATATAGTTTTCTCAGTAAATTCGTAACGTTATATATTTAATTTTCATATTTTCAGTCTATTTCTTACTTAAATTCATCAATAAAAACAGGTATTCATCTATAACTCGGCTGAAAATTGGCCTTTTCCTTTAAAATTTTCTATTTGAATAGTGTAACTAACTGCCCCCCGTAATCGTATAGAGTTTTCTTGGTTAATTCCTAACGTTATATATATAATTTTAATAGTTTCAGTCTCTTATTTACGTAAATTCATCAATAAAAACACGTATTCATCTATAACTCGGCTGAAAAGTGGCCTTTTCCTTTTATATTTTCTATTTAAATAGTGTAACTAACTGCTCCCTGTAATCCTATACAGTTTTCTTGGTTAATTCCTAACGTTATATATATATAATTTTCACATTTTCAGTTTCTTATTTACGTGAATTCATAAATAAAAGCACGTATTCATCTATAACTCAGCTGAAAATTGGCCTTTTCCTTTTAAATTTTCTATTTAAATAGTGTAACTAATTGCCCATCGTAATCCTATATAGTTTTCTTGGTTAATTCCTAACGTTACATATATAATTTTCATATTTTCAGTCTCTTATTTACGTGAATTCATCAATAAAAACAGGTATTCATCTATAACTCGGCTGAAAAGTGGCCTTTTGCTCTTAAATTTTCTATTTAAATAGTGTATCTAATTGCCCATCGTAATTCTATACAGTTTTCTTGGTTAATTCCTAACGTTATATATATAATTTTCATATTTTCACTCTCTTATTTACGTGAATTCATCAATAAAAATAGGTATTCATCTATAATTCGGCTGAAAAGTGGCCTTTTCCGTTTAAATTTTCTTTGTTTATAGTGTATTTAACCGCCCCCTGTATTTATCTTTAGTTACTATAAAAAATTTCTACCGCTAAAATATTGATTTCCACATAATTCGTTTTCCCATAATCGCAATTTCCTAAAATTTTTAAAATTTTTAAAATCTTCATTTCTTTCGCTCCTTTTGCTTTTATTAGGTCCGTCCATTGTAGAAACTACCATCTGCACTCTTATTAGCTTTATAAAACATACAGAACTGAAAAAAATCACTATTTACCTAAATTGGGGTATAGTGGTCAATCAATACAATCACATAAATTCTACTATAAATTCGCTTATTACTTTTCTAAAAATTGGTATTTTTGTTCAAATCTTCTTTATTATGTGGATTTAATTGCTCCCCACATTTCCTTATAGTTTTCTCAGTAAATTCGTAGCGTTATATATTTAATTTTCATATTTTCAGTCTATTTCTTACTTAAATTCATCAATAAAAACACGTATTTTGGTTGTTTTCGTTGTAGTTTAGTTAGGTTCTTTAGTTTTTATTGTCGCTTCACGACAATATATATATATATATATATATTTATATATATATATATATATATATATATATATATATATATATATATATATATATATATATATATATATATATATATATATATATATATATATATATATATAATTTTCATATTTTCAGTCTCTTATTTACGTGAAAATTGGCCTTTTCCTTTTAAATTTTCTATTTAAATGGTGTAACTAATTGCCCATCGTAATCCTATATAGTTTTCTTGGTTAATTCCTAACGTTATATATATAATTTGCATATTTTCAGTCTCTTATTTACGTGAATTCATCAATAAAAACAGGTATTCATCTATAACTCGGCTGAAAAGTGGCCTTTTCCTCTTAAATTTTCTATTTAAATAAAGTAACTAACTGCCCTCCGTTATTCTATACTGTTTTCTTGGTTAATTCCTAACGTTATATATATAATTTTCATATTTTCAGTCTCTTATTTACGTGAATTCATCAATAAAAGCAGGTATTCATCTATAACTCGGATGAAAAGTGGCCTTTTGCTTTTAAATTTTCTATTTAAATAGTGTAACTAACTGCCCCCTGTAATCCTATACAGGTTTCTTGGTTAATTTCTAACGTTAAATATATAATTTTCATATTTTCAGTCTCTTATTTACGTGAAGTCATCAATAAAAACACGTATTCATCTATAACTCGACTGAAAATTGGCCTTTTCCTTTTAAATTTTCTATTTAAATAGTGTAACTAACTGCCTCCTATAATCCTATACAGTTTTCTTGGTTAATTTCTAACGTTATATATATAATTTTCATATTTTCAGTCTCTTATTTACGTGAATTCATCAATAAAAACACGTATTCATCTATAACTCGGCATAAAATTGGCCTTTTCCTTTTAAATTTTCTATTTGAATAGTGTAACTAACTGCTCCCCGTAATCCTATAGAGTTTTCTTGGTTAATTCCTAACGTTATATATATATATATATATAATTTTAATAGTTTCAGTCTCTTATTTACGTAAATTCATCAATAAAAACAAGTATTCATCTATAACTCGGCTGAAAATTGGCCTTTTCCTTTTAAATTTTCTATTTAAATAGTGTAACTATCTGCTTCCTGTAATCCTTTACAGTTTTCTTGGTTAATTCCTAACGTTACATATATAATTTTCACATTTTCAATTTCTTATTTACGTGAATTCATAAATAAAAGCACGTATTCATCTATAACTCGGCTGAAAATTGGCCTTTTCCTTTTAAATTTTCTATTTAAATGGTGTAACTAATTGCCCATCGTAATCCTATATAGTTTTCTTGGTTAATTCCTAACGTTATATATATAATTTGCATATTTTCAGTCTCTTATTTACGTGAATTCATCAATAAAAACAGGTATTCATCTATAACTCGGCTGAAAAGTGGCCTTTTCCTCTTAAATTTTCTATTTAAATAAAGTAACTAACTGCCCTCCGTTATTCTATACTGTTTTCTTGGTTAATTCCTAACGTTATATATATAATTTTCATATTTTCAGTCTCTTATTTACGTGAATTCATCAATAAAAGCAGGTATTCATCTATAACTCGGCTGAAAAGTGGCCTTTTGCTTTTAAATTTTCTATTTAAATAGTGTAACTAACTGCTTCCTGTAATCCTATACAGGTTTCTTGGTTAATTTCTAACGTTATATATGTAATTTTCATATTTTCAGTCTCTTATTTACGTGAATTCATCAATAAAAACACGTATTCATCTATAACTCGGCTGAAAATTGGCCTTTTCCTTTTAAATTTTCTATTTGAATAGTGTAACTAACTGCTCCCCGTAATCCTATAGAGTTTTCTTGGTTAATTCCTAACGTTATATATATAATTTTAATAGTTTCAGTCTCTTATTTACGTAAATTCGTCAATAAAAACACGTATTCATCTATAACTCGGCTGAAAAGTGGCCTTTTCTATTTAAATTTTCTATTCAAATAGTGTAACTAACTGCTCCCTGTAATCCTATACAGTTTTCTTGGTTAATTCCTAACGTTATATATATAATTTTCACATTTTCAATTTCTTATTCACGTGAATTCATCAATAAAAACAGGTATTCATCTATAACTCGGCTGAAAAGTGGCCTTTTCCTTTTAAATTTTCTATTTAAATAGTGTAACTAACTCTTCCCTGTAATCCTATACAGTTTTCTTGGTTAATTCCTAACGTTATATACATAATTTTCACATTTTCAGTTTCTTATTTACGTGAATTCATAAATAAAAGCACGTATTCATCTATAACTCGGCTGAAAATTGGCCTTTTCCTTTTAAATTTTCTATTTAAATAGTGTAACTAATTGCCCACCGTAATCCTTTATAGTTTTCTTGGTGAATTCCTGACGTTATATATATATAATTTTCGTATTTTCAGTCTCTTATTTACGTGAATTCATCAATAAAAGCAGGTATTCATCTATAACTCGGCTGAAAAGTGGCCTTTTCCTTTTAAATTTTCTATTTAAATAGTGTAACTTACTGCCTTTTGTAATCCTATACAGGCTTCTTGGTTAATTTCTAGCGTCATATATATAATTTTCATATTTTCAGTCTCTTATTTACGTGAATTCATCAATAAAAACACGTATTCATCTATAACTCGGCTGAAAATTGGCCTTTTCCTTTTAAATTTTCTATTTGAATAGTGTAACTAACTGCTCCCCGTAATCCTATAGAGTTTTCTTGGTTAATTCCTAACGTTATATATATAATTTTCATATTTTCAGTCTCTTATTTACGTGAATTCATCAATAAAAGCAGGTATTCATCTATAACTCGGATGAAAAGTGGCCTTTTGCTTTTAAATTTTCTATTTAAATAGTGTAACTAACTGCCCCCTGTAATCCTATACAGGTTTCTTGGTTAATTTCTAACGTTATATATATAATTTTCATATTTTCAGTCTCTTATTTACGTGAAGTCATCAATAAAAACACGTATTCATCTATAACTCGACTGAAAATTGGCCTTTTCCTTTTAAATTTTCTATTTAAATAGTGTAACTAACTGCCTCCTATAATCCTATACAGTTTTCTTGGTTAATTTCTAACGTTATATATATAATTTTCATATTTTCAGTCTCTTATTTACGTGAATTCATCAATAAAAACACGTATTCATCTATAACTCGGCTGAAAATTGGCCTTTTCCTTTTAAATTTTCTATTTGAATAGTGTAACTAACTGCTCCCCGTAATCCTATAGAGTTTTCTTGGTTAATTCCTAACGTTATATATATATATATATATAATTTTAATAGTTTCAGTCTCTTATTTACGTAAATTCATCAATAAAAACAAGTATTCATCTATAACTCGGCTGAAAATTGGCCTTTTCCTTTTAAATTTTCTATTTAAATAGTGTAACTATCTGCTTCCTGTAATCCTTTACAGTTTTCTTGGTTAATTCCTAACGTTACATATATAATTTTCACATTTTCAATTTCTTATTTACGTGAATTCATAAATAAAAGCACGTATTCATCTATAACTCGGCTGCAAATTGGCCTTTTCCTTTTAAATTTTCTATTTAAATGGTGTAACTAATTGCCCATCGTAATCCTATATAGTTTTCTTGGTTAATTCCTAACGTTATATATATAATTTGCATATTTTCAGTCTCTTATTTACGTGAATTCATCAATAAAAACAGGTATTCATCTATAACTCGGCTGAAAAGTGGCCTTTTCCTCTTAAATTTTCTATTTAAATAAAGTAACTAACTGCCCTCCGTTATTCTATACTGTTTTCTTGGTTAATTCCTAACGTTATATATATAATTTTCATATTTTCAGTCTCTTATTTACGTGAATTCATCAATAAAAGCAGGTATTCATCTATAACTCGGTTGAAAAGTGGCCTTTTGCTTTTAAATTTTCTATTTAAATAGTGTAACTAACTGCCCCCTGTAATCCTATACAGGTTTCTTGGTTAATTTCTAACGTTATATATGTAATTTTCATATTTTCAGTCTCTTATTTACGTGAATTCATCAATAAAAACACGTATTCATCTATAACTCGGCTGAAAATTGGCCTTTTCCTTTTAAATTTTCTATTTGAATAGTGTAACTAACTGCTCCCCGTAATCCTATAGAGTTTTCTTGGTTAATTCCTAACGTTATATATATAATTTTAATAGTTTCAGTCTCTTATTTACGTAAATTCGTCAATAAAAACACGTATTCATCTATAACTCGGCTGAAAAGTGGCCTTTTCTATTTAAATTTTCTATTCAAATAGTGTAACTAACTGCTCCCTGTAATCCTATACAGTTTTCTTGGTTAATTCCTAACGTTATATATATAATTTTCACATTTTCAATTTCTTATTCACGTGAATTCATCAATAAAAACAGGTATTCATCTATAACTCGGCTGAAAAGTGGCCTTTTCCTTTTAAATTTTCTATTTAAATAGTGTAACTAACTCTTCCCTGTAATCCTATACAGTTTTCTTGGTTAATTCCTAACGTTATATACATAATTTTCACATTTTCAGTTTCTTATTTACGTGAATTCATAAATAAAAGCACGTATTCATCTATAACTCGGCTGAAAATTGGCCTTTTCCTTTTAAATTTTCTATTTAAATAGTGTAACTAATTGCCCACCGTAATCCTTTATAGTTTTCTTGGTGAATTCCTGACGTTATATATATATAATTTTCGTATTTTCAGTCTCTTATTTACGTGAATTCATCAATAAAAGCAGGTATTCATCTATAACTCGGCTGAAAAGTGGCCTTTTCCTTTTAAATTTTCTATTTAAATAGTGTAACTTACTGCCTTTTGTAATCCTATACAGGCTTCTTGGTTAATTTCTAGCGTCATATATATAATTTTCATATTTTCAGTCTCTTATTTACGTGAATTCATCAATAAAAACACGTATTCATCTATAACTCGGCTGAAAATTGGCCTTTTCCTTTTAAATTTTCTATTTGAATAGTGTAACTAACTGCTCCCCGTAATCCTATAGAGTTTTCTTGGTTAATTCCTAACGTTATATATATAATTTTAATAGTTTCAATCTCTTACTTACGTAAATTCATCAATAAAAACACGTATTCATCTATAACTCGGCTGAAAAGTGGCCTTTTCCTTTTAAATTTTCTATTCAAATAGTGTAACTAACTGCTCCCTGTAATCCTATACAGTTTTCTTGGTTAATTCCTAACGTTATATATATAATTTTCACATTTTCAATTTCTTATTTATGTGAATTCATAAATAAAAGCACGTATTCATCTATAACTCGGCTGAAAATTGGCCTTTTCCTTCTAAATTTTCTATTTAAATAGTGTAACTAATTGCCCATTGTAATCCTTTATAGTTTTCTTGGTTAATTCCTAACGTTATATATATAATTTTCATATTTTCAGTCTCTTATTCACGTGAATTCATCAATAAAAACAGGTATTCATCTATAACTCGGCTGAAAAGTGGCCTTTTCCTTTTAAATTTTCTATTTAAATAGTGTAACTAACTCTTCCCTGTAATCCTATACAGTTTTCTTGGTTAATTCCTAACGTTATATACATAATTTTCACATTTTCAGTTCCTTATTTACGTGAATTCATAAATAAAAGCACGTATTCATCTATAACTCGGCTGAAAATTGACCTTTTCCTTTTAAGTTTTCTATTTAAATGGTGTAACTAATTGCCCATCGTAATCCTATATAGTTTTCTTGGTTAATTCCTAACGTTATATATATAATTTTCATATTTTCAGTCTCTTATTTACGTGAATTCATCAATAAAAACAGGTATTCATCTATAACTCGGCTGAAAAGTGGCCTTTTCCTCTTAAATTTTCTATTTAAATAAAGTAACTAACTGCCCTCCGTTATTCTATACTGTTTTCTTGGTTAATTCCTAACGTTATATATATAATTTTCATATTTTCAGTCTCTTATTTACGTGAATTCATCAATAAAAGCAGGTATTCATCTATAACTCGGCTGAAAAGTGGCCTTTTGCTTTTAAATTTTCTATTTAAATAGTGTAACTAACTGCCCCCTGTAATCCTATACAGGTTTCTTGGTTAATTTCTAACGTTATATATGTAATTTTCATATTTTCAGTCTCTTATTTACGTGAATTCATCAATAAAAACACGTATTCATCTATAACTCGGCTGAAAATTGGCCTTTTCCTTTTAAATTTTCTATTTGAATAGTGTAACTAACTGCTCCCCGTAATCCTATAGAGTTTTCTTGGTTAATTCCTAACGTTATATATATAATTTTAATAGTTTCAGTCTCTTATTTACGTAAATTCGTCAATAAAAACACGTATTCTTCTATAACTCGGCTGAAAAGTGGCCTTTTCTATTTAAATTTTCTATTCAAATAGTGTAACTAACTGCTCCCTGTAATCCTATACAGTTTTCTTGGTTAATTCCTAACGTTATATATATAATTTTCACATTTTCAATTTCTTATTTATGTGAATTCATAAATAAAAGCACGTATTCATCTATAACTCGGCTGAAAATTGGCCTTTTCCTTCTAAATTTTCTATTTAAATAGTGTAACTAGTTGCCCATTGTAATCCTTTATAGTTTTCTTGGTTTATTCCTAACGTTATATATATAATTTTCATATTTTCAGTCTCTTATTCACGTGAATTCATCAATAAAAACAGGTATTCATCTATAACTCGGCTGAAAAGTGGCCTTTTCCTTTTAAATTTTCTATTTAAATAGTGTAACTAACTCTTCCCTGTAATCCTATACAGTTTTCTTGGTTAATTCCTAACGTTATATACATAATTTTCACATTTTCAGTTTCTTATTTACGTGAAATCATAAATAAAAGCACGTATTCATCTATAACTCGGCTGAAAATTGGCCTTTTCCTTTTAAATTTTCTATTTAAATAGTGTAACTAATTGCCCATCGTAATCCTTTATAGTTTTCTTGGTGAATTCCTGACGTTATATATATATAATTTACGTATTTTCAGTCTCTTATTTACGTGAATTCATCAATAAAAGCAGGTATTCATCTATAACTCGGCTGAAAAGTGGCCTTTTCCTTTTAAATTTTCTATTTAAATAGTGTAACTTACTACCTTTTGTAATCCTATACAGGCTTCTTGGTTAATTTCTAGCGTCATATATATAATTTTCATATTTTCAGTCTCTTATTTACGTGAATTCATCAATAAAAACACGTATTCATCTATAACTCGGCTGAAAATTGGCCTTTTCCTTTTAAATTTTCTATTTGAATAGTGTAACTAACTGCTCCCCGTAATCCTATAGAGTTTTCTTGGTTAATTCCTAACGTTATATATATAATTTTAATAGTTTCAATCTCTTATTTACGTAAATTCATCAATAAAAACACGTATTCATCTATAACTCGGCTGAAAAGTGGCCTTTTCCTTTTAAATTTTCTATTTAAATAGTTAAAGTAACTGCTCCCTGTAATCCTATACAGTTTTCTTGGTTAATTCCTAACGTTATATATATAATTTTCACATTTTCAGTTTCTTATTTATGTGAATTCATAAATAAAAGCACGTATTCATCTTTAACTCGGCTGAAAATTGGTCTTTTCCTTTTAAATTTTCTATTTAAATAGTGTAACTAATTGCCCGTTGTAATCCTTTATAGTTTTCTTGGTTAATTCCTAACGTTATATATATAATTTTCATATTTTCAGTCTCTTATTTACGTGAATTCATCAATAAAAACAGGTATTCATCTATAACTCGGCTGAAAAGTGGCCTTTTCCTTTTAAATTTTCTATTTAAATAGTGTAACTAACTCTTCCCTGTAATCCTATACAGTTTTCTTGGTTAATTCCTAACGTTATATATATAATTTTCACATTTTCAGTTTCTTATTTACGTGAATTCATATATAAAAGCACGTATTCATCTATAACTCGGCTGAAAATTGGCCTTTTCCTTTTAAATTTTCTATTTAAATAGGGTAACTAATTGCCCATCGTAATCCTTTATAGTTTTCTTGGTTAATTCCTAACGTTATATATATAATTTTCACATTTTCAGTTTCTTATTTACGTGAATTCATAAATAAAAGCACGTATTCATCTATAACTCGGCTGAAAATTGGCCTTTTCCTTTTAAATTTTCTATTTAAATAGTGTAACTAATTGCCCGTCGTAATCCAATATAGTTTTCTTGGTTTATTCCTAACGTTAAATATATAATTTTCATATTTTCAGTCTCTTATTTACGTGAATTCATCAATAAAAACAGGTATTCATCTATAATTCGGCTGAAAAGTGGCCTTTTCCGTTTAAATTTTCTTCGTTTATAGTGTATTAAACCGCCCCTCTCCCCGTATTTATCTATAGTTACTATAATAAATTTCTACCGCTAAAATATTGATTTCCACATAATTCGTTTTCCCATAATCGTAATTTCCTAAAATTTTTAAATTTTTTAAAATCTTAATTTCTTTCGCTCTTTTTGCTTTAATTAGGTCCATCCAGTGTAGAAGCTACCATCTGCTTTCTTATTTGCTTTATAAAACATACAGAACTGGAAAAAATCACTATTTACCTAAACCGAGGTATAGTGGTCAATCAATACAATCACATAAATTCAACTATAAATTCGCTTATAACTTTTCTAAAAATTGGTATTTTTCGTTCAAATCTTCTTAAATGTGTGAAGTTTATTGCTCCCCACATTTCCTTATAGTTTTCTTAGTAAATTCGTAACGTTATATATTTACTATTTCTTACTTAAATTCATCAAGAAAAACACGTATCCATCTATAGCACGGCTAAAAATTGGCCTTTTCCTTTTAAATTTTCTATTAAAATAGTGTAACTAATTGCCTCTCGTAATCCTATATAGTTTTCTTGGTTAATTCCTAACGTTATATATATATATATATAATTTTCACATTTTCAGTTTCTTATTTACGTGAGTTCATAAATAAAAGCACGTATTCATCTATAACTCAGCTGAAAATTGGCCTTTTCCTTTTAAATTTTCTATTTAAATAGTGTAACTAATTGCCCATCGTAATCCTATATAGTTTTCTTGGTTAATTCCTAACGTTATATATATAATTTTCATATTTTCAGTCTCTTATTTACGTGAATTCATCAATAAAAACAGGTATTCATCTATAACTCGGCTGAAAAGTGGCCTTTTCCTCTTAAATTTTCTATTTAAATAGTGTATCTAATTGCCCGTCGTAATCCTATATAGTTTTCTTGGTTAATTCCTAACGTTATATATATAATTTTCATATTTTCAGTCTCTTATTTACGTGAATTCATCAATAAAAATAGGTATTCATCAATAATTCGGCTGAAAAGTGGCCTTTTCCGTTTAAATTTTCTTTGTTTATAGTGTATTTCACCGCCCACTGTATTTATCTTTAGTTACTATAAAAATTTCTACCGCTAAAATATTGATTTCCACATAATTCGTTTTCCCATAATCGCAATTTCCTAAAATTTTTAAAATTTTTAAAATCTTTATTTCTTTCGCTCCTTTTGCTTTTATTAGGTCCGTCCATTGTAGAAACTACCATCTGCACTCTTATTAGCTTTATAAAACATACAGAACTGAAAAAAATCACTATTTACCTAAATTGGGGTATAGTGGTCAATCAATACTATCACATAAATTCAACTATAAATTCGCTTATTACTTTTCTAAAAATTGGTATTTTTGTTCAAATCTTCTTTATCATGTGGATTTAATTGCTCCCCACATTTCCTTATAGTTTTCTCTGTAAATTCGTAACGTTATATATTTAATTTTCATATTTTCAGTCTATTTCTTACTTAAATTCATCAATAAAAACAGGTATTCATCTATAGCAAGGCTGAAAATTGGCCTTTTCCTTTTAAATTTTCTATTAAAATAGTGTAAATAATTGCCGCTCGTAATCCTACATAGTTTTCTTGGTTAATTCCTAACGTTATATATATAATTTTCATATTTTCAGTCTCTTATTTACGTGAATTCATCAATAAAAATAGGTATTCATCTATAATTCGGCTGAAAAGTGGCCTTTTCCGTTTAAATTTTCATTGTTTATAGTGTATTTCACCGCCCCCCGTATTTATCTATAGTTACTATAGTAAATTTCTACCGATAAAATATTGATTTCCACATAATTCCTTTTCCCATAATCGTAATTTCCTAAAATTTTTAAAATTTTTAAAATCTTCATTTCCTTCGCTCTTTTTGCTTTTATTAGGTCCGTCTAGTGTAGAATTCACCATCTGCTTTCTTATTTGCTTTATTAAACATACAGAACTGGAAAAAATCACTATTTACCTAAACCGAGGTATAGTGTTGAATCAATACAATCACATCAATTCAACTATAAATTCGCTTATAACTTTTCTAAAAATTGGTATTTTTGTTCAAATCTTCTTTAAATTGTGTAGTTAATTGCTCCCCACATTTCCTTATAGTTTTCTCAGTAAATTCGTAACGTTATATATTTAATTTTCATATTTTCAGTCTATTTCTTACTTAAATTCATCAATAAAAACAGGTATTCATCTATAGCACGGCTGAAAATTGGCCTTTTCCTTTTAAATTTACTATTTAAATAGTGTATCTAATTGCCCTCCGTAATCATATATAGTTTTCTTGGTTAATTCCTAACGTTATATATATAATTTTCACATTTTCAGTCTCTTATTTACGTGAATTCATCAATAAAAACACGTATTCATCTATAACTCGGCTGAAAATTGGCCTTTTCCTTTAAAATTTTCTATTTGAATAGTGTAACTAACTGCCCCCCGTAATCCTATAGAGTTTTCTTGGTTAATTCCTAACGTTATATATATAATTTTAATAGTTTCAGTCTCTTATTTACGTAAATTCATCAATAAAAACAGGTATTCATCTATAGCACGGCTGAAAATTGGCCTTTTCCTTTTAAATTTTCTATTTAAATAGTGTAACTAATTGCCCATCGTAATCCTATATAGTTTTCTTGGTTAATTCCTAACGTTATATATATATAATTTTCATACTTTCAGTCTCTTATTTACGTGAATTCATCAATAAAAACAGGTATTCATCAATAACTCGGCTGAAAAGTGGCCTTTTCCTCCTAAATTTTCTTATTTTCAGTCTCTTATTTACGTGAATTCATCAATAAAAACAAGTATTCATCTATAACTCGGCTGAAAATTGGCCTTTTCCTTTAAAATTTTCTATTTGAATAGTGTACCTAACTGCCCCCCGTATTCGTATAGAGTTTTCTTGGTTAATTCCTAACGTTATATATATAATTTTAATAGTTTCAGTCTCTTATTTACGTAAATTCATCAATAAAAACACGTATTCATCTATAACTCGTCTGAAAAGTGGCCTTTTCCTTTTAGATTTTCTATTTAAATAGTGTAACTAACTGCTCCCTATAATCCTATACAGTTTTCTTGGTTAATTCCTAACGTTATATATATATAATTTTCACATTTTCAGTTTCTTATTTACGTGAATTCATAAATAAAAGCACGTATTCATCTATAAATCAGCTGAAAATTGGCTTTTTCCTTTTAAATTTTCTATTTAAATAGTGTAACTAATTGCCCATCGTAATCGTATATAGTTTTCTTGGTTAATTCCTAACGTTATATATATAATTTTCATATTTTCAGTCTCTTATTTACGTGAATTCATCAATAAAAACAGGTATTCATCTATAACTCGGCTGAAAAGTGGCCTTTTCCTCTTAAATTTTCTATTTAAATAGTGTATCTAATTGCCCATCGTAATCCTATATAGTTTTCTTGGTTAATTCCTAACGTTATATATATAATTTTCATATTTTCAGTCTCTTATTTACGTGAATTCATCAATAAAAATAGGTATTCATCTATAATTCGGCTGAAATGTGGCCTTTTCCGTTTAAATTTTCTTTGTTTATAGTGTATTTAACCGCCCCCTGTATTTATTTTTAGTTACTATAAAAAATTTCTACCGCTAAAATATTGATTTCCACATAATTCGTTTTCCCTTAACCTCTACGCTCTGACAGCGCGCGACATGTTACACTCCCGTTCACTCGGGACCTTTTTGGCGGGAAAATTTCTAGGTTAGGAAATTTTTTGCAATATTGCAAATTTTGCTATATTTTCACTTTGAGACAATATTTATGGATAAAACTTACAGGAAGTCTTGTTGAATGTATAAACTATCGAATAAAATTATTTTTGGTTGCTAGAAATTGTAATAAAGTATATAAATTACACTGTATAGCATAATAGTAGTATAAACTTCAATTTTAGTGACAAAATTACTACTAATTTGAATTCTACACCTTTGTTTTTGGAGAAATTTATATGAAATTGTTTGGAAATATGTATATTTTATGTTTTATGTGTTTCCATTCGTTACTCATACCAAAATATTAAAATATTAAAAAATTAAAAAAAAAAATAAAATAATATTTTATCTGTGACATTTCGAACAATATTTCTAAAATATGTTCGTGTGAATTTGAAATAAATACAACGTCATGTTATTTCAAAATATGTAGGAAAACTATTTTTACTTACATTTTACACTAAAAATAAATGAGAATTTGAAAAATAACACATTTATAACCCGCCCGCCAAAACAGGCCTTTCGGAATTTGAAGTACTTTTGGCAATTTACTTTTCACTTTTTATACCACAAATTATATATCTACGTGTTGACTATATTACAAGAAATGTAAAAAGTATAATACTTTCGTTTTTAGTCCAGACACAAATATAAAATTCTATAAAAAAGACAGAGCAACTTCATCAAAGTGACACGTGGAACGCCGGAAGTTCAGAGTGCTTTCTTTTTTTTTTTTTTCTAAAAAACATTGCCAGGTTATGGTTTAAAATAAAAGAGCATATCTTTGTCTTTGATACTAATATCTATTGCATAGTGTCTTTGGTTTTGTTTAAAACGAAAAAATAGTTTTTTCATAGGTAGACATGTTTACATAATTCTGATCTAATTCGATCACTACTTGGCGGGCGTAAGGTTGGTATTGCGCGATCGAAAGTGAGCATGGCTTGGCGTACAGGATCGCAATTTCCTAAAATTTTTAAAATTTTTAAAATCTTCATTTATTTCGCTCCTTTTGCTTTTATTAGGTCCGTCCAGTGTAGAAACTACCATCTGCACTCTTATTAGCTTTATAAAACATACAGAACTGAAAAAAATCACTATTTACCTAAATTGGGGTATAGTGGTCAATCAATACAATTACATAAATTCAACTATAAATTCGCTTATTACTTTTCTAAAAATTGGTATTTTTGTTCAAATCTTCTTTATTATGTGGATTTAATTGCTCCCCACATTTCCTTATAGTTTTCTCAGTAAACTCGTAACGTTATATATTTAATTTTCATATTTTCAATCTATTTCTTACCTAAATTCATCAATAAAAACACGTATTTTGGTTGTTTTCGTTGTAGTTTAGTTAGGTTCTTTAGTTTTTATTGTCGCTTCACGACAATATATATATATATTTATATATATATATATATATATATATATATATATATATATATATATATATATATATATATATATATATATATATATATATATATATATATATATATATATATATATATATATATATATATATATAATTTTCATATTTTCAGTCTCTTATTTACGTGAATTCATCAATAAGCACGTATTCATCTATAACTCGGCTGAAAATTGGCCTTTTCCTTTTAAATTTTCTATTTAAATGGTGTAACTAATTGCCCATCGTAATCCTATATAGTTTTCTTGGTTAATTCCTAACGTTATATATATAGTTTTCATATTTTCAGTCTCTTATTTACGTGAATTCATCAATAAAAACAGGTATTCATGTATAACTCGGCTGAAAAGTGGCATTTTCCTCTTAAATTTTCTATTTAAATAAAGTAACTAACTGCCCTCCGTTATTCTATACTGTTTTCTTGGTTAATTCCTAACGTTATATATATAATTTTCATATTTTCAGTCTCTTATTTACGTGAATTCATCAATAAAAGCAGGTATTCATCTATAACTCTGCTGAAAAGTGGCCTTTTGCTTTTAAATTTTCTATTTAAATAGTGTAACTAACTGCTCCCTGTAATCCTATACAGGTTTCTTGGTTAATTTCTAATGTTATATACATAATTTTCATATTTTCAGTCTCTTATTTACGTGAATTCATCAATAAAAACACGTATTCATCTATAACTCGACTGAAAATTGGCCTTTTCCTTTTAAATTTTCTATTTAAATAGTGTAACTAACTGCCTTCTATAATCCTATACAGTTTTCTTGGTTAATTTCTAACGTTATATATATAATTTTCATATTTTCAGTTTCTTATTTACGTGAATTCATCAATAAAAACACGTATTCATCTATAACTCGGCTGAAAATTGGCCTTTTCCTTTTAAATTTTCTATTTGAATAGTGTAACTAACTGCTCCCCGTAAACCTATAGAGTTTTCTTGGTTAATTCCTAACGTTATATATATAATTTTAATAGTTTCAGTCTCTTATTTACGTAAATTCATCAATAAAAACAAGTATTCATCTATAACTCGGCTGAAAATTGGCCTTTTCCTTTTAAATTTTCTATTTAAATAGTGTAACTATCTGCTTCCTGTAATCCTTTACAGTTTTCTTGGTTAATTCCTAACGTTACATATATAATTTTCACATTTTCAATTTCTTATTTACGTGAATTCATAAATAAAAGCACGTATTCATCTATAACTCGGCTGAAAATTGGCCTTTTCCTTTTAAATTTTCTATTTAAGTGGTGTAACTAATAACCCATCGTAATCCTATATAGTTTTCTTGGTTAATTCCTAACGTTATTATATAATTTTCATATTTTCAGTCTCTTATTTACGTGAATTCATCAATAAAAACAGGTATTCATCTATAACTCGGCTGAAAAGTGGCCTTTTCCTCTTAAATTTTCTATTTAAATAAAGTAACTAACTGCCCTCCGTTATTCTGTACTGTTTTCTTGGTTAATTCCTAACGTTATATATATAATTTTCATATTTTCAGTCTCTTATTTACGTGAATTCATCAATAAAAGCAGGTATTCATCTATAACTCTGCTGAAAAGTGGCCTTTTGCTTTTAAATTTTCTATTTAAATAGTGTAACTAACTGCTCCCTGTAATCCTATACAGGTTTCTTGGTTAATTTCTAATGTTATATACATAATTTTCATATTTTCAGTCTCTTATTTACGTGAATTCATCAATAAAAACACGTATTCATCTATAACTCGGCTGAAAAGTGGCCTTTTGCTTTTAAATTTTCTATTTAAATAGTGTAACTAACTGCCCCTGTAATCCTATACAGGTTTCTTGGTTAATTTCTTACGTTATATATGTAATTTTCATATTTTCAGTCTCTTATTTACGTGAATTCATCAATAAAAACACGTATTCATCTATAACTTGGCTGAAAATTGGCCTTTTCCTTTTAAATTTTCTATTTGAATAGTGTAACTAACTGCTCCCCGTAATCCTATAGAGTTTTCTTGGTTAATTCCTAACGTTATATATATAATTTTAATAGTTTCAGTCTCTTATTTACGTAAATTCGTCAATAAAAACACGTATTCATCTATAACTCGGCTGAAAAGTGGCCTTTTCCTTTTAAATTTTCTATTCAAATAGTGTAACTAACTGCTCCCTGTAATCCTATACAGTTTTCTTGGTTAATTCCTAACGTTATATATATAATTTTCACATTTTCAATTTCTTATTTATGTGAATTCATAAATAAAAGCACGTATTCATCTATAACTCGGCTGAAAAGTGGCCTTTTCCTCAGTGGAATTAAAGAAAGTTTTAACGACGTTTGATTTTAATTTTTGCATGGAAACATTAAATAAACGCGAAATTAGTAAATATAACGAATGCAAAAACAAACATATAGAAAAAATATCAAAAATTGACGGCCAAATCAAATGTCAAACATCCGAATCAATGCCAGAACCAAAAGCAACCATTGACAAACACAGATCATAGATTAATCGCGTTCTATAATCTGTCAAAACAAACACTGGATGATGCAACAATAAAGGTTTTATCCAAAGGACTAAATTTCGCTATAAGTCCGCGAAGATTACCGTACGAAGAAATTATCTGTAGCGTCGAGGACTGTTTATTTAAAAACAATATGCGGAAAGAAGATTTGGAGGCGATACGTCAAGACATTTCGTCTATGTTACGTCGATGTTCAGTGCCTAAACCGAATCTTCCCAGAGACGAATTTATAGCGTTAAAGAACCTACGCAATAAACCAGAACTTACGATTCTCCGCGCAGATAAGGGAAACGCCACGGTGGTCATGGATACGTCAGATTATAATTCAAAAATACAAGAACTTTTGTCGGATGTAAGTACTTATAAAAAGGTTAAAAACGACCCAACAAATAGCACACTAAAAACAACTAGTGACCTCATAAAGAAACACTCCGAAAAATTAAATCTGGACGTAAAATGGATAATACCTACGTGCGCCAAATCACCAAAGTTGTATGGGTTACCAAAAATACACAAGCCCAATGCTCCATTACGTCCCATAGTGAGCCAAATCGATTCACCAACTTACAGATTGGCTCAACACTTAGCGAAAATACTCTCACCGCTCAGGGGACACACAAGAGCACACATAAAGGATTCCTACCATTTTGTCAGCGAGATTAAAGACCTGCGTCTGGCAGACAATGAAACTATGGTCAGTTTTGATGTGCAGTCATTGTTTACATGCTTACCTATTGAAGACTGCATCTCAATTGTAACTAGGAGGCTGGAGGAAAACAACATGCCCGTAGAATATGCAGTATTACTCAGACACTGCCTTACATCTGGCTACTTATTGTGGAAGGAGGAGTTCTACAAGCAAGTAGATGGTGTGGCGATGGGCTCACCTGTATCTCCCATTGTCGCCGACATATTCATGGAAGACTTTGAGGAGAAAGCCCTGCTTACTTCTCCCATAAATCCAAGATTCTACAAGCGGTACGTAGACGACACTTTCACAATTCTACCTTTAGATAAAGTAACTGCATTTTTAGACCATCTTAACTCTATAAATTCTAAAATTCAGTTCACAATGGAGTTAGAGGCAAACAATTCCTTAGCTTTTCTAGATGTGTTAGTAATTCGGAATCCTGATAACACCTTGAGCCATACTGTGTATAGAAAAAAGACCCATACAGATAGATATTTAAACGGTGATTCTCACCACCATCCTTCACAGTTAGCTACCGTGGGTAAATCTTTGTTTCAGAGAGCACGAGGGATCTGTGACAGTAAACACCTGGCTGCCGAGCTCCAACACGTCAAGCAAGTTTTGCATGACAACAAGCTTCGGGTCCCGCGCCTACGTCACAGAGAACGAGTGAAGCCGGCCACAGTCGAGCGTGTACCTGCTGTACTGCCATATGTTAGAGGAGTCACTGACAAGATTGGCTACATCTTGAAGCGCGCTTCCATCAAAACATACTTCAAGCCGCCGAAGAAGATTGGTCAGTTTTTACCATCAGTCAAGTGTAACGTCCCTCTGCAAGATGCAGGAGTGTACAAGCTTGATTGTGAATGTGGTCTCTCCTACATAGGACAAACTAAAAGATCAATTAAAACCCGCGTCAAAGAACATATAGCTGATGTGAAGAATCGACGCTCCGGGAAGTCTGCAGTCTGTGAACATGTACAGGATCGCCCCCGTCACTACATCAGATTTGATAGACCACAAATCCTCGCTAAAGAACACCGATTCCTTCCAAGGATGATTCGCGAGGCTATTGAAATCAAAAAACACCCTAATTTCAATAGAGAAGATGGCTGGGTGCTACCATCTGCTTGGGATCCTATAATAAATAAAATTAAATCCCAACCCAAGCATACAACTGCAAGGCTTCATGATACCATAAGTTCGTACTGTGTAGATCGGAACAAAAGTTAAATCTTAATCTATGGTAACCGCGGTTAACTATGACACCTGGACGTTAAACATCTCAGTCCTTCCCGTGACCATGGGTGCTGTAAAGCTCTCGAAACGTCGGGTATTAAAAAGTTAAATATACGCGATAAATTCCGTAAAAACGAGTATTATTTCAATGTGTAGTGTTCGCGTAAATATAAGAAATCATTATGTAAACCAGTACGGACCGGTAATTGCAAATAAAATACGCCGATTAGAAGATCTAAAGACTAAGCGCGCAAGATATCTAACAGCCTTAAATTTCTTGAAGAGATGCCGAGACCATAATCTCATTCCTACGTGTGTCAAAATATCCACCAAAAAGGACATTCGAGGAAGCGCTAAGATCTTAAATCAGGCGAGTAAAAAGTTGTTACGGGCGGTAATCCAACAAAAACGCTCCGATCTATATGACATCAATAAATCCATAGACACATCATCCAGTGAATTAAAGAAAGTTTTAACGACGTTTGATTTTAATTTTTGCATGGAAACATTAAATAAACGCGAAATTAGTAAATATAACGAATGCAAAAACAAACATATAGAAAAATATCAAAAATTTACGGCCAAATCAAATGTCAAACATCCGAATCAATGCCAGAACCAAAAGCAACCATTGACAAACACAGATCATAGATTAATCGCGTTCTATAATCTGTCAAAACAAACACTGGATGATGCAACAATAAAGGTTTTATCCAAAGGACTAAATTTCGCTATAAGTCCGCGAAGATTACCGTACGAAGAAATTATCTGTAGCGTCGAGGACTGTTTATTTAAAAACAATATGCGGAAAGAAGATTTGGAGGCGATACGTCAAGACATTTCGTCTATGTTACGTCGATGTTCAGTGCCTAAACCGAATCTTCCCAGAGACGAATTTATAGCGTTAAAGAACCTACGCAATAAACCAGAACTTACGATTCTCCGCGCAGATAAGGGAAACGCCACGGTGGTCATGGATACGTCAGATTATAATTCAAAAATACAAGAACTTTTGTCGGATGTAAGTACTTATAAAAAGGTTAAAAACGACCCAACAAATAGCACACTAAAAACAACTAGTGACCTCATAAAGAAACACTCCGAAAAATTAAATCTGGACGTAAAATGGATAATACCTACGTGCGCCAAATCACCAAAGTTGTATGGGTTACCAAAAATACACAAGCCCAATGCTCCATTACGTCCCATAGTGAGCCAAATCGATTCACCAACTTACAGATTGGCTCAACACTTAGCGAAAATACTCTCACCGCTCAGGGGACACACAAGAGCACACATAAAGGATTCCTACCATTTTGTCAGCGAGATTAAAGACCTGCGTCTGGCAGACAATGAAACTATGGTCAGTTTTGATGTGCAGTCATTGTTTACATGCTTACCTATTGAAGACTGCATCTCAATTGTAACTAGGAGGCTGGAGGAAAACAACATGCCCGTAGAATATGCAGTATTACTCAGACACTGCCTTACATCTGGCTACTTATTGTGGAAGGAGGAGTTCTACAAGCAAGTAGATGGTGTGGCGATGGGCTCACCTGTATCTCCCATTGTCGCCGACATATTCATGGAAGACTTTGAGGAGAAAGCCCTGCTTACTTCTCCCATAAATCCAAGATTCTACAAGCGGTACGTAGACGACACTTTCACAATTCTACCTTTAGATAAAGTAACTGCATTTTTAGACCATCTTAACTCTATAAATTCTAAAATTCAGTTCACAATGGAGTTAGAGGCAAACAATTCCTTAGCTTTTCTAGATGTGTTAGTAATTCGGAATCCTGATAACACCTTGAGCCATACTGTGTATAGAAAAAAGACCCATACAGATAGATATTTAAACGGTGATTCTCACCACCATCCTTCACAGTTAGCTACCGTGGGTAAATCTTTGTTTCAGAGAGCACGAGGGATCTGTGACAGTAAACACCTGGCTGCCGAGCTCCAACACGTCAAGCAAGTTTTGCATGACAACAAGCTTCGGGTCCCGCGCCTACGTCACAGAGAACGAGTGAAGCCGGCCACAGTCGAGCGTGTACCTGCTGTACTGCCATATGTTAGAGGAGTCACTGACAAGATTGGCTACATCTTGAAGCGCGCTTCCATCAAAACATACTTCAAGCCGCCGAAGAAGATTGGTCAGTTTTTACCATCAGTCAAGTGTAACGTCCCTCTGCAAGATGCAGGAGTGTACAAGCTTGATTGTGAATGTGGTCTCTCCTACATAGGACAAACTAAAAGATCAATTAAAACCCGCGTCAAAGAACATATAGCTGATGTGAAGAATCGACGCTCCGGGAAGTCTGCAGTCTGTGAACATGTACAGGATCGCCCCCGTCACTACATCAGATTTGATAGACCACAAATCGTTATATATATAATTTTAATATTTTCAGTCTCTTATTTACGTGAATTCATCAATAAAAACAGGTATTCATCTATAACTCGGCTGAAAAGTGGCCTTTTCCTTTTAAATTTTCTATTTAAATAGTGTAACTAACTCTTCCCTGTAATCCTATACAGTTTTCTTGGTTAATTCCTAACGTTATATATATAATTTTCACATTTTCAGTTTCTTATTTACGTGAATTCATAAATAAAAGCACGTATTCATCTATAACTCGGCTGAAAATTGGCCTTTTCCTTTTAAATTTTCTATTTAAATAGTGTAACTAATTGCCCATCGTAATCCTTTATAGTTTTCTTGGTTAATTCCTAACGTTATATATATAATTTTCACATTTTCAGTTTCATATTTACGTGAATTCATAAATAAAAGCACGTATTCATCTATAACTCGGCTGAAAATTGGCCTTTTCCTTTTAAATTTTCTATTTAAATAGTGTAACTAATTGCCCATCGTAATCCAATATAGTTTTCTTGGTTTATTCCTAACGTTATATATATAATTTTCATATTTTCAGTCTCTTATTTACGTGAATTCATCAATAAAAACAGGTATTCATCTATAATTCGGCTGAAAAGTGGCCTTTTCCGTTTAAATTTTCTTCGTTTATAGTGTATTAAACCGCCCCTCTCCCCGTATTTATCTATAGTTACTATAATAAATTTCTACCGCTAAAATATTGATTTCCACATAATTCGTTTTCCCATAATCGTAATTTCCTAAAATTTTTAAATTTTTTAAAATCTTCATTTCTTTCGCTCTTTTTGCTTTAATTAGGTCCATCCAGTGTAGAAGCTACCATCTGCTTTCTTATTTGCTTTATAAAACATACAGAACTGGAAAAAATCACTATTTACCTAAACCGAGGTATAGTGGTCAATCAATACAATCACATAAATTCAACTATAAATTCGCTTATAACTTTTCTAAAAATTGGTATTTTTCGTTCAAATCTTCTTAAATGTGTGAAGTTTATTGCTCCCCACATTTCCTTATTTCTTAGTAAATTCGTAACGTTATATATTTACTATTTCTTACTTAAATTCATCAAGAAAAACACGTATCCATCTATAGCACGGCTAAAAATTGGCCTTTTCCTTTTAAATTTTCTATTAAAATAGTGTAACTAATTGCCCCTCGTAATCCTATATAGTTTTCTTGGTTAATTCCTAACGTTATATATATATATATATATATATATATATATATATATATTGTCGTGAAGCTACAATATAAACTAAAGAACCTAACTTAACTACAACGAAAACAACCAAAATAAAATAAATTATTTAAAAATTTGAAAGGTTTTACAGATTCTTTTATAAAAAAAAAGGTATGAAGGTGATGATGGGTTGTAATGAAGATAGTGATTTACAATATTATTAAAAAAAAAATAACAAAGATAAAGATACTGCAACCTGTACCTGTACCTCTTTAAGTTATCTAGAATAAACATATTAAAGTGATGAATGTAGGTCTAAATATAATCCAGATAAGTTCAAAAACTAGATGAAGTTTTGTTTTAGAATTTGTATATAAGTTTGTATATATGTATAAATATCAATTTCAGACACATCTCGTTAGTGATGTTGCTGATCTCTGGCTTTGAGCCCTACCGCTCCGGCCGTTCTTAATCTTTACTTAAGTCATAGCGACTAAAGCTTGCTTAAGATTAATTTCTTTAACTTTATCTTCACTCAGGAGCGGATGACAACTCCTTTAATAAGCCTGGATGTCCTTTCAAAATGTTTTTTTTTCCACGCAGGAGCGGATGACAACTCCTTAAATAAGCCTGAATGTCCTTTCGAAAACACACTTTTAGAGTGGTAGTCATTGAATGTGAACTCCACCCTTACCTGAATGCAGATGATGAATGTAAGAGATAGTATATCTGATTTTGCCTGGTGATGTCTGTTTCTGCAAAGCTGTGTTTTTACGGTTTATTTTAGAATGTACATGTCAAAATTTTTGCTGAGTCAAAAATTTTCCAGGGTCGGGGGGAAAATGTAGTGTTATGTTACTTACATACCATTTTACACTATTTTAAATTTATTTTTCCATTCTGTTTTTGATTTTCTGCATTCATCTCAAAACTGGATATTTTGCATCACCTTTATTTCCATAGGAACCTGTAACATTTTTAAACCATAAGAACACAATAACAAATCATTTTCACTTCGTATTTTCACGTTATCAGCACTTTTTAAATTGGTGTCAATGGAGTCTACCTTTTTCGGTCTTTTATTTGGTTCTCCGTAACTCTGCAATTTCGGGTTTCGTGCGCGCTGTTGCGCTACTTTTTTTTTCCTATATAAATAATATCTCATTTTTCACTTAAATCTTGCCGTTTCTGTATTACGAGCCTAAAACCAAAATTTGACATGTTTTGACATCGTTGTTTATCAGGTTGTCATGGCAATTTTTATTCAAATATCGTTACCGGCCTGATGTTTTTACTTCAAAATACTCCTTTCTTCTTGGCCATTTACAAGAATTTGCTTTTAATTCAAATAATTTCAAATTTAATGAGAATAATTTTCCGTTCTTATGCCAGATCCGTCAAAAAGGAAAAATAAGCCGAACAATCGGGGAATGGGGAGTCTGACTTGAGCTTTGATACTTGAAGCATCTCCTAAAGGCCTTTTCCGCACTGCCTCCGGATCCTGCAAGCCTCTGCCCGCTCCTTAAGTCGTCGCCTAGCCACGCCTACGCCTCTGCCTACTAGTGCGCTGTGTTTGCCTACTTCAAGCGCCGCGTGCACCTACTTCAAACGCTGCGTGCCTACTCCAGACGTTGCGTTTACCTACTCCGGGTGCTGCGTGTACTTACTCCGAGCGTTGCGTGTGTCTACTCCAAGCGCTGCGTGTACCTTCTCCAGACGCTGCGTGTGCTTTCTCCAGATTCTGCGTGTACCTAGAGCAGGAGCTGTGCACCTATCATAGGCATAGCCTGTGCATACTTCGTTGCAGTATCTTTATCTTTGTTATTTTTTTTTAATAATATTGTAAATCACTATCTTCATTACAACCCATCATCACCTTCATACCTTTTTTTTTATAAAAGAATCTGTAAAACTTTTCAAATTTTTAAATAATTTATTTTATTTTGGTTGTTTTCGTTGTAGATAAGTTAGATTCTTTAGTTTGTGTTATGCTTATACATACTTACATATCATTTTACACTATTTTAAACTTATTTTTCCATTCTGTTTTTGATGTTCTGCATTCGCCTCAAAACTTGATATTTTGCATCACCTTTATTTCCATAGGAACCTGTAACATTTTTAAACCATAAGAACACAATAACAAATCATTTTCACTTCGTATTTTTCATGCTATCAGCACTTTTTAAATCGGTGTCAATGGAGTCTACCTTTTTCGGTCTTTTATTTAGTTCTCCATAACTCTGCAATTTCGGGTTTCGTGCGCGCTGTTGCGCTACTTTTTTTTCCTATATAAATAATATCTCATTTTTCACTTAAATCTTGCCGTTTCTGTACTACGAGCCTAAAACCAAAATTTGACATGTTTTGACATCGTTGTTTATCAGGTTGTCATGGCAATTTTTATTCAAATATCGTTACCGGCCTGATGTTTTTACTTCAAAATACTCCTTTCTTCTTGGCCATTTACAAGAATTTGCTTTTAATTCAAATAATTTCAAATTTAATGAGAATAATTTTCCGTTCTTATGCCAGATCCGTCAAAAGGAAAAATAAGCCGAACAATCGGCGAATGGGGGAGTCTGACTTGAGCTTTGATACTTGAAGCATCTCCTAAAGGCCTTTTCCACACTGCCTCCGGATCCTGAAAGCCTCTGCCCGCTCCTTAAGTCGTCGCCTAGCCACGCCTACGCCTCCGCCTACTAGTGCGCTGTGTTTGCCTACTTCAAGCGCCGCGTGCACCTACTTCAAACGCTGCGTGCCTACTCCAGACGTTGCGTGGACCTACTCCAGACACTGCGTGTCTATTCCGGACGCTGTGTGTGTCTACTCCGGAAGTTGTGTTTGCCTACTTCAAGCGCCGCGTGTACCTACTTCAAACGCTGCGTGCCTACTCCAGACGTTGCGTATACCTACTCCGGGTGCTGCGTGTACTTACTCCGAGCGTTGCGTGTGTCTACTCCAAGCGCTGCGTGTACATTCTCCAGACGCTGCGTGTGCTTTCTCCAGATTCTGCGTGTACCTAGAGTAGGAGCTGTGCACCTATCATAGGCATAGCCTCTGCATACTTCGTTGCAGTATCTTTATCTTTGTTATTTTTTTTTAATAATATTGTAAGTCACTATCTTCATTACAACCCATCATCACCTTCATACCTTTTTTTTATAAAAGAATCTGTAAAACTTTTCAAATTTTTAAATAATTTATTTTATTTTGGTTGTTTTCGTTGTAGTTAAGTTAGGTTCTTTAGTTTTTATTGTCGCTTCACGACAATATATATATATATATATATATATATATATATATATATATATATATAATTTTCATATTTTCAGTCTCTTATTTACGTGAATTCATCAATAAAAGCACGTATTCATCTATAACTCGGCTGAAAATTGGCCTTTTCCTTTTAAATTTTCTATTTAAATGGTGTAACTAATTGCCCATCGTAATCCTATATAGTTTTCTTGGTTAATTCCTAACGTAATATATATAATTTTCATATTTTCAGTCTCTTATTTACGTGAATTCATCAATAAAAACAGGTATTCATCTATAACTCGGCTGAAAAGTGGCCTTTTCCTCTTAAATTTTCTATTTAAATAAAGTAACTAACTGCCCTCCGTTATTCTAAACTGTTTTCTTGGTTAATTCCTAACGTTATATATATAATTTTCATATTTTCAGTCTCTTATTTACGTGAATTCATCAATAAAAGCAGGTATTCATCTATAACTCGGCTGAAAAGTGGCCTTTTGCTTTTAAATTTTCTATTTAAATAGTGTAACTAACTGCCCCCTGTAATCCTATACAGGTTTCTTGGTTAATTTCTAACGTTATATATATAATTTTCATATTTTCAGTCTCTTATTTACGTGAATTCATCAATAAAAACAGGTATTCATCTATAACTCGGCTGAAAAGTGGCCTTTTCCTCTTAAATTTTCTATTTAAATAAAGTAACTAACTGCCCTCCGTTATTCTATACTGTTTTCTTGGTTAATTCCTAACGTTATATATATATAATTTTCATATTTTCAATCTCTTATTTACGTGAATTCATCAATAAAAACACGTATTCATCTATAACTCGGCTGAAAATTGGCCTTTTCCTTTTAAATTTTCTATTTGAATAGTGTAACTAACTGCTCCCCGTAATCCTATATAGTTTTCTTGGTTAATTCCTAACGTTATATATATAATTTTAATAGTTTCAGTCTCTTATTTACGTAAATTCATCAATAAAAACAAGTATTCATCTATAACTCGGCTGAAAATTGGCCTTTTCTTTTTAAATTTTCTATTTATATGGTGTAACTAATTGCCCATCGTAATCCTATATAGTTTTCTTGGTTAATTCCTAACGTTATATATATAATTTTCATATTTTCAGTCTCTTATTTACGTGAATCCATCAATAAAAACAGGTATTCATCTATAACTCGGCTGAAAAGTGGCCTTTTCCTTTTAAATTTTCTATTTGAATAGTGTAACTATCTGCTCCCTGTAATCCTTTACAGTTTTCTTGGTTAATTCCTAACGTTATATATATAATTTTCACATTTCCAATTTCTTATTTACGTGAATTCATAAATAAAAGCAGGTATTCATCTATAACTCGGCTGAAAATTGGCCTTTTCCTTTTAAATTTTCTATTTAAATGGTGTAACTAATTGCCCATCGTAATCCTATATAATTTTCTTGGTTAATTCCTAACGTTATATATATAATTTTCATATTTTCGGTCTCTTATTTACGTGAATTCATCAATAAAAACAGGTATTCATCTATAACTCGGCTGAAAAGTGGCCTTTTCCTCTTAAATTTTCTATTTAAATAAAGTAACTAACTGCCCTCCGTTATTCTATACTGTTTTCTTGGTTAATTCCTAACGTTATATATATAATTTTCATATTTTCAGTCTCTTATTTACGTGAATTCATCAATAAAAGCAGGTATTCATCTGTAACTCGGCTGAAAAGTGGCCTTTTGCTTTTAAATTTTCTATTTAAATAGTGAAACTAACTGCCCCCTGTAATCCTATACAGGTTTCTTGGTTAATTTCTAACGTTATATATGTAATTTTCATATTTTCAGTCTCTTATTTACGTGAATTCATCAATAAAAACACGTATTCATCTATAACTCGGCTGAAAATTGGCCTTTTCCTTTTAAATTTTCTATTTGAATAGTGTAACTAACTGCTCCCCGTAATCCTATAGAGTTTTCTTGGTTAATTCCTAACGTTATATACATAATTTTAATAGTTTCAGTCTCTTATTTACGTAAATTCGTCAATAAAAACACGTATTCATCTATAACTCGGCTGAAAAGTGGCCTTTTCCTTTTAAATTTTCTATTCAAATAGTGTAACTAACTGCTCCCTGTATTCCTATACAGTTTTCTTGGTTAATTACTAACGTTATATATATATAATTTTCACATTTTCAATTTCTTATTTATGTGAATTCATAAATAAAAGCACGTATTCATCTATAACTCGGCTGAAAATTGGCCTTTTCCTTCTAAATTTTCTATTTAAATAGTGTAACTAATTGCCCATTGTAATCCTTTATAGTTTTCTTGGTTAATTCCTAACGATATATATATATTTTTCATATTTTCAGTCTCTTATTCACGTGAATTCATCAATAAAAACAGGTATTCATCTATAACTCGGCTGAAAAGTGGCCTTTTCCTTTTAAATTTTCTATTGGAATAGTGTAACTAACTGCTCCCCGTAATCCTATAGAGTTTTCTTGGTTAATTCCTAACGTTATATATATAATTTTAATAGTTTCAGTCTCTTATTTACGTAAATTCATCAATAAAAACACGTATTCATCTATAACTCGGCTGAAAATTGGCCTTTTCCTTTTAAATTTTCTATTTAAATAGTGTAACTATCTGCTCCCTGTAATCCTATACAGTTTTCTTGGTTAATTCCTAACGTTATATATATAATTTTCACATTTTCAATTTCTTATTTACGTGAATTCATAAATAAAAGCACGTATTCATCTATAACTCGGCTGAAAATTGGCCTTTTCTTTTTAAATTTTCTATTTATATGGTGTAACTAATTGCCTATCGTAATCCTATATAGTTTTCTTGGTTAATTCCTAACGTTATATATATAATTTTCATATTTTCAGTCTCTTATTTTCGTGAATTCATCAATAAAAACACGTATTCATCTATAACTCGGCTGAAAATTGGCCTTTTCCTTTTAAATTTTCTATTTGAATAGTGTAACTAACTGCTCCCCGTTATCCTATAGAGTTTTCTTGGTTAATTCCTAACGTTATATATATAATTTTAATAGTTTCAGTCTCTTATTTGCGTAAATTCGTCAATAAAAACACGTATTCATCTATAACTCGGCTGAAAAGTGGCCTTTTCCTTTTAAACTCTCTATTCAAATAGTGTAACTAACTGCTACCTGTAATCCTATACAGTTTTCTTAGTTAACTCCTAACGTTATATATATAATTTTCACATTTTCAGTTTCTTATTTATGTGAATTCATAAATAAAAGCACGTATTCATCTATAACTCGGCTGAAAATTGGCCTTTTCCTTTTTAATTTTCTATTTAAATAGTGTAACTAACTGCTCCCCGTAATCCCATATAGTTTTCTTGGCTAATTTCTAACGTTTTATATAATTTTCATATTTTCAGTCTCCTATTTACGTGAATTCATCAATAAAAACATGTATTCATCTATAACTCGGCTGAAAAGTGGCCTTTTCCTTTTAAATTCTCTATTTAAATAGTGTAACTAACTGCCCTCCGTAATTCTATACAGTTTTCTTGGTTATTTCCAAACGTTATATATATAATTTTCATATTTTCAGTCTATTTCTTACTTAAATTCATCAATAAAAACAGGTATTCATCTATAGCACGGCTGAAAATTGGCCTTTTCCTTTTAAATTTTCTATTTAAATAATGTAGCTAATTGTCCCTCATAATCCTATATAGTTTTCTTGGTTAATTCCTAACGTTATATATATAATTTTCATATTTTCAGTCTCTTATTTACGTGAATTCATCAATAAAAACAGGTATTCATCTATAACTCGGCTGAAAAGTGGCCTTTTCCCTTTAAATTTTCTATTTAAATAGTGTAACTAACTACCCCCCGTAATCCTATACTGTTTTCTTGGTTAATTCCTAACGTTATATATATAATTTTCATATTTTCAGTCTCTTATTTACGTGAATTCATCAATAAAAACAGGTATTCATCTATAATTCGGCTAAAAAGATGCCTTTTCCGTTTAAATTTTCATTTTTTATAGTGTATTTAACCGCCCCCCGTATTTATCTATAGTTACTATAATAAATTTCTACCGCTAAAATATTGATTTCCACATAATTCTTTTTCCCATAATCGTAATTTCCTAAAATTTTTAAAATTTTTAAAATCTTCATTTCTTTCGCTCTTTTTTGCTTTTATTAAGTCCGTCCAGTGTACAAACTACCATCTGCACCCTTATTTGCTTTATAAAACATACAGAACTGGAAAAAATCACTATTTACCTAAACCGAGGTATAGCGGTCAATCAATACAATCACATAAATTCAACTATAAATTCGCTTATTACTTTTCTAAAAATTGGTATTTTTGCTCAAGTCTTCTTAAATATGTGTAGTTAATTGCTCCCCACATTTCCCTATAGTTTTCTCAGTAAATTCGTAACGTTATATATTTAATTTTCATATTTTCAGTCTATTTCTTACTTAAATTCATCAATAAAACACGTATTCATCTATAGCACGGCTGATAATTGGCCTTTTCCTTTTAAATTTTCTATTTTAATAGTGTAACTAATTGCGCCCCGTAATCTTACGTAGTT
This sequence comes from Parnassius smintheus behrii, assembly GCA_036936625.1. Lineage (NCBI taxonomy): Eukaryota > Metazoa > Arthropoda > Insecta > Lepidoptera > Papilionidae > Parnassius > Parnassius smintheus. The sequence goes on from JAUPFT010000030.1 coordinate 825,274, forward strand.
TTCTTGGTTAATTCCTAACGTTATATATATAATTTTCATATTTTCAGTCTCTTATTTACGTGAATTCATCAATAAAAACACGTATTCATCGATAGCACGGCTGAAAATTGGCCTTTTCCTTTTAAATTCTCTATTATATTATCGTATAATAATATATCGTATAATATTCGTATAATAATAATATATCGTATAATATTCTCTATTATATTCTATCTCTATCTAGGCCTGAAATCAAGCCTGAAATATTGGATACTCATGAAAAAGAACGAATAAAATCGTTTGTTGTTAAAGAAAAGGGATGTTATGATTTTAAATGGATGAAATTTTCAAACTTAACTAAGCTATTGAAAGTTATTTCGTTATGTCGCATATTTCTGAAAATAAAGTTGCCGCCAGATGAGAGGAAAGCCCTTCCAAAATTTGCTACAACTGACGAGATGAATCAAACGCTACAATTTCGCATTAAACAAGTTCAAGAATGTGAGTTCGGGGAAGAAATAAATTCTTTGAAATTAAAAGGTTGCGTTGAAAATCGGAGCGTGTTACGCACTCTTTGTCCCTTTTTAGACAAAAATGGGATTTTAAGAGTGGGTGGACGCCTAAGCCAAGCTAATGTAAGCTACGATCTGAAGAATCCGATCATTTTGCCTGCTGAGAATCATCTCAGCCAGTTAATTGTTGCTGATGCTCATACAAAGACTCTTCATGGTGGTCCGCAACAGATGATGAGTTTTTTGAGATCAAAATTTTGGATGTTGAGAGCACGTAATATGATTAAAAAGTACTACAGGCGTTGTGTTGTATGTTTAAGATACTCAAAAGCAGCAGCCACACAATTAATGGGTCAGTTGCTGGAAGTTAGATTAAAACCGAGCAGACCTTTCAAAAGTTCAGGAGTGGATTATGCGGGTCCAATTAATATCCGGTTCTCTCCAGGCCGTGGATCAAAATCCTACAAGGGATACATTTGTTTGTTTGTTTGTATGGTGACTCGCGCGATCCACTTAGAAGCGGTATCTGATTTGACGGCAAAAGGCTTTATCGCTGCATTTAGAAGATTTGTTGCACGTAGAGGTCATTGCCAAGATCTCTTCAGCGATAACGGCACGAACTTTGTGGGAGCAGATAAAATGTTGTGTAAAATGTTTAATAACGCTAAATCTGAACTAAATAATGAAATAGCCGAATTATCAACCTTAGAGTCAACAAAGTGGCATTTTATACCACCAAACGCACCTAACTTTGGAGGAATATGGGAGGCGGGTGTACGATGTGCAAAAGCTCATTTGAAACGAGTTGTAGGTGACACTACCTTAACATTTGAAGAGATCTCTACTATGCTGACGCAAATCGAGGCCTGTTTAAATTCGCGACTTTTGAGTGTTCTTAGCGACAACTCAAATGACCCTCTCCCATTGACACCTGGTCATTTTTTAATAGGTGAACCTTTGTTAAATATTAGTGATGTCGATTATTGTGATCAAAATGTAAGCGGCTTAGATAGGTGGAAAATTATTGAAAACATGGTAAATTCGTTTTGGAAACGGTGGTATAAAGAATTTTTAAGTAATTTAAATCAAAGAAACAAGTGGTGTACGAAAAAACCTGAAATTAATATTGGAGATGTAGTGTTAAGGGATGATAATATACCACCAGCCAAATGGATTTTAGGGAAAGTAACAAATAAGCATGCCGGACCTGATGATGTGACTAGAGTCGTTACTATTAAGTGTAAGGGAGGATATTTAAAACGCCCTGTTAGTAAGCTTTGTGTGTTGGTTAAGTCGTGAAGATTCAATCACATTGTCACGGTGAGCGGCATTCTTCTTTGAGTTGTAATATAATTGTTAGGAGTATGTGGATTTTTTTTTGAAGGACAAGTCCTTGGTGGGCGGAATGAGTAAAAAGGTTCATGTATATAGTTGTATTCTATTGATCGACAGATGGCGCTATTTGATTTATGTACGCGCTATTGAATGTATCCTGCCGTAGTGGTTAGTTATCCGCTTATGTATGTCAAATTGAGTTTTACATCGAGAATGTAAACGAGTTGTGTTAACGTGAGTGTGTATCATTTCTAACATAGCGACTTTTCGGGTTCCGTGTGTTTTATCTATCAAATTTGAGTAAAGAATGAAGATGGCAGTTTCTACACAATACGGACCTTATAAGTCTTAAGGAGCGGAAAAATCGAAGATTTTAAAAAGTTTAAAATTCAATGAAAATACGATTATAAGAAAACGAATTATATGAAAATTTGTTATTTATTGTTGTAAATTTACTACGAAAACTATTGCTAAATACGAGGAGCAATAAATTAAACTATATAACAAAAAAAATTAAACAGAAAAGTCCAATTTTCATTCAAGATATGGATGAATTCGTGTTTTTATTTCTGAATTTTCAGCTTAGTTGAGGTAAGTAGCGATTTTTCAGTTCTGTGTTATTCATCTATCAAATAACAGTGTATATGGCAATCTCTACACGATACGGACCTTATTATAAGTCTAAAAGTAGCAGAAAAATCGAAGATTTTAAAATTCTATGAAAATACGGTTATAAGAAAAAGAATTAAATGAAAATAAGTTATTTAACGGTGAAAATTTACTAAGAAAACTATGGTTGAGTACGATGAGCAATTAAATAAACTGTATTATAAGGAAATTTATATATTATAAGAAAACGAATTATATGAAAATAAGTTATTTAACGGTAAAAATTTACAAAGAAAACTATGGTTAAGTACGGGGGGCAATTAATTAAATTGTATTACAAGAAAATTTAAACAGAAAATACCAATTTTCAGTCAAGATATGGATGAATTGGTGTTTTAATTTCTTCATTTTTGGCTTGGTTGAGGTAAGTAGCGATTGTTCGAGTTCCTTTTTTTCTATCAAATTTGAGTATAGATAGCAATTTCTACATGATGCGGACCTTATAAGTCTGAAAGTGGCAGAGAAATCGAAGATTTTGAAATGTTTAAAAATTATATGAAAATGCAATTATAGGAAAACGAAAGTAAGTTATTTAGCGGTGAAAATTTACTAAGAAAACTATGGTTGAGTACGATGAGCAATTAAATAAACTGTATTATAAGGAAATTTATACGGAAAAGACCAATTTTCAGTCAAGATATTAATAAATTGGTGTTTTTATTCCTGCATTTTTGGTTTGGTTGGGGTACGTAGCGATTTTTCGAGTTACGTGTGTTTTATCAATTAAATTTGAGGGTAGATGGCAGTTTTTACATGATACGGAGATTATAAGTCAAAAGGAGCGAAAACATCGAAGATTTTAAAAAGTTTAAAATTCAATGAAGATACGATTATAAGAAAACGAATTATATGAAAATTAGTAATTTATTGGTCAAAATTTACTACGAAAACTATTGCAAAATACGAGGGGCAATAAATAAAACTGTATTACAAGAAAATATGAAGAGAAAAGACAAATTTTCAAGGAAGATATGGATGAATTGGTGATTTATTTCTAAATTTTTCGCTTGGTTGAGGTAAGTAGCGATTTTTCGAGTTTCGTGTGTTTTATCTATCAAATTTGAAGGTAAATGGCAGTTTCTAAACAATACGGGTCTTATAAGCTTAAAAAGAACGGAGAAATCGAAGATTTTAAGTAGTTTAAAAATTCTATGAAAATACAATTATAAGAAAAAGAATTATATGAAAATAAGTTATTCAACGGTGAAAATTTACTAAGAAAACTATTGTAAGGTACGGGGGGCAATTAATTTAACTGTATTAAATGAAAATTTACACAGAAAATTCCAATATTCATTCAAGATATGCGTGAATTGGTGTTTTTATTTCTGAATTTTCGGCTTAGTTGAGGTAAGTAGCGATTTTGCGAGTTCTCTGTGTTTTATCTATCAAATTTGAATGAAAATGGCAGTTTCTACGTGATACGGGCCTTATAAGCTTAAAAGGAGCGGAGAAATCGAAGATTTTAAGTAGTTTCAAAGTTCTAAGAAAATACAATTATAAGAAAACGAATTATATGAAAATAAGTTATTTAACGGTGAAAATTTACAAAGAAAACTATGGTTAAGTACGGGGGGCAATAAATTAAATTGTATTACAAGAAAAGTTCAACAGAAAATACCAATTTTCAGTCAAGATATGGATGAATTGGTGTTTTAATTTCTTCATTGTTGGCTTGGTTGAGGTAAGTAGCGATTGTTCGAGTTCCTTTTTTTCTATCAAATTTGAGTTTAGATGGTAATTTCTACATGATGCGGACCTTATAAGTCTAAAAGTAGCAGAGAAATCGAAGATTTTGCAAAGTTTAAAAATTATATGAAAATACAATTATTAGAAAAAGAATTATACGAAAATAAGTTATTAACGGTGAAAATTTACTAAGAAAACTATTGTAACGTACGAAGGGCAATTAATTAAACTGTATTACAAAAAAATTTAAACAGAAAATACCAATTTTCGGTCAAGATATGGATGAATTGGTGTTTTTATTTCTTCATTTTTGGGTTGGTTGATGTAAGTTGCGATTTTTCTAGTTCCTTTTTTTCTATCAAATTTGAGTTTAGATGGCAATTTCTACATGATACGGACCTTATAAGTCTAAAAGTAGCAGAGAAATCGAAGATTTTGAAAAGTTTAAAAATTATATGAAAATGCAATTATAAGAAAGCGAAAATACGAAAATAAGTTATTTTGCGGTGAAAATTTACTAAGAAAACTATGGTTGAGTACGAGGAGCAATTAAATAAACTGTATTATAAGGAAATTTAAACGGAAAAGACCAATTTTCAGTCAAGATATGAATGAATTGGGGTTTTTATTCCTGCATTTTGGGCTTGGTTGAGGTACGTAGCGATTTTTCGAGTTCCGTGTGTTTTATCTATCAAATTTGAGTTAAGATGGCAATTTCTACATGAAACGGACCTTATAAGTCTAAAAGTAGCAGAGAAATCGAAGATTTTCAAAAGTTTAAAAATTCTATGAGTATACAATTAAAATAAAACGAACTATATAAAATAAGTTATTTAACAGTGAAAATTTACTAAGGAAACTATTGTAACGTACGGAGAGCAATTAATTTAACTGTATTTAAAGAAAATTTTAACAGAAAATACCAATTTTCAGTCAAGATATGGATGAATTGGTGTTTTGATTTCTTCATTTTTGACTTGGTTGAGATAAGTAGCTATTTTTCGATTTCCGTGTGTTTTATCTACCAAATTTGAGTTTAGATGGCAATTTCTACATGATACGGACCTTATAAGTCTAAAAGTGGCAGAGAAATCGAAGATTTTGAAAAATTTAAAAATGATATGTAAATACAATTATAAGAAAACGATTTATACGAAAATAAGTTGTTTAGCAGTGAAAATTTACTAAGAAAACTATTGTAACGTACGGAGGGCAAATAATTTAACTGTATTTAAAGAAAATTTTAACGGAAAAGACCAATTTTCAGTCAAGATATGGATGAATTGGTGTTTTGATTTCTTCATTTTTGACTTGGTTGAGATAATTAGCTATTTTTCGAGTTCCGGGTGTTTTATCTACCAAATTTGAATGTAAATGGCAGTTTCTACACGATACGGACCTTATAAGCCTTAAAGGAGCGGAGAAATCGAACATTTTTAAACGTTTAAAAACTCTATGAAAATATGATAATAAGAAAACGTATTATACAAATATTAGATATTTTGTAAGAAAATTTAAACAGAAAAGACCAATTTTCAGTCAGGATATGGATGAATTGGTGTTTTTATTCCTGCATTTTTGGCTTGGTTGAGGTAAAGAGCGATTTTTCGTGTTCCGTATGTTTTATCTATCAAATTTTAGTGTAGATGGCAGTTTGTACACGATACTGACCTTATAAGTCTAAAATGAGCGGAGAAATTGAAGATTTCAAGTAGTTAAAAAATTATTTGAAAATACAATTATAAGAAAACGAATTATATGAATATTAGCTATTTAACGGTGAAACTTTACTACAAGTTTTTGTAGTGTTTTGTAAAATACAAATGGCAATTAATTACACTCTATAATAAGAAAATTTAAACAGAGAATACCAATTTTCAGTACAGTTATGGATTAATTTGTGTTTTTATTTCTGAATTTAAGGCTCGGTTTAGTTAAGTAGCGATTATTCGAGTTACACGTTTTTTACCTATCAAACTTGAGTGAAGATAGCAGTTTCTACAAGATAAGGACATTATACGCCTAAAAGGAGCGCAGGAATCGAAGATTTTATAAAGTTTAAAAATTCTATGAAAATACGATTAGAAGAAAACGAATTATATGAAAATTAGTTACTTAACGGTGAAACTTACTACGAAAACTATTGTTAAATACGGGGGGCAATTAATTACACTCTTTAACAAGAAAATTTAAACAGAAAAGACCAATTTTCAGTCAAGTTATTGATGAATTTGAGTTTTTATTTCTGAATTTACTTCTCGGTTTAGGTAAGTAGCGAATTTTTGAGTTTCGTGTGTTTGATATATCAAATTTTAGTGTACATGGCAGTTTCTACACAATACGGACCTTGTAAGCCTAAAAAGAGCGCAGAAATCAAAGTTTTCAAAAAGTTTAAAAATTCTATGAAAATACGATTATAAGAATTCGAATTATATAAAAATAGGTTATTTAACGGTGAAAATTCACTACGAAAACTGTTGTAGGGGCAATAAATTACACTACATTACAAGAAAATTTAAACAGCAGAGACTATTTTTGGTCAAATTGTTGATGAATTTGTGTTTTTATTTCTGAATTTACGGCTTGGTTTAGGCAAGTAGCGATTTTTCGGGTTCCGTGTGTTTTATCTATCAAATTTGAGTGTAGCTGGCAGTTTCTACACGATAAGGACCTTATAAGCCTAAAAGGAGCGGAGGAATCGAAGATTTTAAAAGGCTTAAAAGTTCTATGAAAATACGATTATAGCAAAACGAATTATATGAAAATTAGTTAATTAGCGGCGAAAATTCACTACGAAAACTATTGTGAAATACGAGGGGCAATAAATTACACTATATTAAAAAAAATTTAACAGAAAAGACCAATTTTTGGTCAAATTATGGATGAATTTGTGTTTTTATATCTGAATTTACGGCTCGGTTTAGGCAAGTAGCGATTTTTCGGGTTCCGTGTGTTTTATCTATGAAATTTGAGTGTAGCTGGCAGTTTCTACACGATAAGGACCTTATAAGCCTAAAAGGAGCGGAGGAATCGAAGATTTTAAAAGGCTTAAAAGTTCTATGAAAATACAATTATAGCAAAACGAATTATATGAAAATTAGTTAATTAGCGGTAAAGTTCACTACGAAAACTATTGCACAATACGAAAGGCAATTAATTACACCATAATATGACTTGAAAATTTAACCAGAAAAGACCAATTTTCAGTCAAGTTATGGATGAATTTGTGATTTTATTTCTGAATTTTTGGCTCGGTTTAGGTAAGTAGCGTACATTATACGGACCTTATAAGCCTAAAAGAAGTGGAGAAATCGAAGATTTTAAAAAGTTTAAAAATTCTATGAAAATACGATTATAAGAAAACGAATTATATGAAAATTAGTTATTTAACGGTGAAAATTTACTACAAAAACAAATGTTTAATACGGAGAGCAATTAATTACACTATATAAACGTATATATTACATACTTGCTTATATACATGCTTGCTTATATACTTACTTATATACTTTCTTATATACTTACTGTTACGGCCCTCAGTTGCCCCGACAGATGTCGGCTGGGCTAGGGCCCATCAGTAACCCTTCGGACCCAAATGGCCTATGGATAATTTATTTATTTATTTATTTTATTTATTTATTGAAACAAAATCTACAGCTTGTACATTTACCAATATATAAAAACAAGTTTTGAACATATTATGCAATATAGAAGCCTTTATAAATTTACATTTTTTTTGCAAAACATTTAAATATATATTTTTTTCGTCTTCAGCAATGTTAATACATAATTTACAGTGTTTGTCGTAAGATACCTTTATCTGCGTCATATTGTAAGCACTGTATATTTGTATACCGTATATTGAGTATCGGTGTGATGAGAATAAGGAAGTGTTTGTGTGTGTGTGTGTGTGTGTGTGTGTGTGTGTGTGTGTGTGCGTGTGTGTGTGTGTGCTTGTTGTGTGTGCGTGTGTATGATTGAGAGGTGAAAACGTGTGTTAGTTTGTGATATAATAATAAAATGTGTGTGTGTCGCAACTTCAACCTATCTTAAAGTTAATAAACAATTCCATCTGCCAAAACCTTTGAGACAGCTTTTTTGAATTTGGTCTTGGACAAACAAAAAGGGTCAATGCTAGAAAAGTACTTATTATATGTTCTTAGTACTCTATTTGTAACAGAGTTTTTTGCATAGTTTGTGTAAGCTGGTGGTACATAAAATAATTCCATAACTCTAGTGCGTTTCTTGGGGGTACGAAAACTCATAATCTGTTGAGTCAATTTTGGACAGTCTAGAGCGCCAGTACAAACCTCATATAGCAGCATCATATCAGTTACACATCTACGATCTTGTAATGTTAATAAGTTGTGATGCAGACAAGAGCTATGGTATTCTTCACTCCTGTGTCTGCCCCGGTAATTGAGGTACCGCAGGAATCTACTCTGTATACCTTCTATGGCAGCTACATATTTTTTGTATTGGGTATTCCAACTAATAGAGCAATATTCCAACACGCTGCGGACATATGAAAAATAAAGTGCTTTAATGCAACTTAAATCATTGAAAGGTTTGGTGACACGCATGATAAATCCAAGATTTTTGTAGGCTTTCATGGTTATTAATCTAATGTGTTCTGAAAAGGTTAGTTTCCTATCTAAAGTTACTCCCAAGTCTTTAACGCTGTTTGCTTTTGTTATTGGATGACTGTCAATGTGGTAAGAATACTGTATAGGTTTTATTTTACGGGTAAACGTGATTGATGTACATTTTTCAATATTATCTGTTATGCGATTATTTTTATAGTATAGAGCAAGTCTATTTAAGTCGTCTTGGAGGAGCTGACAGTCCCTTTCTGAGTTTATATTCATATATATTTTCTTGTCATCTGCATATAGAAGAAAATTAGCGTGTTGTAAACATGTTCCTATATCATACAGGTAGGCTATATACAGGAGAGGACCAAGCAGAGATCCCTGTGGAACACCCTAAGGGACGTTTGTGTAATCAGATCTGAAACCACCTATAATTACAGCTTGGCTGCGGTTAAAAATATAAGCTTCGAACCATCTTAACAAATCACCACAAATCCCAAGCGCTTGTAGTTTTTGGAGCAGGATGACATGATCCACACGGTCGAATGCTTTTTCGAAGTCCGTATAGATCACATCAACTTGCAAACCTCCGTCCATCCCACGTAGGACGTCATTCATAAATAGACATAGATTGGTAGTTGTCGAGCGACCTTTAACGAAGCCGTGTTGTTCGGGTGGAATGGAAGGTATCAATAGTGGATACACGTTATTATAAACTATTTTCTCTAAAACTTTACTAAAGGTATTTAATATTGAGATTGGTCTATAGTTTTCGATTTTGTTTTTCTGTCCTTTTTTGTGTATAGGTATTATATGTGCTTGCTTCCATAGTATAGGGAGGCTTCCTTCTTTTAAAGATCTATTATATAAAATACATAGAGGTACACAGAGAGCCGCTGCGCAATTAACTATAAATACTGGTGGTATGTTGTCTGAGCCAGGTCCTTTAGTCACGTCCAAACTTTTAAGGTGTTTGTGCACTAACTCGTCTGTTACTTGAATGTCACTTATAGTATTAGTAGATGATGGAAGTTTTGGTGAGATATTAGAGTATGTTAGGGCAGGCTCATTGAACATTTTTTTAAAGAAATCAGCGAACGCCATGCTTATGTCTTGGCCGCACTGCAGATTTTTGTTGTCATATTGCATATATTTAGGATAGCCCGAATTTCTGTGACGTTTATTTTTGATATAGGACCAAACCGCTTTGGGATTTGATTTAATATTATTTTCAGATTTTTTTATGTATGCCTTATGAAGTTCCTTCGCTAGTTTTTTTGCTCTGGTACGCAGAAGTGCAAAAGCATCATAGTCAATTGGATTATGATGAATCTTCCAAAAAGTGTGATGTTTATTTTTTTCCTTTATGATGTTGATGAGAGCTTTATTATACCAAATAGGATACTGCCGCTTTGGTCTTTGGAAGACACATGGGACGTATTTATTAATAAGGTCATATATTAGACTGTAGAAACACGATACAGCGCCCTCAAGCGACCCTACATTAAGTGTATCCTGCCAGTTTGTCTCCTTTAGATGCTTACAGATTTTCGCATAATCAGCCTTATTATATAAGTATTTAAAATGTCCTTTATATGACATGCGAGGTGTCACGATGTCTGTGGAGTCAATTGTGAGAGTGGGATGAAAAACATCTTCGTGTACAAGTGGCGTAATTGATTTAGTAACTTCTACATTAAAGTTGGTAAATATGAGATCAAGAATATTATTGTGAGTATTTACATGTAGGTTATGTTGGTGAAGACCAAGGATATTAATCTGATATAGTAAGTTTTCTGCAGAGTTCTGCAAATCGGTATTGCCCTTTTTTGTTAGTGTATAACCATTAGGTGTCCATTGAACACAAGGAAGATTGAAATCGCCACATATCAAAAACAAATCTTCTGAATTTGAGGATATAACGAAAGACAGTAAATCAGTGAAACTTTGTAAGCTTTGAGGCAACATATTATCTGGAGGAAGGTAAATTGCGCAAATATGTAAATTATGACTAGTACCGAGGTCTCTTGCACCTATCGTAATCCAGAGACATTCAAGGTTTTCATGTGACCGACCAGGCCGAGACTTTGCAGAAAACCGTTCCGCAGTCAGAACCATGATGCCGCCACCACGTCTATTCCCGCCGCGATCCCGGCGAAAGATATTGTACCTACTGTCGGAAAGTTCGGCGTCAAGAATACCGTCGTGCAACCACGATTCTGTAATTATTATTATGTCACTAGTACAGTTCAAGATATTAGTGTAGAACTCCTGTGTTTTTGTTCTTAGACCCCTTACATTTTGGTATAGCAGATTCAAAGTATTTCGATAATTATTATGTAATGGCTGGATAAGCAAACTCAAACTTACCGAGTTCCGAAGGTAGGGTCGACCACAAGGTACCGTCAGGGGCAAGTAAATGGTAGGTGTGAGTGGTTTAAGAAGGTGTGTAATGTAACCTGACGTCACCAATGTAATCTGCCATCAGACCATGCGTTTCCCTGCTCTACAAGGTGCAATCACTCCAGTGAGCTTCACCGTTGTCTGAACTCAAGTCTAACGTCACTTAGCACAAAACTATAATCGAAGATGAACGCGATCTCCTCCCGGGTTACAAAGTTTTAGCGTTCCACCCGACAAGCAAAAATTCCTTCGTACGATATTAAAATACCACACAAGCAGCTCGTTGACTCAAATTAATGGCAATCGAAGTTAAATTAATCACTCAAACTCAAGAAAAGCCTCGTTGTCACGTATACGAACGAAATAAGACAACGCAAAGTAGGTAGTCTTAACGCGACCTAACGATTCTAACGTAACTTCCCGACATCTAACCGAAACGGCCGTCGCGGAAAATTGATTGTTCCAGACTAATTGGCACGGCCGCAGCCCGCAAAACGAATGCCCGCCGGCCCAAACCGTCAAACAGGTTTATCGCGCGAGGCGAGCGTTTTCGCAAGTTTTAAGTTGTTACGATTTGGCCTAAACAAACCCCCGACCCGGGCATAAGAACCTATGTCCGCGAGTTAATTGGCAAACGGGATAGGGTCGCGTTGGCACGTTGCAAGACCGAATCTCCAACCAAAGCCTCGGCCATCCTAGGCACCCCATCCGGTCCATACGACAGCTAATAATGCGCCCACGGCGCCAATACAAAGGCAAATCGTTGGGTTTCTTAACTAACACTAGGTCTCCAATCCGAGGAAGATCCGTCTTGTCAGACCACTTAACGCGCTGCTGCAAAAGATGTAGGTACTTCAGAGATCATCGGTGCTAAAAACACTCCTTCAGGGAAATAAACCGCGAAGAGTTTATTTCCCTGAAGGAGTACTCGGGCAGGGCGTTAAGCGGCTGACCAATCAGGAAGTGGCCCGGGCTTTTCTCTCCCATGGTGCACCAACATTGTACAACTTCAATGCACTTCTACTACGAGTCTGAGGTCCCTTTACAGCCGCACAACTTGTACATTTGCGACATCAGTCTGCGACATCGTTTCGACAGTGGACCCAATAAAACCATTCTCGGATTTTCAGTAGATGGCCTCCGGAACAATCATTATGGTACAGCTATAGAACATCCGGTACTTTAGCTTTAGGGACAACCATTTGCAAGTGACAGCTGTCTCCCTGAATATTTTCCCATTTACGGCACAGAACTCCATCCTGAAGCAGCAAGCTGTCCCATTGGGCCCAATAGCTTTAAGTGGTCGAACTCATCGCTGAGACGTCGCTCCACTTGGGCTTGGGAGCACTGGCCTTCATCCATTCCAGAATCGGCTTGATGTCCGGATCTTCCTGCTGTGCATGTTGTAAGCTGTCCTTCCACTCGTTGCTGAGGTGGTCTGTCCTGAGCATCCTCAAGGATACCACTTCCTTACTCTCCTGCCTAGTACAATGTTTGCAATCTTCAGGACAAGGTCTTCGTGACAATGCATCTGCGTTGCCATGAGATTTCCCACTGCGATGTTCGATCTCAAAGTCGTATTCCTGCAGTAGTTCAATCCATCTCGCAACTTGTCCTTCTGGATTTTTAAACTGTGATAGCCATTTTAGTGCAGCATGGTCAATTCGTAAGTGAAATTTTCGCCCCAGAAGATATTTGCTAAAATTCTGCAACGACTTTACCACAGCTAGCAATTCGCGTCTTGAGACACAATAGTTCCTTTCCGGTTTTGACAACGGCTTGCTGAAGTACGCTATCACGACCTGTTAGTCACCATTCCGTTGAGACAACACACCGCCAAGTCTTATATCACTTGCGTCTGTGTCAACTATAAATTTTTTGCTTGCATCAGGTTATCCCAAAATAGGTGTTTTGCACAGACGGTCCTTGAGCTCCTGGATTGCGATATTGCAACTTTCATCCCAGCAGAAATGTCGCTTCTCCTCGGTTAGCTTATGTAGAGGTTTGGCTATATCTGCGATGTTCTTTACAAATCGCCGGTAGTAGGAACACAAACCCAAAAATGCTCTAACCTGTGTCGTGTCTTTTGGAACCGGCCAATCCTTGATAGCGGCGATTTTCTCTGGATCCGTGCCGATACCTTCTTCTGATACTACATACCCCAAAAAGTTAACTTGCCGTTTGAATAGTGAACATTTCTTCGGACTCAACTTGAGGTTGGCACTCTGAATCTTCATGAGCACGCGTTCCAGGTTTTGAAGGTGTTCCTCAAAGGTCCGGCCTACGATGATGATATCATCCAAGTAGACCAGACAGGCATCGCCAATTAGCCCAGTAAGTACAAGATCCCTCAGCCTTTCAAACGTTGCTGGAGCATTGCACAACCCAAACGGCATTACTTTGAATTGCCACAGACCCTTTCCCGTCAAGAACGCAGTTTTCTCCTTGTCCTTAGGGTCAATTTCAACTTGCCAGTAGCCACTTTTTAGATCCAGCGTGCTAAACCACTTTACTCCTGTAAGCACGTCCAGTGTGTCATCAATTCTTGGCAAGGGATAGCTGTCCTTCTTTGTAACGCCGTTCAGACGGCGATAATCTACACAGAACCGCATGCTGCCATCCTTCTTCTTTACCAGGACCACGGGCGAACACCATGGACTAGATGAAGGTTCAATAACACCATCCTTCACCATTCCCTCAATCATGGTTTCCACTTCCTTTTCACGTGCTACCGGCAATCTTTATGGCCGCTGACGAATAGGCAATTCTTTTCCTGTGTTTATTTTGTGTTGAATTAAGCCAGTCTTCCCTATGTCAGCATCGTTTATAAGAATACATCGGCGTACTTGAGTAACAACTTCTTCCCCTTGACCAATTTGTTCGGGGAGAGAACACTGCGACAGTCTTCCAAAAGTGTGATCACTCTCGTTTCTGAATCCTTGCTGGGGTCCCACTCGATATATATTGGCACCGACGTAACCAATCCACTTCCTCACAAATACCAACCAGTGTGCCTTTTTCTATAATCTGTTCCCGGTCACAAAGGTTCAGCACACGTACTCCTGAGATGTCAGTGGTCCTGATCAAGGTTCGAGCTACTTTCCATGGAAGGTCATTGTTTACCCTTTCCACAAGTACACAACGGTGAGGTTGCCCAGCGTTTCGAGGAAGACTAACCGGAACAATCGTTTCCGATCTCGGCGGAAGAACAATCTTCTTAATGCTGTACACGTTCCCTGGTAACGCGCCTTCCATAAAAAGTTCCTCCTGTCCACATTTCAAAACACCTTGCTTAACGTCGATCTCACAACAATTATTCCTCATAAAGTCTAGGCCTAGGATGCAGTCGTCCATTATATCAGCCACAATGACATTATACAGATAGATCACGTTGCCTAGCTTCAACTCCATCTCCTTCTCTCCACGGACGGGTATACGCTGACCGGTGGCTGTTACCAAATTAATGCGTTTTCGGTTGTATGCGGAGTCCCCAAGGAACTGACTTATTAGTTGGGGAGTAACAACCGTACGATAGGCTCCAGTGTCTATGGTCAGTTTACACGGCATTCCGTTGACCTCTCCCTTGATGATTAGACAGTTCCCATCGTGGGTTTGTGACATCGAGATCCTTGGGGCTCTTTTAACATCAGCCAGCACCCGCCCCGCAGTTCTGGCTTTTACTCGTTTCCCTGCTGCTGCTGGGCGGTGCTGTTGGCCGCACTACCCTCCCGAGATCGTTCACCTTCCCCTTCTAGGGTTCGCTTAGGGCAGCTGGATCGAAGATGGCCCTTTTCCCCACAGTCATAGCACCTAGGGCTGTATCGTTTGTTGCGGTCGCGAACTGTAGCTGCTGCAACATCCCTGACGCGATGGGAACGATGATCCTGCCGCACGGCTTCCATCTCCAATGCATGGGCCAAGGCGTCCTTAAGCGTCTCGCTGTGCCCGAGCCTCACAGCAGCTCTGACTTCAAGGTCGCGGATGCCGTCGATAAATGTCTGCACCAGGTTCCCTTCAATGAGCGCAGTTACAGACCGGTATGCTTTTCGCACCAGCTTCTCCACCTCTAGAGCCCACTGCTGCAGGTTTTCGTTGATGCGCTGCACGCGATCTTTAAGCTGCGCACGAAAGACGTGTTTCAGGTGAGCGTCGCCATATCTCGCCTCCAATGCCTCAAGGAGTTGGTAAGTCACTTCCTCACCGAGAGCTTCCAGAACTGTTAAGGCCTGGTCGCGCAGGCCTAGTGTGAGAGCAGTCATGGCCTGACTTTTATTCCAGCCGTTCGCCTTCATAACAGCCTCGAACTGGATTTTGTAGGCTGACCAGGAAGAGGTACCGTCGAACGGTGGCAACTTGAACCCACGTCGCGAAGGTGTTGTAGCTACTACGGGAGCTGAAGCTCCATCTCCAAGTTTGAGTTCGTCCAGTGATTTCTTCATGTCAGCCATTACGTTGTCAACCCGATGGTATACTTGGTCGATTCGGGTTTCAGCTTTCTCGATTCGGTTTTCAGCTTTCGCGATTTGGGTTTCAGCTTCCGACAGGCGGTTGTCATGCAGAGCAACCCTATCCTTCACCTCCTTTATCTCCTTCCCGAAGGTAGCGTGAAGGTCCTTCATGAGGAGCATCTGTCAGCAGGCCTGTTCCTCCTGTCCGCCCCCCAGCTGCTCTTCCAATCGGCGAGCCTGCTCCTGCAGCATCACCATCAGAGCACCTAAGTCAGGTGCTGCAGATGTAGGGGCTACTGACGGGCCTGCAGCCGGTGGCTGGCCCTCCGACGTCTGCGGCGTTGCACCACCAAATCTTCTTTGGTCCGTCTCCTGCTGGCGTTGACTTCGGGTACGGACACCCTCCGTTTCCTCCTTAGGTAAAATAGGCATGATTTTATCCCATTTTTGACACTAATTGTTACGAGCTTGAGGTTCGTGACAATAAAAATTGCCGATAAAATTACCTAAATTAACACTTTAATTTTCTTTACACAAATTAAAACTTAAAACACTAATAATTAAGCACACTGATTCACTTTATTCCGCTCCGAAGCTTCCCTTGTCTCGCCAAATTCAATACTTCCTCGATCGCACCTTGCAGCGCCTATAAATACACATTAGTACCGAATCATCCAGAACATTCAAGTAAATACGCGCACCAATCGACAAAGCGCCGAAAGTTCGAGAGTCTGCTTCCAGTCCAATAAAACAAATTATATGTGCTTCTCAATAAATAAAAGAACTCAACCAAAAAACGACTTTACATTAAAAGTACATGAATGCGATAAACTAGATTACTCAATTTGCACTTGCAAAACGCTACAGAAGGTTACATCAACTAAATACTTAGGATTAATATTGGATCATCGACTATCCTGGCATCCACATATTGAATATATGACCGAAAGAGTGCGTAAACTTATTTGGATTTTCAAAACCCTGAGACATATTACTTCACACAAATTAATAAAACAGATATACATTACTTTGGTACAATCTGACTTAGGATATTGCATTTCTGTATGGGGTGGGGCTACTAAAAGCAAATTCTTGGAGGTTGAACGTGGTCAACGCTGCCTTCTTAAAGTCATGTATTTCAAACCACGCTGGAATCCCACTACAGCATTATATAAATTTTGCGACGTGCTAACCGTGAGACAGTTATACATTTTAGTGACTGTTCTAAAAATTCGTAAAACTATACAGTTTGACTCCATTGTAGATAATAGAAGAAGAAAAAAATATGTAACCAAACCTATTCGCATGAAAACAGTGTTTGCCAAACGCCAATATACTGCAAATTCTGTGTACCTTTACAACAGCATTAATGGTTTGTTGGACATTCATACAACAACACACCATGATTTCAAAAAATATCTGTAACTACTTGGTTAAAAACACAAAATTACGAAGACCTTGAGGCACTTTTACACCATGCCTCGTAAAATGTAAATTATTTAATCAACACACATACCACACACATACATCGTTCACAAAGACACACACACACACACACACACACACACACACACACACACACACACACACACACACACACACACACACACACACACACACACACACACACACACACACACACACACACACACACACACACACACACACACACACACACACACACACACACACACCATTCATCACCCATACCATTTGCGTTTTCATTTAAATACGTTCAAGTAATCACATTATTAACCTTATTTAAATCACCGCTAATTTAGAACAATGTAAATCGTGTAATTTATAACAATGTAATGAAATGCTTTCCTATTTATGACTGTTACGGGGACTCCTGACACAGGTTTTCTTTTAAACTTACTAGGAGGACCCATCTACTATATTGTTTATGTATGTTATTTTAAGGAAATAAAGCATTAAAAAAATACATATTAAGTTAGAGAAAGATCGAGTGTAGAGCTTCTAGAAAGTTTAGTTCTTCAATTTGATACTAGATGGCGCTGCCGGTAAAAAATTAGTCATGTCATTTTCTGGAAAGCTCTCTCCTCGCTCCGTTACCCGACACTAGATGACGCTAGTGCCATGAGATGAGATGTCAACTTAGCCGCGCAACACTGCCCCCTCCTAAGAAATGCTCGTCCTGAGCATTATCGGCCCCATAATAACGCACCAGGCGATCCACATGGACGATCTTAGGAGTCCCTCTTGCGCCTTTCTGTACCCGGTAGGTTACATCGTTGATCCTGGTCACAATCCGGTACGGGCCGTCCCATTTAGCTTGAAGCTTAGGAGATTTCCCTTTGCTGCGGACTGGATTGTGCAACCACACAAATGAACCTTCGTCGAACCCTTTGTTGTTCATTTTGCGGTCGTACCGGGTTTTCATCTTTTCAGACATTCGCTGGCCCGATTGTCTGACGTGCTCATAAACGTCATTCATTTTATTCCGCAAGTCGTTTGCATAATCGGTTATACTGCGTGGAGCATCAAGTTTGCTAAAGCTGGTGTCACTGCTGTACTTTCGTGAACAGCGCTTCGATATGACAACAAAAACGGTTGTTTATGCTTGTCCCAATCTCGTTGCCGATTGTCTACAACTTTTGCTAGGTACCTCTCCAATGTCTGATTAAATCGTTCCACCATTCCATCAGATTGCGGGTGATAAGAAGACGTTCTTGTTTTACGAGTACCCATCACTCGGTAAGTTTCCTGGAATATTTGAGACTCAAAATTCCTTCCTTGATCGCTGTGAATCTCTAAAGGTACTCCAAAACGACAGAAGACTTCATGAACTAGTTTATCTGCAACTGTTGAAGCTTCTTGATTTGGAATGGCGAAAACTTCTGGCCACTTAGTGAAGTAATCCATCACAACCATGTAATACTTGTTACCGCTTTCATTCTCCGGAAACGGCCCTACCACGTCAATGGCTATTCTCTCCCATGGTGCATCAACATTGTACAACTTCAATGCACCTCTACTACGAGTCTGAGGTCCCTTTACAGCCGCACAACTTGTACATTTGCGACACCAGTCTTCGAAATCGTTTCGATAGTGGATCCAATAAAACCGTTCTCGTATCTTCAGTAGAGTTTGTTTAATTCCCAGATGGCCTCCTGAATAATCATTATGGTACAGCTGTAGAACATCCGGTACTTTAGCTTTAGGGACAACCATTTGCAAATGACAGCTGTCTCCATGAACATTTTCCCATTTACGGCACAGAACTCCATCCTGAAGCAGCAAGCTGTCCCACTGGGCCCAATAGCTTTTGGTGGTCGAACTCATCGCTGAGACGTCGCTCCACTTTGGCTTAGAGAACTGGCCTTCATCCATTCCAGGATCGAGTTGATGTCCGGATCTTGCTGCTGTGCACGTTGTAAGCTGTCCTTCCACTCGTTACTGAGGTGGTCTGTACTAAGCATCCTCACGGATACCACTTCCTTACACTCTTGCCTAGTACAATGTTTGCAATCTTCAGGACAGGGTCTTCTTGACAACACATCCGCGTTGCCGTGAGATCTCCCGCTGCGATATTCGATCTCAAAGTCATATTCCTGCAGTAGTTCAATCCACCTCGCAACTTGTCCTTCTGGATTTTTAAACTGCAATAGCCATTTTAGTGCAGCATGGTCAGTTCGTAAGTGAAATTTTCGCCCCAGAAGATATTTGCTAAAATGCTGCAACGACTTTACCACAGCTAGCAATTCGCGTCTTGAGACACAATATTTTCTTTCCGGTTTTGACAACGACATGCTGAAGTACGCTATCACGACCTGTTAGTCACCATTCCGTTGAGACAACACACCGCCAAGTCTTATATCACTTGCATCTGTGTCAACTATAAATTCTTTGCTTGCATCAGGTTGGTAGGTGTTTTGCACAGACGGTCCTTGAGCTCCTGGAATGCGATATTTCAACTTTCATCCCAGCAGAAATGTCGCTTCTCCTCGGTTAGCTTATGCAGAGGTTTGGCTATATCTGCAAAGTTCTTCACAAATCGCCGGTAATAGGAGCAGAAACCCAAAAATGCTCTAACCTGCGTCTTGTCTTTTGGAACCGGCCAATCCTTGACAGCGGCGATTTTCTCTGGATCCGTGCCGATACCTTCTTCTGATACTACATACCCCAAAAAGTTAACTTAACGTTTGAATAGTGAACATTTCTTCGGATTCAACTTGAGGTTGGCACTCTGAATCTTCATGAGCACGCGTTCCAGGTTTTGAAGGTGTTCCTCAAAGGTCCGGCCTACGATGATGATGTCATCCAAGTAGACCAGACAGGCATCGCCAATTAGCCCAGTAAGTACAAGCTCCATCAGCCTTCCAAATGTTGCTGGAGCATTGCACAACCCAAACGGCATTACTTTGAATTGCCACAGACCCTTTCCCGTCGAGAACGCAGTTTTCTCCTTGTCCTCAGGGTCTATTTCAACTTGCCAGTAGCCACCTTTTAGATCCAGCGTGCTAAACCACTTTACTCCTGTAAGCATGTCCAGTGTGTCATCAATTCTTGGCAAGGATAGCTGTCCTTCTTTGTAACGTCGTTCAGACGGCGATAATCAACACATAACCGCATGCTGCCATCCTTCTTCTTTACCAGCACCACGGGTGAACACCACAGACTAGATGAAGGTTCAATAACACCATCCTTCACCATTTCCTCAATCATGGTTTCCACTTCCTTTTCACGTGCTACCGGCAATCTTCTTGGCCGCTGACAGATAGGCAATTCCTCTCCTGTGTTTATTTTGTGTTGAACTAAGCCAGTCTTTCCTATGTCAGCATCGTTTGACGAGAATACATCGGCGTACTTGAGGAACAACTTCTTCGCCTTGACCAATTCGTTCGGGGAGAGAACACTGCGACAGTCTTCCGAAAGTGTGGTCACTCTCGTTTCTGAATCTTTGCTGGGGGTCCCACTCGATATATATTAGCACCGACGTAACCAATCCACTTCCTCACAAGTACCAACCTGTGTGCCTTTTTCTATAATCTGTTCCCGGTCACAAAGATTCAGCACACGTACTCTTGAGATGTCAGTGGTTCTGACCAAGGTCCGAGCTACTTTCCATGGAAGGTCATTGTTTACCCTTTCCACAAGTACACAACGGTGAGCTTGCCCAGCGTTTCGGGGAAGACTAACCAGAACAATCGTTTCCGATCTCGGTGGAAGAACAATCTTCTTAATGCTGTACACGTTCCCTGGTAACGCACCTTCCATAAAAAATTCCTCCTGTCCACATTTCAAAACACCTTGCTTAACGTCGATCTCACAACAGTTATCCCTCATCAAGTCTAGGCCTAGGATGCAGTCGTCCATTATATCAGCCATGATGACATTATGCAGGTAGATTACGTTGCCTAGCTTCAACTCCATCTCCTTCTCTCCACGGACGGGTATACGCTGACCGGTGGCTGTTACCAAATTAATGCGTTCTCGGTTGTTTGCGGAGTCCCCAAGGAACTGACTTATAAGTTGGGAACTAACAACCGTACGAGAGGCTCCAGTGTCTATGGTCAGTTTACACGGCATTTCGTTGACCTCGCTCTTGATGATTAGACAGTTCCCATCATGGGTTTGTGAGATCGAGATCCTTGGGGCTCTTTTAACATCAGCCAGCATCCGCCCCGCAGTTCTGGCTTTTACTCGTTTCCCTGCTGCTGCTGGGGGGTGCTGTTGGCCGCACAACCCTCCTGAGGTCGTTCACCTTCCCTTTCTAGGGTTCGCTTACGGCAGCCGGATCGAAGATGGCCCTTTTCCCCACAGCCATAGCACCTAGGGCTGTATTCTTTGTTGCGGTCGCGTACTGTAGCTGCTGCAACCTCCCTGATGCGATGGGAACGATGATCCTGCCGCACGGCTTCACCTCCAGTGCATGGGCCAAGGCGTCCTTAAGCGTGTCGTGGTGCCCGAGTCTCACAGCAGCTCTGACTTCAAGGTTGCGGATGCCGTCGATGAATGTCTGAACCAGGTTCCCTTCAGTGAGCGCAGGTACAGACTGGTATGCTTTTCGAACCATCTTTTCCACCTTAAGGGCCCACTGCTGCAGGTTTTCGTTGCTGCGCTGCACGCGATATTTAAGCTGCGCGCGAAAGACGTGTTCCAGGTGAGCGTCACCATATCTCGCCTCCAAGGCCTAAGGAGGAGCTCGTAGCTCACTTTCTTACCGAGAGCTTCCAACACAGTTAAGGCTTGGTCGCGCAGGCCTAGGGTGAGCGCAGTCATGGCTTGGCTTTTATTCCAGCCGTTTGCCTCCATGACGGCCTCGAACTGGATTTTGTAGGCTGACCAGGAAGAGGTCCCGTCGAACGGCGGCTCTTTGAATCCACGTAGCGAAGGTGTTGTAGCTACTACGGGAGCTGTTGTTCCATCCCCAAGTTTGAGGTCGTCCAGCATTTCCTTCACGTCAGCCATTACGTTGTCAACCCGATTGTTTACTTGGTCGATTCGGGTTTCAGCTTCCGACAGGCGGTTGTCATGTTAAGCAACCTTATACTTCACCTCCCGTATCTCTTTTCCGAAGATAGCGTGAAGGTCTTTCATGAGGAGCATCTGCTCTTCCTTATCGCGTTGGAGTTTCTCCTCTAAACGACGGGCCTGTTCTTCCTGCCGACGGGCCTGTCCAATAAAAATAGTTTTTTTTTTATTTCATTACAATGATTCAGTCTTGAATCTCTCTTTTTCTTTACATGATTCAGTCATCTTTCAATAGGTCTTGCTAAGTTTACTGGTTGCGCGGAAAACCATTCGTATTATTATATTTGACGGTAGGGGTGCCAAGCCGCTTGTTCCTTTCCGAAAAACGATATCATTCGTACCCTCCTATCGACACATCGGGGTGGTGGGGTGGGAGGGGCAAGAAGATGATTCTAGAATGTCACGTAATCATCGGAGCCGAGGACATATAAGACACGCGCGACCGTTGCGCGTCCTCTTCCCACCACGCCAGTCATTGGAACAACAGCTCTTCCCACCGCGCCAGTCATTGGAACAACAGCTCTTCCCACCGCGCCAGTCATTGGAACAACAGCTCTCTTCCCACCGCGCCAGTCATTGGAACAACAGCTCTTTTCCACCGCAGTCGTCGTTGAAACTACAACGCTTCTCTCCCGACGCACCCCTGGGGCCCCAGAGTGTCTGTCTAGAAGAAGTTCCAGAAGTTGCAGCTATAGTGCTCTACACAAATAGAAGAAACCCCGGTGAGTCAATATTCCTTTAATTAGTTCCTGCCTTATATAGTTTAACCCGCTCCAATTTTGTTGTTCTCCTAATAAGGCAGGATTCCTTTTCAGCGATTTGGCACAATAATAGTTTTGGTTTTAGGGAAGAGCGAGTGCATTATACCGCATGCTATAGTAGTCGCCTTTACGTAAGCGTAGAAGCAACCGCATATACAGTCCACTTTAGTTAATATCTCGCGTAATAGGTTTAAGGTTCGACCGGGGAATTAGACTTCGGCAGCCTTAGACACATGGCTCCACCATTTTATGGTCACTTCGGCAGGATTTTGGTCGAATTGTTGAATTAATTAATTAGATAATGCACTCTAATTTATGGAATAGACTTAAATAGTGTTCGTTTAAATTTAAATTTTGATTAGGTACTCGCAAACAGAATTATTCGTTTTATAGCGCTCGTATTTGATTAAATTTAAAGCCTATTAAATAATTGAAGCAGTGTAATAGGAACCGTTTGATACGCTTACCCACAATCTTGATTATTGAGTGCAAATGACGCGTCACCTCGACTCGCTGCGCAGGTGTTCGATTTAATTACGTAATACGGCATACCGAGTGTCCATCCTTCATTGTTTGTGCGTTGTGAGATTAATTGTGATTGATATAACTTTATTATAATAGTTTAAAATGGCAGTTAGTGGAAGTCAAATCAAAATTAAAACGCTTTATGCCAAGAGGGACATACTCTTTTCGCGTATGCAGAATATAAGTGATTATATAAAGAACATTCATATAGAAGCAGTGCGGGAAACTTTTTTGAATGAAATCGAAACGATAGATTCTTTACGAATAGATTACGAAAAAATATTAGACCAAATTAATCATTTGGAATTACAAATCGACCCGAAATACATAGTGAACTACCAACCGCTGCTGGCATTCGAAGATATGTTGTGTCGCGTGAAAAGAACTGCGAGGTCCCTACAATCTCAAAACGAAGCAAAGCCGGAAAAACAGGTACGTCCAAGTGACTCGATTAGGTTGCCGCCAATAGATATTCCGGTATTCAATGGTGATATTAAGACGTGGCCCTTCTTCTTCAGTAGTTTTCAAAACAATATACACAATAACCCATCGTTATCGGACGCCGAAAAATTATATTACTTAATTAGTAAACTTAGTGGCAGGGCACAGTCGATCTGTTCTGGTTTTACACCTACAGCAAACAATTACTTATTAATATTCGAAACGCTTAAAACTAAATATGAAGATAGGAGAATGTTAGCTTCCGAATATTTGAACCAGATATTCGATCTTGAACCTATATCATCCACGAACATCAACGGCTTAGAGCAGTTTCTAGATAAATTTGTGGCATCGGTGGCTGCACATAAGAATTTGAAATTTAATGATCTTATGGACGTGGTGTTTCTCCATGTTGCATTAAAGAAATTAGACCCCGACACCGTGCGTGCGTTTGAAACGGAGCATCGTAGCTCGGAGATGCCTTCCTTTCATTCATTAGCATCGTTCGTGCGAGATCAAATAAAGGTGATGCAGCGCTCTCCGAACGTTAAACAGGAGATTAAAAGGTGCGTCGACCGTAGACAGACTCAACCATCTAAAATAGCAGGGTCGTTAACTTACGTAACCGCTACGCCAACATCACTCCAGCATACTTGTATAGTATGTAAAGATAAACACGGTAATTTATATAATTGTGCGACTTTTCGTAAATATTCACCAAGCGAACGTTATAAATTAGTAAAGACAAACAACCTATGTTTGAACTGCTTAAGCGATAAGCATTTAGTTGCAAAATGCAATTCGAGTTCCGTATGTAGCAAGTGCGCCAGGAAACATCACACGCTATTACATTTTGAAAATAGCAACATAGCGGCGTCAAGTAAAGCGGATAAGGAATTCGCCCCTACTAAGGTCAACGATTCTAGCGGTCGACCTGGTAATGTCGCTCTGTGCTCATTGGCAAATATGGGAGCACAACCTCCTTCAACCGTGTTACTGGGTACGGCACGTATTTTGGTTAGGGATTCGCGTGGAAACGAACAAAGCGTCCGTGCACTGCTGGACAGCGGAGCCCAAAATAGCTTTATAACGCGACAATGTTGTCAGCGCTTAGGCTTAGTAATAAATAGGTCACTTTCATGTCCGGTAATTAAGGGCATCGGAGGCACCAGTAAAACGACCGAGGGATATATAAATTTAAAAATTTATTCTCGGATAGATCGTAATGTTAACTTTGATATAAATGCACTAGTAGTAGATAGGGTCACTGAACGGTTGCCAACCGTTTCGGTTAACACCTCGGCAATGATTGAATTTAAGAATTTGACTCTGGCGGACGACACTTACGCCGTTCCTGGAAAAATAGACATGCTCATTGGAGCATCGCTTTTCCCTCATCTTTTGTTAAACAATAAGGTCAGGGGCAACTCCTCGCATACCGCGCCTTACGCACTGGAAACCGTAATGGGCTATGTGATCCTTGGCTCCGCCCCCATCATAGATAGTATTTCGGCAACCTCTTATTGTGGTATGGCTGTCGAACCGCTCGAGTCGTTAGTCCGCAAATTTTGGGAGATGGAGGAGGTGAACGTCCCACCCATAGCTAGCTCAGATAATAGGTTATGCGAGGAAATTTACGTCCGCACGACCGTTCGTGATCGCGACGGTAGATATAGTGTAGCGCTACCCTTTAAAGGAGATGTTTTATCTCTCGGCGATTCGCGTCAAATGGCGGAAAAACGTTTCTACAGCTTGGAGCGTAGGATGCTCGCTTCACCCCAGTTAAAGGAAGCTTACGACGGCGTCATTAACGAATATATAAGAGAAGGTTACATATCACTTGTGGCTTCGAAATTAGATAACTACGAAGACACACCGTCGTATTTCATACCACACCACGGAGTCATTAGAGAGGACAAACTTACATCTAAGTTACGTGTAGTGCTCGACGCTAGTGCTAAAACTAGCACTCACCTGTCGCTTATCGATATCCTCTATAGTGGGCAAAATTTACAGGGCAGTTTATTTAATATAATAGTCAATTTTCGTTTGTTTAGTATAGCACTATCCGCCGATATTCGCCAAATGTTTCTTTGCATAGGGGTCCGTGAATGCGACCGTAGATTCCAACGCATTTTATATCGTTTCAACCCAAAGGAACCTCTAATGGTGTTTGTATTTAACCGCGTTTGTTTTGGTTTAAAGTCGAGCCCATTTCATGCGTTACGCACGGTGAGACAGCTCGCTCACGATGAAGGTCCCTCTTATCCTAAAGCTAAGAGGGCAATTGAGAGCGGATTATATATGGATGATTTTGTGTACTCGGTCGATAGCGTGGAGGAGGCAACCCTAACCACCGCCAAGGTTATTAGGCTCATAAAATCGGGTCAATTCGATCTTGTGAAGTGGACTAGTAATTCGCGTCCGGTTTTGGATACAATCCCACTATCACACCGTCTTTCGGCGATAAAGGAATTCGACGATTCTGATACACACAAGGTGCTCGGTCTGTGTTGGTCACCAGAGTCCGACGTGTTTAGCCTTAAGGTAAATCCGCCCGTAGAGAAATGCACAAAGCGCACAATACTGTCATGCGTTGCTAGATTATGGGACGTCATGGGTTTCGTAGCTCCGGTGGTATTATACGCTAAGCTTTTAATTAAACAACTTTGGTTATTGGAATGCGACTGGGATGACTCGCCGCCTGACAGCATTGTTCGGTTGTGGCAGCGCTTTGGAGAGGAACTTCCTTTATTAAGAGAAATTAAAATACCGCGTCATATAAACGTAGATAGAAATAGCGCCATAACAGTCGTTGGGTTTGCAGACGCCAGCGAGAAGGCTTACGGGGGCGTTGTATATTTCCACGTCCAGAATAATGGTAGAAATTCGATTAGCCTCATTAGTTCTAAGTCGAGAGTCTCCCCCCGTAAGGTTGTCTCTCTGGCGCGCTTAGAGCTTTGCGCAATATTAGTACTCACCAAGCTTATTACCGCAGTTATCAGCGCATGTAGGGGTAGAGTTCACATAGAAAGGATATTTGCCTTTTCCGACTCCACCGTCGCCTTATGCTGGGTTCATTCTTCACCCCACCGTTGGGATACGTTTGTTGCGAACCGAGTGGCCAAGATACAAGACGAGTTAGAAACGCGGAACTTTTATCATGTGTCCGGTACGGAAAACCCCGCCGATTGTCTATCCCGTGGACTCACCCCGATGCAAATAATGAACCACCCGCTTTGGTTCCACGGGCCTGCTTGGGTTCACTTGGATCCCTCGCAATGGCCAATAACCGATTTCGAACCTTTGTCAGTGTCACAACCACCGGAAGAGAAGAGACACGCTCTAGTGGCGAACGTTTCGAGCGAGGTTTCTCCAATCATTGCTTTGGCGAACCGCTTGTCCTCTTGGTCGAAATTATTGCGTAGCGTAATTTACGTTTGTCGATTCACGAAGCTGTTACCGCGACGTTCGTATGTCTTAGCATCCGATTACAACTATGCCGAGTCGCTAGTATTGCGTGAACTTCAACGTGCGCACTTCTCTGAAGAAATTAGAAGATTACAATCGAATAGAGCTTGTAGTCGCGCCTTTCAACGCCTTAAGCCATTTTTACAGGATGGGATTGTAAGGGTAGGTGGACGCTTGTCCAGCTCGCAATTGAGTTTCGACCAACGGCACCCTATTGTTTTACCGCGTAAAGACCATATCATGAACTTATTAGTCGATTACCATCATAAATTGAACTCGCACGCTGGCCCCGACTTGTTGATGTCGATTTTGCGTCAGAATTATTGGATTCTTTCTGCACGTAGTTTAATACGCAATCGGGTGCACACATGTATAGCTTGCTTTCGGGCACGCCCCAAGCCGTCATTTCCGGAAATGGCGGAACTTAGATCTTGTAGAGTAATACAATCAGTAAAGCCCTTCACGCACACCGGGTCTGATTTCGCTGGCCCGTTTAAGGTCACGCTTACTCGCGGGCGTGGTATAAGATCCACAAAGGCTTACGTCTGCATTTTCGTATGTCTAACTACTCGAGCGGTGCATATAGAACTCGTTGGTGATCTAAGCACAGCAGGCTTTATGGGTGCATTTAAAAGATTTCTATCCTGCAGAGGCCCTGTAAGTAGATTGTATTCGGATAACGGTACGAACTACGTCGGTGCAAAACGTATTCTATCAGAACTACATGAGCTCTTAGCTAGCAAGTATTATAATTCGGAGTTCGCTCACATTCTAGCCGAGAACCGCATTGAGTGGTATCTGAACGTCCCAGCCGCGAGTCATTTTGGGGGCAATTGGGAAACTAATATCAAGAGTCTAAAGAGTCATTTATACCGAGTAATAGGAGATCAGATTTTGTCCTTCGAAGAGCTAAGTACGGTGCTCGCTCAAATTGAATGCGTAATGAATAGTCGTCCACTTTGTCGTACGTTGTCTAGTGACCCCTCGGAACCGCTGGCTCTAACTCCAGCACATTTTTTGAATTTAACGCCTTTAAAGTATTTGCCAGCCGCAGATATGGATGAGAACGGACTTAGCATTTCCGCACGCCACAAATTATTAGATCGGTTAGTGCAATCGTTTTGGAAACGATGGAGGATGGAATACTTGCATACTTTGCAGTCTCGAACAAAATGGAACACAGCAACTGAGCCTTTAGCTGTAGGAACTGTAGTTGTGCTCACCAAAGAGAATACGCCGCCTCTCCACTGGCCGTTAGGAATTGTCGAAGAGGTCTTTCCCGGTTCCGACGGAGTAGTTAGGATAGCTCGCGTTAAGATCACGGTTGGGTCTTACTTGCGTCCGGTTGTCCGTTTGTGCCCCCTGCCTCTTCCATAATTTAAATTAGCTTTCTAGATTAAATTGTAGTTGAATTTAGGTAATCTTAGCGTTAGTTAGTTATTTTGTTAGTTGATCTTAGCTCTAGTTGTATTAGTTAATTTT
The DNA here is from genome assembly GCA_036936625.1 of Parnassius smintheus behrii. NCBI lineage: Eukaryota > Metazoa > Arthropoda > Insecta > Lepidoptera > Papilionidae > Parnassius > Parnassius smintheus. The sequence continues at coordinate 854,079 of JAUPFT010000030.1, forward strand.
GAAGGAAATCCTTCAAGGGCGGGGGAGATGGTTGCGCGGAAAATCATTCGTATTATTATATTTGACGGTAGGGGTGCCAAGCCGCTTGTTCCTTTCCGAAAAACGATATCATTCGTACCCTCCTATCGACACATCGGGGTGGTGGGGTGGGAGGGGCAAGAAGATGATTCTAGAATGTCACGTAATCATCGGAGCCGAGGACATATAAGATACGCGCGACCGTTGCGCGTCCTCTTCCCACCGCGCCAGTCATTGGAACAACAGCTCTTCCCACCGCGCCAGTCATTGGAACAACAGCTCTTCCCACCGCGCCAGTCATTGGAACAACAGCTTTCTTCCCACCGCGCCAATCATTGGAACAACAGCTCTTTTCCACCGCAGTCGTCGTTGAAACTACAACGCTTCTCTCCCGACGCACCCCTGGGGCCCCAGAGTGTCTGTCTAGAAGAAGTTCCAGAAGTTGCAGCTATAGTGCTCTACACAAATAGAAGAAACCCCGGTGAGTCAATATTCCTTTAATTAGTTCCTGCCTTATATAGTTTAACCCGCTCCAATTTTGTTGTTCTCCTAATAAGGCAGGATTCCTTTTCAGCGATTTGGCACAATAATAGTTTTAGTTTTAGGGAAGAGCGAGTGCATTATACCGCATGCTATAGTAGTCGCCTTTACGTAAGCGTAGAAGCAACCGCATATACAGTCCACTTTAGTTAATATCTCGCGTAATAGGTTTAAGGTTCGACCGGGGAATTAGACTTCGGCAGCCTTAGACACGTGGCTTCACCAAGTACTCTTAATGCCGATATCAAAATTTTAGTCGTAAGTGCCATATTTATTGAAAAATTAATTACTTTATTTGAGCAAACCAACTTTAACAGCACTTGTACAGAAATAAAGATTCATTCATTCCATTAAAAACCATAAAACCACTCAGGAGTCACTCCCGCTAATGTAGTTATAACTCTACATAACGTTTTTTGTAAACAATACCCAATGCACCATAATATTATGTGTCGAGTGACAGAGGCGCCGCGAGGTGCGCAGCGGTTATGTTACATTTCCAATAACGAATAACATTATTTCTCCAAACGGTAACATATTTCCTTTAACACAAACAATAGCTACGAAATAATAAAATTTAAAATATATATATCTCTTTCTGAAAAAAAAAAAATATATATGTATATTTTTAAAGAACCCACTTCTTATGCATTATACAAAAATATGCCACAATTAAAGTTCGATTCTGCACTTTTTTGTGCATCATGTACTAGTTCTTTAAAACATTTTTTATACGTGGTAGAACCATGCTGCAGTTATATTAGTAGTGTAGTTGTAGCACGAATAGGTCGGCTCGACCGGGAAGGACCACGCTCTCACAGAATACCAGCGTGAAATAATAGCTTAATGCTTCTGTGTTTCGTATGGTGAGTGTAGAGAACCGGAGAGCCTTTTTGCTGGAAACGAGGCGTTAAATCTTAGTCCTCACGGGTGACACGCATTTTTGCATTTTGATTCGTAATCGAAGATAGATGTAGATGTCTGTGGGCCGCAGCAACCACCACAGGTGGACTGCGTGCTCGTTTGTCACCCTATCCTATAGAAAAAAACATACAAAATAAAGAGGTGTATTTATTTCAACGATGAGAGCCGTGGTGGCTCAGAAGAGCCGTGGTAGCTCAGATGGTTAGCTCTTGTTGTAAATTTCATAGTACGTTAGCAAGCCGGGTTCGATCCCTGCTAGCAATAATGAAATTGTTAATTGCAATTTTAAGTGCTGATCTAAAACGTGCTTGGCGGTGAAGAAAGACATTGTGAGGAAACCTGCACGTCTGTGAAATAAGAAAAAAAATATTTCGAAGACATGTGAAGTTCGCCAACACGCATTGGGGCAGCGCGACGGAAACTTCTTTGCCTTTGCCCAGCTGTGGGGCGTAAAAAGTCTGTAACTTAACTAACTTAAGTATTCATTTCGACGATGAGAGAGCCCTGGTAGCTCAGATTGTTAGCTCTCGCGTTAAATTTCACAGTACGCTAGCACACCGGGTTCGATCCCCGCCGGCATCAATGAAATTATTAATTGCAATTTTAAGTGCTGATTTACCTTTGCTCGGCGGTGAAGAAAAACATCATGCGGAAGTCTGACTGTCTGAGAAATAAAAAAAATATTTCCAAGGCATGTGCAGTTCGCCAACACGCATATGGGTACGCGGTGGATACTTCTTTGCCGTAAAACCCTTTCAGAAGTGAGGGAAGGCCCAGCAGTGGGACGGAAATAGGCTGTGTAACTTAACTAACTTAAAAATTTCGACGATGATAGTCTGAAATAATTAGCTGAACAAATTATAGCTAGGCAACAATAAAAACTAAATGGATGGATGGACATAAGTATAAAATTGAATAAATATATAACATAGGTACTTATTTCTTTAAAAGGCCCCTGGTACTTGTTGGATTTACTGTATCTACAGTACAATTAATTTAAGAATGGTACTGTAGGTAGCAGCAATCTTGCTCTAGGTCGAAACATAACGCAACGTTACACGATTTGCAAAGTACATACAGATAAAATGTACATTAAAAAAACCAGTATAAGGAATAGGTGTCTGAGGTGACCTTAAAAACCACAACCTGTTCATATTAAATTAAAAAAATAAAAATTTCAAATATTGAATATTAAAAAATATTAAAATAAAAATATTAAAAAGCATATTATGTAAATACTATCTAACTTTCTGTTTTAATAAATTGTTTAAAAAATTCCGAAGTCTTGTGTTAACATACATGACATATCCAAATGCCACATTCAATTTTTTATATATCATCGAATAATCGTGGAGTCAACCAAGCTCCATTTCTCTGCTCGAGGGCGCTAGATTCTTTACCATTCTAACCATTCAACCGAATTTGAACTTGATGCAGTATGGCAAACTTTAGTTCCTTTTTTCGCCACCCGCAAAACAGAGAACTAGAATTCACTTCTACGGACGTCTCAAAAATGGACGCTATTGCACCTATTGCGTATATACATTAAAATTTTGAAAATATTGCACTTTATCCACATTTTGATGTACTAAAACTGAGAACGATGAACAATTATACATATTTTAACACAAAACTGACAGTCAACACTAAATTTTACGTACATTTCAAGTCAACTTTCCTCAACCAGCATGTTAATTTTAAGATAGTAGTTTGCTTCATACATATTAAAAAACGATTTTACACGTACTTAATAAGATAAAACACAAAATGAGATTACAAATAAGAAGATTACTTACCCAGGCATTGTTTTAACACAATTCACCACACAATAAATATAAATTAATACAAAATAATTACAAACAACTTCGTTGTTAGCGCGCGTCAATCACACTAATGGCTGACTCAAGGAACGGACGACATTTAAGAATGATTTAAATAAAATATACTACTAAAGTGTATTAGCTGCGGGGTTTTTAAGCTAGCCTTTTTTATCCTGTACACATTGACATATGGTAGAATGAGTTAGAAATAGCGCATAATGCTTTGTTTCTTCATTAAAAGAGCGGGTAAAAAATGTCTAACACTTGGACGCCCGCAGTCAACGGAGATATTTTCGTGTCCAAGTCTTGGACATCCGCAGTTGAGAGGATAGTAGACAAATGAATATTCCGTTACCACAAAATAAGCCTCAACAGTAAATGAGTTTCCCTAAGCAATATCACCCACCTCAGTTTGGATACCGACCAAACTTTGGATTTAGACCCCAGGGCTATAGCCCCATGCAACCAACGTTACCACAACAGTTAGGTAATTCTCAGCGTTTTAATTATCCTAGTAATAATAATGTGCATAATAAACCGGTTTCTAATGATACTGATGTTTCTATGAGAACTGCCGCTCCAAAACCAGGTTTCCACCTAAACGAATTAGAAATTTATCCATCATACTATCCCCACGAATTTCCTCACAATTACATGTATGAAGAAATACACGGCAATTATTATGAAGATGAATCCATACAAGAAAATTCTATAATAGAGGTCGACGAAAACAATGATTCAGAGGATAATGACGTGTCTGCACAGACTGAAAATTTTCAAATAAAAGCCTCCGAAAACCACCTGAAAAATAAATCGTATGTAAATTTTATAGATCACTCTGATCTAGAAACGGACCAATTATTGCATGAAAATTTAAACAAGTTACGCCTAAAACATATGAGTGAAGATGCCTTGTCTCGCATAAAACTTAATGCTTTAGACGACGCATCAATGGATGTTAATGTGGATGACGATGACATACAAAAAGTAATACGCCAACTGAAAGAACTTGAAAAATACAGACCTGAGCCTCAACCAGAGACAGTGATAATTTCAGACTCAGACTCGAGTGTGACGGAACATGTAGAATTGTTCGAAGAAAATTACCCTGTACCATCTGTAACTAACAGTAGTAGAACAGACACGATACACTCAAATATTGAAGCTGAGTCAACAGCAATCCCAATTTTGAGTGAGACAATAGATACCAAACCAAATCAGATCCTAGTATTTTCTTGGTTCCAAATTAAACTACTAGTCAGAAATTTTTCTAGAACAAAACAAAAAGTATTAGAGGTATTTCTCCCACTAGAAAACGAAGAATTAATAAAACAATTTTTAAAGGAATATATAAAGTTTAAGAGTCGATACTTTATTTATTTCGAGAACGCTGAGCACAGGAATTTATTTACAAAAATTATTATGGAACTCTTTAAGAAGGATGCAGTACAATTCTTTGAATGTACAGAACGCGTAGTATATGTGGAGGATGAAAAAGAACAAAAAGCTGTCATTCCCAAACACCATGAAGGAAAAACATGTCATCGCGGTGTGAAAGAAACTATGATAAGAATACGCAGAAACTATTATTGGGAAAATATGCAAGACACTGTAGCTGCCGTTATAAATGCTTGTGAACCTTGCAGATTAACGAAGTACGATAGAAAACCAATAAAACCTGTACTACAACTCACATCAACTCAGGATGCGCCTTTTCAGGAAATATTTTAGATAATATAGATAGATTATTTACTATTGAGAAGAAGTATTATTTAACCGTTGTGGATGCTTTTAGCAAATTAGGGCAGGCCTTAGAGATTGCAAGTCGACAAACCACTGAAGTAGCGCGAGCATTAATTAAATATTTTTCTATGTACGGTATTCCTAATAAAATATCATCTGATCCAGGTACTGAATTTAATAACGAACTTATGCGTCAGCTCCTATCTAGTCTATTGTTTTGCCTTTGCCTTGCCTTTGCCTTTCTAGGGGGCTTTTCACCCTTATAACGCCATTCCATTGACTCGCGCTTGCTTTGTGGATCATAATACAAGACCATAGTTTCATCACCAGTCACTAGCCGCTCAATCACAGTCTTTGGATTTTCGCCACAAAGATCCAAAAACTCCGAATCGCAACGCACTCTTTCCTGTCTCTGTACCGCTGAAAGAAGTTTCGGTACCCATCTTGTACTCACTTTTTTCATGTGAAAATGTTCATGGATCACGCGATGAACGGTACTCTTAGAGAGCCCAAGCCTTGCTGCAATTTCTCTAATCTTCAAACGGCGGTCACTCAGAACCTCCTCTTCCATAAGAGCAATCGTTTCGGGAGTGACCACTTTCACAGGTCGACCGTCGTGGCCAAAGTCTTCGACGGTTTCTCTCCCGAGGCGAAACTCTTTCACCCAATTTTTCACTGTGCTATAGGAGGGGGCAGACTCCTTATACACGCCATCCAATCGTTCTTTTATTTGGGCAGGGGATAAACCTTCTTTAAACAGAAACTTTATGACACTTCGATACTCAGTTTTTGACATTTTGAAAAAATACGCGTCTCTCGTTATTCAAATGCCTGTTTAACTAAGACTAAGCATTTCATGTCGATGCATGTTTCTTATATTAAGTGCACGATAAACGTACTATTTAATGCAACACAACATATAGCGACATGTTGCGTTGAACTATATCCTGTAGTATCAGACCAGTTCATTATGGGACCGCCTGGTATGTATATAATAGAAACTCATATCAAAACTCCCAATAACCCCAATTCGATAGGCATTATCGAAAGATTTCATTCTACTATAATTGAAACATACGGACTTGCAAATTATGAGCAAAAATGCACAGACGCTGCATCTGTCATGACGTATTCAGTCATGGCATATAATCATACTATTCATTCAACGACAGGATTAACACCCTTTGAAGTAGGATTTGGTCATACCGATTCTGGTAAAATATTCGACGTAGATTTTGAAAAGGCATATACACAGCAACTCGTTAAAGACCACGCGAGACGAACCAAACACTTATATAGGTATATTTCCGAAAAAGTCCTTAGAGATAAAGAAAAGGTTAGGAAAAAGAAAAGCGGAGAATCTGGAATTGATTTTAAAGAAGGCAATACGGTTTTTATTAAAGATATTAACATAAGAAAAAGTAAGGATAAGCCTAGGTATCAAAAGGCGAAAGTGCAAGGGGATATTGAAAGAAACATAACAACTGTAACGATAGGGAAAAGAAAAACTAAAGTGCACCTCAAAAATGTGAAACGCCCTCCACAGGTTGTTGGCGATCTTCGTGAACCTGAATCTGATGATACAGACCCAGGGCCTTCAACTTCTAAAGGTTGAGCATAATCCAGGCATGTTACCCGTAAAGCAAGGACAAGCATACAAGGAAGTAGATAAGTGGGTTATAGTTAAGCAATTAGACTTTAGTAGCATAAAAGATGATTTAAATTTTAATATCAATAAATATAAAGAATTTAGCAGTTTAATAGATACCCATAAGCCATACGTAAATGAGTTCCAAAATATGAACACACAAGTAAATTATTTAAGTAACTTAGCTGTAGAAAAGTTTAAACAACTCATACCTGCAATACGTTTCAAGCGCGGTCTTATTAATCCATTAGGTTCTGTTATCAAAGCGCTTACAGGAAACTTAGATCACAATGATGCAGTAGAATACGACAATCTCATATCTCAATTAAAGACCCAGAAAACGCACACTAATAAGAAAATAACAATAATCTCGGAGATGCTTGACTCCCTTTTAAATAGTACTGGATTTCTACAGGAAAATATGAATATTGTAAATGAACGAATGAAACGTATAGAAAGAATTGTAAAATATATAATTACTAAAGACGATAACAGCATATACTCCACATATGTTTTAAGTATGTTTAACATGTTTGTCAATAATTTTAGAACTATATACTTAATTTTAAGCGAAACTGAAACGGCATTAGCTTTACTAAACTTCACGTTCTACACCAAGCCATTGTTAATTCCACTGAATTATTAGTTATGTTAGAATCTATATCTCAAGCAAATAGTTTATTGTATCCTATTACTGAAAACAATTTAGTTAATTTAGAAAGATCTATGTCTGTTATGGCCTATGTAAAAGAAAACCAAATAACGTTCATTATAGAAATCCCTCTGACTGATAATATTACATACACTTATTTTAAAATGTATGCTTTACAAATGTTTGATCCCTCCTATTAGTTTTAATTAGCCTTATTATTGTAATTTTGAAAAATAAGTCTAAGCTCTTAGCATTGTATGCAAAGTCATCGGAATCCAAATCTTGCCGATAACTTTGCAGTTGAGGAGGGAGGAGTTATGGTTACACCAGCACCACCCATAATACGTATAAAGCGTCCATCAACATAAATACATAAACGCTGAGTAAATAGTAATTTAAGTAGACTGTAAGCTTAGGATTAAGAATTGTAAAAAGACAATGGTCAGAATAAATTCACATCTCACTCTGTGAACACGTAGTTTTAATTAGTTTTAAATTAGTTTTTAAAAAGCTCTCGGCAGCTCACGCAACTTGACTAGCTACTGAAAGAAACAGTGCACAATGACAATGGCTACCCTTTATACAGACGCAGAGCTCCCGAAGATGGTGGCAGGAAATTTATAATCAAATCTCGCTCTGGAGCGTTCGAAACCTTAGATAACAGCTTGATTGTCCCGTATTCGCCCATTCTATGTAAAATGTTAAATGCTCACATTAATTTAGAAGCATGTAGCTCTGTCAAGTATATCTGTAAGTACATAAATAAAGGAAGTGACCAAGCAATATTCAATCTCAGGAATGAAGGTGAGGCAAATCCCGTTAATGAAGTACAGACCTTTCAAGCAGGGCGTTATGTCAGCAGTAACGAGACAGCGTCTCCTTGGCTTCCCTTTACACGAAAGTCACCCAATAGTTACTCACCTTGCTGTGCACTTAGAAAACGGAGAGCGTGTATATTTCACCGAAAGAACTTTCCAAGAAAAAATTGCATCACCGCCAAAAACTACACTAACAGCCTTCTTTCAACTTTGTCAAACCGACCTCTTTGCAAAAACGTTGTTATATTCTGAAGTCCCCCGCTATTATCGAGTGGAAATGCCGTATTCAAGGCGCGCCTGTTGCAAATTGGCCCGGTGTAAAGTCATCAGATGCCCTTGGTCATGTGTATACCGTCCATGTAACTAATTTTGAATGTTTCTGTTTACGATTGCTGCTGCACCATGTTCGGGGTCCTACAGGATATAAAGACCTTAAAATTGTCAACGGTCAGGAATGCGCAACTTATAGAGAAGCATGTGAAGCTCTGCATCTTTTATAAAATGATAATCACTGGGATGAAACCATGGAGGAAGCTGTGCAGTGCCAGTCACAAGCCAAAATTAGGGATCTTTATACAACTCTCATATCATCTTGCGGGCTATCTAATGGACATGAATTGTGGGACAAATATAAAGAGTACATGGCGGAAGATAATTTGCGAAGGTTACAGCAGACACACACGAACATGACATACAATGAACACATTGTCGGCGCACGTCATCGCGCCTCGGCCAATATGATGGATGCGTGGGAGCGCGGACCGGTCGCTGACCTCGCGGCAGCGCGAGCGCTTCTGTACCTCAATCAGCTGCGATACGCGGTAGCAGACGGGCACTTTATTTTTCAATTTATAATATGTTTGTTTAGAGGTTTTACGGCATTAAACCTATTGTTAATACAGTCCACTCATTTTATTTCTAAAGTCCCAATAAGGCCTAAACATATGGTCCTTCGATCGCGCAAAATATTTACCAGTTTTTGCCGTAATTAACGTCGAGAAGGTCAACGGTCGCCGAGCGCAATTTGAATCTGCGGCCACGTATATTGAAGAAGGAAGTCGTTCCCGTAGCAGCCTGCGTAATCATTGAAGACGCTGATGTCATCCTGGGAGTATAAAAACCGTATTTGAGTGAGTTCGTTCCAATTAGTTATTTTCCCGCTTTCTTTTCATGCCGAAAAAATCTTTTTTACATCTTTCATTGGCTAAGTACACTTACGTTTAACAAGTAGGTAGCTAATTAACTTCAGTGCTTTAAAAATCGCTTTGTCATTGCAACGCTCTCTTGTTTAAATTTAAATGTTTATTCCGTTACAAATATCAAGAGTTCAAGTGTCGATTTGTTGACCTTTCGCTGATTCATCTTTTTACCTGCGTGCAACCGTCCCTTTTGTTCTCGCATAGCTGTAGTCTTTTTTGTCCTAAAGTAATCAACGTTTTCGTTTCTTTTGGTGTTCATATAAAAATAAAATGGCAGATAGTTTAAAAACTTTATTGAAGAAGCGTAGTTCGATAAAATCAAAGCTTACAATTTACAACAATTATTTAAATTTAATTAAAAGTAGTTCTGATATTTCTGATTTGCAACGTCTAGACTTAGCGGAGCGTTTTAATAAATTCGAAACCTTATATTCCGAATTTGACGAATTACAGACAAACATAGAAGTGCTTGCCGATGATGCGGCGTCTGCGTTAGTTGAGCGTGAGGACTTTGACCGTCAGTTCTTCAATCTGGTGGCCATCACGCGTAGCCTGCTCGGTGCTTCGTCCAACGGTACTGGGTCGGAGGCGGGCTTCAGAAACGCTGACTCAGGTGCACACTGTTCTAATAAGAATAGTTTTGTTCGTTTGCCTAAAATTGATTTACCTCATTTTGATGGGAACTACCAATGCTGGCTCGAATTTCGAGATACATTTACGTCATTCATTCACGATAACTCTAGTATCAATGAAATAAACAAGTTTCACTATTTGCGCGCTTCATTGCATGGAAACGCAACCTTAGTTATTAAAAATATTAATTTTAAAGGCGATCATTATAAAATTGCGTGGGACATGTTGTGTGAGCGGGATAACAACAATCGCCTTCTTGTGAATAATCATGTGCAAGCTTTATTTGGTGTCGATCATATAGTCAAGGGGTCAAGTATCTCAATCAGAAACCTCGTAGATACAATTAATAAAAATGGAAGGGCGCTAACAAAATGAAATCAGCCCACTCAATATAGGGACACATTATTAATATATGTCATGACTAAAAAATTAGATTTGACAACAAGTCGTGACTGGGAAGAGCATAGGAACAATATTATAAAAGATGATCCTACTTTGATGCAATTTTGTTCTTTTTTAAGTAGGAAAGTTGATTGGTTAGAGTCTGTCGAGTCAAATATCAATTCTTCTCAGACTAATACTATTGTAGCTTTAAGTAATAGTCATACATATAAACATTCCAATTCTAAAGTCACTCAAGTTAATAAAAAATCAGATAATAATTTTAATAAGATAAATAAATGTCCACTTGGGTCCCAGGCTCATACATTATATAAATGTGAATCCTTTAGAAACTTAACTATAGAGGATCGCATAAAAAAGGCAAATGATTACAATGTTTGTCTTAACTGCCTGCTCGTCGGACATTATGCTAAGCAGTGTAAACTCACACATTGCAAATATTGCAAAACAAAGCACAATACCTTTTGCATTTAGAATCTAGTGAATCCAAACCACTTTTTAACCAATTGCCTTCAGCTATGTTTTCTGCATTGCCTTCTGCGTCAAATATCGCACTATCAGCCAACTCCTTGCAGCTTGCTACTTCTGCTCATTTTTTACTGTCCACAGCTATGGTGAACGTGACCAGCGGGTCGGGTAAGAAATACACTGCGCGGCTACTGCTGGACAACGGTAGTACCGCCAACTTTATTACACAGAGACTATCAGAGAAACTGGGTTTGTTACATCGCGGTACGAGCACCAAGGTAACGGGCATTAATAATCACATATCCACCAGTACACAGTCTTGTCACCTCACAATTGAGTCTTTATGCTGTGCCTTTACTGTTGATATCGAGTGTCATATTTTACCTGAAATTAAAAAGGTTCTACCGTCTTCATTCGTGCATATAAATCACGTCCATATTCCTTCAGGTCTTACACTAGCAGACCCGAACTTTAATGTTCCGTCGGTCGTAGACATCCTGGTAGGGGCTGAGGTGTTTTGGAATGTCTTAGGCAGCAGAACTATAGATTTAGGGAAACATCTACCTAAATTGTGTGAAACTAAATTTGGTTGGCTTGTGTCCGGTATTATTTCGCATCAACCTAGTTCTGTTTCATCACTCTATTGCCATCATTCCAACGTCACTCCAGACCTAACTCAATTTTGGGAGCTTGACAACATGTCGTCAAAACATTCACTTTCTCATGAAGAAAGAGCCTGTGAACAACTATTTGCCCAAACCACCGTTCGTAAAAATGATAGTAGGTTTGTCGTGACGATGCCCTTATAAGAGGACTCTAGCACTTTAGGGAATTCGTATGAAAACGCAAAACATCGTTTTCTATCCCTGGAGCGGCCATTTAAGCGCGATCCTTCATTTAAAACTAAATATTGTGAATTTATGAGAGAATATGAGCATTTAGGTCATATTATGACTTTAGACTCTGACTGTACTTCTATGCCTGAAAACTCCGTGATCACATACTTCATTCCACATCATGGAGTTATTCGTAGCTCTAGTACCACTACTCAACTACGCGTAGTATTCGACGCATCAGCCTCTACCAGTTCGGGCGTCTATCTTAATGACATACAGATGGTCGGTCCCATAGTGTAAGACGATCTATTTTCCATTTTAATACGTTTTTGTCAACATAGATACGTGGTCTCAGGTGATGTAGAGAAAATGTATAGAGCCATTGAGCTAAGTCCAGTCCAACGTCCTCTACAAAAAATTATTTTTCGGTTTGATCCTTCAGAACCTCTTAGAACCTATACATTAAATACGGTCACCTATGGTACCGCTTCTGCTCCTTACTTAGCCACGAAATGCCTGATCTGGCTGATAACATTGAGGATAGTCAGGTCCAGCGGGCCATACGACGTGACTTCTACGTGGATGACCATTTGAACGGGGGAAACACCATAGCTGAGACTGTAGCAATTGCAAAACGGGTACAATTGGTTCTATCTTCTGCTAAATTTAACTTACGCAAATGGCGATCAAACCATCTTCAAATTCTAAATCAAATTATAAACAGTAACGAATCGTATAATACTCATACGTTGCATTTTGATGAGCAGGGTTTAAATTCATCTCAATCTAAAACTTTAGGTCTTAATTGGGCCTGTGATTCTGATTCCCTTACTTATACTATTAATCCTATCCTCTCAGTTATCTGTCAGATCTTTGAGCCATTAGGCCTCGTAGGTTCGTGCGTGGTCGAAGCGAAAATAGTCATGCAGCGTTTATGGCTACACAACTATGACTGAGACGACGAAGTATCGCTCGAGGTCAGAAACCTTTGGTCGACATTCCAAAATACAATAACATCTTTAAATAATTTAAAGATTACTCGTTGGGTTTTGCGTGAAGACTCTAGTACGCATAAAGTACACGTCTTCACCGATGCGTCCGAAAAAGCTTATGGCGCATGTGTGTACATTCGGTCATGCAGTAACAGTAAATCTATTGGCGTAAAACTTCTCGTTTCTAAAAATCGTATAGCGCCCATCAAGCCGTCAACAATACCAAGGCTTGAACTGTGTGAAGCTTTGTTAGGTGCCAGGCTGTGTACTAAAGTTCAGGAAGCGCTAACTTTACCCATTCACCGATGTAGATTCTGGTGTGACTCAACCTTGTCTTGGGTTGGCTCTCTACTCCAGCCAACCGATTAAACCTTTTGTGAGAAATAGAGTCAACGAGATACAGGAGAGCACTTGTGGTCATACCTGGAGCTACGTACCGTCGAAGGACAACCCGGCGGATTTTGTTTCCCGTGGTCTTAACTCTGACGTTATCAAGGACACACCTCTGTGGTGGTCCGGGCCCTCTTTTCTGTTGCGTAATGAAAATGAGTGGCCTAAAATGCCAAACACAGAGAAACATGATTTGCCGGATGTAGTGACTCATTTCACATGTAGTGATAGCGACCATCATGTTGTTAGTAATCATTCACATTCAACCATATATTCATCTATCATTCATCGCTTATTAGAAAAATATTCTAGTTTTCCAAAAATTCAAAGGGTGTTTGCATATGTACAAAGATTTATATATAATCTAAAAAGTAAAGATAAATTGTGTGGCGATCTTTCCGTAACAGAACTCCAAGATTCGTATAATGTAATACATTATTCACAATTAGAAATGTTTTCTGAAGAATATTATCTTTTAAAATATAAACAAAAATTGCCACGCAATAGTAGATTGCTTTCTTTGACTCCGTTCATTGACGATCATAACCTCATTCGCGTGGGCGGGAGGCTCGATAACTCCCCCTACGATTTCAGTGTAAAACATCCTATAATAATATGTAGTAAGCACATATGTACTTACTAAGCTTATATTTCGAAATTAAACATTTAGAGCTACTACATGCCGGTCCTCAATTACCATTGTCACATATAAGGCAGACTTATTGGCCTATAGGTGGTAGAAACCTTTCCAGAAATGTCGTGAATAAATGCCTTAAGTGTTTCAGACATAAGGCTCAAAGCGTTCAGCCTATAATGGGTCAACTACCTCAGTCAAGAACTCATCTTGAATTTCCATTTTTAAATTGTTATGTTGACTACGCTGGGCCAGTATTGGTGGCCCATCGCAGAGGTCGCGGCTGCAAACTTACAAAATCTTATATATGCATTTTTGTTTGCTCTGCAGTGAAAGCCGTACATTTGGAGCTCGTCACTGACCTCACCTCTGAGGCTTACATGGCCGCTCCAAATCGTTTCGTGGCGCGTCGTGGCAAGCCTCAAAGCATTACGTCCGATAACGGGACAAATTTCGTAGGCACATCAAATGAAATGCATAGGTTCTTGCACTCATCGAGTGTTGCACCTGAAATAGCACAACAGGGTATCGAATTTATTTTGACGCCTGCTTACAGCCCACATTTTAATTCACTAGCTGAGGCTGCTATTAAATCTTGCAAGCATCATTTAAAAAGACTCTTTAAGCTTACCCATTTTACCTTTGAGGAGATGGCTACTTGTCTTACGCACATAGAGGCGGTCTTGAATTCGCGCCCTCTTACTCCTCTCTCTTCAGACCCTAACGATTTTTCGGCACTTACTCCCGCTCATTTCCTGATTGGACGACCACTCTTATCTTGGGAATGTGGTTCCCAGGTGACTGATGCCAACATCATGCGACTGGATCGCTGGAGGAGAACACAGTACATCAGACAGCATTTCTAGAGCCGCTTTCATAATGAATACATCTCTCTGCTGCAGGCCAAATCCAAGTGGTTTCATTCCAGAGGTGAAGTGGAGCCGGGGTCTTTAGTTCTTATCAAGGACAAAATAACATCACCGCTGCTCTGGTCCCTGGGCCGGCGTAGACGGAGTCACGCGAGTGGCTGAGTTGAAGACGAAGCGAGATATCGTTCGTCGTGCTATCAACTGCATCTGCCTTCTACCAATTGAATATTGAAGACGTTTCTTCAACCCGGGGAATATGTCGGCGCACGTCATCGCGCCTCGGCCAATATGATGGACGCGTGGGAGCGCGGACCGGTCGCTGACCCGCGGCAGCGCGAGCGCTTCTGTACCTCACTCAGCTGCGAGACGCGGTAGCAGACGGGCACTTTATTTTTCAATTTATAATATATTTGTTTAGAGGTTTTACGGCATTAAACCTATTGTTAATACAGTCTACTCATTTTATTTCACGATTAAGTCCCGATAAAACCTAAACAACATTTATAACGAAGCACTTGGAAAAATTGAACATAAAATAATGGCAATGGTAGGCAAAAAATTAAGCGACTTTGGAATGATAAGCCCTCAGCGAACAACCGAAAATGAACTAAGTGATGAAATTATACGTGAAACAAACTACGATATACCAACTTTCAAGCAGCAAGTAGACGAATTTGTACACCGCTTGTTTCCCGAACAAAAACGAGTTTTAGACAAATTATTAGGATATTTTTAAATTGAATCTGGAAATGGTGCACTTTTCTTTTTAGATGCTCCTGGAGGAACTGGGAAGACATTTTTGTTAAATTTATTGTTAGCGCAAGTACGGAAACATAAAAACATTGCTGTGGCCGTAGCTTCCTCCGGTATAGCCGCCACACTGCTAAGCGGGGGCCGCACTGCATATTCTGTTTTAAAACTCCCTCTAAATCTAGCCCAGGAAGAATCGCCGATCTGCAATTTTAGCAAAAATAGTGCACGAGGTATAATGCTACGACAATGCAAACTTTTAGTGTGGGACGAAAGTACAATGTTGCATAAAAAAGCTATAGAAGCACTAAATTGAACTCTCCAGGATTTGCGCAGCAATACCGATGTAATGGGAGGAATTGTGGTTTTACTGGCTGGTGACTTTCGCCAAACTTTACATGTCATTCAAAAGGGCACACCTGCAGATAAAACTAAAACATGCCTCAAGTCGTCTATTTTATGAAACAAGTTGACAAAATTCAGCTTAACTACGAATATGAGAGGGCATTTGTATAATGATATCAATGCTGGAAACTATGCTGACACACTATTAAAAATTGGCGATGGGCGGTTGGAAACGGATGCAGAGGGCTGCGTTAAATTGACGAGAGATTTTTTGTAATTTAGTACAGAGTCATTCCGAATTAATTGCGAGCGTTTATTCAGATTTAACGAACAACATGCATGAAGACAAATGGTTATGTGAAAGGGCGATTCTTGCACCAAAAAATGAGAGCGTTAACAAAATAAATTCAGATATATTAAGCAAAGTAGCAGGAGAAATAACAGAGTATTTGTCAGTAGACACAGTTATGGACACAGAACAGAGCACTTCATATCCCGCAGAGTTTCTAAATTCTCTAGAGTTGTCAGGTGTGCCCTCACATAAGCTTCAATTAAAATTAGGCATCTCAGTCATGCTAATGCGAAATTTAGATGCTCCTCGGTTGTGTAACGGGACAAGGCTGCGTGTGACACATCTTGGACGGAACATAATCGGTGCTACAATTTTGACAGGCGTAGGAAAAGCTGAACATGTTATTTTACCACGGATCCCTATTATTCCCACAGTTCTTCCTTTTCAATTCAAAAGCTTGCAGTTCCCTATTAAGCTCAGCTTTGCAATGACAATTAATAAAGCGCAAGGGCAAACGTTACAGGTAGCGGGGGTCAACCCAGAAAAATCGTGCTTCTCTCATGGTCAGCTATATGTAGCATGTTCGCGTGTGTCAAATGCCCAGAATCTCCACATTCTTTCCCCGAATAGAAAAACATATAACATTGTGTACAGTAGCGTCTTAAAATAGTGTTCAGTTGTTTTTTTTTTCAAAATTCCCACAATCACTTAATCAGAATTCCCACAGATATTCCCTTTCCATTCAAAATTTTCTATTTAGCTCAGTTTCTTTTCAATTCCAAATGCTGCACCTCTGACGGACTTATTAAGCTCAGTTTCCTTTGAACTAAAAAAGCTGCATCTCTGACGGATCTTTTATTTGGCTCAGTTTCCTTTCAATTCAGAAAACTGCATCTCTGACGAATCAATTTAGCTCAGTTTCTTTTCAAAAGTCTGCATCCCTGGCGGATAATTATGCTCAGCTTCCTTTAATTAAAAAATATCCCATTTCCATTTGGAATAAACAGGCTATTTTCATGCTTTCCTATACACTGCGTTTCAAAACATTTAAATAGGCAGACGAATCAATTTTGCTCAGTTTCCTTTTAATGGCTGCATCTCTGACAAACCTATAAAACTCAGTTTTCTTTCAATTCAAAAAGCAATGGATAGTTCATTTACCAGTGACCATGCGGGCGAAGCCGCGGGTAACAGCTAGTCTTGTTATATGGTGTAATTAATTGACCCTCGTATTTAACGATAGTTTTCGTAGTAAATTTTCACCGCTAAATAACTAATTTTCATATAATTCGTTTTCTTTTAATCGTATTTTCTCCGCTCTTTTTTGCGCTTATAAGGTCCGTATCGAGTAGAAACTGCCATCTACACTTTAATTTGATAGATGAAATACATGGAACTCGAAAAATCGCTACTTGCCTAAACCGAGCATTAAATTCAGAAATAAAAACTCAAATTCATCCGTAACTTGACTGAAAATTGATCTTTTCTGATTAAATTTTCTTGTTATATGGTATAATTTATTGAAATTAAAAAAGTAAAATACGATACGGGGATTTTACAATAGTTTTCGTGGTAAATTTTCACCGTTAAATAACTAATTTTCATATAATTCGATTTCTTATAATCGTATTTTCATAGAATTTTTAAACTTTTTAAATTCTTCGATTTCTCCGCTCTCTTTAGGAGCTTATAAGGTCCCTATTATGTAAAAACTTTTATCTACACTCCAATTTGATAGATAAAACACACGAAGCTCGAAAAATAGCTACATACCTAAACCGAACCGTAAATTCAGAAATAAATACACAAATTTATCCATAATTTGACTGAAAATTGGTCTTCTCATGTTTAAATTTTCTTGAAAGTATATTGATAAGTAATTAAGAAAGTATATAAGCAAGTACATAAGCAAGTATATAAGTAAGTATTTAGGTATATAAGTAAATATATAAGCAAGTATATAAACAAGTATATAATATATAATATATATGTTTATATAGTGTAATTAATTGCCCTCCGTATTTGACAATAGTTTTCGTAGTAAATTTTTACCTCTAAATAACTAATTTTCATGTAATTCGTTTTCTTATAACCGTATTTTCATAGAATTTTTAAACTTTTTACAGTCTTCGATTTCTCCGCTCCTTTAAGGCTTTTAAGGACCACGTCGTGTAGAAACTGCCATCTACACTCAAATTTGATACATAAAACACACGGAACTCGAAAAATCGCTACTTACCTAAACCGAGCCGTAAATTCAGAAATAAAAACACAAATTAATCCATAACTTGACTGAAAATTAGTCTTTTCTGTTTAAATTTTCTTGTTATATAGTGTAATTATTTGCTTCCGTATTTTACAATAGTTTTCGTAGTCAATTTTCACCGATAAATAACTAATTTTCGTATAATTCGTTTTCTTATAATCGTATTTCCATTGAATTTTTGAACTTTTTAAAATCTCCGATTCCCTTACTCTTTTTACGCTAATAAGGTCCGTCCCGTGTTGAAACTGCTAGCTGCACTCAAATTTGATAAATAAAACACACGGAACTCGAAAAATCGCTAGTTACCTAAACTAAGCCGTAACTTCAGAAATAAAAACACAAATACATCCATAACTTGACCGAAAATTGGTCTTTTCTGTTTAAATTTTTGTCATGTATTGTAATTCATTGCCCTCCGTATTTCACACTAGTTTTCTCAGTAAATTTTCACCGGTAAATAACAAATTTTCATATAATTAATTTTCTTATAATCGCATGTTCATAGAATTTTTAAAATTTTTAAAGTCTTCGATTTCTCCGCTCCCTTTAGGCGCTTATTAGTTCCGTTTCGTGTAGAAACTTCCATCTACAATCGCTACTTACCTAAGTCGAGCCGTAAATTCAGAAATAAAAACACAAACTCACACATCACTTGACTGAAAATTAGTTATTATTGTTTGAATTTTCTTGTTATATAGCGTAACTGAACTTGACTGTCGGTACATCGAAGTGCTGAAGTGTTTGTACAGTAGGGCTACGATGGCTATCCGAGTACAGAACCAGAGTTCGAAACCTATCCAACTGCAGAGAGGTGTAAGACAGGGTGATGTTATATCCCCGAAACTCTTCACCGCTGCGTTGGAAGACGTTTTCAAGCTACTGGACTGGAAAGGATACGGTATTAACATCAATGGCCAGTACATCACTCACCTTCGATTTGCCGACGGTATAGTCCTTATGGCAGAATCGCTGGAGGACTTAAGCATTACGCTCAATGACCTCAATAGTGCCTCCCAACGGATAGGTCTTAAGATGAACATGGACAAAACAAAGATCATGTTTAATGTCCATGTCACACCTGTGCCGGTAGTTGTTGGGAGCACTATGCTCGAAGTTGTTGACGAGTACGTTTACCCGGGACAAATAGTCCGACTAGGTAAGTCCAACTTCGACCGAGAGGTCAATCGACGGATTCAACTCGGCTGGGCAGCGTTCGGGAAATTACGACATATCTTTTCGTCAGGTATACCTCAATCTCTAAAAACTAGATTGTACAACCAGTGCGTGTTGCCAGTGATGACTTACGGATCTGAGACGTGGTCCTTCACTGCTGGCCGTATGAGGACGCTTAAGGTCGCTCAGCGAGCTATGGAGAGGGCTATGCTCGGAGTTTCTCTGCGTGATAGACTCAGAAATGAGGATATCCGCAGTAAAACCAGAGTGACCGACATAGCCCAACGGATTAGTAAACTGAAGTGGCAATGGGCCGGCCATATAGCTCGAAGAACCGATAACCGATGGGGAAGAAAGGTTCTCGAGTGACGACCTGGTAAGACATGCAGGAAGTCGATGGATGCAGGTGGCTCAGGACCGTGCTTTGTGGCATTACTTGGGGGAGGCCTATGTTCAGCAGTGGACTTGTGAAGGGCTGTAATGATGATGATGATGATGATAGCGTAACTGCGTAATTAATTGACGATCGTATTTCACATTAGTTTTCGTAGTAAATATTCACCGTTAAATAACTAATTTTCATATAATTCGTTATTTTATAATCGTATTTTCATAGAATTTTTAAACTTTTTAAATTCTTCGATTTCTCCGCTCCCTTTAGGAGCTTATAAGGTCCGTGTAATGTAGAAACTTTTATCTATTCTCAAATTTGATAGATAAAACACACGGAACTCGAAAAATCGTTACTCAAATAAACCGAACCGTAAATTCAGAAATAAAAACACAAATGTATCCAGAACTTGACCGAAAATTGGTCTTTTCTGTTTAATTTTTTTTTGTTATATAGTGTAATTAATTTCCAATCGTATTTTACAATAATTTTCGTAGTAAATATTCACCCTTAAATTACTAATTTTCGTATAATTCGTTTTCTTATAATCGTATTTCCATTAAATTTTTGGAATTTTTTAAAATCTTCGATTCCCTTACTCTTTTTAAGCTAATAAGGTCCGTCCCGTGTAGAAACTGCTATCTGCACTCAAGTTTGATAAACTCGTGTGTTTTACACACGGAACTCTAAAAATCGCTAGTTACCTATACCGAGCCGTAAATTCAGAAATAAAAACACAAATTCATCCATAACTTGACCGAAAATTGGTCTTTTCTCTTTAAATTTTCTTGTCATGTATTGTAATTCATTGCAATCCGTATTTGACACTTGTTTTCTCAGTAAATTTTCACCGCTAAATAACAAATTTAGCGGTGAAAATTGAAAGAAACTTCCATCTACACTCAAATTTGATAGATAAAACAAACGGAACTCGAAAAATCGCTACTGGAAAAATGAAAATGAAAAATGTTTTATTAACAGAAAAATATGTACAAAAGGTAATATCTGTTGGTTTCCTCACTAGGCAAGCCTGTATCGAGGAAACCTGAGACCAAAATTCACAAGGCATTATTTTATACATCTTATCAGACAATCTGTCTTAGTATATCTACACAAAATAGCAATAAAAGAACTGCATAATGCTTAAAATCTAAAAACATAAAAAAAGAAAGAAACTAAAAACATAAAAAAAGAAACAACCAGGCCAAGTTTTATATAACTGCAATGTATTGACTATATATGTATTTATATTTAAAAAGGAAAAGAAAATTAAATTAAAACAACAACAATATTTACCTAAAAATTTCGCAAATACCATCTATTAGCAAAAGTCACTTTTTATCAATTGTTCTGTTTCCGCATATGATAGGGTAACCAACCATTTCTTTATGATTAATTTTGCTGATGCATATTTTTTATTTATAATATTACAGTGTTTGACGACTTTGTTATAAATTTGTCTTTTGATAAAGTCGCCAAAACGTTGGGCAAATTTTGTATTGACAGAAGGTATGGATAGTTTATATACCCTGCAATTTGTCAGTTGTTTGGGGTCATTTGAAGATAATGTATTTATGTACTGCTAAAGACGTATTCAGCACAAAGAGTTGACGTACAGTAAGTACTCCGGAATCTTCGTATACACTTGCAGTGGGGTATCTGTACGGTTTTCCTAGCATTGCCTTTAAAACTGCCCGCTGTGCTCTGTCAATCTGTACTAAATATGTTTTGGATGCACATCCCCAACATGTGGAGCAGTAATCTATGAGCGATTGGCAAAGGGCGTAATACACAGACTTTAATATTGCCTTATTTATTATATAATATAGCTTTCTTATTATATGTACAATCCTTCTGATTCGGTTTGAAAGAACTTCTATGTGCGATTTAAATCCCAAATTTTCGTTAACAAGTACACCGAGATATTTTATAACTTGAACCTGCATAAGAGACTCACATGAACATTGCGGATTTATGTCGCATGACTCTTTATGAGTTTTTATATTCAAATCGAACTTCGGACAGGATGCATTTGTTTTATGAAAACATACGTACATCGTCTTTTTTAAGTTTAATTTTAGTAAATTATTCCGTAGCCACAGAGAAAGTTGCAACATACCTCGCTCAGCGATAGGACAAACAGATTTCCATGAGGGTCCGTGAAAAACGACCGCGGTGTCATCGGCATAGTATAATGTCAGCATTTTCAAGTGTTATATGTCATTGGATGTCATTAATATATAAGATAAATATTGTAGGTCCCAAAACTACCCTATGGAACTCCAAAACTGACATTTTGTAAGCTACTGATAGACTTACCAATTATTACGCACTGTTTGCGATTTGTTAAGTAGCTTTTAAACCACTCCAAGGCCACCTCTCGAATACCTGTGTTTTCTAGTTTTTTCAAGAGAATAGAAATAGATATGGTTTCGAAAGCCTTGGATAGGTCCAGACTTACCTTAGCCGAGCCGTAAATTCAGAAATAAAAACACAAATTCACCCATAACTTGACTGAAAATTGGTTATTATTGTTTAAATTTTCTTTTTATATAGCGTAATTAATTGACAATCGTATTTCACATTAGTTTTTGTAGTAAATTTTCAACGTTAAATAACTAATTTTCATATAATTCGTTTCCTTGTAATCGTATTTCCATAGAATTTTTAAACTTTTTAAAGTTTTCGATTCCCTTGCTCTTTTTACGCTAATAAGATCCGTCCCGTGTAGAAACTGCCATCTGCACTCATATAGATAAAACACACGGAACTCAAAAAATCGCCTCAAATTCATAAATAAAAGCACAAATTCACCCATAACCTGACTGAAAATTAGTTATTATTGTTTAAACTTACTGTAATATAGTGTAATTGTAATAAATTGCCCCCCGTTTTTAACAAAAGTTTTCGTAGTAAATTTTCACCGATAAATAACTTATTTTCTTATAATTCGTTTTATTATAATCGTATTTTCCCAGAATTTTTAAACTTTTCAAAATCATCGATTCCCTTGCTTATTTTACAATAATAAGGTCCGTCCTATGCAGAAACTGCCATCTGCACTCAAATTTGATAGATAAATCACACGGAACTCAAAATAAATCGCTACTTACCTAAACCGAACAAAAATTCACCCATAACTTGACTGAAAATTGATTATTATTGTTTAAATTTTTTGTTATAAAGTGTAATTAACTGCCCTCCGTATTTTACAATAGTTTTCATAGTAAATTTTCACCGTTAAATAACTAATTTCATTTAATTCGTTTTCTTATTATCGTATTTTCATCGAATTTTTAAACTTTTTAAAATCTTCGATTTCTCCGCTCCTTTTAGGCTAATAAGGTCCGTATCGTGTAGAAACTGCTATATAAACTCAAATTACATAGATGAAACACAAGGAACTCGAAAAATCGCTAGTTACCTAAACCGAGCCGTAAATTCAGAAATAAAAACACAAATTCATCCATATTTTGACTGAAAATTGGTCTTTTCTGTATAATTTTTTTTATTATGTAGTGTTATTAATTGCTACTAAACTGTTGTAAATACGGGGGGTATTTACAACAGTTTTTGTAGTAAATTTTCACTGTTAAATAGCTAATTTTCTTATTTTCAGAGAATTTTTGAACTTTTAAATCTTTGATTCCCTTGTTCTTTTTACGCTAATAATGTCCATCCCGTGTAGAAACTGCCACTCAAATTTGACTGAATCTACGCTCAAATTTGATAGATAAAATACACGAAACTCAAAAAAAAATCACTACTTGCCTAAACCGTGCCTTTATTTCATATAATAACACAAATTCATCCACAACTTGACTGAAAATTGGTTTTTTCTGTTATATTTTCTGGAGTGTAATTAATTGACCCCTCCCCCGTATTTTACAATAGTTTTCGTGGTAAATTTTCACCGTTAAATAATTAAGTTTCATATAATTCTTTTTCTTATAATCTTATTTTCATAGAATTTTTAAACTGTTTTAAATCTTTGATTCCCTTGCTCTTTTAAAGCTAATAAGGTCCGTCTCGTGTAGAAACTGCCATCTGCAATAAAATTCGATATGATATGAAACGTCGAATGATTCTCAGCTGGTTATGACGTCGGTAAATCACAATACTCGCGACCCTATCGCGCAATCTATTTCTGCTCCGTCGCTACGAACGAGTACAATGCTACTGTCTGATCGCTTATGACTATTTACGTTTACGTAAATAGTCATAAGCGATCGACCGTGCGCAGTCTCATAGATTCGGGAAGCCAGGGGGCCTAGACAAGTGGCAATCGCTTCGTGTCTATTCCATTTCGTGTTAGCGATATCGAACTGCTAATTGCTAGACAATGTCCAATCTCGTAACGAATTGATAAAGAAAACTAATAAAACGAACGATATTATCTCAATGTGTAGACAAGTGGCACTTTTGACATTCGAAATCGCTGAGATGTCGAACTGTTCATTCGACAACTTAGCGAACGCTTGAACCCCTTAGAAAAGCAATACAACATGGCTGATTGTTAGTTTGTTAGTCAGCTGTTGGTATTGTTTACATCAGTTCGTGATTGTTTCTCGGTTGTCGTAGTTGTTTTTTTGATAAATAATAATATATAATTGAATCTAGGTACATACATTTATAATCAAAATAAAATAGTTAAAATAAAAATAAAATAGCCTTTTATTTCCAAAATCAAATTTAGAACTAAATTTTCTTTTTTAACAATTTTTTTACCTTTTTCATTTAGTAATAACATTATCAATTAGAAACTACTATAACACATTATCACATTTTAAACGAAGTAATTAATGAATAAATTTTTGATATTACATCTTATACAAATTAATTAGAAAAATTACCTTTATTTATTTAATTTATTATTATTAAATAATTAAATTAATTAAAAACAAGACTTAGCATAAGGAAACTATTAACATAACAATATATTTACTATATAAAGTCCTTGATTCCGGAATGTCTATTGACAAAGGCCTCCTCCTGACTTAATCCATCCGGTGATTTCCAAATCCATTTGGTTATGTCGTTCTTTCTGTAGAGGCTCTTTAGTACAGTTAAATTAGCTCCCAGCATGAAATCATTCATTCTTTGCCAATTCTTGCTTCTCTTACCGTTACGAAAATTACCAACAACATTATCTTTGCCACTACTTATTCCCACCATAAGCATTAATGTCACCTATTACTATGATATGGTTATTTTTTACTTTATTTATTGTTTCGCCGAGGGTATGTTAGAAGTGCACTATATTACTAGGGTTAGCTTGCTCTATTGGGACATATGTTTGTATGATTGTCCAATCCTTGCTATAACCAGGTAATGTCATATTAACATAGGCTGTACGGTCTGATATGCCTCTGAACTCCTTTATTTGGTTCTTCAGTAGAGCTTTAATTCGGAGGTTTTAACATAAACTTAACTATATACTAAATAAATGACAATATTAAACTTTTAATAAACTAAACCTACTATCAGTACTAAATTTAAAAATATTTAAAGCAGTTCAATTATTTCTAACATTATCTATCTTCTAACATATCTATATATTGCACCCTTGAACTCCTCCTCGCAGATTAATTGCATAAAGTTGATGTCAGTGTGTGGGGTGTTTATGTGCTGTGGCTGCCAGCTAGCAGATGGTGTAGGAGTAGCAGACGCGGGCGATAAAGCCACAGATTCTGTAAAAAAGTGAACTTGAATTCAAATACCTGGTTAATAAATTATTTATAAAAAATTTGGACGTAGATAGATAGGCGTACGATCGGCTGTTGCGATTGCAAAATCAATTGCATCTTAATGGTGTGTGGTCAGTGGTGGATTCAGGGCCTGTGTTGGCGATGGGATGAGTTGTGATAGACCCTGCAAAAAAACTTGAAATCTTCATTTAAGATGTCATATTATCATATAAAAAAACCATTAGTGATATTACTCATTTAATTATATGAGTTAACACTGAATTTTAATTGAAGTAGTGCAATACTTACGAAGCCTTGTTCCTGAATGCTGGTCTGACCCTCCACATTCAATTTTCCCATTAGAGTCTTCACCCTCTCCTCAAAAGTCGTGAGGGTTTGTCGACTACTCAGCCCACCACCGGTACCACTTGCATGACGCCTTATTAGGGATGTTTTGTTTTTTTTGTTTTCGACTTCCAGTCCGCCCAAATCTTCGAAATTAATTAAGCAATATGTAGGAAAGTGAGGTAATGAGTAATAGTGTATAATAAATGTAGATGGTTAATAGAGATATAATTAAGAAAAAGTGATTTTTACCATATATGGCTGTTCAATTATTACCTTTTTCCATTTGTCTGCCGATTTATTTACTCCACCACCGATTGAGTTTAACATGGTTGTCAATTCGCACCACAGTCGCTCCGATTTCAAGCGCCCGTGAGGCTCACTTCGGGGATTTGATAGATCGCCGTGACTGCAATTGAACAAAGAATAGGGCAATAAGCAACTGATTGTTAGGATCACGTCATTGTTTACATTGAGCATTCTCAAGCGATATAAGTAAATCAAGTTCATGGTTTAGGTGAACAATTCTTTGCCTTTCCATGAACTCCAAAAGGGTCGAAAATTGTTCACTACTAGCTCACACTCTTGGTTCCATTATAATTATCCTTAAAAATGAAAAAACAAACAGTCAGTTCCCGCTTGTTTATTTTTATAAATATGTAATATACTCACAACCATTGATATCCAAAAAAAATTGTATAATTTTGGCAAAAACTCCACTTTCACCAAGCAAACTTAATACTTTAACAAGCTATCGAGAATAGTTTGTTTTATATTTAGCGCGCCCGGTCAACACAATGGAGAAGATAACCATTTTTTGTTTTATATGCCAAAAAATTCTACAAAAAATTATGAGAATAATTGTGTTTTTAAATTTTTCATATCTTCAAAACTGACTGAGATATAAAGGCGCAAACTTAACATTTTCGAACTAAGCCGCGGGCCGAGCGCGACATCGTTGATGACGTCACAAGTTCCATCTTCGTGCGAGCGACCCGACGCGCACTTAGAAAATCAAAACATTTACTCGAATGTGCCCGTCGCATGCGAATCTCTCTATCTATTTTTAACAAGAAACATTATAGTAGAACATGACACCATCTATTAAATATTGTGCTGTGCCTCAATGTAAAAATATGGCCACAAAAATACCTGAAAAGTTGTTTTTTAATGTGCCTAGAAACCCTACCATCAGAAAAAAAATGGACAAATGTTATGAGAAGAGCATATTCTTTAGAACCGAACACGGTAGCATTTTGTTGTGAGGATCATTTCGATGTAAGTATTCAAATAATAATAACCTTCACATGATAGGTCTTGGTTATTGCTAGTAAATGCTTTCTATTAGGCATGTAGGTACCTACCCGAGTCGCAGTGTTTAAGTAACTAATGATTCATTGAACCTTTCCACGCTTAATGATCATTATAATTTCAAGAAGAAACAATACCTAATACCTACATATTTAACTAAAACTACTTCAGTGTAAATAAACATCCAAACTTGGGTAAAGTACCTATGTAATATAGATAAGTCAATGACCTGTCGTGAGTTCGTAAGTTTAGATACCTACCTATGTTTGCAGTAAATTTTAAAATGTTTATAGTACATATAAAGGTTAAAATATGGAATATGTTAACAAACGTTTTTATAATTTTACGATATTTCGAGAAAAAACTAAACACACACGCAGAGCTGTTCAACTTTCATACTTTGCGGGCCGCAAATAATGGAATACGTTTGATTATGAAGTGGAGCACTTAAATTTTTTTCGTGTTGTCGTATTTTTATGTATTATATTTTATATATTTATGTTTATATTTTAAATATTGATGGAATACAAATTACGAGGTTCCTTATTTTTTTATAGACTTTAAATAAGTTTGTATTTTGTTCTAGGTCGAAAACGATATGGAAAACTACGTGAAATACAAACTAGTTGGTGGTCGCCTCAAACTTAAAAAAGATGTTTATGTAATTCACAATTTTAAAAGCAAAATTATCACACGTTTATTCAACGAAATCAACGGAACTTCAATGACAATGACAAGATTCTTTTTATTTTTTCTATAGACGTTACTAGTAGTAACGTATATCATACAGCCAAATTCATAATGAACATAGTCACGGTCTTATTCCACAGAGAAAGATAAAGAAATAAACGAATTTAGCCGCGAAATGCGACCTTGTTTTAATGGCGTGTTTAAAAAATTTTATTTTAATTTTTTACTGTCTGAAATCAGCCACCTCACAGACGAGACCGAGAGGCTGAACCTATTCTTATCATTAGCAAATGAAACCCAGAAGTATTAATGTAATAATGGGTACCTAGGTTATAAAAATATTATCTTATTCTTATACCGCTTATACCTTTTAATTTTGATTCCGCGTATTTCAGCTGCGACAAAGTCTTTGTTTCCTAGAAAATATTCCGCCACCATCATGTCACGGACTATTGGAAGGTTGTCAGATTGACCCTTTTGAAACCCTTCTTCCATCATAAAATACTTAAAAACACCAGAGCGAACGAGGGCAAACAACTCACCCGCGAAATAATACTACAAACGTATGATCGGCGCGCTGGAACGGTATGGCGGCGCGGCCGCATGGAACGAACGACGTCACGCGCTACTCGCGGGCACGGGCGAGATTTTAGAAATGTACGTAAACTTTCCACGCTTATAACTTCGGTAATAGTGCACCGATCGATGTGAAATAAAAACTAGAATTATGTGTTTGGTCTAGACTTTTTACCTACGTTCTTAAAAGTCTAATATTGTAACCTTGTTATCTTCTCCATTGACGTCTTTAATTTGATACAGTGTTACCAGATGCCTTGAACTTTTATCTGTATTAGAAACTGCTAAAATTTGTATTAAATCTGTATGCTATTTAAATTTAAAATCTGTATAATATAATAAACCAAAATAGAATAATTGATCATCATCATCATTGCTTCTTTTGAAGGAATAACTACTAACATGATAAGCTGATAAAGTTTGATTACTTATTATTGTTGTACTTATTATTAGTTGTATGTTATTAAATAAAAATATTTATTTATAGAATAAGAGTGACAAACGAGCACACAGTCCACCTGATGGTAAGTGCATGCTGTGACCCATAGACATCTACATTTATCCTAGCTTAAGAATCAAAAGGCAAATGGGTTGTCACACCTGAGGACTAAGATGGAATGCCTCGTTTCCAGTAAAAAATGGTCTCCGGATTTCTACAGTCACCATACGAAGCACAGCAGTATTAAGCTGGTATTTTACGCTGGTATTCTGTGAGAGCGTGGTCCTTCCCCGATCGAGCTGACTCATTCGTGCTGCAACCATAATATAGCTGCAACGTGGCTCTACCAAGTGTAAAATATACTATACACTAAATTTTTTATATGACAAAATTGAAAACATCAATTTAAGCAAACAATGTATTAAAACTCAAACATTTGAAACAAACAAACATATAATAACTTTATTATTTTCAGTCATACATATTTTATAATACACTTGTAATTCTGCCGTACTAACTAATTAAGTTGTGAAAAATTAAATTAACCGTAAAGAATAGAATTATGCAATGATGCGTGTAATGCGGTATCTAGTCACTTATTTTGCTTCGTTCTGTTTTAAGTTGAATATTATGGTAAGCCAATCAATAGAGTTGGAAAACTCTGTATAAAAATCTGTATCCAGTGCTAATCTGTATCACACACCGAAAATCTGTATAAATACGGGGAAATCTGTGTATATGGCAACACTGATTTGACGTTTCATTTGGAGACTAATGAGACCACAGCTAAGAAGTTGATTTTTATCGAATGAACGCTTCGACTTAGCTTTAGGTCACCTTGTCTACCAAGCGATCGAAAACGATCGATCACGTGATATTTCGAAAGCTTATGTCAGTTTCATACATTTCGGAGTTATCTAATTTCGTTACCGTTATTGAAAATGTAACTTTGTCTAGGGCCTCTGGTCTCTTTTATTAGTGAAACATGCGTACAGCGTTTGGGTTTAACGAGAAAACATGTTAATATTCCTCCTGTTTACGGTATTCATAAAAACAAACCGATCTGTCCAAAAGACTTAGTTTCGTGCTATAATACACCAAAAATAAAACACAACCTTCGGTACTAATCGATGCCTTAATCTTACCGAAGCTTAATACTACACAAATGCCTTCTTATCAAATACCTTATAAGGAATGGTCACGAATTTAAAATCTAATCTTGGCTGATCCCGATTTCTTCACACCTCAACCAGTAGAAATGTTGCTTGGAGCGGACGTACTTCCCCAAATTCTATTACATAACATGGTGATTGGGGCCCCCGGTACACCGATAGCAATAAATAGTATTTTAGGATATTTGCTGTTAGGCAAGCTAGATTTTAGTGTTCAGTCCCCTGTTTCGTTCCCTGTTCAAGTGTTACATAGCTCTGTTAACGCTGAATTTGATCTCCAGCGGTTTTGGGAAATAGAATCAATTAAAGAACAAAAGTCTCTCACTCCCGATGAAATTTTATGCGAAACAATTTTTGAAAGCTTGCACGCATATGCGTAATGATTCCGGAAGATATGTAGTCGCTCTGCCTTTAAAGCCTGACGCCTTACCCCATGGTGAGTCCCGTGATATTGCTATCGCCAGATTTCACAGATTAAAATATAAGCTTTAACGCAATCTACCACTGAAATATAGCTAGCATGCATGCCTACAGGAGTACTTTGATCTAAATCACATGGAATCTTGTGATAGCCCTTCAGCAAAATCTGGTGACTCATATTATATTCCGCACCACTAAGTGGTGAAGGAGTCTAGTGAAACAACAAAGATGCGAGTGGTCTACGATGCAGGTTGTCAGACTACCAACGGGAGCTCCCTGAACGACGTTTTATTTACAGGACCCAAACTCTATCTGGATATAAGCCATGTCCTTTTGAAGTTTCGAATTCATTCTATTGCCTTCACAGCTGACATTAAACAGATGTACCACAACATTTTAGTCCGTGACCCAGATAGCCATTTTCAGCGTATCGTATGGCGCACTTCTCGTTATCGTCTTCGCACTGTAACTTTCGGAGTTAGTTCCTCGCCTTACCTCGCACTTCGTACAATGCGACAGCTTGCGCTTGATGAAGCCACGCACTTTCCACGTGCTTCTCAAGTAACAAAAATGACATATCGTGGATGACACAGTGTCAGGTGACAATACGGAGGCAGAAGCTCTTGCTCTACAACAGGAGTTAATAAGCATATGTGAGTCTGCCGGCTTCACTCTGCACAAGTGGCGCAGTAATTCGCTTGCATTACCCGCTGCGCTTCAGCCCACAAGTTCTTGGCAGCCACAAATTCTCGTGAGCGGCACCGTAACGTACCTTTTTCGGAGATGGAAAATGATATGAAAACTAAAGTACTTAGTCTTCAGTGTAATCCCCTTTCAGATTCATTTACTTTCAGTGTTCAAATTGCCTCTAACAAATGTACTAAGCGCTCGATTCTATCTGAAATTGCAAGAATTTATGACCCACTTGGCCTTGTATCGCCAGTCGCCGTTTTTGCTAAACATTTAATCCAGTTGTTATGGATAGCACGCGTAGATGGGATGAACACTCACCCCAAGATATAATAAATTCATTGGCCAATTTTACTAATGAGCTCCCACTCTTATCGAAAGTGATTTTTCCGCGTCATGTATTTACCCACACTCATTCTATACAGCTTCACGGCTTCTCAGATGCATCCGAGAAAGCGTATGCCGCATGTGTCTATCTTCGCGTGCAGGGAGAAATGGATGCAGTGGGCACTTACTTTCTTCTAGCTAAAACACGTGTGGCGCCTACTAAACGTATATCCATACCACGTCTAGAGCTCATAGCGGCTCTATTATTATCTCAATTAATGAAAGCTGCTTTAAACATTTATGGGAATTGCATACCTCGCGATCAGATGTACGTGGTGTCAGATGGTCAGGTGGCGTTAGATGTGCGTGTTCGGATTCATCTGTGGTACTAGCGTGGTTGCGTTCTTCTCCACACGAGTGGAAAACCTTTGTTTCCATTCGCATAACAGAAATTATAAGTAATATTCCGTATTTTTATTTGCGGCATGTTCCGTCTGCAGATAATCCGGCAGACGCAGCTTCACGTGGAATGCTTCCGGCCAATTTCTTAAATCACATCATATAGTTCCGCGGTCCTCACTTTTTACAAGAGGACGAGACTACTTGGCCTGTTTCCGAAGTTACTCGGACACAAGAAAAAAACCTTACGTTGCAATTGTTTCCAATCCGTGTACTTTTTCTTCCACCAACGAAGACGTAGAAATTATATCACGTTATGCATCCCTGGGTAAACTGGTTTGTATCACTGTTACGTTATTCCATTTCTACAACTTGTAACATAATTAACGCACTTTGAGAAAGTAGTTAGTTCAGAATCGTTTACTGAATCGATTCCTATCATTTTTAATATAGGTAATTTTTATCCCAAAAAAAATGAAAACTACTTAAATTACAGTCACACTAAATCTGTACAGTCAAAACAAACTGAAATGGACCGTAACTTAAGGCAATAAGACTTTTACGAGTGCAGTTTTATTTGTATTATTATTGAGGGGTATCAATATAGTTTTCTAATCTGGTTGGGTTCTATAAATATGTAATTATATATGGAAATGAAAAGATAAATATACATAAATATCAATAAAATTAAATAAATATAAAAATACATAAATAAATAAAAGCCCAGCCAGATGGAGGCCCTCGGCAGGGGAGACCAAACGGCCGAGGGTTAGGGGGAAAAGGAAAGGAACCGGCGGACGATGCGGGCGGTATCGAGGAGCACCGCCTTCTGCATTTGAGCCAGGAGTGGTCCGCCACGTAGTCCAAGCTGCCTCAGATGACCCGAGAGGCAGACTGGGATTAGCCCGTTTGCAGAGGCGACTACAGGAATAATTTCGGTCGGCAGACCACCCCACATATCGGTCACCTCGTGAGCCAGGTCCAGATATTTTGTTCGTTTATCTGTTTCGGCTTTCACAAGGTTCTTGTCATACGGAATGGTAATGTCGACCAAAAATATCCTTGACTGTGCCCGATCCATCAGCACAATATCAGGCTTATTCGCAAGAATAGTCCTGTCTGTGATGATGGCCCGGTCCCAATAAAGCCTGGCGCGATCATTTTCGAGCACGGCTTCCGGCAAGTATTTGTAATACGGCAATTTCCGATCCACGAGACCGTATTTCAGAGCAAGCTCCTGGTGAAGAATTCTGGCTACTAGGTATGTGCAAGTACTCAAAGTTAGAAAGCGCCGAACAACCGGAGATGACATGCCTAAGTGACTCACCGGGATGGCGACAAGCTCGACAGATGTCGACGGTGCCATCCTTTAGGATGTATCTCCGATAGTTGTTGGTCTTAATAACCTGATCTTGCATTGCACAGACAAAACCCTCGGTTTCCCCGAAGGGGTCACCAAAGCGTAGCCAGTGGCGGGAGGCTACTGAGTCTACGAAAGGCTCATGTAGAGCCTTGTAGAACCTCCCGTGGAGCTCCTTCTCCTTCAATACGGTCTCCTGGTCGGAAATTCTCTGCACTGTCGGGTCTTTCCATTGCTCGTAGGCTAAGGATAGAGGGGTAAGTCCTTTATCACAAGAAATGACGTCCTTATAGAATGGATCATCCGATCTCGCGAGGAAGTAATCACGGAGGCTGCACACTTCGCGATTATGCATGGTGAGCGCGCTCAGGAAGCCTCGCCCACCATGCTTTCGCGGCAAATACAGCCTCATTACCGACGATCTCGGATGATGCATCCTATGGGACGTCATTGTAGTGCGGACTTTTCTATCCAGGGCGTTAAGTTCAGTCTGAGTCCACCTGAGCATGCCAAAGGTATACATGAGGACAGGCATGACCCAGCCGTTATATGCGTGTGCCTTATTCACACCGAACAAAAGGCTGTTAACCACTTGTTCAAGCGTGCATAAAACTAGTCGCAAACTGACTGCTTCATACCAACCTCATCGATACCGATGTTCTGTGACATACCCAGATATCAGTATGTTTATGCCTCGGAAAGGGTTCTTAAGTTGACGGGCATAGATAAGTCTATGCCCTCAGAGTTAGTAAACCTTCCCCTTTCAACATGGAGGACCGCACCCTTATCCGTCCCCAGCTCCATTCTAATGGTATTGCTAAATTCACAAGTGATGTTTAGCAATTCCATAGGATGGGAGCGACTGGAGGCGAATAACTTGAGGTCATCAATATAGAAACGGTGGTCACTTTTGTCCCTCCTTTCCGTAGCTAAAATCCCCTCCCGGAGCCCTCCAGTAAGGTAGATACTGAGAGGGTTCAGAGAGAGGCAGAACCAGATTGGACTC
This sequence comes from Parnassius smintheus behrii, assembly GCA_036936625.1. Lineage (NCBI taxonomy): Eukaryota > Metazoa > Arthropoda > Insecta > Lepidoptera > Papilionidae > Parnassius > Parnassius smintheus. Next base: position 888,304 of record JAUPFT010000030.1, read on the forward strand.
AGACAATCGCCCTGGAAGATACCCCTTCTTATAATTATGTGGTTCTCCGCAGCCATCATCCGCTCGCACAGATGACAAAGGATCGTACTCCACTGCCCTATACACTGCTCGAGGAAGTCTCTAACTGTACAGTCTATCTTGTACAGCTTGAGGACTCTCTTTAGCCATGTATGGGGCACCGAGTCGAATGCCTTTCTGTAGTCTATCCAGGTGGCGGAGAAGTTCCGACGGTTGCGTTTCACCACTTTGCCAATGACCACGTCAATGAGGAGTGGTTCCTTGGTTCCACGACCACCGCCCCGACATCCATTTTGAGCGCGCGACATCACCTAATTTGAGTCCAGGTGACGAGTGATTATCGCGCTCAAAATGGGTGTTAGTGTCTTATATATGGTCGGTAGACACGTGATTGGGCGTTATTTGCTCGGATCTGTGGTACCTGGGACTTTAGGAACCAAATGAGTGATCCCAGTAGTGAAAAGGCTCGGAAGCGACTTCTGGTTTAGAGCCTCTTGAAAATCGAGCACAGTGTGACACACCACGAACCCCTTCAGCCAGTAGTGATGCAGCCCGTTGAGTCCCAGACTTTTCCAGTTCGGGGCCCTACAGACCGCCTCAGCTACGTCATTCGGTGGTATAATGACGGGGTCCATATACGTTATACTCGCACACTGATTCGCCACAACTTCCGTCCAAGGACTCTCGCTGTGGTTTACGGGCTCTGACCACAGGCCGCGCCAGAATGCTACAGTGTGGGCCCGATTCGGTGCTGGGCCCGTTCCACTTTCCATTGGTCGCTCCAATGATTCATAGAGCCTCTTCTGATCACTCTAGAAGAGACGATTCTGGTTGAACCGTGTCGACCTCTCGGTATATCGCCGAATCCGCTTTCCCCAAGCAGTGATTGTCTGCTTCAGATCATCTATGCACTCCGTCAGTTTTTGTGTTATATCCGGCTGGGACAAACTGACATTTGTCCCAGCAAACGCCATCCTGACGGTGCGCACAATTCTTGGCCTGTTATTGCCTGATCTGAAGCATATCAGTCCGCCGATGAGAGCTCTAGCCTTTGCGATACGTTCCTCAATTCTTCTTCTCCATGCTGGGATAGCGCTACTTTGGCCAGTAGCGCGTCCAGCCGTGGAAACCTTGGCGCCTATGATACGGCAGACTGCCAGCGTGGCGCCAAAAAGTATTGATTCCGTCTCGCAAAGGTCCCGGCTGGCTTTCAAGTAGGTCACCAGCATTGGGTTCAGAGCTCTCACGACAGCCCGATTCCGCTTGCTTAGGGCTATGCGGGGAAGTCCCGGTCGATTTTTGAGAGGCGTACTGTGCGTTTCTACAATCGCCTCTTCCAATGTACTCTTCATATGCACTAATTCCAGTTCCTGTACGACTGTTACATCATCGTTTGAATCAATCACAACTGGGGTATTCACGGCGGCATCCACGTTTGCGGGTTGCTCTACAATTTGTGGCGCCGAATCCTCAGCCGTAGCATTTTCATCCGATAAAGGAACAGCCTCACGTCGTAGCCGTTCGAGTTCGGCGACATCAAATATATTTGAGCGCAAGATATACCGAACTCGGTCTGCCAGGTTTTGCTCTGTGACGGTTAAAGATGGCTCCAGCTCAGCAAAAAGACGATGCATCCTAGCCCGATACGTCAAACATCCAGTTTCTTCCCTTTTGCCCTAAAGTACGCCCGCAGTGCGTTTGCGTTCATTGTTTTTGACCAACGCATACGACGTGCTCCACCAGCGGCGGGTGCCGCTTGCTGAGTCCGAGAAGGCCCAGCCGACACCAAGCCTTCTGGTGGGGATGATTGATGCGGAGGGCTGCTAGGTGACCGTGCAGCTCCTCGCGCTCGGCTGGCGGCCCGTTTGCTGCCGCGTCCAGCGCCAGCTCCAGACGCGCCCCGGCGACCCCCAGGCAGCGGCCCTATGTGCGTTCCTCTCTGTGTCATCATCATTTATGGACGCCAAATAACGGGAGACGCCCAAGCCCGGCACCATTTCGTGAATCGGTCTTATGCACAAACGGACCTTTGCACCCACAATTTTGCCTAGGCACGGCGCTCACACCTCTTGGCAAGGTTCTGACTGACTGCGCCAACGTAGCAGTCTTGTCACATAACTGTTACGTCAGCGGGCGATGGGTTCGTCACTTCCCTACGCCTTTGTATGTATTATTATTATTATTATTTATTTAATTTCAATTCAGGGGATGAGTCGCTCGCGTCCGTAGGCTCCGACCAACTAACCTTTCGGCGCACCCTACACGTGTCCCCCGGGTGGTTCTAAACGTGCGACAAAGCCGAAAAAATAGACTCGGCTCCTCGCCGTATGGTGGCGGCGTAAAATCTACCACCACCCCTTGTTCGCACCATGACTCAGGAAATAAAAGAAATGGCCCCGAGTTCCCGGCGCCCCTTAAATGGGGCAGGGGTGCGAAGAATCTCCGGGAGAAAAACCGGCGACGAGGTTCGCCACCCGTCACGTTCTGTCTCCCGGAGGGGCGAAAAGTGGATTGCGGAAACCCGTCTGGCTACGCTGAATGTATGTGGAGGAATGAATGATAAGATGGATGAAGTATGCGAAATGATGAATGACAGAGGAATATATGTGTTATGTGTAAATGAGACGAAACGAAAGGGAAAGGATGCCACTGCACATGGCACGTACACCGCGTATTGGTCTGGTGTGGGCGAGACCGAACGGGCATGCCAGGGAGTCGGTTTCATCCTTTCAGAAAGAATGGGTCAATGTGTGAAAGAGTATGAATGTGTAAGCCCGAGACTGCTATGGACACGAATGAAAGTGGGCTTAAAGAAGCTGTTCCTGCTAGGGGTGTACGCCCCAGACATGTCTAAGCCCACTTACATCTGAGGGCAGTTTTGGGACATGGTAAGGATGATGTTGACAAAATGTAAGGAAAATGAAAATATTATTATGTTAGGAGACTTTAATGGAAGGGTTGGGGTGAAGAGGTCTGGTTACGAAAGGATATTGGGAACGTTTGGTGATGAAAGTATAAATGAGAATGGTGAAGACCTCTTCACCGTATGTGCGGAAAAGAATCTTTTTGTGACGAATACTTTTTTTCGTCATAAGAAGATTCACATGTATACATGGGAAAGAGGTGATGATAGAAGCATGATAGATTTCGTAATTGTGGATGAAAGAATGAGGAGCGCAGTCGTAGATACAAGGGTTTACCGGGGGTCCAACGTAGGGACGGATCATTACTTGGTCTTATGTCGAATTAATGGTCTTTTCAAGCGTTGGCGGCATCGGACATCTGTGTCTACCACTGCGTTACAGCGTATAAGAATAGAAAAGTTACAAGATGAAGATGTGATAGAGAAGTATAAATGTAGACTGAAAGAAAATATTTGATGTTTGAATGAGTTGTGTATGAATGATTTAGACTTGAATACTGTATGGGATAATATTAAGAAAGGTTTGGTGGATACCGCCACCGAAGTATTTGGTGTAAGTAGGAGAACAAATGAAAGGAAAATTAATACGTTATGGTGGGATGATGAGGTACGGGTGGAAGTTGAATCAAAGAAGAAAGCATGGTTAGATTTACTAGCAACCAAAGCCGGTAATTCTTCTGGTATGAATGATGAGATTGAAAGAAAAAAGGTAGAATTTAGACGTCTAAATAAGAGTGTAAAAGAAGTTGTTGAAAGGAAAAAGAAAGAAAGAACGGATAAGAATGATAGAAGGATATCTGATAATTTCCAGGCTAACATAAAAATATTCTGGAAACTCGTTAGAACTGCCAGGGGAAATACAAAACAGCCTGTAATAAATGCTATAAGAGACGAGAATGGATGTATTCTGAATGACGAAGTTTCGAATTTAAACATATGGAAGGAATACTTTGATAGCGTGTTTATGAGTGAAGAGTCGTCTGAATTAAATGAACTAGAAATTCCGAAAGAAGTGGAAAGGGGTATGGAGATAAGTGTAGATGAAATAATGAAAGCAATGAAAAGCATGAAAGCAGGTAAGGCAGCTGGATATGATAGAGTATCACTCGTGATGCTAAGGGCTGGAAAGGAAGTGGTGGCAGGCCTGCTGTACACCTTGTTTAATTTATGTTGGGAATTAAAACGGGTACCGGATGACTGGTGTAAAGCAGTTATAGTACCAATATATCAGGGAAAAGGGTCACAGCAGGACTGCAAAAACTACCGCGGTATCAGCTTGCTTAGTATTGTGGGTAAACTGTATGCTAAGGTGTTAATTGAAAGAAACTGATGGAAAAATTTGGGATGTGCAAGCGGGTTTTAGAAAGGGAATGGGGTGCACAGATCAAGTCTTTTCCATGCGCATGATTGCGGAGATGTTTTTGGACAAAAAACAGAAAGTTTTTTGTGCGTTCATGGACTTGGAAAGGGCTTATGACAGAGTGGACAGGAATGTGTTATGGCAAACACTGAACTCATTTGGGTTGAGCGCTGGTTTGATACGGGCATTAAGGTCTCTTTATAGGGACTCTAGTGCTTGTGTCAGGATCAATGGAGTCTACTCGGACTGGTTTGGCATCCAAAAAGGTGTCAGACAGGGCTGTGCGTCTTCCCCTTGGCTGTTCAACCTATTTATGGTCCGGTGTTTGCAAACTTTGAAAGATGAAGAATGTGGGTTAAGAATGGGCGAGTTAACCGTCAAATGCCTTTTGTATGCCGATGATCAAGTCATATTTGCGTCATCGGCGGCCGAGTTGCAAATGATGGTTACATTAATGAACTGGGAATTAAAAGAAAGGGGAATGAAAGTGAACGCAAGTAAGACGAAAGTGATGGTTTTTGAAAGAGAAGAAAGCAAAACGGTATGTGAAATAAGAATAGAAGGAGAGTTAATTGAGCAAGTGGATGAGTTTGTGTATTTGGGATGTGTATTTAGCAGGGATGGTAGATATGATAAGGATATAGAACGACGAGTAAATGCAGGGAATTGAGTGAATGGGGCACTACACTCTATTATGAAGAACCAGAATGTGTCAAAACAGGCACGTATGGTAATTCATAATGCTGTGTTAGTACCTACTTTAATGTATGATAGTGAAAGCTGGGTGTGGCAGAAGAAGCACGAAAGTAGAATAAATGCTGTAGAAATGCGGTCTTTAAGGAATATGCTAGGGTTGAATCTGAATGACAGGGTGAGAAATTGCGTGATAAGAGATAAATGTGGTATGCAAGATGATATTGTGACCAGGATTAAGAAAGGAATGCTTCGGTGGTTTGGTCACGTAGAAAGAATGAATGAGGAAAGAGTGACAAAGCAAATTTATATGGCAGATGTGAACGGCCGAGTCGGGAAGGGACGCCCTAGAAAAAAGTTTATCGAACCAAATTGGCGATATTTTGAAAATGGGCCACGTTAGAAGTACCCTTAACCGACGAGCATGTATGCGTAGATATATGGTTGTAAAGGAGGCGAAAGAGGTATGTCAGGATCGTGCCAAATGGAAGTCCGTAGTCTCTGCCTACCCATCTGGGTGACAGGCGTGAGTGTTTATGTATATGTATGTATTAATTTCAAGTATCCAAGACTCATTTTCATTTACATTACTTTTTTTTTTTCAAATTATAATTATTAAAAAAAATCAAATAATCTAACAAAATATGACGAGACAAATATATTAAAACTATTAATTATTACTAAATGCCGTAATGCACTTAAACAGCAGTCAAATTAGCTGCTGGGCATATGCAGTCTACAACAATGTTGCAGATAGGGACAGTTCACTCTGTCACCTGTCATTTTAAGAATGCCATTGCCATGCCATGCAGAGGCATACTACGCGTACGATCCCGTCCGGCCCCAAAGATCATATACTGACTTTTTTGTGCATTGTATTTCAGCTCATGTTCGGCTGCGAATGTCTCACAAACACTAAGCAATTTTCTTAATCCACATATTGATGCACTCAGCAGCACCATGTCATCTGCGTAACTCAAGTTATTTACACAAATTCCATCTATATGACATCCGACATGCATGTTGCTAAGCGCCTCAATAAGTGCATTTACATAGAGGTTAAAGAGACTAGGTGAGCTTAGCCCACCCTGTCTCACCCCGCACTCCAACCGGTATGGTTCAGACAAAATATTAGCCCATCTAACGCAATTGACCTGTCCCCCATACCAATATTTTAAAATCTGTATCGGTTGACCTGGTAATTTAATATCCTTCAATTTTTTCCACAGTATATTGTAGGAGACCAGATCAAATGCCCTCGACAGGTCAAAGAAACAAGCGTAAATAGGTGTTTTCCTATCAACATAATATTTGACAGTGTGCTTAAGGCAAAGTATCTCACTTTCTGTGGACAGTCCGGTACGAAATTCGAACTGATTGTCATGCAGTTTTAGATATTTATTTATTTGCGTATTAAGCACACTGTCCAATATCTTTGCTATGATTGTTGCCAAGGATATTGGTCTATAATTACATTTATCTGACAAGTCACCCGTTTTATTAAGCTATTGCATAGCTTCTATCGCGGGCCTTGAGTGCGGGAAAATCCAGAAATTTCGTAACGAAAAAAACCTCACGCTCTCCGACGGGCACGTAGGTGTGGCTTGAAGGCCGTGCATTGTCTAACGATGGTCTAACGTCGTTTCTTTTCCTCAGTCTTTGTTGTCTTTGTCGAAGAGTTTTGAAATTTTGAATATGAATGAACAAAGTGCATTTATTATTAAGGCTGCTCTCTCGCAAAAAGCTTGAAAATAGCGTGCAGATGAACCAACTTTTCGTCGACACTTACAGAGAAATTACATATGAAAAAAATAGCTAGTAATCTACATGATCTGATACGTAATTTGGTTTAGCCATAATTTTTCTATCGGTGTCACATAATAAATAAAAAAATACCCATATCACCTCCAAATCGTTGAGATGAAACCACTTTACTCCTTCATTGTTTATCAAAGGAATATAAAAAAAATATCTACTGTTTTGCAATACAAAATAAAATAATTTGGTTTTAGAAATATGTATTATTTTTATGATAATAAATTAAAAATGCGTCCCGATTAACTACTGCGTCTATATCACCCCCGCATTCGTCCACGAATTCAGTGCGGGGCGCATCGTGTTGCTAGGTGGACGTACGCCGCGTTGCGAGAGCTCAGCACTACGAAATAAAATCGTAAAATATTACTGCAAAAATTTAATTTTGTTAATAGTGGAGTAGGTTTTTTCTGATTCTTGTTTAATAGTAGTGTTTTATAGTTATATTAATTGTACAGTTTTATTAATGTTTAAGTTTAGTTTGTAAAACATGGGGAATAAGCAGAAACGATGAAGAGAGGTCTAAAAAAATATTACAAACAAAAGGGTATATTTATCAAGGTAAGTTTTAAGTTTTATCTACATATTTCATAATATTAGACAGGTGCTGTTTATAAAATACCTATATTACTGTGATTTCGCCACTCTGTGACGAGACAAAGCGCGGCAAACGCAAGTGGCGGCAAGGCGCGGGCCGCGTCAACGCATGCTGGTAGCGCATGTCTGAGAAATTAAAAATATATATATTTCGAAGAAATGTGAAGTTCGTCAACACGCATTGAGGCAGCGTGGCGGATATTTCCTTGCCTTAAAACCCTCTCAGAAATTAGAGGAGGCCTGTGCCCAGCAGTGGGACGTATATAGGCTGTAACTTTACTTTTTTTTACTTTTATAAATATGTTTTATACGTGGTAGAGCCATGCTGCAGTTATATTAGTAGTTTAGTTGTAGCACGAATGGGTCGGCTCGACCGGGGAAGGACCACGCTCTCACAGAATACCAGCGTGAAATAGTAGCTTAATGCTGCTGTATTTCGTATGGTGAGTGTAGAGAACCGGAGACCCTTTTTACTGGAAACGAGGCATTCCATCTTAGTCCTCACGGGTGACAACGCATCTGCATTTTGATTTGTAATCGAGGATAGATGTAGATGTCTATGGGCCGCAGCAACCACTTACCATCAGGTGGACTGTGTGCTCGTTTGTCACCCGATCCTATAAAAAAAAATATGTTATTTTACCGACGAAAATTTTAAAGAAAAATAAAAAATAAGCAACCGACAACCTCCTAGGTCCCTAGGTGACTTGCGAGATGTCAGTGTAACAAAACAAAACAAAACGGCCCAGAAAAACAGACTTTCCAACTGATAGCTAAATCAGCACGCAACAATTTCATTGGTGCCAGTAGGGATCGAACCCGGGTTGCTCCCGTACTGTGATACCTATAACGAGCGCTAACCATGTGAGCTACCACGGCTCTCAACGACATCGTTCCGTTCGTGTACAGCGCTGAAGATAGCAGAGTAAAAAATTAGAGATAGTGGTGTTTGAAATTTGTCATCTGTGAGAGTGAATTTTATCTGTGTACTCTGTAACAAATAACTATATAGAAAAAAATCTCAAAATGATATTTCGCCATTTTTGCTTGTGTACTTGTTAGGAACTCGATCAAAAATTTGATAATTTTTCTGTTTTTATACGTTATTTCTAATGTTATTTTACATCAAATTAATTGCGAAGATATTTTCTTTAGGAAATATGTTTCATTACGACGATTCAAAAACGTTTACATATAATAATTTACCTCGAAATTCACTATACGCGATTATCGTTTATTGATTATAATAGAGCATGCCATTTGAATTTAAAGACAATTAATTGGACAATAAATAATAAGTGACAAATCTTGCCGTGGAGCGTGGAACTGAGTAGTTGCGCGTCTTGTTAATATAATTGCCGTACGGCCGCCCTGACGTATGTACTGCGCGAACCTGAGTTTTTTGCGACGCAGTCCGGTGATACAGTATTTTTCACAAATAGTGAGTTCGTTATAACGCGGGTTCGGTTCAATCTTATAATTGCATAAGTTGATAAAAAATGCTATGCAATAGCTTTACCGCGGCAGTCCCCGAGTGCCACACGTCTTTTTTTTTACCACCGGTACTACTATGGTCTTCATTAGATCAGGGGGCAGATATGCATGCCGTAAATATGTAGTGTAGAACATAGCCAGTACGCGGTGTATATGTGGGCCTGCATACTGTAGATGCACGATACTGAGACAATCATGACCTGGAGACTTGCCCCTAGACATAGATTTTATGACTTTTGCTACATCCTTCACACTTATTCTGTCCCCTACTCCATCTATGACTGTCCCAGCATCTTGCACCGATTCATAAGGATATGACCCTAGTGTCGACTTTACAGATAAAAGCTCCCTAAAGAGGTTGGCAATATCCTTTGAGTTACTCACCCCGCCCACACTCACGGGAAGGCCAGGCCGAATTCTCATCTTATTAGTGCCTTTCCAAAAAGCACTAAAATCTTTTTTGGTATGCGATGACACTATTTCATCTATTTCAATTTGATGCTTATGATCTTGACACCATTTTAAGCGTGATTTAAATACCTTTCGGGTGCTACGCATTTCATTAAATAATTTGCCATGATTGGACCGTCCATTACTTTTTCTTATTTCTCAGACATGCAGGTTTCCTCACAATGTTTTCCTTCACCAATGAGCACGTGGTAAATCAACACTTAAAATTGCAATTACAGTATTCTTGGTGCCGGCGGGGATCGAACCCGGTTTGCTCGCACACTGTGAAAATTTTAGCAAGCGCTAACCATCTGAGCTACCACGGCTCCTCTCCTCTCGAGCTAGAGACTTTATTTTATTTATAGTCAGGCCTGTTGGTCTAGTGGTTAGTGACCCTGACTGCTATGCCGCAGGTCGTGGGTTCGACTCCCACCCAGGACAAATGTTTGTGTGGTGAGCACGATCATTTGTTCTGTGTCTGGGTGTAATTTATCTATAATATTTATGTATTTACAAATATATAAGTATGTTTATCAGTTGTCTAGTACCCATAACACAAGCTCTGCTTAGCTTGGGACTAGATGGCGTTGTGTGATAGTTGTGGAATATTATTATTGGGGTATCTATATAATTCTCTCACCTGGTTGGGTTCTATAAATATATAATTATAAATTAAAATGAAAAGATAAATGTACATAAATATCAATAATATTAAATAGTTGTGGAATATTATTATTATTATATTATTATTGTTGGGGTATCTGTATAGTTTTCTCATCTGGTTGGTTTTATAAATATATAACTATAAATTAAAATGAAAAGATAAATATACATAAATATCAATAAAATAAAATAAATACAAAAAATACACAAATAAATAAAGATCCAACCAGATGGAAGCCCTCGGCAGAGGAGACCAAACGGCCGAGGATTAGGAGGAAATAATATTATTATTGTGGGTATGTGTGGGGTATCTGGTTGGGTTCTAATAATACATAATTATAAATGAAAATGAGAAGATAAATATACATAAATATCAATAACATATAATAAATATAAAAATACATAAATAAATAAAAGCCCAACCAGATGGAGGCCCTCAGCAGGGGAGACCAAACGGCCGAGGGTTAGGGGGAAAGGGAAAGAAACCAGCGTGTAATATTATTATTATTTGGGGTATCTATATGGTTTTCTCATCTGGTTGGGTTATATAAATATATAATTATAAATTAAAATGAAACGATAAATATACATAAATATCAATAACATAAAATAAATACAAAAATAAATAAATAATTAAAGCCCAACCAGATGGAAGCCCTCGGCAGGGGAGACCAAACGGCCGAGGGTCAGGAGGAAAGGGAAAGGAACCGGCGGACGATGCGGGTGGTATCGAGGAGCACCGCCTTTTGCATTTGAGCCCGGAGCGGTCCGTCACGGAGTCCCAGTCGCCTCAGATGACCCGAGAGGCTGACTGGGATTAGCCCATTCGCAGAGACGACTACAGGAATAATTTCGGCCGGCAGACCACCCCACATATCGGTCACCTCGTGAGCCAGGTCCAGATATTTTGTCCGTTTATCTGTTTCGGCTTTCACGAGGTTCTCGTCATACGGAATGGTAATGTCGACCAAAAATATCCTTGACACAGCACAATATCAGGCTTATTCGCAAGAATAGTCGTGTCTGTGATGATGGCCCGGTCCCAGTAGAGCCTGGCGCGGTCATTTTCGAGCACGGCTTCCGGTAAGTACTTGTGATACGGCACTTTCCGGCCCACGAGACCGTATTTCAGAGCGAGCTCCTGGTGTAGAATTCTGGCTACTAGGTTGTGCCTGTGCAAGTACTCAGAGTTATAAAGCGCCGAACAACCGGAGATGACATGCCTAAGTGACTCACCGGGATGGCGACAAGCTCGACAGATGTCGATGGTGACATCCTTTAGGATGTATCTCCGATAATTGTTGGTCTTAATAACCTGATCCTGTATTGCACAGACAAAACCCTCGGTTTCCCCGAAGAGGTCACCAAAGCGTAGCCAGTGGAGGGAGGTTACTGTGTCTATGAAAGGCCCATGTTGAGACTTGTAGAACCTCCCGTGGAGCTCCTTCTCCTTCCATACGGTCTCCCGGTCGGAAATTGTCTGCACTGCCGGGTCTTGTCATTGCTCGTTGGCTAAGGATAGAGGGGTAAGCCCTTTATCACAAGAAATGACGTCCTTATAGAATAGATCATCCGATTTCGCCAGGAAGTAATTACGGAGGCTGCACACATCGCGATTATGCATGGTGAGCGCGCTCAAGAAGCCACGCCCACCATGCTTTCGCGGCAAGTACAGCCTCAGTGCCACAGTGTGACACACTACGAACCCCTTCAGCCAATAATGATGCAGCCCGTCGAGCCCCGGACTTTTCCAGTTCGGGGCCCTACGGACCGCCTCAGCCACGTCTTCAGGCGTTATGGTAACGGGGTTCATAGGCGTAACACTTGCACTCTGGCTCGCCGCAACTTCCATCCAAGGGCCCTCGCTGTGCTTTACGGGCTTTGACCACAGGCCACGCCAAAATGCGGCAGTGTCAGCCTGATTCGGTCCTGGGCCCGCTCCACATACCTCTGATCGCTCCAACGATTTATAGAGCCTCTTCTGATCACTCTGGAAGAGACGATTCTGGTTGAACTGCCTTGACCTCTCGCTAAATCGTCGAATCCGCTTCCCCCAAGCAGCGATTTTTTGCTTCAGGTCATCTATGCGCCCCGTTAGTTTCTGCGTGATATCCGGCTGGGATAAACTAATATTTGTCCCAGCAAACGCCATTCTAACGGTGCGCACAACTCTCGGTCTATTATTACCCGACCTGAAGCTTGTCAGTCTGCCGATAAGGGCCCTTGCCTTTGCGATACGGTCCTCGATTCTTTTTCTCCAGGCTGGGATGGCACTACCTTGTTGAGTAGCACGTCCAGCCATGGGAAGTTTGGCGCCAATAATACGGCATACTGGCAGTGCGGCGCCAAAAAGAATTGAGTCCGTCTCGCAAAAGTCCCGGCTGGCTTCCAAATAGGTCACCAGCATTGGGTTAAGAGCCCGCACGACAGCCTGATTTCGCTTGCTAAGGGGTATGCGGAGAAGTCGCGGTCGATTTTCGAGAGGCATGCTGCGCGTTTCCAGCATCAACTCTTCCAATATACTCCTCATTTTCTCTAGTTCGAGGGGGACTATTCCATCATCATCTGAATCAATCACAAATGGAATATTGACGGCAGCGTCCACATTTGCAGTTTGCTGCGCAATTAATGGCGCCGCATTCCCAGCCGTAGCATTTCCATCCGATGAGGGAATAGCCTCACGTCGTAGTCGTTCGAGTTCGGCGTCACCAAATATGTTGGAGTGCAGGATGTACCGAACTCGGTCTGCCAGGTTTTGCTCAGTGACGGATGGCTCCAGCTCTGCAAAAAAGCGATGCATCCGAGCCCGATATGCCAAACATCCGGTTTCTTCCCCTTTTGCCCTAAAGTACGCCCGCAGTGCGTTTGCGTTCATTGTTTGTGACCAACGCATGCGACGTGCTCCACCATCGGCGGGTGCCGCTTGCTGAGTCCGAGAAGACCCAGCCGACACCAATCCTTCTGGTGGGGATAATGGATGCGGAGGGCTGCTAGGTGATCGTACAGCTCCTCGTGCTCGGCTGGCGGCCCGCATGCTGCCACGTCCAGCGCCAGCTCCAGACGCGCCCCGGCGACCCCAAGGCAGCGGCCCTATGCGCGTTCCTCTTTGTACCATCATCCATTTATGGGCGCCAAATAACGGGAGACGCCCAAGCCCGGCACCATTTCGTGGTTCGGTCATATGAACAAACGGACCTTTGCACCCACAATTTTGCCTAGGCACGGCGCTCACACCTCTTGGCAGGACGCTGACTGACTGCGCCGACGTAGTAGTTTTGTCACATAACTGTTACGTCAGCGGGCGATGGGGTCGTCACTTCCCTACGCCTATTATTATTATTATTAATTTTATTATTTATGGTACAATTTTTGTCGCATGCCAGCGCTTACTTTTGGTTCTGGCAAAAAGTTGTGAAACGTCTGTGAACGTCGGAATTGTGCAAATGTTGGTCGCGGATATTTTACATGCACTTCAAAATTTTATTGTGTGAGTATTTTAAACTATTTTTACGGATTTGATGAACCATATTAAATAAAAAATAGTCTCCTATCTTTATCTCTATGTTTTGATCTCCTAAAACGAGTTTGAGTTGGTAAAATCAAGGCAAAATTAGGGTAGGGTTGTCAATTATTATTTTGGTAATAAAACTAGTGAAATTCCGCGGTTTATATGCGCAAGCGTGAACGTAGTTAGAACATAATATAATCTTTATGTTTTAAATAAATATCCTTAAAAACTTATTATTTTAATATTTTACTAAGTACCTATAAAATTAACAAGTTTATTGCGTTTTTTGTTGAGTAATTTTTTATGCAATTTCTTTATCTACGACTATTTTTAGGAACCTTTATTTAGTCTGAATCATACATAACACTATATTACTGATTTACTTACTTATACGTAGTTTTCTTTTTTGCAGTTACAAATATCTTGTGAGGTTGAAAAAGGCAGTAATGAAAAAATAATAAGAATAATAATAATTGACGTCAGCCACTTCTTTTCATAAAAATTTCAGATCGTGGTCCATTAGGTTGCAGCTTCACCGAACCACAACTTATAATAATAATAATAATAACAATAATAATATAATATTATTTTGTATTTATTTTATTTTATTGATATTTATGTATATTTATCTTTTCATTTATAATTTTTATATATTTAAATATTTATAGAACCGAACCAGACGAGAAAATTATACGGCTCCAAAGATTTCAACGACGAACGCTTGGATTTATTTTTAGAAAATGTCCTTTTGTCCATGTTTTCAGGCAATAAAAACTGCTACAATATAAGAAGGTAAATTTCGACAAATCACTAACGGTTGTTATAGCTCAGGTGGTATGTCGGTCGGGCGTGATATCGGAGCTCCGTGGTTCGCGTCTTGGCTTTGGTCCCGCTTTTTTCTTTTTTTTTCAAGTTCCTTTCTTTTGTGAGAAAATTTATTATTTCAAACCCTTTTTTTTAGTAATTTTTAAAAACACGAAAATTTTAATTTTAAAAATTTTAAAAAAATATCTCTTTAGATACTAATGCTATATTTATTATTTTAATAATTACCTACCCAGTAGGTAAAATATTAAAATAATAAATGTAGCATTATAAACAGTAAATCTCCCTCAAACTCAACTAATATTGTTCCTAAATAAGGAATAGCAGATAAAAGATTAGTAGGTAATAACTATTGCTCCTCAAAATTACATTTGACCTCAAGGTCAAACATATCCTAAAATTCAGTAGCTAAATAAAATAATAATACCTACTATTCAAGTATATTTTCAATATGTAAGTAAATGAAAATAACAAAAATGGAGCACCATTAGCATGTAAATTTCGAATCCATAATTAATATTTACAGCATAAAAAGCTAATTCAATATTAGCAGTATAGTATATAGTTAAAAATAATCAAAATAGTCATTTTATTAATTAGATAATATATTAGAATACATAATTCTAATATAATGCAACTAATGTACCGAATAAAGAAAATTAAAATACATTTATCATTGTACGCCGTGTCTATTTCCATAGAATAGTTCATTGACATTGAAAAAATAATACTACGTTCGTAGCAGTAGGTAGCGTCTTGAAGATTTCTTACGCGATATATTGTAGCGAGCGTCGATAGACCAAACGCTCAAGGTCGTTCGCTGGAGGTGTCGCCTTAAGGCCAAATACGACGCGAATGACCTTGCTCGTTTCGCAGCAAACCACGCGCCGCCAGTACCTAGGCTTTGTTTATATAGACATGTATAATACCTATAATCAAAGCCGTACGGGCTTTGATTATATTTGACTGAGCTAGCTCAGATGCAGAGTAATGAACAACACAGAGAGCATTGCTTACTTCTTAAATAATTTTTTCTTATTTATAATATTAGTTCCTATAGATTATGAATTCTGTACTTTATTCGTTATAAAATATTGTTCGAAAAGTTATTGAATTGATAACGATTTTTTTTTCTTAATTGGTGCATCGTACGTAAAGAACCTCATATAACTGAAAATGTTTGTTCTTGTGAGTCTTACAAGATGCCGTAATGTAAATTGCATAAATAATAAAGAAAAAAAACTAAAAAGTCGGTGATTGCCCCATAGTGGGGATAGGTACTGTCTATGTAAATTCTCACAAGACTACTCCGACTGGTCAATCACTTCACATCCGAAGTATTTCGGTTTTTCTTAATTATGTACTTACCCCATGCTTTCGGACAATACATTGACTATGACATTATTTGCGGTCTCTGTGCTTGCACTATTCTGTACATTCTTTTCCGACTGGGTCTTGATATTTACATTTTTAGTGTTCCTCACTTGAAACTAGAAAAGTATAAATGATCAGTTTGGCTAATGTAAAAGAGTAAAAATGCAACCTATTAGGCAGCCCCAAACAAAAAATTACCTTACAAAAATATAAGTATTAACCTCAAAATACAACATTCGAGCAGCGTTCATGCGATAAACTCTCTTTGTTTTACCACTTAGATAACATTTATTTCTTTTCCTACCCATATTTACATTTATGGACACTTAAACGCGTATAAAACACTAAATTAACGATTTTCGCTACAGACACATCGACTGTTGTTACCTTACGTCACACGTCGAAGCGCCTGGTAATTTATTACGGCAAACTTTTATCTGGCAAAATACGATATTATCATTAGGTGTTTTTAATTAAAACGAATTATGTTAATAAATAATATTTTGTATCGAAAACAAAGATAGCAGGTACCTTCGGAATCACAATACAAACATTTTTAGGTAAAAGAATTTTTCGTAAATTAAAATTCACAGAGTTTTGGAAGAACAATACTTTTATATATCATTTCTTAACATTTTTTTATTTGTTGGTATATTCATTTATTTTAAAATTTTAAAATGACGGTGACCTTGTGAAGGACCCGAACAAACCTACAAAAATGTTTTAAAGCTTAGAATTACTTCAGGTCAAAGTTCTAGTCAAGAGAAATACATTAATTTTCGCCAGTTCTCTTCGTATTCGGCCTTAACTGTTACGTCAGCGGGCGATAGGGTATCACTTCCCTACGCCTTTGATTATTATTATTATTTTATACTATATAGTTTTCTCATCTGGTTGGGTGCTATAAATATATAATTATAAATGAAAATGAAAAGATAAATATACATAAATATCAATAACATAAAATAAATATAAAAGTACATAAATAAATAAAAGCCCAACCAGATGGAGGCCCTCGGCAGGGGAGACCAAACGGCCGAGGGTTAGGGGGAAAGGGAAAGAAACCGGCGGGCGATGCGGGCGGTATCGAGGAGCACCGCCTTCTGCATTTGAACCTGGAGCGGTCCGCCACGTAGTCCCAGCCGCCTCAGATGATCCGAGAGGCTGACTGGGATTAGCCCGTTTGCAGAGACGACTACAGGAATAATTTCGGTCGGCAGACCACCAGACATGTCGGTCACCTCGTGAGCCAGGTCCAGATATTTTGTTTGCTTGTTTGTTTCGGCTTTCACGAGGTTCTCGTCATACGGAATGGTAATGTCGACCAAAAATATCCTTGACTGTGCCCGGTCCATCAGCACAATATCAGGCTTATTCGCAAGAATAGTCCTGTCTGTGATGATGGCCCGGTCCCAATAAAGCCTGGCGCGATCATTTTCGAGCACGGCTTCCGGCAAGTATTTGTAATACGGCAATTTCCGATCCACGAGACCGTATTTCAGAGCAAGCTCCTGGTGTAGAATTCTGGCTACTAGGTTGTGCCTGTGCAAGTACTCAGAGTTATAAAGCGCCGAACAACCGGAGATGACATGCCTAAGTGACTCACCGGGATGGCGACAAGCTCGACAGATGTCGATGGTGACATCCTTTAGGATGTATCTCCGATAATTGTTGGTCTTAATAACCTGATCCTGTATTGCACAGACAAAACCCTCGGTTTCCCCGAAGAGATCACCAAAGCGTCGCCAGTGGAGGGAGGCTACTGTGTCTACGAAAGGCTCATGTAGAGCCTTGTAGAACCTCCCGTGGAGCTCCTTCTCCTTCCATACGGTCTCCCGGTCGGAAATGCTCTGCACTGCCGGGTCTTGCCATTGCTCGTTGGCTAAGGATAGAGGGGTAAGTCCTTTATCACAAGAAATGACGTCCTTATAGAATGGATCATCCGATCTCGCCAGGAAGTAATCACGGAGGCTTCACACTTCGCGATTGTGCATGGTGAGCGCGCTCAAGAAGCCACGACCACCATGCTTCCGCGGCAAGTACAGCCTCATTACCGACGATCTCGGATGATGCATCCTATGGGACGTCATGGTAGTGCGGACTTTTCTATCCAGGGCGTTAAGTTCAGTCTGAGTCCACCTGAGTATGCCAAAGGTATACATGAGGACAGGCATGACCCAGCCGTTATATGCGTGTGCCTTATTCACACCGGACAAAAGGCTGTTAAGCACTTTGGTCAAGCGTGCATAAAACACGTCGCAAACTGACTGTTTCATACCAGTCTCATCGATACCGATGTTTTGTGACATACCCAGGTATCGGTATGTTTCAGCCTCGGAAAGGGTCCTTAAGTTGACGGGCACAGATAAGTCTGCGCCCTCAGAGTTAGCAACCCTTCCCCTCTCAACATGGAGGACCGCACACTTATCCGTCCCAAGCTCCATTCCAATGGAATTGCTAAATTCACAAGTGATGTTTAGCAATTCCATAAGATGGGAGCGACTGGAGGCGAATAACTTGAGG
Organism: Parnassius smintheus behrii; assembly: GCA_036936625.1. NCBI lineage: Eukaryota > Metazoa > Arthropoda > Insecta > Lepidoptera > Papilionidae > Parnassius > Parnassius smintheus. The sequence continues at coordinate 906,547 of JAUPFT010000030.1, forward strand.
TCATCCATATAGAAAAGGTGGGTCACTTTTGTCCCTCCTTTCCGTAGCTGAAATCCCCTCCCGGAGCCCTCCAGTAAGGTACTGAGAGGGTTCAGAGAGAGGCAGAACCAGATTGGACTCAGACAATCGCCCTGGAAGACACCCCTTCTTATCCTTATGTGGGTCTCCGCAGCCATCATCCGCTCACCCAGATGACAAAGGATCGTACTCCACCGCCCCATACACTGCCCGAGGAAGTCTCTCACTGTACAGTCTATCTTGTACAGCTCGAGGACTCTCTTTAGCCATGTATGGGGCACCGAGTCGAATGCCTTTCTGTAGTCTATCCAGGCGGCGGAGAAGTTCCGACGGTTGCGTTTCACCACTTTGCCAATGACCGCGTCAATGAGGAGTGGTTCCTTGGTTCCACGACCACCGCCCCGACATCCATTTTAAGCGCGCGACATCACCTGATTTGAGTCCAGGTGACAAGTGATTCTCGCGCTCAAAATGGATGTTAGTGTCTTGTATATGGTCGGTAGACAAGTGATGGGGCGGTGTTTGCTCGGGTCTGTGGTACCCTGGTCTTTAGGAACCAAATGAGTGATCCCAGTAGTGAAGAGGCTTGGGAGCGACTTCTGGTTGAGAGCCTCTTGAAACTGTCGGGCGAGCACAGAGTGACACACCATGAACCCCTTCAGCCAGTAGTGATGAAGCCCGTCAAGCCCCGGACTTTTCCAGTTCGGGGCCCTACGGACCGCCTCAGCTACGTCATCCGGCGTTATGATGACGGGGTCCATGGGCGTAATACCCGCACACTGACTCGCCACAACTTCTGTCCAAGGGCCCTCGCTGTGGTTTACGGGCTCTGACCACAGGCCGCGCCAGAATGCTACACTGTCGGCCTGATTCGGTGCTGGACCCGTTCCACTTACCATTGGTCGCTCCAATGATTCATAGAGCCTCTTCTGATCACTCTGGAAGAGACGATTCTGGTTGAACCGTGTCGACCTCTCGGTATATCGCCGAATCCGCTTTCCCCAAGCAGCGATTCTCTGCTTCAGATCATCTATGCGCTCCGTCAGTTTTTGCGTTATATCCGGCTGGGACAAACTGACATTTGTCCCAGCAAACGCCATCCTGACGGTGCGCACAATTCTTGGCCTGTTGTTGCCTGATCTGAAGCATATCAGTCTGCCGATGAGAGCTCTAGCCCTTGCGATACGTTCCTCAATTCTTCTTCTCCATGCTGGGATAGCGCTACTATGGCCAGTAGCGCGTCCAGCCGTGGAAACCTTGGCGCCTATGATACGGCAGACTGCCAGCGCGGCGCCAAAAAGAATTGAGTCCGTCTCGCAAAGGTCCCGGCTGGCTTCCAAATAGGTAACCAGCATTGGGTTCAGAGCCCTCACGACAGCCCGATTCCGCTTGCTTAGGGCTATGCGGGGAAGTCGCGGTCGATTTTCGAGAGGCGTACTGCGCGTTTCCACAATCGCCTTTCCAATATACTCCTCATATGCTCTAATTCCAGTTCCTGGGCGACTGTTCCATCATCGTTTGAATCAACCACAACTGGGGTATTCACGGCGGCATCCACGTTTGCGGATTGCTCTCCCATTTGTGGCGCCGCATCCTCAGCCGTAGCATTCTCATCCGACGAGGGAACAGCCTCACGTCGTAGCCGTTCGAGTTCGGCGACATCAAATATATTTGAGCGCAAGATATACCGAACTCGGTCTGCCAGGTTTTGCTCTGTGACGGTTAAAGATGGCTCCAGCTCAGCAAAAAGACGATGCATCCTAGCCCGATACGCCAAACATCCAGTTTCTTCCCCTTTTGCCCTAAAGTACGCCCGCAGTGCGTTTGCATTCATTTCTTGTGACCAACGCATGCGACGTGCTCCACCAGCGGCGGGTGCCGCTTGCTGAGTCCGAGAAGACCCAGCCGACACCAAGCCTTCTGGTGGGGATGATGGATGCGGAGGGCTGCTAGGTGACCGTGCAGCTCCTCGCGCTCGGCTGGCGGCCCGCATGCTGCCGCGTCCAGCGCCAGCTCCAGACGCGCCCCGGCGACCCCCAGGCAGCGGCCCTTTGCGCACTATCTTCTTATCCATCATTCATTATTTGGGCATCCATTAACGGGAGACGCCCAGGCCCGGCACCGTTTCGTGTGTAGCCATAAGCACAAACGGGCCTCTGCACCCTAAATTCTGCCGAGGCACGGCGCTCACACCTCTCGCAAGGCGCTGACTGACTGCGTTGACGTAGCAGTTTTGTCACTTAACTGTTACGTCAGCGGGCGATGGGGTCGTCAATTCCCTACGCCTCTTTATTTATTATTATTATTATCTTTATTTATTATTATTATTATTATTATTATTATTATTATTATTATTATTATTATTATTATTATTATTATTATTATGTAATTATTTACTTATGTAATTTGAACTAATTATTATTTCAATTATTATTTGGGACTTTATACTTAATTTAGAAATAAAATCAGCGCTTCCTTATGTTTATACTTGTATATATAGAGAGAATGCACTGACTCCAAATTCAAAATTATAAGATTTATTTACAAATTTTATGTGTACCAAATATAGAGGTATTTATAAGTAAGAGATATAATATGGTATTGCATGTATTAAGTTAAGAGTAGTAGGACTCCCGAACGAAAACCCGGAGTCCTCTTCACCCTCTATAAAAAAGGACAAAGTAAAAAAAAAATATGAAATTAAGTCCATGTCAAGCTGACAATGTCTCTGATGTCAGAGGAAAGCAGCAAAACATAAAAAAATAAAAAAAACCTAACCTAACCTTTTTTCGTGGGGACATCCTCGGGGCACCCAAAAGATCTGGCATAATCTTGCCTCATGCCGGCTAAAACCCCACGGTGGTCTCCATCAGCGTGTATATATGCAGGGAGACCCCGGGATCTCTGTTCGAAACGCAACCGGGCCCCTCTCTCGCTTCGCTTTATAGAAAGCATGTCCCGGTGGAAGTACTTACTACCCCCAGCACCCTCGCAGTGCTATCGCGATGTTTCGGGACCACTTCTGAGCCATCGTCCTCCTGAGGGGCTACATTACTAGGCATTCGGGGCCCAGCCTCAAATGCTTGTAACCCCAGAGGCCCCGCTTCTGGTAGGGGATCACCATCTTCAAGGGGAGGACCGTAACGAGCGCCTTGTCGGCGTCGTCTCCGAGCAGGATCTGTCTTCCTCTGATCCCGCTCAGCAGCTTCCTTCTGGACCATTACGGACTCACAGAAGGTACCCTCCACGCCAAATCCTCGCTCAGCATCGCCAACGCAGCTGCTGGCAGGGAAAGGTTCCGACCGATCCGGCTTGCCAGGATTATCCGCTCCCGTTCCCATGCTGGGCCAACCGCAAGCTTACGGGACGCGGAACCCTCCAGCCCACCACAGTGAAGGCAGTTCGCCGTCGCTTCGTGTCCGATCTTACACAGATAATCACCGAGGCACCCGTGCACGGTAATTATCCCTTCCCGAATTCTCTGCTCCGAGGTAATTTGAGAAACCATAAGGCCTCGGTCTTATGAGGCGCTATTTGTAGACCCTACTCGTGGATTTTAGCAACGACGACTTCCGCCCCAAGCTTGGCGAGCTCCTTGGTCCCCTCGAATGTGACCCCGCTGGCGACCACCAGTGTGTCATCGGCATAGCACATGATATTTACGACAGCAGGAAGGTCGACACGCAGAACCGCATCATACGCGAGTTTCCACAATAGCGGACCCAGCACCGAGTCCTGCGAAACCCCACGTTTAATTTCCCTCCGGATCATCCAACTATCTTGCCCCATGTGCAGAATTTACCTGTCGCGCATGTAGTCCCCGATTATACCTTGCAGGTAGGCAGGCACCTGGTGATGTGCTAGTGCCCTCTTGATTGCATCCCAGGGTAGAGAGTTAAGGGCGTTGACGATATCGAGACTTATCGCCAACGCCACACTAACCTGGGCTACTGCTTGTTCCGACAGGGAGTGGAGGCGCATAATGGCATCCACCATGGAACACTCCCGTCGGAATCCAAATTGGCTGTCAGCCAAATCGGGACTAACGCGCGACAGATGTCTGTTGAGCCGAGTGGCAACTATCCTTTCGAAAAATTTGCCAATCTCGTACAACAGGCATATGGGACGGTACGCTGAGGGAGAATCGGCCGCCCTGCCTTCCTTCTTCAAGAAGACCAACCTTGCCTCTTTCCCAACAAATTTCCCAACAAAAAAATAGAATATTGTATCATTGCATCAAGTACTTATATTTTCCGTCCAAAAGCATAGAATACTAATGTAATTCGAACCATCAAGCACGAAGCTGTAATGTGAGAAACGAGTTATTGCATTAAAAATACGACAGGCGCTACAGCCCCTGAGGACTAAAATTAAGTTAAACACGTTGGTCTTCCCGGCGGCGGAGACCAGTCACAATAGCAGCCATAATATTAGCTGCACCTTGACTCCACCACGTACACGTATTACTTAATTTCTTTCGGCTTTGAACTAAATATACAATGTTAAAACTAAATATTTATATATAAAGGAACTTAATAGAATATACACACAATAGAATAGATATTTTTATTAGCAACGAATGTAGGTACAAAAAATCATGTGTTACATTTCGTTTATGATTCGTTGAACATTCTGCGTTAAAATTAAAAATACTTATTTGTTAATTTATAATGATCAGCTAAGAATTCTGACAATTTATCACGCTGTTAATTTCTTGCTCTTGTTCACTACAAGATTTCATATTGTGATAAGTATTTACTTACAGGGTTATTTTTTAAGGAATTTATCCCAAGTTGAATGTGTTGTATTGACAACAACATTTTGCCTACCGATCGACCCTTACAAATGTGTGCGTGAGCAGTAAAACAGTTATGATAACGAAAACTATTAATATTTTATTGCTATATATAAATACATATTTTCTTTATTTAAATATTACTATTAAGGCTATTTTTCTTATATATTATTATTTATTTTATGTAAAGCGATCTTTTACATTAATTATGGGTACCTACATATAATTAATGATATATATGACATAATCTTTTTTAGGTATTAATTAATTATAAGAATGAACTTAAACTTTTATGTATTCAATGTATTGAACAGTAATTACTCTGATACATTTCCATTTCTTGTTTTCTATTTATGTTTTGTGATACTTGCTGAAGACTAATATTTCAAAAAGCCTAGCTCAAAATTCAATAAAGCGTTTTGCTTAACCTCAATTTAGTATGATGGGTGCCAAAAAGATTTTACACATAAATAAATACTATGGATTAGTAATAAAATGAGATAATATTAAGTGAATATTGTCATTCTAAAAGACAATATTTCATATTAACATGATTTAACAACCTTGACCTGGTCGTTTGTGACAAGTTTATTTCTATGGAGTACAACAGAAAAGAAAGAGTAATGATAAATTTAATTACTTACAATCGTTATATTTTGTTAATTTATGAAATTAAATGTTATATCATATGCTGTTTAAATATATATCGTACCAGCTGGCCAGGCAGACGTTGTTCTGCACTTTCCGACAACTCTTTGTCCTAGGAATAAAAATTCTTAAATTCTTAATAAAAATATTGAGGGTCACATATGATAAAAACTATCCTATCACTCAAGTTGCAGTAAGCAATACACATAACCAAAATTTAATTAAAATAGGTTAAGCGGTTTCGGTAGAGTGAACCAATATCGTGATACGGGATTTTTTATAAATAAAATAAGATAAATATACACATATATTTATTTATTTATTGCACCTTATTGTACTAAAGGTACAAACGACGGACTTAATGCCATATGGCTGAGCCACTCTGCAGCAATATTATGGTTGTAGAACAAATGGGTCGGCTTGAGCAGGGAAGGACCACACTCTCACAGGATAACATTACCAGCAACCGAAGGCCCTTTTTACAGGAAACGAGGCGTTCCAAGTTATTCATCAGGATTAACAACGCATCTGTATTTTGATTCTTAATCGAAGATAGATGTCAATGGGCTACAGCATCCACTTACCATCAGGTGTGCGCTCGTTTGTTGCCCCTATAGTATAAAAATGTATTAGTTTTGTCGACAATTTTTTCTCCTCAAGTGTTGTAACAATCGTCACCATCATTACTGCCCTTTACAAGTCCACTGCTGAACATAGGCCTCCCCCAAGGAATGACACAAAGCACGGTCCTGAGCCACCTACATCGATCGACTTCCTGCATTTCTTGCCAGGTCGTCACTCCATCTAGTGGGGTATCACCCTACACTATACCTACCAAAACGAGGCTGCCACTCAAGAACGTTTTTTCCCCATCGGTTGTCGGTTCTTTAAGCTATATGGCTGGCCCATTAGCTCAATTGATTCCAACAAATCTTAATAATGATTTCTTAAATTTACGCGAACACTACACATTAAATAAAACTATTATTTACGGATTTTATCGCGTTTAATTACATTAATTTATTTTTATTATTATCCCGACGTTTCGGGTGCTTTACAGCGCCCATGGTCACGGGGGGGACTGAGATGTTTGACGTCCCAATGTCATAGTTAGTCCGGCTACCTTCAGTTTTTTAATATTAATTTTTGGTCCGATTTACGCAAAACGAGCTTATAGTATCATGAAGTCTTGCAGTGGTATGCTTGGGTTTGGGTTTAATTTTGTTAATTATAGGATCCCAAGCAGATGGTAGCACCCAACCATCTTCTCTATTGAAATTTGGATGTTTTTTAATTTCAATAGCCTCGCGTATCATCCTTGGTAGGAATCGGTGTTCTTTTGCGAGAATTTGTGGTTTATCAAATCTAATGTAATGGTGGGGACGATCTTGAACATGTTCGCAGACTGCAGACTTCCCGGAGCGTCGTATCGTCGCGTAGATCTCTTTGTTTGACAAACAAAGAGATCTATAAAAACCCGCGTGAAGGAACATATAGCTGATGTGAAGCACCGACGCTCCGGGAAGTCTGCAGTCTGCGAACATGTTCAAGATCGTCCCCACCATTACATTAGATTTGATAAACCACAAATTCTCGCAAAAGAACACCGATTCCTACCAAGGATGATACGCGAGGCTATTGAAATTAAAAAACATCCAAATTTCAATAGAGAAGATGGTTGGGTGCTACCATCTGCTTGGGATCCTATAATTAACAAAATTAAACCCAAACCCAAGCATACCACTGCAAGACTTCATGATACTATAAGCTCGTTTTGCGTAAATCGGACCAAAAATTAATATTAAAAAACTGAAGATAGCTGGACTAACTATGACATTGGGACGTCAAACATCTCAGTCCCCCCCGTGACCATGGGCGCTGTAAAGCACCCGAAACGTCGGGATAATAATAAAAATAAATTAATGTAATTAAACGCGATAAAATCCGTAAATAATAGTTTTATTCAATGTGTAGTGTTCGCGTAAATTTAAGAAATCATTATGTGAACCAGTACGGACTGGTAATAGCAAATAAAATTCGCCGATTAGAAGATCTTAAAACCAAGCGCGCAAGATATATAACATCTTTAAATTTCTTGAAGAGATGCAGAGACCATAATCTCATTCCTACGTGTGTCAAAATATCAACAAAGAAGGACATTCGAGGAAGCGCTAAGATCTTAAATCAGGCAAGTAAAAAGTTGTTACGGACGGTGATTCAGCAGAAACGGTTCGATTTACATTTCATACACAAAACCATAGACAATTTGTCCAGTGAACTAAAGACAATTTTAACGACATTTGATTTTAATAATTGCATCGAAACTTTAAACAAACGAGAGACATCAAAATACAATGAATGCAAAAATAAACAAATAAAAAATACCAAAAATTAACGATCAAATCAAATGCCAAACATCCAAGTCAACGCCAGAACAATAAACAACCGTTGACCATAGACACAAACTATAAACAACGCACTGTCTATAATTTGTCAAAACATATACTGGACGAATACGTGGACTCAGAGTTAGCAACCCTTCCCCTCTCAACATGGAGGACCGCACACTTATCCGTCCCAAGCTCCATTCCAATGGAATTGCTAAATTCACAAGTGATGTTTAGCAATTCCATAAGGTGGGAGCGACTGGAGGCGAATAACTTGAGGTCATCCATATAGAAAAGGTGGGTCACTTTTGTCCCTCCTTTCCGTAGCTGAAATCCCCTCCCGGAGCCCTCCAGTAAGGTACTGAGAGGGTTCAGAGAGAGGCAGAACCAGATTGGACTCAGACAATCGCCCTGGAAAATACCCCTTCTTATCCTTATGTGGTTCTCCGCAGCCATCATCCGCTCACCCAGATGACAAAGGATCGTACTCCACCGCCCCATACACTGCCCGAGGAAGTCTCTCACTGTACAGTCTATCTTGTACAGCTCGAGGACTCTCTTTAGCCATGTATGGGGCACCGAGTCGAATGCCTTTCTGTAGTCTATCCAGGCGGCGGAGAAGTTCCGACGGTTGCGTTTCACCACTTTGCCAATGACCGCGTCAATGAGGAGTGGTTCCTTGGTTCCACGACCACCGCCCCGACATCCATTTTGAGCGCGCGACATCACCTGATTTGAGTCCAGGTGACAAGTGATTCTCGCGCTCAAAATGGATGTTAGTGTCTTGTATATGGTCGGTAGACAAGTGATGGGGCGGTATTTGCTCGGGTCTGTGGTACCCTGGTCTTTAGGAACCAAATGAGTGATCCCAGTAGTGAAGAGGCTTGGGAGCGACTTCTGGTTGAGAGCCTCTTGAAACTGTCGGGCGAGCACAGAGTGACACACCATGAACCCCTTCAGCCAGTAGTGATGCAGCCCGTCAAGCCCCGGACTTTTCCAGTTCGGGGCCCTACGGACCGCCTCAGCTACGTCATCCGGCGTTATGATGACGGGGTCCATGGGCGTAATACCCGCACACTGACTCGCCACAACTTCTGTCCAAGGGCCCTCGCTGTGGTTTACGGGCTCTGACCACAGGCCGCGCCAGAATGCTACACTGTCTGCCTGATTCGGTGCTGGACCCGTTCCACTTACCATTGGTCGCTCCAATGATTCATAGAGCCTCTTCTGATCACTCTGGAAGAGACGATTCTGGTTGAACCGTGTCGACCTCTCGGTATATCGCCGAATCCGCTTTCCCCAAGCAGCGATTCTCTGCTTCAGATCATCTATGCGCTCCGTCAGTTTTTGCGTTATATCCGGCTGGGACAAACTGACATTTGTCCCAGCAAACGCCATCCTGACGGTGCGCACAATTTTTGGCCTGTTGTTGCCTGATCTGAAGCATATCAGTCTGCCGATGAGAGCTCTAGCCCTTGCGATACGTTCCTCAATTCTTCTTCTCCATGCTGGGATAGCGCTACTATGGCCAGTAGCGCGTCCAGCCGTGGAAACCTTGGCGCCTATGATACGGCAGACTGCCAGCGCGGCACCAAAAAGAATTGAGTCCGTCTCGCAAAGGTCCCGGCTGGCTTCCAAATAGGTAACCAGCATTGGGTTCAGAGCCCTCACGACAGCCCGATTCCGCTTGCTTAGGGTTATGCGGGGAAGTCGCGGTCGATTTTCGAGAGGCGTACTGCGCGTTTCCACAATCGCCTCTTCCAATATACTCCTCATATGCTCTAATTCCAGTTCCTGGGCGACTGTTCCATCATCGTTTGAATCAACCACAACTGGGGTATTCACGGCGGCATCCACGTTTGCGGATTGCTCTCCCATTTGTGGCGCCGCATCCTCAGCCGTAGCATTCTCATCCGACGAGGGAACAGCCTCACGTCGTAGCCGTTCGAGTTCGGCGACATCAAATATATTTGAGCGCAAGATATACCGAACTCGGTCTGCCAGGTTTTGCTCTGTGACGGTTAAAGATGGCTCCAGCTCAGCAAAAAGACGATGCATCCTAGCCCGATACGCCAAACATCCAGTTTCTTCCCCTTTTGCCCTAAAGTACGCCCGCAATGCGTTTGCATTCATTTCTTGTGACCAACGCATGCGACGTGCTCCACCAGCGGCGGGTGCCGCTTGCTGAGTCCGAGAAGACCCAGCCGACACCAAGCCTTCTGGTGGGGATGATGGATGCGGAGGGCTGCTAGGTGACCGTGCAGCTCCTCGCGCTCGGCTGGCGGCCCGCATGCTGCCGCGTCCAGCGCCAGCTCCAGACGCGCCCCGGCGACCCCCAGGCAGCGGCCCTTTGCGCACTATCTTCTTATCCATCATCCATTATTTGGGCATCCATTAACGGGAGACGCCCAGGCCCGGCACCGTTTCGTGTGTAGCCATAAGCACAAACGGGCCTCTGCACCCTAAATTCTGCCGAGGCACGGCGCTCACACCTCTCGCAAGGCGCTGACTGACTGCGTTGACGTAGCAGTTTTGTCACTTAACTGTTACGTCAGCGGGCGATGGGGTCGTCAATTCCCTACGCCTCTTTATTTATTATTATTATTATCTTTATTTATTATTATTATTGTGGGGTATCTATATAGTTTTCTCATCTGGTTGGGTGCTATAAATATATAATTATAAATGAAAATGAAAAGATAAATATACATAAATATCAATAACATAAAATGAATATAAAAGTACATAAATAAATAAAAGCCCAACCAGATGGAGGCCCTCGGCAGGGGAGACCAAACGGCCGAGGGTTAGGGGGAAAGGGAAAGAAACCGGCGGACGATGCGGGCGGTATCGAGGAGCACCGCCTTCTGCATTTGAACCTGGAGCGGTCCGCCACGTAGTCCCAGCCGCCTCAGATGACCCGAGAGGCTGACTGGGATTAGCCCGTTTGCAGAGACGACTACAGGAATAATTTCGGTCGGCAGACCACCCCACATGTCGGTCACCTCGTGAGCCAGATCCAGATATTTTGTTTGCTTGTCTGTTTCGGCTTTCACAAGGTTCTCGTCATACGGAATGGTAATGTCGACCAAAAATATCCTTGACTGTGCCCGGTCCATCAGCACAATATCAGGCTTATTCGCAAGAATAGTCCTGTCTGTGATGATGGCCCGGTCCCAATAGAGCCTGGCGCGATCATTTTCGAGCACGGCTTCCGGCAAGTACTTGTAATACGGCAATTTCCGATCCACGAGACCGTATTTCAGAGCGAGCTCCTGGTGTAGAATTCTGGCTACTAGGTTGTGCCTGTGCAAGTACTCAGAGTTAGAAAGCGCCGAACAACCGGAGATAACATGCCTAAGTGACTCACCGGGATGGCGACAAGCTCGACAGATGTCGACGGTGCCATCCTTTAGGATGTATCTCCGATAGTTGTTGGTCTTAATAACCTGATCCTGTATTGCACAGACAAAACCCTCGGTTTCCCCGAAGAGATCACCAAAGCGTAGCCAGTGGAGGGAGGCTACTGTGTCTACGAAAGGCTCATGTAGAGCCTTGTACAACCTCCCGTGGAGCTCCTTCTCCTTCCATACGGTCTCCTGGTCGGAAATGCTCTGCATTGCCGGGTCTTGCCATTGCTCGTTGGCTAAGGATAGAGGGGTAAGTCCTTTATCACAAGAAATGGCGTCCTTATAGAATGGATCATCCGATCTCGCCAGGAAGTAATCACGGAGGCTGCACACTTCGCGATTGTGCATGGTGAGCGCGCTCAAGAAGCCACGACCACCATGCTTCCGCGGCAAGTACAGCCTCATTACCGACGATCTCGGATGATGCATCCTATGGGACGTCATGGTAGTGCGGACTTTTCTATCCAGGGCGTTAAGTTCAGTCTGAGTCCACCTGAGTATGCCAAAGGTATACATGAGGACAGGCATGACCCAGCCGTTATATGCGTGTGCCTTATTCACACCGGACAAAAGGCTGTTAAGCACTTTGGTCAAGCGTGCATAAAACACGTCGCAAACTGACTGTTTCATACCAGTCTCATCGATACCGATGTTTTGTGACATACCCAGGTATCGGTATGTTTCAGCCTTGGAAAGGGTCCTTAAGTTGACGGGCATAGATAAGTCTGCGCCCTCAGAGTTAGCAACCCTTCCCCTTTCAACATGGAGGACCGCACACTTATCCGTCCCAAGCTCCATTCCAATGGAACTGCTAAATTCACAAGTGATGTTTAGCAATTCCATAAGATGGGAGCGACTGGAGGCGAATAACTTGAGGTCATCCATATAGAAAAGGTGGGTCACTTTTGTCCCTCCTTTCCGTAGCTGAAATCCCCTCCCGGAGCCCTCCAGTAAGGTACTGAGAGGGTTCAGAGAGAGGCAGAACCAGATTGGACTCAGACAATCGCCCTGGAAGATACCCCTTCTTATCCTTATGTGGTTCTCCGCAGCCATCATCCGCTCACCCAGATGACAAAGGATCGTACTCCACTGCCCCATACACTGCTCGAGGAAGTCTCTAACTGTACAGTCTATCTTGTACAGCTCGAGGACTCTCTTCAGCCATGTATGGGGCACCGAGTCGAATGCCTTTCTGTAGTCTATCCAGGCGGCGGAGAAGTTCCGACGGTTGCGTTTCACCACTTTGCCAATGACCGCGTCAATGAGGAGTGGTTCCTTGGTTCCACGACCACCGCCCCGACATCCATTTTGAGCGCGCGACATCACCTGATTTGAGTCCAGGTGACAAGTGATTCTCGCGCTCAAAATGGATGTTAGTGTCTTGTATATGGTCGGTAGACAAGTGATGGGGCGGTATTTGCTCGGGTCTGTGGTACCCTGGTCTTTAGGAACCAAATGAGTGATCCCAGTAGTGAAGAGGCTTGGGAGCGACTTCTGATTCTTCTTCTTCTTCTTATTATTATTATTATTATTATTATTATTATTATTATTATTATTATTATTATTATTATTATTATTATTATTATTATTATTATTATTATTATTATTATTATTATTATTATTATTATTATTATTATTATTATTATTATTATTATTATTATTATTATTATTATTATTATTATTATTATTATTATTATTATTATTATTATTATTATTATTATTATTATTATTATTATTATTATTATTATTATTATTATTATTATTATTATTATTATTATGTAATTATTTACTTATGTAATTTGAACTAATTATTATTTCAATTATTATTTGGGACTTTATACTTAATTTAGAAATAAAATCAGCGCTTCCTTACGTTTATACTTGTATATATAGAGAGAATGCACTGACTCCAAATTCAAAATTATAAGATTTATTTACAAATTTTATGTGTACCAAATATAGAGGTATTTATAAGTAAGAGATATAATATGGTATTGCATGTATTAAGTTAAGAGTAGTAGGACTCCCGAACGAAAACCCGGAGTCCTCTTCACCCTCTATAAAAAAGGACAAAGTAAAAAAAAAATATGAAATTAAGTCCATGTCAAGCTGACAATGTCTCTGATGTCAGAGGAAAGCAGCAAAACATAAAAAAATAAAAAAAACCTAACCTAACCTTTTTTCGTGGGGACATCCTCGGGGCACCCAAAAGATTATGCCAGACTCATGCCGGCTAAAACCCCACGGTGGTCTCCATCAGCGTGTATATATGCAGGGAGACCCCGGGATCTCTGTTCGAAACGCAACCGGGCCCCTCTCTCGCTTCGCTTTATAGAAAGCATGTCCCGGTGGAAGTACTTACTACCCCCAGCACCCTCGCAGTGCTATCGCGATGTTTCGGGACCACTTCTGAGCCATCGTCCTCCTGAGGGGCTACATTACTAGGCATTCGGGGCGCTCCGTTCGTCATTCCGCTGGCGACCACCAGTGTGTCATCGGCATAGCACACGATATTTACGACAGCAGGAAGGTCGACACGCTGAACCGCATCATACGCGAGTTTCCACAATAGCGGACCCAGCACCGAGTCCTGCGAAACCCCACGTTTAATTTCCCTCCGGATCATCCAACCATCTTGCCCCATGTGCAGAATTTACCTGTCGCGCATGTAGTCCCCGATTATACCTTGCAGGTAGGCAGGCACCTGGTGATGTGCTAGTGCCCTCTTGATTGCATCCCAGGGTAGAGAGTTAAGGGCGTTGACGATATCGAGACTTATCGCCAACGCCACACTAACCTGGGCTACTGCTTGTTCCGACAGGGAGTGGAGGCGCATAATGGCATCCACCATGGAACACTCCCGTCGGAATCCAAATTGGCTGTCAGCCAAATCGGGACTAACGCGCGACAGATGTCTGTTGAGCCGAGTGGCAACTATCCTTTCGAAAAATTTGCCAATCTCGTACAACAGGCATATGGGACGGTACGCTGAGGGAGAATCGGCCGCCCTGCCTTCCTTCTTCAAGAAGACCAACCTTGCCTCTTTCCCAACAAATTTCCCAACAAAAAAATAGAATATTGTATCATTGCATCAAGTACTTATATTTTCCGTCCAAAAGCATAGAATACTAATGTAATTCGAACCATCAAGCACGAAGCTGTAATGTGAGAAACGAGTTATTGCATTAAAAATACGACAGGCGCTACAGCCCCTGAGGACTAAAATTAAGTTAAACACGTTGGTCTTCCCGGCGGCGGAGACCAGTCACAATAGCAGCCATAATATTAGCTGCACCTTGACTCCACCACGTACACGTATTACTTAATTTCTTTCGGCTTTGAACTAAATATACAATGTTAAAACTAAATATTTATATATAAAGGAACTTAATAGAATATACACACAATAGAATAGATATTTTTATTAGCAACGAATGTAGGTACAAAAAATCATGTGTTACATTTCGTTTATGATTCGTTGAACATTCTGCGTTAAAATTAAAAATACTTATTTGTTAATTTATAATGATCAGCTAAGAATTCTGACAATTTATCACGCTGTTAATTTCTTGCTCTTGTTCACTACAAGATTTCATATTGTGATAAGTATTTACTTACAGGGTTATTTTTTAAGGAATTTATCCCAAGTTGAATGTGTTGTATTGACAACAACATTTTGCCTACCGATCGACCCTTACAAATGTGTGCGTGAGCAGTAAAACAGTTATGATAACGAAAACTATTAATATTTTATTGCTATATATAAATACATATTTTCTTTATTTAAATATTACTATTAAGGCTATTTTTCTTATATATTATTATTTATTTTATGTAAAGCGATCTTTTACATTAATTATGGGTACCTACATATAATTAATGATATATATGACATAATCTTTTTTAGGTATTAATTAATTATAAGAATGAACTTAAACTTTTATGTATTCAATGTATTGAACAGTAATTACTCTGATACATTTCCATTTCTTGTTTTCTATTTATGTTTTGTGATACTTGCTGAAGACTAATATTTCAAAAAGCCTAGCTCAAAATTCAATAAAGCGTTTTGCTTAACCTCAATTTAGTATGATGGGTGCCAAAAAGATTTTACACATAAATAAATACTATGGATTAGTAATAAAATGAGATAATATTAAGTGAATATTGTCATTCTAAAAGACAATATTTCATATTAACATGATTTAACAACCTTGACCTGGTCGTTTGTGACAAGTTTATTTCTATGGAGTACAACAGAAAAGAAAGAGTAATGATAAATTTAATTACTTACAATCGTTATATTTTGTTAATTTATGAAATTAAATGTTATATCATATGCTGTTTAAATATATATCGTACCAGCTGGCCAGGCAGACGTTGTTCTGCACTTTCCGACAACTCTTTGTCCTAGGAATAAAAATTCTTAAATTCTTAATAAAAATATTGAGGGTCACATATGATAAAAACTATCCTATCACTCAAGTTGCAGTAAGCAATACACATAACCAAAATTTAATTAAAATAGGTTAAGCGGTTTCGGTAGAGTGAACCAATATCGTGATACGGGATTTTTTATAAATAAAATAAGATAAATATACACATATATTTATTTATTTATTGCACCTTATTGTACTAAAGGTACAAACGACGGACTTAATGCCATATGGCTGAGCCACTCTGCAGCAATATTATGGTTGTAGAACAAATGGGTCGGCTTGAGCAGGGAAGGACCACACTCTCACAGGATAACATTACCAGCAACCGAAGGCCCTTTTTACAGGAAACGAGGCGTTCCAAGTTATTCATCAGGATTAACAACGCATCTGTATTTTGATTCTTAATCGAAGATAGATGTCAATGGGCTACAGCATCCACTTACCATCAGGTGTGCGCTCGTTTGTTGCCCCTATAGTATAAAAATGTATTAGTTTTGTCGACAATTTTTTCTCCTCAAGTGTTGTAACAATCGTCACCATCATTACTGCCCTTTACAAGTCCACTGCTGAACATAGGCCTCCCCCAAGGAATGACACAAAGCACGGTCCTGAGCCACCTACATCGATCGACTTCCTGCATTTCTTGCCAGGTCGTCACTCCATCTAGTGGGGTATCACCCTACACTATACCTACCAAAACGAGGCTGCCACTCAAGAACGTTTTTTCCCCATCGGTTGTCGGTTCTTTAAGCTATATGGCTGGCCCATTAGCTCAATTGATTCCAACAAATCTTAATAATGATTTCTTAAATTTACGCGAACACTACACATTAAATAAAACTATTATTTACGGATTTTATCGCGTTTAATTACATTAATTTATTTTTATTATTATCCCGACGTTTCGGGTGCTTTACAGCGCCCATGGTCACGGGGGGGACTGAGATGTTTGACGTCCCAATGTCATAGTTAGTCCGGCTACCTTCAGTTTTTTAATATTAATTTTTGGTCCGATTTACGCAAAACGAGCTTATAGTATCATGAAATCTTGCAGTGGTATGCTTGGGTTTGGGTTTAATTTTGTTAATTATAGGATCCCAAGCAGATGGTAGCACCCAACCATCTTCTCTATTGAAATTTGGATGTTTTTTAATTTCAATAGCCTCGCGTATCATCCTTGGTAGGAATCGGTGTTCTTGTGCGAGAATTTGTGGTTTATCAAATCTAATGTAATGGTGGGGACGATCTTGAACATGTTCGCAGACTGCAGACTTCCCGGAGCGTCGGTGCTTCACATCAGCTATATGTTCCTTCACGCGGGTTTTTATAGATCTCTTTTTTTTTGACCTCTTGATTTGGGTTTAATTTTGTTAATTATAGGATCCCAAGCAGATGGTAGCACCCAACCATCTTCTCTATTGAAATTTGGATGTTTTTTAATTTCAATAGCCTCGCGTATCATCCTTGGTAGGAATCGGTGTTCTTTTGCGAGAATTTGTGATTTATCAAATCTAATGTAATGGTGGGGACGATCTTGAACATGTTCGCAGACTGCAGACTTCCCGGAGCGTCGGTGCTTCACATCAGCTATATGTTCCTTCACGCGGGTTTTTATAGATCTCTTTGTTTGACCTATGTAAGAGAGACCACATTCACAATCTAGCTTGTACACACCTGCATCTTGTAGAGGAATATTACATTTGATGGATGGTAAAAATTGACTAATCTTCTTCAGCGGCTTGTAGTATGTCTTAATGGACGCTCGCTTCAAGATGTAGCCAATCTTGTCCGTGACTCCTCTAACATATGGTAGTAGAGCAGGCGCGCGCTCGACTGTGGCCGGGTTCACTCGTTCACTGTGACGTAGGCGCGGGACCCGAAGCTTGTTGTCTTGCAATACTTGCTTGACATGCTGAAGCTCCGCAGCCAGATGTTTTCTGTCACAGATCCCTCGTGCTCTCTGAAACAAAGATTTACCCACGGTAGCTAACTGTGAAGGATGATGGTGAGATTCACCATTTAGATATCGGTTGGTATGGGTCTTTTTCCTATACACAGTGTGACCAATAGTGTTATCAGGATTTCGGATGACTAAAACATCTAGGAAAGCTAAAGAATTATTTGCCTCTAACTCCATTGTGAATTGTATTTTAGAGTTTATGGAGTTAAGGTGGTCTAAAAATGCAGTTACTTTGTCAGATGGTAAAATTGTGAAAGTGTCGTCTACGTACCGCTTGTAGAACCTTGGATTTACAGGAGCAGTAAGAAGGGCTTTCTCCTCAAAGTCCTCCATGAATATGTCGGCGACTATGGGAGACACAGGTGAGCCCATCGCCACACCATCTACTTGCTTGTAGAACTCCTCCTTCCACAATAGATAGCCAGATGTGAGGCAATGTTCAAGTAGTATTGCATATTTTTGAGGCATGTTATTTTCTTCTAGCTTCCTAGTTACAATTGAGATGCAGTCCACAATAGGTAGGCATGTAAATAGTGACTGAACATCAAAACTGACCATAGTTTCATTGTTAGCGAGATGTAGGTCTTTTATCTCACTCACAAAATGGTATGAATCCTTTGTGTGTGCTCTGGTATGTCCTCTCAGTGGTGATAGTATTTTTGCTAAGTATTGTGCCAGCTTATAAGTTGGTGAATCGACCTGGCTCACTACGGGACGTAGTGGAGCGTTTGGTTTGTGTATCTTCGGTAACCCATACAACCTCGGTGGTTTGGCACATGACGGTATTAGCGAATTCACGTCGAGATTTAATTTTTCGGAGTATTTCTTTATTAAATCGCTAGTTGTTTTAAGCGTCTTAGTTGTAGGGTCTGTTTTGACCTTTTTATATGTACTTTCGTCCGATAAAAGTTGTTGTATTTTAAAATTATATTCCGACGCGTCCATTACCACCGTAGCATTTCCTTTATCCGCGCGGAGAATCGTGAGTTCTGGTCTGTTCCGTAAGTTATTTATCGCTATAAATTCGTCTTTGGGAAGGTTTGGTTTCGGCACTGAACTACGACGTAACAAGGACGAAATATCTTGACGTATGGCCTCCAAATCTTCCTTACCGATATTATTCTTAAACAGACAATCCTCAACACTGCAGATAATTTCTTCGTACGGGATTTTTCGCGGAGTTAATGCGAAGTTCATTCCCTTCGCTAATACTTTCATTGTCGGTTCGTCCAGTATATGTTTTGACAAATTATAGACAGTGCGTTGTTTATAGTTTGTGTCTATGGTCAACGGTTGTTTATTGTTCTGGCGTTGACTTGGATGTTTGACATTTGATTTGATCGTTAATTTTTGGTATTTTTTATTTGTTTATTTTTGCATTCATTGTATTTTGATGTCTCTCGTTTGTTTAAAGTTTCGATGCAATTATTAAAATCAAATGTCGTTAAAATTGTCTTTAGTTCACTGGACAAATTGTCTATGGTTTTGTGTATGAAATGTAAATCGAACCGTTTCTGCTGAATCACCGTCCGTAACAACTTTTTACTTGCCTGATTTAAGATCTTAGCGCTTCCTCGAATGTCCTTCTTTGTTGATATTTTGACACACGTAGGAATGAGATTATGGTCTCTGCATCTCTTCAAGAAATTTAAAGATGTTATATATCTTGCGCGCTTGGTTTTAAGATCTTCTAATCGGCGAATTTTATTTGCTATTACCAGTCCGTACTGGTTCACATAATGATTTCTTAAATTTACGCGAACACTACACATTGAATAAAACTATTATTTACGGATTTTATCGCGTTTAATTACATTAATTTATTTTTATTATTATCCCGACGTTTCGGGTGCTTTACAGCGCCCATGGTCACGGGGGGGAC
The DNA here is from genome assembly GCA_036936625.1 of Parnassius smintheus behrii. Classification (NCBI taxonomy): domain Eukaryota; kingdom Metazoa; phylum Arthropoda; class Insecta; order Lepidoptera; family Papilionidae; genus Parnassius; species Parnassius smintheus. The sequence goes on from JAUPFT010000030.1 coordinate 926,086, forward strand.
TGAGATGTTTGACGTCCCAATGTCATAGTTAGTCCAGCTATCTTCAGTTTTTTAATATTAATTTTTGGTCCGATTTACGCAAAACGAGCTTATAGTATCATGAAGTCTTGCAGTGGTATGCTTGGGTTTGGGTTTAATTTTGTTAATTATAGGATCCCAAGCAGATGGTAGCACCCAACCATCTTCTCTATTGAAATTTGGATGTTTTTTAATTTCAATAGCCTCGCGTATCATCCTTGGTAGGAATCGGTGTTCTTTTGCGAGAATTTGTGGTTTATCAAATCTAATGTAATGGTGGGGACGATCTTGAACATGTTCGCAGACTGCAGACTTCCCGGAGCGTCGGTGCTTCACATCAGCTATATGTTCCTTCACGCGGGTTTTTATAGATCTCTTTGTTTGTCAAACAAAGAGATCTACGCGACGATACGACGCTCCGGGAAGTCTGCAGTCTGCGAACATGTTCAAGATCGTCCCCACCATTACATTAGATTTGATAAACCACAAATTCTCGCAAAAGAACACCGATTCCTACCAACGATGATACGCGAGGCTATTGAAATTAAAAAACATCCAAATTTCAATAGAGAAGATGGTTGGGTGCTACCATCTGCTTGGGATCCTATAATTAACAAAATTAAACCCAAACCCAAGCATACCACTGCAAGACTTCATGATACTATAAGCTCGTTTTGCGTAAATCGGACCAAAAATTAATAATAAAAAACTGAAGGTAGCCGGACTAACTATGACATTGGGACGTCAAACATCTCAGTCCCCCCCGTGACCATGGGCGCTGTAAAGCACCCGAAACGTCGGGATAATAATAAAAATAAATTAATGTAATTAAATGCGATAAAATCCGTAAAAAATAGTTTTATTCAAAATCTTAATAACTTATACCTTTATTAAACGAATATAATACCTATTCATAATATTATGATAGACCTTGAAATATTTTAAACTAAGAATAAAAGTGAAAAATGGTCCATTTATACGGATATAAATTTCATAAAATGTTGCTTTGATCAAAATAAATATATACAATTTTAACGACAAAGGCTAGGAAAACTTGTCTTTTCTTCGGTCGTTGGTTTTTGCAAAGTGTGAGTTTCTTCGCTTCATTCTAATTCGGGTCACGGAAAACTTCTAGCGGGCTAAACACATAATATTATCTTGCGAAGATATTGTACTATAAGTATATGCAGGTTTCGTTCAATTAACTAAAAATTGTTTTAATTTTTTATTTTAGAGGAGACAGAGAATACGTAACCGGAGTAGCATCGTAACTGTTTCTGAATCTGGACTAATGTCCGGGGGGCCTAGCCGTTTGCCTACCGTTGTTTGTGAACATTTAGACGTTCTAGAACCACGCAGGTGTGTTATGACTGTGCGGGCATGGCTCTGCTCGTCATCATCATTATAACCTATCATAAGTCCTCAGTTGAACAAACGCCTCTCCCATGGACCAGCACTCCTTCTCTACGTAGAAGTCCGTCAGGTGAATGTGTCGTCACCTCTCTCGCCTACTCACGCCGCCGAGCGCAGCCAAGCAGTGCTTGCACTTCTGTGCTCTGATCCAAAGGGTTTATATGAGGAATTCCAACTAAGATCTCATTTAACAACGCATTTGTATCCTTTTTTAATGCTGGTTGCACTTGCACATGCTTAATGTGGGGCCACAGGAAACAAATAAACAATCGTTAAGTCTGAATCAAGACTAATAAAAAAATTGTGGGTACAACCAGGTGGACTGTAAGCTGGTTTGTCACCTCAGTTCTATAAAAAAACTACCGGCTAGTCAGGCGATCTTTCTGCGATCACCAAATCATCAATGGCGGAAACGATTTTAAGAAAGATGGCGAGTTTTTTAATTAATTTGAGTTGTTCCTAGGGAGATGCTGCTGCCCATCTCCTGCTTCATTTATTTCTGTCACCTCTCACGATACCCGCGGCGTGCTGCGTGGTGCGGGGTGCGGCGTGCTGCGGGGTGCGGGGTGCGGGGTGCGGGTTGCGGCGTGCTGCGGGGTGCGGGGTGCGGGTTGCGGCGTGCTGCTCGGTGCGGGGTGTGGGTTGCGGCGTGCTGCGGGGTGCTTGGTGCGGCGTGCTGCGGGGTGCGTCGTGCTGCGTGGTGCGGGGTGTGGGGTGCGGGGTGCAGGTGCGGGTGCGGGGTGTACGTGGCTCTGCTCGACCTATAGTCGACTGCTGTTGCAATATTTCATAATGTGAGCGACAGAGGCGGATTAAATATTGACAGCACCTTAGGGTAGCACCTCATCGACGCCCCTCGGGCCGTATGTTATAAGTTATAAAAAGTGGTAAATGAAAAAAGTGACTTTCAATAAGTATTGTTTACAATCTATTTTGAATAAAAAAGTTTCTGCTTCTGTTTCTGTTATATCTGCTTAACTTGCAAATAAAATATATTATAATTTATAATATACACTCACGGACAAATTTAGAGGTACGCAAAAAAGTGTGTATAAAACATAACAACATAGATATTTGTGACAATTGTTTATTAATTTGTATTTTGCCTTTTATTCGTTAATTAAAAATTGCTAAAAGCAAATGATCAAAAGACAACAATTAAACAAATAATGAAAAAAAGCAAAATGTTACAGGAAAGAAACCTTTTTTTTAGTTTTTTCATATATACTTAGAAAAAGCTTTATGGTAGGCTATAATGATTACTTAGTGTTGCTCCTTCTAGCTCATCAAACTGCGTCTAGTCTCCTTGGCATACTCTTAATCAAATTATCAAAATATCTCGAGAGATTGCGTTCCATTTTAATTGTAATGCGTTTTTAAGTGATCCCAAATTAGCGGGGGCAGAATTTCTTTTTTTAATTTGTCTTCCTAGCTTATCCCATACATGCTCTAATAGGTTTAAATCGGGCGAGTGCGCTGGCTACTTCATAGCATTGATTTCAATGTCTTTAACAGCGGCAGTATGGAGGCGTGCAATAAGATGCATGAATACAAATTTATCTGCTATAAAATGGGAAAATGGTACTACAATTTATTCCAAAATCGCAGTCACATATTGTGCCACTGTTAGCGATCCCCTCCCCTGCCCATATCATAACTGACCCCTTTTCCACCTACCTTTTGAGCGTTTCCATAATTTAATCCTTCCACCATCCTTTAGGCAAAATCAAGACTCATCTGTGAATAGAACTTGACTCCAATATTCGTCATTCCAATTTTCGTGATTGTCAGAAAAATTAGGTCAAGCTACACGGTGGCATGTGGCAAGAAGAGGGGCATCTGGCAGGCAAGTGTGTATTTATTCCGGCCGATTTCAGTCTTTTTCTCACAGGTTTTTGTGCTTACTGTAATCTTTCAAACTTCTTGTAGCTTTGTTCTTTCCTCAGAAAAAGGTAAGGTCCTGTTTATAAGCACGCTGGTAACGATGAACCAGTCATTTCTGACCACAGTTTTCTGCGAGTCTCGTATATTATCTGGTCTGCTGACATCTCTTGGCAACTTGGTGTTCCACAGATTTTAATACTCGTAATGGTAAAATATACGCCACATGTTCATAGGTGTGCCTAGTTTCAATTAAAGGAACAGCCCTAGTAACTTGGGTGGCGTTTAGATCTGGCATTCTCAGTTTATTTGCAGTAACAATTCACACTTAACACAAAAAATATGGCAGTCTAGTCCAAAATGTAAGTAAAACCTAAATTTAGACTGAAATTCAAAATTTGGCAACATTTTTCACAGTATGAAAGAACGCAAACTATAGGTACATATAATAAAAATGTAAATTTCACATGTTAGTACATTTTAATTTTTGTAACAAAATTGATTGAGAATGACTAAAAATAAGTAATTGAATACATTTCTATCATTTTTTGGATTTGTCTGTCTGTCGTTCTGTCCGTCTGTCTGTCTGTTTGTTTGTTAACGTATTATTTATAAAGTGCTGATTTATATCAAAATAATCGTTATGAAAGTTGTGAAACGTATCTTTGTCTTTAATTTAGTCCTTGATTCATTAAAATCGGTTCATCCTATCTAAAGTTATGATTTATATTCTAAAGTATGGATACAAAGTATGGGTACGAATTTGTTTAATGTTGGCGTTGAGTGATCAAGGACATTTTTTATCATCATTAAATAATGTAAAATAGTGTTCTATAATGATATAACTGTATCTAAACGCAATAAACAAAAATAATAAAGAATAACGTAATAAATATTAATAAAAAATATATAAATCCTTAAATCTTAGTTAAACAAATACAATAGCTAACCAATGTCATCGATAGATGGTGTTGTGCAAATTAGTTATTAAATTTAGGAATGTGTGCTTATATTTTTTTATCCGCCGAGTAAGTACCTACAACATGGTAAATCTATTAACAATTTCTTTGAGTGCGGCAAGTATCATGTAGGCAGGTGTAGGATCATCCTATCTAAAGTTTTGATTTATATTCTAAAGTATGTATACGAAGTATGGGTACGAATTTGTTTAATGTTGGCGTTGAGTGATCAAGGACATTTTTTATCATCATTAAATAATGTAAAATAGTGTTCTATAATGATATAACTGTATCTAAACGCTAAACTAAATATTAATAAAAAATATATAAATCGTAAAATCTTAGTTAAAAAAATACAATAGTTAACCAATGTCATCGATAGATGGTGTTGTGCAAATTAGTTATTAAATTTAGGAAGGTGTGCTTATATTTTTTTTATCCGCCGAGTAAGTACCTACAATATGGTAAATCAAATATTGAAAGAGCTATTAACAATTTCTTTGGGTGCGGCAAGTATCGTAGAAGCTTGGCAGTAAACATATTATACTTCCTACTTTCCAACTTCTCTACTTTCCAAAAGTTTTAAAATTTATGTTGTCGTGAAATTGAAAAATTATGTTACCCGATTTTGAGTTTTTTTTTTTTGTATATTATTCCTACCCGTTCTTTTATAAATATCATACAATTTTTATTTTACTGTACTAATAAATTAAATATCATAATTTTATATAGTTAGATGGTGCTACAAGTATTTTAAGCACCATAAGGTTTAACTATAAATGAGATATGAAGGAATATATACATAATACATAATATGTAAATAAATACTACTCTGCTTGTTGCTTTCAACGCAATGGTTGTATTGGACCAGCAAGTCGCAGTTTCTTCCTTTTATCCAATAAACGTTACAGCATTTTAAAGTCCACTGCTGAACACGGGCCTCCCCACTGATTGCATTAAGAGAATAAAATTTTTATTTGCCGTAAAGTTAGTTTTGCTATTTAGCGAAAAAAGTCACTGTTTACTGTGTATCTACCATAATATACCTACCTAGTCTTTATATTCTGAGTCACAGATACCAGTGCATAAGCTCAACCTAAACAGCTTGAAGTAGAAATCTAAAATTTGGACCTTTTATGACGTGTGAATCCGCTATGAAATCGTTTTGGAAAATTCGATCCCTAAGAGGGTGAAATAAGGGTGTTAGAGTCTATTATTTTATTACAAAAATATTTTAGGGCGATTGACTCGATACACACTGAGAATACCGTAAAAAATAAATAAATACATATTTTGTGATTTCAGAATAACCCGGTACGGTAGATGGGGCAGGGGCAGAGGATATGCAATTTTGTATGGAAATAAAATAATTTGGTATTTCTTAAAACAACCTCCTACCGGGGGAGGGAGAAGGGGTAGTTAATGTGCAATTTGAAGGGAGAAAAAATATTAATGCTTTAAAGTAATTAAATAATAAAATTTGCCTTTTAAGATTTTAAAACAAGGGTTCCAATTTTGTATGAAAAACATTTATTGCTTGGTCCACTGGCTTCCCTCGAGGCTGCTGACCCCAAATTTTTAAATTTTACCATATATTTATTTCAAAATTAATGCTGCAATATTTTCGGCATAACGGAGGATCTTGCTAAGCCATTTAAGGTTATATTTTCCCTTAAGTACGCATCCACTAAGAAAGAAGTCTTAAAAATTAAATCCTTAGATGGTAAAATGAGGTTTTAAGAATGTTTTTAAGGGGTGATTTCGTATTGGTTTCATATTGGTGGTTGGAAGAATTATTAAATGATTATTGTAACTATAAAATTATTACGAATACTTTAGAATTAAAATAATGCAATTAGTTTTTTTTTCCTAATATCTCACCTCCTAAAGTGTTAAAACCAGAATACATGATTTGCGAGGGAAAAAATGGTTTTTAATTGCGTGGCGATGTGGAAATCCGTAAAACGAAATTATGATAATTATGAATAATTCTTATTATAGAACTTTACAAGAGTCTGCCCTTATTGATCATTATATTTTTTTTATATATTTCTAAACGTATGGTTCAAAAGTTAGAGGGGGGAGGACACATTGTTTTTTACTTTTGGAGCGATTATTTCCGAAAGTATTGACATTATCAAAAATGATTTGAGTAAACCCCTATTCATTTTTAATTATCTTTCTAACAATATATCACACGTTAGGGTTGAAATTAAAAAAATCACTTCCCACTTTACATATAGGGGGGCTACCCTAATAAAACATTTTTTTCCAATTTTTATTTTACCACTTTGTCGGCGTGATTGATACACATATTGGTACCATTTCACCAATTTCAGCTTTCTAGTGCTAACGGTCACAGAGATTAAGCGAGGACGGACAGACGGACAGACAGACATGGCGAAACTATAAGGGTTCCTAGTTGACTACGGAACCCTAAAAAAAGAGAGTTAGATGTCGTGTGTATGTCGGAGACCAAACGGAAAGGCAGTGGTACTGAAGAGCTCCCCGGCGGGACGTTAGCTATATGGTCCGGTGTCCCGGAAAGCGAGAACGCCTGCCAGGGAGTGGGGGTACTGTTGTCGTCCCGCTTGGTCGATCTTATGACTGAATATAAGGTTGTGAACTCAAGACTTCTCTGGGTTCGCTTTAAACTGGGACTGACGAAGTTATTCCTTTTGGCTGTTTATGCGCCGGTAGCTTCGTCGTCCCGGGCTGAGCTGGAGGAGTTTTGGGAAAATGTAAGAAGTTCTAGATTTGGTTAAGGGAAACGAAAGAACTGTTGTATGTGGTGATTTGAATTGATGGCTAGGTATCGCTCGACCAGGGTACGAGTCGGTGCGTGGAAAGTTTGGCGATAAAAAGGTTAATGATGCAGGCAAGCTTATACTGGCTGTATGCAAGGAAAAGGGTCTTCTTGGGACAAACACTATGTTTAATCACAGGAAAATCCATACGTAAATTTAAGACACTTGTACACTATAAAAAGAAAGAATGAGAGAAGAATGATTGATTTGTTCCTGGTGGATGACCGACTGCGAAAACAGGTGATGGATACACGAGTTTTCAGGGGTGCTGACCTGGGAATGGATCACTATCTAGTAATTACCAGATTTAGGGGTTTGTTCGTGGGTTGGCCCTACCGGACGGCAGTAACATAACCACATTCGGTCTGTCGCATCCGAAGCTGGAAGCTTCAGGAAGCGGATACTAAGGACAAATATCACACGAGGGTAGCCGAAAAGCTTGACACAATCGATGGCAGAAAAGAATGTGTGAAAATAACATGGCAGAACCTTAGGAATGGAATAGTAAGTGCAGCGGAAGAAGTATGTGGAACGACAAAAAGAGGTAGTAGTAAAAGAAGAGATGCATGGTGGAATGATGAAGTAAGAGAAGCTGTAAAGAAGAAGAATAAAGCATGGTTAGACTACTTGGCCTCTAGTAATGATAAGCATATGAGAGAGAAGATGAAAGAAAGATATAAGCTGCAGAAAATTCATGCGAAAACATTGATTGAGGAAGTACGTGAAAGGTGTAGAATAGAAGCGGACGAAAGGTTGTCGCACAACTTTAAGGAAAACTCCAAACCCTTCTGGAAAGAGGTTGGAAGGTCCCGGAGTGGTGCGACAGCCCTAAGAATGAACAAAGTGCTTTCGAAAACCAATGACGTCCTCTCAGAAAAATCGGACGTCATGCAGCGATGGAGTGAATTTTATAGAGAAATGTACGCGTGCCATGATCTTAGTGAAGGATCCGGGGGCGACACCATGACTGGCACGCCAGCGATCAGTTTGACCAGTTTAGCAAGTAAAGTTTACTCGAAGGTTTTGACACGTAGGATGCAAGAGAAATCGGAAAGATTCTTATGGGAGGTACAATGCGGATTTAGACCTGGAGAAGATGCACGGATCAAATGTTTTCTCTCCGTATGATCACGGAAAAGCTTCAAACTGTTAACCAGAGGATTTTCTGTGCTTTTGTGGATCTGGAGAAAGCATTTGATAAGGTTATAAAGAAGAAAATGTGGGAACTGTTGCCGGAATATGGTGTGGATGGTCGATTGTTAAGGGTTGTGCAGTCACTTTAAACTGTAAAGCCTATGTGTGGGTAGGGCATGACCTGTCACCCATGTTTAGCGTCCAAGCGGGCGTAAAACAGGGTTGTGTCATGTCTTCCTGGCTGTTCATACTGTATCTCGACAGCTGTTTACAGAAGCTGAAAAATAGCTGTTTGGGTGTGAAATTGGGTGGCTGATGATGCAGTGCTTATTGCACCATCAGAACTATAACTGCAGGCATTAATAACGTGTATGAAAGAGGAATGTGAAATTAAAGGTCTCCGTTTGAATGCTAATAAAACTAAGGTTCTGGTATTTGAAAAGGACGAAGAGAGAACGAAATGTGAAATATGGGTAAATCAGGAATGTCTAGAACAGGTAAATGAAATTGTATACTTGGGGAGTGCTTTCAGCCGGGATGGAAGATGTGATTTAGATGTGGAGGAATGTCAAGAGTACTCGGATACCTAGATGTGCATGTATGAAGAAGATAATGAACATGGAAGAAGCGAAAGAGGTATGTAAGGATCGTGACACTTGGCGATCCGTTCTCTCTGGCTACCCCGTTAGGGATTGTGCGTGAAGATAAGTAAGTAAATATGACACCTGTTACTTAGAAGTCAAAAAACTTTCCTAGGTTGAGTTTAGTTTTATTTTTCATTTGTTTGCAGGATGAGACAAAGTAGAGATACTTACGCAATTTCATTTATTTTGTTAGTGTAGCACCTTAGTTTTGGGTAGGCATTGGATTGTAATTTTAATTTGTATGTTCTTATTCAATAATATCAAAAATTAGTGAAAGTGCTTGCCTTTTTAGGGCAATATCTTATTTGTTGTATGGAAACCAAGTGTTGGCTAGAGAAATTCGGGAGCAAATTAGGGATTACGCTATTGCGGTAATTTTGTTTTTTATTTACAAAATAAAACACAAGCGTAAAGCTTGGCCTATTCATTTCTTGATTCGTATGTGAGTCCCTTTATTTCTTTGTTCATTTCTTTGATTGACAGACTATGAATTTCTGAACGTTTTTATTCAGATTGGATACAACCAGTGCGTGTTGCCAGTGATGACCTACGGAACTGAACGTGGTCCTTCACTGTTGGCCGTATGAGGACGCTCAAAGTCGCTCAGCGAGCTATGGAGAGGGATATGCTCGGAGTATCTCTGCATGATAAACTTAGAAATGAGGATATTCGCAGTAGAATCAGAGTGACCGACATAGCCCAACGGAGTAAGCTGAAGTGGCAATGAGCCGGTCATATAGCTCGAAGAACTGACAACCGTAGTGGAAAAAAGGTTCTCGAGTGGCAGCCTCGTACTGGTAGGTTAACTGTAGGTCGACCCCCCTCCCCCCACTAGATGGAGTGACGACCTGGTAAGACATGCAGGTAGACGATGGATGCAGGTGGCTCAGGACCGTGCTTTGTGGCATACCTTGGGGGAGGCTTATGTTCAGCAGTGGATTTGTGAAGGGCTGTTATGTTGATGATGATGAGTGTCTTTCTAAGTCTTCGCGACAGTTTAATTTACAAATTAATCATCACCAATTAGAAAAGCAAAAGTACTGATTCCACGCGAACGAAGTCGCGGGCACAGCTAGTTCTAAATAGAAACAAATGAAGTCAAAAAAAAACATTCCAAAACTTCCTTTTTTAACATCATTTACCAATATTTTTGGCCAGTACGCACGATAATTACAACAAGACAAATTAAACCTTTTATTGCGTTCTTCTAAACTTGTCCATGAGTATAGTTTAGTTAAAAATAAGTAGGATTCGTAACAGGTAACGTAGGTGAACGAGTAATCAAATAGACGAGGCGCACTTTGGCAGCCCTACGTCCCTATTATATTTTTTTATCTTTTGCAAGTACTTACTTAACCTTTTAGGATTGGGTATTTACTTAACGTTTTTTCGTTAAAAAAACTTCCTCGCGCACCTCTTTGTAACCTTGCGCCCCTACGCACGTGACTAGTTTGCCTTAAAGATGATCCGTCCCTGGTAACTAGAATCGAAACCTTTTTAATGGTAAAAACGCTTTTCTTTGCTTTAGTTCTCAGCAGTGACTAGACATCTACGTTTCGACTTTTACCTCGAGCATAGATATAGATGCCTATGAGTCACAGTGTCTGCTTACCATTGAGTGGGCGCTGTGTCCTCGTTTGAATAAAAGCAAGAATAATAAAATCCACTCAAACAAAGTAGCGAAGACAGCACAAGAATGAAACTAAATTACGCTTTATGTTCGCACACACCGGAGCTGTTTTCATAACGAAGCCACTAGCGTGCAGCGCACGTCTGGTGTCACCAGTAACCACAGCTTTCGATCGCTGCAGTTAGCAGTACATGTCAGCGGCCCGCCGTTTGTCCGCGTCTACTCGAATTATTTATGAAATGAACAAAAGCTGGACTAATTCATGAATCTCATTTTAAACTCCTTCTTTCTGTTTAAAATATATTTAATACTTCTGTGTGACTGCCTCGTTGTTCCAGTGGTCGAAGACGCGGTTGCTGATTACAAAGTAATATATCTAGTCCCGGGTCGGGCTAATATCAGTTATAGGGTTTTTCTGTCAAGAAATTCTCAGTAGCTTGGAGTCAGAAGTTGGCGGTGTTTCACCCCCGTGCCTCGAAAAGCACTTAAGCCCATAGGTCCTGCGCCTGATCTCTCACCGGTCGTGTCGGATTACCGTCCTATTGGACTACGAGAGTAAGGGAATAGGGAGTGCACCTACTCTAGCGAATACTCTCAGGCACTACAATGGTATCCTGCGCAGATGGCTGGTCTCCGTTGGGACTTGCCTCAGTGACCAAAATCGGTCTGGAGGACATCATTATTATTTTTATTAATCCTTCTGTATACAAATTTTCATGTAAGAAGATTATTAATTACAACGTGGTAGAGCCACGCTGCACAACGTATTGTGGCTGCAGCACAGATGGGTTTGTTCAACTGAGGAGAGACGACGCCGTCAAAGAGTACGAGCGTAAAAAAGCAGCATAATGCTAGTGTGTATCATATGGTGAGCGACTAGAACCGTGGACTCTTTTCGTTGGTAACACGACATTCTATTTTTGTCTTTAGGTGGTGATAAAGCATTTGTATTTTGATTTTAAATCGAATTGATGTAAGTTCCTATTGTCCACTTAGCACCAGGTAAACTATGTGTTTGTTTGTCAATTCAATTTTATATAAAAAACCAGCCATATTTAAAATATTGTTGTGTGAATAAGCCAACTAGCGCCATCTAGTGTCAGGAACGAGAGCGAGGGGAGCGTTGCAGTTTATGTCATCACAGATCTTTCGACCGACAGCGCCACCCGAAGAACTAGAAAATCTATACTCGAAGTCTCGGTACCTTCCGCGTGTTTACTTGAACATTCCGGATATTTTGCTAATTTAAATAAATAGGTGGCGCATGATGCGATCGAGTCAGAGTTGAACTCAGCGACACAAGCGAAGCTTCGGAGCGGAATTAAGTGAATTAGTGTGTTTAATTATTAGTGTTTTTAGTTTTAATTTGTGTAAAGTAAATTAAAGTGTTAATTTAGGTAATTTTATCGGCAATTTTTATTGTCACGAACCTCAAGCTCGTAACAATTGGTGTCAGAAGTGGGATAAAATAATGCCGATATTACCCAAGGAGGAAACGGAGGGTGTCCGTACCCGAAGTCAACGCCAGCAGGAGACGGACCAGAGGAGATTTGGTGGTGCAACGCCGCAGATGTCTGAGGGCCAGCCGCCGGCCACGGAAGACGGTCCGTCAGCAGCTTCTACGTCTGTGGCACCTGACTTAGGTGCTCTGATGGCCATGCTACAGGAGCAGCTGCAGCGCGGACGAGAGGAACAGGCCCGTCTGTTGAAAGAGCAGCAGGAGGAACAAGCTCGTCGACAGGAGGAACAGGTCCGTCGTTTGGAAGATCAACTGCGGGGCGGACAAGAGGAACAGGCCCGTCAGTTGAAAGAGCAGCAGGAGGAACAGGCCCGCCGACACGAGGAACAGGCCCGCCGACAGGAGGAACAGATGCTCCTCATGAAGGACCTTCACGCTACCTTCGGGAAGGAGATAAAGGAGGTGAAGGATAGGGTTGCTCACCATGACAACCGCCTGTCGGAAGCTGAAAACCGAATCGATAAAACTGAAACCCGAATCGACCAAGTAAACAATCGGGTTGACATCGTAATGGCTGACATGAAGAAATCACTGGACGAACTCAAACTTGGAGATGGAGCTACAGCTCCCGTAGTAGCTACAACACCTTCGCTACGTGGGTTCAAGGTGTCAACGTTCGACGGTACCTCTTCCTGGTCAGCCTACAAAATCCAGTTCGAGGCTGTTATGAAGGCGAACGGCTGGAATAAAAGTCAGGCCATGACTGCTCTCACACTAGGCCTGCGCGACCAGGCCTTAACAGTTCTGGAAGCTCTCGGTGAGGAAGTGACTTATGAGCAACTCCTTGAGGCATTGGAGGCGAGATATGGCGACGCTCACCTGGAACACGTCTTTCGTGCGCAGCTTAAAGATCGTGTGCATCGCATCCACGAAAACCTGCAGCAGTGGGCTCTAGAGGTGGAGAAGCTGGTGCGAAAAGCATACCGGTCTGTACCTGCGCTCATTGAAGGGAACCTGGTGCAGACATTCATCGACGGCATCCGCGACCTGGAAGTCAGAGCTGCTGTGAGGCTCGGGCACCACGAGACACTTAAGGACGCCTTGGCCCATGCACTGGAGGTAGAAGCCGTGCGGCAGGATCATCGTTCCCATCGCGTCAGGGAGGTTGCAGCCGCTACAGTTCGCGACCGCAACAAAGGATACAGCCCAAGGTGCTATTGATTATGGGGAAAAGGGCCATCTTCGATCCAGCTGCCCTAAGCGAACCCTAGAAAGGGAAGGTGAACGATCCCAGGTGGGTAGTGCGGCCAACAGCACCGCCCAGCAGCAGCAGGGAAACGAGTAAAAGCCAGAACTGCGGGGCGGGTGCTGGCTGATGTTAAAAGAGCCCCAAGGATCTCGATCTCACAAACCCATGATGGGAACAGTCTTATCATCAAGGGCGAGGTCAACGGAATGCCGTGTAAACTGACCATAGACACTGGAGCCTCTCGTACGGTTGTTAGTTCCCAACTTATAAGTCAGTTCCTTGGAGACTCCGCATACAACCGAGAACGCATTAATTTGGTAACAGCCACCGGTCAGCGTATACCCGTCCGTGGAGAGAAGGACATGGAGTTGAAGCTAGGCAACGTGATCTACCTGCATAATGTCATCGTGGCTGATATAATGGACGACTGCATCCTAGGCCTAGACTTTATGAGGAATAATTGTTGTGAGATCGACGTTAAGCAAGGTGTTTTGAAATGTGGACAGGAGGAACTTTTTATGGAAGGTGCGTTACCGGGGAACGTGTACAGCATTAAGAAGATTGTTCTTCCGCCGAGATCGGAAACGATTGTTCCGGTTAGTCTTCCCCGAAATGCTGGGCAAGCTCACCGGTGTGTACTTGTGGAAAGGGTAAACAATGACCTTCCATGGAAAGTAGCTCGAACCTTGGTCAGAACCACTGACATCTCAAGAATACGTGTGCTGAACCTTTGCGACCGGGAACAGATTATAGAAAAAGGCACACTGGTTGGCACTTGTGAGGAAGTGGATTGGTTACGTCGGTGCCAATATGTATCGTGTGGGGGTCCCCCAGCAAGGATTCAGGAACGAGAGTGACCACACTTTTGGAAGACTGTCGCAGTGTTCTCTCCCCGAACGAATTGGTCAAGGCGAAGAAGTTGTTACTCAAGTACGCCGATGTGTTCTCGTCAAACGATGCTGACATAGGAAAGACTGGCTTAGTTCAACACAAAATAAACACAGGAGAGGAATTGCCTATCCGTCAGCGGCCAAGAAGATTGCCAGTAGCACGTGAAAAGGAAGTGGAAACCATGATTGAGGGAATGGTGAAGGATGGTGTTATTGAACCTCCATCTAGTCCATGGTGTTCACCCGTGGTGCTGGTAAAGAAGAAGGATGGCAGCACGCGGTTCTGTGTTGATTACCGCCGTCTGAACGACGTTACAAAGAAGGACAGCTATCCCTTGCCAAGAATTGATGACACGCTGGACATGCTTACAGGAGTAAAATGGTTTATATTCTGGATCTAAAATGTGGCTACTGGCAAGTTGAAATTGACCCTAAGGACAAGGAGAAAACTGCGTTCCCGACGGGAAAGGGTCTGTGGCAATTCAAAGTAATGCCGTTTGGGTTGTGCAATGCTCCAGCAACGTTTGGAAGGCTGATGGAGCTTGTACTTACTGGGCTAATTGGCGATGCCTGTCTGGTCTACTTGGATGACATCATCATCGTGGGCCGTACGTTTGAGGAACACCTTCAAAACCTGGAACGCGTGCTTATGAAGATTCAGAGTGCCGACCTCAAGTTGAGCCCGAAGAAATGTTCACTATTCCAACGGCAAGTTAACTTTTTGGGGTTTGTGGTATCGGAAGAAGGTATCCGCACAGATCCAGAGAAAATCGCCGCTGTCAAGGACTGGCCGGTTCCAAAAGACAAGACGCAGGTTAGAGCATTTTTGGGTTTGTGCTCCTATTACCGGCGATTCGTGAAGAACTTTGCAGATATAGCCAAACCTCTGCACAAGCTAACCGAGGAGAAGCGACATTTCTGCTGGGATGAAAGTTGCAATATCGCATTCCAGGAGCTCAAGGACCGTCTGTGCAAAACACCTATTTTGGGATACCCTGATGCAAGCAAAGAATTTATAGTTGACACAGACGCAAGTGATATAGGATTTGGCGGTGTGCTGTCTCAACGGAGTGGTGACCAAGAGGTCGTGATAGCGTACTCCAGCAAGTCGTTGTCAAAACCGGAAAGGAACTATTGTGTCACAAGACGCGAATTGCGCGCTGTGGTAAAGTCGTTGCAGCATTTTAGCAAATATCTCCTGGGACGAAAGTTTCACTTACGAACTGACCATGCTGCACTAAAATGGCTATTGCAGTTTAAAAACCCAGAAGGACAAGTTGCGAGGTGGATTGAACTACTGCAGGAATACGACTTTGAGATCGAACATCGCAGCGGGAAATCTCATGGCAACGCAGATGCATTGTCAAGAAGACCTTGTCCTGAAGATTGCAAACATTGTACTAGGCAAGAGAGTAAGGAAGTGGTATCCGTGAGGATGTTCAGGGCAGACCACCTCAGCAACGAGTGGAAAGACAGCTTACTACATGCACAGCAGGAAGATCCAGACATCAAGCCGATTCTGGAATGGATAAAGGCCAGTGCTCCCAAGCCCAAGTGGAATGACGTCTCAGCGATAAGTTCGACCACTAAAAGCTATTGGGCCCAGTGGGACAGCTTGCTGCTTCAGGATGGAGTTCTGTGTCGTAAATGGGAAAACGTTCGGGGAGATAGCTGTCATTTGCAAATGGTTGTCCCTAAAGCTAAAGTACCGGATGTTCTACAGCTGTACCATAATGATTGTTCAGGAGGCCATCTGGGAGTTAAACGAACTCTACTGAAGATCCGAGAACGGTTTTACTGGGTCCACTGTCGAAACGATGTCGAGGACTGGTGTCGCAAATGTACAAGTTGTGCGGCTGTAAAGGGACCTCAGACTCGTAGTAGAGGTGCATTGAAGTTGTACAATGTTGGTGCACCATGGGAGAGAATAGCCATTGACGTGGCGGGGCCGTTTCCGGAGAGTGAAAGCGGTAACAAGTATTTCATGGTTGTGATGGATTACTTCACTAAGTGGCCAGAAGTCTTCGCCATTCCAAATCAAGAAGCTTCAACAGTTGCAGATAAACTGGTTCATGAAATCTTCTGTCGTTTTGGAGTACCCTTAGAGATTCACAGCGATCAAGGAAGGAATTTTGAGTCTCAAATATTCCAGGAAACTTGCCGAGTTATGGGTACTCGTAAAACAAGAACGACTTCTTATCACCCGCAATCTGATGGAATGGTGGAACGATTTAATCAGACATTGGAGAGGTACCTAGCAAAAGTTGTAGACAATCGGCAACGAGATTGGGACAAGCACATACAACCGTTTTTGTTGTCATATCGAAGTTCTGTTCACGAAAGTACAGCAGTGACACCAGCTTTCGCAAACTTTGGAAGAGAATTACGGCTGCCTGCGGACCTGATCACCGGTATACCACCTGATGCCCCACGCAGTATAACCGATTATGCAAATGACTTGCGGAACAAAATGAATGACATTTATGAGCACGTCAGACAATCGGGCCAGTAAATGTCTGAGGAAATGAAAACCCGGTACGACCGCAAAATGAACAATAAATGGTTCAACGAAGGTTCATTAGTGTGGTTGCACAATCCAGTCCGCAGCAAAGGGAAATCTCCTAAGCTTCAAGCTAAATGGGACGGCCCGTACCGGATTGTAACCAGGATCAACGATGTGACCTACCGGATACAGAAAGGCGCAAGAGGGACTCCTGAGATCGTCCATGTGGATCGCTTGGCACGTTATTATGGGACCGATAATGCTCGGGACGAGCATGTCTTAGGAGGGGGCAGTGTTGTGTGAATAAGCCAACTAGCGCCATCTAGTGTCAGGAACGAGAGCGAGGGGAGCGTTGCAGTTTATGTCATCACAGATCTTTCGACCGTTAGCGCCACCCGAAGAACTAGAAAATCTATACTCGAAGTCGCGGTACCTTGCGCGTGTTTACTTGAACATTCCGGATATTTTGCTAATTTAAATAAATAGGTGGCGCATGATGCGATCGAGTCAGAGTTGAACTCAGCGACACAAGCGAAGCTTCGGAGCGGAATTAAGTGAATTAGTGTGTTTTATTATTAGTGTTTTTAGTTTTAATTTGTGTAAAGTAAATTAAAGTGTTAATTTAGGTAATTTTATCGGCAATTTTTATTGTCACGAACCTCAAGCTCGTAACAATATATATACTTAGGTCATAAGTTTTGCCAAAAACTTTTTATAAAATAAATGATAAACTTTTTGAAAATTATATATGGAAGTTATATATGAAATGGAAGGTAGTTTAATTCAGAATACAATTTTAATAATATTTTTCAAAATACCCTCCACTATTTTGATCCAGTGAGCTTAAATCTGGACTAGAAGAGGGCCAGCCTTCATGTCCGATAAAGTCAATTCCATGGGCGGTCAACCAGTTTTGCGTGCGAAAGACACCTCACCACTACCTGAATATGAGACTCCAAGCCAAATCTGGAGTGACGAAGGATAATGTGCTCGTTGAACCCTCAAAATACGCGTGCTACACCTTATCATTTTGTTTATAATAACTTACTTCCATATTAAAAATGTTTTCATCCGAAAACAAAATTTCGCGGTATTTATTCCCGCGTACCGCCGTAACAAAGCGCGGAATCTATCCAGCCTAATTTTTTTCAAACGCTCGTTCAAAAAATACCGGGTCTTCTTACGATAAGCTCGTAGTTTTAGGTCTTCGTTGATCACTCTTTTGACCGTGGTTCTGCTTAGGCCCATCTGAAGAGCTAAGACTTTTTGTTTACGAACAGGATGTCGTTGGATTCGCACCTTCATTCCTTTGATGATCGCGGGTGGCTTGAATCTTCAGTGAATCGTTTGATAGTGCGATAAAAAAATCGCAGGGTTATTTTCAATTTTTGTAGAATATTGAAAATCTCTTTTGGCGCGTAACCACAACGGTGCAACGTGATCACAGCTACTCTATCTTCTTTGTTCGTCTACTCCATATTTAAAAATTAATAAAAATTAAAGTAATTTTTTTTTTCGGCAGGCGCAAACGTTACATTTTTAAAATTGGTGAAGTGCATCTAGCCAGTATTCAAAAATTTTAAATAATAAGGATTTGACAGAATTTATTACCAGACTAAGTATATTAAAACATGGTAATATATAAAAAATTTAATTTTTATATTATTTAATTTTTTCTATAAAAAATTAATATTTTTATAGAAAAATTATTAATTTGTTTATTCTAATTATATATTAAAATAAATAATTCTTTTTAAAAGGACTGGACACTAATATAAATCGTTGAATCCAACATCAGTACAGTAGGAAATGAACAAAAACACATGTAATCTGTGTAATGTTACATCGTAATATATTATAATATTTTGTGAGTGTCCGGGTAAGGAGTAAAAATGCGTGTATGTGTGTGTGTTATGTTCACACACTAGCGAACTCGTGACCTTGCGTTATACCGATAGGTAGCTTTGAGCATTGACGACATCGTGCAAATATGCGAATATATAGGTAAGCCATCATTTTCATAGTACCTAACAGTATCTAACACATGAATTTATCGTCATTATTTCATCCAGTAATAATCAACAAATAAATGTGGATAGTTATTCAACTTAGACTTGATGGTTTGGCAAAGGCAGTGTTGTATAATTTGAAGTTGTTATCAGTAAGACACAACTGTCATGATTTCTAAATGTATCATATTAATTTAAATATTCTTTTATATTAATGTATAATGATTTACTTATTTATCATTGTCTAAGTAAGCTTCAGTTAGTAGAAATACTGTTGTAGTCAATTAGTCAATTCACATAGTTGCACTATTGTAAGTTGGTAGCCGACTCCGGAAATGTGTTGTGATTGGTTTAAAAATAAAGACTAGCGAGAGAGGATAGTTGGTTGGAGGAGAAGTTTCGGGTAATGGCGGAAAGAGCTTGTTTGCAAAAAGTGTGGTCCTAGTTGACAATCTTTTGGAAAATATTGTTAATAATAGTAAGAGTATTATCGTGTTTATTGTTTAATATCAAGAATATAATTAACTAAGAACCAGGAGATTGTTTTATTTTATTACACAACCATCGTGTCAGTATCCTTCTGACGTCACCCACGGCACAATGTGGGGAAGTGGATGTTCTTACACCGCAACTACACGGTTAGTTATTGTGTTGATCCTTAGTACGTTCCAATACGAATTATTAATTGTACCTCCAAATTATTGTTTTATGCTTACTTATCGGTTGACAAGTAGAATACTCCTGAAGGCGTTAAGTCCGTCTTTGTACATTTTATGGCACAAAATTTAAATAAAAAAATAAAAATATAGAAGCACAATATCGCTACACAAATTCACGTGACGGTGACTTTACTTGTGTAATGAACTGTAATGAAGGACACCAGTGCGATTGTGTTACTCTGGTGGGAGTCGTTTGCCGGTGTTTACACTTAAAAATTGCATTATGTTTTCTCATGAGAATAATATTTTGTTAATATATGTAATGCTTTTGTAACCCTAAATAAATTAAAAAAGTCTTCGCCTTTTAATTGATACTGATTTTTTTCATTACAGCCCATCCATTCGCCATGTTTGCCACGTTTGATAGGCGGTTTGGCGACTTCATCTTTTTACTAGTAATGCATTTTTATTAGAAGGATGCTGCTGCCCGCTGCCTGTTTCAATTCACCTCGGTCGCCTCTCGCACCTAAGGAATGTTATGGGGTAGAGGATTATCTTACGCTAATATACTTACACAATACAACAAAACGAAACGTCAAACGTCAACACAAGTAAAATAGTATATTCCCCATTTTTATTAAAGTGAGGTAACACTCGAAATCGCAGTCACTTACGATAAGTTGCGACTACAGTCCACGGACACCTACAGCCAGTATAGTAACAACTTTGAGGACCAATATCCCTCTATAATCTTCAAATCGGACTTACATAGAAGTGCACGCACTGTTATTTGAAGAGTAGAGAAGAGAAATAGGTAACAGGTTGCCTACCTAACCAGATGAGGAGTGGTGACAACTAGAAAATAATATATAAACGTAACATATTTTTATAATTCCATGAGCAGTGTAGCCAAACGAGTTAATAATTTTTATTTTCTCAGTTGTAATAGCAGGGCAACGTTTACATTGTAAAAAATATGAAGTTAAATTGAATTGAAATGTTAACTAAATTAATATAACCGACTTTAGTTCAGTCACACTGGTCAGAAACGAGGTTTGTTATGTTTTATGTGATAGTCCAGTAAGTAAGTAAAAACGTGCGTCTGATAGCAGGGCACAGGCCACAGGTCATTCCTGAAAGGGGTTTCAGGTAAAATGTGCACGCCGCACTGCCTGGTGTGAGACATTCAATGCTCTACAAGTTTTAATTTTTTATAAGACGCCTTCTGGATGTTTTCTAACATCTAATTATATTGATTAAAACTAGGTACTTTAACGGCTTTTATCGCGTTTAATTTTACTTTTAATTATTTTTATTTTCCGACGTTTCGGTTGCTTTCCAGCACCCATGGTCACGGGGGACTGAGGTGACTGACTTCCCGATGTCATTGTTAAGCCCGGAGTACCTCCAGCTTTTTTTATTATTGTTTATGGTCCGATCTATGCAAAATGTACTGATTATGTCCTGAGGTCTTGCAGTGGTATGCTTGGGTTTAGTTTTAATTTTATTGATTATAGGGTCCCAAGCAGGTGGTGGTACCCAGCCTCCTTCTCTATTGAAATTAGGACGTTTTTTCAATTTCAATAGCCTCACGACTCAGCTACCGATTACTATCCTTGGTAGTAATCGGTGTTCTTTCGCGAGGAATTGTGGTCTATCAAATCTGATGTAATGGTTGGGGCCGTCTAGGATATGATCACAAACTACAGACTTCCCGGAACGTTGATGCTTCACATCAGCTATATGTTCTTTTACGCGGGTTCTAATTGATCTTTTTGTTTGTCCAATATAAGAGAGACCACATTCACAATCAAGCTTGTACACTTCTTGCATCTTGTAGTGGAATATGACACTTGACGGATGGTAGGAACTGACTAATCTTCTTCGGCTGCTTGTAGAATGTTCTAATAGAAGCTCGCTTCAATATGTAGCCAATCTTGTCAGTGACTCCTCTGACATATGACATTGCAGCAGGTACACGCTCGACTGTGACCGGCTTCACTCTGTCACTGTGACGTAGGCGCGGGACCCGAAGCTTGTTGTCGTGCAGAAGTCTTGGGAATTAAAAATAAAAATAATTAAAAGTAAAATTAAACGCGATAAAATCCGTAAAAGTAGTTTTAATCAACGTGTAGTGTTCGCGTAAATATAAGAAATCATTATCTAATTATATCTTAGTATGAATTTTATTTAATAAGTTTATCGTATATTATTTAGAGAGCACTGGATTTAAATACAATAGAAAAATAATATCTTACAATAATAGTAAAAAAACGCTTTTTTATATAATTAATTTGTCACGGCTTTAATACGTTTTATCGATAGTAGTTGATAAAAAGTTCGTGTTAGTCACCGCCGACCTTGCCGCGGTACAGTACACACAAACCATCTCTCGGAGACACTGAAATGTAATTTACAATTATATTCTTCTGTCGTTTTTATATCTTGGGATGTGACTGTGTTAAAGATGAAAAAAATAATTGACGTGAAAATAAGATTATGTGCATTACTTATGTTCATGTTATGTATGCATTACCTAGTTTGGAAGAGCACCTCCCTCCCTGCCACTACCGCATTCACAACCGCTGCCAAACTGTGGTAATTATAATCGGCTAAGTAACGTCTGACTCTATTAATCAGTTTATAACTTACGATATCCTAAACCTGTTCAGTCTTACATTTATTTGTTAACAAAAGTGTGATCTTCACTAAATACAATCTCATTTTTATATAAAAATTTGCATTTCCTTCCGAATCCAACGCAAATCAATTACAATACTAAAGTAAAGCCACGGGCTACAGTTTAGGTATAAGTAAAGCTCATATTATATTTTATAGGATAAGGGTGACAAAGGAGCATGATTCCGTGGCTCATAGACAAAATTATGTCTATCGTCGTCTCAGAATAGAAATGCAGATGTTGTGTTGTCACTCCTGATGACAAAGTTGGAATACCTCAGTATCAAATTAAAAAGCTTTCCGTTACCCGTTTCTGATTTAAGATACCCGTACCGTACCGTAGACGTCTATGAGCCGCAGTATTCTTAACATCGGGTGGACTATGTGCTTGCTTATCACTCTTAGTCTATAAAAAAAAATACCCTCTTACATCAACTAGCGACTGCGATATACACTCGTATACTCGTATAATCGGTAGCGTTGAACGAAAAACAACAAAAAAAACATTACTACACAGATGTTACAAGCCACGGTTCCATGTGTACTGATCATGGGTTATTAGCATCTATAGTTCGTATTTTTTCTTATTGTGTACAAGGTAACCAAGGTTGCAGTTAACCTCATTACGCAAGTCCATTCCAACGTAGGTTTGCCTCGTAAACTGTCATAATGCATGATTTCAAATCATCTGCATGTTTTTTCTCATGTTTTTCACGAAGCCGTTAATATATATGTTTGAGTTTTATATCACTTACGTTAAAACAGAAGGTTGCGAATCAAGATCCATATTTACTTATTTTAAAGACTCTTCTTCCTTTATTTTATTTTTTATTTTTTTTTATAGGAAAAGGGTGACAAGCGAGCACACAGTCCACCTGATGGTAAGTGATTGCTGTGGCCCATAGACAGTTACATCTGTCCTCGTTTGCGAATCGAAATGCAGATGCGTTGTCAGCCTTGAGGACTAAGATAGAATGCCTCTTTTCCAGTAAAAAGGGTATCCGGTTCTCTACACTGACCATACGAAACACAGCATCATTAAGCTGCTATTTGACGCTGGTATTCTGTGAGAGCGTGGTCCTTTCCCGGTCGAGCCGACCCATTCATGCTACAACTATACAATTAATACGAAAACGCATATAAATAAAGTTTTCACAAGATGGTATTAGCTGCGAGAAGTAGGATGGTCCAATGAATCTATGGAAGGACAGGATGCTCCATGCTCCATTGCGACTCGGAAATAGCGACAGGAGCCTAATGGCAGGGTGCGGTAACCGCGAGCTCAAAAGATTGTGGGTTCGAATCCGTCCTTCGATTAGTGTAGTGAACCACCCCTAATCATATCATCAAGCATTTTAAGCTTAACAGGAGTGGTTAAAGGGAATATAAGCGGTGTTAACAGCATTACTAGTATTTTTAACTTTAAAAAAAAGTTAAGCTGACCGTAGGTGATTGTGCAATGGACTCGAAACCGATAAACCGCTATTTGCAATATAATACGAATTTTTCACGGACGGACGCTTCGTTATGCAAGAGACTTCTTGCAGGTAGTACGTAAAAAGTATTTTTTTGTAAAAATAATTATAGACAATTACATAAGCCATTTTTTTATAAAATGAAAGTGAGAAACGTAGAAGTCCTCTTGATGGTATGTGGCTGCGGCAACCTGTACACATCTATCAATTTCAATCAAATAAGGCTTTTAATAAAGAATATGGGTTGACCTACCTATCCTTGATTAAAAATCAAAATGCGGATGAGTTGTTACCGCTGAGGATAATATTTATTCTTTTGGTGAAGTTCACAATGGAGTGTCTCGCAGCATGTAACCACTTTAGTACGGAACCCAGCAGTTCAGAATTTTTTTTTTATATGAATCGAAGTTACAAATTAACTTTGGAGACGTGGTTTATTTCCCTATTTCTTTTCCTCCAAAAACATGTTGACATTTGACGATCGGAATTTTAGTTTCTTATGTCGAAAAATAAAGTTTTCATTTTAATTTTTAGTTCATTTCATTTCATTTGACCTACAGTCCACCTGTTATTATGTGATTACTGCGGACCATGTACATTTTTACGTGGTAGAGCCATGCTGCAGCTATATTAATTGTATAGTTGTAGCACGAATGGGTCGGCTCAACCGGGGAAGGACCACGCTCTCACAGAATACCAGCGTCAAATAGCAGCTTAATGCTGCTGTGTTTCGTATGGTGAGTGTAGAGAACCGGAGACCCTTTTTACTGGAAAAGAGGCATTCCATCTTAGTCCTCAAGGCTGACAACGCATCTACATTTTGATTCGCAAACGAGGATAGATGTAGATGTCTATGGGCCACAGCAACCACTTACCATCAGGTGGACTGTGTGCCCGCTTGTCACCCTTTTCCTATTAAAAAAAACACTCGTAACCAACTTAACAAATAAATACTATTTTGCGGCACAAATTGGTAACAGGACCACTTTGTACCCAGCTCTAATTTTGTATCTTTTTATCGTTTTGAAATCACAAGTCCAAAGGTTATGACGGACGCCTACTGGGTAAAACCTCACTGTGGTCGCCATCAGCGTATATAAGGATTCCGATTCTCCGTTCGGAACGCAACCGGGACCCCTCTATCGCTTTGCTTTATTTAGGCACGTCTCACGTTTGGAATATATACTTATGTATTAAATGGATTAGTGTTCATTGTTTTTTTCACCGCCTATATAAACGTACACTAAGTACACAGAGAATTAGTCGGCGCGACCTTCCCCAGCCCACGCCAGGTAACGCACGAGTGTAGGTACATCGCGAAGTGACTGACAAAGTCATCAGTTTGTTGCATAATTACGTGTGCTTGGTATTTTAATTCACTTGTGTCGTTGTGTGTTTGTGTATAGCTTTGTACAATCATGTTTTCATTAACGCTTTTAAATCTTTTAGTTTTTTAAAGGTAAACTATAATGAGAATATGGACTAAGTATTGTCATATTTTCACATGATCTTGGATCAATCAATTGGTTTCCTGTTCAAATATTAGTATATAAAATAAAACATCCTTGGAGTTGCAATTGTAATCCGAGATAAATCCTGTTCGGCTACAGGATAGTAAACAGTGATAAATGAATCTTATAGGCCATAATTATTTGTAATCAACTCAAACTAAGAAAGCTGGAAATACAGGGATATGTCTTCAGGTGCATTCATTGTGCTTGATTTCTTTTTCTGTCTGTGTTTTCTAATTTCAACATCATAATTAATAACACAGAGTTGGACGACGCTTCACTAGATAGAGTAGACAACTTTTGAGTCATGCAAAACGATAGATGTTGAGGGTATGGGTTTGCGATCGCAAGAACCAATGGCTTACCCAGAACTGTTCAGCTAGTACTAGTGATGGAATGTTCGTTTATCGAATAAGGGTGACAAACGAGTAGATAAACCGTCTCATGATTAGTCGATGTGGCCAATCAAACTGCTGATAAGTAGCCACCCCTGAAAACTATGATGAAAGGCCTTCTTACTAGTAAGAAGGATGTCCGGTTCTCTACACTCACCATACAAAACACAGATGCATGTCATTTCACGCTGGTATTCTGTGACAGCGTGATCCTTCCCCGGTTGAGCCAACCCATTCATGCTACAAACACCTTGACTACATACAATTTTTTCCTTCACCGTCTAGTATACGGAGTAGTACTTAAAATTAGTAGTGATATCAGCTTATGCGCTCGAGTGAGTCACACGCTCGCCGAGTTTTTTTCCAAATAACATAGATATAGACCTAGACGTAGATTACTTGCTGCCATGGAAATAAATTCAGCTATTCAGTGGAGCGAGTTGCTCGCCTTGCCTTATTTTCATTGTTCAATACCTGTTACCTTGTTAGTCTGCGCCAATACTTTCGACACATAAATATTTAAGTAAATATGTTATTATGATTTAATACCTAGAAGTTTAAACTTATATATATAACAGTATTATATAATGTAAATAATATATCAGATATAGTTTAGTGACTCATATTTATTTACGATTTTAATCAGTAATAAAATTATTCATGTACATTTATTTATTTAATAATTGTATAACATGCGATATTGTAACTATACATTTATAACAACACAGTACAAACATACACATTTACCTTGTCAGTACGGAAAAGAAGGAAGCAAACGTTCATTGTTTTTTTGTTCTGAGTACTCATTGACGTTAAAATAAGCATTATGTATTAAGAAATAATTCTCTATCAACATAATATATCATTATTTCTGTGGCGATACTGAACTATTCTCTCTTCTTCATATTTGCGTTGGTTACAGCAAGTGCAACATTAGTGCAATAAATTAATAAATCCACTTTTTAAATTAAAAAATTTATTTTAGTTAAAGTTCGTCCTTTTTGTTTATTTTATTAATTAAAACCTTATGTATTTTTCTATTGAATAAGAGTGACAATCTACAACACAGTCCACCTGATGGTAAGTGGTTGCTTACGCCCATAGACGTTTACGAGTAAGTCTATCCTCGATTAAGGATCAAGATGCAAATGCTTTGTCACTACTTAGGACTATATGTAGGACGGTTATCTACACTCACTATACAAACACACAGCAACATTAAGCTGTTATTTCACGCTAGTATTCTCACGTTTCTAGTTTTTTTTTTTATATAGGACAGGATGACAAACGAGCACACAGTCCACCTGATGGTAAGTGGCTGCTGTGGCCATAGACATATACATCTATCCTCGATTATGAATTTAAAATGTAGATGCGTTGTCACCCGTGAGGACTTAGATGGAATGCCTCGTTCCCAGTAAAAAGAATCTCCGGTTTTCTACACCCACCATACGAAACACAGCAGCATTAAGCTACTATTTTACGGTACTATTTTAAGGTATTCTGTGAGAGCTTGTTACTTTCCCGGTGGAGGCGACCCATTCGTGCCACAACTATTCCACTACTATAAATGCAACACGGCTCTACCACGTATAGAAATTTTTATTTTAGTTAAATAATCTAAACGTTTTAAACTAATTTATTTTTAAATAATTGATTTTTTACGATACAAAACCAGTGTTTGACTATTATTCCACCTGATGTAAGTGGTGATGCAGCCGAAGATGGTTTGCTCTGAAGACACCCACATTGGAATCAGATTGAAACACAGATGCTGGCAACTTTTCCACTCCTTTGCTGTACGCATGACGAACGATGAAGCAAACTAATTGGTTCAAATGTCCGACAACGGCGGGATCTGGTTGCACTCTGTCTGAGCATCTGATTGTCCGATGGTAGAAGGGGGAGGCAGGAATTGAGTTATGCAATTCCTGCGCACACTCTCCGAATTGTACAGGATGTAGAAAACCGAAAAGCTGGCAACTTTGTGCCTGCGTTTGAGACTGGAGAGATTGGTTTTAAATATTATTCGTACTAAAATGTAGCTATATTATGGGTGTGACACGAATGGACTGATGGTGAGTTTATAAGAACCGGAGACCCATTTTTACTGGAAATGAGGCATTCCATCTTAGTACAACTTATATCAATAAACATAATTTAGGTAACGTTATACTATCGCGGTCACCTCGATTTTTGGCTATGCGTTATTAAAATCTTCATTATTACGGCGGATTTAAGACAAAAATTACAAGAATAAAAAAAATGAAAACCTGTATTGATGTTCATGAAAATTCACTTATTCACATATAATTGTTGATAACTTTTTAAAAATAATCAAATGAAATTGTTATATTTTTTTCATAATCTACACAAAAAAACGAACATTTAAAAAAAATTAAAAATTTTTGTTAATTCACGTTTTATTTTGGTTTTTATTGAGTAAGATCAAGCGATGCGAGCTCGGGACTAAGGGCATCCCGACTCGGAAAAAATTAAAAAATGTTTGTTTATTAATTTTTAATTTGGTTTTTATTGAGTGTAGGATCGAGTGATGCGAGCTCGGGACTTATGACATCCCGACTCGAACAGGTTAGGTGAGATGGAGATGGCGGGACGAGTGAGCGAGCGAAGCGAGCGAATAGACGGTATTGGATAGATAATACGGGAGAGAGTTGGAGGAGGGAAGCATCCGTAGCGCAGTCGAAGAAAGCCCGGTCGAGGGGCTCCTATTTCTGAGTGGCTTATAAAAAAATAACCACGAAGGAGATGGCGGAGTCGAGTGAGCGAGCGAATAGACCTTCTAACCTAACTCCTCCGAGTCGGGATGCCCTAAGTCCCGAGGTCGCTTCGTTCGATCTTACACTCAATGAAACACCAAAATATTAACTTTTATAATTATTTCGATTTTCTAGACCGTTTATGATAACATTTAATGTCAGAAAACCATAATATAAAAACTTCAAGTGAGATAAAAAATTAATAAACAAACATTTTTCAATGTTTCTTTAAAAAATATATATTATTATATTCTTAATAAAAATATAGAAACTTGGTTTAATGCTTTGCAAAAAAGTTATGAACGATTATATTCGTAAAAGTGCTTTTATGACTATATTTAAAGTCACAAAACTATATGACATCTTGAGGTGAGATATTTTCCATATTTTTCCATAAATCCGCCATAAAGACGAAGATTTAAAAAAATATCATCGAAATCGGATGATTTTTCGATTTTCTAGAGCCAAAAAACGAGGTAACAGCGATAATGTAAAATTACCATAATTTATTTTTTCTTTATTTTATAATGTTATATTCGGATACCATCAATTCTACGTATTAAATAAATGTATACTCCAGCAACTTTTGTACAGTTTTATAAAATAAAATAAAAATTCCGTTAGTAGTACATAAAATAAAGAGAATATCTTTATAACGTTTTAAAATTATTAACATTGACCCTTTTACATAATTACGTTCGCGGCTCCACACCGTAGCGTGTCTGTGCGGATGAACGCAGCCTACCGCTTGTGCATAGTGAACCTTTATCTGATGGCGTGATTTTAACATCCCGTGTAACAAGAAAAACTTTGCGGGTAACAATAATAAACTAAATTTGGCGTTGTGTTAGCCAATGAGTTAACTTTGGTCTCTAAAGTTGTACAGCGTGTGTGAGGATAATATGGTCACCTGGTTAATACGGTCATTTTACAGTTCGAAAACTACTACATTGTTTGTATGGCTTATAGATGGATCCGTGATACGACAGTTCTTCATCAGTCAGTTAAATAATATAAGGTTAAGAGGGTGCTGCTTTATCGACGATATTTTTGTTGAATTGACATATTCTGTGGCAACCCTGGTGATAGGTCCCTATCCCTTATCCTATAAAAAAGTTAAGTTGTAAAAGTAATTGGCCTAGAAAAATTTAATTATTTAAATATTGTAAATTCATAATATCCACCTCAATTTTACGTTATAGTTAATAATTACCGCCGCTTTGTATCGAATATTAAGAAAGTTGGTATGGTACATATATATTAACATTTTTTGTGTTAGAACAAAAAAGTGACGGGTAACGAACATTGTTTAGAATCATTGTAATTCCTATTTCTTATCATTACTTTTATATAAAAGATCTCTCACTATCATAGTCCAACAGGACATCTAACCAAAACGACCGGAGAGAAATCAAGCGCAGGACCTTTAGGAGGCTTTAAGTGCTTTCCAAGCCATGGATTTGAAGCACCGCCAACTTCCTGACTCCGCGCTGAGAATTGCTTAACAGGTAAACCCAATCACTAATTTTGGCCCGACCTGAGATTCTAATCCGGAACCTCATGATTAACAATCGCGATTGCGACTACTAAACCAATGAGCCAGTCAAATACCAAAATTATACTTTCGAAAGCAAAATACCAAATTGGAGCTTTCTTAATAGACTACATGGGGCCGTCGCTAGTAGTGTTACCAAATCCGAAAACGAGCTTTCCTGGCAAAATCATTGACTTTTCAGTAAATTTCAATAATTTAATATCTAATTACTAAAAACTCAGGCATGGGCTTGACATATACGCAATATCCAGCAATAAAAAATACGAACCAGATTATCGACTTAATTATTGAGATTCGATTCATTTATAATTATTTTTTGCGATTAAACTGTTAGATAAATATTTAAATGAGTGTCTGAGAGATGATTACATATTCATGCCATTTATTGTACAGACTATCGGTCCGTGGGGTCCACGTTGTTCAAAGGCTTATTATAGCTATACCCCGGGGAGTAGGGCTGTATGATAATTTGAGTTTTTAATTATAGTTTATTTTAATATTGTGTATATTTCTTGTAATATGTATATCTTATATTTTTCTATTTCTATTTAAACATTTCTGAGATTTTTAAATACCCTGTTTCTCTGGCAGATGATTAAACTTACGGACATGTCACGAAAATTCCTGTCATCTGGTAACCCTAGTCGCGAGTAACGAGTCGTTTGCGTGACGCAATGCGACGGGTTTTTCGGACCTCGTAGAATTCCAGTCGAATACCTTCGCATACATAACGTAACGTTGGGTACGCTACGTTACTTTACATATTTCTTGAAGATCCACTGTTTTGATTAATTAATACGAAACTACATCCAAAACATTCTCAGTGATGATAGGCTTGTGTTTAACTAAATTACATGAAATTAAATAAAACCAATTTTTCGGTTTTTAGCGCATTTTCGCACGCATTCAAAATTTCAGGTAAAAGTCACGAGGTTTCGTGCGCATTTCTTTTTGACAAATTCGAACCTGGGATACTCTTTAGAATAATGACAAATGAGCACACAGTTCACATGATGGTAAGTGGACACATTAGCCCATAGAGATCTACATTTTTTCTTCAATCAAGAATCAAAATGTTAAATGCTACTGTGTTTCTTATGGTGATTGTAAAAAACCGGAGACTCTTTTTACTGTCAACGAGGCATTCTGTCTTAGTTCTCAGGCGTGACACACATCCATTCTTATAGATTAAGAATCAAAATGGATGTGTGTCACCCCTGAAAACTAATATGATATATAGGATAGATGTAAAAGTCTATGTGCCACAGCATGGTATGGTAAGTGGTACTGGTCGTAGCGCCAACAACGTGCGACTTGAACCACTTCTGGTCAGTAAATATGAATACACATGTGAAATTGTGGAAGAAATGATAAGTGGCGAGCCCGTACAAAGCTTACACAGCCTACACAAACCCAATAACCCTAGTCTAACTATGAAGTAACAATTGGAATATTCTTTATATCCACACTATCTATTTGCCCCGGTTTCACACAGGTGATGTTTGGATTTCGACAACAGCATCACCTACGCCACTCAAACCTATATATAAAACCTTTCATCAAAATCGATCCAGACATTTCCGAGTTTTTGCGAAGCTGTCGGACAGCAATTGATTTTTATATATCCCAGATAATCATATTTTTCTCATTTTAAGTGGTGATGAAGCCCTTGATGGTGTTGCACTGTCTGACCGGAACAAAAGCATATTCACTTTTACCTTCAGAACTCCCAGATCGTATTTCGACGAAAAGACAGATGCCGGCAAATTATTCCTCTCGTTATCTTATCTTTGTAACCTATTAGTTCCAACCAACCAGTTGACGTCTCTGTGGCGCAGTGGCATAGCAATGAGTTCCAGCGCTGAGGGACACGGGTTCGAATCCCGTACGGAACAAGTATTTGTATGGCCTACAAATAATTGTTCTAGGCTTGGATGTTTGTCCTTGCAGAATTTACGTATGTATGTGTAACCTGCCCCCACGAAACAGGAAAAAATCCTAGCGTTGAGGTAAGGTTTTTTTTAGAAAAAAAAAACCATAACTTAGGTGGTATTACGACTCTTTTTTCTTCCTGTCTGCCCAGGAATTCGTCTAGGTAGTTACAACCCTATTACCTTTTTTTTTTTGCGCCCGAAGCAAATATGGGCAACCCTCCGAAAAACGGGGGAGGGAGGTGGGGAATGCTCATAGCATACCACGCAACCGGCTGCGTGGTTATGTGGAGACTTTTACCCACTAAACCCCACCTTTTAGGGACTGGCTTAACGGTCTAACTAGAGATCTCTAAGCCGTATACGAACGCGACCCTCCTTGGCAGAAATGAGGGCGCAAGCGCCGAAAAGCCGCTTAGACGAGTGCCTAACTAAGACAGAGGATGTGTTATGTAGGCTCGGCCTGAGCCGCCAGGAGGCAGTTCAGGTCAGCCGAAAGCTTGTTAGGGGGGGGGGGGTCCGAGAGAGAGTTTCTCGGTCTGTGCACACTATAGCGAGTGTGGATAGGAGCTGCATAGGCAGCTGTCTCACGAATGAGATGATTGGGTGGGACTCTGAGGCTTTGACAAATCTCTCAGAGAGTGATTTAAGGAACTGCTGGATTGTTGGGAGCTCTAAGTCTCGGTGTAGGTCGGCATTACGGACATAATAGGGCGAGTTAGTGGCCCTAAGATGTTTGAAGTTCATTTATAGCTTTTGGCTTAGCATGTGCGAAAATGGGGGCCGCGTAGGTCACGACAGGTCGTATGCTGACCTTATATAGGGTTCGCTTGTTGCGGAGGGACATTTTACTGTCTCTGCCCAACATGCTGTTGAGCCTACCCATGTAAAATCGTGCGGTGCGAGTAGACCTTCTTGATATGGGGTTCGAAAGTGAGCCTTGCATCAAGGGTGACGCCTAAATATTTGGCTGTAGTTTTCCATGGGACAGGGGTTCCTAACATCCTGATTGGCGGAGTGGTGGTGAGACGACGTCGTTTATATTCGAAGCAAACGGCGGAGCTCTTCTCCGGGTTTACGTCGATACGCCATTTTTGGAACCAAGCTCCTAAGTCGCTTACTGACTTTTGAATCTTGTTCCGAATCTGTGGCAGTGAGTTGCCTTTAGAGTAAAGGGCTGTGTCATCTGCGAAGAGGGCTGGTTTAACACCGTTCGACGGGATAGGGATATCGTCGGTGAATAGTATATATAGGAGGGGGGCAAGCACAGAGCCTTGAGGGACACCGGCTTTGATTTGACGAGTAGAGGATAGCGTGCCTTCGTGTCTAAAGCGAAAGGTACTATCCTTCAGATAGGAGGCTACAAGGCGAACGAGACGGTCTGGGAGGCCTAAGTAGTACAATTTGTAGATAAGGCTCTCGTGCCAGACTCAGTCGAATACCTTGGCAATGTCGAAGAAGACCGCGATGGTTTTTTGACGACGAGCTATTACCCATTCTTAGTCTGAAGTGCGTAGCGAGCCAGCATATTACTGGCTGTGAGGCATCTAAGTACTCAAAGTCTATAGCTTTCCTTGCATAAAGTTAGCTGCAGGTGTCCATGGACAGCTGTGGCCACTTACCGTCAGGTGGACTGTAAGTTCGTTGGTCACGTCAGTTTCATAAACAAAGGATTCAGCATTATACAATTTAATACAAATTGTAATGTATCGAATATGCACGAAACAGCGCGTGAGTTGCGCTCACTCTGCGGAACGTTGCACGCGCGTCGATCATAATTGCCTCATGTCGTTGTTCTTTGAGTGATTAAACATTTTTAACATCTTGCATATCAGTACTTTAAATCTCGTACAATTGTTGGCTTAGGAGAATCGAGATTACTGTAATCAATTATTTCAATGCCGCTTAAACAACTATATTTGACAGAAATCATCATCATCTATACACCCATACGTATAATAAAATTGTGTACGTCTATAATTTTGATATAACTGCCTATTATCGGGCTAAAAGGTTTATTTGCACGTGACTGAGACACGCATAATGTTTTTTTTTTAATTTTGCTTGCTGTCTATCTGTCTGGCTGAACCGATTGCATTGTAACTTCACTAACAAATGGAGAGCAACATCAGGAGTGATCCAGCCTATACTTTATCTGAAAAACTAAGATTCATTTTAACAAATCGAAAAGTTTTTCAAGTAAAACAGTCTGATGTAGCATTTAACGCGGGTTGCTAGTCTTGAATAAAACGAACTTTACGGATTTTCACGGAGCATATTTTATGCAACTGCGTCTTCTTAATAACGTTTAAAAATTAAATGCTGCGGTTGCAAACCCGCTGGTAAAGCGTGGCAAAGCGTGGCAGTTTTTTTATATAGAAGAGGGGGCAACGAGCATGTGGCTCACCTGACGTTAAGTGACTACCGCCGCCCATAATCAACCGCAACACCAGGGGAATTGCAGGTGCGTTGCCAGCCCTTTAGAAAGGAGTAAGCTCTTTTCTTGAAGGTCCCCAGGTCGTATCGGTCTGGAAAAATCGCCGGTGGTAAATTATTCCACAGAGAGGTTGTACGCGGAAGAAAACTCCTTTTGAAATGTACAGTGGTGGACCGCCAAGCATCCAGATAGTGTGGATGGTATCGGGACGTTTGCCACGTAGTGCGTTCACGAAACTTGGCGGCTGGGATTAATCCAAACAATTCCTCAGAGCACTCTCCATGGTATATGCGAAAGAAAATGCAAAGGGATGCAACATCTCTTCGCACTGCCAGTGAATCGAGCCGATCAGAAAGCACTCGGTCGTCGACGATTCGAGCCACTCTGTGCTGGATGCGGTCAAGTGGAAGGAGCTGATACCCCAGTATCAGCTCCTTCCACTTGACCGCACCGCGGGGAGCCTCAGCCCAGAGATGGGAACAGTATTCCACGGTCGGCCGAACCTGCGCCTTATAAAGTTGCAGGCGGTGTGCCGGCATGAAATACTGTCCCGCTCTGCTGAGCACGCCAAGCTTTTTAGAGGCCGGTTTGGCTTTCCCTTCCAAGTGACCACGAAACTGCACGTCACTCGATATGTCGACGCCGAGGATTCCGATACAGGCTGAGGCAACAAGGGGAGTGCCTTGAAACTGAGGGGATACGACAAAGGGGTTCTTTTTAGCAGTTAACGCGCAAACTTGTGTCTTCTGGGGGTTAAATTGGACTAGATTTAGTCGCCCTCAATCCGGGACTCTGTCCAGCAGAGACTCGACTTCAGACACAAGTTTGTACCGGCACTCAGAAACGTTTTACCGAGAAATATTGGCTCGGCCGGTGTAAAGAGCATCGCCAGTGCTGTCATCTGCGTAGCAATGAATGTTACGGGTTTGCAACATATCATTGATATGCAGAAGAAACAGCGTTGGCGATAGCACGCAGCACTGTGGAACACCAGCATTAATAGGCTTGCAATCGGAGCTTGCACCGTCTACAACGACCTTGATGCTCCGATCTGCAAGAAAGCTGGTGATCCAATCGCACAATTTCTCGGGAAGCCCATAGGAAGGGAGCTTCGTAAGAAGCGCTTTGTGCCAAACCCGATCGAAGGTCTTCGCAATGGCCAAACTAACGGCCAATGCATCCCGCTTGGACTCTACTGCCTCCGCCCATCCGTGAGTTAGGTAGACCAGAAGATCACCAGCTGACCGACCACGGCGAAAACCGTATTGGCGGTCACTAATCAGCTGGTGATCCTCAAGGTACCCCATGAGCTGGCCAGTTTACAATGGACTCCATTGTTTTGGAGAACAAGGAGGTGATGGCGATAGGCCGGTAGTTGGACGGGTCTGAGCGGTCGCCTTTTTTAGGGATCGGGTGGACGAAAGCCGTCTTCCATGATTTTGGGACTACGCCTAGGGAGTAGGAGTACCGGAAAAGACGAGTTAAAACCGGTGCCAACTCTGGAGCACACGTCCTCAGCACAATTGTGGGGATTCCGTCAGGCCCACTCGACTTGTGGATGTCCAGGGAGAGGAGTGCTTTGCGAACCGAGCGCTGAGTGAACTGCACTTCCGGCATGGAGCACTCACACCGCGAGGTGGTTGGCGGCGTACTCCCCCCGTCATCGAGAGTCGAGTTAGACGCAAAGAAAGAGCCTAGAAGATCGGCTTTCTCCTTTGCGGTATGGGCCAGTGAGTCGTCCTCCCTGTGCAGAGATGGAAGAGATAATGTTATAGCAAATATCCTCCCTATGAGGTATTTATGGATGTGATAGAGCTAGATATAGCTCATAAGACCTGCAATAAAAGACTTTGTCTCAGATACATATTATGTCATCACATGCACCACGCACTGGTTGTGCCAACTTGTTTTCAAAGTTTGAGGTATACGTTACTAGGTATGCCTTAATCTCCCGAACGCTGCCTACATGAGAAGGATCCTTCAAGTGACCCCTCGGTCGAAGTTGGACTTACCTAATCAGAAAATAAGTCTTATACATACATGTTTATAACATACTCGTCAACAACTTCCAGCTTAGCACTGCCAACAGCTATCGGCAAAGGTGTGATATGGATATTACACGTGACTCATATTCATCTTAAGACCTATCCGTTGGGAGTCACTATGGAGGTAATTTTTTTTTATTTTTTATTTTTATTTTTATTTTATTTTTTTAAAAACGTTACCCCTACACTAGGATTTTCTCCTGTATCGCGGGGGCAGTTTACAAACATAAATTGCACAAGGACAAACATCCAGACCCGGAACAATTATTTGTAGGCTATACAAATACTTGTTCCGTGCGGGATTCGAACCCGCAACTCCCAGCGCAGCCACTCATTGCTAAGCCACTACGCCACGGAGTCGTCAAATATAATAGAGCATATCTACTGCTGAGTCCTTCTATGGATTCTGATAATGACTAATTATCGTCAGCAAATCGAAGGTGAGTGATGTAGTCACCATTCATGTGAAAATCGTATCCTTTCCAGTATAAAAATATTTAACAATAACGGAATTACGGTTTTTTTTCATAACTTATTTTCCGGGTCTCCGGTTCTCTACACTCACCATACGAAACTACATATTTACACTAGTATTCTGTGCGGTCTTGGTCCCACCTCGGTCGAGTCGACTTTGGCCGAGTTTAAAATAAATATTTAGAAGCCAATTCAAAAAATGTTAAGCTGTGAGAAATTTTATGATAGCAAAAATTATAATTCTTTTATTCATAACCATAAGTAAAAAATAATAGAAACACTTTTTTCTGTCCAAAAGCCTTTTCTCCAAACTATCTCCCAAGAAAAAGATTCCTGTCTTGTAAAATCATAACGATGTACTCAAGTAAAAACCGTCCACTGTGGCAGTGTGTTAGCAGACTTTCTATTTCTTTGAAATACAGTTAGCTTTTCAGAGATGTAGTTTTTACCAAGGCGCTATACATTGTCGTTGAGCACGTTTCAAATTGACACTTTTTATACAAGTTAAAACAAACGAGTGCGTAGTCCATCTCGTATACTCGTATCATCATGTGGACTCCGTAGTACAGATCACGAAATCGAGGTCGACATTTACATCTGTTCTCGATTTAGAATTAAAAAAGGCAGATTTTTTGTCTTTCCTCAAGACTAAGAAGATTTAAAAGTTAAGTAAAAATTTGGCTCCCTGTGTATTGTAAAATTCGAATCCCACTCTGCACTTGAGCAATATAAGGTTTAAGGCATCACTTACTTAAATATGAGTTATCTCTATATATGTCTCTTTCTTTTGTCAATACATATATGAAAAGAAAGAGAGCAACTGTAAGTATTTCTTAAAATGATGTGAATTATTATAATTCACTTACATGAGAATACATAAAATATCTATTCTAAGTTGATCACCGAACTAAACATTTCTCTAATGGATTTGCAGTTATAATATTATTTTGTTATGTTTTAAACAATAGGTAAAAAATATATAAAAGATGCATAATTTTAAATAATATTTTGAGACAGTTTAGATTTAAAACCATTAAATGAGCTTACACTTTGTATAATATGGTCAGGTAGCTTTGAGTAGCTTACTGTAAAGTTGTGCTCCCTCAAAAGTAACACTACTTTAGACATAGTTTATACGAACATTTGGATTGATACTAACCTACATCAACGGAGACTGCGTCTACTTCTTGGAAATATGTATTTTATGAAGTATGTATTTTGGATAAAGATGGGTTGTTTTCCTAATTAACAATAGATGCGAAAAACGTAAAGTTGGTCAATTTCATTAATTTTGTTACAGTGAATATTTTTTAACTTGGTGTTAAATACGGATAGCAA
The DNA here is from genome assembly GCA_036936625.1 of Parnassius smintheus behrii. Lineage (NCBI taxonomy): Eukaryota > Metazoa > Arthropoda > Insecta > Lepidoptera > Papilionidae > Parnassius > Parnassius smintheus. The sequence goes on from JAUPFT010000030.1 coordinate 963,961, forward strand.
AAAAAAGTTTTAATTAGTTTAATTTGCATTTACTGAAGGAAAACAAAATTAAGTTTTAATAATGACACTGCTCAAAATTTCAATTAAGTATAATATGTATACGGCGGTAGTTAAACCGAATTTAAACGTTACTAACTTATTTATTAAGACCTATTTAACAATGAGTTTTGAGGAGAGTTTTAGAGAATTCGAACGAATATTGTAACGAAGATTTTGCGCTACACATTAGCTAATGTTGCCAAGTGAGAAGAAAGTAAATTTTTAATTTGATTTTTAATACTTATTTAACAAGAGACAATTGACTTGTTCTTTGTTCATTAACTATCCATTTGCAATGCTAGGTATTTTTCACAGGTTTTCTGTTATTTATTTTATAAAACTGTTCACGTGAAAATCCAGTCCACGTGATAGTGAGTGGTTGCTACAGTTCCTGGTCACGTGAAATTACAGTTCACGTAATGTAAGTGGCTGCTGCAGTTCCTGGTCACGTGAAATTACAGTTCACGTGATAGTGAGCGGCTGCTGCAGTTCCTGGTCACGTGAAATTACAGTTCACGTGATGGTAAGTGGCTGTTGCAGTTCCTGGTCACGTGAAATTACGGTTCACGTGATAGTTAGCGGCTGCTGCAGTTCCTGGTCACGTGAAATTACAGTTCACGTAATGATAAGTGGCTGCTGCAGTTTCTGGTTCGTGAAATTACAGTTCAAGTGATAGTGAGCGGCTGCTGTAGTTACTGGTCACGTGAAATTACGTGGAAGTAAGTGGACCACTACAGATGCGGCGTCACCTCTGAGGACTAAATCGGAATGCTTCACAGCTTCACAACCTGTAATTACACTGGCGCTCTACACTCTTTGTACTGGAACACATCCGACCATTATTCATATCATATTAGACATTGTTATCATTAAATTAAGGTATACCTGAATGAAAATGACCCCTGGGAATGGGGTGATCGCTATCATGCTGGTTCTGTTTAATTCATATAAAAATTGTACAACACTATTGTGAACTTAAATAATTTCAACAAAAATACAGCCATATTTTCCTTACGACGTGCGAAATAATTAAATTCAAGACATATTTCACTAATTATAATACATAGCTCAGATAAGTCGTTAACATAATCTATTCTAAATCGTATTACCGACTTCATAACGATTTGACTAAATATAATAGAATAAAGTAAAGTAAAGTTCCAGCCTATATACGTCCCACTGCTGGGCACAGGCCTCATCTCATTTGCTGAGAGGGTTTTGGGGCAAGGAATAGTCCACCGCGTTGCCCCAATACGTATTGGCGAACTTCACATGTCTCCGAAATATTTTTTTCTTATTTCTCAGATATGAAGGTTTCCTCACGATGTTTTCCTTCATCGCCGAGCACGTAGTAAATCAGCACTTGAAATTGCAATTTACAATTTCATTGGTGCCGGCGGGAATCGAACCCGGTTTGCTCGCGTATTGTGAAATTTACAGCGAGCGCTAACCATCTGAGCTACCACGGCTCCTAACCATTTGAGCTACCACGGCTCATAACCATAGTTAAATTATAATATCATAAAAATTAAATCGTCCGCCAAATTTGGTAAGTGGTGAACGTTTCAATTGTTTGACCATTATGTCTTTTTCGGACAGGGGAGTTCTTAAAAAGAGAAGTTTGACCAATTTTAATTTAACACATACTGCAAAAAGACTGTGTATCCCTTTGCACGGAGTGGATATCTATTGAGTCGAGGCCGAGCATACAGTGAACTGTGAGTACACCTGTGCCGCGCGCTATCGGACGACACTCCGACCCTTATCTCGTGAAATGCGGTTGGCTCACGTTCGCAACAGCTTCACAAACACGCGGTACAATAAATACAGATAGTATTATTATAAGTTTCTTTCGTCACTATTCGATTGCTGCTGTCGTTATTTACGGTTGCCCAAGCGGTCGTCTTACTGAATTTAAAAAAACAAAACTATTTTTTTATTTCTATAACTAGATTTTACCCGCGACTCTAAATTCTTTTTACCAAAATTATACTATGTCCTATTCTGGGTTGGGCGTATTCTCGTTTGGTTTTGCTTGATTGAGATATAATTATACGTAGTAGAGCCACGCTGAGGTTATATTAGTCGTAGCACGAATAGGTCGGCTCGACCGGGGTAGGACCACGCTCTCATAGAATAACAGCGTAAAATTTCAGTTTAAGGCTGCTGTGTTTTGTATGGAAAGTGTAGAAGACCGAGACCCTTTTTACTGGAAACGAGGCATCCACCGTAGTCCTCAGGGGCGACAAACGTATCTGCACTTTGATCCTCAACCGTAGATAAATGTAGATGTCTGTAGGCCACAGCATCCACTTACCATCAGGTGGACTGTGTGGCTGTTTTCACACTTATTCTGAAAAATAAACATCCAAACAAAATTATACATTTGTAAAATTATTAAATAAACATCCAAACAAAATTATACATTTGTAAAATCATAAAATTAGTAGGATAATAATGTCCTCTAGACTGAACTTCGGTCACGACGGTCAATCTCAACGGAGACTAGCCATTAGCGCAGTAGAGGATTATAGTACGTAGCACTATTATGTATTCTGTGATTATTGTCTACGAGGATGTACGTAAGTACAAGTGCTCACTCTATTCCCTCACTCTCACAGTCCGATGGCAAACCGCGTATCGGTTAGAGATCAGGCGCAGGTCCTACCAATTAAAATGCTTGCGCTTTCAACCGATGCACAGGAGTGAAACACCATTAACTTTCTGACTCCGGGCTACTACTATTTCTTAACAAAACACTTTAATTGGTTTTTTCCTCTCGGGTTCAAATCCCGACTCGGGATTTGAACCCGAGAGTACATGAACACTAGTTGCTCTTACAACCACTAGACCAGCCAGGCAGTCATAACTAATTAACCGCAAGCAAGTGCTTGATTACTCTTATACATTTCGTACTCGTACAGTGGTGATATATTTATGGATGGTAGTGCCACACTATCCTCAGCTAAGCGTCATCTTCTACACACCATCGGATGGGCTGTGTGTTTGTTTGTCATCCTTTCGCTATAAAAAATAATCTTGAAGACTGATGATGTGCTGTAGAACTATTCTATGCCTTTGCTGTCCGCATTGCAAACGCTATAGCTAACCATCTAATTCGAATGCTTGGAATGTAAATATAAAACGTGATCGAGACTTGCCGAGCGCTTGGTTATCCGCTGCTGGAAAGTGGAAAAAGGAATTTCAATCATGTAATTCGTACGCATTTTTTTAATAAGTACATATATACATAGAATCTAACTCATTTTAATCAAAGGGGTAGACAGAGACTACGAAATTCTATTTGATACGATCCTGACACACACGAAAAATCGTTTCCTACACACTTGAACTGGTCCATCTTTAAGAGTCCGTCTGTAACATTAAAACAATTGCTTGTCGTCGCGCTGAGGCGTTCATTTGTATGCTGTGCCTTCAGACAGTTTCTTTTACTACACAATTTCTCACCCTATCCTTCTTTTAATCACGAGTAACTCTGATAATAATAATGTTTGTTGATAACTCTAACGATTTTATTTCGTAACCAATGTAATCCACGCGAGTAGTACCACAAACGTGATCAGTTGCCACAGGTAAGTGTTGCGAAAAAATCGTTTACATAAGCAGCGCAAGAATGCCGTTGATATACTTACCTACCTAATTCACCTTACGCAAGGCGGAGACAATGTTCCCATCTCGGGCGCTCGTCTAACACGTTTGTGACATAAACGATCGCATTTAGTATCCAGTTACCTGTCGCATATTTATATATGTGTATATACTTACTATATTGCTTCTGCTAGATATATTATAGGGCTATGCTCGGAATTTCTTTATGTGATATACTTGAAGATGATATTGGTAGTAGAATCACTGAAAAGGAACACTCAGCTTTGTAAACGTTCAACTAAGAAACAGAAAGGAGGAATCGAGGCTTCTCTCGATCCGGCCTCCTATCACGCCTACGTTGGGTTCGGGAACAACGTATGTGATCTCCGCAAACGGAGTAACACACAAGGGCGATAACCTCTTCCTTTTCAGAAAATAGGTTCAGGCGGGGATTACGAGTCTTCCGAAGTCGTCCCGGTCCCAACGCCTTAATTCTTCGATGTGGACTGTATAATTTTGAGGGATGAATTTCTTGGGAATAAAACAGCAATTACCTTCAAACCGTTCCGTGAGAGAGTAATCACTTTTCCCTATCACTTCCCTACACTTTTTCTTTCTTCTTCTTATTGACTGCTGGTAGGATTCCCGAACTTCCCGAACGAATTGCGAAAAAACTCGTTTACTGAGCTACCCCTGAGCAATACGCGAAAGTTAGCCGCGCCATTTGCGCGCTCGCGCAACTTAATTACATTAATTTGTACTATCACTCTCAATTATTATATAGGTTTTCTCAATTATTTATTTTGTATAAGACATACATTTATACAATTTACTTATAAAGATAGCACAAAAAAATATCTTTACAACGATACACGTTACATTTTCCCATTACAAAAAACCTTTTATTTATTAAACAAAATGTGCCTATTTTACTCACATTGAACAAGTTGAAATTTCTTAAATATTTAACATAGAAAGTTAAAACAATGTTTTCCACTTGAAATTATACATATCTTAATCAATACAACAGTTTAATTTACAATTTCTCTATACATTTCACTATTAAAACACTTTTAAATTTCTTATACAAAACTATCATTATTTCACTTATTCACTGGAATTTTCACATAAAAATAACACAGAATTCACCCTTTTTGCACGTACAATCAACCTGAAATGTTTTACAAGTCATTACATATATAAATTGCTGAAAATACAAATATTTAAATTTTACATATTTGGCCTCCTAAGTACGTGGCTAGCGTGCGTCTATGAGCTCACACTAATTGAACAACTAACTTTTGCACGGCTATCGACTATCAGAAAAAATGGAAAGTTTAGTATACACTAATATCAACAATACTAGGTGAATAACTGCTTTTACACAATTCTCTAACTGTAGGAAACTATTTCTAATCAGATTCTTATCAGTTATCATGTCTCTTATCAGATAACATAGACAAAATATTTTATGAATCAATACATTGAAAATAGGCATTTGTTTTCGTACAAAACATATCAAACTTACATAAGACAATACTTATGCAATCAATTTCCATTAATTTACTTATGCACAGCGATCATCTCGACCGGGGAACAAATTCGGTCTCTAACTTTATTTTAATATTTCTTTAAATTAAGATGATTTCAACCGGGGAACAAATCCGGTAACATAATTTATATCTTAAAAATTCCCTATATGAATTTATTAAGAAAATATTACTAAATATTCTTCATATCATTAATTCGATATTTCTTTAAGATTCAACTAAGCATTTTCTTATCGGAATACTGTTGCTCGATAATTTGCTTTTTAGAAGCCGTTCGTAATCGGTTAACTAATAAATTGAAATATTCTTATAGGCGCGTCGCCAACAATCTCCCCCCCCCCCCCCCGTGCATCAGCACCATCATTTGGGAGGCGTCGCGGGTACCAGGACTATTATTCTGGATGTAGGTCTCCTCAAGATACCTGTGCTAGTAATGACGTCAACCACTCTGGTGTGACCGTCTGGTCCCGGTAGCGTCCTACTAATCTTGCCTTTCGGCCACGTATTTCGTGGCAACGAATGATCTATTATCAAGACAATATCACCTTCTTTAGGTTCCATAAACTTTCCGTAATTACCTGTTCGAGGTATTAAAGTAGGCATGCATTCTTTTAGCCATCTCGTCCAAAAATGGTCGGCTAACCTCTGTGCAGATTTCCAATTGAGCTGACCCGTCAGATGTTGCTCTAAAAATAATCCAGGTGGTCGATCACCACATGAGCGTCCCAGAAGAAAATGATTGTATGTCAAACCCTCTTCAGGACTATCCATACTGAATGTTACCAGAGGTCTGGAATTTACAGTATGTTCTGCTTCTAAAAGCAACGTATGCAGAACCTCCTCTCGCGGGCTCCTTTCTTTCAGCGTAGCGGTCAACGCAATTTTGATCGATCTTACTAACCTCTCACAGGCGCCACCCATGTGCGGTGCTCCCGGAGGTATAAATTTCCATTTAATATATTTTTATATGACTCATTTTTCATGCCCTCGTAGCATTCTTCGCATGCTTTCAATAATTCTTTATTCGCAGCTTTGAAATTTGTCCCGTTATCGCTGTATATAACGGCTGGTTTTCCTCTTCTGGCGATAAATCGCCTCAATGCCATTATCATTGACGCTGGTGTCAATGAGGCTGCTAATTCCAGATGTACTGCTCTGATGGTCAGACACGTAAATAAAACACCCCAACGTTTTTCGTGTCGCCTTCCTATAGTCACACTCATAGGTCCGAAATAATCCACGGCTGAGCATGTAAAAGGTGGTTCATGATGAGCTATCCTCTCCAAAGGAATATTTCCTTGTGGCACGTTCTGCGGTTTTGACCTGTATGTCCTGCACCACTGACAATGATGTGACACACTTCATACTACATTACGCAGGTTCAAGACATAAAATTTCTGGTTCACTTCATTCATCACCGTCTGGTGATTGGCATGTCCAAAATGATGATGAACTTCTCTAATCATCATTTTAACGATTTCGTGTTTACCGTCTAATATGACAGGTTTTCTACTTTCCTCAGTCAAATTAGACTTGAAAGGTAAACGCCCATTTAAACGGAGTAAGTTATCTTCTCCTGTTTCCATAGATAATTTACTTAAGCGTGAACTTCTTTCAACGCTTTTGCCTGTTTTCAAGCATTTTATTTCCAAATGAAAACACTCGTCTTGAACGAACTTCCAAATTAACAATTCAGCTTTTTTCAAGAGCGCTATGTCCAACGCGCTATCAGGTCCTTTAACCGACTTTGCTAAAATTTCGTTGGAACACATAACCGACTTTTCGGCTGCGTTGTCGGGTCCTTTAGCCGACTTTCTTAAACTCTTGAATTTTTCTACCGCTTGTAAGGTGCGTGTAGTTGCCCCAAGGAATTTCTTAAAGCTGCTAAATCGTCCGTAGTCGGGTAGACTTAACGGTTCTTGCTTTCTCAGCGCATTTACGCCTTTTGGCGATTTTTTTTCACCTGTTTCTAAGCTATTTATGGTGTCCACTTGTTTGGGCCATAAATCAGGACTTTTCCTAAGGAATTCAGGTCCTTGAAACAAGCTATGACTTACATCGAAGGTGGAAGGAAAATTTTTAGTGGCGTCGTCTGCCACGTTTTGTGACGTTGGAACCCATCGCCATTCACATGGCTTACTGTGATCTTCGATCTCAGCCAATCGATGAGCAACGAATGGTTTTAAAGCGCGAGGATCTGACTTAATCCACGCTAACACTGTACGTGAGTCTGTCCAAAATACTCTCTCGGATATCTCGTACTTGCTCTCTTCAATAACTGATGCAGCCAGTCGACTGCCCATAAGAGCTGCTTGTAATTCAAGCCTTGGAATCGAAATTGGTTTCAGCGGCGCTACTCTTGCCTTTCCTTGGCGATCAGCGTAATCCGCCTTTCTCCTAGCTCGTCCGTGGTGACGTAATACACCGCGGCAGCGTGTGCTTTTTCACTAGCATCCGTGAAAGTGTGTAATTCTCCCTTGCCGACACCTTCAGCAACGGGTCTAGGTACTTCTAAATTACCTAATTTCTTCACTTCCGATATCCATTTACAAAATAACACGTGTAATTCGTGTGTAACTTCTTCATCCCAAGAGATGCCTGTCCTCCATACTTGCTGGATCAGCGACTTCCCTTGAATCGTTATGGGTGATGCGAGTCCTAGAGGATCGAAGACTGACATCACAGCGCTAGCTATCTCCCTCTTCGTAGGCGGTCGTAAACCTTCCATCACCTCTTCCGGTATGTTACGAAGACTTATGGAGAAACTTATTATATCTCGTTTGATATTCCAAATCAAACCTAAAGTGCGCTCTGTATGCTCTTTATCTCCCAGCGAAGCACTGTCGCTCTTATATTTATTTTCCATTTTACATAAAACCACGGGTTGGTTGCTAGCCCATCCCCTCAGTTGTAAAGAAGCACGTTTATGTAATTCATACATATCGTTTACTATCCTTTCGGCCGTCGTCACGTCGGGAAATGCCTGTAGATTGTCATCCATATAAAAATTGCTTTCCGTAGCGGAAGCTGCTTCTGGATAGATATGTGCGTTATCCTGCGCATTTCTATTCTTCACATACATGGCGATGCATGGTGATGATGCCGCTCCAAATATGAGTGACGTCATTCTATACTCTTCCGGTGGCGCGTCACGCTTGTGCCGCCATAAGAATCGAAGGCTATCCCTGTCTTCTTCCCGGATTTTCACTTGCAGCAACATTTCTTTAATGTCTGCCATTACTGCCACGCTTCCTTCTCTGAATCGTAGCAGAACTCCAAACAACGACTTCAATAAGTCCGGTCCGGTTAACAATGCATCATTTAGACAACGTCCGCCCGTCCTTGCGGCGGCGTCGAAAACTATCCTTATTTTCTTTTTCTGTGGGTGAGTCACTGCGAAGTGAGGAAGATACCACGTGCGTGGGGAAATGGAAATATGGTTCGCTTTCTCTGCGTAACCGTTAACGATGAGATTTTCAATTTGCTTCTCATATTCCTTTTTCAACTCGCTATTTTTGTCGAGCTTCTTTTCGATATTAAACAGGTGACTTTCAACCTGCGCTCTATTCGACGGCATGCACTCATTGTCTGTGCGCCATAACAAAGCAGTCTCGTATCTATTATTAGGTATACGACGTACCGTTTTGTTCAAAATATTCAAAGCTCGTTCTTCTGGGTCGTTTGCGGGCTTTCTCGCAGACACTCCCAGAGATTCCAAACTAAAATAATCTTTGATTAACTTATACATGTCCTCCTCCTTCTTGGTGGAAATGTGGTTAACAATCTTGATCGGTTTGATGCCACCCGATATGTGACCATGTAAAACCCATCCAAGTTTGGTGAGCGATGCTACAGGTAGGTTCTTACCTCCTGAAATTAATTCACGAGTAACTATGAGATGCCAATTGTCCTGGCCAATTAATATGGTAGGTCTGGACCTCTCGTTCATCAACTCGTCCTTAATAGGTGTCAAATGATAACACCGTTGCAATAATTCTCGGCTCACTGACTGCGGAGAAAGGTTAAGTGACTTAATTGTTTGTACACTTATCTCCTCTAAGTCGTTCGAGTAAATGCCTTTTATCTTAACTTTTAAGCGATACGAACTGTCGTCGTTGATTCGCTTACCTCCCACGGCTTCAATACGTAATTCTTCTGTACGTCCGCGAGGCGCTAACTTCTGAGCCATACACTCCTCTATGAGTATCATGGTCGATCCCTCATCCAGAAGAGCTGTTGTCTTGACCTTTCCTTTAGGTCCATACAACTCGACCGGTATAATCTTTAAGTATGCACATGCCAGTGCATTTACTGTACTAACAGTTGTAATTTGAGCCTCTTTACGCCCCTCGTCCCCTTGCGGCGAGGTATTTTCATTGGGGTATCGGTGTAGCATTCGATGATGTGACATTCTACATCCCTCTACACCACATTTTTTCTCTTTGCACTCTAACCTCCTATGGTTAGGTGACAAACATTGGAAACATACTTTCGCTTTTTTAACTGCCTCCCATTTCTCGTGAATATTCATGTCCTTAAACTTGTAACAACTCACTGTAGAGTGTCCCTTGTTGCATATAACACACTTATGTGTTACCCGACTTACAGGCTTGTCCTGGGTTATCATAACCACTTGTCGGTTGTGCCCCTTATTATTTCGGCGTTCTAGACGCTGGCTCGTATTACTTCGGCGCTCATAGCGCTCGCTCTTGACACGCTTACGTACACTCCCCTTTGCAGTGTGTACGGTTTGCTTCCTGAATTCAGGACGCTTCCGTTTTTCGGGCACATTTTCATTGCTTAAGGACGTTCCAAATTGTTCACTCAATAAATTCAAGAACTTGGCCATCTTCTGTAACTCTGGCTCCAAAGGATGCTGAGCTCGATATTCAAACCATTTAAATTTAATCATAGTACCGAGTTTCTCTACTATACGGCTCACTAACTCCGGTGAGTATAAATACTGTGGTTGATTCAACGCTTGTATTGTGGCAACCACGTTCGTAATACGACTTGCAAAAGATCCTATATTTCGGCAATCTTCTGCCAATCTTGGCATACGTTTTACATTCTCGATTTCGGCTAGAATGAGCATCTCAACCCTACCGAATCTTCTTTCGAGAGCGTTCATTATTTCTTCAGGTTCACACAAAGTAAACAACAATGACTTAACCGCTTCCTTAGCGGTGCCCTTTAATGCCCTCCTAAGGCGTGCGACATTCTGCACCCCTGAAAATTGGCCTCTCGTGTCTTCAAACACCGTTTCGAAAACTATACATTCACCCGGGTCTCCATCAAACACCGGTAATTCCTGGAGGAAATGAAGCTGCGAAGACTTATCTTTACCCGCTATCTTTACTACCGTTTCACTCATGGATATAACGGATTGTTGTGCGGTGCTGGCCTGCGTACCACTGGTGTCCGTCCTGTTGCTCGTCGTTGCCACGGACGTTCCTGAGTCCCACGTGCATGTGGACGTATCGGTGGTGGCTCCACTTGAAGGAGTTGCCCCATTCGAAGCAGTAGCTGTGGTCGCTCCAGATGATTCCGCCTCTTTAGCCTTTCTTGAGAGCCCTGTTCTTGTCCTGCTCCCTTCGCTTCTCCCTGTCTGGTCTCGTGCCTCCTTCATCTTTCAGGAAGGTGATTGTTGGTCTACGGTCCCTAACTGTCCCTACGGTCCCTACAACCCCTTACTTACAACCCTTCTACACCCTAACCTAACCCCACTACCCCTCCCCCCCGTTATCTCCCAACCCTACTACCTTACTACCACCCTAACAGCCCTATCAGCCCTATCAATCCTGAACGGGGCCTACCGAGGTGAGCCGTCCAGGGATGGAGTCGTGCAGGAATGGAATGGAGGAAAGGTTTAGAAACTGTCCCGCCAAGGAATATGACGAAACAGTCGAGCGGTAGTGCAAGCGCAATCTCGCTCGAGAGAACTGCTCCACCCGAAGGTGTTGTGCCAGAGCCCAACCGTTTGACACCGTTAGGTGGTCGGGATGTATGCTGCGCTTCGTCGCCCGGTCGCCGGTGACGCCTTGTCAAGTGCCCTCCTCCGGCCGCGATGCAGTCAGGTGCTCACGAGCACCCTCGCCTGCAGCAGCAGCGGTGGATGCCTCTTCTTCTTGCACCCTCTGATGACCCGACAGGAAATGCCGGACACGGTCGTCCGCCAGGAAATGCCAGACACGGTCGTCCGACAGGAAATGTCAGACACGATCGTCCGACAGGAAATGCCGAGCACGCTTGCCCGACAGGAAAAATGCCAAGCCCTGCTTGGCCACGATGAGCACCTTCACAAGACACCTGCGCCTGACTGCGATACGTGCGATACTGCGACACGCCTCAAGCCGCAATCCCGGTTTTCTTTCTTCCGGTAGTTCCAGTTCCAGTCCTTCTGGGCTGTCCTGGTCTTCTGGCCTTTGGTCCTGTTGCTTCAGCTCAAACCTCCGGCTTACTTCGGTTGCTGATCTTCACTTGGCTCCGAAGGTCTTCTTTTCCACAACCAGCAGTCCACAGCTGGTTCCTTGATCCAGCTTGAAGAACCAATTGAAAAGGAACACTCAGCTTTGTAAACGTTCAACTAAGAAACAGAAGGGAGGAATCGAGGCTTCTCTCGATCCGGCCTCCTATCACGCCTACGTTGGGTTCGGGAACAACGTATGTGATCTCCGCAAACGGAGTAACACACAAGGGCGATAACCTCTTCCCTTTCACAAAATAGGTTCAGGCGGGGATTACGAGTCTTCCGAAGTCGTCCCGGTCCCAACACCTTAATTCTTCGATGTGGACTGTATAATTTTGAGGGATGAATTTCTTGGGAATAAAACAGCAATTATCTTCAAACCGTTCCGTGAGAGAGTAATCACTTTTCCCTATCACTTCCCTACACTTTTTCTTTCTTCTTCTTATTGACTGCTGGTAGGATTCCCGAACTTCCCGAACGTTTCCCGAACGAATTGCGAAAAAACTCGTTTACTGAGCTACCCATGAGCAATACGCGAAAGTGAGCCGCGCAATTTGCGCGCTCGCGCAACTTAATTACATCAATTTGTACTATCACTCTCAATTATTATATAGGTTTTCTCAATTATTTATTTTGTATAAGACATACATTTATACAATTTACTTATAAAGATAGCACAAAAAAATATCTTTACAACGATATACGTTACATTTTCACATTACAAAAAACCTTTTATTTATTAAACAAAATGTGCCTATTTTACTCACATATAACAAGTTGAAATTTCTTAAATATTTAACATAGCATAGCATAGGCATAGGAGCCGTGGTAGGTCAGTGGTTAACGCTCGCTGTAAATATAACAGAACGCGTGTAACTCGGGTTCGATCCCCGCCGGCTCCAATGAAATTGGTGCCGGCGGGGATCGAACCCACATTTACCACGTGCTCGGCGGTGAAGGAAAACATCGTGAGGAAACCTGCATGTCTGAGGAATAAGAAAAAAAATATTTCGAAGACATGTGAAGTTCGTCAACACGCATTTGGGCAGCGCGGCGGACACTTCCTTGCCCTAAAACCCTCTCAGAGGCCTGAGCCCTGCAGTGGGACGTATATAGGCTGTAACTTTACTTTACTTTTTTTAACATAGAAAGTTAAAACAATGTTTTCCACTTGAAATTATACATATCTTAATCAATACAACAGTTTAATTTACAATTTCTCTATACATTTCACTATTAAAACACTTTTAAATTTCTTATACAAAACTATCATTATTTCACTTATTCACTGGAATTTTCACATAAAAATAACACAGAATTCACCCTTTTTGCACGTACAATCAACCTGAAATGTTTTACAAGTCATTACATATATAAATTGCTGAAAATACAAATATTTAAATTTTACATATTTGGCCTCCTAAGTACGTGGCTAGCGTGCATCTATGAGCTCACACTAATTGAACAACTAACTTTTGCACGGCTATCGACTATCAGAAAAATGGAAAGTTTAGTATACACTAATATCAACAATACTAGGTGAATAACTGCTTTTACACAATTCTCTAACTGTAGGAAACTATTTCTAATCAGATTCTTATCAGTTATCATGTCTCTTATCAGATAACATAGAGAAAATATTTCATGAATCAATACATTGAAAATAGGCATTTGTTTTCGTACAAAACATATGAAACTTACATAAGACAATACTTATGCAATCAATTTCCATTAATTTTACTTATGCACAGCGATCATCTCGACCGGGGAACAAATTCGGTCTCTAACTTTATTTTAATATTTCTTTAAATTAAGATGATTTCAACCGGGGAACAAATCCGGTAACATAATTTATATCTTAAAAATTCCCTATATGAATTTATTAAGAAAATATTACTAAGAAAACAATAAACTGTTCCGGCCTATGAGGCGAACCCAAGACCTTCATATCATAAATTCGATATTTCTTTAAGATTCAACTAAGCATTTTCTTATCGGAATACTGTTGCTCGGTAATTTGCTTTTTAGAAGCCATCCGTAATCGGTTAAGTAATAAATTGAAATATTCTTATAGGCGCGTCGCCAACAATCACAGTAAACGATATATCCCAAGGGATTAGTAAACTGAAGTCAAAATGTACCAGCCATATAGCTCAAAGAACCTACAACCTACAACTTTTTATACGTGGTAGAACCATGCTGCAGTTATATTAGTGGTATAGTTGTAGCACGAATGGGCCGGCTCGACCGGGAAAGGACCACGCTCTCACAGAATACCAGCGTGAAATAGTAGCTTAATGCTGCTGTATTTCGTATGGTGAGTGTAGAGAACCGGAGACCCTTTTTACTGTAAACTAGGCAATCTATCTTAGTCCTTTCGGGTGACAACACATCTGCATTTTGTTTTGTAATTGAGGATACAGGTAGATATCTATGGACCGCAGCAGCCACTTATTATCGGGTGGACTGTGTGCTCGTTTGTCACCCTATCCTATAAAAAAAACAGATAGGGTAAAAATGTTCTTGAGTGACAATCTCGCACCGTTAGATCAAGTGTTGAGTGTCCCCCACTAGATAGAGTGACAACCTGGTAAGAAATGCAGCAAATCGATAGATGCGGTTATCTCAGAACCGTGCCTTGTGGCATTTTGGGAGAAGTCTATATTCAGCAGTGGATTTATGAAGGGTTGTAATGATGATGATCTACTATATTTAATTTTTTATAATAATTATAGTAATACACAAGAAGACTGTACAGGTGCTAGTAAGTGGAAGCGTGGACACCAGCAAACTACTTCAAACAGGGAGCGGACAGGAGGAGAAGGAACAGACGACAGCTCTACGGACGACGGGCGACGGCAGTGGCTTAGCAACGAGTTGCGGCGCTGAAGGCCACTGGTTCCAATCCCGTATGGAAGTAATATTTGTATGGCCTACAAATAAGTGTGGATGTTTGTCCTTGTGAAAATTGTGTATGTTAAAAATTCTTATTATTTTACATACACAAATTTCACAACCTAACCAGATACTTTAATTATTTATTAAAATTTCTGCTATACCGCATTTCATAATTCGCTGTTATTCTTTCTCTACACACACACACACACACACACACACACACACACACACACACACACACACACACACACACACACACACGCATGCACGCATGCACGCACGCACGCACGCTCGCACGCACGCACGCACGCACACGCACACGCACCTCGTGTTTACGTCGTGCCCAATGGAGGACCATAATCTCTGCCTACTCCTTTGCGTGATAGGCTTGCGGGATACCGTTGACTTGAGGCACCTAAGCTGCGTCAGTATGCTCAAACTCTCTCAGTTTAATTGAAGTGTATGCTTATATGCATACAAATCAGATAACTATTATATATAACTATTGCCACCATTCTTCTTAAGATTTTTAAATAACTTCACTCATTAAAAATCAATTTTATGCATAATTATAGTCAGTTAATTAGAGTTATTAAACCCTAATGAGGTGATTGTTTCCAAGAAAATTATTTGTTTCGTGTTTTATGCAATACTTTTGAAATAAAATGTTTGAGTCGTTTCACAATAAGTAAAACAAAAATGAAAAGTACAACTGTTTTTTTAATATAATTTGGATGACAAACTAGTATGCTTGTTGCTTGCTTAGTGTGCTTTGTACTACATACTGCGTACACCTGGTTGTAAGTTGATGTTGTGGCCCATAGACATCCATATAATCTATATTTAACATCCTGCGCATTTATAAAATAATAAAATATTAACATTATCCATTAATATGAGGCAGAGCCATGCGGCAGCTATAATAAGGTTGTCTACGCCAATAGCGAATGAGGTGCGGGGGGCGGACGTGCGGGGAAGGCTGCGGTGACCGCTGCGAACGAGGGCGCTCGGGCACTTGCTATCACGCATTACGAGAACGCGCAACCATTATTGTTATAATTATTTAATCTGCAAGTAAAAACATTTTCAACACATCAATTTTATTTCTTGTACCATAATCGCCTACAAGAATATATACATGTTGCTGGGTGCTGAAATATTTTACGACATTATGTGTCCTGTCACGGTCGCCAATATTCTTGTAGGCGATTATGGTACAAGAAATAAAATTGATGTGTTGAAAATGTTTTTACTTGCAGATTAAATAATTATAACAATAATGGTTGCGCGTTCTCGTAATGCGTGATGGCAAGTGCCCGAGCGCCCTCGTTCGCAGCGGTCACCGCAGCCTTCCCCGCACGTCCACCCCCCGCACCTCATTCGCTATTGGCGTAGACAAAGGTTGTAGCCCAAATAAGTCGACCATGAAAAATAACAGCTTAATTCCGATGTCTTTCGTATGGTGATTGTAGTCATCTTAGGCTTCAGGTGTGACCACGCATCTGTTGATAAGATGTAAGTATCTACAGGCTTTAATACGCATTGACCATCAGGTTGAATCTGTCCTCCTTTGTCACGCTTATCTTTTTTTATTAGGTGCGAGCAACTATGCAGGTCTAGAAAAAGAGATAAGTATCACTGCGACCTAAAAAATCTATTGTGATCGCTGCTATGGCTATAGTTTACTGCTAAGCCCTATGAAGTCAATGTATAGAAGGAATTGCTTAGCTATGAGCAATTTCACTTCTTCTGGGCAAAGTACATACCCGTAAATTACCAGATGAGTGTTATGTTTGCGCATTAAGCACCAGTTAGGATGAGCAGAGGCGTTTCTTCCGTTAGGGAATAGAAGCGTAACATATTTGAGTTGCTTAGTCCTAGGATAGACATGTGCTTTTTAAGGCAACAGTGTCCAGTTAGGGCTCTTGCCAGAATGCTAAAATTATTTTTACTTAATCCCAGGGCCACGGAAGCGAATTTACGATCAAAAACCCGGATAGAATATTCTGAGCTTTTAGACCAGATCTTAAGTGATTGATTATGATAAAGAGTTTCAAGGGTTAATCGGATTAGGATTTTTGAAATTCCACAAAAAGACTCAGGTCCAAATTGTTTACTCTTTGAGCCTTCCCGTGCGAAGTCGGCAAGCCTACAATACCCGCGTGACCCGGAACCCATCTTAAGACGACCCTCTCGTTACATCCCCGGGCGTTTAGAAGGTTTATGCAGTCTCCAACTAGCTTCGAGTTTGACCTCAGACAAAGACTCAACTTTCTCGCGTAAATTCGTCCACGATGCTCTCTAGGTTATCCTTTATTATATTATATTATATGGTTAGGGCTGCACTATAAATATCCCACTCTATGGTTTTTTAGCCCTATTGAATAGTTTCCTGGTGATTTCCCTAAGCTCCTTTAGCTTATTGTTCCACCATGGATATTTTTGGTAATGAGCTCTTGGTTTTAATTGGACAGCTGTCTTCTACGGCATCATGAATACCTACGGTTACTGTCTCTCAGATCCAGACCTTCATTCGTTTTGATGCTTTTAGGAAATCTCACAAACTTAACGTGTTTGTGACCAGACATTGAGATATGTTATTGGCAGCAAAGGTTATGTCTAACACTTCTTGCCTAGCACGCGTTACAAAGGTTGGTGTACACTCTAAGTTTAGGCTATGTTCAGGCTGTACGGTAAGCATTAGCATCACAACTCACTACTAGTTCGGCGTTGTGTTCGGCCGAACTCCGCCACCCGCTCGTATCGTTTGAGATTCATGAAGTATGTAACCAGATCATCGTTGCAGTACTCTAGAATAGCTAAAAGTTCAATGTTTTTATTGTAAATTATACAAGCTCTGGGTCTGCTGCATGCAAGAAAACACAATGTATCTCACAAGTAATACATATTATATTAAATTAGATTGCTTAGTGCGATTGCCAAGTCAATCTATATATTTAAAACATATAAGATTTTTAATATAGATATGGTCACTATAAAATGTTGTTAGGTTAGCTAATTATATAATAACTTAAAACAGAAGGACCCTTAAGTAGGGACTGAATAAATTATAGTATTACATGGATCTTACAACTTTTTACGGTAGAAGAACTGAGTTGCGGGACTTGGTTTTTTTACAAGTTATGTTTTTGATGGCATCTCTTTTCTTTTTGTAGAGAAGATAGTCCTAATTTTCTTTACTTCTTGAATACCAACAACGCACTCTATCTACGTCCATTATACATATACAAGTACACTGATTCGTTCACTTCAAATGAAACTTTGTAATTCTATATATTTATACGGGATTACAAAGTTATTTATGCAGTTAGCGTATTTATAAAACTGGACCAAAATTAAAAAATATTTTAGTTTTTACTTGATTGTTAGACTAAACACTAATCACATTCTATATTTTAAGCTTCTATGTCTGCTTGGATCTGATCTGATACTGATCGGTCAGTCAGTGTGTGACAAAATTAAGAAGAAAGAAACTTTGACTAGTTGGTACTTCTTAAACTACTGATTAAAATTTAATGAAATTTGAAATATACCATGTTACTATGTATACATATACTCGGTTACTGAAAATTCGGGTTTCTAGTTTTATCCACTACGAGGTTATAGGGGGTCGAAAATGTCCGGAATTGCTTCGAGAAGAGTATGGTACGGCCGTGCCGCTTTTTTGCTCGACTAAGCGGGGGCACTGCCGTGCGCCAGATATTGGCTGTCTTATACTCCACACTCCACGTATACCACACACATGCACGCACGCACGCACGTACGCACACAACAGTGAGTGCGCCGCTGCTCTGAGATCGAACATAGTAAGAAAGTGTTCCCTGCCCAAGCTGTCATAGTACGGATTGCTAGGCAGAAGGCGCGCCCTGCTAATCTGTAATTTTATCTTAAATTCCAAAAAAAATTAAGACTTGCGGTTAACAAAAATTAATAATAATTAAGTGTTGTTACACATCATTATCTACATCACGTTATATTCAGTCCTGTGACTTTTATTGTTTAACTTATTGGTTTGTACCCGGTTACAGAAGAGCTGTAGACACTTGCCACTACTAATCAAGTTTACGACGTGAGTTACGCAAGTATAAGCCCCCCAATAAATTGCCTCATAGGGTATTTACCACAGTGTTAACCACCAAGTGCTTTTCAACCAGAAATACCAAAAGTTAACAGTTGAACATATTATTTGCCATAGTTACCACGCTTGGCAGGCTTGCACAGGCAGCCTGCCAAGCTGTATTTTTGTTTTCCAGTTGTCATTACGAAGACGCTGCTGCCCATCTCTTGATTTGTTTCCTTCGTCGCCTCTTAAGATACCCGCGGGATGACACGGCAGTAGATAACCTTACCCACCGGTACACAGTCGAATTATCAACCGCCGTCGGATCAACATGAAGGAAATCTTCTTTTTTTATAATCATATAATACAAATCTTAAAGAAGCATATCAATTTTATTTTGTTGATTAATTGATTAGATCTGATGTTAATCGACTGGAACGAACGTATATAGCATTAAAGATGTATGATACATCGAACATCCGAGTACAATGAATGAACATAGTTTTTCCCACACGCGTAATGCCAAGGGTAACCTCCCAATGATTCATTAGTCGTAACTTGCATTGTTCAAGCCTCGTTGCACAGCGCCTGATAAGCACTGAACGTGTAAATGATGTAGAAACAATTTGAAATTCAGTTTTAATACGATCTGTTAAGGTGTATTTAACAATATCGCTCTGTCGATACCTACGCGTGTATATTGCTGCCATATGCGTCATACTTAAGGTGCTTTTGGATTCTAGTCTGCTTAGCTTGGCAGCGTACTGGTTGTTTTATTAAAGAACATACAGACAAACTTTAGAAAATTTTAAAACATGGTTGGACAATCAAAACTTTAATTTCATTCACCCATCCGTCTGTTACAACATATAAAAGTCCACTGCTGAACACAGGCGTCCCCCATATTTTTCCTCATAGGGGATTTTGCCATAGTTGCCACGTTGAGCAGGCGGTTGGCAACCGCAATTTTTTATTATTTCGAGTTGGTACCAGGAAGTTGCAATTGTCCATCACCTGTTTCAACTTCCCCCTGTCGCCTCTGAAGACACGTACGGGATGATGTGGGGTAGTGAAAATTCCTACACCGCCACTACATGGTATTTATTAAATTATTAAATATGCTATAATTAAAAATGGTTAAGGTATATGATAGAACACTACAATACACACTAGAATGGCTCTCAACCTTATTTTGTACGAGGATCGATGTCGCCGGGACCACACATACAAGGACAGGCATATAATCAAAGCATACACGCACTTACGTCGTATTATCACTACTACGAACCCGATTCGCTGTATTGACAGACTGAGCGAATTTACACATTTTAGACTTTTGATTAATGTTTTTGACACATCAATATTTCTTTATTTTTGCTTTCTTTATTTTCTTTAATATTCACAAATCTAAATAGTTTCGACTTACTGGTTGTAGGATATATCTCCTTTATTTAAATTCTTTTTCCCGCTGTTCTTTCGGCAGGTAATTACTGCACAATTTGCCATTTTTTTAATATTTTTTATAGAAAAGGAGGCAAACGAGCATGCGGCTCACCTGATATTAAGTGACTACCGCCACCCATGATCAACCGCAACACCAGGGGAATTGCAGGTGCGTTGCACGTAGCGACGCTTGTCACGAAAATTTGAATCGATTGAATGTGTTGACATTTATAGGTGTGAATTGACGTGTGAGTGTCATGTTTGTGGCTATACGGGCTCCACCCACTCCCCCGTTCTATTATGTATGTATTATAGTATTCTATGGGATAAACAATATTATGGTATATAACCATACTAAGTTTTACAATAAGTTATAAAATAAATAAATTAAAAACTGCAGTCGTACGAATACAATAGTTCATTAGTTTTACATATTATGTCTGCGTGTTACAATTTACTAGATGAATCACCACGTACTATGCGATTCTACGTTCACTCCGGAAGAATTAAACCAATTCTAAGTCCATATATTTCATTAATATAATCAGACGTTGCTTTGCGGAAGTCAAGATCATGATATTAAAGATTTTACAAATTATTAACTAAGATACGCGGAATAAAATGAAATGGTGTGTCTTACCCAGTTTGAAAAACATTTACTGCCTAAGGTCGGTCAGCCACCGCAATCTACTTCACCTGAGGATGGTTCGTGTAGAGGCGATAAACATGTCGTATTGTCGACGATGGTGTCTTTCTTAGTCTAGTGATGTTGGGAGTATTGGTGCTGGGATTGTGGTGATAAGGATAGTGCACGCAATTGAGGGAGAGTGGAAGGTTAAACACATATGTCAGGCGCTCCCTTTGCGGGTCTCTATCCCCCCCCCCCCAAATTTCAAAACCCCTGCTCCAATGCATTATAGTTTTTTCTCCGAGATTACTGTATAATAATAATAATGATGAATTTAATAATAATTATTATTATTATTATATACAATTTAATTACTTATAAAATATTGCATGACATCAACATGTGTTGCTTAAAACAAGTGAATGCCTCTTTATTTGCACGTAAACTAACACTGACACTACAATTGCGCGAATATTTGGTTAGCTGAGATTATTACAGAGTACTAGGATCAGCAGGATGTTATTTTAATTCACTTAAATGTATTGCGTCAGTTGTAAATAGCAGCATTACATATTGGATCAATTAGCATTGGCAACAGGAAAAACGATTTTCTTAAAGGAAATCGAAATGCAAAGTTGTACGAGGATGTTAAGAAACAATGTACGAATTCCTAATTATACGTAAATGAATCAAATAATATAAACTTTACATAGCGCTTATTATTGCGGTCACCTTGTTTATGTTTGAGTCGTAGCAGCTTCGGAAAGAAGATGGTTGTCTTAAATTATTAATACGCGGGAATTCAGGATTCGATACCATCTTCATTACATCGTCATCTTCATTACATCTCTTTAAAAGTCCACTGCTGAACATAGGCCTCCTCCATGGAATACCACAAAGAACAGTCCTGAGTCACCTTCATGCATCGACTTCCTGAATGTCACACCAGGTCGTCACTCCATCTAGTAGGTGGACGCCCTAAACTTCGCCTACCGGTTTGACGCTGCCACTCGAGAACTTTTCTTCCCCCTTCAGCTGTCGGTTCTCCGAGTTATATGGCCGGCCCATTTTTACTTCAGATTACTGACACGTGAAACTAAATTATTATTACGCGGGAATTCAAACATTAATTTAATTCGTAATTTTAAATACGAACACCAATTTACCAATTGACGGTGAAGAAAAACATCGCACGGAAGCCAAAAAAAAAACATGTGAATTACGCTAACACCAATTGAAACAGCGCATCGTCTTCATCCTTTTCCCGAAACTATTCCAGTGTCTAACATAGTAAAGAAATAAAGCGGATGGAACTAATTTTATTACATAGATTTATATGAGGGATAAGGATAAAGATAGGAACCAGAAATGCCGTCATTATTCCGCAGCAATGTTGCTGCAACGTTGCTATTCTGTCTGCATATCTGAGACACCTTCATCTATCCTCAATTAAGAATCAAAATGCAGATGCGTCGTCAACCCCTGACGACTGAGTTGAAATGCCGCGTTTCCAACGAAAACGATATAATATTACTTTTTAAGTCAAATAATAATGTAAAAAGAAATAATATACAAAAGTAACACTCCGGGACATAACAGGGAGAGGGGAAGGGATGAGAGAGGCAACCCGTTGCAGGGAGAGGCAAATGAGCAATAGTGTATTTCTTTGCGGAATTAGCGACCATCGACGATTTTCCAGATCAATACAAATTATGCCGGGATACTATATTTGAAAAAAAGTACATGAAAACTCCTTTATTAAAATAAAACACCATTTCAATTATATACGAACCGTTTAGTTTTTTTTTAAAGACTGAAATGGAATACCTCGTTTTCAGTAAAAAGGATCCGGTTCTCTACACTCACCAGATGAAACACAACAACATTAAGCTGCTATTTTACGCTGGTATTCTGTGAGAGCGTAGTCTTACCCCAATCGAGGGTCGGCCATTTGTGCTACAACCATAATATAACTGCAAAGTGGCTCTACCACGTACAAATAGTTCCTTCTTTCCCAAATACTGCGTGCTGCCCTAGCAGTGAATAATCATTCCTGTTGATGGTGATTTACTGCACACTGAACGAAAAAGCTCAAAGTTATTCATCGAACTATAGAAAAGGATTATTCTCGGACCTTCTCTGCATAATAGAATTTGAAGTGAGTGCATCTGCAGTCAAATTAGAATAAACGACATAGCATAATAGTAAGCTGAAGTGGCAATGGACCGGTTGTATAGCTCGAAAAACCGACAACCGATGGGAAAGAAAGTTACTCGAGAAACTTTCTTTACAGCGGCAGCCTCGTACAGTTAGATGAAGGGTAGAGTATCCCCCCACTAGACGGAGTGACAACATGGTAAGACATGCAGCAAGTCGATGGTTGCAGCTGGCTCAGGACCGTGTTTCACGTGACATTTCTTGGGGGAGGCCTATGTTCAGCAGTCGACTTGTGAATGGTGGTAATGATAATTATATAAATACGATGAGTTTCTATGTTTATAGTCAGATAACTCGAATAATTGACAACTGATGAAAAAGAAAGTTTCTCTAGTCCCGTACGAGTAATGACGTGGTAAGACATTAGAAAATCGACGAATACAGGTAGCTCAGGACCGTGCTTTGTGGACTTTTGGGGGAGGTCTGTGTTCAGCAGTAGACTTGTGGAGAAGGACGGTAGTGATGACAATGATGATATTTGTAATGTTACAACTGCCCATTGTGAAGAATATGAACTAATTTCTACGTTATGGTAGTTGCGTCAGGTGCGGATCTGTTACATCGGAGAATGGCTATGCTCTAACAGATAATGTGGTAATATAATAATGATAATTATTATAGTAGAAAACAATGATATACCTTTTACTCATAGTTAGGTATAGAAAGTCAGTATAATTGCAGGTTTTCTTTGTTTGAAATCGGTTACTTAGTCCATGGACTGTAGTAACTACTTAGTACCCGTAGTAATGTTGATTATTAGTTGTATCAGAGGTGATGCGTCAAAGCAATCAAAACGTCAAGAATTAAAAATTAATTTAAATTAGACTCGATTCCTTAAATTTATTAATACATATTCAGTAATCAACACGCTTTTGCTATCCTAGCTACGTATTATCTTCTAATTTCATCCCGTATCTTCCCGTAACCAGTGCGTGTTTCCAGTGATGACTTATGATTCTGAGACCTGGTTCTTAACTGTTGGCCGTATGGGACGCTCAAAGTCGCTCAGCGAGCTATAGAGAGGGCTGTGCTTGGGGTTTCTCTGCGTGATAAACTTAGAAATGAGGATATTCGCAGTAGAACCAAAGTGACCGACATAGCCCAACGAATTAGTAAGCTGAAGTGGCAATGGGCCGGCCATATGATGATCGTCCCGCAGATGTCGTCAGAGGTGACAGATAGAAACCTGAAGGAGATGGACAGCATCGTCTAAACATTTTGTGTAAGCAACAACATAAAATAATAAAAATCTAGGGTTGCTAACCCGCTCGCTAAACATGCATGAGACACTCGGACCATGACCTAGTATTCTCACAAGGATCATCCTAGTTCGATCAATGCGTATTAAGTTTTTAAGTACTGTTTGTAGTCTATATACGATCTAGTCCAGGGCTGACCTTCTCTTGTTTCTGAGAGGGTTTCGGGGTAAGGAAATATCCGTCGCACTGCCCCAAAGCGTATTGGCGGTCACTAAATGTGATCGAAATATAATTTTTTTAATTTATCAGACATGCAGACTTCCTCACGATGTTGTTCTTCATCGCCAGGCACGCAGTAAATCAGCATTTAATAATAATTACTATTATTTCATTCGATCGTAATCCATTCACCAAAGATATAAACGATTTAAGTAGGCAGCATTATGTTGAGTTAGTGGCCTATTATCTATCATGTCATGCTTATACGTGGTAAAGCCACGCTGCAGTTATATTTGTTGTAACACAAATGGGTCGGCTCGACCGGGGACGGACCACGCTCTCATAGAGTACCAGCGTAAAATAATAGTTTATTGCTGTTGTGTTTCGTGTGGTCAGTGTAGAGAACCGGAGACCTTTCTTACTGGAAACGAGGCATCTCTATTTTGATTCGTAATCAAGGATAGATGTAGATGTCTATGGGCCACAGCAACCACTTACCATCAGGTGGACTGTATGCTCGTGTGTCACACTATCCTATAAAAAAGCCTCTCTTGCCATCAGATTATTTTACGTCCGTGTTCCACTTTTAATTGTATCTTTGATATTTTATGTACCAATTCATTGTCTGTATTAAAACAATCAAGATTAAAAATAAAAATCGAGGTTTAATTAATTAAAATTAAACCTCGATTTTAATAGGAACCGACCAACTGGCACCGTGTAGGTACGTGGAAGAATATCATTATATCGTGCCGTGAGTGTCGTAAGAGTTGACAGAGGGAGAGCAAATTAGGAGAGGGGGGGGGGGGGGCAGCAGCGTCTTCCTAATAACGAATAAAAATAAAATACTGCGATCGGTAACTATAGCAAACATTCCTTCTATGTGGTAAGCTATGGGGCAGCCGATGTTAAGTAGTAAACTTTATACTACTTACCATAGGCTGCCCTACTTTATAGCAGGCGATCGAAGAACCGTGCCGCATACTCCTACTGCATGTGCGCAACTGCCCACAAGCCCACGACTGCCCAAGGAAGGCATCAGCCCCGGTGAAGTACTCGTAGGTGCAACAGCACAGATTAAATAAGGTACTACGTAAGCAGCGGTTGTTCGAATGCGCTTCTCAGCTAAATTTATTAGAAATTTGAAGGTGAGTTAGAGTGTATTTCATACAAACTGCATGAGGGCAAGTTGTTGAAAAAATGCATGTCTATTGTCCAAAAAATTGAAATAATAGGTAATAACGACACTCATGTTGAAAATACACCCTTCATTATTTTCTCCACCCCACTGCGCCAGGTACATATACATGTGCACCAAATTCCGAAGTCTGGCTTATCAGATATTAAGCCCAGGGTGCCGTTCATGCTTCCCCTGATTCTATGCATCGTCATCTTCACCATCACTACAACACTTCACAAGGCCACTGCTGAACATAGGCCTGCAATGTCACAAAGCACGATCCGAGCCAACTGCATCCATCGACTTACTGCATGTCTTACCAGGTCATCACTCCATCTAGTGGGGGGACACCCTACACTTCGCCTGCCGATACGAGGCTGACTCTCGAGAATCTTTATTCCCCATCACGTGACATTTCTTCGAGCTATATGAGCCCTTTACTACTTCAGTTCATTCTATGCATCAGTGAGCATCAGTGAATAGCTGTTAACGTTTTAATTAGAGCCGGCAAGGATCGAACCCGTGTATCTTGCGTACTACGAAATTTACAACGAGCGCTATTCTCCATATGTTGCAACGAAACTTTTTACATTTAATTCGGTTGCCACCAACATCTGCCGATGTTTGAATAATAGTAACCAGTGACAATACTAATTCATGAACATGCCCAAGTGCTCTGAGATAATCACAGCTCATGACTAATACGTTGTCTTATATTTTTCTTTAATGATTTCTTATATTTACGCGAACACTACACATTGATTAAAACTACTTTTACGTATTTTATCGCGTTTTCCCCGATGACCATGGGTGCTGGAAAGCACCCGAAACATCGGGAATTAAAAATAAAAATAATTAAAATTAAACGCGATAAGATCCCTAAAAGTAGATTTATATATTTTTATTCAAATTGTTTTTGTTTGTTTGCCACATTTTATGATATAGAACTTAAAATTGGACGTAACAACATTATTAAACTCTTTTTCTTTTGATAGTAGATACTTAACGATGATGACCTGAATGCGTTATCTGAGTTCACTTTGATCGTGCCGTTTCTTTTTATAACTGCTGGTACATAGACTGTGTAAGAGCTGTGCCATATCTTTTATGCACAAATTATCAAAAAAAAAACGTTTGCTTTCATTCTCAACGTCAGTTATGATATTTAAAGCTAGGATATTACTCAACTTTCAAGACAGACAGACTTTTTTTCAGACAAGATGAAATCCAAGAAACTACGTAGGTACCTAACAATTAATAACGGTGACGTTTCTTAATATTTAAATTAAAGATATTCAAATGTAACATTACGAATGCGCTGATAGCAAACGCGTTACAAACCGGTTGTACCTAGGTATTGCAGAAGATTCAACGTTGATTAAGCGATTTCAATAATTTAGTAATGCGTATATCAGCCAACTTACTGGAAACGGTTTCTATAAAACCTGATTATTGATACCAGTGTTTGCATCATACCTAAATACCACTTTAACAGTTTTATTTTTTCAATTAAAATAATGGTTTACTAAATTTAATGCACAATAGATCTTTTGCCCATTTTAATGACTATTAACTAATCATAAAAGTATTATTGGCAGGTTTATATCATGATAGTGAGTTTTCGAATGTCGGCAAGACATTTTATAAAGAAAAATAAAGATAGTAAAGGGAAAAAAATGGAAACACCAATGCCGAGTCAGCAACCGCGACGGACGCGTCCTTGAGCTTTTACCCCTCTCCCGTCCCCTTTTTTGAGTCTTACCCCGCGTGTAGCACCCACCAGTCCGTGCGTCCGCGGCTCTTCATATCATTACACAAACACTCCGATATTTCGATATCATTTATTGATCATTCAACAATAATTGCACTTAAGTAGGTAAATTACTCTAAACTACACATTTAGATAATCAGGTAATAAAATTCAAATCGATTTTCGCTCATAAAAATAAATTATCAATATAATTACAATATAAAGTTCCATCGGAATTCCTTAAACGTACAATACCTATGTACAATAAAATCAATGGCAATTCGTGCGAGCGGGAGGGGCGCGTGTGACGCGGAACGGCAACGTCGCACGGCCGTGCACTCACTCACAACTTCTTCACGATGTCGAACTTGGACTTCAGGTCCATCGGTACCTTCTTAGGGTCGACCTTCTTTTTCGCGGCAAGATGCGCGCGCATCTCTGCGGCGGTCATGGTGAGGTTGAGACGCGGCGCCTCGGCGTCGACAGAGGGCGCTCTCGGCGGTGATGGCGAGGGCGGAGCTACGTCCAACTCAGCAGGTAGGGTTTCTCCAGGCGCCGGCGCGACCACCAACAGTTCTGCATCATCCGGGCGTTCCTTAATGCGCGCCACCACTTGCTTGTGCGTTTCACCGGCAATACTTTGCCCGTTCACCTCGAGGATGCGGTCACCGCGCCGCAAGCCCGCCGTCTCCGCGGGCGAGCCCTCGTCCACCTTTCCGATGTACTGGCCGGGCTTGCCCTTCTCCGCGTGTAAGTTAAACCCATAGCCATCGAAGTTCGGCACTTTCCGCACGTGGCATAGCCGCGGCTCGGCGGCCGCCGATCCATTCGCGGACATCGCTGCGACTGCGCGCGCCCGACGTGCGGCGCGACGAGGTACTCCCCCCGGACACCGTGTCCCCCTCCCCCGCAGCCGAGAGCCTCCGCGGGGCGGTGGGGCGCAGCCCGGCCTCCAGTGCACAGCGGGTCGCCGCCGAGGCGCGAAGTATTGTCGCGAGTGTTGTGAAAACGAGCCTTCCCGTTTGCTTCCTGCGAGTCGTCGACCTGCTCTTGTCAGAAACGAGGGTGAGTACCGAGGCGGGACCTGCGCGCACGCAGCGGCTCCCACGGGCACGCGCTTGCACCGCCGTATTCCGTGAAAAATGACCAGACACCCGTTGTTGCCCGCTGCCCCGTGTTCACATTTCTTGCCAACAGTAGTAGTTCACTTGGCTTAGTACCGTACAATGTATACGTATTGTGTAGAAGATGTACCGTCGAAAGTAAGAGAGCTCCGGATTAGCACTGAATGCGGTTACCGGGACACGCCTTTCTACCGGCACATTAATTAAATTTATGACAGTTAATGTTGCTGTATAATGAGACGCAGTACTACGGTATAGAACGAAGAATAGCCAGCTAACGAAATTGATCATTAACTCAAGATTCGGTAGTGAAGAAGCGTTCGGTGCGAGCGGACGTTGAAGCCAATCGGAAATCGTTCGCGCAACAAAACTTCCGTTCGTTCCGCAGTAATAAACCGTTTACTTCTGCAATCAACTTACTGAATCGGTCGCTCTAATATTAATGAATCTAACTGACCTTTTAAATTTGATTATAGTGAATTAAAGTTTCGAAATTAAATTATTTCATGGAATAATGTTGATATTGTAACATGTAAATATTTCTTTTACTTCATCATACTAAACCTTACTCAAAATCAAGTTGTTCAAATATTGTTTTTATTTTCTTTGCTCAAAATAAATAATATTTAAAAATCATTAGGTACCGCAATTTGAAACACTTCTTCAACCTGACAGTTTCAGTCCTGATTCCGATCAGAGTAACTAACACCGCAATGATTGCGAATTCCGCGCATGCTTTGAAGCCGGCTTGATGTAGAGATAAACAGTTAACATCAGAAGTTTACGATAGCATCGATTTTATCAATGGCGTCTGTAATTATCGTTCCCTAAACAACAGACAAGTCAAGTAACTCTCTTACAGTCTGATGGGACGGGAATCCGACACCACCAGAGGCTCAGGAGCAACGGTTCCACGTGCTTGTTCAGGCGCAGAGCGAAACATCTTTCTAACTCCCGGCTTCTACTAAAAATTTCTTCTCAGGAAAGTCCAACATAGATCAATGAGGCAGTCGAGTACATATAGATAAATAACACAAAGACATCTTCTTTATAATTTTTGGACTACGCAAGGTTCATTCTGGTGCAGTATCACAATATTGCTCTCACTTCAGCCCTTTACATGTTCACAG
This sequence comes from Parnassius smintheus behrii, assembly GCA_036936625.1. Taxonomy (NCBI): domain Eukaryota; kingdom Metazoa; phylum Arthropoda; class Insecta; order Lepidoptera; family Papilionidae; genus Parnassius; species Parnassius smintheus. The sequence goes on from JAUPFT010000030.1 coordinate 993,497, forward strand.
CTGAACACAGACTATAAACTGAAACAAAATACAGTATTTTGTAACAATATCGTGCAGTCAAGTATTGTAGAGGCGTCAAAAACATAAATACTATTTGATCTTTGCCTTTCTCATTAGAACTAACAAATATCCAACGCAATAAGGATGAATCAGAAATAATACGTGGTAGTCACGCTGCAGCGTTATGGTTATAGCACGATTAGGTTGGTTCGACCAGGGAAGGACCACGCTCTCACATAACACTAGCTTAAAATAGCACCTTAATGCTGCCGTGCTTTGTATGATAAGCGTAGATAACCGAAGACCCTATTTACTGGTAACGAGGCATTCGATCTTAGTCCTCAGGGCTGGTAATGCGTCTGCATTTTGATTCTTAATAAAACACATGTAGATGTCAATGAGTCACATCACCTACTTAGAATCAGGAGGACTATGTATTTGCTTGTCACCATTTACAATATAAGAAAAAAATTCAGCAACACACATACAATAATTGTCAATTCTTGGAATATAATTTTTAATTATATTCCTCTATTAATGGTCGCGGCTTGTAACATCATTCAAATCCCACGGACTAGTGATGAAGTGCAGCAACAAACTGCAAACTCATTAATTTAATTATTCGCTTCTGTGTTTCATATTTAAAATTAAAATGAAAAAATATTCACTTAAGGCATGCTTAAAAGAAGAAGCTTAACTGCGATATTACCTGTATTTATTATTGGTCAGACAGATTTGGTATTAGGGTTAATCCATCAAAATGTCAGGTTATTGTGGTTGGTAGTTCTCGTGATCGCCTAAAATTATAATTTTTATAATGTTACTATTCCTTACTCAACCACTGTTAAAGATCTTGGCTTACTTATTAACAAGACACTCAGTTGGCGACCGCATATATATGAAGTGAGCGAAAAGGTCACTAACACTGCGTTGTCTGTATCGTTTCAAGATTGTTTTACCGATAGGGACTAAGCGATGCTAATATAGACTCTAGTGTTGCCTATTTTACATTATGCAGATGTTTGCTATTGTAATGCCCCTCAAGAACTTCTACACAAGCTGGATCGACTTCTTAATAATTGTACGAGTATACACTTCCATTTCGGTTTACGTAAATACGACCACATCTCCTCTTATCGTTCTCAGCTTAAATGGCCACCTTTCCACTATTGCAGATACTTCAGAATACTGTGCACATTATTTTCAGTTTTACACGATCCGTTTATCCCTGAATATCTGAAACGCAAATTTCAGTACCAGGGTGATAATCGTTGTCTCCGTTTTGCGGCAAAGTCTAATCTCCATCCCCCTCTGTGACACTAGATTCTTGTATACATATTTTACTTCTCACGCGGTAAGATTTTGGAACGAGCAACCGATCAGTGTACGTACAGCCTGGTACGAGCACGGCATCGTTCAAACGCTTGCTCTGGAATCATATTCTGGCGTTGCAGGAGTTGTTTGTGCATTCATTTCTTACGTGGTAGAGCCATGCTGCAGTTTTGTTAGTATTATAGTTGTAACACGAATGGGTCTGCTCGACCGGGGCAGGACCACGCTCTCACAGAATACCAGCGTCAAATAGTAGCTTAATGCTGCTGTGTTTCGTATGGTGAGTGCAGAGAACCGGAGACTCTCGGTCTCTGTCCTCACGGATGACAGCGCATCTGCATTTTGGTTCGTCATATATATATATATATATATAATATATATATATATATATATATATATATATATATATATATATATATATATATATATATATATATATATATATATATCCTCTATTTGATTATTGCTGCGCCGCCTCCATAATGTCTATCTCTGTACAGCCTAATGTTTGACTGGGAGAGAATACCCTATGACATTAAGTCCGCCATATGTACTTTTTTGTGCATTAAAGCATAAATAAATAAACAATGTATATCTATATAATATATATGTGTAATTATGTTTATAACATGTATCGCAACATATAATGTGTGTGACTACTCCTAGATTTTTTAACTCAGTTGCACTGCACCCACAATATCTCTTGCAAGTACAGATAAAGAGATTATACACATATCTCAATATGTTAGCGATCTATATTACAGCAGAGCTTTTCAACAGAATTTCCTATTTTTTTACTTATTACAAGCCTGTGCTCAAACACAATCCCAGCTGGTGGTAGTTGCTGATGCCCAGCTGGTGGTAGTTGGTGATGCCCAGCTGGTGGTAGTTGGTGATGCCCAGCTGGTGGTAGTTGGTGATGCCCAGCTGGTGGTGGTTGGTGATGCCCGAGATGATTGTTTGTACTATCTTAGAACAAAAGCCTACTCACTCTTTCTTGAAGGCGCCCTGATCTACACTGTATTTGGAAGAAAAGACAGACGTAGGTAAATTATTAGACTTCTTCGCTGCATGCATTACGGAAGACAAATCAAGCGGTTTGGTTCTAATGCGTGAATTATCGACAACAAAGGGGCAAAGGCTGACAGTGGTTTTTCGATGGCGGAAAGACAAGAGAGGAATTACAGCATAATATAGTTCCTGCGCACACTCTCTGAAATGCAAAGAGATACTGGCTACTCTGTGCATGTGCCGTCGAGTTCTCAGCACGTCACTGCACTGTGCCCAATGCTGCTAGGTAATTACGTACAACCACTATCAACGTTAGTCTTCAAACTAGTTTCTACGTCTTCCTTACAGACTCGAAACAGAATAATTTCCGTGATCATAATCTTGTCACAAGCGTCTTATAATATAGAATTAGCGTTCTCTCGTAATGAGAGAGTAATCGATGATCGGGAAATTTACTCACATAAAAAGAACCTTACTGTCTAATTATATTTCCTCGCTTCATTCTTCAGATATAATTAAAACCAGGTAGTGCTTTTGCCTATAAGGTAGCAGGACTAACTGGTTACAGTTATATTTTCAAATGAAGTGACTCATATAATATCCATCGAGCTTAGCTTGAGAAGTTTGTTTGATCACATAATAATAATGATAAATGTATTTTTAAAGCCAACTTTGCCAATGCCATTCTTACTGATCTAAGACCCTTTTTACTATACAGTAAAATGTGACTAAGATAAAATAAAATTAAGGATAAATGTGGCGTCTACGGTATGAACCACAATATCCACTTCCCACTGGTGGACTGTGTGCTCATTTTTCACTCTTATTTTACAAAAAACCCACCACCACCATCACGCGGTCAGGAGTCCGATCAAAAGTGGAAAATTTATCGAAAATTGCCGTACTCAAATTCCATTATCAATGTACACAAAGGGGTGCGTTACATTAGCATAGGCACAGGTGTTATCCCTGGGCTCACCTGCCTGTCTGCCCAGTATGGTGAGCTTCGACTAATCTTGCGATGCGAGAATTTCTGATTCATACGAATTTGTGTCTGCGTCCTAGGAAAGTCTTGTCTGTTGTAGGAGATTTTGATATAGTGTAATGTGTGTAATGGTAACTTCATAAAAAATAAAAAGATCCTTTTCGCAGTGGTATAGCTAGTTACGGTGCCTATGGCCGAGAGTTTGAATCCCGCACGGAACAAGTATTTGTATGGCCTACTAAAAATTGTTCCGTGTCTGGTTGTTTGTCATTGCGCATTTTGTGGGTAAAATGCTTACACGATATTGAAAGAAATGCTAATGCGGTGGTAGCGTTTTAAAAAAAATACGGAATATATTTCGCCTTTTTATACAAAATAGGCATGGGTACAAGTAGCTCCATATAATATTTTATTATTAATAAGATGCCTGAAAATTGGTATTCATTTTCTTTAAAGGAGACCTATTTATAATAAAATATATCAAATAGGACTATACAATATATCCGACGTTACTTCGCAGAAATTCAAAGTCGTGTGGTGGCGGTGTCAGAATATCCACAAAATATACATAACTTAGAATAGTTGGTGGTTTTGTGCAAATGCAAATACAATCTTGGCGTACATAGAATACGACGTAAAGGTTTAGGACACACAAAACATTGCTACAGTAGTAAAACAGATAATATTATGTAGATCATTGTTTATAGTTCTGTAACTCGTGCTACACAAACCAAAATCTGTAACAACGGGCCTACCTGTTGTATTATTGGACATCCGCTGCACGGGGTCGCTTGTGTCGGTAGCCGTACTACAATACATCGTGAACAAATAACTTTCTAGTGAACCTGAAGGGTGTTGAATCGCAACGACAGTTTGAGCATTGATGCAATTAATTTTTTTTAATAATTTTTTTTAATTGATATATTTTTTGATTAAAAATTATATTTTTATCCAAACCAATTCAAAATAAAGTACGTCTATTTGAACAAAAAAAGTGAAAGAAACTTCGCTAGTATTTTTAAAGACCAATAATGCAATATTATTTGTAAACGTGAAAAAGGATTCCCATATAATATTACAGCACCGATTTTTTTTTTCAATAAAAAATATACAGAAAAAACAAACAGACCAGCCATCAAAAGCAACACCTTTTAAATTACAACGTATGTCGCAGAGATCTCCCTTCTCGGTGGTCTTTTGACACACTTTTCTTACGAGTATGTACAAACACTGTCACGACCCTTTTTCGTCATTCATTAACCTAAATTTTGTTAAAGAAAAATGTCTTTACCCGAATATGGTAACCTCAGATCAGCACATACTAATAGGGACTCGTTCTAAATTCGTAATATCAAGGTGTATAACGTTTAATGCGGCTTTAAAATATATATTTAGAAATATATCTTCGTGTTAGCGAAAAGGACACGTACTTTTTAAATAATGAGAAAATACATTTTTCTTATTCGTGCATTGGAAGTCGATTACACGCATATAGATATTAACAATATACACCGAGTAAAACAATCCCTTTTTATGTGTGAATGTTTTGTACATCGATGCTTGTAGTCTTCTCTGCCTGAAACTTGTTGCAAGTGAGCGCAGGCTGATCCACTTACCGCCAAGTGGACTGTTTTATCATTGATCACTCTTACTATACGCAAATAACATTAGTCAGAAAAAACGTATCTCTATCCTCTGAGGAAATGGGCAGCAGTATTTTCGAAAAAGCATCTGAAAAAATGAAAAGCTGCGGTTTCCAAACTGCCTGCCAGCATGGCTACTATGACTACATCCTCCCTATGATTTTACGTGGTAGAGCCTTGCTGCAGTTATATTAGTAGTAAAGTTGTAGCACGAATGGGTCGGCTCGACCGGAGAAGGACCACGTTCTCACAGAATACCAGCGTCAAATAGTAGCTTAATGCTGCTGTGTTTCGTATGGTGAGTGTAGAGAGCCGGAGACCCTTTTACTGGAAACGAGGCATTTCATCGAAGTCCTCACGGGTGACAACGTATCTATATTTTGATTCGTAATCGAGGATAGATGTAGATGTCTATGGGCCACAGCAACCACTTACCATCAGGTGGACTGTGTGCTCGTTTGTCACCCTATCCGATAAAAGAATGACAACCTGTGGGGGAAGCGTATGTTCAGCTATGTATAACTTCTATAGGCTGTAACGGACGGTGCATCCTCTGTTAAAAATTAGTATGTAGATACGTTATCTTTTTGAACTAAGATGGAATACTTAGTTACCAATAAAATTCTCCGATCACTCAATACCGAAATACAGCATCACTATTCTGGTGCTTTGCCCTGGTATTATTTGCAACCTTGAAAGGACTACGCTTGCACAGTGGTACGAAATAGCAACATAATGATGATGTATTTAATACGTTAAACCACAAACTAACAACGGGCAAGGAAACGAGGTATTCCGTCGTCGTCCTCAGAGAGGACAACTCATTTTCAATTAGATTCTTAATCGAGGACAGATGTAGGTGTCTATGAATCACAACATTCAATTACCATGAAGTAAACTGTGTGCTCATTTATCACATATCTCATCCTTTCTCTAATATATATATATATATATATATATATATATATATATATATATATATATATATATATATATATATATATATAAGGTGCTACCCCGATCTAACTTCTACGTTTCAAATAGATTGCAGTTTCAATAGCTCTGTGATGTCCCATCAATTCATAGGAATTCTACGTTAGTCCGAGGACAGTATCAGCATTTGAGTTTTTTAACTTCTATGTCGCCTTTTAGTCGCCTTCGTCGTCATCAGTTACATTCAGCCTGTCAAAAGTTCACTGATGCATGTAGGTCTCCCCATAGATTTTCTCATACGCCATCTATTTTCCATAATTATCACATATGGCAGGAAAGTTGTTTGCCCCGTTTTTTAATTTCTTGGATTATCAGGGGACGCTGCTGCCCATCTGCTGCTTGTACCTCCCCTCTTGCGTCGCCTCTTGCGACCCGTGATGTCATGTGCTGGTGAATTCTCTATTATTCTTTTTCTCTTATTATTTTAGTGTATACTGTATATCCTTCGAAATTCGTAGTGTAACTTACTTCTTAATTAGGTATTTGATTATTTTACAACATAATACTAAGATTATATATGGTATACTTGTTGCTTTTGATTAAATTTTATGAGACAGTTAACATTCAGTCGACTTTGTTTTATAAAATGCATATTCACCATCATCATCATTACAGCCCTTCACAAGTCCACTGCTGAACATAGGCCTCTCCCAAGTAATGCCACAAAGCACGGTCCTGAGCCACCTACGTCCATCGACTTCCTGCGTGTCTTACCAGGTTGTCACTCCATCTAGTGGGGGTCGCCCTACACTACGCCTACCGGTACGAGGCTGCCACTCGAGAACCTTTATTATTATATTTATTTATTTAATTAAAAAAAATATATTTCGAGTGATCGCAAATACGCTTTGGGGCAGTGCGACGGATATTTCCTTACCCTGAAACCCTCTCAGAAACAAGAGAAGGCCAGCCCTGGACTAGATGGTATATAGACTACAAACAGTACTTAAAAACTTAATACGCATTGATCAAATTAGGATGATCCTAGTGAGAATACTAGCTCATGGTCCGAGTGTCTCATGCATGTTTAGCGAGCGGTTTAGCAACCCTAGATTTTTTATTATTTAAGTTGTTATGTACATAGAATGTTTAGACGATGCTGTCCATCTCCTGTTCAAGTTTCTATCTGTCACCTCTGACGACATCTGCGGGACGATCATCATCATGATATCATCACAAACCCTCAAGTCCACTGCTGAACGTAGGCATCGCCAAGGAATGCTACAAAGCACGGTCCTGAGCACTTACACTATCGACTTCCTGCATGTCTTACCGGGTCGTCATTCCATCTAGTGAGGAGTAGCCCTACACTACGCCTACCGGTACGAGGCGGCCACTCGAGAACCTTTTTCCCCATCGGTTATCGGTTCTTCGAGCTATATGGCCGGCCCATTGCCACTTCAGCTTACTAATCCGTTGGGCTATGTCGGTCACTCCGGTTTTACTGCGGATATCCTCATTTCTGAGTCTATCACGCAGAGAAACTCCGAGCATAGACCTCTCCGTAGCTCGCTGAGCGACCTTGAGCGTCCTCATACGGCCAGCAGTGAAGGACCACGTCTCAGATCCGTAAGTCATCACTGGCAACACGCACTGGTTATACACTTTAGTTTTTTAAAAATGTTTTATAAAATTCATATTATTAACATTTTATTACGTTATATTATATTCTAAAAGGCTTTTACAATCTAGCCGATTAAGAATTGCTGATAATCAAACAAAAACAAAACAAGCTCAAGAGCATATATTAAAAAGAATGAATTCCGCAAACCGAAACAAAACTTAACGACAAACTTTATCTTTCTTAAAATTCCTTTACTTTTTTTAATACGTAGGGATACACTAATTTTATGTTGAATCCAAAACGTATTATGGTACCCGTTTTCTGTTTTAACCCAGTTTTCTATTAATACAAGTACGGACAAAACTCTTGTAAACCTAATCAATAAGAACAAAAAGTCCACAACAGGATAAAATTGATGACGTTACCAAAGCAAGTAATTAGCCTTTACTTGGGTACTTACTTGGGTTGACGCGACAGTGTGGTAGTGAAGTACTCATAAACATACTAGCGGTTCTTCTCGACTTCTCCTGGGCATTCCCCATACTTATTTTGTTGCACGAGAGTTTTTGTATAAAAATGATTACTGTGACTTATCCTTAGAAGATAGGTATGATATGCTGTCATGGACTTAATTTGGAACTTTTTAAGATAAACAATATTGCCTTAGTTTATTTTTGTGCAACTTTTAACTATTAAAAGAGATTACAAGAGTGGACATGCTCTGAAAAATCTCAAGATGCAAGACTTTTTTCGAAATAGTTGAGGAATATCATTATAACTTTTACGCATAATATATTATGTAGTCTATGTTCTCGTGTAATAGTCCACCTTCGAATGGTGAAAGAATTTAAATGAAAAGATTTACCCTCATATACACAAACTTACAATATTAGCACTCTCTCTTATAGATTACATTTTATGTTTATATAATTACACATAAGGCTAACGCTAACACAATGGTCGCGAAGTTTTACCCCATAAACAGATAACGTGGTATTGATCTCACTCTAACATATCTTCTGTTTCGCTCTGCGTGCACACAGCGACACGTAAGCAAGTAGGCAGACAGGCGCGCCTGCGCCGGCCAAGCGATCGGAATGCCCGATGAAATCAGCGAGCTAATGCCTTCTAGAAACCTTCAGACATCAGTTATCATGTCGGCGATGCAGCGAGTAGGGCTTGTGAATTTCTGATGTAGCAAAAACAAATCCATACAATATATAAATAAGCCGTCAACTGTCAATTTTCTATTTTTTTATAGAACAAGGCTTACGCCCCTGAGAACTAAGATGGAATACCTCATTTCCGGGATCTCTGGTTCTCTACACACACTATACGAATCACATCAGCGTCAAGTTGCTATTTAGCGCTGGTGTTCTGTGATAGCATGTTCCTATCCCAACTACGTAACTTCGTTTGTCTATTTATCGACTACTTCATTTGACTATCGAATTTCATTCATTTTCATTCTTTATTTCTCTTCAAAAATCCGCTGCTGGTAATAAGGTCATACCTCTATATTGTCCGAACAGGTGGAAATATTTACCATGGTTGCCACGCCTGCCAAGTGGGTTAATGACCACAGTTTTTGTTACTGTTATTAAATTTTTATCAATGGTGTAATGAATCAATGAAAAATAAACGAACATACGACGAACCAGTTCTTAAAATTATATTTTTATACAAATATAGCGGCGTATAGAAACCCAAACATACAGGCAGTATGCCTACCTACTTGCGAATGAACTACATATTTTCTTGATTTTTGTTACGTTTTATTACATAATATATGAACTCTAATAGCTATATCATTGCATCGAATTAAGGTCGTTATATTATGACGCCATTAAATGTCCATTAAAAGCAAATATTTTAATACATTTTTAATGGAAATTGCTTATCAAAACTGAACGATCAAATTAAAAATAGATTACTTAGTCCTTATCTACACTACAAAGAATTTAAAGTATGCATGCACGAAACATACAAAGTATTATAAAACTGAACGATAACTTGTTCCGCGGCAACAACTTGTTCGTCGTAATTCAAGAACGTGTTTATGAAGACTTAGATAAGTGCTAGTTAGTAACGTTAATTCTATGAATTGTTTCATATCTATCCACTACAAAACTTTTTTTTATTAATAATTTATCAGGACATACAAACAGCGACAAATTTGCTTTTTTGTTAATTGATATCATCTTTCTTTTATAAAAGAATAATATGGCAAACGAGTAAACAGTATATCTGATAGGAAAGGGAAGCTGTCCTTGGTAAGAATAAATATAATAAAACATCCTCCAGATCGAGTTTATGTCACGGTGGCTAGACTCAACAGAGACTAGCCATCAGCACTGGACAGGATTATAGTGCCCAGTGTATGCACCGCAATCACAGCTTCACTCTCTATTCTCTCACTCTCATAATCCGATGGGACGGTAAAAAGACACGAACGAAGAGAGTTTAGGCGCATGATCAACGGCTTTACGTGTTTTTCGAAGCACAGGGGTGAGATACCGACAACTTCCTGACTTCGAGCAGCTACTGAGAATTCCTTAACGGAAAAACTCAATAATTAATTTTTTGGTCCGACCCGGGATTCGAACCCGGGACCTAATGAGCAGCAGTCGCACGACTGAAAACACTAGACCAACGAGGCAGTCATTTTTTTAAAGAATATTAACAATGCTATAAACATCACTAATATTCCCCTTAACCACTCGTGGTAAACTTAAATTGCTTGTGTTACGAGTAGTTCACGCCCGTAGTCGAATGGCGGATTCGAACCCACGAACTTTTTGAGTTCGCGGTCCGTGCCCTGCCATTAAACTACTGTCGCTTATTTATAAATATACAGTTGCATTGTCACACCTGCCGATTAAGATGCAATATCTTATAATTTATATAATTGTATTATCGAATGACTGTTAAAAATAACAATATGAAAAGATGTTTCACAAAAGAATTTTTCGTGTCGAAATAATAACCTTAAAAACATTATTACATTTCAATAAAATCTTTTATATACTCGTATATAATGCGCTATGAATAATTTACCATCATTTGTCGGATACCGTTAGAGTTTCCTGTCCCTCTATAGCCTACTTTCACAACACCTACAAAAATAAATAGGACTGGAAAAAAATTTTAGGCCCGCAGTACGACACAGGAGAAAATGAAATAATATTAGATATAATAAAAATATCTAATATTATTTCATTTTCTCCTCCATTTCAAGACGAGAGTAGAAAGCCGTAGCACGCGTTGAAATCTTTTACGGGAACATTCTGTCTTTAAAGGAGCTGGGAACATTAAGTCTGTTCGTACAAAAGACCTAATCTAGTAGATTTCTTTTAAAACACATGAACACTAACCAGTGAAAGAAACATATTTTGCGGGTTTCATTTTGTTTTTCCCTCTTTTTTTAATTATATAAGATATTATAATCTATTATAATGTTTTTCATTAAATTACGAAATTTATTATGACAAATTTAAAAATATCATCCGTATATATATGTGTAAATATAAAGTCGTTCTATATCAGTGTCTCATTTAATAAGTATGCGGATTGTGTGGATTACGTGTGTGCGTTGACGTCGACGTCGCCGGCCGGTACTTCCTGTATGACGCGCCGCTGATAAACTTCCTACGATATTAAAACGAAACAAAAAAGTCAATTAAAAATCATTCAATTATGTTAACATATTACTGTATTTAACTTTCTCTTAAAGTACATTAATTTTGAAAAATTTAAAAAGTTTTATCAAACTAGCCAGTAAAGAGGCATTTCATTATAGCTCTCATAGTGATCACGCTTCTAGGTGTCTATGGGCCGCAGCATACACTTAATATCAGGTGAAATGTGAGCTCGTTTATCTCCCTTAATTAAAAAAGTCAAAGATATATATTCAAACTTTAATTGGTTTTTTAAATATCTGCGATTAATTAAATTCACTTGTATAACACACTCCCTAACCAATTACTGGCATATCTTAGCTTAGTTCATCCAATACCATAGAAATATCATAGAAAATTCGAATTAGATTCGCTACTAGATTTTACTAGTTATTAAAATCAGAAATAGAAACAGAAATAGGAACAATAACTTGTTTATTCAATTAAGATTACAAATAATTAGGATTCCGTAGTCAACTGGGAACCCTTATAGTTTCGCCATGTCTGTCTGTCCGTCTGTTCGTCCTCGCTTAATCTCTGTGACCGTTAGCACTAGAAAGCACTGAAATTTGGTACCAATATGTGTAACAATCACGCCGACAAAGTGGTAAAATAAAAATTGGAAAAAATGTTTTATTAGGGTAGCCCCCCTATATGTAAAGTGGGAAGTGATTTTTTTTCAACCCTTACGTGTGATATATTGTTGGAAAGGTATTTAAAATGACTTTTACTAAAATCATTTTTTGATAATGTCAATAATTTCGGAAATAATCGCTCCAAAAGTAAAAAACAATGTGTCCCCCCCCCTCTCTAACTTTTGAACCATAATTGACGTTTGTGTAAAGCTTACAATCATATGATACACAATTATACACAAAATAAATTACAAATAGCTTGGTAGTGATCACTTCATTCCCATATCATCCATAAATTCCATAATATACAGCAAGCCAGCTGACTGCAAACTCACTTTGTTATTTGTACACGCGCGATACAATCATGTGTAATCTGTACGCAACGCGCACTTGTGTGCACCCATCTCACCAGTGCCACGCCTCGCACGGGCCTTAGGGCGTCACTTTCTAATTAACTGAAATGTATTCTAATTATACTTATTACTGCTCCAATATGAATATCTTTATTTTAGAAAAGTTTTCCCGTTAACCTTACCTACATACATACATAATCACCGGTGATTGTTCCCCACAGAGGTAGGCAGGTTATTTTCAACTAAAATAACTTATCATCAGCCGCTTGTTTACTACAATGCCTGATACAAAGTCAAAGGCCGTAATAGATCCGGGCAACCCCGTGCTGTCAGGGGCAGACGTACTGGGAACATTATTAAAGTCAGATATCGATGATGATCCAGAACTGTCAGTTTTTACTCAATCGAAACCTAGTTTTATTTAACAATTCATTGCTTCAGCGTTCTATGTAAACCCGAACAGATGACAATGCACTCATAGATTTCTTTGTTTGTGTTGGCTGATGATGCTGAGTACTCTGGAAGATCGAACAATAAATCTCACTATAATGTTTAACGTGACAGAGTAGCTTTATTATGATTGCAGCGAGTAAGTCGGCTCTAAGTCTAGTAATAGTCTAGTTTAATGATGATGTATTTCGTGTATTAGGTGTAGAAAACTGGTGAACCTTTTTACTGAAAACGAGTCATTCCATCGTAGTACTCAATAGTGGCAACGCATCTGCATTTTATTCATTTATCGAGGATAAATGAAGATATCTATAGACCACAGCATTCACTAACCATTAGCTGGACTATGTGCTCGCTTGTTACCCATATGCTATAATAAAATTTCCTACAAATGTTACTGGTCCACTCGTGTGAATCCACGGAATGAAATATGATGATGTATTTCTTCTAAGCCACCGCATTAACGTTGTTCACAGTACATACACGTTACAAAAGTAGAAAGTAAGGCATCGCAAGCGACGCGCGCGCTTACCAGTGTTTTCGAGGGCTCCGCTGAAAAGACGCACTGCAACCATTTTCGGGGCAGCTTAATCTCAATCGGAAACCAATTTCCGTATTACGTTGTTTTCAGAAAATCTGTTTTTGTTTCCTTTTTTATTGTTAAAAGAGAGTGTTTAACTACTATTCCTGCAAAGTAAAAAGTAGAAGCCGAAGAAGGCAAACTGCATTGACTTAGCGTAACAAAATCCTGTTCTCTTTTGCACTAAAAGTTTTGATGTTATCTTTTCTATCCCCTTAATATGTGTTTTTGCTGGTTTTACACTCATATGTCAATAGAACGATTTCCTGTGTCCATACCTTCAATAGAACTTATGAGTCGGTCCTGACCGGCGCCAATTCATTGTTAATTGCAATTTGAAGCGCTAATTTACCACGTGCTTGGTGATGTAAACAAAATATTGCGAGGAAACCTACATGACAGACACCCCAGACGAAAATGAGAGAATGTTCGTTTGCTCGTCTTCTCTAAAAAAAATGCCAGTCCCCCATTCGAGGGAAACATACAGGAAGGTAATAATTTCTTATTTTTACGCGAATACTACACAGTGAATAAAAATAATTTTACGGATTGTATCGCGTATAATTTGCTTAATTTTATTTTTTTATTATGAAAGAGGGGGCAAACGAGCATACGGCTTACCTGATGTTAAGTGACTACCGCCACCCATGATCAACCGCAACTCAAGAAAGAGCTTACTCCTTTCTAAACGGTCCTTTAGAAAGGAGTAAGCTCTTTTCTTGAAGGTCCCCAGGTCGTATCGGTCCGGAAAAATCGCCGGTGGTAAACTATTCCACAGAGAGGTTGTACGTGGAAGAAAACTCCTTGTGAAACGTACAGTGGTGGACCGCCAAGCATCCAGATGGTGTGGATGGTATCGGGACGTTTGCCGTGTAGTGCGTTCACGAAATTTGGCGGCTGGGATTAATCCGAACAATTCCTCAGAGCACTCCCCGTGATAGATGCGATAAAATACGCAAAGAGATGCAACATCTCTTCGCAGCGCCAGTGAATCGAGCCGATCGAAAAGCACTCGATTCGAGCCGCTCTGCGCTGGATGCGGTCAAGTGGAAAGAGCTGGTACTGGGGAGCCCCAGCCCAGAGATGGGAACAGTATTCCATGTGCGGCCGAACCTGCGCCTTGTAAAGTTGCAGGCGGTGTGCCGGCATGAAATACTGTCCCGCTCTGCTGAGCACGCCAAGCTTTTTAGAGGCCAGTTTGGCTTTCCCTTCCAAGTGACCACGAAACTGCACGTCACTCGATATGTCGACGCCGAGGATTCCGATACTGGCTGAGGCAACAAGGGGAGTGCCTTGAAACTGAGGGGATACGACAAAGGGGTTCTTTTTAGCGGTTAACGCGCAAACTTGTGTCTTCTGGGGGTTAAACTGGACTAGATTTAGTCGTCCCCAATCCGAGACTCTGTTCAGCAAAAACTCGACTTCAGACACAAGTTTGTCCCGGCACTCGGAGACGTTTTCCCGAGAAATATTGGCTCGGCCGGTGTAAAGAGCATCACCAGTGCTGTCATCTGCATAGCAATGAATGTTACGGGTATGCAACATATCATTGATATGCAGAAGAAACAGCGTTGGCGATAGCACGCAGCCCTGTGGAACACCAGCATTAATAGGCTTGCAATCGGAGCTTGCACCGTCTACAACGACCTTGATGCTCCGATCTGCAAGAAAGCTGGTGATCCAATCGCACAATTTCTCGGGAAGCCCATAGGAAGGGAGCTTCGAAAGAAGCGCTTTGTGCCAAACCCGATCGAAGGCCTTCGCAATGTCCAAACTAACGGCCAATGCCTCCCCCTTGAACTCTACTGCCTCCGCCCATCTGTGAGTGAGGTAGACCAGAAGATCACCAGCTGACCGACCACGGCGAAAACCGTATTGGCAGTCACTTATCAGCTGGTGATCCTCAAGGTACCTCATGAGCTGGCAGTTTACAATGGACTCCATTGTTATGGAGAACAAGGAGGTGATGGCGATTGGCCGGTAGTTGGACGGGTCTGAGCGGTCGCCTTTTTTAGGGATCGGGTGGACGAAAGCAGTCTTCCATGATTTTGGGACTTCGCCTAGGGAGTAGGAGTACCGGAAAAGACGCGTTAAAACCGGTGCCAACTCTGGAGCACACGTCCTCAGCACAATTGGGGGGATTCCGTCAGGCCCACTCGACTTGTGGATGTCCAGGGAGAGGAGTGCTTTGCGAACCGAGCGCTGTGTGAACTGCACTTCCGGCATGGAGCACTCACGGGTTTTTACCGCGGGATGGTCGGCGGCGTACTCCCCCCGTCATCGAGAGTCGAGTTAGACGCAAAGAAAGAGCCCAGAAGATCGGCTTTCTCCTTTGCAGTATGGGCCAGTGAGTCGTCCTCCCTGTGCAGAGATGGAAAAGATGGCTGACAGAAATTCCCCTGGACAGCCTTGGCGAGAGACCAGAATGCACGGCTTCCAGAAGAAAGGCGAACTAGTTTCTCGCCAATTCTGCCTATGTGCTCTGACTTTGCCTTGGCAATGACTCTTTTGAAGAACCTAGAGGCGGAATTATACTTCTTTTTTAGAGCGCTGGTGTTTACATCCCGGGACGCTGATGCATCAACCCAGGCTTGGTAGCACTCCTGCTTATAGCATGATGCTATTTTACAGGAGCGACCAAACCATCGCTGTGATTTGCCTCCAATTGGCACCACTCACACAACCCACAGCGACAGAATCGGCAACAACGTTGGGATCATCCGGCGAGAAGCAAACCCGCCCCCAAGGGTAGGATGCAAAGAAAGACCGCATCCCATCCCAATCGGCTGACGTATAGTGCCAAACACGGCGGCAGCCTGCAGAATGCAACCGCGATTTCAGCATGAGTGGCACAACACTCCGGACCAGACAATGGTCCGAGGAGCCTAAAGGGGCGTCGACGGAAATCTGATATCCGTCCGGGTGAGAGGTCAGCAGAAGGTTTAACAGGGAAGGTACATGATCCTCCACATCTGGAATCCGCGTAGGCGAAGTAACCAGTTGTGTCAGACCATATGCCAAGGCAAAATCATGAACAGATCTCCCCGCATGATCGGTTAAACGTGAACCAAGCCATTCGGCGATCACGATCACGATCTCTGCGGAGGGGATCTGCTGTAGCAACGAATCTGCAGCCATTTGGACGTGGTCGAAGAGTCGGTCTGTTTCGGCATTACCGCTATGGGACCTATAGAGGCACCCGTAGATGCGCGGATAGTCGTCGCTGTCTACGCGTAGCCAAAGGATGGACAGGTCCGAACCTTCAAGTCTGCCGAAGCGTCGAGAACAGATGTCCTCTCTGATGTAAACGCAAACTCCAGCCCGAGGCACAAAGGAGTGTTCCAGTTTGTACCCGGGTAGGAGAGATACGAGACATCAGCCGGAGAGGACACCTGCGTCTCGGTCAGAAAGAGCAGAGCCGGCCTCGCCGTCTCGAGATGGTAGTGGACGGCGTTTAGGTTAGAGTGAAGTCCCCTGATATTGCAGAAATTCACGGACAGCGTGGCAGGGGTCGCCTTGGTCTTGTTGCTCCGTTTGCCCCGAGCAGTTGTAGTCTTGAGCGGAATTTTGCCCCCCCCCCCCCCCCAGAATACGCGGGGCAGCCTGAGCACCCACGCTCAGAAGTGGAGAAACATGGTCGTGGATGCTCAGCGAGGGATTCTCCAGGGGTGCTGGTACCCTCCTGGGGTAGTCTATCATTATTTAATTCCGCTACCATGTTGATGGGGGGGGGGGGGGGGATTTGGGACTCCGGCCACCTGCACTCACCAGACGAAACGCGGAAGCAGAGCTTCCACTTCACGCCGGTATTCTGTGAGGTCGTGGTACCACCCCGGTTTGAGCCTGCCCATACGTGCAACAGCAAAGCTGCTGCGTGGCTCTACCACTGTTATTTTATTGCCAGACGTTTCGGGTATTGACGAAGTTACTGGCGTCTCGATGCCAAAGTTAACCAGGAGTACCTTCAGCGTTTCAATTATTTTATTTGGTCCGATCTACGCAGATTAAACTCAGGTACTGTGTCCTGAAGTCTTGCAGTGGTATGCTTGGGCTTGGTTTTAATTTTATTAATTGCAAGATCCCAAGCAGGTGGTAGTACCTAGCCTACTTCACTATTGAAATTGGGATGTTTTTTTTTTAATTTCAATAGTCTCACGTATTATTCTTGTCGGGAATCGATGTTCTTTCGCAAGGATTTATGGTCTATCAAGTCTAATGTAATGGCGGATGTCACCTATGATATGATCACATGCGGCAGAGGGTTGATGTTTCACGTCAGCTATATTATTTTATGCGGGTTTTTATAGATCTTTTTGTTTGCCCCATATATGAAAGATCACATTCACAATCATGTTTGTATACTTCTACATCTTGTAGAGGTGTATAACACTTGACGCGTGATAAGAATTGACTACTGTAGAATGTTATAATACAAGCTCGCTTCAAGATGTAGCCAATTTTGTATGTGATATCTCTGACATAATATGGTAATGCAGCAGGCACACGTTTGACTGTGGCCAGCTTCACTCAGTCACTGTGACGTAGGCGCAGGACCCCAAGCTTGTTGTCGTGCAGAAGTTGCTTGACGTGCAGCTCGGCGACAAGGTGTTGTTGCTGTCATAGATCCCTAGTGCTCTCTTTAACAAAGATTTGTCCACGGTAGCTAACTGTTAAAGATGATGGTGGATCATCACTTAGCGAACCTCGCACCTGTTGATAGTCATACCATAATAATGGGTGATTTTAACACGTATTTATTAAAACACAACAACATATTCATTAAATTTAAATCTGTTATTGAGGCAGCAAATTTTTTTCTTTCTTCTTCTTCTTCTTCTTCTACTTCTGCAACGAATTTTTCCTGATTGTGCCACTTGCCTTATAGACTCAATATCTGTATCTACTTTTTTATAGGCTAGGGTGGCGAACGAGCACACAGTCCACCTGATGGTAAGTGGTTGCTGTGGTCCATAGACATCTACATCTATCCTCGATTACGGATCAAAATGCAGATGTGTTGTCACCCGTGAGGATCAATCAATAATGATAAATAAAGATCAAGATGGAAAGCCTCATTTCACTCACATACAACATGGTCGTGACACAAATGGGTCGACGCGACTGGGAAAGGACCACGTTCTCAAAAAATACCAGCGTAAAATTGTTATTTTTATCAGCATAATACTGCTGTGTTTTGTATAGTGAGTGCAAATATCCGGAGACCCTTTTTTTACTGGAAACAAGGCATTCCATCTTAGTCCTCAGGGGTGAAAACGCATCTGCGTTTTGATTCTTAATCGAGGATCAATGTCAAAAAACCCTTATCTAAGAACTTTTCTCCTTACTGCTACTAAAGTTGCGTGTACTCAATCTCTACTTCTGCCTATTCTTGAATATGCTGATATTGTTTTTTTTTATAGGATAGGGTGACAAACGGGCAAACAGTCCACCTGATGGTATCTGAATGCTGTGGCCCACAGACATCTACATCTACAATCAAGATGCAGATGCGTTGTCACTCGTAACGACTAAGATGGAATGCCTTTTTTCCAGTAAAAAGGGTCTCATGTTCTCTACACTCACCATACGAAACAAAGCAGCATTAAGCTACTATTTTGCGCTGGTATTCTGTGAGAGCATGGTCCCTCCCCGGTCGAGCCGAGCCATTCGTCCTACAGATATATGTACTACTAATATAACTGCAGCATGGCTCTACCACACAGAAAACTTCTAACTGAACGTTACCGAAACGCAGTCAAATAAACTTGAACGAATTCAAAATTTATGCTTACATCTTATGCTTATTTGGATTCCGTAAATATGATCATGTCATGTCAGAAATTCGTCAACGTATCAAGTGGCCTTTCGCCTTCGCAGGAATAACCAAATAATCCCGTTGCTGTAGAACCCTTAGGATTTTTTTATCAAAACTCTGCGACAATTAGCTTTCACAGTCCTCTCTTGATGTTAACTGAACACAAACCAAATAGTTCTGAAGAGACCGAACCAGGTGAATATCTGAGGTTTCAAGGTCAGGACTATATGGTAGATGCATTAAAACTTCACAACCAAGCTCTCTCAGTTTTTGCTAGGTGGCCAAAGACGTGTGTAGTCATCATTTATCATGATTATCATGATGTAAGACCTTTTTTATATAATAAGAGAGACAAACGAGCACACAGTCCATCTGATGGTAAGTGGATGCTGTAGCCCATAGCATCTACATTTATCTTCAATTAAGAATCAAAATTGCAGGTGCGTTGCCAGCCCCGAGGACTAAGATGGAATGCCTCGTTTTCAGTAAAAAGGATCTCCGGTTCTCTACACTTACCATACGAAACGCAGACGCATTGAGCTGCTATTTTGCGTTGGTATTCTGTGAGAGCGTGTTCCTACCCCGGCCGAGCCGACACATTCGTGCTGCAACCACAATATAGTTGCAGCATGGCTCTACTACTTATTTTCTGTTGCTCAATTCCGGTCGTTCTTTCTCAATTTCTTGCTTGAGTCTCATTAGCTGCTTGCAGTTGAGATCCGAATCGATGGTTTTGCTCGGCGGTAAAAGCTTATAATAAACGATGCCCGTCTAATCCCACCATACACACAACATAACCTTATTTCGTGTTAACTTCTCAGTGCCCAAGCGGTCGAATCCGACTGCGGCGCTGTTCCCTCAAAACCCAAGCGGTCGGATTCAACCGCGCACACCCACAGCACTTTAAACCATTAAAACTTGTATTTAGAGACTACTTTTCTATGACGAAATTTGGCATTTAAGAATTAATATGAAATTTTCTATCTATCCTTTTGTGCAATAAAAAGTCAAGTTATCCTATGAATATTTATTTATAATCTATGATCATTTCGTACGCCATTTTTGCGTGAATGTTATTGTGTTGATTTTTGAATTCTTCTAGTGTTTTATAAGTGTTTTAGTATAGTGTTTTATTTTAAAATCGTAATGAAAGTTTTTGTGCGAATATAATTTATCCTTTAACGTAAATAATTTCGAGTAATATATATTGAAATAATTGTGATTTTCACGCTGCCGACATTAGTTTGTTATGTTTTATTTTTGTTATCAAAATACAATAGTCTTTTTGTAATGAAGTAAAACCCTACTTTTATATAGCGAATTTTGTATAGATTTTATAATGCCAAACTTTTTCATATAAAAGTAGTCTCTAAATATAAGTTTTAATGGTTTTAAGTGGGTGCGGTCGCATGCGATCGCTCGGGACTTGCCGGGCGCATGCGACTGCATGGGCCTTTTATTGGGATTGAGGGGTTAATCTGGGTTTCGCTACAGTCTGTGGAGCTTAACTACCCTTTAAACATGACTTTTTCGCACTTTGTTGTCGTAGGTGATCCACTTTTCATCACCAGTGATCCAATCTATCTTTTAAAAAATGGTTCGGTTTTATTACTTATCCTTTAACCCTAAATCAATGTAAATTCGCTACCCGGGATTGGTTACTGAACCTAGAGTTTAATGATATTGAAAATATTATACAGGTCAAAAACCTTAAATAGCAAACCTCAATTACACACATCAGTTAACACATACAAAAACACACACACACACATACACACATTTACATAACCCACATATTCTAATACTCGTAACACACACCCAACCAATCTTACAAACATACTATCCCTCATGCAACTACGCTTCTGGCTTATAATTATACCATACACCAAACACACCTCGTGGTAATCTTGCATATATTTCTATTTGATTTGTATCTACCTGCATGTTTTAATTTTAACTTTTGATTGTAATGATTTTTAAATATTGTCTGCAAAAAATTTTGTATAAGAACTTACCTATTATGTAATAACATTTGAACAGCCAGAGTGGAAGGCGCAGGCAGCCGTGGCACAGTTTATACTAGTACGGCTGCCGACGTTAACCTCTCAATGTAATGAATGGAACTTTTTATTTAAATAGTGTAAGTGATGATGTAAAATTAGTGGAGTGAATAAACTAATATTATTAATAATATTATTATTATATTATTATTACGCTTTAGTAGAGAATCGCAAATTAGTACGGTGAGCTCGTGTCGTACCCAAATATCAAGCTTTTTTGTATAGCTAGACTTTTTGAAATGGATCAAAACTATTTTGTGGTCAATCTTCAATTCATCGGCTATGTCCTAACTACTAGGATACTGATTTAGCTCCATTTTTCCAAAATGGCATCGACTTTATTCGTACGAGGGCGACCAGAGCGAGCTGCATCTTTGACTTAAAATTTCTTCGACTGAAAACGCTTAAACCAACTTTATACTCCTACTGACACTCCATTAGGTCCATAAACGTCACAAATATTTTTTGCGGCTTGAGTCGCATTTTTCGTTTTTGTAATAAAAATTCAGAATGTATCAAATTTCTTCGTTAGATTCACTCATTTTAGTGGACAGAAAATTGAAAAATGGCGGAAAATTATTTTTTCAAAATTAATCTTTTCTTAATGTCCTTTATGTATTTAATTTTAAAACCAGCCAGATGCCAACAGTACAACCAAAGAAGTTTTTCTTCAATTTTATACAAACAAAATACGAAAAAACTAATTCTCCGACCCATCATATACATATTTTAAATTCAAATAGAACAATCTAACACAATAAGTACGACAGACGAATAGATATTTTACTTCAAGACTTCGAGAACTCGAACAGCGCGGCGGCACAAAGCCTCATCGTGTCACGGTCACTCTCGCGCTTCATTAGCACCATTGAGAGACACACCCTTCCCCCACTCAGCCATACCTCCGACGCTCTCACGGCTGCACACAATACGTCACGCGTCAATATCACCTCGCAACACTATACATGGTAGAGCCACGCTGCAGTTATATTATGCGAAAGATTATGCTCTTATGCTTGTAAAATAGCAGCTTAATGCCGGTTTGTTTCGTAGCGAGTGTAGAGAAGCCGACCCTTTTTACTGGAAACAAAGCATTCCAACTTAGTTCTCAGAGATGACAATGCATCTACATTTTGATGCATATTCAAAGAAAAATTTATATGTGTAACTTTCAACAGTAAATAGATCATAAGATTCATGACATACATCTTTCAACCTTACACAACCTTAACAGTCGTTATATTATGTGCTAAGATGGAATGTCATACACAAATAAACGTTTAAGACACCTCTTCATTTCACAATAAAATTTGTCACGCGCGACCTGCAGCAGGAATGTGTTGGTTGTTTGCTAACAGTCTCCAAGTACGCGACTCGTTGTACATCTGTCGAAACACAATAACTACCATGAACTAAATAACATGCACGATACAATATTTTTACTTAGCGATCCTTCTCGGCTTCGCACGGCTCATTAATAATCTGCTTTTGCTTATAATTGCGTCTCGACAACAGCACCACCTGCTGGGTGCAATTTTGTGAATCTAAACCATTCAGGGACCCACTCAAATAAACACAAAAAATTTCATCAAAATCGATCGAGTGATTTTGGAGTTTTTGCGACACGTTTTTTTTTTCTACGTGGTAGAGCCATGCAGCAGTTATATTAGTAGTATAGTCGTAGCAAGAATGGGTCGACTCGACCGGGGAAGGACTACGCTCTCACAGAGTACCAGCGTGAAATAGTAGCTTAGTGCTGCTGTGTTTCGTATTGTGAGTGTAGAGAGAACCGGAGACCCTTTTTGCTGCAAACGAGGCATTCCATCTTAGTCCTCACGGGTAACAACGCATCTGCATTTTGAATCGCATATGAGGATAGATGTTATGATAGAGAGATGATAGATAGATGGGCCACAGCAACCACTTACCATCAGGTGGACCGTGTGCTCGTTTGTCACCCAATCTTATATGAAAAAAAAACCAACGTTCGGCAATTCATTTTAATTCATATATATTTAGTGGAAGAATTCTTTCCTGATCCTGATTCCTGATCCGTGATTACACGTAACTGTTACGTAATCTGCTATGTTGCAGTAGAATAGAACATTATGTAGAATATAGAATGGAATAGTTAGGATAGAATAGAATTTCATTTTTATTCGCAACAGATTATATGTAATTCCTATTGAAAGTCATTTTTTACTTTTACCACTGGTTCGGGAAAACTTCTCTTTGGATGAACCAGCAAGAAACCTAATGGATCTTTTTTTCAAGATAAAATTGTACAATAATAAAGGTTGTGTACAATTTTACATTGTACAAACTATTTACAAAATTTATTTAAGAAACAGCTTGGAAGCGAACACCTCATTCCAAGGGGCTATTATCAACCATATATTCATTTGTAATAACCCTTTTTTATACACTTTTTGATTAAACTTGGTAATGGAGAGGCCTTATATATTTTTGTGGACTTTGTTGTCATTGTGTATACATTGCCCTATGAATTAATTATTTTCAGTTTTTGTTATAGCATTGGGCAACAAAACAAGCGCGGTCCACCCGATTATAAGTGGATGCTGTGGCCCATAGACATCTACATTTATTCTCAATTAAGAATCAAAATGCAAATGCGCTGTCACCCCTGAGGACTAAAATGGAATGTCTCGATTCCAATAAAAAGGGTCTCCTGTTCGATAAACCCACCATACGAAACAAAGCAGCATTACGCTGTTATTTCACGCTGGTATTCTGTGAGAGCGTGGTCCTTCCCCGTTCGAGCCGACCCATTCGTGCTACAACTATAATATAGCTGCAGCGCAGTGCGGCGCTACCAGGTAAGAAATTTATTGCTGTAAAAGGGCCAGGATAACAATAGTCTATGGATATCTTATGTTTGTTGCCAGAGGACAATCACAATGCGTTGTCCCCGATATGAAGTAAAAATATTAGCCTTATTTTTGTATTTCAGAGGCGTTTTAAATACATAAATAGGACATATACAAACATCGGGACCCTAAGCAATTAATTATTTGTAGACCAAACGAATAGTGTCGGATTTATAATGATTTCATGTGGAAATCATTATTAATCCAATTAATAGTCCACGTTTGATCAAAATCTTATTAGTTACTATAACAAAATAAAATTAATTTTACCGAAAACAAAATTGATTAATGAATCCGCAGTCTCTGCCTGCCCCTCTAGGTGTCACGCTAATGTTGTTTTATGAATAATTAACTAGTTAAGATTCGTGTGTAAAATGTTATGAGTGTGCTTTATACTAGCGATCCGCCCGGCTTCGCATGGGAGATTTCTGAATCTCGACAACAGCATTACCTATCGAATCCAATTTCAAATGTTAAACATTCCCAAATCAAAATTTCATCAAAAATGGGTCCAGCTGTTTTGGAGGAGTTCAGGAGTACACGGACAGAAGAAATACATATAAGAAGATAAAGATTTCCACAAAGTCGCCGGAATCTAATTATTTTCATTCATATGTATGTTATAACACGAATTTAATTAAAAATACCTGCGGATTTGGGATGTTAATAAATCTACATCACAACAATACCAGGTTATCTGAACGTCTTGAATAATAAGCTGCGATAAGAGTTCTGATAACTACGTGCGGAATTCGTTGACTCACTGAAGACTTCGACTTTGTACAGTGATAATATTAACAAATATTTTCGGCGTTAATTATTTGAATTGCTCTTGTGATATATATTCAATATTGAAAACTTCTCGCGGTGCCGTGCCACAACGCTGGCTGCATTTCCTCGCTGAATGGCTATCCTTAGCCTCTCGGTGAGAAAATAACCAGCCCTCTAATCATCAACAGCGAAGATCAGTCGTGGATATAGTTTCTATAGGAACTTAACCGCACGTGGACTCGATGGATCGGTAGTCTCTACGGTAAATTGCTCCTTATTTCCATTAAAAATTTTCAGCCTTTTTATAGCGTGTTTTGTTTTGGAAATGCTTCAAAATTTTATGGTTTCCTGTAAATTGCAGTACACTCTTACTTTTTTCTTGGGCTAACCACTCACTGTAAATTTCACGGTACGTGAGAAATCCGGGTTCTATCCACGCTGGTACCAATGAGATTGTTGCAATTTTAAGAGTTGATTTACAACATGCTCGACAGTGAAATGGAACATTGTGGAGTGACCTGCATGACTGAGAAATTCAAAAAATTATACATACAAATTTGCGAGATGTGTGGTACAGCGCTCGTCAATTCACCTACCAAGCGTGAGAGTTGTGGCTTGTCGCTACAATGGGGTAGGGCTATAGCCCAGTAGCAGACGTATAAGAGGTAATACATTCGTCTAGGTTTCTCAAATAAATATAAATTTAATCACTAACAATGATTTTAACTTTTAATCATTTTTTTAAACATCAAGATACAAAATGAATGAATATCATCTGTAAACATCATAATCCATCCCCAACAGTTCACTTCTGTACATGGCATTCCCCGATTGTAGATAGTGTTTGACGTAGTCGCCATGAATACATAGAACTGAATAATGAAAAGAAAATAAAAGGATAGTTGGTATTTAGCAGTAGTCAATATTTATAATTTAGAATACAAACTGGATTCGTTTAAATTTCAATGCCCCAAGGGACTTTGGTAAAACAAATAAATAAATATTTTTTATTCGATATAAATTATTGCACACTTGATACTTGTTGAAAGTAATTTATCACTATCACTAGCTCAAAAAATACCTCTGTCAGTCCTAAGAATTAAGAAACCTATGTTCACGTAGATTGACCATTTCGGTATCAATATCTATTGTAAGTAATAAACAAGAAAAGAGCCTACTTTTTTTCAAATTCAGCAACGCATCTGGGTGGCGGCAGCCACTTACCATCAGGTGAACCGCATGCTCATTTGCCCTCTCTTATATTTAAAAAAAAAAAATCTCGTCGCATTATACTTCTAACCAGCGGCACTAATGCAGGGAGACATCAAGTGCACAGAATTTAAATGAGACGTTAATGGCCGCGCCATAACGCGGTTGTCAACCTGCAAACCGAGCGCGCCTACTGAGTTTTAAATCACCAATAACGTGGATTAACTTTATACGTAGTAGAGCCATGCTACAGCTATATAATGGTTGTAGCACGAATGGGTCGGCTCAACCGGTGTAGGACCACGCTCTCACAGAATACCAGCGTAAAATAGCAGCTCCAAGCGGCTGTGTTTCCTATGATGAGTGTAGAAAACCAAAGGCTTTATTTACTGGAAACCAGGAATTCGATCTTAGTCCGCAGGAGTGGCAACGCATCTCCGTTTTGATTCTTGATAAATGGTTCCTTCCTTAAAACTTAAGAAAG
Organism: Parnassius smintheus behrii; assembly: GCA_036936625.1. Classification (NCBI taxonomy): domain Eukaryota; kingdom Metazoa; phylum Arthropoda; class Insecta; order Lepidoptera; family Papilionidae; genus Parnassius; species Parnassius smintheus. Next base: position 1,019,947 of record JAUPFT010000030.1, read on the forward strand.
TAAGTAACTCCTATGCAGCATAACGTGTGCGTTTCTTCAATAAGATAAACAAAGAGAAAGTAAACTTACCTCTAAAAATAAAAAATAAAATACGTTAGGGTCACTCATAAACATAGCATTCCTGTATTACACAGTCAATTATTACCTTGTAGATAGTTTCTTTCGTTTTATCATATTATATGCAACTTCATTTACAAGTTGGAAAATTTAATAACGTTTAAATACGCGAATTTAAACTCAACATAAATTCGCCAAAGACGTATTTCGTCGTAACTGTTTTCAATGCAAGTTACGTGAGATTATTATGGTAATGGGCAACCTTAAGCTTTGCCGCCCTAAAAACAAACTAGAAGGAGAACAAAGACAAAGTCGCATACTATAACTAATATATTTAAAAAAATGACAAACAAGCTTTAGTAATAATTAGGAACACTTCTAAAAATTACCTTAAAAATAGTTAACTACTCTACACAATACTAAGATCGACTAAAATATTTACTATAATTTCCAGTCAGAATGGCTTGGCTAAAGCAGCGACCTTTTGATCTTCGTTATTTGATTGACTGATGAAGAGCTACTCGTATCTTATCACAGAGCCATCAATGCAAACATGGCTGTAGTTTTTGTGTTATAAGTAAGACAGTAACCATATTTACCGGATAATCATTTTACCCTCACGTACTATAGGCGTATAGTGTGAAGACTAAGTAAAAACTATTATTATTATTATTATGATATGTTGACGTTCATATGTGCTCTGTTTTAAGTCTATATGAATAAAGATATTTGACTTAAGTAATTTGATTTAATGGAAGATAACTGTAGGTCTCTGTAAGCAACACCAACCACTTACAATTAGGTGGACCGTGCTCGTTTGTCAGCCTTATTCTTTAAAAAATAATTAAAAAAATAATAATAGACGTACTTTTGTCAAAATTCCGGATAAAAATATAAATGAGTGCTTAGTAAAAGTGTTATAGATAGCATTTACATCATTTTACAATTGTATTACAGACCTAAGATAAAAATTCACCGCACTAAGCAATTCAACGCTAATCATTTCATTTAATTATTTTATGTCTTAACTGCGCAAAATTTCGCGATGCTTTCTTTATAAGAGTTATCGGAAAGAGAAAGCCACTATGCATTGTCACCATAAAAGTATTATCTTGGTGCTCAGAGCACCAAGTTATTACTTTTAAGATGTTTTTTATGATTATAGAATAAGGGTGACGCATACACAGTTCACCTCATTTAAGTAGATGCTGCGATCCATGGACACCTACATTTATCCTTGAAAATCCTTAAGTGTCAAAATGTAGATACGTTGTCATCCCACAGGACTAAGTTGGAATGACTCGTTACCATATACGAAACAGCATCATTAAGTTGTTAATCTACATTCTGAGAGCGTGGTTCTTCTCCAGTCCAGCTGCAGCGTGGCTCCACGTGAAGTACCTGATGTGACTGTAACCGCGGATGGTCGTAGCTGCTGATGATAAGAGGGCTGGTTCTTTTCTAAGTACATAGCCATTCAGCGAGGAAACGCAGCCAGAGTTAAGTTATAATTTAAGTTATTTTATTATAGTTTTTTGATATTTCAATGTTATGCAAAGGAGACTCTTTAATAAATTGTTATTACGTCGTGGAATGCACCCCTAACAGAAGTAAATAGTTACGTCTAAAGAATGTCACTCTCGTAACCGGTTTGTACGGATTCACTGTAAAGGTTACGTTAAACTGAAAACGTTTAAATTCAATTCCAATTAAAAATAGCTACCTATCCAACTGAACGAGATAAAGCCGTTTTAAAAGTTTGTAAATGTCATTATTAATTAAAGTGTTGAAAGGTTTACGAGAAAGTGACAGCATTCGTGCGTATTGTGACGTAAATAGCTATGAATGGAACGCGCCTCTGCGGGTCTTCACAAGAGCGACGCGACGCGGCCGCGTGCTGTACACAGACAAGGAAGGGTCCTACTTTCACAAGCCTCGGGCGTTCCGCTGGTCTTTCCTATAAACATTGATATATTTTTCGACTCTGTAAGAAACCCAGCGGGACTTTTTTGAGCATTAATTTACAATTAAACTCTTTAAAAAAAACGTTACCCCTACACTAGGATTTTCTCCTGTATCGTGGCACTGTGCACTGTACTGCACTGTACCTGGCAGTTTACAAACATAAATTGCACAAGGACAAACATCCAGACCCGGAACAATTATTTATAGGCATTACTTGATCCGTGCGGGATTCGAACCCGCGACCCCCAGCGCAGCCACTCATTGCTAAGGCACTGCGCCACGGAGTCGTCACAATATAATATTTCATAAATTTAAATATGACATTTCAAAAGTAGAGATCACCTCATTTCCAGGTGTTATTTATCAATCATATACTCTTTTGGTACTAGTATGTTAAACTTTTTAATAGATAAAATTTTGTAGACATTTCGGAACTTAACATACCTTTGGCGGGAATGTTGTAAGTTTTATTATTTCAATTGCTTGGGACCCTGTAATCAATAAAATTAAAACTAAACCCAAGCGTACCACTGCAAGACCTCAAGGCATAGTTCATTTTGCATAGATCGGACCATAAATAATAATTTAAAAAGCTGAAGGTACTCCGGATTTAACAATGACATCGGGACGTCAGTCACTTTAGTCCCCCGTGAACATGAGTGCTGGAAAGCATCCGAAACGTCGGGAATTAAAAATAAAAATCAATTAAAATTAAACGCGATAAAATCCGTAAAAGTAGTTTTAATCAATTTGTAGTGTTCGCGTAAATATAAGAAATCATTATGAATAAACTATTTTTTTATATATTTATTGTACAACTTATTATACTTAAAAAAACTTAGCACCTAACTCCAACACTAAAAGCATTCTATGCTCATCATTCACAAAATTATCCCTCCAACTAAGCACACTGTTATATTTTCTTTAAATCTGTGCGGAAGTAAGTAAGGCCCGGACTAAATTTGAGCCCATGGACTCTAACGCGTGCTGCATACAACCATATCTCAGCGTCTCTTCTAGTACGTAGTAGTACATATTGCTTCAATGTTGCCATACGACTACTCTTGGTGGTTCCTGTAATTAAAGACAACGGAACATAATCCGCTAGATTTTAAAGCTATATCCTGTTGGATTCCTGCACGCGTGCGAAGGAGGCAGTAGGCGCGGGTTCTGCATGAGTAAGCGAGATGGTGAGAGCTGATCGGGATGCGACGCACGCGCAGTCTCAAGCGCGCCGCGCACCTTGCCGTACTTCCGCCACACCTCACTCGCAGCGCTCAAATTTTTTAAGTAAAAGCTGTGTTACCTCCATTGAGTGTGTTAGGTTTATCAACGTGAACAAAATGAGATCACGTTGACGTGATCTAGATCGTTATCACGATGATCGCAGTGATAAGTGAAAATAATAGTGAAAACGTAAATGGGACGCATTGAGGTGTACGGTGAAAGTATTATTCAAATGTAAATATTAAACAACAGTTTGAACAGAATATTTTACTGAATATATTTAATAACGGTGTTTGATACGTACGAATTTGATGTGAAGCAATAGTTTTAAGTTAGGTTAGTAGTTAAAGTTGATTAAAGCACTTTCGTATTCCTATATTTGTACACGATCGTGTGCCACCTGTGCCGCTAACTGTACCTGGTGCGGTTCCGCTCTGCTGATCGTCTGTTATTATGCTTAAATTCGGACGAGCACTGTTCATTTTAAAGTCTACTGTTTCTGATAACTTTGTTTCGCAATATTAGCATTTTCTATTTGATCCTAAATCAGTAAGGTTTTTTCAATATCATTTCTCAAAGAAATTCTAATGATTTAGCAATTTACCGACACATTTGTTAATGCCTAGAAAATAAAAAAGTAAAAGATCTCACTCTTTTTTAAAAGGCCGACCACGCATTCGCAAGTCCCGTGGTGTTGCAGTTGTATTATAGTGGCGATAGTGACTTACCATCATGTTTGTTTACCCTCCATATATGAAAAATTAATGCAAAAATGGATTACATTATTTTTTATATAAGGGGTCGTAATGTCGTTAATACAACCAAAATTAAATAAAAAGGATGTAAGTTATTCTATTAAAATCTCAAATGGTCCATCTGGATGGATATCGCGCTAGCTGAGCGCTTTCCTGTTTCTGCCACAAATTCCTAATCTTACCTCTTGTTGTAGTTGAAGGGTAGTACTCTAGTAGTACTTATCAAAAGTTGATAATGGTCCAGTCGTTAGACATTTTGATTTTTTTCGAAACTCCAATGATTTTTAAAGCTGAAAAAGTAAGCGGCAATAATTCAGATTGTCCTAGCTAACGCTGTAGTCAGCCAACAGTCCGGTGAACATGTTGCCGCCGTAGTTACAAACAAGATCATATTCATGATAACATGTATGTATGTAATTTAAGATATAAGAGAAGAACGATGACAGGATTCATGTAAAAAGAAAGAAAAGTAATAAATAAATTAAATATTTATTTCGCCAAATAATCGCCATAATGTGCTTTATATTTCCCATTTTAAACATTATTTTATGTTACTGGACGTTGAAAAATATGACGAAAAGGTGTCGCACACAGCATTTATCGTGGTGCACCAGAGGCACTGATTTTAAGTGTGGCCCTTTGAGTGTTTTTAAATGACCTCTGAATATTAGAATAAAGAAGATTGCCTCCAATTGATAAGCAATAGAAATATTTAATACAAAGCTGATTACACAACTTGTAAGGTATCTACAAAATTAAACTACTCTTCAATAAATACAATTCCATATTATGTATTCTTTATTTTATTACTACGTAATTTTTTATCACTGTGATTAATTGTTTAATAACAACTAACTATTTTAACTATTATAGTTTTGTAGTAAGTCAAAGACCTATTATTGTAATACAGTCAAGTCTGGCAACCTTACCAATGGAAGTTAACTTTGCCACCAGGGTTATACTGGTACAAAATTACTATTACGACAATAATAAAGAAAAAAGATGGAGCCTAAATACAATGCATTAAAATTGAAATAGCTATGGTAACTGATGTTAAAATGTCTTAGTGCGTAGTTGACATTCACAAAAATCCATTATAGAAATATAAATTATATAACTTTCATCGACTCGTAGATCTTCTATACTCACTACACTCATAAAACGGGCTAAAAAGTTAGGAGGCGATAACTTTGCACTACTCCCAATTTTCAGCCTGTGGAAAATAAATTGAGCATTTTCAAATGTCAAAGTCAGTTAATTTCTTTTAGTATACATTCATAATAGCTTTAATTATTGTATTCTTCCCAATATGTGGTACTTAGTTGAATCCTAATGGATGATGTGAACGCTTAGCTAATTAGGTCTCATTTTGCGTTCACAGATAATACAAAAGAAGCATAACCCCAGCGAGAGAGTGTGAACCAAGCGATTATGCCGGGCCACCCAGCCTGAGGCCGTAGAGAAATGGCGCTGCGGGGTGGCGGAGGGGGCGGAGGCGCGGGGATCGCGCGGAGCGGTGGCGGGGACACGCAGCGGGCGCTGGACGAGTTCGAGCAGCTGGCGGGGCTCCGTAGCCGCGCCGCGTACGTGCTGGAGCACCTCGCCACATTCACCGTGACCCGGGAGACCGGCATCGTGTACCCAGCCGATGGGATGCGCCGGCTGCTTCAACTGGAGAAAACCAATGGTATGTACCTGAATCTCCCAACATTAACATCGATTAGTCGTCGATTATTTTCTGTTACCGTCACAGCATATTAAAGTCTAGTTGTGAAAACAGGCCTTCCCCATAGACTGACTCGTAGGCGGGATATGTGCCATAGTTGCCACGCTTAGGAAGCAGGAAGCAGGAAGCAGGTTGGCAGCCGCAGGTTTTTATTTTAATTACACGGGATGATAGTGGATATTCTTACTACTACAAGAGCTTTTTATCTGAATTTATAATAAATTATATCTTTTAGGAATATGGAGTCAGAAGATGCAGCTATGCTTGGAGGACCAGTGGGTGCTGGTCATGGATTATGAAACAGGGGTATGTTGTTGTATATTTACTTATTTTGAATTCCATTCCAAGAATAAAAGCATTCCAGTTTATCTTTTAATTGATTTTGATTTAACAATGTTTTCAGTACGCTATAGTTTCGTTCTTCTGTATACTCATAAAGACTCTTGACCGTGGCTCTCTACTCAATTACCAAAATGCATATACTTTGCTACACCTGAGGACTAAGATAGAATGACTTTCTAGTAAAATTTATCTCCGGTTCTTTAAATTTGCCATACGATACAGATAAGTTACTACTTTACGCGGGTATTCTGGGACAACGTAATCCTTCCCGGGCCGAGTCGAACCATTCGTGGTACAACTATACAGGCTCTACCATGTAAAAAAGTTTTTGCGTATATTCAAAGAGATATAATGCACTCACCGTACGAAACAGCATCATTATACTACTGTTTCCCGTGGGTATTTCACATTCTAAGCGAGCGTGGTGCTTCCCTTACTTATTGTTTTATAGATGGAATAGGGGTGACAAACGAGCATAGAGTCCAACTGATTTTAAATGGATGCTGTGGCCTATTGACATCAAAATTTATCTCCTAAATCAAAATGCAGATGCGTTCCAATCCATTGCATTCCTCAGGGTTAATCCCTGAGGAATAAGATGGATTGGCTCGTTTCCAGTAAAAGGATCACCGGTTCCCTATACCCACCGCATGAAACACAGCAGCATTAAGCCGCTATTTGACGCTGGTTTTTGTGTGAGAGCGTGGTCCTTCGAGCCGACCCATTTGTACTACAACTATAATATTGATGCAATATGGCTCTACCACTTTTACAAGAATAATAATAATAATATTTTACTTATGACGAGAATTTCGTGAGAGCCGAAAAACCGATAAGAAAACAAATTATCTGTACGTGGCTCACGAGTTGACCGACATGTGGGGTGGTCTGCCGACCGAAATTATTCCTGTAGTCGCTTCTGTCTCAGTTACCTAGCCTCTCGGGTCATCTAAGGCGTTTGGAACTCCGTGACGGACAGCTCCAGGCTCAAATGCAAAGGGTGGTGCTCCTCGATACAACCCTCAGCCGTATAATAGTCTGTTATTTATTTATTTATGTTAGTATATTAAATATATATTTGTGTTTATTTATCAATTCATTCTCAATCACTTGATCTTAAATGCAGAAGCTGATGCTCCTCGATATCGCCCGCATCGTTCGCCTTCGGAAAGCTTCGGGAAAGTTTTCTTTCCCTTTCTACCTAACAACTCTCCCTCGGACGTTTGTTCTTCTTACCGAGGACTCCCATCTCATTGTGTTTTTTATTAATTAATAATAATAATGTTTTTTGGTCAGTCGATCATGGAGCGGTTCCCAGCTTCTTACGTGCACTCGCCGACCGCGTTTACATCACCGGAGCCGGGCGAGCTGTACAACAACGTGCTGGCCTTCGTGGTGGGTGCCCCGGACGCGCGCCGCGAGCTCCACATCTTTCAGTGCCACGACGTCAGCGCACAGACCCTCGTCGAAGAGCTCAACGCACTCAAGTAAGTATTTTTTTATTAAACAAGGGGCAAATGTGCATGCAGCTCACCTGATGGTAAGTGTCTACTGCCGCCCACGAACATCTTCAACACTAAGGATTCACAGATATATTTCCGGCCTTTCAAAAAGAAGTACGCTCATTTTTTGAAGGCCCTTGAGACGTATCGGTCCAAAAACTCGCCGCCACCGTATGAAGTTTGAGTTTAAACTTTTGAATTTCTGCTTCATAGCTTTTGTTTCTACATTAGGATGCCTGAGCACGTTCAACATGGTCTTCGTTGTACGCGCTCAGGCATCCTAATGGATGCCTTACACAACATGTAACAAAAACATAATATGTATTATATAATTTCACTTCAGAAAAATCTACCAATTTTTTTTGAAATCAAATTTAAATAAGACTTTATTTGTAATTAGTATGTTGGTTTTTACCCTCTGTATTGGCTGGGGTGTAAGAGTATTTTTTAAAAAATTGACTTTACCGATGCGCATGCCAGTTATTTTTTCACGTTTGAATTTTGATAATGCCCTTAACGGGAACCATAACGTTAATGTTACATGTTGTATTGCCATAGCTGCCACTCTTAACAGGCGGATTGGCAAATACATTGTACAGCGGTGCGAAGTAGCTCTTGTGAAAATATTACTGCCGGTGCGTTGCCATTTTCTCTTCCGAACTTTTCTGACATACTCTATACTCTCACTGTCACTTGAACAATGTGTTCAAATTGTTTTTTGTCTGTTTGAATTAAAATAGCAAATGGGCAGCAGCATCTTCCAATACCATCAGTCCGTAAGGTTTTCTGGCTGGGCCTCCTCCATAGTAGTGAGAATCACAGAGTTTTTTATATAGAACTGAAGGTGAGTTGTCCATAATTGCACCGCAGAAAGATTGACAAGCAAAGTTTTATTTGTTTTAACGATGCTTTTCGTGAAATATTTAGGTGTTACAAACAAGCCTTGGTAGCTCAGGGACTAATAGCTATTTGTAAGTTTTAGACTAAAAATTTAACCCGTTAGACCACGGCCCAACGCCAAAATAATTGTAAATCCCAATTTAAATACTGATTTAGCACATACTCGGTAAGGAAGAAAAACATCGCAAGGAAACCTGTATATCTATAAAACATTTCGAAGGCACGTGTATTCTGTTAACACATACTGAAGCAGCATGACTCACTAACTGCTCAATACCGCTCCAAGTAATACCGTGTAGTGGCGATGTAAGAATACCCACCGTCCCGTACGATCCCGTGGGTGTCGTAAATCTTTCTTATAACGACTTAAAATAAAAAATCGCGGCTGCGCACCAGCTTGCCAATCGTGGCAACTGTGGCAAATATCCCCACTATGAGGCAATCCATGGGGCCTCTATGTTCACTAGTGGACTTTTATAGACTGTAATGGATAACGACTTGTAGAACACAGATCTAGCGACTTTAGGACACGTTAAATAAGCAAATGGCACCGTGCATAAGCCACACCTAAAGAATAGTATTTCAAGAGCACATGTTTAATCTTATCGTGAAGATACGAAAGATGACCTCGGATGTGAAGAGATGAGGCTTAGATCAATCGAGATGTGTGTACCGGCGGATGCACACGTGCGCACTCCAGCATCGCGATGATCCACTTCCGACCGACCGTGCTGCTGCCCGTTTCCGCCTACTCCTGGTGTGATAAGAACTTTATTATACTAATAGCTAAATACTCAAACGTACTCAATTTAAACTCAATTTTAAGATGTCGCTACGGCGCGTGGTGTCACAGCACAGTTTCTTTGACTTGGTGACAGAGACAGTACGAGACTTGACGGGGCGTTAACATTGAACGGCGTATGAGTATTTGGACATAGCATGCTTTAGTTTAACTCGTCACCGTGTTTCTATTTTAATTGGCTTCGTTGTATTTTATAATGATAAACACGCTTTTAGCCCCACGGTCTTTGTAACTTCTACGGAAAAACGCGAGTCTACTAATAATTGATCTTGAATCATAGCCTAGTGATTAAATTGTGCGTGTGGCGTGTGCCCAGGGGAGTCGGCGGCGGTGCATCAGCGGAGGGCGGCCGTGACTTCATCATCGAGCGGGAACGGGAGAGAGAGAAAGAAAGCGAAATGGAACGACCCCGGCGACAGGTAAGAAACAAGAACCTCATTTTTATGGATTGTATTAATATCAAGTACTTATAACACATATTATTATGATCGTCATCATCATACAGCCACGATGTTTAGCAATATTAAACGCAACCAAAAACTGTGTTTGTATTATATTCCCTAGATAATACGTATTTTTCAAGCTAATATATTAACATAATAAAGTGATTGTTGAGGTTACTTTGACGCTGTTGTTATAATAAATAGAAACAGTTTCTGGAACCAAATTGATACCGTTCGTATGTATTAACTTTATCAGATTACTTTTTCTTATCTGATAAGCGTCACTTATCATCTGTTTTATCAATTATATTGCTTATTTCAAATATACAATTAATCTATCGCAAACAAAAGAAATATCGATGTATGAAATACTTACTTTATAAGTTAAATTACGTCTCAGCTATAAAACACTGCACACTATGCAGATTATAATACAAGAATATAACGATAATAATATATTGTTATTTGGGGTGCGTATTTAGCAGGGATGGGAGATATGATAAGGATATAGAACGACGAGTGAACGCAGGAAACAGAGTAAATGGGGCCCTGCACTCTATTGTGAAGAGTCAAAATGTGTCAAAAAAGGCACGTATGGCAATTCACAATGCTGTGTTGGTCCCTACTTTAACGTATGGTAGTGAAAGTTGGGTATGGCAGAAGAAGCACGAGAGTAGAATAAATGCAGTAGAAATGCGGTCGTTAAGGAGTGTGTTAGGGCTGAATCTGAATGACAGGGTGAAAAATTGTGTGATAAGAGAAGAGTGTGGTTTGCAAGATGATGTTGTGACCAGGATTAAGAAAGGAATGCTTCGGTGGTTTGGTCATGTGGAAAGAATGGATGAGGAAAGAGTGACAAAGAAAATTTATGTTGCAGAAGTGAATGGCAGAGTCGGAAAGGGACGTCCTAGGCGAAAATTTATCGACCAAATTGGCGATTTATTGAAAACGGGCCAAATTAGGAGTACCCTTAACCGACGAGCATGCATGCGTAGGTGTATGGATGTGAAGGAGGCGAGAGAGGTGTGTCAGGATCGTGCCAAATGGAAGTCTGTAGTCTCTGCCTACCCCTCTGGGTGACAGGCGTGAGTGTTTATCTTATTTTATGTAATAATATATTGTTTAATATATAATATAGTAAAAATGATTAAGACCATAGTTTCAAGAAGAGATAATTATCACAAGATGTCGTTTGTTGAGACTGAGGTTTTTGTATTTCCGTCATTAAATTTAAAAAAAAAATTATAAATTTCCTGAGAATTAAATTAATACGCAAAACAATGACTTAGTAGTGTGCTCTTTAATTTTTTGAAGATTTTTAACTCATCTATTAATTATCTCATATCATTTAATAATTAATCTAACCAATATAATATGTAACTAATGAACTAAGAATACAGAAAGAAACATTAACCTTTACATTTTCCTAACAAACTAACCTGCCCGCTATGAAGTATGTCAAATATTTGACGTCATTACAAAATGGCCTCGCTCTAGGAGCAATTAGTTATAATATTCTAAGTAATTTTTACTTTTACCACTAAGTACTTGAGAAAAAGAAATAATCCAAGAAGGATCCAGTGGATTTTTTTCGAAAGAATATTTTACAACACAGTGTGTCGTTGTTTGTAATCGATTGTTATCGCTCTCCTATCAAATATTGCTTTTGACGTTGTTAGATAAAATATTTAAGAGATATTTTATTTTATGATAGTGGACTTAATTCGAGTGGTAAAAAAATGTTGAACAGGTAAATCGTCGTATAATGCAATGGTTTAAAAAAGATCACTAATCGGAGAGATAACAAGTCTTGATCGTTTGCGACACGCTTTAGAACCCATGGGTCAAAACTAGCTCAGTCTGTGCCATAAAAAGCACTCTGTGGCTCCGACTACGCGCCGCGCTCTTCTGCACAGATTATGTTCGCGGTGTCTGTTCTAGTACATAGTATAGTACATATTATGTTAATTGGGTCGCAGATACAGGTCTTACGTACCGCAAATGTAGGATAATTTGGCGCGGATTAAGCGTGGCTTCCCGCAGGCATGTCAATGGCGTAGCACTCGGCACCGGCCTTGCGGGCATGGCGCACTTCTATCACATGCTCCTTGTTTTTCTGTTTTCCTTTACTTTAATTTCTCCTGTACCGTGGAGGTACTTTACACATATAAATTTAACAAGGACAATCATCCAGACCCGTAACAATTATTTGTAGGCCATACAAATACTTGTTCCGTGCAAGATTCAAACCGCGGCCCTTAGCTAAGGACGGAGCACGGAGGTGGCGTAACACCTACACCTACCTAGGAGGTCAAATCGTATCGCATTTCGCATTCGATTTTTAATCAAGGGTGTGGGCAGTATGTTGGTTTGTTACCTTTATTCTATATAAAAAAATCGTGAATGCGGGCAGCGATTCCGCTAATCCATTCTTTTAACTGTAAGACCTTATAGGGTCTTGTTCGGCTAGTGCTTATGACTTGGTTTACAAACAATAAACTAGTAATGTCCTCCAGACCGTATTTCGGTCCCGGTGGCCAATCTCAAAGGAGACTAGCCATGTGCGCAGGACAGGATTATTGTGCGCGAGTGTATGCGCAAGTACGGGTGCACTATCTCTTCCCTCACTCTTGTAGTCTGATGGAACGGTAATGCGACACGACCAGAGAGAGAGAGAGAGAAGGCGCAGAAGCTACGACTTTATGTGCTTTCTCTTTTTCTTTTTTGACTCCGAGTTACTACTGAAAATTTCTTAAACGAAGAAACCATTTACTGATTTTGGCCGGCCCTGGGCTCTCATGATCAGCAACCGCACTAGACCATCGAGGCAGATATACTAGGAATTTGTTTGTCAACAGCAAATATCAGCGCAACTGGGTCGCAGCGAGAGAGCTGGCTCCGGTGGAGACAGAGACGACGCGTCCTCGACCGGTTCCGAGCGGCTGTACGAGCAGGACATCGCGATCCTCAACCGGTGCTTCGATGACATAGAGAAGTTCATCGCGCGGCTTCAACACGCGGCGGCCGCGGCAAGAGAGCTCGAACGACGGCGGCGCTCCCGCGGTGCGAAGCGTGCGGGAGATGGGATGCTGGCGCTTCGTACCAGGCCGCCACCGGAGCGGGACTTCGTGGACGTGCTACAGAAATTCAAGCTGTCGTTCAACCTACTGGCTCGTCTTCGCGCGCATATTCACGACCCGAATGCGCCAGAATTGGTGCACTTTTTATTCACGCCGCTTGCGCTGATCGTGGATGCTGCACAGGATGTAGCGGATGGGAGACTGCCTGCGCGCGTGGTTCAGCCTCTGCTAACGCGGGATGCGCTCAACCTGCTCGCCAACTGTGTCACCAGCAAGGAGACCGAGCTCTGGCACTCGCTCGGCGACGCCTGGCTCATACCCAGGTACGCTAAATCACATCCTTAGCCAATAAAACGTGTGTGAAGTTCACACGCGGTAAAAGTGCCACTTTCATAAAAGGAGACCAGGATAACAGGAAACACTGTATAATCCATTCTATCCCTGTTTTAAGAATAAATGTTTTTATTGCATAAGAGTGACAAACGCGCACACAGTCTACCTGGTGGTAAGTGGATATTGTAAGTCACAAATATCTACACTTGTCCTCGATTAAGAATCACATTAGAGATGCGTTGTCGACGATAAGGAAGGCCTCGTATCCACTAAAAAGGGTACCTGTTTCTCTACACTCACCATACGAAACACAGCAGTTATAAACTGCTATTTCACGCATTATAATATTCTCACACGTAGTTCTGCCCCTATTCGAGGCGACTCATTCGTGCTACAACCACAATATAATATAACACAACGTGGCCCAACCACGTATTATAACATTACTTATATTGTATTTTTTTCGGTGTAGAGCCATATTGCAGCTACATTATGGTTATAGCAGGACTGGGTCGGTTCGACCGGGAAAGGACCATCCCCTCACAGAATACCAGCGTAAAGTAGCCGCTTAATGCTGTTGTGTTTCGTATCGTGGGTGTAGAGAACCGGAGACCCTTTTTACTGGCAACAATACCTTCCAATATCCACAATAATCTTAATCCTCAGAGTTTAATCCTCATCTACTTTTCATCAGGTGGACTGTGTGCTCGTTTGTCACCATTATGCTATAAATAAACATATCGGAGAGAACTGTGATCAGCAATGGGTCTCTCCAGTCTCCATTAGCTGTTAAAGAAAAAATATATAAAAATATGAATAATTTTTCAGAGAGCAATGGAAGACGGCCATCCCGCCTTACCAGCCGGTGTTCATGGACGGCTGGTCACCGGATTACCAGGTGGATGATCAGCCCTTGCGCAGGTGAGATCCTACAACCATTAGTATTTGTGTTGAATAGTTTTGTATTGTGTTGTGCTGTCCTGTGTCGTTGACAAGTGAATTCTCAAGGACGTCACCACGGCGGGAGTCATCGCGGGGTGAGGTGCGAAGCGAGGTGCGAGCGGAAATGAGGGGGGAGGTGCGAGGTGAGGTTCGGGGGGAGGTGCGAGAGGAGGTGAGGGAGGTGGGTGCAGAGCGGAACGATGGGTACGCCTACGATCGCGACGAACCAGATCTCTACACGGACCAGTACGCTCCATACCCCAGGTATTATTATCTGTTCGTAAATTTGTATTACTTAAAAATAATGATATCAAAATCTAGTCAAAGCTTATTTCTTGAAGCTCCATTATTTCCCATAATAATTCCCGTCCATAATTGTATATTTCATACGTACATATGTATACAACGGTTTTTCGTGCAAAAAAGTTGTCTGGAAAACATCACAGCGATAAGACCACCTAACGTATCTTCTATATAATCTATTTCTATTTGTTTTGATTTTAATGTGTTGGTGTACAATAAAGAACGTATTGATCGATGGAACCGTGGAACGGTGCATGGGTATCCACCACCCCATATCGTCCGCGGGCGGCGCAGGAGGCGACAGAGGAAAACTAGAACAGAAGATCAGGAAAATACCAGCACCCGGTATTTTCCTGACAGCAACATAAAATAACAAAAACTGCGGTTACCACCACGCCTGCATATCGTGGCAACTGTGGCAAAATCCTTGCTATGAGGCAATCTATAGGAGAGTCGTATGTTCAGCAGTGAACTTTTATAGGCTTTAATTTAGTTTTAATCGGTGCTGGTCACCGACCATGAAGCACATTCCTGTGAGCAATTACAACTCTAATCAAAGTTTCGTTTGTCGCACATCTTTTTTTGTGAGCCAATAATAGAAATAACCCCATTGATAACATGTATAATGGCAGCGAACTCATCAACTGACTATTATAGCATATTATTTTAAATTGAACTATATGTCTGTAATATCGAAACAAATAGTTTCTATTGCACTCAGGCGGTTATTTAAACGCAATTAAAACATGAACAATCCTTTTTTTAAATTTTTGTCTGTTGTCTGTCTGTCCGTGCGGGCTTACCTTCGGAACGTAAGGAAACTTCACAAACAGATAGAGAGCACTGCCAGGACTGATCTAGATTATACTTTAACCGAAAAAATTCGACATTTAAAAAAAAAAAACAAAAATTGATAGAATAAAAATCTTTAAATATATTAATTCTAAACATCCTATTATTCCTAGGGGAAACCGTGGCGGGTTGATAGTTCTATAATAAAATTATACCGACAACAGTTTTGAAATCAGAATTAGGTAATAGAAGTACGACGCAGCCATGGTTGTCCTCATTCATTTTAAAGGAGTTTTACATTTGAAAAAAATACACAAAAAACCTCATGTGAATCTGTGACCTTTAAGTGATTATCCACAAAGAATATTCTGGAGTCATGTACATTTATCTGTAAGAAATACCTTAAGATATTTCTTTGATCATATCGACGTTACCCTCACCAACCTTATCAGACTTATTTAAACTATCAAAACCTTACTTTCAACAAAAAGATATACGAAAGTTACTTGAAATAATAAAGTGCTAATGGTCATAGTAGTAATGAGTCATCACAAATGTGTCTATATTACCTATATTACATTGATGCTTTACCAATGAGCGTGAATTTCCAGGAATACGAGATCGACAGCCCGGGAAGACTCCGGTTCTGCAGCCTCCTCACCAGAACGGGAACCGCCTTACCGTGGCCCAGATCGAGATGATGGTTAGTAGTTTTTCTTTGATTACACCATAAGAAAATTTCACTTTGGTTCCGCCGCTTTTTACAGTCACACCCTTTTACGTATCAGGCCACGCTATTATACAAGTAAAAGCTAATGATGAGTTAATGTGGTCCAAAAACACCTACATAAATCCTCATGTAAAATACGAAACGCAGTGTATGAAGTGCTTCTCGTAAACCTTTCTTCCCTATCGGTAGTCAGTTATTCGAACTCATTGCCACTTAAACATGCAGATCCGCAATGTAGGTGTGACTATTTTCTGTGATGTTAGTGCTGTTAGTCAGTTTTTACAGCGTTATAAGCTTGGGGGTCGCGGCCTATAAAGACGGCAAGCTTAAAAGACTGACTGACTGTCCGACTGTTATTTACCGTCATTCTTCTGCAGATATAATTGTTACGACGAGAAATTCAAAACACAATCCTCTCTACGTATGCACATATATCTTTCGAATAATATAAGTTAAAAACTTTGTTATCAATTACGACTTGTTTAAAGCTGTTATAAACGTCAGAATCTACATCGGTACATCACAAAACAAGACTTTCTCAGAGTATTATCAAAAACTAAGATTTTTCTTATTTAAAACCATGTTATAATAATAAAATGCTAAATTTAATAAATGTTTTTAAAATGTCAGTTTTAACAAAATAGTATCAGGGAACTTGCAAGTTCAGAATGAAAGTTGTTAAAAATTCAGTAGTACATATAAGTTTTGTTCCTTACCTTTTGTGCTAAATACTTAAAACGGTATTATATTTTTGATTAATAGTAATAATATGATGATGTATCCAAGTGATTAATATGGATAAAAAGTAGTCAAATAATTTACGCAGGTCTTTGTGAATAAAGTACGTTACTTATTGGGCAGACCGGCAGAGTAATAAAAAGATAGGTTAGGCAAGGTTAGGTTACAACCAGACAATGTGATAAATAATGAAGTTTTAATCAGTATTTGTTATATAGCCCGATTTGACTTGTCATTATCGATATACGTAGTACGGTAGAGCAACGCTGCAGCTGTAATATGATTATAAAACGAATGGGTCATCTCGACCGGGGAAGGACCACGCTCTCATAGAATACTAGCGTGCAATAGCAGTTTTTTCGTATACCGTGTGTAAAGAACCGGTATTAAAAAGGATCTCAGGTTTTAAGAAAAAGGAGTATTAAAATAGTAGATCAGAGCGTGAACAAGCTTCGAACGTCGAACAGCTTCCACCACAACCGTTATTCCATAATATTGCATGGGCACTATAACCATCATAATCAGAAGCACCCTCGCCTGTCACCCAGAAAGAGACGAGAGAGATGGGAGAGAGAGGTGGGCAGAGACTACGGACTTCAGATTAACACGATCCTGACACACCTCTCTCGCCTCCTTTACATCCATATATCTATGCATACATGCTCGCCGATTAAGGGTACTCTTAATCAGGCCCATCTTCAATACATCGCCAATATGGTCGATATACCTTCGTCAAGGGCGTCACTTAGTCCATAACATGTATATTACATAGGTAGAGTTGTTCGCAGACGAGCTGGGCGAGGCGTGGGCGCGCGGAGTGGCGGCGCGCGGGGGGCGCGTGGTGCGCGTCACGTACCCGCGCACCGCCAACAACGACAAGGAGCTGTCTGTCGTGCGCGGGGAGTACCTCGAGGTACCACCACTCACCACACACCACCCACTCACCACTCACCACTCACGACTACTTGCGCTCACTTTACACTACACGTTGACCACTGCAACCCGTAACCACCTAAATCACCAAAACTGGACACTTCATTTAAAATACTAGTGTTTTTTTTTTTGCGCCCGAAGCAAATATGGGCAACCCTCCGGAAAGCGGGGGAGGGAGGTTGGGAATGCTCATAGCATACCACGCAGCCGGCTGCGTGGTTATGTGGCGACTTTTACCCACTAAACCCAACCTTTTAGGAATTGGCTTAACGATCTGACTAGAGATCTCTAAGCCGTATACGAACGCGACCCTCCTTGGCAGAAAGGAGGAGGAGAAATACTAGTGTCCGACCGAAGTTGTTCTTATCTGATCTGCTAAAGTGTTATAATTCTTCAATCTAAACATCAGAATCCAGGGATATTATGTATTTCATCAAACATCTACAAGTCTGTGAAGAATTTTCTGATATAGTAAATGGAAGAATTATAGATTATTTTAAGATCCTAAATAAAAAATAAAAAACATTTCGTAATCTTTTTGTTTTAAATAAAAATGTCATTTTTTAATTGCCATAGAAAAACTATTTATTATTTCTAAAAAATACTATTGATTTTCATTAAAATTGAAAAAATCCTATAAAATATAATTACATACATTACATACATACTTAAATTAAATTGCCAATGTCTTGTTACGGTATGTAGTCCCCTGTTCTTTGCAAGTGTTGGCAAAGTTATTGTACCGTCGTCAAATCAGGCGGGAAATCTCTCAACTTCTACTACCTCCTCGTGGTATTTTGTGCAATCATGCTGCCTTGAATCCAAACAAGCTGGGTCCGTCCGCCAAGACGAATTCCTGCCCACACCATGATTGGCCTTAGTATGAGTGGACCTCCTGAGGGTGCCCGAAACGGCTAACCCTCCCTGGAGTTTTCCAAACGCGTGTTTTTTGTGAATCCGAATGAAACCCAAACCCGAACTCTTCGGTGAACAGCACCAAAGACCATTGTTCGTCACTGCATGTTAAATGTTCCCGAGCCCACGTAAGCAGCCGAACGCGATTGCCACGCCGTCAACAATCTAATCCTTTTTCATTTATTAATATCCGCAGAACAATTTTAATTTTTCTTGACGTAACGAATTTCTAACAATTTTGCCGCCGTGTTTTGTTTTTTCCTTTGTTTTATTTCAATTTACATTCTTAAATTTTGAAAATAGAGCAAAAGAGGTTTCAATCTTTATATAAATTTTTTATGGATGCTAAAAAGATTTAAAACTATAAATCCGTTAATAATTTAGGATTAACGTATCCCTACACTATTTTGATGCATTTATATAGCGAAGAATACACTAATTTTATCTTTTCCAAACTTCACACGGTGTATTCCAACGAGTATTTGACATCCGAATGATAACTTAATTAAGAATAAATCTAATATGCCTAATTCAAATGGAACATACAAGTGAAAGAGCTACTAGCATCAATTTATTAGCACCGTTGTCACCGACTTTCCTGAACAAAGGCAAGTGGTTAATACTTGTTATTATTCCTTCAATTCATGAAGGACAGAAGCTTCTGTAACTGTACCTTAACTTTTTATAGAAATTGTTATCAACCCTTTAGGTTAAGTTTAAATTTTAGCGTGGAATATAGTGTCATCAATTTATCTGTATTGTTCTTTTGTAGTGCAGCGCCCGCGACAGTATACATATGTACATTAGTGTTATTTGTAGAATAAGGGATAGTCACCTAAAGTTTTAGTAAGAGCAGCACGTCTCTTTATTAACACCCCCTAAATTACACTTTGTAAGATGATCTTATTCAAAAAAATCTGAACTACAAAATAAATAAGCGTAAAGGGTTCACTTAGCATAACGCGTCAGTTCCTTCACTCACACGTAGATCCGATAGAAGACTGTCTTAGACGTGTGAATCAGCTTCTGAGACAAATGTTTCCCACAAAATATATAATGGGTGTTGCTTTGAGACATCCACGTAGGTTTACTACACACTTACATTTACTAGTGAATTAGAGCCGTGGTAACTCAGGGGCTTAGCGTTCACTGTAAATTTCACAGGACGCCAGCAACTCGGTTTCGATCCCAGCTAGCACCAATGAAATTGTTAATTGAAATTTTAAGTGCTGATTTACCACGTGCACAGCGGTGAAGGAAAACATCGTGAGGAAAGCTTCATGTCTGAGAAATAAGAAAAAATATTTTCAAAGACCTGTGAAGCTCCCCAACACGCATTATTTCCTTGCCATAAACCCCTCTCAGAAATGAAAAGAGGTTTGTGCCCAGCAGTAGAACATATATAGGCTGTAACATTAACTTTAACGAGTGAATGATCGCATGGTACTGAGTGAGTGGTCTGTGCTGCGTGCAGGTGCTGGACGACTCGCGCAAGTGGTGGAAGGCGCGCAACCGGCGCGGTGTGACGGCGCACGTGCCGCACACCATCGTGGCGCCCGCCTTCTCGCCGCCCGCCTCGCCGCACCTCTACCCCAACCCCATCTACCAGTACCATCACCATCAGGTTGCTACAATACAATAAAAACATTACTTTTATTCAATATAGTTTACAAGAATACTCAGTGAATGTCATTTAGACTTTACTCTGGATTCGGAAGAAACCTCAGTCCTAGGAAGAACTAACAAGAAACCAAGCGATTTTTAAGTAATTTACAATATAATATTTCATACACTTAGTAGTTGATCGAGCAAGTAGATGAGTTTGTATATTTGGGTAGCGTATTTAGCAGGGATGGGAGATGTGATAAGGATATAGAACGACGATTAAATGCAGGCAATAGAGTAAATGGGGCCCTACATTCTATTGTGAAGAGTCAAAATATGTCGAAAAAGGCACGTATGGCAATTCACATTGCTGTGTTGGTCCCTACTTTAACGTATGGTAGTGAAAATTGGGTATGGCAGAAGAAGCACGAGAGTAGAATGAACGCAGTAGAAATGCAGTCGTTAAGGAGTATGTTAGGGCTGAATCTGAATGACAGGGTGAAAAATTGTGTGATAAGAGAAGAGTGTGGTTTGCAAGATGATGTTGTGACCAGGATTAAGAAAGGAATGCTTCGGTGGTTTGGTCATTGGTGTGCAAGATCATGCCAAATGGAAGTCTGTAGTCTCTGCCTTCCCCTTTGGGTGACAGGCGTGAGTGTTTATGTATGAAAATGTTTGAAACAGCATGAAAGCAATCACCTCACTCCCAAATCAATCATGTCCTTTAATAGAATTCCTCACTACTATGTGGATGTATGGCGCTATTCATTGTAGTTAGAAAAGGAGAGTGACAAGCGAGTACACAGTCCACCTAATGGTAAGTGGATGCCGCGGCCTATATCTTCATCTATCTTCGATTCGTAAGTAAAATGCAGATGTGTTGTCGCCCCTGAGGACAAAGATGGAATGCCTCTTTACCAATAATCTATATTCATGATAAGAATTGCACGCCTTAACAGAATACCTATATTCTGTGAAGGCGTGCTCCTACCCCGGTCGATAGCACTCATTCGTGCTGCAGCCATAAACACCAGCACGGCACTGTTACGTAAAATAAAACCACCTCGTTTAAGACAGACTTAAATTACCCAGACTGGTGACAGGCAGTAGTGTCAAAGCTGCGAAATGTCTGGTATTACGATCGTCAATCCATTTACCAGGAGCAACGATTAAGGTACATACTCTACAACGAGAGAAGCATACAATAATAATCGTCATTACAGCCCTTCACAAGTCTACTGCTGAACATAGGCCTCCCCAAGGAATGCACGCACGGTTCTGAGCCACCTGCATCCATCGACTTACATGTCTTACTACGTCATCATTCCATCTAGTGGGGGTACCCTCTACACTCCACCTACCATATAATGATAGTAATTGTTTGTTGGAAAAAATTTTGTTTATTATATATATATATATATATATATATATATATATATATATATATATATACAGGATGTTAGTGTAAACACCGTTATCCTTGAAACCAGTCTTTTGCTTTCACTTATAGAACGAAATTCAATGAAAAATAATATTTTTTTAGTTTAATCTCAATTTTTTCTTAATTTCTTAATTTTTGCCTGTCCTAAGCCAGGATGAAAGTATGAAGGAAAGTTACATCACTGGTTATGTGTACCTATTGTGTTTTTATTGGAACGTTGTGTAGGTAGCTAGCGCGGGTGGTGATCTTTACAGTGATTACGTCACTCGGGCGTATAGGGTATCCATGAATTTACGAACGGTGTCGGACAGAAACTTTTTAAATTTTATGAAAGAAAATAGCGTTTTTTTTTAAAATCGGAAAAATATTTTTTATATTAAAGCCAACTTGTACCTGTGGTTTTAGTGACAACGGTGTTTACACTTACACCTTGTACATATGCCAAGCTATGGACTTTCAAAACTAACGCGGAAGAACAATAAGATGAGAATCTTGGGACGAAACACATATTTTTAAGGCCACAAGGCCTTTTTCGAATTACCGTTTTGATCGCCTACTTAAGGCTACCTAAGTGAGCGGTAAAACTAATGGTTAAAAAAAAACAATGTCCTCCAGAGCAAATTGCGATCACGGCGGCCACTCTCAACAGAGACTAGCCATACGCATAAGATAAGGTGCACGGTGCAATTCGTGTTTGGGTGCACGGGTGTGCACGCAAACACGAATGTAAACTCTATTGCCTCACTCTCAAAGTACGGTTGAACGGGCAATGTGTCACAACTGGAGTGAGATAAGAGATCAGGAGCAGGAACAACAGCTTTACATGCTTTCTGAGGCACAGGCATGAAACACTACCAGCCTCCTGATTTCGGACTGCTACTGAGACTCGGAATTTGATTTCAGGATCTCATGATCAGCAGTCGTGCTTACAACCTTTAAATCAATAGTGGGTTATAATGGGCCAGTGGGTTCATGAGTGCCTATTGAAAGTGCTAAAAAAGTCCCACCATCATCATCATCATCAAAAGCTTTCACAAGTGCACTGCTGAACGTAGACCTCCTCCAAGGAACACTACAAAGCACAGTCCTGAGTCACATACATCTTATCAGGTCTAGGTGGTCACTCATTTAGTGATGGACCGTACTCCGCTTACCGGTACTAGGTGATCACTTTAGAAGCTTTTTTCGTAGTCGGTTCAACGAGCTAGATCATCCCATTGTTCTTTCTGTTACACATCAGGTTACTGATCCGCCGAGCCACGTCTATTATTTTGGTTATACTGTGAATTTCTTTCTTTTGTATTTTATCATCTAGAGAAGCTTCGAACACAGTCTTCTGAATGATCTTGAGCTCTCTCATGTGATTAGCTCTCAACGATCACGTCCAGATTATCCCCTAGCAACACTCACTAATTGTATACACTTTTACGCAGGTTTTAGCAATATGTTATTGTTTTGCAGGAGGGTGGCGGGCGCGGTTCAGGAGGCAGCAGTCCAACGGGCGGCACGGGTAGGGCCGTGGGGCTGGCGGTGGGCGGCGCGGCGCCGGGGGGCGCGGGGGGAGCGGGGGCGCCTGCCGCAGCCGACTGGGTGCGCCGCGAGCGCCTCGGCAAAAAGGGCGAGTTCCGATACTTCTAACGGCGGCCCTTCTTTCACACATCTCAACATCCCAACATCCCAACCCTACCAATCGCGCTTTTGATCGCACTTTACAATACATTCGTCTTTGTTAATTCTTGGATAAAATGTATCTTACAAAGACCATCCAAAAAGAAACATCAGGCTCGAAGGACCAGATGTTTCTTCTTAGATGGTTAGAAGAATAAATTAGTCGCTGATAAATTAAAAGTTTCTTCTTGATTTTGTCGTCTTTTGTAACCGTAGTCCGTTCTAAAAAGAATCGGTATCGTGATACAGGTGGAACTATATATAGTTATTTCCGTTAAACCTGTTCCGGAAAAACGTTTCGGTAAAAGTCTTCCATCGTACAATACACAACTAAGTAACACGCTGCCGTGGCGTAAAATATTATTGTAACCAAAAAGATTTGAAGAAATTAGTTTTCTCGCTATGAGTTTTGATTTAGTATTTGATTTGTTTTTTAATTATATCTATTGAGCAAATATTTTAAAGTATTTGTAACGCCAATTTACCCGTTCAAACCCACCAACCCTCCCCTCCCTTCCTGCTCTCGACCGTCCTTGACCAAAGTGCATTCGCGCGCATCCCGCGCAGTCCTTCTGGACAACCTTTAGTCATAATTTATAAATAGAATTAAGATATAAGATAGAGTTATCTATTATGGAACAATTACTAAAACTTATGAGCCCGACGTTTTAAGTATCGGGGCTCGTCGCGGCGCATCGCGGCCGTGTGTGTGCATTACTGTTGTGTGTGTTACGCTACGCTGTCGTGCGTGTGTGGGGATTGTTGTAGCTACATATGTGTGCGTAGTTTCAATAGTGTGGTAATAATATGGGTGAAGCCGTACGCATCATTTTGAATTAAGAATCACTATAATGTATATTTGACAGCTTAAATCTATTAATAACCGTATGGCTTCTTCCCACTTCAAATTACATAGCTTTTACAGTATATCCTGGATTTATGAGATATCTTATTAATAACAACAATGCGTTTTGTATTAATATACCTACTTTATCAATAAATTTAGTATACTCGTATGTATAACCAAGGCTCTCTCTGTGAATTATAATGTCAAAGCTATGT
Source organism: Parnassius smintheus behrii (assembly GCA_036936625.1). Taxonomy (NCBI): domain Eukaryota; kingdom Metazoa; phylum Arthropoda; class Insecta; order Lepidoptera; family Papilionidae; genus Parnassius; species Parnassius smintheus. Next base: position 1,044,208 of record JAUPFT010000030.1, read on the forward strand.
AGTCAATATTTTGAATTGATTATCTGCTTATGTATGGCCTTCTCGCGGCCTCGACAAGACGTGTCGAGAACATTTCTTCACAAATATATTGTTACAATAATTTAACGTAGATAAACACCTGCTCATCTATAAACATATAATTTGCTCGATGTGTTAAAACCGTATGTTTCCTTCCATTAGTCCTCTATAAGTATAGCTTTTGCTTTCTCTATATATTGGATTATCATCTTGTACATGTTTCATCTGAGCAGAGTCTACAAGTAGATATTTAGTCGTACTTAAATTATTACTTTATAAATTTACAAATTATACCCGATTTGTACTGTAAAGCGATTTAGAATGTAATAAATGTTAATATATGTTACGCACGAAGTGGGCCCTCTGTCGAACTCACAAATCGAAATAAATGTAATTATAAAAAATATTTATAACCTGGTATAATATTTAAAGCTACTATTAATATTAAAGTTTTTGCAATACTGTTGCCTCCCATATTGTAATATATTTATGTACTGAGTACAAAATTCAAACCATACATATTCTTTTTTTTTTACTTTCAATTTAAAAAAAACTTGATTACACTATATTTTTAATTCCAAAAACTAATATTATAATTATTTCTAATATTAGTTTTTGGAATTAAAAATTTTTAAATAAGTCAAATAAGTATTTAATAAATTAACCAAAAAAAAAGTAGACCCAATAAACAATCCTGAATACTTTAACCGCATTTTAAAGTGAATTCGATAGCAAGGCCCGCCCCGCGCGGCCTCTTCGTCTGTTTTTGTATTTTACATTTTTATAAATTAAAGTTCTTTATAACGCTCTGTTTCATTATATTTATGCCTTCTCCTAACACTGTCCTTTAACACACTGTTTTGGGGATTAAAAAAATCAAAATAATCTTAATAAAAGAATCATGTTGTGTGGTGTGCGTAATGCTTTGCTTTATATATGCTGTTGTTGTGAGTGTAACGCTCACTATCGCAAAGTGTTAGTGCTAACTCTGTGATATGATGGTACATACATAGTGGTGCATATATACGGTAAGTATTTCATTATATAAATGTTTGTAACTATGAATAATGTCTTTAAGAGTAAAATAATCGTTGCTATATCAATTTGTGCTTTATTATGATTTTGAAATCAAATATCGTTAATCAACGCATTCGCTAAAAATTTGAGTAATATGCTGAAAAAATATTGGTTTAACCGTTCAAACGTTTGGTACGTTTGTTCGAAACGTCACGTTCGACCCCACAAACCGACACTCCGTATTTAGACCACGCAAATAAGCCTTGGTAAAAAGAAGGTCCTAAACATATATGTATCGCCAAAATAATTCGGTCGAACCATCCAGTTCGCATGCTTGATTCATTGTAACGAATGTTGGAGTGTTGGGTGGTGGGATTGGACGGTAATGTCTATTTTTGTGTGTGATTATTGTAAAAATATAAGTTGAAAAATAATCTTATACAAAAATGTTTTTACAATAGCTTCATTAAGATAAGATAATACTAGGCTATCCAGTATAACACAAAGTCGGTTACGACTTGGCAGAGCTCGCCGCGCCTCCCCCTCCCCCGCCGCCGCCGCCGCCGCCGCCCCCGGCACCAGCCTCGCCACCGCCACTGCCTACCATGACGGATACTATAAAGTGTAAGTTCCGATTTAATTCACATAACCCTTCATCATTTCCTACAGTTTAGAGTACAAGACTCTTCATTAAAACAGTCTCTTTTATTGTATATTTTATTTACTCGGTGTTAGGGCTCCTTTCCTGGCCAAAATTACGTACTATACTAACTATACCACCTTACTTATTGCTGTCAGCAACCAGGAATCTAGCAGGAGCCAGCGTAGAATTCGGTCCATCGAGCCGGATCTTACATCATTCATTGACAATACTTTGTTATAACTAACTGGTTGTGATATGACTCCAGGAATCTAGCAGGAGCCAGCGTAGAATTCGGTCCATCGAGCCGGATCTTACATCATTCATTGACAATACTTTGTTATAACTAACTGGTTGTGATATGACTAAGAAAGAGCCATTCTTTGATTACCAAAACCAGATACGTAATTACTCACATTATCATTGCGATATCGGCAATTTTTTTTTAAATTTCTTACACCGTTCCAAGTTAATAAAAAAAGGAAATGGAGAGAAAAAAATGATCACTTCCAATCTTAACATATACGCAAACGCTGTTCCATATTGCCTTCTTGAATGAAATTAAAACCGATTGGAATTAGAATCGAAGCGTTTCAAATTGATAGAAATAGTATCGCATATTCAAATTTTCATTAATGTTGTTTACAGCGACAAAGTCCATAAAGTCGACCGGCAGTGAGCTGCACGACGAGCTGAAGGCGGTGCTGCCGCAGATCCAGCAGCGTAAGCTTGATATTAAGAAGACGCCGGATATTTTCATACACCAAGTAAGTTTTGTACTAAAATATTCCTTCAGTTTTACTGAGAAATTCCTTTGAATTATAATTTATTTATCCTTTATTACAGACATCTTCAACTAAAGGTTACAAAAGGCGAATTAAATGCCTTGTGGTGTTCTTTACCAGTCAACTCGGTTATTTTAAACGTCTTGGTTTGCACTAAAGTGAAAACAAGATTTTTCTCTCTAGGGTTTTTGCATAAATTAGCGGTGAAACTACACCAGAGAGTGGTTTAATATACTCGTACTAGTTCTGGGGTGTTTCACTCTAAGACTGGTGCATAACATTTATTTAGATCTCGAAATAAAATATTAGAGGTATTTACGTATTTTTTAAAGGTTTTTCCTTAGTATAGGAGAGGGGGCAAACGAGCATACGGGTTACCGGATGGTAAGTGATTATTGCCGCCCATAAGCAACTGCAATAGGCCGTGTAGTGGCGGTTGAGAATATCCACTACCCCATATCTTCCCGTGGGTGTCGTAAGTGGCGACAGAGGGAGACAGGCAGGAGATGGGCAGCAGCATCTTCCTGATAACAACTGGGACGTAATAAAAAACTGCGGTTGCCAACCCGCTCGCCAAGCGTGGCAACTATGGCAAATACCCCCCAATGAATAAATACACAAACAGACGGCCCCCAGTCCCCGGCGGCCCCGCTATTCCTGGCTACGGTGGCGACCATGGTAACGGCGGGGCAGGGGGTGCTAAGAATCTCCGGTGGAGGTTCGGTTGCCACCTACGACGACTCGACCTGGCAACATATAACGCACGCACCCTGAGGACTGACGAGAAGATACTGGAGCTGGAAGAAGATGTAGACAAGTTGCGCTGGCATATTATTGGATTATCGGAGGTCCGAAGAGAGGGGGAGGACACGGTAATCCTCGAGTCCGGCAACTTGTTCTATCACCGGGAGGGCGACCATCTGTCCCAAGGAGGTGTCGGATTTATCGTCCACAAGTATCTCGTCAACAACGTTGTAAAGATTGGGAGTGTGTCGACGAGGGTCGCGTACCTGATACTCAGAATCACCAAACGGTATTCGCTGAAGGTCACCAACCTCGGCACATCCCGATGAGGAGGTGGAGGAAATGTATGAGAATATTTCCAGAGCCATACATTCCTCCAAAACCCACTACACGGTGTTGATGGGAGACTTCAACGCAAAACTAGGCACAAGAGAAAGCGGTGAGCTGAAGGTAGGGAAATTTGGAGTAGGGCAACGGAACCGAAGGGGCCAGCAGCTGGCCGACTTTATGGAGAAAGAGGGACTCTTTATGATGAACTCTTTCTTCCAGAAGCGGCCCCACAGGAAGTGGACCTGGTCGAGCCCCGACGGTTCGACAAAAAATGAGATTGACTTCATTATGACGACCAGACGCCAACTGTTCAGTGATGTCTCAGTGATCGCAAGGGTGAAAACTGGCAGCGATCACCGAATGGTTAGAGGCACACTGAACCTAAACGTTAAGTTGGAGAGGTCTCGTCTAATGAAGTCAACGCTCGGTCCCCCTCGTGCTCTAATCCAGAATCCCGAAACCTTTCAGCTCGAGTTACGTAACCGCTTCCAGTGCCTAGAAGATTGAAATGCAGTGGACGATATGAATGACAAGCTCGTGGAAGCTGTCCATGCGGTCGGAGCTAAGTTCTGCAAGACCCACCGCAGAAGAACACAAAAACTCTCCGATCACACTCTTAATCTCACGGCTGTTAGACGGGAGATGAGGCTGCAATCGTCAACAGATTTGACAGCATACAGGCAACTGAACAGACAGATCTCCAAATGCATGCGGCGAGACTTACGCAACTTTAATACTTCTCGTATTAAAGAAGCGATCGAGCGGAACCAGGGCTCCAAAGTCTTTGCCAGAGATCTGTCTGCCAGAAATAGCCAACTGTCAAAGCTGAAGACTGAGTGTGGCAACATCGTGTCCGGGACACCTGACATTCTGAGTGAGATTGAGAGATTCTATGGGCAGCTGTACACGTCATCGTTGGAGCCACACGCAAGTGTGAGTAACGATCCAAGAGCAAGTCTTATCCGACACTATTCCGATGATATCCCGGACGTCAGTCTGAGCGAGATTAGAATGGCTCTCCACCACCTTAAAAACGGCAAGGCCCCGGGCGAGGATGGAATTACAGCGGAGCTTCTGAAAGCGGGTGGAACACCGGTACTTGAAGTCCTTCAGAAGCTCTTCAATTCCGTCCTCCATGGTGGCACTACTCCGGAGGCGTGGAGCAGAAGCGCGGTCGTTTTGTTCTTTAAGAAAGGCGACAACGCTCTCTTGAAGAACTACAGACCGATTTCCCTTCTGAGCCGCGTCTACATGCTATTTTCGAGAGTCATTACGAATCGTCTCGCACGCAGACTCGACGACTTCCAGCCTCCCGAACAAGCCGGTTTCCGAAAAGGCTTCAGTACCATAGACCACATACATACCCTGCGGCAGATTGTACAGAAGACCGAAGAGTACAATCTGCCACTTTGCTTGGCATATGTGGACTATGAGAAAGCCTTTGATTCCGTCGAAATTTGGGCGGTGCTACAGTCCCTTCAGCGGTGCCAAGTTGACTGTCGGTACATCGAAGTGCTGAAGTGTTTGTACAGTAGGGCTACGATGGCTATCCGAGTACAGAACCAGAGTTCGAAACCTATCCAACTGCAGAGAGGTGTAAGACAGGGTGATGTTATATCCCCGAAACTCTTCACCGCTGCGTTGGAAGACGTTTTCAAGCTACTGGACTGGAAAGGATACGGTATTAACATCAATAGCGAGTACATCACTCACCTTCGATTTGCCGACGATATAGTCCTTATGGCAGAATCGCTGGAGGACTTAAGCATTATGCTCAATGACCTCAATAGTGCCTCCCAACGGATAGGTCTTAAGATGAACATGGACAAAACAAAGATCATATTTAATGTCCATGTCACACCTGTGCCGGTAGTTGTTGGGAGCACTATGCTCGAAGTTGTTGACGAGTACGTTTACCTGGGACAAATAGTCCGACTGGGTAAGTCCAACTTCGACCGAGAGGTCCATCGACGGATTCAACTCGGCTGGGCAGCGTTCGGGAAATTACGACATATCTTTTCGTCAGGTATACCTCAATCTCTAAAAACTAGATTGTACAACCAGTGCGTGTTGCCAGTGATGACTTACGGATCTGAGACGTGGTCCTTCACTGCTGGCCGTATGAGGACGCTTAAGGTCGCTCAGCGAGCTATGGCGAGGGCTATGCTCGGAGTTTCTCTGCGTGATAGACTCAGAAATGAGGATATCCGCAGTCAAACCAGAGTGACCGACATAGCCCAACGGATTAGTAAGCTGAAGTGGCAATGGGCCGGCCATATAGCTCGAAGAACCGATAACCGATGGGGAAGAAAGGTTCTCGAGTGGCAGCCTCGTATCGGTAGGCGTAGTGTAGGGCGACCCCCCACTAGATGGAGTGACGACCTGGTAAGACATGCAGGAAGTCGATGGATGCAGGTGGCTCAGGACCGTGCTTTGTGGCATTACTTGGGGGAGGCCTATGTTCAGCAGTGGACTTGTGAAGGGCTGTAATGATGATGATGATGATGAAGCAACTGCAACACCAGGGGAATTGCAGATGCGTTGCTGGCCTTTTAAAAAGGAGTAGGCTCTTTTTTTTAAGGTCCCTAAGTCGTATCGGTGCGGAAAAATCTCTGGTGGTAGTCGATTCCACAAGGAAGTTGTGCGAGGAAGAAAACTTCTTTTAAATCGCACGGTGGTGGACCGCCAGTCATCCAGATGGTATAAATGATATCTTGAGGTTTGTCACGATGTGCGATGGTGAAATTGTGCGGCTGGAATTAGTCCGAACAATTCCTCAGAGCACTCCCCGGGGTAGATGTGATAAAATACGCAAAGAGATGCAAAATCTCTTCGCAGTGCCAGTGAGTCCCGCTCTGCTGAGCACGCCAAGCTTTTTAGAGGCCAATTTGGCCTTCTCTTCCAAGTGACCACGAAACTGCACGTCGCTCGATATGTCGACGCCGAGGATTCCGATACTGGCTGAGGCAACAAGGGGAGTGCCTTGAAACTTGAACCCTTGCACTATTTAGCATACGTCAACGATATGGAGCATATTGTCAACCATTGTTCCGTTTATCAATACGCAGATGACACGTGCCTTTTGGCGACCAGCAAAGTTCTAAAAGAAGCAGCTAAGTTGCTGCAGCAGGGTTTTACACAGGTATCCAAATGGTCACATGATGCGGGACTTGTCTTGAATGCAAATAAAACCAAAGTGATTCACGTTCACTCAAGCTATCTAAAACACAACACATATTTTAAAATCGTTGCTCACAGTCACAGATGTCTGCACAAATCAACTTCATCTAACGCTTGTAAATGTGAGGCAATAGAATAAGTAACGCATCACTCTTACTTAGGACTGATTATAGACAATAGATTTAGCTGGAGAGTTCACATAGATTCTCTCTGTGAGAAGTTACGAGCTATACTGGCTAAATTCTATATCTTAAAGCCTAAAGTACCGTATAAAATCCTACTGAATATATATAAAGCCTTAGCTGAGTCAATTATATCATACGGAATCTCAAGTTATGGACGAACCTTTAAATCATATACTGAAAAAATATATAAACCACAGCTAAGATTACTTAAACTTATTGTACCCCAAAAAATAATACAACAATATAAAGAAAACGTATTAGACATTTTTAATTACTGTAATATTTTACCTATGCAGATGAAACTTCACATGATCCTATTAGTTGACAATTCAATAATAAAAGTATCCAAGTACCCGTATCTCATACAGTAATTACAAGAAATATTACCAAACAAAAATTAATTGTGCCTAGGATCTTAAATTACTATGGTAGGCAAACTATTGAATTTTTAATCCCAACTCTTATAAACAACATCCCGCAAAACATTCAAAAAGATTTAAACACAAAAAACTATAAACAAAAACTCAAAAAATATTATTACGATAACATAAAGAACTGAGTCTTATAAAATCAATCAGAATCATAGTTATAATTTAGTTTGTATAATAGTGAAACACCCTGTATAAAGTTAAGTAGTTTGCGCTGTTTAATAGAACCGGTTCGTCGAACAGTCCCAGGTGAGAATTGCAAATGGGTGCTTATCACTTACACAATTGAGAAGGCGTATTTATATGTATATACATTTTTTTTAACTTTTAGTAATTAAATATTTATGTAAAGTAGTGCGTTAGTTGCGAATGTGAGTACCAATACAAACCATTATTGGTTTAATGATACAAATCAAGCAAACATGTAAGAATACCTTTGATAAATAAATTTAAAAAAAAAACTGAGGAGATACGACGAAGGGTGTTTTTGGGTTACAAATGGTGGACTTAAGGCCACGTGGTATTCTATAACAATTGGTTAGGTTCGTTATTATTAATAATAAATTATTATTATTTTCTATATAAAGCCGTCTAAAACATCTAAAGATAATATTTTTTTTAAATTTAAATGCATTAATAAGCATAAGGATAAAATACGTTATTTTCGAACATTTAGTATTATAGTGTAGTAAATGCTTTATTATATATTATATTTTCTTTAAAAATCATTATATTTATTAAAGCTCTGCTTAAAATATTCAAAATGTTTTAAATAATAGAAATACATATACAAAAAATAACATTTCTAATATAACTGGAAAATTGGAAAGTTATTGAGCGTGTTCTGTATTAATGGAGGGATTCATAGAGTTGCCGGAGGCGCATACCTATGATTTACATATATGTATATGGGGTGGTCAGATGCCAGACTACTAAAGTACTGTAGTACAATGTATATTCCTCCCACGTTAGGAACTTATGATAGTAAGCTCTATGATACAAAAACGTTAATATAGAAAGTTTCTTAGATGCATAAGCATTATAATAGCAGAGTTGTGGATTGAAGTCCCATACATATAATTGTAAGGTCTATGAAATAAAGTAAATATGTGGAAGGTTTCAAATATGTAATATAACATTTTACACAAGGTAGAGCCATGCTGCAGTTAAATTAGTAATATAGTTGAAGCGACGAATGGGCAACTCGACCGGGGAAGGACCACGTTCTCACAGAATACCAGCATAAAATAGCTTAATGCTGCTGTGTTTCGTATGGTGAGTGTAGAGAACCGGTGACCTTTTTTACTGTAAACGAGGCTTTCCATCTTAGTCCTCACGAGTTACAACGCATCTGCATTTTCATTCGTAATCGAGGATATATGTAGATGTCTATGTACTACAGCAACCACTTACCATCAGATGGTCTCTGTGCTCGTTTGTCATCCTCTCCTACGAAACAAAAAAACATGTGAATGCATTATATTGATAGGAATGGGTCTTGAAGAGTATTATTATAGTGGTGTGTAGACTGTTTCACTGTGTCCGAGACCGAGGTAAACTTGGACTCGGTAACCGATACATCCTAGGCATATCATCTTAGTGCCGGTGGTAAGCGGGTTTGTTGTAGTAATATGACTTGCCCGTGGACATCACACATCCCTACCGATTGGGGGTGGCATCTCAGCGCATATTATTATAATACGTCGGTAATCTTTCGGATTTGTTTTATAGAAGAGAGGGCAAACGAGCATGCGGCTCACCCGATGTTAAATGACTACCGTCACCTATGAACAATCACAACACCAAGGAAATTGCAGATGCGTTGCTGGCATTTTAGAAAGGAGCACCGCACAACTTGGGGCCCCATTCCCTAGAAGTGAGCGGGAGACTCATGACACGGTCTGCGGCTAGTAACCGTGCTGATCAGACAACCGATGGTGATGCCATACACTTACACCATGTCTGCAGTAGCGGCAGCCTGACAGGTGGTGGTGCTGGTGGCACTCACGGAGGGCCTTTTATGGCCAGTGTGCCTATTATTTGAAGTGTTGCTTATTCTGTATGGCGTTGACAGGCATTGACATGCGTGACTTCGGTCGATGTTTGTGCTTACGCAGTACCAAGGGGCCAAGTCCTCTTTTACCGGTTTGCCAGTTATTTTTCTGTGGGCTACAGACCAGTTTCCATCTTAAATTCCCTCTTGGGGGGGGGGGGGGGAGCGTTGGCTAGTTGGCGGTAACCGCACACGGCGTGGCAGCCGCGTGCCTCCTATTTTTTTTTCAAATATGGGAGAGTATTTTATATAAATATTGTGAGCCTTTTCCAAGCGGGAAGAGTATAATTAATAAGGAATTGATTTATGTGAACGTGGTGCAAGTGGAATAGGGACGAATTAATGTCATTAATCTTTTTGAGCCTTTCTTCGTAAACAGGGTTCCTTAGCTAAAATAAGTTTAAAGCACTACCAACAGCTTTCAACTCCTCTCGTGAATATCCATTCTTCTAAGAAACAGCTAAAAGAACTGAGTTACTAATCAAACACAACGTAAATAATGTTCCTAACTAAGACGGCCACATTTATATACATATAGAGGGTGAGAACCGATACACAGTCAACGCTGCTATGTAAGATGTCATTTTTTATGGAACAAGGGTGACAAACGAGCACACAGTCCATCTGATTGTAAGTGGATGCTGTGGCCCATGGACATCATCACATACCCTTAATTAAGAATCAAAATGCAGATGCTTTGCAGGTGATTGTCACCCCATTGGACTAAAATTGAATGCCCCGTTTCCAGTACAAAGAGTATCCGGTTCTCTACACTCATTAACGAAACACAGCAGCTAAGATGCTTTTTTGCGCTGCTGTTTATTGAGAATCAGGTTCTCACTAAAATCTTTCCCCGGTCGAGCCGACCCTTCCGTGCAATAGCTTTAATATTGCTGCAGCTTGGCTCTACCATGTCAATGAATGTCTTTGAAATGTCTTTCTTTTCGAAATGTTTTTCTGAAATCAACTTTCGGAAGATTGTCAACGACTGATGAATTACATTCAAATTTTAGATTTGACGGCTCAGTAACGGACGGTCGTTGGCGCAGTAGCTCAGCAGTAAGTGGCAGCGCTAAGGACCGCGGGTTCGAATCTCGTACACAAGTATTTATATGGTCTACAAATAAATGTTGCGGGTCTGGATATTTGTCAACGTGAAATTTATGTTCGTATTTAAATTGCTCCCACAATACAGAAGAAAATCCTAGTGTGGAGGTAACTTTTCATTTCATCATCATCATCATCATCATGATTACAGCCCTTCACAAGTCCAGTGCTGAACATAGGCCTCCCCCAAGGTATGCCACAAAGCACGGTCCTGAGCCACTTGCATCCATCGACTTCCTGCATGTCTTACCAGGTCGTCACTCCATCTAGTGGGGGGTCGCCCTATACCTCGCCTACCAGTACGAGGCTGCCACTCGAGAACCTTTTTTCCCCAACGGTTGTCGGTTCTTCGAGGTATATGGCCGTCCCATTGCCACTTCAGCTTACTAATCCGTTGGACTATGTCGGTCACTCTGGTTCTACTGCGGATTCTCGGTTCTTTTTCATTTAAACGAAATATGTTTTAAATAAATTATTTATTAACTTAATGTTGTTAATTATTTATTAACTTAATGCTTGCAGAAATCAAACCCTAACGAGGTAGTGGAATGGCTCGAGGCCAAAGGGTTCAGCGCGACGGCGCAGAAGCAGATGCGAATGCCTGGTCACCAGCTGTTCGCACTGAGCCGGGGGCAGTTCGAGCGTGTGCTGGGTCCAGATGAGGGCAAGCGTCTCTACAGCCAGGTGCTCGTGCAGCGCAACGTGTCCGGGGTGAGTCGCCCGCATCCTTACCCAGGTCTATACTGCTCTCGACTTCACTTCACCTTCACCTCAAGTATCATGTCGTTATTGAACTCATTAATTACCTTGGTTTTAGAAAGAAAGAAAGAAGGAAAGTGTTGTGTTTGCAATAATACACGTTCGTTAGCGAGACAACAACTGATTTATTCCTCTCATAACTACCTACGTATACAATAATACAAAAAAAACCCACAACATCTTCCTTTTCCACTTGTGCATACCGGCGTTGCGTATCTGTGAGAGTTCGCAAGGCGTATTCGACTGGCCGACCACCCTGCAGTAGTACCGCACCGAGTGCATCGCGAGTTACGTTACTTAGATACTGAGATACATCGTACAACGCCAACACTGACGCTGTGTAAACACATTCTTTTAATTTTCGAATGCTGTCTGCCCACTAATTTCCCATCGCCAACTACTATCTTTTTTTTAATAAATTCGTTAGGGCAAGAGCGCGATCACAATAACACGGAATAAATTTCGATAAATAATTAACGGCTCCCAAAAATCTTTCTAAACTTTTTCTGTCTGAGGGTTGAGGCATCTCAGAAATGGCTTTTACTTTATTAGGGTCGGGCCTGATACCGTTTTTATTAAAAATATGTCCCAAGTTAGTAACCTCTTCAACTGCTATTTTACATTTTTTTTATTAAATTTTAAATTAATTTCTCTAGCTCTTTGTAACAACGCAACTAGTCTTCTGTCGTGCTCGTGCTTGTTCCGTCCCCAGACAATTATATCATCTACAAAACTATCTGTGCCCTCTAAATCTTCTAAAAGCTGCCTCATTTTAGCATAAAATAGCGCTATGTAAATAGCGGATGAGCAATTAATACCGAACGGTAAACGAAGAAATTGATATCGACCGAACGGTGTGGCAAATGTACACAAGTCACTCTGCTCATCTCGTTGTATAGCCCAAAAACCTGAGTTGTCATCCAAGACGGAAAAGAAGCGTGCTCCGTGTAGCCGCGCTGCGAGCTCCGACACTGTGGGCAATTGGAAATGCGCGTGCCGCACTGCACGGTTAAGTTCCCGTGGGTAAGCAAGCTAAGCACACGCGAATCCCGTTGTCCTTTTTTGCGACTAGAACTAGTGGATGCACCCATTGAGTTGGATGAGAAACTTTTCTTATTATACCTTGGTCTTCCATATTTTAAGCTCATCTGCTAGACGTTCACGTAAACTTAACGGAATCTTCCTAAGATTACAAATCACCGGAGGTACGGATTCGTTTTTTTTTTTTTTTTTTTTTTTTTTGCGCCCGAAGCAAATATGGGCAACCCTCCGGAAAGCGGGGGAGGGAGGTTGAGAATGCTCATAGCATACCACGCAGCCGGCTGCGTGGTTATGTGGGACTTTTACCCACTAAACTCAACCTTTTAGGAATTGGCTTAACGATCTTACTAGAGATCTCTAAGCCGTATACGAACGCGACCCTCCTTGGCAGAAAGGAGGGCGCATAATACGGATTCGTCTAAAACAATATGATACTTACCTGGAAGACATCCAATACGACTAAATAAGTCATCATAGTCTGATATATTAATTTCATGAACTCGTTTGACTAATGATTAAAACTACTTTTACGGATTTTATCGCGTTTATTTTTACTTTTTATTTTTAATTCCCGACGTTTCGGGCGCTTTCCAGCACCCATGGTCACGGGGGACTGAGATGACTGACGTCCCGATGTCGTTTGTCTAACCCTAATTTCTCACACGACTGTCGTCCCAGCACGCTTTGACAATGTAAATCGGCAATCGCAAACTTTAAATTATAACAAACATTTTTATAAAAACATTGTAAATAGCAAACGCCTCTTACTGGTATTATATTACCACTATACGATTCTAATTTAATACAATCATTTTTTATTATATTGGAATCAAAACCCAGCTGCAAAAATCTTTCAAAAGATAAAACATTTATATCCGCCCCCGCGTCCAATTTAAAGTTTTCGATACCCTTCTCAAAATATAATGTTTCGAACCAGCCATCTGAACAACCTTCTTGACCATTTATGGTTGATATAAAAAACGATTTACAATCAATAGAACGCGTAACATCTTGATTTTGCTCAATGTCATACACACGGTTTTCACCGGCCTTATTAATATTTAAATCCTGCTTACATACCCGAGCGAAGTGACCTTGCTTACCACAAATGAAACACGTGGCGTAAACGGCCAGACATCGAGGCTGTGCAATACAGCGCTCGAGCCCACAGCGCGGGCAGCGCAGCGGGGAGCCCCGTGAGGCGCGGCCGGCGCCAGTGCGCTGCGCGTCGCGTTGTCCTCTCCTATGTTTGACACTATCTACCTGCACTACACTAGCACACATACCACTATGGTTCATAAAAGATAGCTTGATCTCTGCGACAGCTGTCAGTAAAATCACGCCTATGAAGTCCTGAATTTCTTAGTAGTACAGACAGTACCTGTCACTGTCATACTTTATGGGCATGCCGGTACCTGATTAGTGCATGGTTTAATAATGGTGCATATTGCAAGGTCGTATTCTGCCTGTATTAGGCTTGCAGATATTATGTATAATTATGTAAAACAATTAAAATACTATTGTATTGCTAAGAAAATGTCAAGCTATATAAATTATTTGGAATAGTTATTATTGTTGAATTACATTATATTATATTTCACAAATAATCAGATGAATGTGTTATGTTGCATGAAATTTTCTACCGTATAAAATCACTTATTCACTAATTACCTAAATGATAGTTCTCTTAGACTCTTAGGCAGTTTATTAAAAACTTGTATGCACATGTAAAAAACATTATTTTTATTTAAAGTTATTCTACAAAACGGAATAATTTTTTTAGTACGACCTCTTGTTCTTTATTTAGTAACATGATCCCCTTGAATTTAAAAAAATCTTTATGCTTTTGTGACTTAACCATGGCTGAGTTCTGCCTCCGATAGACACCATAGATGATGGAATTAAGTAATTCCCTTCCCTGAAATACTACATCAGCGACAGAATCAGCAACAACGTCGGGATCATCCGGCGAGAAGCAAACCCGCTCCCCCAAGGGTAGGGATGCAAAAAAAACCGCAAGCTGTCCCAATCAGCTGACCTATAGTGCCAAACACGGCGGCAACCTGTACAACGCAACCGCGATGAGAGCGTGAGTGGCACCGTACTCCTGATCAGACAATAGTCCGAAGAGCCAAGAGGGGCTCAACAGATACCTGATATTCATCTGGGTGAGAGATGAGCAGATACATGATCCTCCACATCTGGTATCCGCGTAGGCGAAGTAACCAGTTGTGTCAGACCATATAGCAAGACAAAGTCATAAACAGATCTTCCCGCATAGTCCGTTAATCGGGATCTAAGCCATTCAGCACGGTGGGCGTTAAAATCACCAAACATCACGATCTCTACGGATGGCACCTGTTGTAGCACGGAGTCTGCAGCCATCTGGACGCGGTCGACCAATCGGTCTGTGTCGGCATTACCGCTATGGGACCTATATAGGCACCCGTAGACGCGGGGATGGTCGTCGCTGTCTACGAGCAGCCTTGGGTTGGACAGGTCCGTACCTTGAAAACATCAGTGACGACATCTCGGCAAGACGTTGAAAACAGATGTCGTCTCTGACGTAAACGCAAACTCCAGCCTGGAGGACAAAGATGTGTTCTAATTTGTACAGCGGGTAGGATAGATACGAAGTATTAGCCGGAGAGGACGCATGTCTCGAAAATATCGGTTAGAAAGAGCAAGACCCGCTTCGCCAACACCAAATGATGGTCGTGGATAGAAATTCACGGATAGCGTTGCAGGTGTCGCTTTTGTCTTGAATGGAATTCCACGCCCACTCCCACCCCCTCCTCAAAATACGCGGGGCAGTCTGAGCACCCAGGCTCAGGAAGAGTAGGGTAACTTGGGCGTGGATGCTCAGCGAGGGATTTTCAGCCACTTACCAGGCGAAACGCAGTGCACGCTGGTATTCTGTGAGGTCGAGGTACCATCCCAGTTCGAGCCGGCCCATCTGTCAGAAAGAGCTGCCACGTGGTTCTACTAATGTTAAAATGTTTTTAACCGTGATAGATCCACGCTAAATTATATGCTATACCTGCAGTCTTTTCTGCTAACACGGTCCTAAGCTTTCTAAACGCGTCGGAAAATTTGCTTAGTTTGAGACTAGCATCATTTATATACTGTTTCCAGTAACAAAATCCATCGAGAGTTATACCTAAGAATTTTATGCCGTCACCATCTTCAACGCTATCATTTTGTATCCTTATGTTAATGATTATTTTTATTTGTACCGAATGCTGTTGTCAGGACTTCTTTGAAGTTACTAATGGAGAGTTGGCTCGTTTGTCACTTTATTGTTTATTCATCTGTTACAATCTATCCACAGCCCACTGCTGAACAGAGGCCTCCAACATAGTTCACCTCATGTAAGGGAAATGTGTCATAGTATCCTCGCTTGGCAAGCAGTTTGGCAGTCACAGTTTTTTATAATTATTGAGGTGTTATCAGGAGGCAGCTACTGCCCATCCTCTGTTTCTCCTCTGTGTCGCCTCTTACGACACCCACGTGATGATATGACCTAGTGCATTCTCTGTAGCCGCTACGTTGTCACTTGCCAGAACTGCAGCTTCATTTTTGTGATTAGTACGTAAAGCCCATTACTGAACTTAGGCCTCCCCCTTAGATTGTGTTATAGGAGAGACATTTGCCACAGTTGCCACACTTGGCAAGCGGGTTGGCATCCGCAATATTTTATTTCTAGTCTTTATTATGAAGACGCTTTACTTCCCCCCGCGGCCCTTCGCGGCACCCACGGGATGCCATGGGGTAGTCGACATTCTTACACCAGCACTACACGGTAAAGTTACACAGTATTTATTTTAACTTATTATTATTTTAATTATAAAACCGAACGGTTTTGCTTAAACACTACCACAAGTGTTAATCCAAATCACAAAAAAGTGAAAGATGTTATTTAAATATCGTGAATATTCAATTGCGCAGTACAAGACGACGTCGGCCTCGGAACTGCAGAGTATCCTTCGCAAAGTCCGCGAGAAGGTGGAGGTGACCTGAGCCTCCTCTGCATCGGCTCCTCGCGCTG
The DNA here is from genome assembly GCA_036936625.1 of Parnassius smintheus behrii. Taxonomy (NCBI): domain Eukaryota; kingdom Metazoa; phylum Arthropoda; class Insecta; order Lepidoptera; family Papilionidae; genus Parnassius; species Parnassius smintheus. The sequence goes on from JAUPFT010000030.1 coordinate 1,060,543, forward strand.
CTGACGCAATCGATCCGCCATCAACAGTCACAGTCTACTATTTATTTCTTTTGCATGTTGAACTATTAAAGTTTTTTTGTAATTCCTTATCGCATTTTATTTTTTCATATTTCTAAATATTATGGTCTAACTCTGCCTGGGTAGGATATAATCAAAGACCATTTCTTTTATAAATCTTTAATTTTTTTACAAAAAATCTTCAAGTTTTTCGGATAAAATATCACATAGCTTGGAACACTCCGGGCTTTGTTTTCTTTCTGTTCTCGAAGTTTCATTGCAATCGGTTCAGTCATTCCTCGACAGACAGACGAACAAAACTTTAATAATATTAATTGACACAAATAATCCCTTTAGTTTAATATGAGGCTGTTATTTCGATATTACGAGTACATTCTAATACTTCAGTTTAATATGAGGCTGTTATTTTGATATTACGAATACATACTAATACTTCAATTTTATTTCTTCGCAATAAATTTTGAATTTATAAATTATTACGCACAAAATTTTTAATTATATAATTCACTTAAGATCTGACAATTTTTAGCTGAGATCGCGATAGCGTGTAGCCCTAGAAATAAACAACACCATCCAAAATAACGACGCGCTTTTCGCCTCTAAATGAGGCATCATCCGGAGAGATAGATCTGTGATGGCTAACCGATGAGAGTCAGCAGCTTTTACGTGCTGTAGCGTTATTCTAACACAATTAAAATATTGATTTTGCTTCAGAAATTACCAGAAAGTTATATATTATAGAAATGAATGCACGTGCAAACAGCATTGTGGCATTTGGAGTAAATTTTATGGGAGTAATAAAATTATCTTACCGGTCTATTACTACATTAATTATTTCTATACCTGTCTCTTTCTATTCTTATATATTATTGAAGAGTGAGACTCCTCCTATTGTTCGATAATTTTTCATCTGTCATGTCGTCTGAAGAAAAGGCCAAAAACTCCTCATAATCTCAGAAAGATGACTTATGAGTGAGTATACCATTTCAGTTGCCACATATTAAAATCTCAGACCGGCTAAGAGGAGCAAAGTTAAAGGTGCTAAACATACTACGACCGTCAATCTCCTAAAAAGCGCTTCGACTTTCCTACAATAAGAGAGGTCGACTGCACATTAGACGTTAGACCGTTACGTGCTGATAAAGAAAAAAATGGTGGTGTGTTATACGGATGTCATAGAGCATAGACAGTAAGAACATTCTAGCCCTTCCCACAGACGTCGAAATGGGTTGGCCAATTCTCTTACACCGCTTTCATAATAGAACCAAAAATCTTAAAAATAAATGGTTCACGAAAGAAACGCTAAACAAATAATATAAAATGTGTATATTTTAACATATTAACTCTTACAAATATCTTGTTACAAACTATAGAATAGTCTATTACCTTAAATAGTACAATAAAGTTGCCTCTTTTTACAAAAAATTACAAACCTTTGTCATTCATAAAAATTACATAATATAACAATAACATTAAAAATATTCTTGTCGGAATTTTAAAAACCAAATTAAAATACAACAACAACCAAATGTGATGTAGGTACTCATTAACTACCGTAACGAATTTTTTCTGTGAATTAAACTGTATACTAAAAATATAAGTATTTCAGTTATTGAATTTGATTTTAAATTTAAAAAGAATAAACGTTTACACATAAAGATTTAAGATTAAAAATATTTTTAAAAATGCAACGTTATCGATATTTTTATTTCGATTAATAATTGTACTATAGTCTTTAATTTATGTTATAAATCTAATGCAGTAACATGACCTAAATAATGAGATATTTAATTATTACAAGACTGTTTCTTGATTGGGCAGTACCATAATGGTGCAACATAATAAGCCAATGTCACACATACATTATTATTTTAGTTACTGTGTAAATATGTCAAGCGTATAACAATATTAATAGAAAACTTTGTTACAACGCGACCTAAAAGCGATACGATGTTGTCTCTCGTCTATGTCTATTTATCGTGCATCTGTTAGAAATGTCATTTGTAGTAATAAACAGTTGTCCATAACAATATCTTTCTTTTTTAACCGACTTCAAAAAAGGTGGAGATACTCAATTCGACTCTATTTCTTTTATGTGAGTTACAGCAGAATTTTTAGCCTAGGTGGACCGATTTTGTTAATTCTTCTTTTATTTGAAAGCTGATGCTTCTAATGTGGTCCCATATATTTTGGATTAAGATTTGATCGGTAGTTTTTGAGTTATCCTTGACAACACGTATTTAATTGACTTCGACTATATTGATGATGTTCTCATTTTATTTATATTGAAGTCGATTATACTGATTTTTAATTTTACACTTTGTTACTAATAGGCAATAAACCTTTGATATTGGTATCATATTATTTATATCAAGAGAAATTGATGGGAGAATAACAACAACAACCATCTTTCTGGTCGTTGTCCTGTCGGTGTCGAATATTGACATAATTTTTTAACAAATATTCCGAATATTATGTATAAGAATTCGTCTTCGCACTGACCAATCAAGAATCAGCTCGAGTTCTCCTTGAGCATTCAAACAATAACGAACAAGCAATATCGATCATATCTAATGATGGGTCCAAGTCCCAAGGTTCAAAACCTATCAGGAACTAGCTGCTTAAAGAAAAATACTTTGTTTTCTGAAGGTGCTTTAATAGTTTCTTAGTCCACTGCATCCTAAACTTTACTACGCGTCTGAGAAAATGACAACGAGTCCCTGTGTCTACCGTATCCTAATCGTTGTAAACAGCACAATTTACATTATATTGTACTACGTATTAACATTTATGACAATGGTAACACTCGTAAAAGAGTTAGTAGAGAATTAACGCAGCTGAGACCCCGATCAAAAATAAACAGTAACCACGTTACGCCAAAAATCTTGTATAAAATTGAATGGTAGAAACAATGATAACTCAAGCGCAGGTTTGCAGATAGCGCCATGACATCTTGTATTGATCGAAGACTTGCTATCAGTAAAGTTTATGCGCATGGTTTATAATTATAAAAAAATTAAAGCAATCATCATAGTATTGCAACTCAGGATTCGGTTCAGTCGTGACTCGTATCCATGACCCCCAACTAGATAAATAGCTATGACATGTATGTTAAGTAGCGGTCATCCAAGAGATCACAAAGGATCTACGATGTTCTAGAAACCAGTCATACCTATATCCCGTGTAATGGCAACACATTGTAAGTTTAAGGACAAACGAACTATCGTCGAGGAAATAAATGAAATTTTAATTTATCCATTTTTTTATTTGTAGTTTACTGTACATGAGATTTTTTTCTAATTTGCTGGATTGGTATTTGAACATGCTTTAATATTTTAAAGCTATTATAATAAAATATATGAAGATATTATTAATTTTGATAAAATTATTATAAAAAATAGATAATTTTGTATAATTTATAGGATTCAGAAAGCTATTTCAAAAATATGGCACCAAATACATTAACTAACCTTAGAAAGAACTTAACTAAATATCAAAAGGAATCAACGACCTTCATCACTTAATTAAAGTATTTTCTTTTAACACAGACAAATTTCTTGATTGAAAAAATGGTAAGTATATAAAAGTTAATTAATAAAATATAGCATAAGAATAAACAAAAGATAAATTACCTTAAGGTCGTTAATTGACTGCTTTCCTTACTTCTGCATGGTTTATTTATTTAGGTACACATTTGCTTGTGGCAAATCGCGTTACATTCAACTTACATCTACAAATGCATATCACGTACAAACTAACAAGTTCGACTTTACACACACACCCTAACACGTACCCACCCAGACAAACATGTACATACAGTCATCAGTAATCAAGTCGCACACAAATATAATAATCACAGTCACAAATTGATAATTTCTCACTAAACACTTAATCGCATATAAAAATTTCTTTTGTCCACTATGTGGATGTATTTCTATTAATTAAAAAAATTATAGGTGAAATTAAATACCCAACAAGCGCCCGCACTTTATGAGTATATAGTGCTCACAGGTCATTTTTTTTAAATTTAACCACCTGGCATGTTTAACAAAATATGCTTTGATAAAATTTTAAGATGTCTTGTGGCTTTTACACTGAAGTAATTTGTACGAACTACTAGAAGAGATGCCGAGGCTTGATTGCAACACGCGCTACAGCCCTCTTGCTCAAACTCACTTAATATGTGCCATAAAAAAGTACTTTGTGGTTCTGCCATGCGTCCCGCACTGCGACATAGATTTTATTTGCGGTGTCTGTTCTAGTACCTACGCAGTACATATTACTTCAATGGATTTTTATTGCCTTTTCTTCTCTTTCTGTTCATTTTATGTATCTTGAAGCAATGGGTGCGTTTGGCAGAAAAAAGCTCTAGCAAGCGCTTATAAGCAAAATGGCGATCGTAAGCGGTAAGCGCTGTCAAATCGTAAGTAGCTATTTTCCTCTAGGACACGAAGTTAGTTTTAACCGAGGAATCTAACCTAAATTAAATATACGTTTGTAAAGTATTCATATTAAAAATTTACCAATCATGAATTTTTAATAACATGTATATGTCTATTCATGTCATTATATTACTTAAAACTAATATTGCAAAAAACAACTTATAAACTCTACTTGAAAATAAACAAATTAAATAAGCAAAATGGCGGATTGTGTCAGCGCTACTGAAGTAGCAATCGTGTCCCGGCCGAAAAATATTTTAGCGCTAGTAAGCGCTTGCTAGCGCTTTTTTCTGCCACATCACCCAATGTCTATACAAGATGGCGGCGCGCTAGGCGCTCGCAAGGCTCGAATTGCGCGCGGCGACGCGGGCCGCTATGGCAGCCGTCAGCGCCGACCCCTTTCCACTGCCATCCTCCGCGCCCAGCAGCGTGAACTGGACATGATAGTGTTTTATTAATAGCGAAATTGGGTTCATGTCATCTTCTAACGCCTTATGTAACTCTCATTGCCACTTCAGCTTGCTAATCCATTATACCTATAACATTAAAGAGATAAAAGATGCAAAAATTAATTGGCTAAGATCCCAGTAAAAATAAAATTGTGTGTATTCCATAGTTAAATAGTATTTACATCTAACACACATAAAACTTACACAGCTAATCTTAACATCACTACACCAGCAACACATACTACTACAATAATACGACACATATTTCGCCTTTTAAAGAGGCATCTGTCAGAAGAAAATGGACTATTTTTATTGATAATGCCTCATTTATTTTTGACCTGATCTTAATTCCACGCACCTTTTATAATGAATTGCCGTAAAATAATACCTGATGCTATTCTGGATACAATAAATGAAAGAATTTATTTCTTGCTTAGTGTAGTATTTCATCGTATCCAATAAATAACAATAATACAACATATCCATACATAAAATACGCCGTGTAGTGGCGGTTAAGAATATCCACTATCCCATATCTTCTCGAGGGTGTCGTAAGAGGCGACAGAGGGAGACATGCAGGAGATGGGCAGCAGCATCTTCCTGATAACAGCAACTGTACGACAAAAAAAAACTGCGGTTGCCAACCCGCTCGCCAAGCGTGGCAACTATGGCAATATACCCCCCCATGAACAATTACACAAATAGACGGCCTCCAGTCCCCGGCAGCCCCACTATTCCTGGCTACGGTGGCGACCATGGTAACGGCGGGGCAGAGGTGCTAAGAATCTCCGGTGGAGGTTCGGTTGCCACCTACGATGACTCGACCTGGCAACATTTAACGCACGCACCCTGAGGACTGACGAGAAGATCCTGGAGCTGGAAGAAGAGATAGACAAGTTGCGCTGGAATATTATAGGATTATCCGAGGTCCGAAGAGAGAGGGAGGACACGTTGATTCTCGAATCCGGCAACTTGTTCTATCACCGGGAGGGCGACCATCTGTCCCAAGGAGGTGCCGGATTTATCGTCCACAAGTCTCTCGTCAACAACGAGAGAGAAAGAGTAAAGATTGGGAGTGTGTCGACGAGGGTCGCGTACCTAATACTCAGAATCACCAAACGGTATTCGCTGTAGGTCATACAGGTTTACGCACCAACCTCGGCACATCCCGATGAGGAGGTGGAGGAAATGTATGAGGATATTTCCAAAGCCATGCATTCCTCCAAAACCCACTACACGGTGTTGATGGGAGACTTCAACGCAAAACTAGGCACAAGAGAAAACGGTGAGCTGAAGTTAGGGAAATTTGGAGTAGGGTGTTAGGGTCCTGGGACGTGGTTAAAATGAAAGTGGACTGTATATTCTTATAGGGCTGATATAATCATCCGTACTTTACAATAACCCGGTCTACTTAATAAAATTATTATTATAAATTAAAAATAGTGTTGTCGTCCGACCGCGGTGGAGTATCGTAAAGCGAGTGGCCGCCGCGTCGCTGCCGCCCGACCAGCCGTCGACGTGTCGTCCTCCCGCGCGTCTCCACCCGCGCGTATATGCAACCGGTTCCCAACATAGGGCGACGGAACCGAAGGGGCCAGCAGCTGGCCGACTTTATGGAGAAAGAGGGACTCTTTATGATGAACTCTTTCTTCCAGAAGCGGCCCCACAGGAAGTGGACCTGATCGAGCCCCGACGGTTCGACAAAAAATGAGATTGACTTCATTATGACGACCAGACGCCAACTGTTCAGTGATGTCTCAGTGATCGCAAGGGTGAAAACTGGCAGCGATCACCGAATGGTTAGAGGCGCACTGAACCTAAACGTTAAGTTGGAGAGATCTCGTTTAATGAAGTCAACGCTCTGTCCCCTCGTGCTCTAATCCAGAATCCCGAGACATTTCAGCTCGAGTTACGTAACCGCTTTCAGTGCCTAGAAGATTGAAATGCAGTGGACGATATGAATGACAAGCTCGTGAAAGCTGTCCATGCGGTCGGAGCTAAGTTCTGCAAGACCCACCGCAAAAGAACACAAAAACTCTTCGATCACACTCTTAATCTCATGGCTGTTAGACGGGAGATGAGGCTGCAATCGTCAACAGATTTGACAGCATACAGGCAACTGATCAGACAGATCTCCAAATGCATGCGGCGAGACTTACGCGACTTTAATACTGCTCGTATTAAAGAAGCGATCGAGCGGAACCAGGGCTCCAAAGTCTTTGCCAGAGATCTGTCTGCCAGTAAGAGCCAACTGTCAAAGCTGAAGACTGAGTGTGGCAGCATCGTTTCCGGGACACCTGAGATTTTGAGTGAGATTGAGAGGTTCTATGGGCAGCTGTACACATCATCGTTGGAGCCACACGCAAGTGTGAGTAACGATCCAAGAGCAAGTCTTATCCGACACTATTCCGATGTTATCCCGGACGTCAGTCTAAGCGAGATTAGAATGGCTCTCCAGCACCTTTAAAACGGCAGGGCCCCAGGCGAGGATGGAATTACAGCGGAGCTTCTGAAAGCGGGTGGAACACCGGTACTTGAAGTCCTTCAGAAGCTCTTCAATTCTGTCCTCCATGGTGGCACTAGTCCAGAGGCGTGGAGCAGAAGTGCGGTGGTCTTGTTCTTTAAGAAAGGCGACAACGCTCTCTTGAAGAACTACAGACCGATTTCCCTTCTGAGCCGCGTCTACGTGCTGTTTTCGAGAGTCATCACGAATCGTCTCGCACGCAGACTCGACGACTTCCAGCCTCCCGAACAAGCCGGTTTCCGAAAAGGCTTCAGTACTATAGACCACATACATACCCCACGGCAGATTGTACAGAAGACCGAGGAGTACAATCTGCCACTCTGCCTGGCGTATGTGGACTATGAGAAAGCCTTTGATTCCGGCGAAATTTGGGCGGTGCTACAGTCCCTTCAGCGGTGCCAAGTTGACTGTCGGTATATCGAAGTGCTGAAGTGTTTGTACAGTAGGGCTACGATGGCCATCCGAGTACAGAACAAGAACTCGAAACCTATCCAACTGCAGAGAGGTGTAAGACAGGGTGACGTTATATCCCCGAAACTCTTCACCGCTGCATTGGAAGACGTTTTCAAGCTACTGGACTGGAAATGATAAGGTATTAACATCAATGGCGAGTACATCACTCACCTTCGATTTGCCGACGCTATAGTCTTTATGGCAGAATCGCTGGAGGACTTAAGCACTATGCTCAGTGACCTCAATAGTGCCTCCCAACGGATAGGTCTTAAGATGAACATGGCCAAAACAAAGATCATGTTTAATGTCCATGTCACACCTATGCCGGTAGTTGTTGGGAGCACTATGCTCGAAGTTGTTGACGAGTACGTTTACCTGGGACAAATAGTCCTACTAGGTAAGTCCAATTTCGACCGAGAGGTCAATCGACGGATTCAACTCGGCTGGGCAGCGTTCGGGAAATTGCGACATATCTTCTCGTCAGGTATACCTCAATCTCTAAAAACTAGATTGTACAACCAGTGTGTGTTGCCAGTGATGACTTACGGATCTGAGACGTGGTCCTTCACTGCTGGCCGTATGAGGACGCTCAAGGTCGCTCAGCGAGCTATGGAGAGGGCTATGCTCGGAGTTTCTCTGCGTGATAGACTCAGAAATGAGGATATCCGCAGTAAAACCATAGTGACCGACATAGCCCAACGGATTAGTAAGCTGAAGTGGCAATGGGCCGGCCATATAGCTCGAAGAACCGATAATCGATGGGGAAGAAAGGTTCTTGAGTGGCAGCCTCGTACCGGTAGGCGTAGTGTAGGGCAACCCCCCACTAGATGGAGTGACGACCTGGTAAGATATGCAGGAAGTCGATGGATGCAGGTGGCTCAGGACCGTGCTTTGTGGCATTACTTGGGGGAGGCCTATGTTCAGCAGTGGACTTGTGAAGAGCTGTAATGATGATGATGATGATGAATACAACATATCAAATTTTCATATCACCTCATCCATTTCTAAAAGTGGATTATTACGGTCTGTATACGTAGTGCGTTACGCTATTGTAATGGCGTTTATGATAAATTGCGTAAACAAATGAGCAAATTGAAAATCCTCTCTCAAACTATATTATTTAAATGTGAACCTCTTAATACGATTGTATGATTTGCTTTAAAAATCTTTTTACTGGATACGAGGCATTCTATGTCCTCAGGGGTGACATCTATGGGCTACAGCATCCACTTACCATTAGATCGACTGTGCGCTTGTTTACCAGCTATATTCTATACAATAACATGTGTAGCTATAATGCGTTGTACTGACCGGGTGGTGCGGTGCCAGCAGCGCGATGTACTTGTGCATGAGCAGCTGTATGCGCGGGTGGCGCTTGAACACGGAGCCGTCCACCGCCACGGCCACGCGCGCGCGCCCCATGCGCCGCAGCAGCTGCGCGATGCCTGCGGGCACACGGCCGCACACATATATATTATTATTTTTATTTCTTTTTTACATTACCTCCACACTAGGGGGTTTTCTCCTGCATCGTGGTGGCAGTTTACAAACATAAATTTCACAAGGACAAACATACATACTCAAAACAGTAGAAATACAAAGACTGTGAATTCTGTGTGGAATTCGAACTTGCGGCCCTTAGCGTTGCCACTCATTGCCAACTAGCCTACAGCGCCACGGAGCCATCAACATTATTTATTCAGTTTTTTCGAAGTGAAATTTTTTTACAATCATGATTTGAAACTTGCTCTCAAAAAAATAACGTTTCACTTCTACCGCGTGCAAACAGCACACAGGTTTTTTAAGTATGTTGGTTTGAAGAACAAACACTTTAAAAAATATTTTATTAATTTTAGTTTAATTCGAAAACAATGAAAAGATAATTTTTAAAATCACTTTAAAAGGATTTTCTCTTGCATCGTGGGGGCATTTTATATACATAAATTGCGCAAGGATAAACATCCACTCGAATTCGAAACCACGGCACTCAGCGCTGAATATCAATGCTTAGCCGCTGCGCTACGAAGCATTTAAATTTCGTTACAAAAGGATGCCAGGGGCAGAATTTTTTTTGTCAATCAGTTTTAGAAATGTTAAAAATTTGATAAGAGATACAGCTGTATTATCTTTTTGTATTAATTATTAAAAAAAGTTAATTGGTTATTATACTTTTCGAAATTTCATTTGTTTAATACTAACATTGTAAATTTAAACTTCTTTTTTTCTTCTATTTTATACAAGCAAGCTGTGTTTACTTTATTTAAAACTAGCGACACGCCCTAGTTTCGCCTGGATAGGGTATAAATATACGGGGAGGGCCTATCCACTAGTAGACTTATAGCCTGTAATGGATCGTCCGATGTAAATATGATTTTGATGAGATGTGTGTGAAGACAGCGGTACTCACAGACGGAGACGAGCTCCGCGGCGCGGTTGGAGATGACGCGCGCGACGTGCTGCGCGACGAGCGCGTCGGTGCGCGAGATGTCCACGCCGCTCGCCTCGCGCAGCACCGCAGCCGTGCGCGTCCAGCCGCCCGCGCAGCTCTCCCTGCGACACGCGCACACAGCGCCGCGGTCAGATTAACTGCCAGCGTACCCACACGTGCGGTATTCCCACACTTGGACTCCACTAGTAAGTACGCACACACACACATGCATGCATCGCCTCAGCGACAAGCATATACGAGAGTACCCACGCTTACATTGCACTTGTAAGTGGCTATAGCATCCCATGAACACTTCCAACCAACTTCAAACAAAGATACAGATGCGTTATCACCCATGAGGAGTAACATAAAATACCCTATCTCACAGTTTAAGGTAGATTTACACAGCAGTAGAAGTGTGGCGGCGCTGTCGTCGCGCCGCAACCGATACACACCGAAGCTTAAATCACGCTACCAACACTCCGGATCATAAACAGCATATATAGAACATCTCCGAACTATCATATGGAGCGTTGGCCGCTCCCCGGGCAGAACACCTTGCCCGGCGGGAGATCTCCCTTTTTCCTTCCACGGCCACAGTGGTGACCAACCGACGTGATCTGAACACGCAACCAAACACCTTCGGAAACTACACCTTCAAGCCTTCGTCATTATCCTCAAGAACCCCTACCATTCACAACTGAGAATCGTCTTCTGCAGTCTTCAGTTTCTGCAAGCCAGTCCAACTTGTCTTCATCTCGATTCACCGCAGATTTATAAGGCAGACTTCTGGCACTTGCTCCGGCGCATCGTTCTTACCGGCATCACTTGCCAGTGCGTATTACAGCATGCATTACACATCGGCATATTATTCGCACCGGTGTCATTTGCCCTTACGCACTCAGCATGCATTCCCCACCGGCATTAAAAGAACACACCGGCAATCGGACTGCACTATCGACCTCCGGTGTAAGCAGGGGGGTGATGTGGCGGCGCTGTCGTCGCGCCGCAACCGAAACACACCGAAGCTTAAATCACGCTATCAAAATTCCGAATCATAAACAGCATATATAGAACATCTCCGAACTATCACACGGAGTGTTGGCCGCTCCCCGGGCAGAACAACTTGCCCGGCGGGAGATCTCCCCTTTTCCTTCTACGGCCAAAGAAGTATCATACAACATAATAAAAGCATAGGTTCTACCGCCGCAAACGTACGTGCCACATGTAGTTATGTCGGGAGACGAATGGAATCCACTATCGCGTGTCATCCCGTTACTGTCGTAAAACGCGACGGAGTGAAACTGAAACAGGAGATGGGCAGCAGCGTCTTCCTGATAACAACTCACAATTATAAAAAAACTGCAGTTGCCAACCCGCTTGCCAAGCGTGCCAACTATGACAAACCTCTGAGGACAGTGTTTAGCAATACACTTTTGATAGGCTGTATAAATTACTAAATGAAATGTACGCTCAATCACAAGCTCACCTCATTTGATCCGATCGCAGTTGTGGTACTACTGATAATTCAGTCACCCAAATGCTTTTAAACGTGACTACGTTGTACGTTGTGAGTGTTTGGTAGACTAGCGCCAGTGTCGTTCACTACAGCTTTCTAAAATCTGGCCAAACAATTACGGCAGATATCTTCATCATCATTCTTCTATTGTCAGAAACTGCAAACCACGAAGGAAGAACTAGCTGCTAAACAACCGAGATTGGTCAATCGCTCTAGGCCACTGCTGCTTTACGACAACGCAAGACCACTCTGCACAACAAACAACCACTAAGTTAGATGAGCTACAATTGGAATGCCTGCGACATCCACCGCACTCCCTGGACCTTTCTCCAACAGATTACCATTTTTTCCGGAATTTGGACCACTCCTTACAAGGAAAAAAATTCAACTCCGATGCGGCAGTCCAAACCGCCTTCAAATAGTTTCTCGCCCACATAGATTTTTTAGGAAAAGGATTTAATGAACTGCCTATGAGATGGCAAAAGTGCATAGATAACAACGGTGAATACTTTGATTAGTTAAATATATTTTACAAAAAAAATTTACTTTATATTCCTCCCGTTCAAAACGCCAATTTCATATGTAAGGACGTATTATGAAGCTTGGCTTACTCTTCAAACATGCTGAGGTGCGCGGAGGTGAGGGCGGCGGGCGGGGCGGGGAACAGACCGTCCCGCGCCAGAGCGCTCAGCGCCACACGTAACAACTCGCCCAAGTACTTGCCGCCGATGTACTTCTCAAATCTGCCAACCGATAAAGCATGTTTCTGATTATAAAAGGCAAATTCCAAAAATAAACTAAACTGATAAAATAGGAATGACACACACATATATATACATATACATATATATATATATATATATATATATATATATATATATATATATATGTATGTATGTATAAAAATTTGAATATCCCTGGGATTGAGGTAGTGCTATCTAGCTACATCTTATATAATTTGTATATAATGGTTTCTTTTTTTATTTTAGTACTAGAAACATCAGGAAGTAAAAGTACTTGTATTCGATGATTTGTTCCACTATGTCTTTTTTTAATTAATAAGGGTGGCAAACGAGCACACAGTTAACCTGATGGTAAGTGGATGCTGTGGCTCATAGACATCTACATTTAACCTCGATTAAGAACCAAAATGCGGATGCGTTGTCACCTCTGAGAACTAAGATGGAATGTCTCGATTCCAGTAAAACGGGTCTCCGGTTCTCTTCACTCACCACACGAAACACAGCAGCATTAAGCTGCTATTTTACGCTGGTAATCTGTGAGAGCGTGGTCCTTCCCCGGCCGAACCGACCCATTCGTGCTACAACCATAATATAGATGCAGCATGGTTCTACCTCGTATAAATACATAACACATGGTTATAAACTGTTCTTTTTTCTAAATATCCCGTTGGGTTTCTTGCCGATTCTTCCCCGGACTGAGGTATTTTCATAATCAGTGGTAAATTAAACATTAGAATGACTTTCAATAAGTACATTTTATTTATATACTATTAATCAATAAAAATGTTATTTAAAACGGTGTTAGTTTGCGATAATTATTTACAATGTATATGTGACAATTATTATTTAAGTTCTGCGTGAAAAACAGAATGGTACATTATACCTATTTTGTAGAACACAACATCCTTCCCTCACATTATTGCGTACGTTGCTGCTACGCCTAGACCCAACACCACCACCTCCAACACCACCACCTCCAACATCACTACTATAGTTAGTGTTAGCGTGGTGACGACGAAGTTGCAGAAATTCGTAGGATTTCCTGCATATTTCAACAGGTCGTCGCTCCGTCTAGCAGTGGGCCGCTCTACCCTTCACCTATATTTGCCATATAGAGGGCCAGCTAGAAGGCCGCGCAGAATAGACTTAATCAGGATTCGATCTCGCAGCCTAGCAGTGTCAGAGTCGTGTTTAGGATTTTTTTATTTGATGATAATGTAATGGTAAGCAGCTAGTTATCTTTCGGTCGTATAAGAAGTGGAGATAGTCGAAAAATCCAAAGACAAAACGTACGTGAAAGACGTGGCAAGCAGCGAGCTGTTATCGACTTCGCGGTCGAACTCGGTGCGCAGGAAGTCGATGCAGCCGTTGTCCCCGAAGGCGCCCCACTCGACGTCAACGACGACGTCCCGCACGCGCTCGTGCGCAGCCTCCCAGTGCGACACGCGCTCCGCTCGCTCCACGTAGCACCCGTTAGAACCTGTGCCCATTATCACGGCGATCTGCAAAGAGAGCGCACATAAGAACATAAATAAGAAAGCTGATAATATAAATTGTGTGATTTACCAGAGGATTTATTCCTCGCACAATTTCTTTGTGAAATTGTTTACTCAAATTATTTAAATTTTAATTTTCAATTATTTAAATTTTAGCTCAACCGATTTTTTTTGTGTGTAAGTTAGTTTTTTTGTGTGGATGGTTTAGATTTGGGAATTATTGCGGCTGGTAAGTGCCGCTATTACTGACATTCAGAAAGCCGGGGCAGATTGCTAACGATAGTATAAAACTTATTATTAATAAGTAACTTCTATAATTACTAAGCTTAGATAAAACTAAATGCTTCAGGAATGACATTAGAACTATTTTTTATAAGCGGTTTTCTTTAAAGCTACTTGTTAAATTTATCATAAATTTAAGAGTGATTGCCACATAAACTATATAAACCAAATCTAAATCCCATTACTATTTCAAAAATACAAAATTATTAACATAAAACTGTTAATTTTTTTGCATTGTAAACTTGTTATTGCCTTCAAATTAAAACGACAAGATTATTAAATAGAATTTTGATCTAGAAATCAATTTCAGGGGTCAAATTGGATTTCAAAAAATTCAATGGCATCAAGTAGAATAGAACGCTATGATCAAACGGTGTATAAAATGTAAAACAAATCATAAATATTGTATATAAAGCCAAAATAATCAAAATTGAAATATCCTAGCACATTCAACTGTAACAAAATTTAATTTTTTTATGGGATAGGGTGACAAACGAGCACACAGTCCACCTGGTGGTAAGTTGTTGCTGTGACCCATTAACATCTACATCTATCCTCGATTACGGATCAAAATGCAGATGCGTTGTCACCCGTGAAGACTAAGATGGAATGCCTCGTTTCCAGTAAAAAGTGTCTCTGGTTCTCTACACTCACCATACGAAAAGCACAGCAGCATTAACGTACTATTTTACGCTGGTATTCTGTGTGAGCGTGGTCCTGCCTCGGTCGAGTCAACCTATTCGTGCTACAACTATACTATTAATATAACTGCAGCATGGCTCTACCGTGACGAATTCTCTTTTTCAATCCCATTAAGTTAATGAAATAAAATTTATACAGGTTGTACAATATACGTAAACCAGACCAGGGACGGAAATAGCGCCACAATACAATCGTACTATCGGTAATTCTCGTGCGTAGCGTAACAATTTTTACAATAACGTCCTTCTTACAAGGCAGTGACCACAGTCCAGCAGTAGACACACAAGCTGATGTAGAAGTAGAAAAGAATAAAAGAGAAAAAATGATTGAGGAAAAAGAACTCACGCCGACATCTGGGTCGAGCCGTGCACCAGCAACCAGCGTGCCGGTGGTGTCGTTGAGCAGCACCTGCACGGTGACACGCAGCCCGCGCGCGTCGAGGCACCGCTGGAGCAGCGCCGCCACGTCCACCCCCCGCATGCCGGAGCAGCAGAACGACTTCGTCCACGTCAGCAACTCGCCCGACGAGATCGAGTGCTGCCGCATCGGGAACGAGAACGTGAACCCTGACAAGGGCACGAAGGATAATGAAATACAAATATACATAATACTTATGAACAACAGATTTGACAGTTCATGTTGTAGGATACATCTGTACTGCAGTACGTATTAACCACAAAAAGTAAATCGGTAAACATAATGATTTCTTATATTTACGCGAACAGTGAATAAAACTATTTTTAAGGATTTAATCGCTCTATATTTTCATTATTTTTAATTTTCGACGTTTCGGACTTGCAGCACCCCTGGTCACGCGGGGATTACAATCAATCGGTATTTTTTTTAAATACGACGTTTTAAAAAATAATCTTGTATTTGTTGTTTTTTTTTTCATATTCTTATATTGTCACCTGATTTTGAGCTATGTTCAAACTTTCAACTCATCGGGAAGTTAGTTTAAAATTTATTACTAAGTTCGACCCGAACAGACTTACACGAAATCGAGTTAATAAAAACGTGATATAACTGACTGAACACCTAATTATAATACTATTTTCAGTCCAGGTCACACATCGGGAAAATCGAACTATAGTCTGTAGATATATATTATATAGTTCGAACCACTTAGAGAATTATTAACAGTAATAAGGACGCCATCTCCAAGTCATCAATAGCATGCATTTTTTCCTAGTCCTCGTCGACACCAATTATATTGTTGATTGATTCTAAATGCTGACTAGATGCTTGAAGTCAAACAGCTTCTCCGTATATCTGAGATATTAAAAATATTTCGCGGACATGTTTCATTATTTTTAGCAGAAAGTTTTCCCTTGTTTGTATCTAAATGTTGGTTATCGGATGACCGTGTCCGTGATCGTAACAGCAGTGTGAGAACGTCCAATACCTCACACCACCCCGCGGGTGTCGCAGGAGGCGACACAGAAACAAGCCAGGAAGTAGCGTTTTCCTAACAACAACTAAACAACTGCGGTTGCCAACCCGCCTGGCAAGCGTTTACGTGCTGGAGCCGCGTTGCAGCTCAGTTATGCATGCATTGCAGCACGCATGGATCGGCTCGACCGCGGAAGGACCACGTTCGCACAGAATACCAGTACCACATAAAATGACAGCTTAATGCTGCTATAGAACCAGATATCCTTTTTACTGGAAACGCGGCATTCCATCGTAGTTCCCAGGGGTGACAACGCATCTGCATTTTGATTCTTAATCGAAGATAAATGTAGATGTCTATGGCCACTTACACTATATACACTTATCATCAGGTGAACTGTGTGTTTGTTCGTCAACCCGATCCATAAAAAAGCATGGAAACTAGGCCGATATCTTCATTAGAGACAATCTACGGAAGAGGCATACGTTTAGCAGTGGAGTTTTGAAAGGATATAGCGGAATATTATGTTAGCGGTGCAAATTCTTTTATGTAGCATAACTACGTTCATCAATTCAGCTGCTAAGGTTTACTTAGTTCGAGTATTTTAGTCCTTATTACATAACATAACATAATATGCACTCTTCTCAGTCAACCGAAGAGGTGGGAACTAACACAGTATTTTGAATGAGACGTAAGTCTTACGCTCACCAGATGTCGCTAGCAGGGACTGAGGTGAACTTATTTATTACGCAGATCACACAGTGTCGTTATCATTGAAAAGTTGCGATTTAATTACAAGTTATTCGGTTTCTAGTGTGTGAGTGCGCGCGCGCGTGTGTATGTGTGTGTGTGTGTGTGTACAAAAAACAATACCTCAGTGCTGTATTCTTTGATTTTTTAATTTTTTTTAACTTCTACTTTTAGGAATATCCGTAGATTTATTTATCCATGTCTAATCTAATTAATATTATACATAAATATATTATATATATAATTATAATATATAAATATATATAAATTTATATTGCTTTTCATTTTCCGTTGATTTTGTTTAATTAAGTACCTTAATATGTATCCAGGTATTTGCGTAATACTTCTCAATTGAATAAAAAGTTATTTCTCTAA
The DNA here is from genome assembly GCA_036936625.1 of Parnassius smintheus behrii. Classification (NCBI taxonomy): domain Eukaryota; kingdom Metazoa; phylum Arthropoda; class Insecta; order Lepidoptera; family Papilionidae; genus Parnassius; species Parnassius smintheus. The sequence goes on from JAUPFT010000030.1 coordinate 1,078,117, forward strand.
TTTCGTTATGTTCTTCTAAAAACATAAATCATTACAAAGTAGTAATTATATACCGGTCTAATACTCGTGTTTATTTTTAATTTTTTATTCATTTGTTCTGTTGTTTCATTTAATGTATAATATTCGCGTAAATACAAGAAATTATTATATAATTAATATTTCAGGGAGAAACATTAATGTCTACACTATTTGAAATGAAACTTCTTTATCGACGAAGTGGAGAAATTTAGTATTTTATTTACAAAAAGTTACGTTTTCTTGTAACATCACATCATCGCGGCTGCATGAGTAATAAATTTAAAAAATAATGATATGTCGTAAAGAAGTTTCAGTTCGGACGTATGTACACAATAACATGAACAATTTTTCTAACAAATTAACAACTTCCCCCGCTAGATTCAATCTGCCAGATATTTCATCTCATTCCTAAGTGACGCCAGGCCACTTGCCACCAGGGTGGTGGCAGAAGACGTCGTTTCTTTAGCTAAAGTAATTTTATTTATGCATTCACTCTAATAAGTCCACCCATAATCATTGGAACAGAGCAGCAGTCTAATTCTTCTAGAAACCTTTCAGAAATAGGGGGAGACCTGTGACCAACACTGTGATGTATTTAGACTTACTAATTGATGTCAATTACCTAGCGACAGCTCCTGATCCTCCATGCCCTCGCAGTGAAGGAAATCTTGCACACAGTCGGCCAGGAAATTGAACAGATCTTCTCCGGGGCCAAGGCGAAGAGAGTCACTGCAATAATAATATTTTAGGGATAACTCATGTAAATGTTATAGATTATTCGATAACTAGCTAACATGGAGCGCTCAAACAAGCAGAGTGTCTCCAGAATCTATCCATTCGCTTCATTTTTGTTTTATGCAAATATGACAATGTATTTTAATTTCAATTAACTCAAATGGCTCCCGATTTGCCTTTGCCGGAGTGTTCATATACTTTCTTATCTTTGTTGTGTACTGTTTGATCCGAAATCTCCAAGGTATACTATAAAAAACCCGCCGAGCTGAATAGATGCCAGTTATTTTAATATAAAACAGACTAACACTTCAATTCTAATTATTATATTCAGACGTTACTTTGTGGGTATTTTATTATTTTAAAAAAATACTTGCAATATTATTCACATTACTAATATTCCGTGTACCCGTAATAAGCGTTAGGAGTGGTTCAAAACAGTAGGCGAATTTAAACACCCGATCGCGTTCGCGGTCCGCAACCCTGCCGTTAGAGGCTACTGTCGCTTCAATACATTAAATTAAAAATTTTAACCATTATTAGTCAGTTATTATTGTTGCGCGCTATAATTAGCGCCTGGTATGTGGCGGCTGATTATTATTATTATTTTTTGGAATCTTCTGGATGTTTCTGTGGAAAAAGCCTATATAAAGCCGCGATCGGGGCAGTATTGAATTGGCGACACAAGTGAAGATTTCGGACTTTGGTAATTCAATCGGCAGTTTTTGTCGTCACGAACCCTGAGCTCGTAACATTATTAAATAACACTGTCACTGACTTATTGAGTCCAAGTTTAAGCACGTAGCTAACATTAGAGTAGTTATTTTTGCCAATAACAAATTTACCCCATCATACCAAAAATACCCACCTAATGTGATACTGTTTGACTTTCTCCCGAACAAGATGGCCGCTAGACAGCTCCAGTAGCAGCACGCGGAAGTTCGTGCCGCCCAGGTCCAGCGCCAGGAACACACCCTCCTCTGTTGACAATATATACTTTATCACTTCTAAAATGATAATAAGACAATAACATCATCGAGCTATGGTGTACTTATAACAATTAATTATATCTTTATCACGTTGTAGAGTCACACTGCAGCTGTATTATGGTTGAAGCACGAATGGGTCGGCTCGACCGGGGAAGGTCCACGCTCTCACAGAATACTGGCGTAATATAGCAACTTAATTCTGCTGTGTTTCGTATAGTGAGTATAAACCGTAGATCCTTTTTCTATAATTCCCAGAATATTACCGTCATCTATAGCCGATCTCAATGATCTTTCAGTACTTAATTAGCACTTAATATCTTACCAAAGAAAAATTAACAGATGAGCCAAGTAAAGAGATTACACTGAGCTGTGAGCTTGGTACTGACATGTTTTCTTCAATGTCTATGTATCAGTTTAAGTTTCAAAAGTAATCATTTTGATTAATTTTGAAACTTAAACTGATATATTTAAGAGTGTTATCACACAAGTCGATCGATGACATTGATCGATTGGTGTGCTTTTGCTTTAGCTGATTCACGATTACTGGTCGGTTAAAACGTTACTCAATCATGAACGACAGGACATGACCATTAATCGATGTGGTTGTGGACTCATCATCAGTATCTCTCAAAATGTATTCAGAAGAGCAACGCGTTATTGTTGGCCAGTACGCTCCTGCTCGTATTGTTATTACTGAGACGAAAACGCAGAACACCGGATGCAACCGTTTTTAAAGCCAGACATAGCTTAAATTCATCTAGACAACATTTTAAATAGCGGTCTACACAACAATGTAATTCAGCAATGGATAAAGGGACAGTGGATCCAGAGGCAACGATGCATCAGACGAACTCGCCAGAAAAGGATTGGCTTTGACCACTATAGTGCCGGTACTAATAATACCAATCCCCATTGGTAACTTTCGTTCACTTTTACTTCTTAGAAAGTTCACTAATCCACACGCTCAGCTTTGGAAAAATCTAGTAGACTGTAGTTGTCTACATGCAGTAGCTGCAGGGTCTCCCTAGCTTGTGCTAGAGAGGCCCTGCCTGTAATAAACAGTCGTTTAACCAAGGTTTTAATGAGACTAAATAAGCCACAGATCAGGATAGTAACAAGTGCTATCACAGGACGTGGCTCCTTTAAACAACAATTATTTATCATATGTGTTACGGATAGTTTTTTTTTATTATTATTCTCATTTCATCTGCTGTTATTTATTTTACAGCACCCTTTATTCTTTTTTTTTTAGTGTACAGTCTTTTAATATTCCTTCTTTGTTTTTTTTTTGTTTTCTTTTTACTTTTTTTTAGTATGTGCCTTACATCTTACTTACAGATAGTTAGTTACAGATAGTCCCCTGTGCGGGGCATTTATAGGGGAGGAAGAAACAGTGGACCACGTGTTGCTAATGTTACGCGCTCCAGTCGACGACACAACTAGCGCCATCTAGTGTCAGGAACGAGAGCGAGGGGAGCGTTGCAGTTTATGACATCACAAATCTTTCGACCGACAGCGCCACCCGAAGAACTAGAAAATCTATACTCGAACTCTCGGTACCTTGCGCGTGTTTACTTGAACATTCCGGATATTTTGCTAATTTAAATAAATAGGTGGCGCAAGATGCGATCGAAGCAGAGTGAGAGTTGAACTCAGCGACACAAGCGAAGCTTCGGAGCGGAATTAAGTGAATTAGTGTGTTTAATTATTAGTGTTTTAACTTTAATTTGTGTAAAGTAAATTAAAGTGTTAATTTAGGTAATTTTATCGGCAATTTTTATTGTCACGAACCTCAAGCTCGTAACAATTGGTGTCAGAAGTGGGATAAAATAATGCCGATTTTACCTAAGGAGGAAACGGAGGGTGTCCGTACCCGAAGTCAACGCCAGCAGGAGACGGACCAGAGAAGATTTGGTGGTGCAACGCCGCAGATGTCTGAGGGCCAGCCGCCGGCCACGGAAGCCGGTCCGTCAGCAGCTTCTACGTCTGTGGCACCTGACTTAGGTGCTCTGATGGTGATGCTGCAGGAGCAGGCTCGCCGACAGGAGGAGCAGGCTCGCCAACAGGAGGAGCAGGCCCGTCAGTTGAAAGAGCAGCTGCAAAACGGACAAGAGGAACAGGCCCGCCGGCAGGAGGAACAGGCCCGTCAGCAGGCGGAAAAGGCTCGTCGGTCGGAAGAGCAGATGCTCCTCATGAAGGACCTTCACGCTACCTTTGGGAAAGAGATAAGGCAGGTGAAGGATAGGGTTGCTCAACACGACAACCGCCTGTCGGAAGCTGAAACCCGAATCGAAGAACATGAAACCCGAATCAACCATGTGAACAATCGGGTTGACAACGTGATGGCTGACGTGAAGAAAACGCTAAACGACCTCAAACTTGGGGATGGAACTACAGCTCTCCTACGGGAGCTGTAGTTCCATCCCCAAGCTGCAGCTAGCTGCAGCACCTTCGCTACGTGGATTCAAAGTGCCGCCGTTCGACGGGACCTCTTCCTGGTCGGCCTACAAAATCCAGTTCGAGGCCGTCATGGAGGCGAACGGCTGGAATAAAAGCCAAGCCATGACTGCACTCACCCTAGGCCTGCGCGACCAAGCCTTAACTGTGTTGGAAGCTCTCGGTAAGAAAGTGACCTATGAGCAGCTTCTTGAGGCCTTGGAGGCGAGATATGGTGACGCTCACCTGGAATACGTCTTTCGCGCGCAGCTTAAAGATCGCGTGCAACGCAGCAACGAAAACCTGCAGCAGTGGGCCCTTGAGGTGGAGAAGATGGTTCGTAAAGCATACCAGTCTGTACCTGCGCTCATTGGAGGGAACCTGGTGCAAACATTCATCGACGGCATCCGCGACCTGGAAGTCAGAGCTGCTGTGAGGCTCGGGCACCACGAGACTCTTAAGGACGCCTTGGCCCATGCACTGGAAGTGGAAGCCGTGCGGCAGGATCATCGTTCCCATCGCGTCAGGGAGGTTGCAGCAGCTACAGTTCGCGACCGCAACAAAGGATACAGCCCAAGGTGCTATGGCTGTCGGGAAAAGGGCCATCTTCGATCCAGCTGCCCTAAGCGAACCGTGGGAAGGAGAGTTGGTCGATCTCGAGAAGGTAGTGCAGCTAACGGCACTGCCTGGTGGCGACAGGATCATCGTTCACCTCACGCTAGGGAGGTTACAGCAGTTACGGTTCGCGACCACAATAAAAGATACAGCCCTAGGTGCTATGGCTGTGGGGAAAGGGGCCATCTTCGGTCCAGCTGCCCTAAGCACACCCTAGGAAGGGAAGGTGAACGGTCTCAGAAAGGAAGTGCGGCTAACAGCACCGCCCAGCAGCAGCAGGAATACGACTTTACTATCAGACACTGCAGCGGGAAATCTCACGGCAGCGCAGGTGCATTGTCAAGAAGACCTTGTCCTGAAGATTGCAACCATTGTAGTAGGCCAGAGAGTAAGGAAGTGGTATCCGTGAGGATGCTCAGGACAGACCACCTCAGCAACGGGTGGAAGGACAGCCTACGACATGCACAGCAGGAAGATCCGGACATCAAGCCGATTCTGGGATGGATGAAGGCCCGTGCTACCAAGCCTAAGTGGAGGGACGTCGCAGCGATGAGTTCAACCACGAAAAGCTATTGGGCCCAATGGGACAGCTTGCTGATTCAGGATGGAGTCCTGTGCCGTAAATGGGACAATGGTCGAAGAGACAGCTGTCGTTTGCAAATGGTTGTCCCTAAAGCTAAAGTGCCGAATGTTCTACAGCTGTGCCATAATGGTCGTTCAAGAGTCCATCTGGGAGTTAAACGAACTCTACTGAAGGTTCGAGAACAGTTTTACTGGGTCCATTATCGTGACGATGTCGAGGATTGGTGTCGTACATGTACAAGTTGTGCGGCCGTGCGGGTACCTCAGACACGTAGTAGAGGAGCACCGAAATTGTACAATGTTGGTGCACCACGGGATAGTACAGCCCTTGACATTGCGGAGCCGTTACAGAAAGGCGCAAGAGGGACTCCTAAGATTGTCCATGTGGATCGCTCGGCGCGTTACTATGGGACCGATAATGCTCGGGACGAGCATGTCTTGGGAGGGGGCAGTGTTACGCGCTCCAGTCTACGACACAACTAGCGCCATCTAGTGTCAGGAACGGGAGCGAGGGGAGCGTTGCAGTTTATGACATCACAAATCTTTCGACCAACAGCGCCACCCGAAGAACTAGAAAATCTATACTCGAACTCTCGGTACCTTGCGCGTGTTTACTTGAACATTCCGGATATTTTGCTAATTTAAATAAATAGGTGGCGCAAGATGCGATCGAAGCAGAGTGAGAGTTGAACTCAGCGACACAAGCGAAGCTTCGGAGCGGAATTAAGTGAATTAGTGTGTTTAATTATTAGTGTTTTAACTTTAATTTGTGTAAAGTAAATTAAAGTGTTAATTTAGGTAATTTTATCGGCAATTTTTATTGTCACGAACCTCAAGCTCGTAACACTAACATATCCGGTGGTCGCTGCATACAAGGCTAAACATCTAGGCACGCCGGGATCACTACCTGAAGTTGCTTGCCACGTCAAAGGATTGTTGAACTTCTTTGGGGAGATTTCATGGCTCGATTAATCACATTATTCCTGCCCATATGTAAAATACGCCTGGACGTGGAGTTGCGGAAAACAGCCCGTCGTAAACTTAACTAAACTAAAATAGCGGTCGGTGGAGCGGGACGGGTTCTCAAATAATCAAACAGTTCGATCGACGTTGACTAATCTATTCTACTATCGATCGACGTTGACTAATCCATATCAAGCAGCTGGCAAATTTGCAAGAAAAGAAAAATGGTGTGAGACACTGTAAATCTGTAAGATACGTGTTAACAAAAAGTTTTTCGGAAACAGAGGCTTACACAGCAAAGGAACCTCATTGCCAAATAATGTTGTTACGAAACTAGAAATAAAGAACTGTCGGTCGCAGGACTGCACGTCAGAAGTAAACACTTCTTAGCATCACAAACTTGTAAACGTTATTAGTGGGTCGATAAGAAATATTCTTTTAGGAAGTATTTTTTATTAGATATTATTTCTGTCAACGTATTAATATAGTAATAACATTGTCATGTATTGCGCTGTTTTACATGAAAAAGAATGATTATAATCTATATAATACAAATAAACTTATAAATACATTTGTATATATGTATGTATGTATATAGGTATGTAACGAGTTCAGTGCTTTTTCCCCTTCCCAAAAGTGCCTAATGTGCCTCAAGAAATTTTCACCTCAATTTTTTTTCAAATAAACGCGTAATTTAAAAAATTTTACAGTCTGCGATAATAATTACCGGTAGCAGGTCAGTGACAGTCGTTACTTCCAAAAGCTTCAAATATCTAAAAATATATATTCCTAATCAATCTTAGTTTAAATTTCTTAAAAACAGCATTGAGCAAATTCTAAAACGATTTCTGAGTGATATAAAAAAGGAATCGTGGAGAAAAACATTTAAATCTTCTAATAAAAATACCCAGATTGTCATGCATTTAAAATAATAAAGTACTACGAATGAGTAACAATCGACTTTCTTTACGTGGTAGAGCCATGTTGCAGCTATATTAATTGTATAGTTGTAGCACGAATGGGTCGGCTCGACCGTGGAAGGACCACGCTTTCACAGAATACCAGCGTCAAATAGCAGCTTAATGCTGCTGTGTTTCGTATGGTAAGTGTAGAGAACCGGAGACCCTTTTTACTGGAAAAGTGGCATTCCATCTTAGTTCTCAAGGCTGACAACGCATCTGCATTTTGATTTGTAATCTAGAATAGTTGTAGATGTCTATGGGCCACAGCAACCACTTACCATCAGGTGAGCTGTGTGCTCGCTTGTCATTCATTTCATATAAAAAATATCGAAACACGACTACTATTTGTGCGAGAATTATTATTATAGAGTTCAGAACTCGAAAATTAAAAGACATCGATAAAAATTTGTCTTCAAATGAACGCTGTTGCAGCTACTTTACAACTGTTAAATACACCGACACACTTAACGAAATGCTAGCATGTTACAGAAATATATTTTCACAACTTTACTCTGTGGATGATTCACAAGAATATTGATATTTTTAGGATGAACGAACTGCAAGTTGAATCTTTAAACCGCTTATCTGTAAAGTTGTGTTTTCGCACTTGCATTAGTATACGTAGGACCCGTCGAATTGTTGTAAACCAGTACTTGACATGCAGCATCTTTTACAATTTCAAATGAATTTTTACACTTCTATCAATTTTACACTAAAAAGGTATACTAAAATAAAAAGGTATAGAGTATTTTAGGATAGTAACAGTGGTGTTACGCACGATTAGAATCGTTTAAGGTAAATCCTCCTCACCACGAGACGGGATAAGCCCATGATCAGCAGTAGACCTTTACGGGCTTATGAAGAAGATGATAAAGAAATCAGATTAGTTCTTTTACGTGGTGGAGCCACGCTGCAGCTATCATGGTTGTAGAATGAATGAGTAGGCTCGACCGGGGAAGGACCACGCTCTCACAGAATACCAGCGCAAAATAGCAGCTTAATGCTGCTCTGTTTCGTATGGTGGGTGTAGAGAACCAGAGACCCGTTTTACTGGAATCGAGTCATTCCATCTTAGTAATCAAGGGTGACAACGCATCTGCATTTTGATTCTTAATCGAGGTTAAATGTAAATGTCGACGGGCCACAGCATTCACTTACCATTATGTGGACTGTGTGCTCGTTTGTCACCCTTACGCTATAAAAAAACACCTCTCCATGCACTGGGTAAATTGAGAGCGAATCCTCATTCGAAACATCTCAGAAAACCGGGGTCGCTGAATATGACATTAACGAATTATTATGCAATCTCAATTAAAAATAAGTAAATACGTAAAGGTTATCAGTTCATTAATTAATTAAATTATTATTAATCATATTCCTCACTACAACACGCGCAGTTTTTCTGTTTGTTTTCCAAGCACTAGTTCATTTATCAATTACCAGGTCGTAAGGTGATTTCAATCGTGCAAGCGCCGATGAGTTCGAATTGACACTGTCTTCTCGTGCTGATGAAGTCATTGAGACTTTAAAAAGCCATTTGTTCTCTTTATTGCTTTTCAATTGAACTGCTTGTCGATGAAGAATGGGCTCTTAGTGCATCCATAAAATTATTTGTTGTATGTCTACTGCACAGTTTTGACTTTTGACACGGTATACTGATACGTCGATCTGCTGCATTAGACGGTTGTATCTGATATTATATAGGTATATAGTATGTTTTCTAGTGGATCAGTAAGCCGGATTCAGTTTCATAATTTCTGTGAGCATTGTATAAACCCAAAAGCTACCATTTTTGCCAACACCACTGTTGTAGTTCTCTTTTTCTGATTCATTTTTGTTTTATATCTACAAGTAATTGTGACAAACAAGCACACAGTTCACCTGATGATAATTACGAGTAGATATTACGAAGGGCCTCAATTAATAACTACTCAAACTAATACTAATGAATAAATAATATACAAAATGTTACGTAAATTATATTAAATAATACTAAAAACTAAAAAATACATAAAAATAATACATACGATAATTACATATAATATATATATATAAACTAATTTTAATGTAATAAAATAAAATAATATAAATATATATATATATATATATATATATATATATATATATATATATATATATATATATATATATGTATATATATATATTATATATGGATGCAATGAAATTATCTCTAACACGTTTCTTAAATGCCAATAAAATTTAGGATTTTTTTATATTTGACGGTAGTGATTAACATAACCTAACCACGTGAACGGAACGGGAGGGAGCAATAACCGGAATTATAGACGGAAAACTTAAGAAGAGTTTTAACAAGAGATCTACATGGTTCATCCGGAGGATGGGTGCAGGAATCTTAGGTATGTGGGAGAGGATGGATTGTGCAGGATATTATAGAAGAGACATAGCAATTGAGTGTTCCTTCGAAGTCGAATTTAGATCCACTTGAGTTGCTTGCGAAACTGAGATATTCGGTCAAATTTCTTGAGCCCAAATATGAAACATACACAATGATTTTGCAAGCACTCAAGTTTATTAAGGAGCTACTCTGTAGCACATTAATATAACATGCATCAGCATAATCACTTGACGACTCCGTGGCAAAGTGGCTTAGCAATGAGTGGCTGCGCTGGGGGTCGCAGGTTCGAATCCCGCAAGGAACAAATATTTGTATGGCCTACAAATACTTGGTCCGGGTCTGGATGTTTGTCCTTGTGCAATTTATGTTTGTATACTGCCCCTACGATACAAGAGAAAATCTTAGTGTAGGGGTAACGTATTAAAAAAATCAAGGGAGGTAGGATAAGAGTGAGCACGAGTGATATTTTAGCTTTTATGGGTAAGACATTTTCTAGACATTTGACCGAATGCATGGTAAAGTGGACTTTACAAATAACCTCAGCGATTAGCGCGAACCATGATAAATGGTGATCAAATATAACGCTAAGTTTTTTAAAAAAGCTAAACTACTATTCGTATTTATTTTTTTTAGTTCTTTTTATCTTCATACACCAAGAGCGGGCGTACATTCAGCCGCCAGAATTTCTTCCTCCTAGGCCGGACTGACAATTAATGAAACACAGGGTTTTAAGACTGTAGTGTTTTCCTAAATTTATGATGTTGAGTATTATTACTTTTTTGTATTATGTGCTGCGTACTTAACTCGAATAAACGCATTTCTTTCTTACGTACTTTCTAATATAGAATTCGTTTCGTTTCGGAAAAACCTGCAGAAAATTTCTTTGGGTCCTTACCCTCACCATACATAAACAGCGAGCAGCAGCAACACGCTGCTAATTTACGCTAGTATTGAATGTGTAGTTTTTACCAGTAATTACCACGTGCTCGGCGGTGAAGGAAAACATCATGAGGAAACCTGCATGTCGGAGAAATAAGAAAAAATATATTTCGAAGACATGTAAAGTTCACCAACACGCATTGGGGCGGCGCGGCGGACAATTCCTTGCCCTAAAACCCTCTCAGAAATGAGTGGACAGAACAAGCACAGGAATGATACGTGTACGTATACAGGCTGTAAATTTACAGTGTGTAGCGGTCCTTCCCCGGTCGCACCGAACTTATTGCCCAATATTATCAATCATTTTTCACTCATTAGTAGTATAATAAACCTTCACCTAACAATTTTTGCTTAATAAGAATTTCAAAGTTTTTTTTTGATAGTTAAACAAAAAACATGCCCGACATATTTTTTGGGACTTTATTGTAATAATGTCCTCCAGACCGAATTTCGGCCACGGTGGCCTGCCTCAACGGAGGCTAGCCTTCGGCGCAGGACAGGATTATAGTGCTCAAGTGTATGCGCAAAGACAGGTGCACTCTCTATTCCCTCACTCCCATATTCCGATGGGACGGTAAACCGACACGACCGGAGAGAGATCAGGCGCAGGACCAACGGTTTTACGTGCTTTCCGAAGCACGGGGGTGAGACACCGCCAACTACCTGACTCCGGGCAGCTACTGAGAATTTCTTGACAGAAAAACTCAATAATTGATTTTTTGGTCCGACCCGGGATTCAAACCGGTCCTCATGATCGGCAGTCGCACTACTACAACCACTAGACTAACGAGGCAGTCGAGTATATTATAAATAACAATACTAAAATTTGTATTTATATTTCCTAAGTAAGTCTACTTATTGAATACTCAGTAACAACTCATGATCATTGTAACTGACTCGTAGTAAAGATTGGTTCAATTCGACGCGATCTAGTTTTCAGTAAGTGGTATCCGGCTAGTTACGTTAGGTTATTGTTCCCCCCACGTCGTTTCAATCAAGGCATTCTATATATGGATGAAACAATTTCTGTCACTAATTTTGCCAATAATGCAAGTAGATAGTCGTTGTAACTTCGTTTATCACTAAATCCTTAATACCCTCAAAAATATAAATTCTGGCTTAATGAAATAAAACCTTAATATTCGAAATATGTTTTTTTAGATACAAGGGTGATAAACGAGCACACAGTCCATTTGATAACAAGTGGATGCTGTGGCTCATAGACATCTACATCTTTACTCAATTAAGAATCAAAATGCAGATGCGTTGTCACCCCTGAGGACTAAGATGGAGCGCCTCGTTTGGAATAAAAAGAGTCTCTTGTTCTTTACTGTCGGTGGGTCATATATAATGTTAGTTATTTTATTGACATTCAAGTTTCTCAGGTACATACGTAATAATTTACCTCTAAGGTTACAGTGCACTTGTTACAAATTAATATGATGAGCGCTCGGAAGCATTGCATGGCAAAATTGGACGTCGACACGCAAAAAGGATCTAACCCACAAAATACTAATTTTGTAATATTGACATTTAAAATCTTCTAGAAGAAGTTTCTCAGGGGGGAAAAAATCATGTCCTATCGCTTAGAGACAGTTATTTTATTTGAATTAAAGAATACTCCTACTCCTATTACTCCATGAAAGAATAAATTTTGAATAAGTATGTAACTCATTTTGAGCCGACTATGGGTTCGATCCTTTTTTCGTAACTGCGTCCATTGAGAAACAGAAAGGACACACGTCGTGTCATGTAATTGACATAAGCGCGTTATGAGCTTTGAAGAAAGAGTCTTTAATATAAATATAAACATATCCACCATGTTGAAATAATACTAGGTTTTACGGAATTTATCGCGTATATTTAACTTTTTATGAAAAAGACCCATACAGATAGATATTTAAACGGTGATTCTCACCACCATCCTTCACAGCTAGCTACCGTGGGTAAATCTTTGTTTCAGAGAGCACGAGGGATCTGTGACAGTAAACACCTGGCTGCAGAGCTCCACCATGTCAAGCAAGTTTTGCATGACAACAAGCTTCGAGTCCCGCGCCTAAGTCACAGTGAACGAGTGAAGCCGGCCACAGTCGAGCGTGTACCTGCTGTACTGCCATATGTTAGAGGAGTCACTGACAAGATTGGCTACATCTTGAAGCGCGCTTCCATCAAAACATACTTCAAGCCGCTGAAGAAGATTGGTCAGTTTTTACCATCAGTCAAGTGTAATGTCCCTCTGCAAGATGCAGGAGTGTACAAGCTTGATTGTGAATGTGGTCTCTCCTACATAGGACAAACTAAAAGATCAATAAAAACCCGCGTTAAAGAACATTTAGCTGATGTGAAGAATCGACGCTCCGGGAAGTCTGCAGTCTGTGAACACGTACAGGATCGCCCCCGTCACTACATCAGATTTTATAGACCGCAAATCCTCGCTAAAGAACACCGATTCCTCCCAAGGATGATTCGCGAGGCTATTGAAATCAAAAAACATCCTAATTTCAATAGAGAAGATGGCTGGGTGCTACCATCTGCTTGGGATCCTATAATAAATAAAATTAAATCCCAACCCAAGCATACAACTGCAAGACTTCAAGATACCATAAGTTCATACTGTATAGATCGGAACAAAAGTTAAATTTTAATCTATGGTAACCGCGGTTAACTGACACACGGGCAGAGGAAGGCCGAATAAAAGATGGATCGATTGTGTGAAGAGTGATATGAGAATGAAAGGAGTAAGTATGGAAATGACGGCTGATAGAGAGGAATAGAACAAGAAGGTTTACTGCGCCGACCCCAGATAATGGGAAATGGTTTAGAGAATGATGGTAACCGCGGTTAACTATGACATATGGACGTTGAACATCTCAGTCCCGCCCGTGACGATGAGTGCTGTAAAGCGTTCGAAACGTCGGGTATTTAAAAAGTTAAATATACGCGATAAATTCCGTAAAAACTAGTATTATTTCAATGTGTAGTGTTCGCGTAAATATAAGAAATCATTATATCCACCATGAATATTTAATACAACTCAACACCAGTGCAGTAATTACCTATATTCTTATATTTAGATTTAATATCGTTACCGCCACAGCCTATTGAAGTCCACCGCTGAACACAGGCCTCCCCCATAGATTGTCTCGTAGGGGGGATATTTGCCGCAGTCGTCACGCTTGACGAGCGGGTCGGCAACAGCGGTTTTGTATTTTTAATCGTTATCAGGAAGACGCTGCTGTCCATCTTCTGATTTGTTTCCCTCTGTCGCCTATAACGACACCTACGGGATGGCGTGGGGCAGTGCGTGTTCTTACACCGCCACTACACTATTTATAAGGTTATATCAAATCTAATATCATCATCATCATCTTTATTACAACCTATCAAAGTCCACTGCTTTGTTTATAGACGAAGAGGCAAGCGAGCATGCGACTCACTTGATGGTAAGTGTCGACCGCCTACCATGAACAACTGCAACACCAGGGGAGTTGCAGATGCGTTGCCAGCCTTTTAAGAAGAGCCTTTTTTTTCTTAGAGGTCCCTAAGCCGTATCGGTCCAGATAAATCGCTGGTGGTAGTCGAATTCACAATGCAGTTGTGCGAGGAAGAAAACTTCGTGTAAACAGCTGGAATAAGTCCGAACAAGTCCTCAGAGTACTCCCCTTCGTAGATGCGATAGAGAGATGCAACGTCTCTTCGCAGTGTCAGAGAGTCAAGCCGATCAGAAAGAGTTTGGTCGCCGACGATTTGAAACGTTCTGCGCTGAAAGCGATCTAATAGAAGAAGCTGGCACTGGGAACAACGGCCCAGAGATGGGAACAATATTAGTTGTGAGACGGAACCTGCACCTTGTAAAGTTGCGTGGTGGGGTACCGGCATGAAATTCTGCCCTGCTCTCCCGAGCACTTCAAGCTTTAAGAGGCCAATTTGACCTTCCCTTAAAAGTGACCACGAAATTGCATGTCAGTGGATATCTCAACACCGAGTACTCTGATACTGTTTTCGCTTCACCTCACGCATGTGCCCTAGGTTAGTGCTTATACGTCAATTTGCCATCAATCAGAGCGTGTAGTAGCGGTGCAAGGATATACACTGCCCCACACCGCCACGTGGGTGTAGGTGTGTGGGTGAATGATTTCAGAAAATCAAATCCAATGCTGTCATACGACAAAAAAGTTTCTTTATGGAATAGGGTGTCGAACGAGCACACAATCCACTCGACGATAAGTGGATGCTGTGGCCCATAATCCTCGATTACAAATCAAAATGCAGATGCGCTATCACTCCTGAGAACAAAGATGAAATGCCTCATTTCTCGTAAAAAGGGTCTTCGGTTCTCTAAGCTCACCATATGAACCACTGCAGCATTGAGCTGCTACTTGACTCTGGTATTCTGTGAGTGTGATGTCCTTCCCCGATCCAGCCGACCCATTCGTGCCACAATCATAATATAGTAACAGCATTGACTTTAGCCCGTAAAATGAATGTAGGTAGAAGAATGAAATGAATTACCTGTGCCATCGGGCAATTCGGGCACATATGTGTTTTCCATCTGCAAGCTGGACGGCAGCTGGCGGAGCCCGCGCTCCAGTTCACGGGAGAACGTCTCGCCCACTCGCGACAGTGTCGCGCCACACACCACCAGACCCGACAGCCGAGACTGCACCTGCATGAGATTAATACTTTTATAAAATAGCTAAGTACTCGTCGTAAATTTCACAGAGTGTGAGCAACTCGGATTTAAGACCCGTCGGTACTAATCGTCGGTCGGATGAAATTGTTAATTGCAACATTAAGTATGCTGATCTACCTCTTGCTCAGTGGTGAAGGTCTACGTCAAAAAGAGAATGGTTTAGGAGTTATATATTTATAAGTCCACCAAAACGTATTGGCAAAAGAGATGTGATTCCAACTGAACACATGCAAATCGTTTTCGCATCCACCGCTACGCTTTTACGAGCTTATAAAGAAATAATTAAGAAAAATGTTTTCAATGCGAGTCTAGAAGCTTAGCATAACTTCGGCGTCACTGGAAATCTACCTAGTCTATCTTTCTCAGTTTGTCTGAGTTTGAAGTTAAAAATACTATACGGTGCTTAGCACAACATTTTTAGCAGTATTCATCTTATTTTAGTGGAATAACATACCGTTATTCCACTAAAATAAAAAACTCTACTAGAATAAATTCAATACAGATTACAAGTAATTCTCATTAAAAAGCATTTTTTTTTACTTTTAACACCTACCACTGGTTCTGTGTGTATAAGTTTCTGTCCTGGGAAATAACCCAGCGGGACTTTCATTTTTTTTCCAAAGTAAAATTTTACAATAAAATACGGCTTGTACAAACTACTTACAAAACATATTTAAAAAACAGCTTGCTCATTGTCAGGGGTTACGATCAACCATTTCATTTATATTACAATTACCCTTTTTATACTGTTCTTGTTTAATAAAATATTTAAACTTCATAATAGAGAGACCTTGTATATTTTCAGGGACCCTGGTTTGGTGATAGCATTTCCCCATAGCAAAATCCCTTAAGACTTAAGACATTGTCTCGACACTTCTTATCTTTTTTGAAGTATAAACTGCAAAGCTTAGTCTGCTAATTAGGATATAAGCCCCCCATTGAAGCTTTGCTGGAAATATTAACATGGCTGCAAAACTGACTTTTATAATCACGTGTCGGAGATTTTGTCATAAACAGAAACGCTACGTTGAAGCATACAATCTATTTTGATAGATGATCGCATGCGATTGGATCCAGCGCTCATCGATCATCTGCGCTAGCTAAACTCTTTGCTCGAGCAATTTAATTGAAGAAAGTTTTAATTACACTTCCACGATAAATAACCCCTCATTTTTAGGGTTCCGTAGTCAACTAGGAACCCTTATAGTTTCGCCACGTCTGTCTGTCCGTCTGTCCGTCCTCGCTTAATCTCCGTGACCGTTAGCACTAGAAAGCTGAAATTTGGTACCAATATGTGTATCAATCATGCCGACAAAGTGGTAAAATTAAAATTGGAAAAAAATGTTTTATTAGGGTAGCCCCCCTATATTTAAAGTGGGAAGTGATTTTTTTTTTTTAATTTCGACCCTAACGTGTGATATATTGTTGGAAAGGTATTTGAAAATGAATAGGGGTTTACTAAAATTATTTTTTGATAATGTCAATAATTTCGGAAATAATCGCTCCATACAATAATAAAAAACAGTGTGTACCCCCCCCCCTCTAACTTTTGAACCATAAGTTTAGAAAATATGAAAAAAATCTGAAAAGTAGAACTTTATAAGGACTTTCTAGGAAAATCATTTCAAACTTGGATGGAAACAACAGTACCCACTACTGGGAGCAGTTGCAGGAGCGCGAACATAATGAATACACCCACCTTTAAACTCATAAGTGGGAACACTTATTGTGACGGACGGGAAACTACGGAACCCTACACTGAGCGTGGCCCGACACGCTCTTTGCAGGTTTTTAACAAATTCTTTTAATGAACAATAAAATTATCAAAAAATAAAATTAAAAAAACTGATATCTAAAGTCGTCTAAACTGCTTGAAATTTAAATTAGACTGCTGAAAATGTACTAGTAAATATTTTCGACAAAAATAAATCAGCCAAATTGAAAACACTTGAATGGAGATTTAAAAGAAAATATAGTAGAACTTATAACCTGCTTTTCCGAAGGTAATCGGTCAAATAGGAAATCCAAGCATATACACCACGATTACGACATTGAAGCGACAGTAGCCTAATGGCAGGGCGCGGATCGCGAACTCAATAGGTCGTGGGTTCGAATCCGCCATTTGACTACTGTCGTGAACCACTCCTAACACAAGCATTTTCAAGCTTACCAGGAGTGGTTAAAAGGAATATTAGTAATGTTAATTAATAAGATTAATATTTAAAAAAAAATTACACCAGTCGCTCACAAATTGTGGTATATTATTTTTAAGCTGTAAGTTAGTTTTTACTTTTGATTTTGTGTGAGAAACGAATAAACCTTATTATTGTTAGATTTTCATTTAGACAGACCGTTGTTCTCTCCTAGAAGGTTTCGCTGCTACATCTAGTTTTGCTAAATTCTTAGTTAAGGATTTAGGAAAAGCCGTGTTTCGGATATTATCAGTGGGATGATCAAAACCTGCTGAAGAGCCATATCTGTGGAGCTGCCTACGTCCACCGCTGATTCTTTATTATTTTTGTTGTATACTGCTGCACATTGTGCGGATGATTACCATTATGATATTTTCTATTGCGTCTGGTTGAGACAAATTAGTAACAAAAATAAGATAGAATAAATTATTATTATGGTGTATTTATATGATATGCTCATCTATTTGGAATGAATAAATACCTATAAAAATGATTAATAAGTTAAAATAAAATATATATCCTATCCTATACTATTAAACGAGCAATTCTTGTATATATGTATATATATATATATAATCGGGATCTCGGAAACGGCTCCAACGATTTTCATAAAATTTAGTGTCCAGGGAGTTTCGGGGATAATAAATCGATCTAGCTAAGATTTATTTTTAGAAAATGTCTTTTTGTCCGTGTTTTTAGGCAATTAAAAACTGCTACAATATAGTTAGAATAAGAAGGTAAATTTTGACAGTTTGGTAATGATTATAAATAGCTTATTGGTATAATGGGCGGTCACAAAATCGTAAAACCCCGGTTCGAGCCCAGACCGACCGACCGACTTTTTTATTTTTTTTTTTTCAAGTTTCTTTCTTTTTTGAGAAAATATATTTTTTTCGAGCCCTTTTTTTAGTATTTTTTAAAAACACGAAAATTTAAATAAAAATAATTGCACTCATGATTTTTTATTCAAATAACCAGTTCAGTTTTTTCTGTTATGTCGCTAAGATCAAAAAATATTATTTGTAATTCATCAGTATGTAATTTGTATCTAAATATAATTTCCAAAACACACGAATTAAAAAAATCGAGCGAAAAATACCGAGCAAAGCTCGGTCAACCGGGTACTGTATATATAATAATATAATAATGTAATATACACATGTCTAAGCCCACTTATATCCGAGAGCAGTTTTGGGAAATGGTAAGGATGGTGTTAATGAAGTGTAAGGGAAATGAAAATATTATTATGCTAGGAGATTTTAATGGAAGGGTTGGGGTGAGGAGGCTTGGTTATGAAAGGATATTGGGAACGTTTGGTGATGAAAGTATAAATGAGAATGGTGAAAGTCTCCTCACCGTATGTATGGAAAAAAATATTTTTGTGACGAACACTTGCTTTCGCCACAAGAGGATTCACATGTATACTTGGGAAAGAGGTGACGATAGAAGCATGATAGATTTCATAATTGTGGATGAAAGATTGAGGGGCGCAGTGGTAGATACGAGGGTTTACCGGGGTTCTAACGTAGGAACGGATCATTATTTAGTTTTATGCCGAATTAATGGTCTGTTCAGGCGTTGGCGCCATCGATCGTCTGTGTCTACCACTGCGTTACAGCGTATTAGAACAGAAAGGTTACAAGATGAAAGTGTAGTAAGTAGCAAGTATTCAAATGTAGACTAAAAGAAAATATAAGTGGTTTGGAGAAATTATGTATGAAGGAGTTAGATTTGGAGAATGTATGGCAAAATGTAAAGAAAGGTTTAGTGGATGCAGCTACCGAAGTATGTGGTGTTAGTAAGAGAAAGAATGAAAGGAAAAATAATACGTTATGGTGGGATGATGAGATACGTATGGAAGTTGAAGCAAGGAGGAGATTATCGCAAGATTTACTAGCAATAAAGGCTGGTAATTCTAGCGGTAAGAATGATGATATTGAAAGAAAAAAGGCAGTCTTTAGACATCTTAATAAAAGAGTAAAAGAAGTAGTTAAAAGAAAAAAGCAAGAAAGAACGGATAAGAATGATAGAAGAATATCGGATAACTTCCAGGCAAATATTAAAATGTTCTGGAAACTTGTAAGAACTGCCAGGGGACATTCAAAACAGCCTTTGATGAATGCTATAAGAGACGAGAATGGCTATATTCTGAATGATGAAGTTTTGAGTTTAAAGAGATGGAAGGAATATTTTGAAAGCGTGTTTATGAGTGAGGAGACAATGTATGTACTAAGTGAAGTGAAAACACCGAAAGAATAGGAAAGAGGTAGCGAGATAAGTATAGATGAAATAATGAAAGCAATGAAAAGCATGAAAGCAGGTAAGGCTGCCGGATATGATAGAGTTTCACTCGAAATGCTAAGGGCTGGAGAGGAAGTGGTGGCAGGCCTGCTGCACACCTTGTTTAATTTATGCTGGGAACTGAAGCGGGTACCGGTAGACTGGTTCAAAGCCGTGATAGTCCCAGTATATAAAGGAAGAGGATCGCAGCAGGACTGTAAAAACTACCGTGGAATCAGCCTTCCTAGCATTGTGGGAAAACTGAAAAAATTTGGGATGTGCAGGCGGGATTTAGAAAGGGAATGAATTTTTGAATGTACAGATGAAGTCGCATGATCGCGGAGAAGTTTCTGGCCAAAAACCAAAAGGTTTTTTGTGCGTTCATGGACTTGGAAAAGGCCTATGACAGAGTGGATAGGGATTTGCTATGGCAAACACTGAACTCATTTGGGTTGAGCGCTAGCTTGATACAGGCATTGGAGTCTCTTTATAGGGACTCTAGTGCTTGTGTTAGGATCAACGGGGTCTACTCGGACTGGTTTGACATCCATAAAGGTGTCAGACAGGGCTGTGTGGCTTCCCCGTGGCTGTTCAACCTATTTATGGACAATTGTTTGCAAAATTTAAAAGTTGAAGAATGCGGATAAAGAATGGGTGAGTTAACCGTCAAATGCCTTTTGTACGCCGATGATTAAGTTATTCTTGCGTCGTCGGCGGCCGAGTTGCAAATGATGGTTACATTAATGAACGGATCATTTAAAGAAAGGGGTATGAAAGTGAACGCAAGTAAGACGAAGGTTATGGTTTTTGAAAGTGAAGAAAGTAAAACGATTTGTGAAATAAGAATAGAAGGCGAGTTAATCGAGCAAGTAGATGAGTTTGTATATTTGGGCTGCTTATTTAGCAGGGATGGGAGATATGATAAGGATATAGAACGACGAGTGAATGCGGGAAATAGAGTAAATGGGGCCTTGCACTCTATTGTGAAGAGTCAAAATGTGTCGAAAAAGGCACGTATGGCAATTCACAATGCTGTGTTGGTCCCTACTTTAAGGTATGGTAGTGAAAGTTGGGTGTGGCAGAAGAAGCACGAGAGTAGAATAAACGCTGTAGAAATGCGGTTGTTAAGGAGTATGTTAGGGCTGAATCTGAATGACAGGGTAAGAAATTGTGTAATAAGAGAAGAGTGTGGTTTGCAAGATGATGTGGTGACCAGGATTAAGAAAGGAATGCTTCGGTGGTTTGGTCATGTGGAAAGAATGAATGAGGAAAGAGTGACAAAGAAAATTTATGGTGCAGAAGTGAATGGCAGAGTCGGAAAGGGACGTCCTAGGCGAAAATTTATCGACCAAATTGGCGATTTATTGAAAACGGGCCAAATTAGGAGTACCCTTAACCGACGAGCATGTATGCGTAGGTGTATGGATGTGAAGGAGGCAAGAGAGGTGTGTCAGGATCGTGCCAAATGGAAGTCTGTAGTCTCTGCGTACCCCTCTGGGTGACAGGCATGAGTGTTTATGTTATGTTATGTTATGTTATATATATAATCAAATTTAGTTTAGCGGTTTATGCGTGATTGAGTAACAAACATCTAAACATCTTCGCAAACTTTCTTTTTTATATTTTATACTTTCAATTTAAATAAGTATGTACACTTCAACAGTACTCAAATATCCTACTTCTGGAATTTGGCCTCACATAGTATCTAAAGATCTCAAAAGTAACCACAACACCCAGCACACGAATTGACGATTGCGGCACCACATCCTCAACATTTTGGTTATTTTAACTTACCTTCACGCCTGCTTGGTATACAAAGCGATGGGCTACAGCACGGAATAACAGCGTAAAATAGCAGCTTAATACTGCTGTGTTTCGTACGGTGAGTGTAGAGATCCGGCGGCACTTTTTTACTGGAAACGAGGCATTCCATCTTAGTCCTCACGGATGACTACGCATCTGCGTTTTGATTCTTAATCGATGATAGATGCAGATGTCTATGGGCCACAGCATCCACTTATCATCAAGTGGACTGTGTGTTCGTTTGTCAGTCTTATTATAGATGTAGATGTCTATGGGCCACATCGTCCACTTACTATAAGGTGTACTGTGTGCTCGTGAGCTATTACCCACCAATATATTTACATCCTTATTCTTTTAGATATTTTACGTTTAAAATAAAACAAAACGGGTAAGAAAGTCGTGAGACTTAATCCCATAAGTGTTGTAAAGAACACGTAAAAATTTCGTAGCGACGGATATATGGCTGTATAATCATGTCGTTTTTATTAAATCTCCGTTTTTTTTTTAATCTCCATGTTTTACGGATAAAATACAGTCTAAATCACTTCTAGCATTGCATCTCTGCCTGTTCGTGTTTCATTACAGCAGAACGGGCTGAGTCAATCCGAAGATTAGCTCGGACACACAGCCTGACAAAAGTTTATAATAGGTTGTTCATGTCTTAATGGCATCCGATTGAAAAAAAAATTTTGAAGCAAAATTTAAATTTTTTGATTTTATTAGCTTTTTTTCAATCAAGAGCGGCAATTAATAAATTAAATTGCATGCGATAAAATAAAACAAATACGTTGCTGAACACAACTACGACATTAACCAGCAGGACAACGTCTGCCGGCTCCAGCTATATTCTAAAAGAAAGTATTAATTTTTCTTGCGAAACCTCTGCCAAGAGTATCGATGCCGCCTGTCAAATTCCCTAATGTAAGAGAGTTTTCGGTGTAAAAGAATCAATCACCCCATTTGGACCCGTGGATGGACACTGAAGACTACAGTGATATAGGTAAAATGCGGGAAAACCTTATGACATACAACAAATGGTGGTAAAACCATACTGCAGGCTATTATAGTTGTAACATGAATTGGTTGGCACGACCGGGGTAGGACCACGCTCTCACGGAATATCACCTAAAAATATGTAGTTAGCTTAATGCCGCTATTTCGTACGCTGAGTATAGATAACCAGAGACCCTTTTTTACTGCATACGAGGCATTCCATCTTAGTTCTCAGGGGTCCGCATCTGCATATTGATCTTAATCGAGCTTAATCGAGGATAAATATAGATGTCTATATGCCATAGTATCCACTTACCATGAGATGGACTGTACGCCCGTTTGTAACCCTTATCCTATACCTTTAAACGAGCAATTCTTGTATATACAATATGTAACGTAATTAACGCACACCCTCAGACACCCCAATTAGTATATTATGTTATAATCATAATACATACACTGAATTTTTAGTTAAACATTTTTATGCACTGATTATTTATCAAATTAGTTATACTAATTCCGGAAGAATGTTGTGGTCACAGTACAAATCCACGAACGCTAAGACTTTAATGTGCTTGAAATAAAGTTCATTTTTCTTTATTTTTATTGAATGACAGAATTAGTAATAATACAAATAAAACTACACTCTTAAAAGTCTTATTGCCTTAAGTTACGGTCCATTTCAGTTTGGTTTGACTGTACAGATTTAGTGTGACTGTAATTTACCTAGTTTTTTTTTATTTTTGGGATAAAAAAATTACCTATATTAAATATGATAGGAATCGATTAAGTAAACGATTCTGAACAAACTACTTTCTCAAAGTGCGTTAATTATGTTACGTGTTGTATATAATCGGAATCTCGGAAACGGCTCCAACGATTTTCATAAAATTTAGTGTCCAGGGAGTTCCGGGTGCAATAAATCGATCCAGCTAGGATTCATTTTTAGAAAACGTCGTTTTATCCGTGTTTTCAGGCAATAAAAAAACTGCTACAATATCGTTAGAATAAGAAGGTAAATTTTGACGGCTTATTAATTATTATAAATCTATTATTTCGGACCATTTTTTTAGTATTTTTTTTAAAAAACACGAAAATTTAAATTAAACTAATTGCACTCATGATGTTTTGTTCAAATAACCAGTTCAGTTTTTTTATTATGTCGCTTAGATCAAAAAATATTATTCGTATTTCATCAGTATGTAATTTGTATCTAAATATAGTTTCCAAAACACACGAATTAAAAAAAAACAAGCGAAAAATACCGAGCAAAGCTCAGTCAACCAGGTACTTCTATATTTAAAAAAGCAACGAGAGATATTGGTTGCCATGCCGCTAATCCGTTTTCCATACGCAATCAAACAATACACAATAAAAGAATTGTTTTTTCGTATATCTAAATTCCTGGATACTTTACCGTAATAAATTAATAAAGTAATTGCAGCCGGTGGGGTATATAAATACAGTAAATATATATTTTTACAATCGTTATCTTTATGAGACTGTATAACGCGGGCTGCCGACAATTTGACTATAAAATAGAATTACTTACAAAATATTTAGAAAAGATTCAATGCCACATCACGTTGTAAATCACACCGATTAAGTTTATCACTAAAGTATGTTTTATTTACAACAAACCCAAGGAAACATTGTAGTTGAATGCTCGTTTGCGTCTTCGTCTATTAATGTTAAATTATTATTGTACAGTGGTTAAACATACCTGTAGCTGACTTGTATTTTTTTATGATAAAATAACTGTAACATACGAGCACACAGGCCACCTGATGGTAAGTGGATGCTGTGGCCTATGGACAGCTACATCTATTCTCAATTACGAATCAAACCGCAGATGCGTTGTCACCCGTGAGGACTAAAATGGAATGCCTCATATCCAATAAAAAAGGGTCTTCGGATCTCTACAGTTACTATATGAAACACAGCAGTATCAAGCTGCTATTTCACGCTGGTATTCTGTGAGGGCGTGGTCCTGCCCGGTCGAGCGACCCATTCGTGCTACGACTGTACCAGTAATGTAGCTGCAGCATGGCTCTACCACGTATACGTTCCACCACTCAATGTTCTTCCTAAGAATGTTTTTGTACTGTCTCTTAAGATTATAACATTGTTGTTTGTAATATATATTAAGAAACCTGTAGGTATTTTTAAATGTGTTAAAAAATTAAAATATATCTTTCATTAAGTACTTTATTTTGAAATCTCTTCACCTATTAATCTGCTGGGTTAAGTCGCTCACTCTGGTCTCACAGCGAACATCTACATTACGTTATAAATTTTTACATTATCTACATTATTAAATTTTTAACTACTATTAGGCAGTACTTGACTGTTATCCCACATGATGGTAAGTGGTGATGCAGTCAAAGGTGATAAAGCGCACTAACATAGCTTAACAAAAGCCTGTTTACTCTTTTCTTAAAAATCCATATTGTAGACACTAAAGAGGTGGAGACTGGTCTGATGATGGAAAAAAGGCTTATATATTGATAGTCTTCTTAGAAAGAAAACTAAACAAGTTGTTTCAAGGTGAAAGTCATTTAACCAACAAATAATAATTAAGCCAACAAAACTCCTATACAATGAAGGTCAATCATCAGATTACATTCATCAACGCAAGGTACATAAAAACACATGTGGAATTTAACTAGCGGTCAATCCTAGATATTGAACATATTTGCTTCAATTTGTTTGAATTTTTATTTTAGATAAATAACAACGCCTTTAGAGATTTTTAATGCATAAAACTAGTTTTTAATGTGGGTCTAACTTACATCCCTTTTGCACGACTACGTCGAGTTACTCTTTACATTGTAGAGCCACGCTACAGCTATATTATGATTGTAGCACGAATTGGTCGGCTCGACCGGGGTTAGGCCACGTACTCAAAGAATACCAACCTATAAAAGCGGCTTGATGCTGCTGTGTTTCGTATGGTGAGCCTAGAGAACCGGAGACGCTTTTTACTGGAAAAGAGGAGTCCTATCTAAGCCCTCACGGGTGACAACGCATCTGCATTTTGATTCTTAATCGAGGATAAATGTAGATGTCTACGGACCACATCATCCACTTACCATCAGGTGGACTGTAGTGCCCGTTTGTCACCCTTATTCTGTAAAACACTTTCTGACTTGGATTGCCCAGGTTTCTGTGGACTACGGATTGTGGACATGCTGATGTCGAATTAGAGCCACAATTTTTTTTAATACAATCGTAGTGACAAATGAAGTAATAGCCCCGATCATAAGTGGTTACTGCAGGCTATGGGCATCTACAACCAGCTTCTGACAAAGGCTAAAATTGCGTTGTTACCTCTGAGAACTAAGATATAACACCACACAGCCTGTAATTGTACTGGTTTTCTACCTGCTTGATGGTAGAAAGAGTTAACATGGTGAATGCCTACCCATACGGATTGCCTAAGAGGCAGTTAATGGAGTCCCGCGACAGAGTTCTAAAAAATGCAAAATTTCTTTTATATGGTATTACTAGGTTAATAGTATAATCTAGAAGTAGTTTTTAGATAGCGCTATGTGATACTTACGGTATATTTATTTCTTGATTGATCAGCGAGCACAAGACATGTGACGCCACTAACTATTCAATTAATAAATCGCTCAACGAGCATTCCCATAGACAACAAACGAAATGAACGGAAAGATCCAGATAGAGATATTGATTAAAAAAGCATGCGCTCTGTCACGAAGGTAATAAACACCGTGCAAATAATTCTATACAGATTCTTACGGACAAGGACAAAAAGTCTACTAAAATGCTAGAAATTAATGGCAACGACCTAAGTTACCGTGTAGTAGTGGCGGTGTAAAAATATCCACTGCCCCATATCTTCCCGCGGGTGTCGCAGGAGACGGCAGACGGAAACGTGCAGGAGATGGGCAGCAGCGTCTTTCTAACAACGACTAAAATTAAAGAATAAACTGTAGTTGCCAACCCGCTTGCCAAGCGTGGCAACTATGACAAATACCCCACTATAAAGTAATCTATGAAGGAGGCCTATGTTCAGCAGTGGACTTCAATAGGCTATAACGGCAACGCCTAAGGAAAAGTGGAAGTGGTGTTCGCCGAAGAGAATATAATAATATAATCACTTCTTTTACTTTCTGAGCAATTATCATGTTATTAAGGTCAAAGCTGCGGCCAGTTTTCCTAGCTATCTCGATTAACAGACGTTTTATTGTATAATAAAAGTTTATAAACATAGATTAAATGGATTGTTAATGCGAAGGAAATTTACTCTCCAAATTGTATATACAAATTAAAACTGTTTACGGCATATCAGGAACAGCAAATCTAGAGGGCTAACTATTTTTGTATTATCTAACCTGTAACATAACTTATACAATATTATACCATTAGCACTAAATGTTTCCAGTCTGCCTTGGACTTTCTTGGACTTGAGTAACTCCAAAATTTCTGTGTACGGTTCATATTTGGGCTTCGTAAATATTCGTAAATATGATTTTACGTGGTAACGCCATACTGCAGCTATATTAGTAGTATAGTTGTAGGACGAATGGGTCGGCTCGATCGGGGGAGGACCAAGCTCTCATAGAATACCAGCGTAAAATAGTAGCTCAACGTTGCTTTGTTTCATATGGTGAGTGTAAAGAACCGGATACCCTTTTTACTGGAAAGGAGACCCATCAAAAAAGGGGATCCATCTTAGTCCTCACGGGTGACAACGCATCTGCGTTTTTATTCGTAATCGAAGATAGATACATAGATGTCTGTGGGCCGCAGCAACCACTTACCATCAGGTGGACTGTGTGTTCGTTTGTTACCCTTCTCTTATTAAAAACATGACCTAGTCTCGGAATACCGCACTAAACTCAAGTGGCTCCCAATGCGCTCTACTTCCTCTTGTTCAATATATCAAGTCCTCCTTACCTAAAAGAACGTTTTAAATTTCTTAGCTCTTGTCACGATTTAACCTTACAGTCATAAAAAATCTTTCCCTACAATGTCCTCTGCACTCCTCGAAATTTTATGATAAATCCTAAACCCCAGCCAATTTAAAGTACTCAATCGTTAAATGTGTTCAAGAAACAGATTGAGGAACACTATTTGTCCCTTTAACACCTCTCTCTTGCTCCTTGGAGACGCCAGTAACTTAAGGTATCTTCGATAAAGATTTAGTGGACTGTAATTTTGGTGCATACGGCAAAGGGGAAAATAAATAGGTGGGATAGCACGCACTGACCTGATGAGGGCTGCCGCGCCTTCCTCCTGGAGTGTCTGCTATACAGCGAGCTCGCCACGTGGTTCGGCGCACACGCACTCTCGGAACAGTCTCGTGAAGTCCCACACTCTCCACCTTTGCCCTTACGGGGCGTCTCACACTTTTATGAGTTACAAAGACACAATGTCTGATGCGGTGAATATTAAACATAAACAGGAGAACTCAATGTTCATCCTGCGCGGTTTGCAGTTAATGTACATAAGACGCGACGGGTGGCCGTGCGTTGCGGATGGCGTAATATCACTTAGTATAATGACGCGCGCCGAGATCCTCTTTTTCACCTCGGCGGCAGCGCGTGCGGTAGGAAAGGGAAGGAAGGAAGGAAACAAAAAATATGCACTAGTC
Source organism: Parnassius smintheus behrii (assembly GCA_036936625.1). Classification (NCBI taxonomy): domain Eukaryota; kingdom Metazoa; phylum Arthropoda; class Insecta; order Lepidoptera; family Papilionidae; genus Parnassius; species Parnassius smintheus. Next base: position 1,106,314 of record JAUPFT010000030.1, read on the forward strand.
ATGTTGATAAAGTAGATATAACTTAGGACGAACTCAATGCGATATGTAATGTAATGTTGATAAAGTAGATTGTTAACTGGCGTTACCACTCCTCTTAGTTATGGTCATTGATCTTCCTAAAGAATTTTGTCTTTTTGTGATGTACATAAATTGTTTTTTTTTTAATTTAGTGCGCCCTACCCGCTGACCTCTATATATACAAGTACCCTGGACTGGCTATATGGTACAAAATGTTTTGTGCCGATTTGAAGCGCCACTATTGTTCAAATCGGGAACTAAAATTGACATAATATGCCAAAGTCATCATATGCCAAAGTGTTGTTCAAGTCATATCTCTGTATTTTAAACTTTGATACGAAAAAGCGAAGGTATTTCGTGTAGTTTGAATATGTTTGATTTGAGTTATATAATAAGAATTATTTTTAGTGATAATGAGAGTGTACGTAATTTGTAAAACTTATTACCAGAAAAAAGTGGGATAACATTCCACTGGTAAGGAAGTGAGTTTACAGCTAATATTAAAAAAGAAATAAGTATTTAAAAATAGGTACATAAAATGTGCTATAATCTTAATATCATAATTATCAACATGTTTGGCTTTATATTACTGAGTTTTGATAAATAATAATATTCGATAGGGTTGTCGAGTTCCTTGTCTATAATACTTATCGATATTCTTTTCAATCCATAACTGTTAACAATAAAAGTCATCGACAACATATAATTATCAAATGTTACTGTTGTTATTGATTCACAATCTCTACAGTAATAATACCCAGTATTGGCTCATCTACGTTTGTGTTGGAAAAACGCAAACAAAGTTATCTTAGAGTAAAATTATTCGAGGGTTAGTTACTGGTATTTGGTCGAATCAAGAAGTGTAATTTTGTACCTTCACGGTTCTTTAAACGATGTCATCTGAAGAGCTCGTATCTCTATAAATGTTCCCTTGGCTTTAGAGATTTATAGAATATTTAGAGACGATGGCAGGAGACCTGACGGAATGATTTTGGCTGCTTGAGAAAGAAGTACAGCTTTATTGTGGAACACTACTTGCGAAGACAGACTTGGTAGTTTCTTATCTCAGGGGTACCTCGTTTAAAGTAGGGGCAGCCTTAGAGGCAACTGAACTAAGTGACGACCTAGTATGCAGGAAGCAATGGATGCAGGTGTCACCGTGGTTTGCGGTATTCCTTGACGGAGGCCTATGTTCAGCAGTGGACTTGTGAAGGGCTGAAATGATGATGATGATGATGATGACGTTGTTTAATTAGGAATGATAATACAAAATTTACAAAATTATGTTTTTTTTTACTGTGTCTAGTTACTTACATCAGTTGAATATTTTTCAGTACTAATTGAATATTTAAGTCTCGTAAATATACCAACATACCCAATGTTGAAACCCGGAGCAAAATCTGTTCTATGGTTACGAATAAATATGTAGATAGACCAACGCAGCATCGATTTTGGTTTTATATGAGGTATAAAGCTTGCGTCTAATGCCTGGGTATTAATTGATACATTTATTTATTTTATGGCATTATACCAATAGGATATTTAAATAGAACGGACGTTACAGGTAGGTTTGCGTATAGAATTTTTATCGATATATTTTATAACACTGTCTTGTCTGTATTATTACTTCTGTGGACGCTCATTTCTGCTATCAGCGCCAAAATAGCCAAAATAGCCAAAATCGAATCGTCTCATTATGTCGTGATGTATAGCCAGTCAATATATGTACAGAGGTCAGTGACTCTACCCGTTAATCTTTTTCTTATTTTTATTAATTTCTTCTACTGGGTTGTCTGGAAGAGATTACAATGTGTCAATAAGACCGCCTTTTGTTTTTCCCTCATTATTTCTTCAATATTTGTTTTATTTATCTTTTTTTTTGGTCAATAAAGTGTAGTAGTTAGTTATTGTATTATTTTATCTAAATTAGTTAAATTGTGATTACAATTTAGTCGACGTATTTTACAAAAATTTCATTTAAAGTCTAATTAACTTTAACATTTATTAATACGTGAGTAATGTTTTTCATTGCTTATTCAATTGTGCAAGGTTTTCTAGGATTTTTATGTAATTCGGTAAATGGAATTTTTAATTCATTTTTATTTACTTAACGTGGGGCTAGGTGAAATTAAAGTTATCTACACTTTAGCTTAAAATAGGCTATAAAGATTTAATCGTTAATATTACATAAATATTATAATTAGAATAATATAATTGGTGGCGCAATGGCCAAGCGTTTGGCTACATTATTGCGGGATGGCACTGGCAGGATAAAATTCCGCACGAAACATAATTTTTTGTAGCCTACAAATAATTTCTCCGGGCCTCGATTTTTGTTTCCATGATACAGTAAAAAATCATTATATAGTAGGTAACGTTTTTTCAAAGGAATATTTAACGTTAGATCAAAAAATAAAATAAAACAATAATTTACAAGAGTAATAATTAAGATAAGAAAGCAAGTAAAAAGTTAAACAGATACCCGTTAAATTTTGTTATCTCAAGGACTCGATGTTTGGTGGTGGTGTAGCAAAATACATACGCCACGTTTTATACTGAGGGTGTTGCAAAATATGACGATAAGGATGGCCAAAAAGACCGCATTGCTTCCGAAAGACGGTGCAATTATACTATTTCGAATATGACAGATATTCAATAACTAGATATGTGGTTATTTGATCCAAACATCTGGATATTTTCCTGTTCTTCTGCACCAGTCCACTGCTGGACTTGGGTTTCTGTCGTACGACAGGTAATATTAATCGTTACGCTTGGCTTGGGGAGTGACGATCACAATACTAGACGTCACGCCCCTTGACGTTGTTTTCGGTCGCTGGTCCGGATATTTTAAACCTGACGTAAATAAGATGGTCGCACCACCATTTCGTTGGAATCTATTAGTTTGTTGGCATTTCCTATAGTCCCTGCTTACTACACCCATGGGGAGAAATTTGGTGATGGATTCTTTTTCACTCTGGGCGTACTGTATCAAATCCGCTTTAGATTATAAAGATATGTAATTAATATAAAGTAAATACATACCTTTAGGGCTCTTGCACGATCTTCTAGCACTAAAGGTGGCGGTAAGAACTGCGCGTCCCATAAACTGCTTGCCAATTGAGCTGAAGCTGAACCGTTTAGCTGCCCTGATCCATTCAGCTGAGATGATCCATTCAGCTGCGCAGTCGAGGCACCGCTGACCTGAGCCGCTGACCCGTTGAGTTTTGATCCATGGCCGTTCACCTGCGCGTCTCCCACTGTGAAATTTTCCACTGCCGCCGACATTTTGTTTTTGCTTTCAAATCAGTGCTTTAATCTGAAACAAAAAAAAGATACTTTTAGTATATTCCATCATCATCATCATCACTACAGCCTTTGCAAGGCCACTGCTAAACCTAGTTTTCCCTAAGGAATGCCATGAAGCGTGGTATTAAGTCACTTGCATTCATCATCTTCTTTATCAGATCGTCACTCTACCTAGTGGAGGCCGCCAAGCACATCGCTTACCGGTACGATGTTGCCACTCGAGAACGTATCTCATTGGTTGTCGATTTTTTCTAACTATATGTTGGGCTCATTGCGTAGACAGAGAAACCTATAGACTAATGATTAGCGTGGCCTCGAGTGAGAAAGGACGATAACCTAGTTTTAGGTTATACAATAATCTTTATGACTTTTAAACATATTTAAATAAAAAAATTTATTGTTCTAAGAACTGAACAAGATTCACCATTCTTAGTCTCACAAAACACTTTTTTTTTTGCTTAAACCAATTTGTAAACTCCTTAGATCGCTACGAACTGTAAAAGTTGTTTAGCAAAGTGTAGTTTGCTAAATAAAAAACCGGCACGGAGAAAGGGACAAACAATCACACCACTCTATCTCATTTCTATGCAAGACGTATGCATAAATCTATCTTTTTCGTGTGCGAATGCGAAAGAAGGCGTCAATTTGTCTATAGGTTTCTCTGTCTACGGGCTCACTGACACTTCAGTTTACTACCCTGTCAGTACCTATATTTATGCTAGTTCATCCCTTAACCACTTTGTATTGTAGCTCAATAAATAATACCATAATTGTTAATGTAATTATAATAATACTATTAATAGCCAACATTTGCAGTGCTCTTGCAGGGTTCTTGTTCTTAACCATTTTTTATAATCACGACTCAATGTATACAACAATGTCATGTTACGAAAATGTAGTATTTTATTAAAAATAGTGATATACAATCTATAAATACTAGCAACAAGCACTAACTAGTTGTACCAGTTGTGCGACCACAAAGAATCCTCCAGAGATTCCTTCAAGGGGCTCCATATTTTCTGTGTTTTTACAATAAAGTCACAGAAAATATGCAGGACCTATCTATTAAAACGATTTAAAATTTCAATTATGCACAAATTGTTTAACAGGGGTTATTAATTATTATAGTACTAAAGAGTACATGGTTGATAATAAACCGTGGGGATAAAGTGATCGCTACCATGCTATTTCAAAATGTTTTCATATTTAATGAATGTTTGATTATGATGATATGTTGAATAAGTGGTGTGGTAAAACCAACAAATTCACTTTTCAGTTTATCATCATCATAATTATCATCATAATTATCATCATAATTATCATCATAATTATCATCTCATCACAAGTCCACAGCTCAACATACACCTTCCCAATTTTTATTATTCTTATGTAGATAAGTATGAATAATAATTATTATTAAAGACCAAACAGGAAGAAATAAAAAGTCATTTCCATTCTTTTCTAAACTACCAAAACACATTACGCAGCCCCCATATCCTTCAGAAGCAGGATTAGCAAACAATTGAAAACACGATAATCGGTTCGTAATCGGCATTCGGTAGGCCGTTGGAAACGTGACGAGGCAAAAGTGAGGCGATATCGCGACATTTATCGCCAGACGAAATTCTTGCTGCGATCAGCCGACTGCGGACATAGATACCTGTCAGTGATCCCTACCGTCGATAGTTGTCAGTGATCATGAATCAAATATACTTTTTAAAATTTAGAGCGCCTCATGGGTTCCACTTTGTGTGTTCAAAAACAAAGCGCTAAAAAATTAAAGTATCTTTATTTGCTGTGAATCTGAAAATTTATCGCAGTATCTACACAACGGACAAAGCAATGATATTGCAAAAAGATCTATACAATATATTATAAAATAGTACAGTATCAATTGTTCAAAAGTTAAAAAAGAATAATACATATCCATAGTCCATAGACATGAAAACAAATAACGTCCGCGTACACTTGTTCTGTGAGTGAGCAGAGCAACTGATTGCACGCGTTAAAAATGTAAACAAGCATGAACACAATCACCATTATGTAAGCAGTTGCATGAAAATTGGAAAATATGTTAGAAGAAAATGTGAAAATGTGTCAAAATATTTGAGATATAGAGCGTATATTAGTAGGAACTGGTCTATGGAATATATGCTTTTTAAAGCCATTATGTTATCCGTTTCTTCTTCCTTGTAAGTCCGTAAATCCTCTCAGCTGGTGTTTGCCCCCACCACCCCCTCCCCTACGTAGAAGAGGTTTGCCTCAATCGTCACATGTGGCAGCAGAGCAGTAAATCCACGATCTCAGTAACACACATAAGGATCTTCGACTCTTGCTTTGATACTCTCTGTCCGTCACCGGTCGGGGATTTTAGTTTTACATCCGGTGTATACGAGATGGTAGTGCCGCCATCTATTTGAAGTCAAGGGTTTTTTTGACGTCATGATGTTATAATAAATTATTATAAGCTGTTTATATTTTTTTTGTGAAATATGAATTTAGTAATTCAATATCTGTGAGGAACGCGAATAAACTATTATTAAAGGACATGCTTAGGTTAGAGCCGTGGTAGCTCAGATGGTTAACGCTCGCTGCAAATATAACAGAACGCGAGTAACCCGGGTTCGGTCCCCGCCGGCACCAATGAAATTGTTAATTGCAATTTTAAGTGCTGATTTATCATTTGCTCGGCGGTGAAGGAAAACATCGCGAGGAAACCTGCATGTCTGAGGAATAAGGAAAAAAATATTTCGAAGACATATGAAGTTCGCCAACACGCATTGGGGCAACGCAACGGACACTTCCTTGCCCTAAAACCCTCTCAGAAATGAGGGGAAGCCTGTGCCTATCAGTGGGACGTATATAGGCTGTAACTAACTATGCTTAGGTTACTATGGGCCTATTCGTTTTCATTTTACATAAATAATATGATTGCGTTATTGTAAGATAAATATGACAAGAAGAGTTTGACTGATGGTTTTTTTTGGCGTTTCTCGGTAAATTCATGGAATGGTAACAGATTTGAGAGAATATATTTTATTTCTAACATACGTAATACGATCAACAATTCTAAGCGAGCTTTTTCAGTGTTTGTATCAAATTAACCGATCAAAATCGACGTATTCCTGTATTTACATTAACTAACTTTCTTCTTTTTTGTTTGCCTGACAAGCTTACTTGTTGTATAAATTTACACGTAAACGCAATTGATAGTATTAGTTACCCACTGAAGTATAATACGGTCAAACTGAAGATCGATGACCGTGTCATGGCGGTATAACAGCACTCACTCCTCCACATCATCCTGTGGGTGTGGTAGACAGCGACAGAAGAAAACTAAAACATAAAACTACGGATGCCTACTAAGCGTGGCAACTGTGGCAAAATCTCATTATGAGGCAATCTATAGGGGAGGGCTGTGGGATTTTAACAGGCTGCAGTAGATAGAAACATTGATGGCTGGGAAAGAAACTTACTTTCCTCCGTACCTACAAACGGTTATCAGATTCGTCCCTATCACCCCTGGAGAACGTTACTCTTTGAACTCTAATCAAAACTTTCCATGGACATGTCAGGAGCTATTTTTACCCGCTCCGCCCACCGCGTACCCTCGCCCCACATCGGCAATGTAGCGCACGCGCAACGGTGCGGTCCTGACGAAGCGGCGCGCCTACTTTCTCCCCCCCCACCCCCACCCCGCAGACCCCCTGTTTGGTCAAATTAGCAAACATTTGACAAAGATATTCCGCAACATCGCATACAGTTAATGGAAATAATTATTTTATTATTTACTATTTATTACAAACTATTTATGACCGCTATGGCAAAATTAGGCAATCTACTTCAATAGGTCTAATCTAAGGGATGAATGGAACCCCCCCGAACGGGTTCCCGCCTTGTCGTGGCGGGGGGGCTTAGTAGCCGTGGCTTGGTCTCCCACGGTGAACAAAGAGGAACCCATCGGCTGGCCCGAGGTGAAGGGCCGGCCTGAGGTGGCCACTCCGAGTGGGCTTGGGGAGCCCACTTTGGATGTATGCTGGTGGACTGCAGCGAGTGGGGACTCGCGCACCCTCTTCCGCTGCAGCCGAGGTGGAGTCGCGGAGGAAGAGGAGTGTTGGTATGGCGATGCGCCACTCGCCCTATCCTCCGCGACTCAAACGGGGCCGCACCGTTGATGCGGTGGTGGTGGGGCTGCGGGGGGAGAGGATTGTCGGTATTGCGAGGCGCCGCTCTCCCTACCCTCCGCAGCCGAATCTTGGTTGGCGGCGGAGCCATAGACCAGATCCGCCGCTGGGGTCGGGAAGGCTAGTACTTCTAAGTGCTCGTTTTTCCTGGCCCCATGGCCTTTGTGCATCGGACGCGGGGGCGTCTGTTGCACAGACGTAATTGGAGGCCGTGGAGGAAGGCGCGCCATGTGTTCTGGTGCGCCTTACCTGTGAAGGAGAACGGGGAGGAATTTTCCTCTCCCGAGGAGGTGCTGCCATGGGGCGGCAGGCGCTAGCAGGGCCGCGGATGTGTGCGAAAGCGTTCCCGTAGCCCTGCCAATATGCGACAAAGGTGGAACACCATGGGGTTTTAGTCGGTGCGAGTCCGACATAACCCGTCCTTGCCCCCGCGAGGCGGGTATGCGTAGGCATTTCCCCATGTACCAAAAAAAAAAAAGGGATGAATGGAAGAATTTTAGTTATTTAATAGAAAAGCACAGTATATTGTATGATGTTGCAGACGGATATACGCGCTATGAACTCGTATAATTTCTTGCTAATGATACTTCGTCTGTAAAGTATACAAAACAATTTATAACAGAATATTACCTACATAATTGTCGCCGTCTCTTCATTACATTTTATTGTACTACTGTGTGTTTGCGGGAGTGTGATTACATGACGTAGCGATCTTTTAAATTGTTATATTAAAGTCAAAGTGTATAAAAGTATTTTATTTGTTGTCTTTTACGTGGTAGAGCCATGCTGCAGCTATATTGTAGTTGCAGCACGAATGGGTCAGCTCAACCGGGGAAGGACCACGCTCGCGCAGAATACCAGCGTGAAATAGCAGCGTAATGCTGCTGTGTTTTGTATGGAGAGTGTAGAGAACCAGAGATCCTTTTAACTGGAACCGAGGCATTCTATCTTAGTCCTCAGGGGATGACACAGCATTTGAATTTTGATACTTAATCGTGGATAAATGCGGATGTCTATGGGCCACAGCATTCACTTACCATCAGGTGGATTGTGTGCTCGATTGTCACCCAATGTTATAAAAAGTTTGCATCTATATAACTATTAAAATATCCATGTATTCATAACAGTCTATAAAAGTCCACTGCTGGACACAAGCTTCCTTAAAATTTACTACTAGAGGGAGTTTGCTATAATTGCCACGTATGGTAAGCGGTTTCTTTTTTAAATAATTGAGTTGTATTCAGGAAGCAGCTCCTGCCCGTCTCCTGCGTCAGTTTCCCGCTGTCTCTCACGACTGCGACGCTCGCGCGAGGAGTCGGGCCGGTGGATATTCAGACACCGCCAGTACGCAGTTAATCGCAGCTTTCTACAATTTTACACTTTGAAATCACGTTTGAAAAATGGAGGCTCAAACGTTGAGTGCTTTTTATAAAATTTCATAATACTCGAACAAGACGAGTTTGATTCCTTCAGCTTTAGGTGGCGCGCTGTAACTGTATGACTTAATTCCTTCCACCATAGCACAACCAGATTTTCGGCTAGGCCCCACCTTCCTTTTCTCGACCACGCATCCGAACCAAACGGATTGCTACATCGTTCATCATGCGTACAGCAAAGGAGTGAAATAAGTTGCCAGCATCCGCCTTTTCATGTGATTACAATGTGTCTTCAAAGCAAGAGTAAATTTTTTTTGCTCTTTTATATAGAGTAAGGATGACCAACGGCCACAATGCTAGCTAATGGTAAGTGGATGCTCTGGCCCATATACATCTACAACTATCCTCAATTAAGAATCAAATTGCAGATGCGATGTCACCCCCGAAAACTACGATTAAATGGCTCGTTTCCAGTAAAAAGGGTATCCGGTTCTCAACCATACGAAACACAGCAGCGTTAAATCGCTAGTTTACGCTAGTATATTGTGAGAGCGTGGTTCTACCCCGGTCGAGCCAACAAATTCGTGTATATAATATAACTTCAGCGCGGTTCTATATAACGTTTGTCATATACAGTAGAACGTCTATTATCCGAACGTTGATTAACCGAACGACCGCTTAACCGAACTGCTACCTCAGTCCTCGGCACCTCGTTGGGATGCGACCACCTTCTCGCTTCGCGCAGTGTCCCGTGTTGGCCTACGTTCCGTACCGACAAAATATAAATACGAGATTAACAAATGATTAGAGAAATGCGAATCTGCAACCAAGTTATCTAAGAAGTAGTACAAAGTGGTTAAGCTGACAATTACGGTTACAAAAACCAAAAGACGACCATATCCATGATTTTACTAATGGGTCGACAAGTCGTAAAACTATGAAACTCGCCACGAACACCGATCTCGATGACGCTGTTTACAAGTGATTTACACAAAAAAATCGTAAGGCGAACCTATCTCTGACGCTGTGAAAAGGCAAAACATTAAATGAAAAACTTGGAGAACCGTTGAACTTTCAAGAAAGCACGGGCTGGTTAAAACGGCTTAAGTCAAGACTTGGCATTCGGGAGCTTCAATTACAAGGAAAAAACTGTCTGCCGGTTCTTCAGCAGCTGATTCTTTCAAAATAATTAAACATAATTTTCTTGTTTCAATACGTCGCTTAATAGCGACGTATTGAAACAAGAGAATTATGTTTTAGAAAACGTTTACAATTCTGACGAAACTGGACTCAACTGGAAGGCTTTGCCAAGAAAAACTCTTGTCTCGCGTCGTGAATTAGCGGCACCTGGTCTAAAGTACGTTGTAACAATAAGTATGATGTGCTAATATCGTGCAATTTAAATTATGAACTGTCCACACTAGAGAAAATGGCCGCCTATAGCAACGACGTGGTAATTGTACGGTGCATCATAAACAAGTCTTCTGCTGGATATTACATTGTTGGGTTTTTTTGTTGGTTCAGTAGGTACTTGTTTTGTGCTTTTTAACGTGGCGATTATAAAAAAATATTTACAGCCATGGTAGGTGCCTTTTTACAGCTGAAGAAGATGAAGAGAAGTATGTATCTAAGAAAAACTGTAAATAGAATAACAACGGACAATTAATTTTGTGGATTTAAAGTATATACCCGAAATTGGCGAAAAATATTGATGTATTTTTCTAGAAAAAATGGTAATGGGTATACGAATATCGCTACACATTACATTTACATTTTTTTCTTCATTATAATAATTTATTTACATAACATTGAAATATATACAATATTAAAAAAACTATAAGTGATAAATAAAAACTAAAAACCTAAATTATCATGCAGTTCTACTCGTGGTATGGAAGAAAGCTAGTAGCGTTTTCTCACTGCATAGCTATACTTCGCCTTTGAGCGATAAAAGAACCAGTCCTCTAATCACCAGTAGCGGCGACCTGCATTTCATTTATTTACTCATCACCACCTATCTAAAGTCAACTGCTGAACATAGGCCTCGCCATAGAAACGTTAATCTTTACCTAACTTTATTGCTATTCCATGTAAGATATTTTTTCTGTGTGTAATACAAGTTTAAAGTTTAATAAAAAAATATTATAGCTTGCTTTACAGGGGGATATTTGCCACAGCTGCCACGCTTGGTGGACGTGTCGGCAGCCACTGTTTATCATTATTTTTAGATTTTATCAGGAATGTGTTGTTTCTCAATTACTGTTTTCCTCTGTAGCCCTATATGCAGACGAGCATGCGGCTCACTTGATGGTAAGTGACCATCGCCGCCAATGAACTACCACAACACCAGGGGAATTGCAAATGCGTTGCCGGCCTTTTAGAAAGGAGCCCTTTTCTTGAAGCCATAATCGTAAATACATGTATATATTTACAATTACGGCTTGATGATTTTTTTAGGGTTAAGGATGAATGGAATAGAAGCGTATGGCACTAATATTTACATTTTTTTATTTTACATTAACATATTATGACATTGATCTATCAATAAATAACACTAATTTGAAATAAACTTTCGGTACCTACTAAAACATAATTTTTGAACTAAAGAAATAAATCAATTAAAAACTATCGAAATTAAAACATAACGTACCAAATAAGTAGGATGCCATCAAAAACATAACTTGTAAAAAAATCCAAGTCTCGCAACTCAGTTCTTCTACCATAAAAAGATGTGAGATCCATGTAATACCAAGTCGGTTAATTTATTCAGTCCCTACTTAAGGGTCCTTCTGTTTTATGTTATTACGTAATAAGCTAACCTTACAACATTTTATAGTGACCATATCAATGTTAAAAATCTTTTATGTTTTAAATATATAGATTGACTTGGCCATCGCATGAAAACACAATATATCTCACAAGTAATACATATTATATTAAATTAGATCGCTTAGTGCGATTGCCAAGTCAATCTATATATTTAAAACATAAAAGATTTTTAACATTGATATGGTCACTATAAAATATTGTTAGGTTAGCTTATTACGTAATAACTTAAAACAGAAGGACCCTTAAGTAGGGACTGAATAAATTAACCGACTTGGTATTACATGGATCTCACATCTTTTTATGGTAGAAGAACTGAGTTGAAAGACTTGGATTTTTTTACAAGTTATGTTTTTGATGGCATCGCACTTTTTTTTGTAGATAAGATAGTCCTACCTTTTACCTTTCCGGTACCTTCTACTTATTGAACACCAACAACGTACCTAACATATACAAGTACACTAGATTCATTCACTGCAAATAAAACTTTGTAATTCTATACATTTATATGATATTACAAAGTTATTTATGCAGTTAGTGTATCTAGAAAACTGGACCAAAATTAAAAAATATTTTAGTTTTTCCTTGATTTATATACTAAACCCTAATTGTATTCTAAATTTAAAGCTTCTATGTCTGCTAGAAGTGCCTTAGAGTTTTGATGATCGCTCAGTCAGTGAGTGACAAAATTAAGAAATGTTGACTAGTTATTATTCTTAAACTACTGGTTCAAATTGAATGAAATTTGAAATATACCATGTTTATACAATGCATACTTGGTTACTGAAAAATTCAAGCTTTTCGTTTTATCCACTACGAAATTATAGGGGTCGACAATGGCCTGAATTGCTTCTAGAAAGGTATAGTACGGCTGTGCCGCTTTTTTGCTCAACTTGGCGGGGGCACTGCCGTGCCCCCAGATTTATTGATAAATAAATTTCATAATATGTTAATGTAAACCAAAAAAAGTAAAATATTAGTGCCATAGCCTTCTATTCCTTTCACCTGTTACACCATATTTTTTCTAGACGGTAGAAAATCTCATCCAGTATATATAAAATTGTAATGTAATTATTTTATGTAAACAATTCCACAGAGAAGTTGTACAAGGAAGAAAACTCCTAAACCGCATAGTAGTGGTCCGCCAAGCATCCAGATGATGAGGATGGTATAATGAATTCCAACGCGATGTGCGTTCGTGAAGTTTGGTGGCTGGAACTAATCTGAACAATTCCTCACAGCACTCCCCGTGATAGATGCTATAGTAAATGCAAAGGGATACAACATCCCTACGCAACGCCAGTGAATCAAGCCAATCAGAAAGAACTCTATCGTCGACGATTCAAACCTCTTTATGCTGGATGCGGTCAAGTGGAAGGAGCTGGCACTGGAGTGCCCAGAGATGAGAACAGTATTCCATGTAAGGCCGAACTTGTATTTTGTAAAGTTGCAAGCGATGTAAATACTAAAATACTGTCCCGCAGGACAATATTTAGTCGCCTCCAATCCGAGACTTTGTTCAGCAAGGACTCGACTTCAGACACAAGTTTGTTCTGGTATTCGGCGACGTTTTTATGACATATTGGCACGGCCGGTGCATAAAGCATCACCAGTCGTGTCGTCCGCATAGCAATGAATGTTACCAGTTTGCAACACATCATTAACAGAAGAAACAGCGGTGGTGATAGCCTTGTGGAACACAAGCGTTAATAGGCTTGGTTCGGAAGGAAAGTGAACTAGCTTCTCGCCGATTCTGCCGATGTGCTCTGACCTTGTTCTAGTTTTGGCAATGGCTCTTTTGAAGGACCTGGAGGCGAAACTATACTTCTGTTTAAGACTGGTTTTTACATCCCGAGACGTTGATATGTCGGCCCAGGCTCGGTAGCACTCCTACTTATAGCGTGATGCTATTTTACATGAATGACTAAACTATGACTGGCATTGACTGGAAGACTTGATCTGCCTCCGATGGGTACCACAGAAAATGAAATAAAAGTTCCATGCCCTAAAGTGACATTCCAGTGACAGAATCGGAAACAACGCTAAGATCGTCCGGCGAGAAGCAAACCCGCCTCCATGGGTAGGATACAAAAAAGGACCGCATCCTATCCCAATCGGCCGACCTATAATGCCAAACGGGGCGACAACCTGCAGAGTGCAACCGCGACGTAAGTGTGAGTGGCACCACAGTTCGGTCAAAACAATGGTCTGAGAAGCCAAGAGGGGCGTTGACGGAAATCTGATATCCGTCCGGATGAGAGGTCAGTAGAATGTTCAACAGGGAAGGAGCATGATCCTCGACATCTGAAATTCGGGTAGCCAAGGTAACCAGATGTGTAAGACTATATGCCAAAGATAAACAGATCTCCCCGCATGTTCGGTTAAACGTGAACCGAGCCATTCAGCGTGGTTGGCGTTAAAATCGCCAGGTATCACGATCTCTGTGGATGGGATTTGCTGTAGCCAGGTATTTGTAGCCAAATGGCTACAAATCCAAATGGACGTGATTGATGACCCAGCCATGGTTTGGTCGCTCCTCCAAAATTCCATTACTCCATAAGCAAGAGTGCTACCAGGCCTGAGCTCACGCAATATAATACCGCCTCCAAGACCTTCAAAAGTGTCATTGCCAAGGTAAAGTAAGAGCACATCGGCAGAATTGGCGAGAAACTAGTTCCACATCCTTTGGGAACATGTGCATTCTGGTCTCTCGCCAAGGCTGTTCAAGGGAACTTCTGTCAGTCATCTCTCCCATCTCTGCACAGGGAGGACGACTCACTGGCCCATGCTGCAAAGAAGAAAGCCGATCTGCTGAGCTCTCTCTTTGCGTCCAACTCGACTCTTGATGACGGGGGAACACACCTACGACCATCCCGCGGTGTGAGTGTTTCATGCAGGATATGCTGATTACCCAGCAATCAGTGCGCAGAGCACTCCTCTCCCTGGACGTCAACAAATCGATTAGGCTAGATGGCGTCCCTCCTATTGTGCTAAAGACGTGTGTTCCAGATTTGGCACCGGTTTTAACGTATCTTTTCAGGTACTCCTACTCCCTAGGCGTGGTCCCGAAATCATGCTAATCATTTAGACAGCTTTAATGCACCCAATCCCTAAAAAAGGCAATCGCTCAGTTCCGTCTAACTACAGACCTATCGCTATCACCACCTTGTTCTCCAAAATAATAGAATCCATTATAAGCTGCCAGTTCATGAGGTACCTCTAGGATCACCAGCTGATTAGTGACCGCTAGTACGGTTTCCGTCGTAGTCGCTTAGCTAGTGATCATCTGGGTTACCAAACCCATAGATGGGCGGAGGCAGTAGAGTCCAAAAGGGGGGGGGGGGCGTTGGTCGTTTGTTAGGACATAGTGAAGGCTATCGATCGGGTTTGACATAAAGCGCTTCTTACGAAGTTTTTTTCCTATGGGCTTTCCGAGAAATGGTGCAATTGGATCACCAATTTTTTCGTGCTATCATTACATAACATATCATTGATATGCAGAAGAAACAGCGTTGGTGATAGCACGAAAAAATTGGTATACATATGTATATATGTGTGTGTGTGTGTGTGTGTGTGTGTGTGTGTGTGTGTGTGTGTGTGTGTGTGTGTGTGTGTGTGTGTGTGTGTGTGTGTGTGTGTGATGCCTTATACAGCAGCCGTACCAATATTTCTCATGAAAATTTCGCCGAGTACTGGAACAAACTTGTGTCTGAAGTCGAGACTTTGTTCAACAAAGGCTCGGACTAGGGGAAACTACTACTACTATCTAGACCTGTTCAATCCCTAAAAGACACAAGCTTGCGCATTTACCGCTAAAAAGATCCGCTCCGCAGTTTCAAGACACACCCCATGTTTCCTTAGCCAGTATCGGAATCCTCAGTGTCGACATATCGAGTGACGTGCAGCTTCGAGGTCACTTGGAAGAGAAGGCCAAATTGGCCTCTAAAAACCTTAGCGTGTTCAGCAGAGCGGGACAGTATTTCATGCCGGCTCATCGCCTGCAACTTTAGCGCAGGTTCGGCCGCACATGCAATATTGCTCCTGTCTCTGGGCTGGGGCTCCCCAGTGACAGCTGTCTTCTATTTGATCGCAACCAGCACAGAGCCGTTCGAATCGTTAGTGACCCAGCTCTTACTGAACTTCTTGACTCACTGGCACTGCGAAGGTATGTATAATATATCTCTTTGCGTGTTTTATCGCATTTACCACGGGGAATGATATAAGAAATTATTCGGACTAATTCGATTGCGATTTAAAAGAAGCTTTCTTCCTCGCACAACTAACTTGTGTAATCGACTACCACCAGAGATTTTTTCCGGACTGAGACTTAGGGACTGTGGCAGTGGAAGGAAAAGGGGAGATCTCCCGCCGGGCAAGGTGTTCTGCCCGGGGAGCGGCCAACACTCCATGTGATAGTTCGGAGATGTTCTACATATACTGTTATGATTCGGAATTTTGAGCCTACTCCTTTTTAAAAGGCCAGCAACGCAATTGCAAACCCCCCGGTGTTGCAGTAGTTCATAAGTGGCGGTCACTTACTATCAGGTGAGTCGTATCTTCGTTTGCCCCCTCTCCTATAAAAAAGTTACGAAGACGCGCGAGCATATGAGAGAACACACGTTTCATCAAGAACAATTTATCAAATACTTGATTATAATAATACTTACTACAATCATTGCCATCATTATTAAAATATGTATTAGATGCTTACATACTTACGTTTTTTTTAACTGGGAGGGAGACCTGATGACCTGAAATAAGTACAGGTTCGTCGCCTAGTTTGGGCATCAATCTCTTACGTTACTTCATGCTTGTTTTTTAAAAAAAAACAAGATTTATAGTATAACGTGGTGAGAAATAAATGATTATTACTATAAAAAGGTTCGAAGTTTGATTAGACTATTCCAAGGTCACATAATAGCAGAGATGATTTTACAAATGATTACAAGAAGGAGGCCGGCAGAAGGTTATCGTAAAGCCCCTGATAACTCTTGGCTTGCCGTCGCAGACCGCTAGATTCTAGATCTTCATTATCATTTATATTACAACAGAGACATCGGAACTGTATGATAATACAATTTGTTTCGCTATCAAAATAATTTAGGAAAAATATAAATAAATATTTTGCTAATCTTATAAGATTTCAATATACAATGATGCATTCTATGATGGGGCTGCCACGCTATTGCAGCGCGTATAGGGTTTGGGAATTCCCGACAATTTAAAGTCCCGGGATACGAGACAGCCTACAATCAAATTCCCGGGACTTCGACACTTAAGAACATTTATTAAACAGAAAATTAAATCTTAATAACTTTGACGTTCGTTAACTTCAGTTGCTTCAGTCTTAATAATTTCTTTGTTTATTTCCTTTAATCACACACACATTCACTTTTAAGCAGTTAAATCTAATAGTTACAAATCGAAATTAGTTAAAAATCACACTGATTCTTAATAACTTTACTACTTCGTATTATCTAGTAATTCTAGTATCTAATATTAGCCATAATCACAACATTGTTAATTCTCATAATCACGGATCTGTTTCATAATTAAACAATCTAAACATAAATAATAAACCACAGTTATAAATCAGTCTTAAATAATCAACTCTCAATCAACAACACATTAATTAGACTTCCTTTCTTTTAAAAAATCAGAGCCTCAACAGCTTTGTCCGACAATCTGTTTCTGATTTTTGTAATAATGTCACCGGACAAGGAGAATACTCTCTTGTTTTCGACAGATGTCGGTTTAATTGTGTTTAAGGCTTTATACAAAAACTGTTAATTGGAATTTTAAGTGCTGATTTACTACGCACTCGGCGGTGAAGGAAAACATCGTGAGGAAACCTGCATGTCTGAGAAATAAGAAAAAAAATATTTTGAAGACATGTGAAGTTCGCCAACACGCATTGGGGCAGTGCGGCGGACTATTCCTTGCCAAACCCTCTCAGAATTGAGATGAGGCCTGTGCCCAGCAGTGGGACGTATATAGGCTGTAATTTTACTTTACTTTTACAGTAGTTCCAAATTTTCTGCGGTTGCTTCAAACAACTGAAACTCCTTTTTTAATGTAGCCCTTTTTTCCAGAATCTCGTGTATATTTTTTTTTGATATTTTTATTGCTTATTCCATTTGATTTATAAAATACTCATCGGGCTCGTTTTGTACTTGAGAGCTGCTAGTACTAGATTCAGCGCCATTATTTCCACATGGTATCCGGATACTAGGGATATTTTAAAATATCCCTATTTCTTTTTGTATTTTTATTTTGCAATTAGTGCAGTTTTACTAATATTCGAGGTAAAAAGTCCGTGTTTTGAGATAGTGAGGAGGCCATTGTGCAAATATGTTAACAAGCATTTAACTCGTTGTGGTCTTCTCTCTTCTAGGTGAACTTTCAAATTTTAGAAGAACTACTTTGCCAAATCATTATTAGTCGTTGTCGATTGAATCTTTTTGAGCGCTAATTATTGCTTCGGCTGTAAGTAATGAAGCGTTTTGTCGGCCTAAGGCTTCCACAGCTATCTTTACTGGCTGCAACAAATCAACAACGGACTACAAAGAAAGAAAATTGTCTTCATTCCACTTGTCTAAGATGTTTAAGTCAATCAACGCTTTCTTAACGCGCTTTCTTAACGAAATTTTTTATCGTCAGAAGCTGTTCCGCCATCAAAATGATTGAATTCCACCTTATTTTAATATTTAGTAGTAAACTGAGTTCAAAAGAAACACCACACCACACTCACGTCATAAACGAAATTGACTACTGACTACAGAACAACTAATAATGCGGCGTGATTGCAGTGCAGCAAACGCATTTATAGTGTTGAGTACTCAGTAGTTACGTAATAGACCAAGTAATTATTCATTAAACTAACAAATGGCGCTAGGCTCCTTCAATTATTTGAAAATAAAAATGATTACATAACAATTTTGACAATCTTGTCTCGTCTCGAGACTCGAGCAAAAAGTCCCGGGACTCGAGACAACAAAAATTACGAAAAGTCCCGGGACTTCGAGACACGAGACGTCCCGAGGCCCAAACCCTAAACGCGTATCAAAGGTTTAGGGCTGCTAAAAGAAATTGACGTAATAAGACGAAAGAGAATAGAAATCCAGATGAAGCGCATGCGAGGCAGCTCCATTTCTTATCTACAACTAATTACCTTTTCATGGAGCATTGCACCAGCAAGCACATTCGTTCTCAAGTCATATGAAACTGCCATTGCCAATCAGCCTGCCAAACATAACAACTATAGTAAATCTGTGGGGATGGCCTCTGATCAGAAGTAGACCTTTATTAAGGTGTAATGGATGGAGGAATGAATGACATTATGAAGGGTCTTCAGTCATCAGAGCCTTGTCTCGTTCGTTCTCCAACAGGGTTTACCGAAAACGAATGTGGTTAACATTTGTAAGAAGCAAAACATATTTATATAACATTTAATTAATTTTTTAGGGGGTAGAGGCACGCTGCAGTTATATTACAGATGTAGCACTTACTGATCCGCTTGACCGGGTACTACCACGCTCTACCACGCTCTCTCAGAATAATGAGTGAACGCTGAGTATTGTACTATGGTGAGCGAAAGAACCGAAGACCCTTTTTACTTGAAACGAGGCATTCCATCGCAGTCCCAGGAGTGATAACACATCTGCATTTTAATTCTTAATAGAAGATGATGGTGGACTGTGTGCTATTTGTCACCCTTATTCTATAAAAGTAGAAGCGTATCCAATATATTATTATTTTTAACAACAAGTTTGAGAGTGGCATAAACATTTGGAATTTCCAAACTTCAGTATTTCATACAATCTATAATATTAATTTTACAATAAGCCTAATTGACCCAATCACTTCGAACAAAAACTTAACGTATTCTTGGTACAGCGATAACATTGAAAAACATTCGGCGAAGCTTTCAGCAGTATGTACATACATTTGTTACATAATAATAAAAACATTAAAGATAAAAAATTAATTGCTCTGCTCTGACAATTGACTATTCAATAAAAACAAAATGACCGGGCACTTATATTATAAGGCATCTTATATTAAATACAAAACAACTTACATCATTTTATTAAAATTGATACATAAATAAATGAAACCTAATGGCCTCGACAGAGGAGAACAAATGACCGGGAAAATAAACAAACAGGCGGATAATGCGGGCGGTACCGAGGAGCACTACATTCTGCGTTTGACCCGTAACGATTTTCCTCGTGGGTGACAAGTGAGCAAGTGACGGCATCTGCAGGCATCTGTCACTCTTGCACCTACGTTTAATAATTACCTAAAATTGCGACTCACCTGGAGTTCGCGTAGTGTATATATTCTTTGCTTGGGGTGAAATACACAGTCGGGGCTAGGGCGTTATAGACGATTGATGTTAAGTTTTTAACGCTGTTTATAAGTCAGTTAACTAAAGCTGGCATGTTCACAGTACTCACACTTATGCAATTTCTCAATACAGTATATTTAAAAATAAATGATTTGGTTCAAAATGCGACTCTAGTTTAAGTATAGATTAGAATTAGGTTTTAGTAAGATTAGGTGCGTTGTGGATAAATAAATAAAAAATATGTGTTGCTTGTTGCCGAAGGATTTTAGTAGGAAGTTATGAAACGTGAATTTATTTAATGATTATTTTTAGATAGGTACATAAAGCAAAAAATGATTAAGTAATAATTTATCTAATACCTACAAACTTTATTACAAAATTTTGTTGAAATTTACTTCAGTATCCAGGTATATGTAAGTAGACTTGTCTTTTGTATTTAAAATATTTTAAGTTTAATTTAACACACAAGTTTAACACACAACACTGAAACACTGTTTACTAACAAAATATTTAACTGAGTAGAATAATCCGATTATATTTCTGTTAGGAACCGTATTTCAAGTTTATTTGTTATTTACACTATCTGCCTTTTTCTTCCGAGCCAAGCATCGCGATTCCCGACGAATGGCCGTTGCATGCGTTAGGCATTGCAGAATTCACATAGGTGCGAAAATATGGTCAGAATAAATACTTCACCTTAACAAAGTAACTTAATTAACATTTCGCAATGTATTTTTTTACTTTTTTTGACATCTCTTAGTAACCATGGTAAGTCCGCCGTGGCTTAGGAAGGGGAAAAGATGCAAAGTAATATGTCCATATATTACTTTGCATCATATACTCGCGAGCAGCGATAAAGTTTTATTTAGCTTGCATGCGCGATTTATCCAATTAATAATAATTATGTAGTATGTTGTTACCCAATATTATGAAAAAGCTACAAACGATATTTTAATTAACCACTGAGACATTGCAAATGACTACGTCAGAATTCTGCGTACTCAGTGACAATAACAAGAGACAAATGACAAAAGACAAATTGAAGAAGAAAAAACAAAGTGCGCATAAAACTCTTTTAAACATAAATAAACCTTATGTAACACAAGATAAAATTATGAGAGAAATGTGCCAATTTTATCCGCATTTATTAGGTTAGGTATGCGAACGTATTATGTACCTAAAGCTGTATGTTGTGCTTTTTTTAATTAAACTGAATTGACACACGAACGTTCAGTTTACCCGGTGGCACGTGACCATCGCAGCTGCAGTCAACAGCACGGTACAGGCGACTGTTTGTATAGAATATGTGTGACAAACGAGCACGCAGTCCACCCGATGATAGGTGGATGCTGTGGCCCATAGACATATACATCTATCTTCTATTAAAAATCAATATGCAGAAGCGTTGTCACCCTTGAGGATTAAGATGAAATACATCATTTCCAGGTATAAGGGTCTTCGGTTCTATACACACAACAAATATTTCCCCTGTCCGGTACCGGTCCATTCGTGCTACAGCAATACAGCTGCAACATGGCTCCACGACACGGCTACAGATGTGTTGTCACCTCTGAGGACTGAGCTGGGATGCCTCACCGCCTGTAACTATAGTGACTCCGTATCCCTCAGGCCGAAACACAGCAATGCCGTATGGTGGTGGCAACAAGTGGGAGGAAGGCGGTACGTGTCCGGACGGACTCCCAAACAGAATTGGAGTCCAACCACTCAGTAGTATGTTCAAGCAGACTTCACATCCCTGACAGCACAGGACAGCACAGTTTTTCCGGCTCCAAAAACTTTCATAGAAATTAAAAGAGAAGGAGAAGCATAATTGAATTGACAGTAGCCCAATAGTTAAGAGTACGAATTGCGTCTAAAAATCGTGGATTCGAATCCACTATTTCAAGTTAAACATTTTTAGCTTAGTTTAAGTGGTTAGTGGGGTTAATGATAGCGTTACTAGTATTTAAAAAAAGGAAAAACCATAAGAATGCCTCTTTAACAGTAAAAAGGGTCTCTAGTTATCGTCAATCATACGTCGTCACAGCATTATGTTTCTATTCAGTACCTAATATTGTGTGGGCGTGGTCTTTTCTCGTCGAACCGACCCATAGATGATGGCGATCATAATCATCTTACAGTCTCTCCAGGTCTAGTGCTTAACAAAGGCTTAAAATAGATTTGCCTCATATGGGGGATATTTGTCATAGAATACAATGTAATAGGATAATTTTTAGTTATTACTTATGAACTTATCGTAAGTATTTTTTTTAATTATTTACCACTGGTTCGGAAAATACCTCTGTCCTGGGAAGAACCAGCAAGAAGCCTAATGAGGTTACATGTTTTTAAAATATATATAGATATATTTCTTTTTAGAATGACTTTTAATAGAATCAGCATGATTGCGATCACCTTATTCGGCAGGCGAATAAGCAATCCCAGCTTTTTATTAATTTTAGTTTGTATTCAGGAAGATGCTGCTGCCATCTTTTGTACTTCTATTTTCTACCACATCTTACGACACTCATGTGATGATATGGTGTAGTGGATGATCTTTCTGTCTCTACAAGGTGCGGCGACCCATTCGTGATGTAACTATAATATAGCTATAGTAGGTGCGATTGAGGTATTCTGGTTCCAGGCATATGATCAAATGAGATAATAATGGTTTTTAACAATACGAGTATATAGTCATCGTTAAAATCAATATTTACCGTTATCGTCGAGTCTCTTCGTTTTACTAATCGCACTGACCGAAAACAACTCTGGTTTGATATTCAAATTCAAAATATTTATTGTAAGTTAGGTATTACATTTAGTGTTAATTTCATGAGCGATTTGCGATTTTGACAATAATACTAGTCTTCCAGACCTACAAAATTTTCTGGTCCCAATCAAAAATTGCTAACGGGAAAATATCAAATCAAATCATTTATTTGCAATCCAAGTGTACATAATTGGTCTTAAATTAAAATTGTGTTTACAACTTAGACGCCTTTTTCAGGCACTGCAAATTTGACGAGGACACTGTATATATATATATATATATATATATATATATATATATATATATATATATATATTTAGTATATTTAGAAGCAGGATAGACCGAACTTTCGGCCGAATATTCGTATTCGGTTAAATCCATGTTCGGCCCATCTTTAGTAATTTATCTATTACGTATTTTCAACTAGCGTCAACAAGATGGCTATATTGACATTTGTTTGTAGAATAAGCGTGACAAACGAGCACACAGTCCATCTGATCGTAAGTGATTGATTAGTGTGATCTTCAATTACGAATCAAAATGCAGATGCGTTGTCACTCACACGTAGGCTTTAACTTTAACTTTATTCTGTAAAGGTCGAGGTCGAGCCGACCCATTCGTGCTGCAATCATAATACAGCTGCAGCATGGCCACAGTATATTAATACTGTGGGTGTGGCATGGCTCTACCACGTATAACATATATTGTCAAATTTTCTAGTCCTAATCAGAAATGACTAACGGAAAATATTTAATATAAATGTATTATACGTCCCGCGTAAACAATACGGCTATCAGTCGGAAGCCATGTAGCTTGGCACCACTATGCTCCTCGCGATGCTCATCTCTCTTGTCTTCGCGCTGCGGCGATGTTGCCCTGTCCGTCCACGTACTGCTCTATTCGCACAATTAATCGCGACGCTCCACACTAGGTTGCTCTCGTTTGCAACACAATGAATGTTGAAACTGTTGCAGCGTGCGACCTATGCATATTTATTATAACTAATTATACCAATGTCTTAAAATAAACATACATTGTCGTCGTCGAGATAGCATTTTCATTGTACATTATTTACTCGTGATAATATGGCTGAATGATAATGATAGTACACTATTTATAATTTTTAAATGACACGTGACGTGCTTCCGTACCGAGCGCTCGACTCGAAATGCGTTTACGCGAGTATGTGGCCAGACACTCGCGCTCATATTGCCAGTCCTTTGACTTGCGCCCAAAAAACCGACAAAACGGCATGACGAGTATTGTCATCACACTACGTCTCCGCCTCCTTTCCTCGGTATTTCCAGAGGCACTCAATGAGTGTGTGGTCAGGGGCATAATATTTTTCTGCCATTTTCCAATAAAAATTGAGATTTTGGGATTACTATAATCTTTAATCCAGTTGCCAAGTGATAATCAAAGTAAATCTTCCTAACAATGAGCAGAGAATTACATGTTTTAATTTCTCGCTTCCCTCTCCACCATCAGACAACCTCTTTGTTGTCGATATTCCACGTATTCGAATCAAAACGAATTCATACATTCGAACCGACCGCAGCGTCAATGGGCTTGCTATCGAGGACACTACAGTTTTGTCAAAGTGGAAAGATAAGGATAGGAAAATGGACAGGAAAGACATACTAACGTCGATTGTCTGTGTTTCCTAGTGTAGTGGTGTTGGTGGTAGTGAGGACTAAGATGGAATGCCTAGGTTCCAGTAAAAAAGGGTCATCGGTTTTTTTACACTCACGATACGAAACACAGCAGCCTTAAGCTGCTATTTTACGCTGGTATTCTCAGAGCGTAATCGTACCCCGGTCGAGCCGACCCATTCGTCCTATAACTTATATATTATAGCTGTAGCGTGTCTCTACCACGTAAATCAGTATAGTAATATAACAATTGTCTCGTTGGTCTAGTGGTTGTAGTAGTGCGACTGCTGATCATGAGGTCCTGGGTTCGAATCCCGGATCGTTCCAAAAAATGTCAGTTATTGAGGTGGTCAGGAAGTTGGCGGTGTCTCATCGCCGTGCCTCGGAAAGCACGTAAGTTGAGATTAGTGGTCGCGGAAGTACTGCACACAACTGAGGGTGGGCGGGAGGGGCTCGTAAGTAAGTAAGACACATCACTTTTTTATTACGCGTATTTTAGCTAATTCATTTTAATATCTTTAAAATACCGGATTTCCGCAAAGTAACGTCTTATTTATTTATTTTTATTTATTTATTAAAGTGTACCAATGTTTGATTACACTGTATTTAACAAAATGGCTTAAAACTAACTTACGTAGCTTAGTGTAACAATCGTTTAAGGTAAACACCACATGCATCGAGAAAGATTATAAATACGAATAAAAAAATGTATAAATTACCTAATAATGAAAAAAGTACGTGGTAAAAACTATTATTATTTATTTGTTGGTTTCAGACCAGGCTAAAGCTAGAACTTCCTTAATTTTGGCAAATGAGTCGGCGTGAATGTCAACTTTGTCACTATGTCCATTGACCAATTTGCACAACCTTGGAATTGGGGAGTTTGCACCTAAGACAGATTTTCTAAAAGGAGGGCAAAGTGGAGTAATAGGGGCGCGAGTTATTCTCAATGGAACACGAAATTTAAATTTTTGGAGCAAGAGGGGACAGTAAATTTTTTGATTAAAAATTTTTACAGGAAATGACAGGTCAAGCAAATTTCTCCGATTTTGCAGGGATAAGATTTTAAACAATCTTAATCGTTTTTCGTAAGACGGAATTTTTTTGTGAATCCCATTCCAATAGGCCAAATTTGCGACAAACTTTTTTTGCAGACGTTCCAATCGTAAGGAGTGTGTCGCGTAATGTGGCCTCCATACTACACTGCAATACTCAAGTATGCTTCGTACGAGGCTGTTGTATAGTAGGATCTTAATGTGATTATTTTTAAACACTTTAGGGTTACGCAAAACAAAGCCTAGCATTCTATACGCCCTTTTTGTAATATTCTCGATGTGGGGAACGAAGGTTAATTTTTTATCGAACACTATTCCCAGGTTTCTGACTTCCTCTGTTTTCTTAATCATGTGGCCGTTAATTTTGTATGATGTGTTCAGTGACTTGATCTTTCTACTGAATTTCATATGGTAGCACTTGTTTATGTTCAGGTACATACCACTGTCTCGACACCAATTTACCATACGGTCAACATCACTTTGAAACTGTTCTATGTCCTCTAGAGTTTCGCAGATGCCAACCAATTTCAGATCACCAGCATACATAAATGGTATGGAGAACTTGGATGTCATTGCTGAAGGTGTTGAAAAGCAGAGGACCTAAATGTGATCCCTGAGGAACCCCCGACGCAATTTTGTATGGTGCAGACTGAAAACCATTAACGACCGCACTAAAACTACGATTATCCAGATACGACTGCAACCATCCCAATAATGAGCCAGTAATACCATATGCACGCAATTTAGATATAAGAATATTATGAGGTACTTTGTCGAATGCCTTACTAGGGTTTGTATATATTACATCCCTACCGTTATCTACTGCTTCTACCAAAGTTTCAGTAAACAAGGTCAGATTGGAACAGGTTGACCTAATTCTAACAAAACCATGCTGCCACTCAGTAAGATAATGATTCAAGTGGTTCTGCAGCACAGGATAAACAAGAGATTCAAATATTTTACTTAAAGTTGACAGTATTTAAATAGGCCTATAATTACCTACCACCTCGACGTTATCGGCCTTGTGAATGGGAACAACTTTGGTGGACTTCCAAACACTAGGAATAGGCCGGATTGAAGAGACTTCTTAAAACTTAGATATATAGGCGTCACTAGCTCATCCGCACATGCTTTAATAAATAAAGGAGGGACACAATCTGGTCCTGGGCTCTTATTAAAATCTAAAGACTTCATGCTCTTCAGTATCTGATCCTTGCTAAGGTAGGGAGCAGTTAGTTCAAGGCTGTAATTACAAAACAAATTCCATTGGCTGACATTCAAGTCTGAGTTTATGTTATCTTGAGATTTCCCTAGGACTAGATGACTTCTTAAAACCATCAGTCATTGTACAAGGATTGAAATAATACTAGTTTTTACGGAATTTATTGCGTATATTTAACTTTTACTACTGCAATACTGCATTATTACATAGATCGGAACAAAAGTTAAATTTTAATCTATGGTAACCGCGGTTAACTATGACATATGGACGTTGAACATCTCAGTCCCGCCCGTGACCATGAGTGCTGTAAAGCGTTTGAAACGTCGGGTATTTAAGAAGTTAAATATACGCGATAAATTCCGTAAAAACTAGTATTATTTCAATGTGTAGTGTTCGTGTAAATATAAAAAATCATATTGCACAAGGATAATTACTTTTCCCGTACTTCTTTGCCTTAATAAATGACCAAAAAAGTTTAGGGTTCGACTTAATACTATCTTCTGTCTTCTTTATATAATTTTTATAAGATTGATTTGCTAGTGTGCAGCAACGCTTATTAAGTAGCCGCAGCTCAACCTCGTCCATGTGATTCCTATATTTTTTATACCGCTTTCTTATGTTCTCCTTTTCACGTAACATTCTCTTTAATGAAACATTAAACCAAGGAGGAGAAGAATTATTTCTTATTTTTTTGTAGGGCACATATTTATTTATTAAATTATTAATTATATCATAAAATAAGTTTGTCATTTCATTAACATTCAGGTTATGAAACATTTCATTCCAGTCATATTCGGCTAAACAAAGGCGGATTTGAGTATAATCGGCTTTTCTAAATCTTATATCAAAGCGGACTCAGTGATTTAGAAAACGCTAAGAGGAAGAGATCTGCTATGAATAAATATATATATAACTTTAATGTACACTGTGAACAAAAATTTAAAGCGTTTTAATCCGTTGTATAGTGGACGACTTTATCGTCTTAGAGGCAACTTTTGGATCGACAGAAACTTATAATGCGCATAGACGGCCCCGAGGACAGTAGCTTTAGCAGTGAGTTGTAGCGTTAAGGGCCGTTAACTTTCGGACATGCAACCTGCATGTCCGAAAAATCCTCCCGATATTTTTCTTCACCGTCGAGAACGTGTTAAATCAACACTTAAAGTTGCATTTAACAATTCCATTAGTGCCGGCGGGGATAAAACCCGGGTTGCTCCCGTAATATGTAATTTACAGCGAGCACTTAACCCGCGAGCTACTACGGTTCACGGCTATGTTGTTTGTCTATAAGTAATTAAATTAGAGACGGCATATCGACAGATATTTTGGCTAATCAAGACGTTGGTATAATTGAATGCGTGCGACAATTTGAATGAGAAATAATTTAGATAAGATATAAAAGTTATTAGATAAAACTAATATAAAACATGCACCTGCACTGTTGAACAACTCATCAAGATTCGAATCTGTAATCCTTAATACTTTGCAAAGTAGCCTGTGTTACTTCCTTTCTATCCTGCTTCTATCCCATCTTATTTATGATTTAAGCATACAGATGTTGATAAAGACAAACAACATACTTTCATTTGAGATAGACGTGTAAATATAATACGTGGTAGTCATGCTGCTGTTATATTAGTAGTATAGTAGACTGCCTCGTTGGTCTAGTGGTTGCAGTAGTACCACTGCTGATCATGAGGTCCTGGATTTGAATCCCGGGTCGCGCCAAAAAAAGAAATTCTCAGTAGGTGTCCGGAGTCAGGAAATTGGCGGTGTCTCACCCCCGTGCCTCGGAAAGCACGTAAAGCCGTTGGTCCTGCGCCTGATCTCTCTCCGGTCGTGTCGGTTTACCGTCCCATCGGATTGCGAAAGTGAGGGAATAGAGAATGCATGTGTGCTTGCACATACACTTGGGCACTATAATCCTGTCCTGCGCCGATGCCTAGCCTCCGCCGAGGCAGGCTGCCGTGGCTGAAATTCGGTCTGGAGGACATTCTTATTATTATTATAGTTGTAAGTACAAATTGGTCGGCTCTACCGGGGAAGGACCACGCTCTCACAGAATACTAGCGAATAGCACGTTAATGCTGCTGTGCTTCGTATGGTGAGTGTAGAGAACCGGAGACCCGTTTTACTGGAATCGACGCATTCCATCTTAGTCCTTACGGGTGACAACGCATCTTCATTCTGATCTGTGATCGAGGATTAATGTAGATGTCTATGGGCCGCAGTAATCACTTTCCATCAGGTGGACTGTGTACTCGTTTTTCATCCTTATTCTACAAAAAAATTAAAGATGACGATGGAAAACGTTTCTTTCTCATTCTAAACAATCCGTTTTCATCCACTGTCGGGCACAGTTCGCTCCCACAGTGAGAATGATATAGGTATATGAGTAAGAGATATTTTTAATATCTATTTATAAAATCAAATGGTAGCACAATGCTTTTGGGTCCTGTGGCAACGTGTAACGAGTTGATTAAACAATGTGCGCGTTCCCGGTCGGGCCGACTCCCCTGTAAGGCCTTGAGCCATCACTGCGTTGCAGAAGAGGCGCGAGGATCGGACGCTGGAGTCACGGGTCAAATCTATTAATGGCCTGCGTATATACGTACAAGATTTACAGAGCTAGGTTGACCAAAAATTCAAAATGTTAAAGGAAGAGTTCTCATTTGTATATTACGTACATCTTGTCATCAATTGTATTACATTGTAATTTGTTATATGTTAAGTGACGAACGACCATGCAGTCTAATTACATCTATCTTCGATTAAAGATCAAAATGCAGATGCTATTTCACCCAGAGGACTACGATGGAATGCCTCGTTTCCAGTAAAAAGGGTCTCCTGTTCTTTACACTCACCATACAAAACACGGCAGCATTAAGTACGGACTGACATGCGCGCGCCACCGCCCGCTGAAGAAGTATGGGTGACGGTGCTGCTTCACATTCACTCTTGTCCCACCACCTTAACTCCTCGCTCCCATAACGCATCTCGCTCCTTGTATATAATACGAGTATAAACGTATATTGCGCACGGTAATAATCACGAATTGTTGTTTAGTTGTTTTTACGAGAGAGTTTGTGACTTTATAATTCGTAATTCTGATGATGTATTTCTCGTACTCGGTGACGTCAACATGTCATGCTCATTGGTCTTATAACACATGTACTAATTCCATAGATATACACACAAATAACGATAGCTTAGCTTGTCTTACAGCTGACTTTATGAGTTTATCCTTATTATCGCAACACAATAATTAACTTAACGTAAACGGCAGGCTTTTAGATTTAGTTTTTAGTAATAAAACTTGTCAAGTATCATCTTGCAAACTTCCACTTGTTATAGAGGACCCTCATCATAAGGCATTAGAAATTGATTTTATACTTTGCTCCTACACTCAACCCATGCAGAGGTACAAGAAACAGTACAACAAAGCTGGCTTCGAATCTATAAAAAAAAACCTTAAAATCTGGGAAGAAAAATTTAGTATGACCGATGTGGAATGCATGACATTGACAAACTACTTTTATAATTCTTTAAATGATATTTTGAATAAATATGTACCTATTTGTAATTTCAATTGTAATTTAAAATACCCAGTGTGGTATACTAAGCCCCTTGTTAAATTATCGAAGGAAAAGTATCAAAACTTTTCATTATTAGAAAGCAGATTTAAAAAAATGCTGCGTGACTGTTATAAAAAGTTTATTGAACTTTCCGAAAATAAAATAAAAACACATCCTAAGTTTTTATGGTCATTTATACAATCGAAAAATACCACTAGCGATTTTCCTGAAAAGATGTTGTACAAAGGTAAAGTTATTTCTGATGGTATAGATATTTGTAATGCCTTCAACGAATATTTCCACTCCGTATATACAACCGTCAGCAATGTTAGTCACCAAGATTACCTGAGTAATCAAAGTTCACATACAACTTTAGATATAAATTTTACTGATATAAGCTTTGACTTAGTTCTTAAAGAATAACAAAAAGTTAATATCAATAAAGGCGTGGGTTCAGATTTTATTCATCCTCTTCTTATTTCGAAATGTGCAAATGAACTCGCAGTGCCGGTAACATTAATTTTCCGCGCATCTGTCAAAAGTGGAGGGTTCCCCAAGATATGGAAATACTTTTTGATAACACCTACTCCAAAAAATAATAACAAAGACATAGTAACCGAGTATAGACCTATCTCGAAATTATGTGTCTTGGGGAAGGTCCTTGAGAAAATTATTACTACTTATTTATCGCTCTCTGCTCGTCAATATATATCCCAACAACAACATAGATTTTTCAAGGGCAGAAGTGTTGATACGAATATGGTAACTTTCACGGAATATTTGCGAAGAGCCATGGATGACAATCTACAAGTGGATGTCGTGTACACTGATTTCTCTAAACTTACTTACTTACTTATCGTCACGCACAATCCCTAACGGGGTAGCCAGAGAGAACAGATCGCCAAGTGTCACGATCCTTACATACCTCTTTCGCTTCTTTCAGGTTCATTAACTTCTTCAAACATGCACGTCTAGGTATCCGAGTACTCTTGACCCTCCCCTCTTCGAGCAATTTGCTCACATGGTCTTCGAAAGTTAGTCTCGGTCTACCTCGACACCTTTTAATATTTACTTTCGCTCTATATATTTTCTTCACCATTCGGATTTCTCTAAAGCCTTTGACAAAATTAAACATAGTTTACTAATAGCAAAGCTCGCAAAGACAGGTGTACATGGCAACCTTCTTAGATGGATTGAATCGTACATAAAAAACAGAAGTCAAGCTGTATTTATTAAGGGATTCACCTCAAAATTGCTACCTGTACCTTCAGGTGTTCCTCAAGGATCTCATCTTGGCCCGCTCCTGTTTTCCTTATATATTAACGATATTGGACTAACATTAAATGAGAGTCAACATCTTCTTTACGCTGATGATGCCAAAATATATAAAATTGTTAAGTCAAGAGACGCCTGTCTCAAACTGCAACAAGATTTGCTTGCTTTAGAAAAATATTGTGTTACTAATCAATTATATCTTAATACTGACAAATGTCATGTGCTATCTTTTTCACGTAAGGTCAACCAAATAAATTTTGAATATTATCTAAATGGCATAATTCTAAAAAGGGTTACTACAACAAGAGATCTTGGTCTAATCGTAGACTCAAAATTATCTTTTAACTCTCATATAGACCATATTATAAGTAAAGCTTTTCGAAGTTTGAGTTTTATTTTAAGAATAACAAAACCATTTAATAAGGGTATAACTCTCAAACTGTTATACTTTTCTTTTGTACGTTCAATCCTTGATTTTTGCAGCACGGTATGGAGCCCCTCTTATCAAATACATATTAAGAGGATAGAAAAAGTACAAAAAAAGTTTTTGAAATCTCTTAACTATCTTTACGGTATTGAGAACGAATCTTTGTGCAGACACAAAATGCTAAGTCTTTTTAACAGACGCAAAATGTTTGACATTATTCTTCTATACAAAATTTCAAATTCATTAATAGATTCACCGACTCTTTTGTCTATGTTTTCACACCCAGCAAGCGTTCGTCTTCCAGTGCGCTCCTCACGTTCGTTACGACTATTCAATTCTCCACGGTTTCATAAAAACTATACACGTAACTGTATGCATTCAATCTTGAGTACCACCTCATATATACCATGAAAAGATGTAGTCATATATTATCGAAACTGGCGACGGGGAACATCTTAAAGCATGATCACCATACCGTCTACTTGGTGATTGAGACAAAATCTTCACAACGTAGGAGAGACTGACGTCCAGCATTTAACCGTTATGGGATGAAAAGAGGAAGAAATAACACTACCAGCAATGATTTTTTCAAGATGATACTTAAATAGATAATTCAAATTTAATTAATTGTTAAAAAACATTTAAAGATCCTTTAAAGAAAATTTTACCTCCACACTACGGATTTTCTCCTGTATCACGGGGACAGCTTCCATACATAAATTTCACAAGTATAAACATCCAGACCCGGAACAATTATTTGTAGGCAGTATAAATACTCGTTCCGTGCGATATTCAAACCTGCAGCCCTTAGCGCTACACTCATTGTTAAGCCACTGCCATCAAATCATTGACCACGCCTAGCTATAATAAACATATCTAGCAAAGATAATGAACAATTGGGAATGATCCGTAAAAAGACAGAACAGCTATTCACCGCAGTGGGGTATCTGACGTATATCCTTTGCACCGCGAGTGCAATCAGCTTATCTACATCAAACGTCAGCTTCTACGATTACTAAAATTGCCTGTCTGCACGGATCTTCCGCACGGATCTTCGTCTTAAAATATCACGATTTCTAAGGCATGCAGGTCTCCACAATGTTTTTCATCACCGTCAAATATGTGGTAAACGAGCTTTCTTGATGCCGGCAGAAATTAAACTAGAAAGAACTATGAAGGGAATAGATTACAAGAATTTTTATTCAACATAGATTACAAATACCTAATTCTTATTAAGTTATTTTCTTTTTACTTTTACAACTGGTTTAGAAAATACCCCCGTTCTGGGAAAAACAAACTTTTTGGGACTTTTTTATCAAAGTAAAATTTTACAAGTTGTACAAACTACTCACAAATCTTCCATAACAAACAGCTTAGAAGCGACCACCATAGTACCAGGGCTATTATCGAACATGTATTAGTTTATAGTACCCGGATGACCGAGCTTTGCTCTGTTTTTTTAAGTTACATTTATATACAAATTACATGAATAATAGTTTTTGATCTTATTGACATAATAGAAAAACTGAACTGGTTATTTGAATTAAAAATCGTGAGTGCAATTAGATTAATTAAAATTTTCGTATTTTTAAAAAATACTAAAAAGAGGGCTCGAAATAATAGATTTTCTCACAAAAGAAGGGAACTTGAAAAAAAAAGGAAAAAAAGTCGGCCTCAAGACGGGACGCGAACCACGGAACACCGTTATCACGCCCGAACAACATCCCTTCTGAGCTATTACGATCGTTAGTGACCTGTCAAAATTTACCTTCTTATATTGTAGCAAATTTTTTATTGCCTGAAAACACGGACAAAGGGACATTTTCTAAAAATAAATCCTAGCTA
This sequence comes from Parnassius smintheus behrii, assembly GCA_036936625.1. Lineage (NCBI taxonomy): Eukaryota > Metazoa > Arthropoda > Insecta > Lepidoptera > Papilionidae > Parnassius > Parnassius smintheus. The sequence continues at coordinate 1,140,195 of JAUPFT010000030.1, forward strand.
GATCGATTTATTGCCCCCGAAATCGTTGGAGCCGTTTCCGAGATTCCGATTATATATATACAAGAATTGCTCGTTTAAAGGTATAGGATTATAATATTGTATGTGAGAGTAATATGGTCATCCGTTTAATATGGTCACTTTCTTATAACTCTAAAACTACAGCCTTGTTTGCATAGATAGCTTTGGGATACGATAGCTCTTCATCAGTCAATCAAATAATAAAAGGTCAAAAAGGCGCTGTTCTTCTTCTTCTTTTAAATTATGGCTTCTCTTGATAGAATTCTGCCAGTCTCAACTCACTCAGGAAGTGATAAGTTAATAAGGGTTAAAATAAGAGTTCTCAATTTAATGAGTGGGTTCACAATCTACAACGTTACGTATTTAAAATACCATCACCAAAGTTATTAAGTAATTTTACAGTTTAATATTATTAGTACGAATAAAAGCACATAAAATATTTACGAAGGGAGTATACACTAGGGTCAGCAAAAATTGGAAATTTACAGGACGAGGGATGCAATTGGGCAGGATATCGTAGAGAGAGAAAGAAAGTTTAGGACACTCAAAGAACAGATGATTGGCAGATCCCTCATCTAGGCCACATTGACAGATTGAGCAATCCCTAATCCTGAGTTTGGCCGTGTGTACAGGAGTAAAAGCATGACCAAGGCATAGGCGGCAAACAGTAGAGGTGGTAGCTTTACTAAAGTGGCGATATTGGGAAAACCAGGGTTTTGATGGGATATTAATTTGAACTTTGGAATAGTGATTACATTTTAAAAATTTAGACTGATGCCAATTACTTTGCCAAGAAGACAGAAAGCCGGAGTTTACCTTTGGCAGGAGGTCATGTGCATAGAGGCATTGTCTAGGGATGGGGCCAGATTTTGTGGCATCTCTAGCTAAATTATCCGCAATTTCATTGCGCTGTATCCCGCAGTGGCTAGGGATCCAAGCCAATACAATGTTCAGCCCTTTTTATGACAATAGTACAGAGACTTTCTAATATTTAAAACTAGGGGGTATCTAATCTTAGAGTGCAAAGGAATGGATACAACACTTTGAAGGCAACTAAGGGAGTCCGAGAAAATGAGGGTCCTTTTCAGACAATGTGATTCGGCATATGAAACTGCCTCTAACATAGCCAAAGCCTCACCTGTGAATACAGATGAGCCAAGAGGCCTCACCCGTGAATACAGACGAGTCAGGAGGCCTCACCTGTGAATACAGATTAGTCAGGAGGCCTCACCAGTGAATACAGATGAGTCAGGAAGCATCACCTGTGAATACAGATGAGTCAGCATATTACCCTCACCTACCTTAACGCTGATTATATTTACCGCGAGCACTAAGTTCCCGCACTATAAAAGCTTTTAGTAAATTATTTTCCCTTATTGTAAGCCAATGCTCGATCACAATCCTACCTGTTGGTAATGTGGGCAAACCCAACTTTTTCTGCCACCAGAGTGACGCCTCTTTTGAATGAAGTGTAATATTTAACAAATTACGTAGGGGTAAGTTAATTTGTTAGGAATATGTAAAGGCTAATATTTCTTTCTATGCTATTGGTTATATTTAAATTTGTTTAGAAATGTATAAACCAAACTATGGATATTCCTAAAAGAGTAAAAGTTAAAAAAAGGGATAAACATTTGCAAAAAAATTTTAAAAAGCAAACCTCTAAGGTAGTGTTTTGTGTATTAATATAATACTTTAGAAAGTGGTTAATTCTCATTTAAAATTAACTTCCCTATTTAATGACATTATTTAACAAAAACCTCAGTCTCAACTTGCGATATTTGGTGACCGAAAAATGATTAACTCTTGTCTTGAAGCGCCAAGATCGTAGTCGGACGGAATTATAGACACCGGCAGTTTAATCCACTTCTAATCCACAGCGTTATTACCCCGGAACAGAATCAACGACTTCCAGCCTCCCGAACAAGCCAGTTTCCGAAAAGGCTTTAGTACCATGGACCACATACATACCCTTCGGCAAATTGTACAGAATTCCGAAGAGTACAATCTGCCACTTTGCCTGGCGTATGTGAACTATGAGAAAGCCTTTGATTCCGTCGAAATTTGGGCGGTGCTACAGTCTCTTCAGCGGTGTCAAGTTGACTGTCGGTATATCGAAGTGCTGAAGTGTTTATACAGTAGGGCTACGATAGCTATCCGAGTACACAACCAGAGCTCAAAACCTATCCAACTGCAGAAAGGTGTAAGACAGGGTGACGTTATTTCCCCGAAACTCTTCACCGCTGCATTGGAAGACGTTTTCAAGCTACTGGACCGGAAAGCATACGGTATTAACTTCATTGGCGAGTACATCATTCACCTTCGATTTGTCGACGATATAGTCCTTATGGCAGAATCGCTGGAGGACTTAAGCACTATACTCAATGACCACAATAGTGCCTCCCAACGGCTAGGTCTTAACATGAACATGGACAAAACAAAGATCATGTTTAATGTCCATGTCACACCTATGCCGGTAGTTGTTGGGAGCACTAAGCTCGAAGTTGTTAACGAGTACGTTTACCTGGGACATATAGTCCGACTAGGTAAGTCCAACTTCAACCGAGAGGTCAATCGACTGATTCAACTCGGCTGGGCAACGTTCGGGAAATTACGACCTCGTCAAGTATACCTCAAAAACAGAATACTAAGTTGTACAATCAGTGCGTGTTGCCAGTGATGACATATGGAACTCAGACGGGGTCCTTCACTGCTGGCCGTATGAGGACGCTCAAAGTCGCTCAGCGAGCTACGGAGAGGGCTATGCTCGGAGTTTCTCTGCGTGATAAACTTAGAAATGAAGATATGCGCAGTAGAACCAGAGTGACCGACATAGCCCAACGGATTAGTAAGCTGAAGTGGCAATGGGCCGGCCATATAGCTCGAAGAACCGACAACCGTTGGGGAAAAATGGTTCTCGAGTGGCAGCCTCGTATCGGTAGGCGAAGTGTAGGGCGTCCCCCCACTAGATGGAGTGACGACCTGGTAATACATGCAGGAAGTCGATGGATGCAGGTGGCTCAGGACCGTGCTTTGTGGCATACCTTGGGGGAGGCCTATGTTCAGCAGTGGACTTGTGTAGGGCTGTAATGATGATGATGATGATTACACCGGAAGACTAAGATGAAATTCTTCCCTACTTTATCCTCCTTCCTTAGTGCCTCTCTTATCCTTAAAACCAGAACACAACAAGGGGTCCACTACTGCTCGCCGGCAGAAATATGTACGAAGATGTACCTTTCCGGACCCCTAGACAGGAAAGCAGCGAACATACCTAATAAATACATCTGTAGCAATTTAAAGAAAAGCAAGATTAGCGCCGCGAAACTAATTTCTGCATTTAGCTCATACATGAAGCCTATATAGCCTTTTTTATAGAATCAGCGTGACAAACGAGCACACAGTCCACCTGATGGTAAGTAGATACTACGACCCGTAGACATCTACATTTATCCGCAATCACAATTTAAAATGGAGATGCGTTGTCACCCTTAAAGACTAATATGAAATTACTCGAAAAAGTCTCCAGTTCTTTACACTCACCATAAGAAACACAACAACATTAAACTGGAATTTTACGTTGATATTCTGTGAGAGCTTAGTCTTCTCCTTGGCCCACTGGAGCCGACTATAGTACAACCATATTACCTGCAGCGTGGCTCTACCACAAAAAAGAAACTAATAAGTCTAATCCATACATCATAAAAAGAAAAAAAAATTCAACCGTCTTTGACTCATGATAATCTGTATCACATGACGCTCGTCAACGTCAATTAACCGCAAGATAACTGCAAATGTATCCGCAACTCTGTTGCAATTTATATGGTGTGTGGTATTAATCATGCCCTGTACTGATCTATTATGTATTGCAATCAATAGACAAAAGTCTTACAGATCCAGTGCCCAAGCTTCAAATTTTATTTTAATATTTATACAACTCAAATTGTTTCTTTTTTAATTCTTAGACAAAGTTAAACTTTCATAGAATAAGGATAACACACGGTCCACCTTAGTGGATGCTGCAGAATACAAGAAAACGTATTGAAATTAATATATCTATGTACCACTGGTTCGAAAAAAACCGCTGTCCAGGGAAGAAAATAAACCCAGCGGGTTTATTTTGTTTAACAATAATTTACAATATAATATTATGTTGTTGTGTGGTCCATAGACATCTACATTTATCTTCAAATAAGAATCAAAACACAGACTGCGTTGCTCTTCCTGAGGACCAAAATGGAATGCCTCTAGTTTCGAAACGTGCATACGAAAATTATGAGTATTAAGCTGCTATTTTAAGCTGGTATTCTGTGAGAACGTGGTCCTTTCCTTGTCGAGGTCAATAAAAAAAGCCTGCAATGAGTTGGTTACGATTCTTGTACGGACAATGGATACTCGTACGAGGCATTCCATCTTAGTCTTCAGAGGTAACAACGCATCTACATTTTGCTAAAAGCCTCAGCGTTCATTTACTATCAAGTAGACTGTGTGCTCGTTTGTCACCCTATTTCCTTTTATAAAAACCTTAAGGTAAGATATCTAAACCATTAAGCTCTACGTTCTACGTATAGTGAAGCGTGGGTGTAGCCGGTGCTGCTATAAGGGTGTGCTCCTCAGCGGGTAAACACGGAGTTTTGCATACAAACCCGAGTGACCGGGACGAGTGAGGCCACGCTCAAGTGCAATAGACGCGATTGGTGATACTAATTTTGGATCGCGTGTTTAGATTCAATACAATCACTTTTGGCGAGTGCATGGCCTAACTGGCGGCTCCGTGACGCAGTGGCTTAGCAATATGTTGCACCGCTGATAGCCGCGGATTCGAATCCCGCAAGGAACAAGCATTAAACAGGTATTTCCCCACGATACACCGCTTTGTATACACGATCCCGCCACGATAACGATTTGAATAAAAACTACTAAGACACAGATTTGGAGTTTACATACCGGCCGAAGAAATAATTTGGTTATATAATAGTTTATAAAATTGTCCATCTGATAGAAAGTGGTTATTGTAGTGCTAGTTCACCAGCAGTCAACTTCAAACAAAAAAGGCTACGGACACTCTGAGGCCTAAGGTGGACTGCCTCACAGCCAGTATGATACTGGCCCTCTATAATCTTCACATCAGAACACAGCAGTGGCAGCACTGCTATTTGGTGGCAGACACAGGGTGGCTAACATAACCTAATCTAACGACGTAAAGATGTGTTGTATCTTTCGAACACTGTTGAGCCGAGTTGGATCCGTTGAATAAAGAAGTTGGACTTGCATAGTCGAACAGATTATCCGTTCTAGAAGTCTGCAGTTTGTGATCATATCCTAGGCGGCCGCAACCAGATAGACATACATCAGATTTGATAGACCACAAATCCTCTCAAAAGAAAATCGATTCCTACCAAGTATGATACGTGAGGCTATTTAAGTTAAAAACATCCTAATTTCAATAGAGAAGGAGGCTGGGACCCTGTAATTAATAAAATTAAAACTAAACCCAAGCATAGCATTGCAAGACTTCTAGACACAATAAGTTCATTCTGCGTAATTCAGACCATAAATAATAACTAAAAAACTGAAGGTACTGTGGGTTAACACTACCATTGGGACATCATTCACCTCAGTCCCCCGTGACCATGCGTGCTGTAAAGCACCCGAAACGTCAGGAATTAAAAATAAAATAAGCGAAAAAATCCGTAAAAGTAGTTTTAATCAAGATTGACCTAGTTAAACATATTCATCAACAATTTCGAGAAGTGTTCACAGCAACCAGCGACGTATGAAATGAACATTATACTCAGTTCTTGTGACCATACCAGGCCCTATAACAAATGCTTTTTATACAAATATCGATTCTGGCTGGGGTTTGAACCTAAGACCCGTGGCGTAGTATATGAATATATTCAACTAAATAATCTATTCTGTAATTCATATGGAATCTATTATGTGATAAACTGTTTGTGAATTTGTAATTGGTTCAATAAATGGCCACTGTCTCTCTTTAATTTGTGCTAGAGTGCCCTAGCTTAACTTGTCGTGGTCAACAATATCAAATACCCAATTGCAACGTAATATTTCGTAAGAAAGGTTAGCACTTTAGGTTAACACGACATATCTTTAAACAACCGTTACAAAAGTTATGAAAATATCAATTAATGAGATTGAATTACCGTGTGATGGCGATATGTATGAAATTTTTATTTATAGATATATACTGGTATTAATATTGTTATACTGCTATGAAATAGTGTTAACACTAGAAAAAACTACATATCACTAAAACTAAATATTACATAGTAATAATATATTAATATAATATCATTCAGAGGGCGCTAGTTGCCACGGTTAAGATCAGCTCCGTGTATTTCTGTTATTAAAATTATATTAACAGCTCGGATATACTAAAATATTAATTTAGTGCAAAGTAAAAACCTTATAAGTTGTGTACAAGTGTTATAAAGTCTTCTCATTCACGAAATGTGCAGGAAATAACGATATTAAATACAGTTTGTTGTCACTATAAATAATATTAATTGATGTGTTAATACAAGTTAATAAGTAAATAATAAAGTTCAGTGTTAATAACATTTGTTAGTAGTAACATATGTTAACGTAAACCTAAGTGCAATAATAAATTACTATATACATTAAGTGTATTTCGCAAAACTTTTTATCGTGTGAAATTTGACGGTTGTTGTAAAAACTTTTAGTTTCGATTTGAATCAATATCGTTGATCTAATCTACAAGATTATAAATAACGCCATCTATGTGTTTATGCTTATATTGATTACAAATTGGTGGTTCTCTAATATCGATATTAATAATTGCAATCCTTGATACATCGATCGAGTTTCCGTGCCACCAAAAGGTGGCGCTTTTGTGCTTGGAGTGTACAATAATAACATTACAAACTACAACTTCTTAAAAATGAATTGCGCTGGTTGTAATACAATCTGCAAGCCGGGGGCGCGGCTGCTGAATTGTCATGCCTGCGAAGGAATCTATCACATTGAATGCCTTAATATTAAGCAGCAACAATATTCTTCACTGTCAGAAGAATTTAAGGCAGCCTGGAAATGTCCCTCGTGCAATAATGTTACCCGTCGTGGACGATCCAACTTGCTTACGCCCGTGCGATCCACGCAAATACCTTTGGATGATAACATGAATATGTCATATGAAATCGAGGGCCATGCACCCATCTCATTGTACAATCCTTGTACTCCGACTACACCAGCTGCTTCAGTCCATGACTGTGTTGCCCTGGAGACGGGTGCTACTTTCCATACATTCACACAGGAACTACATAAGACCTTTGAGGAATGGCGAAGTGATATGAACAATACACTAACTGTATTCAAGGAAAATATCAAGAGCTCACTACATGACTGGCGAGATGAGATGGAGGCGAGTATAACTAAACTTAATGATGATTTAAAATTTGCTTTGAATGGATTCAGGGAGGAGATATGCACCCTTCGTGCTGAACATGAGCGTCTAAAGCATCAAACTGCTGATATATCCCGTGATGTCTCAGAATTAAAAGCATCCATGCAGTTTCTTTCCGGGGAACAAGACGATTTCAAAAAAAAAGTGGACGGCACAATACGTCAATCTACCGAACAATCCAGCCTAACCATTAGCAACTTGGAAACTAAAGTCGATTACCTAGAACAACAAGCCAGACAATGCAACATCGAAATCTGTAACATTCCTGAAACTCGCAGTGAAAACTTGTTAAACATAATGGGATCAATTAGTATGGCTATTAACTTTCCAATTTCTCAGAAAGATATCCTGTCAATCCATAGAGTTCCCCATGCTCACCGTCAAACAAATAAGCCCAAGAATGTTATTGTGAAACTTTCATCGCGCATCCTTCGTGACAACGTACTAGCGGCTTTTCGTAAGGTGAAAACTCTCAAGACCGACCAGCTAGGTCTCACCGGATCGACAATGACCGTATATATGAACGAGCATCTTACACTGAAGAAAAAACAATTATTTCGTAAAACCAGAGATCTCGCCGGTATGCACCAATACAAGTATGTCTGGGTTCGGAATGCCACTATTTTGGTGCGCGAGCAAGATGGTGATACTGCTTTTGCTATCCGCACAGATGATGATCTTCGTAAGATCAAAAGCCGTACTAAAGGTGGTAATAAAAGCCCTTGTGGTGGTTCTACTCAACATACTCAGTAATAACAATACTCTTCATTATTATCATTATTCTCCCCACCATATAGCTCGCTTAATTTCTTCATTAGGTGTCATTCTGCATTACAAGTTTTTATTAATGGTTTTTATCGTTCTCTCATCCAAAAATGCAAACAACAAGTCAAATTATATAATTAATACTTTTGAAATTAAATTTTCCTTACGCTATGTTACGTTAGTAGGGTTATATTGTACTATTGCATTATGTTACACTTTTTTGAAATATTTATATTTATTTTATGGAGGATATATTACTATAAATAGTGCTATAATGAAATTATTTGGCATGATAATGATAACTGTATATAAACTAAACTTTTTTAAACATAAAATAAGTGTGCCTTACGTCACAATAAAAAATAATGCTCAGTTTAATTATAAGTTTATAAACATACTTGTATTAATAAATTGTATGTTGATTATAGGTTTATTATTATGCAATCGTCTTGGCCTCTATTTTGCCATATGTTGTTACACTTTGATAAGTTACAAATTTTTCAATCCTTTTAATTACTACGATTATGTGTTACTTGTCTGTTGTAATATTATAATCTTTTTAAAAATTTATATTATAGCCCTTGAATATAACATGTGTAAGTATGGTTGTTTAGTTGTACATGTATCAACAAAATATTTTAACCAGTGGGCTGAAAAGGTGTGGAGTAATAATTATAAATTTTTATTGATTTTTTCATTTTGCGTGCATGTTATTGTAATTCTTATTATTTTTATGAAGATATATTTTGAACTGTTTCTTCGTGGGGAATTGGAGGTTTGTCTTTGCTGCGTGACTGGTATATTATATCATAATAGGGTAAAATATTCTTCTTATTGTTTTAAAGACTTGAATATCGTAAGAGAAAGTTTTAATATTACTGTTAATATGAACATGTTATTCTCAATTATTTGTAATTGGTAGCAAGCAATATTCCTTATACTATCAAAATTGCAGAGGTTTCCGAACAAAATTACACACACTATATATGAACATTCTAACTATGATATCATCGTACTCACCGAGACTTGGCTGATGTCGGAAATTAGCAACAATGAGTTTATCGATCAACGTTATATTGTGTACAGGTGCGACCGTAATCGTATCAGTACAAATAAACTAGATGGCGGTGGTGTTCTAATTGCGGTATTGCGTACACTCAGATCATCTGAGTTAAATCTGTCTTTGACTAGTGTAAATGTTTCATTGCATAACCTAATCGAACATGTCATCATCGACGTCCCTAGTAAGCAATCCTCAAAGCGCCATGTCTTCAGTGCTGCTTACATACCCCCCAAAACACCCTCTACCGTATACGAACTTCACTTTGAAACTTTACAAGAGGTACTGTGTGATCCTAATTTGGATGGTTTCTATATTTTGGGCGACTATAATCTCCCAGATGTAACTTGGACACGAGGAACCACAGACGCCTTACATGGCAGTGGAGTAGGCTCATCCGTTACCTTTAACTTATTATGTAATCTAATCTCATTTCTAGATGCCGCACAATACAACTACGTAGTGAATACCAAAAATAAAATACTTGATTTATGCATATCAAACCGCTCGTGTAAGATATCGGCCGCTTTAAGTCCCCTACTTCCTGTTGACGCATATCATCCACCCTTTGTTTGTGATATAGCTCTCAATGCTGATATTGTTCCGATGAAAAAGCGGAGGCTTCAAAGGTACAATTTTTATAAGTCCGACTACACGCACATCAACCGCAAAATAGAGTCCACTGACTGGGATGAAATACTTACTCCACTGGGATCTGAAGAAGCACTTAGCGCATTTTACGGAATCATTGACGAAATTATCAAACAACACACGCCATTTGTTGGCTCCAGAACCTCTGATTTTCCTGTCTGGTTTTCGAAATCTCTAATTAGCACATTTAGAAAAAAACGTAAAGCTTGGGTGAAATGGAAGAAATATAACAACATATCAGACTATGAGATATTTTCCCAGTATAGAAAGTTATTTAAGGATATGTGCAATAAATGTTTTTCTAAATATATTGGATCGGTCGAGGATAGCATACGCAAAAATATTAAGGATTTCTGGGTATACATCTCTAATCGTCGTGACAAACCTGGAATACCAGCTAAGGTTGAATATAATGATGATGTTTCAAGTGATCCACAAACAATATGCAACATGTTTTCTGAATTCTTCTCTTCCGTTTACGAACCGCCCTCACCTACACTATCGCAGTGGAGACCACCTGCCGATTCAGCATCCCATGACACTACTATTACTAACCTTCATTTTGAAGTAGAAAAGGTATTAAGAGAGCTGAAATCCTTGGATCCATCTAAGGGGCCAGGCCCTGATGGCTTATCTGCTTATTTTTTAAGAAACACTGCCACAGTTATAAGTAAACTCCTAACTATCATCTATAATAAATGCATTACTGAAGGTGTTATGCCCACAGTATGGAAACAGGCTAACATCACACCTGTGCACAAGAGCGGATCTAAACGTAGTGTAGATCAATATCGCCCGATATCAATTTTGTCCACCTTGTCGAAGCTTTTCGAGAGACTTGTGCATAACGAAATATATCCCATACTGCACAATATAATTATACAGCAACAACATGGTTTCGTTAAACGTCGATCAACAACCACCAATCTATTATTATTTTCCAGCTATTTATTTGAAAATGTTGATGATCGCGTACAGGTCGATTCAGTATATACAGACTTTCGAAAGGCCTTCGATAAGGTGGACCACGAAATGTTACTAAATCGAATAGCTTATAATGGCATTCGGGGTAATTTGTTACGATGGTTTGTTTCTTATATCACTAACCGTTGTCAAAGGGTTGTAATTAATGGATACCACTCTAACGTTACGATGGTTACCTCCGGTGTACCTCAGGGATCTATTCTCGGGCCTTTGTTATTTATAATGTTTATTAATGACATAAGTAACTGTTTTCTCAACTCAAAATTTTTATTATATGCAGATGATCTTAAAGTTTATAAATCTATCCATACTACACAAGACTGCATTCTTCTCCAAGAGGACCTAGATAGACTTACAGACTATTGTTACAAAAGTAAGCTTCAGTTAAGCATTCCGAAGTGTAAATATCTCCGTTTTACTAAAAACAAGAATATTATTACATTTTCGTACTCACTGTGTAACGTTCCTTTAGCTAAAGTGGATTCCATGCGAGATCTCGGTATACTGTTTGATTCAAAACTGTGCTTAGACTTACATATTGAACAAATTGTAAACAAAGCATACAAACTATATGGATTTATTATGAGATCAACTCGCGACTTCAAACGGACCTCTTCATATCTTTGTTTATATAAAACCCTAGTTCGCTCTCAACTTGAATATGCTGTGCCCATTTGGAATCCTTATTATAATAAATATATACACAAAATTGAAAATGTTCAACGCCGGTTTCTACGTGCAATGCATTATAGATGTCATAAATCTCATTTACCGTATGACCAGTTACTCAGTAGATACAAACTTCTAATCCTCCACTCTAGACGTAAGCAATTGGAGTCTATGACATTGTTTCATATAGTTAGATGCAAATTTGACTGTATTGAGTTAAACAATCTGTTATGTTATGCAGTTCCCAGAACTGTCCATAGACGACGGGTGCGTGCGGGTAAACTCTTTGCCGTAAGTACCTGTCGATCCAATACCGGTATTCGTTCACCAATTCGACGTATGGTTGCCACATATAATGAGACCTTCGAGCACATAGACATTTTTACATGCTCAAAGGAAAAGTTTCGTGGTCTTTTATACAAGACACTTTTCACATAATAATTTTGTTATCTTAGTCACATTATAATATCACTGTTGACCATACTTTGACATTTGTATAATACCTTCTATACAGCTGCAGGTCTCCTAGCGTCTTAATTATCTATCCCAAGAGGTAATCTGTGAACAGCACTGTGGACTGCATTATTGCGTATATTATGTTACTGTACTATCTATTTGTAATTATATATAATGTAGTTGTAAGCTGTTCCACTTTGAATAAAAAAAATAAAATAAAATAAAATTAAAGTTTTATTGTGTAATATATTTGTATGTATATGTTTATATTATGTTTATGACTACTTATGTAAAACTTTGATGATTTTTACAACTTGTCACCTAAGCATATTTCTGTAAGTAAATTTCATTTAATTTTATTACTTATACTAATATTAATATTCCGCTTAACGACGTCAAATAAAAGTAGAAAATGTTCGTATTAGGAATGGTGTATGACAATAGTCGTATTCGAGCACACAATTTAGGTACAAGCATTCAATTTCAGGGCTTTGCATTTTGCTTGCTGCCAGCATCGTAATCCTTGGTGTCGACATTTCGAGAGACATACAGTTCCGCAGTTACTTGAAAGGGAAGGAGAAAACAACCTTTGTGTGTTCAAAAGAACGAGGGGATATTTCATGCAGGCCCACTGCTTGCAGTTTTAAAAAGCGAAGCTGTTCTCATCTCTGAGTCGGGACACCCCAGTATCAGTTCATTACACTTGACTGTATTCAACGAAGAGCAGCCCGAATCATCGATTACCAAGATCTTTTTGATCGGTTTGATCAACTGGCCTTGCGAAGAGACGTTTCATCTCTGTGCATCTTCTACCGCATATATTACGGGAAGTGCTCAAAGGAATTGATCGAATTAACTGTAGCTACTGAATTGTACCATGGTACCACCATGGTACACTGCGATAGAATTCGAAATTCCATCCCCATCATCTCGACGGCTGGCGGTCCACTGCCGTACGTTTCTTCCTCGTACGACCAAACCGTGAAATTTACTGTCGATAATGTTTTTTCCGAACCAACCCGACTCAGGGACTTTCAAGAAAAAAGCCTACTCTTTTCTAAAAGACTGGCAACGCACCTGTAATTCCCTGGCTTTACGGCTGTTCATGGGCGAAGGTGATTACTTACCATCAGGTGTGCTGTATGCTCGTGTGCTTCCTCTTCCAAAAAAAACGACTTTCAAGACTTTTACAAACGTATGTTGATGTGCACCTCAGTCTCTGTCGAAGAAGTTCCATCCACAATAGCCCATATAAGTCCACCGCTGACCATAAGTTCCCCTATAGATTACCTCACGGATTTCGCCATAGTTGCCATGCTTGGCAGGCCGCTTGGCAACCGCAGTTTTTATCGTTTTGAGTTGTATCCAAGAAGATGCTGCCGCCTATCATCTGTTTCAATCTCCCTCTGTCAGCTACTGGTTGCAGCACGCATGGGTCAGCTCGACTGAGGAAGGACCGAGCTCTAGCAGAATACCAGCGTTAAATAGCAATGAAACAGGTGGGGCTGTTTCATACGGGTCGGTATGGAGAAGTGGATATTCTCACACCGCCACTACGAGGTAAATTTATAATTTATATTGAATAAAAGTTTATGTTTTTATTTTTAGTAACACTCCAATAGACACCGAACAACACAGTTACCGTACTAAATACACACACCATACACTCTACAGTGTAGAGTGTATGGTGTGTGTGTGTGTGTGTGTGTGTGTGTGTGTGTGTGTGTGTGTGTGTGTTTGTGTGTGTGTGTGTGGGTGTGTGTGTATTTAGTACGGTGTAGAGTCTACACATTCATTGTATGAGTTATTTAAATTAACATTTTAATTTTAATAAATTTGTATCAATAACAATTTCTTTTTTCTTCCTTTAAAAAAATCATAGTTCACATTCCAAGTGTGGTGATTACCACATTGATGATTAAAAACACTCTTTTATTCTATGCTATATTGCAGTTAGTGTGGATGTGGTGTTATAACATCTTCAGTTAGTGTGTTTTCAGCCTTATTTTTATTGCGTCCACTATGAACCAACGTAATTATATGAAAGGTCATTGATCCGAACAACAAGCGTATTTTCGTAATAATGGACAAATTCTTCGAATGTCAACAGTAGCCAACATTTGCAAATGTTTATCGGCACTCGGCGCATGTTATACATAAATTATACGTAGATAAGAAATAGAGAAAAAGATAAAGAGAAATACCTTTGCACTGCAGTGGGATACAAGAGAAAATAAGCTATGTATAAATACAATTAAAATGTCAATCTGTAATATTGAAATTACTGACTTCTATTAAGCTCAGAGGGTATATGTATGCTGGGATTAAGCGAAAATAAATTGCGCATTCTGGCACGAGCCCTAACTGAGCACGGTCGTCTTGTCCATCATAGGACTAAGCAACTCATAGACGTCGGTTCTGTTCCATAGCGGAAGAAACGCCTCTGCACATCCTAACTAATTACGACTCTTAATGCGCAAACGTAACACTCATTTGGGAAACTATGGAGGTACTCCGCCCAGAAGATGTGAAATAGCTACAGCTAAGCAACTCCCTCTATTCATTGAAGACATAGGACTTATCAGTGAGCCATAGCAGCGATCACAATAGACCTTTTGGGTCGCAGTGATACTGGTCTCTTTCCCTAAACCTGCATAGCTGCTCGCACATAATAAAAAAAATGTGTATGCTATTAAGATATAAATAACCGTTTATGAAACTTTCGTCTGTCTGCTCGAGCAAACTTTCAGTAGGGCTGAAAAAATTGTAACGACACTTTATGAACAGATAGAGATTTTGTCCGAAAAACTTAGTTGTTTTCTATAAAGTCAAAAAATTGATACCTTAAAGGGTCTTTGACCGTCTTAAATCTAACTACTAAAAATAAAGCTACATAATGCAACCTATCCAGGCGAGTTCGAGGCGACCGCAAGTAACAAAATGAAAAAGTTATTGCAATGTAACAGCATTTATACCACCCATAGTTGAGCACTTTTTTATTGTTTAAAACCTTTGGATAAAAATTACTGCAGGGTTTCTTTTTTTATAGAATAAGGAAGACAAACAAGCACACATCTATTCATAATTAAGAATCAAAACGCAGATGCGTTTTGATTCTTAATTGAAACCTTACTTCAAAAACACACCTTCTTATTTGAACACCTTTGAGGACTAAGATGGAATGGCCAGTTTCCAGTAAAAAGGTTCTCCGATTCTCTACACTCATCATACGAAACACAGCAGCATTGAGCTGCATCTTTAAGCTGGTATACTGTGAAGGCGTGGTGTTTTTCGGTCGAGCTGACCCATCTGAACCATGCATATATGCATATGATATCATAATTGATATATCAAAAAGCGGCCTAGATGCGACCCAAAAGGACATGACTAACTTTCCCACTTTCCAGTGAAAGGATAAAAAATATCATATGTTCTAATATTTTATACAATTTTTCATTTGGCACAAAAAAAGACTTGACCGATTTGCTGAAAATTGAATGAGGTCTAAGTTACGTAACTATGCGTTAAATGAAGCTGGTCCCATGTCAATATCACTCTTTGTTCTGGAGATACACGAGGCGAACATTGAATCCGAACATACATACATACGTACATGTGCTCTATAGACCTTGAAACGTGGAGATATGTTAAAATTTCCAATTTGCAAAATCGGACCCACTACAATAACTTCCCACTGGGAAATTAAAAATTAGTACCGCTCAAGTATTGGTATTAAATCCACAATGAAGTTATCCACAGTAGAGCTATAGTAATTGACATAGCTCAACTGATCAGTAAAAAGGGTCTCCAGTTTTCTACACTCACCACTTAAACACAGCAGCATTGAGCTGCTACTTTACATTGGTATTCTCTGAGAGCATAAAATAGCTGCAGCATAGCTCCGTCATGTAAAAATCACGCGAATAGGTACAGTTATAAAACTTGACAACTGATGGATCCGCCCGGAACTCGACTGTTTTGATAATTTATAGAAAAATTATGATATTGATAATGCGAACTTTGATACGTAATTTGTTCTAATATTCCAAACAAATGCGATATTGAGATATGTGTATTTAATTCCAAAATGTATCATTATAAAATATTAAAAAAAAAATTTAATTAAGTGAATATACAACTAACCCGTGGCGGGATCTAAATGAAGCGAATAAAATCGTCCGAAACAAGAGAAAGTCCATGAAGACTGTGGAAATACATATTACATATACGTGAGGTAAAATTGAATATATGAACGATAGACTTAATCGTAAAGTGATTAAACTTTATGAAAGCTTATTACTTTCCAAATTTACGTAAATTTGGAAAGTACATTAAATAAAACTATTTATACGCATTTTGATCGCGTTTAATTAAATTATTGATAACTTATTTTATAATTCCTGACGTTTCGGGTGCTTTACAACAATTTTAAGTGATTTTTGATGTTCCTATGTCACAACTAGCCCGGGTACCTTCATATTTTGACGAAATTGAACCTTAACGCCGGGAGTTAAAAAATAAGTTAAAAAAAATTTAATTGAACGCGATAAAATCCGTATAAATAGTTTTATTCAATTCATGAAAGCCCTTTAATGTTATCACTGATTCCATTCCAGAATTTTTGAAAGGCAATCTTATTAATTTATTTTAGAATCGTAAAACTTTTATCTTGTTTCTTGATTTTGGAATAATAAAATTTATCCAATATCTAGTTCCGTTTAAATTTACCATTACAGGCTCTTGTTAAGGTTGGTAAAATCGAAAGTAAAACAAACATGCCAAACACTCAGCTTCTCTTATTCTTGCTGATATCAGTATTTACACTTTAGCAATATTTCTGAGATTATGACAACTCCATTACATAAAGATTTTAGATTCAAAAAAGGCCGCCTAGAAAGGCACAGAATACGAATATCTCTATCTGAGAGAAAATAAGAAAGGTCTAAGGACTTTTGGTACAGAGTAATAGTGTTCTGTGGCCTATATCACCGCATATTGACAGCCATTATTTAATAACCAGAAATGTTAGAAACTAATTAATTCTAAAGTAATATGTATAAATTATTTGTAAAGTCTAACGCAACATTCAGTTAAATAGTTTAGTAAATAAGATAATGAGACGAGTGCGCAGCGCGTTTCTCAAGTGCAAAACAATTGTGTTGTCAAGTAAAAAGCGGCAAGATTAAGGAAAAACTATATTAAATATAGTTTTATAATCCTTAATCTTAACAAATTTTGTTTATACTACGTTAAGCAAAATACGGCTACGTTTAAAATAAACGTTATAATTACTATATATGTATATATATATATATATATATATATATATATATATATATATATATATAATGTATATATATGTATATATATATATATGTATGTATATATATATATATATATATATATATATATATATATATATATATATATATATATATATATATATATATCAACAAACCTATTTTAGATACTGGTTATCGAAAGAACTCCATTACATAAAGATTTTAGATTCAAAAAAGGCCGCCTAGAAAGGCACAGAATACGAATATCTCTATCTGAGAGAAAATAAGAAAGGTCTAAGGGCTTTTGGTACAGAGTAATAGTGTTCTGTGGCCTATATCACCGCATATTGATAGCCATTATTTAATAACCAAAAATGTTAGAAACTAATTAATTCTAAAGTAATATGTATAAATTATTTGTAAAGTCTAACGCAACATTCAGTTAAATAGTTTAGTAAATAAGATAATGAGACGAGTGCGCAGCGCGTTTCTCAAGTGCAAAACAATTGTGTTGTCAAGTAAAAAGCGGCAAGATTAAGGAAAAACTATATTAAATATAGTTTTTTAATCCTTAATCTTAACAAATTTTGTTTATACTACGTTAAGCAAAATACGGCTACGTTTAAAATAAACGTTATAATTACTATATATATATATATCAACAAACCTATTTTAGATACTGGTTATGTTAATAAAATGAACCTGAAATAGCAGCATACTTATTAATTAAGTGTTTCGTTTGGTGTTTTGAGTGGTTGTTGAACTATATAAGTTGAACTATACTTTACGAAGATTATATAACAATATACATAATATCCATAAATTATTGTGACCAGTAGTCATCGTTGTTCAATCATCTCTATCGTCCATTTTATTATTTAGTATTAATGCTACACGTTACATGGCATGGCCATGCTGCATTGTAATATGGCTGCTGTATAATTGGGTTGCCTGAACCGGGGAAGCACCACACGCACCACACACCATTCGTACCATTAAGAGTGACAAAATCCGAAGGCCCTTTTCGCTAAACGTAAAGAAGCATTCTACTTACTATTACTCCTCAGGCAAGGTAAAGCTTGAAAAAAAAAGATTTCCATGGGTTACACTATTCACCTACCCTCTGGTACTTGTTTACCTGATATTTCTCCGAATTAAAATTGAAGCGAACATCTTACTGAACATATTTTAAATATGTAGATTGTTTGTACAAGCAAGGCACATTACGCATTCTTGTGTTAACTTGAATAAATTATTACTAGTGCGATGTAATATTTACGTAGTAATCATTCTTTATTTCCCGTATAAGATATATTATACAAAAATCTTTCGTGATGCGAGTAAAAATTCGAATCACAGAAATAGACTGGAAATCAAAATATTCGGAGCACTAGCATAGTGCCAAATTTAAAAAGAAATGTTTACCTACTGTTTACGTAATTGCACGACGCAAGTTACCTCACTGTTTTAATTTAAAAGATGAATGGCTCGTAAGTAAACTTCACGAGTATTTAGTGGGTGTGGCTAGCCCAGCCTCGTTCTTCAATTTCAACCTGTATTTACGCATCAAACCGGCCCCTATCAGGCTCAAATACTCGGCTGCTACATCAGATAAAAATTATAAATTCACGAAATTTCGACAATGGCTCGTATCAAGCGTTAGCGTTTGCCAAAACAAATTAAGATAATGCGTAGTTATTAAGACTATTTTGTCATAAGTTGAAGAGTTCTTTTCACGTTTTGTTTATACAAAGCTTATAGGTAATAATGCTATCTTGATTATGTTTTTCAGTTCTTGTGGAACTTTACGAACGGGGTTCTACAGGGGTCAATCTTGGTACCTATATTATTTTAAGTAGATATTCGAAAAAGTGTCGCAATACTTAATCAAAGACTTATATACTATTTGCACATATATTTATTTAGTTCTATGTATTCGTATCAAAAGCTTTTTTTTACATACAAATATAAATTTATAAGCCTGATAACATTTTTTGGAGTTATGTGGACTCAAACATTAATTACTATCTAATTTGCTTTAAGCGCAATATTAATAACAAATGCAAATAAATATTATCTATAACAACCATTATGATTTTTTAATCTGAATTGTTTTCTCTTTAATTATGATGAGTAATTGCTGATTCTTTCGATTTAACAATCTGTAAGATCTCCTTTACATTATTAACATTCCATATTATTTTAATCCTTTAAATACTACTTTGACATTATTTTTTGAATTTCATTTTTGGAAATTCACTTCGTTTTTGTTTATATGCGGGTTTAGTAGTTTAATAGTTAGGGTAGTAGTTTAATAGTTTAGCAATACAAATATATACTTACACGTGGGTCCGGTTGCGTGTGGACGCAGAAACAGATCGAAATAGCGCCAAGGCCAATTTGATAAAAAATTATATGAAAACGATCGCAAACGTGTTGCGGAGGCGGTGGCTGCGCGTACACTGACGTGCGTGCGACGCAGTCAGCGCACGGGCTCGCACTGCATGTGATAGCCCTTGACATCCAACCTTCGTTCCAACATTAAACTAAATAATCTGGAAGACCGCTAATATCTTACCAATGCACTGAGGCGCAATACGATGATAAATAACACGGTTTATTAATACTTTGGGTCAAACATTGGAAAATCGCGGAGGCTGGGCGACACACCCGCTGCCAATGTCATTCAATGCCGATGCCAGTGTAATAGAATTTTAACACACAAAATAGCAGGATATATAAAATTAAATGTTTTCGATGTCTCAGTTTTATAAACGATTTTGATGCTAAGTAAAATGTCCGCTCTGTTAGGGAATCTGGAACCGAGACCTGTTTTTTTGAATTTCGAAACTAGTCTTCAACAGTATCAGGATTTTAAGTTTCTTTCGGTACTTTTCTTACTAGTTAGTTTTTGTTCAACGATGATACAAATAGTGACGTTGCAAACAATAGAAGAGAACATCATATATATATATATATATATATATATATATATATATATATATATATAATATATATGTATATATATTCGTTTGCTGTTAGTATAATGTTGTTTTCATTTTATTTACACATCTCTTTATTTAATACAATGCTTTTATTACAAGTTTCCAAAAGTACCGGTTATTAAAGATAAATGGATATATTTATTCTTAACGTATTATTATATCCCTTTTTTCTAATTTTTTATTTTAGTTATATTATTTCCTTATTTAACTTGGGTTGGTTGTGATCATTTGGCAATGCAACGTCGACATTTAACTGGAGAAGAAATGTTAAGAGCAGTGGAAATAGAGAAGGACGGTGCTTTTTAACATGACGTCACTGCGGCAATAGGCCCCTAGCAAAATGTGATTCAGAGGTTGTGGTGGGGAAGTAGCGCAGAGTTATCCAGACATGACCGTTTTTTTCCAGTTGCTGCGAGAAGACAACCAATTGTTACGGGGATGGTCCAAAGTCTTTGGTCTGAACACCAGGTGCTTGTGAGTGATCAAATTTTACTACAGACTCTCGTAGACCACTTCGGATTCTAGCTCTAAGAAGATTAAATCGTGGACAAAGACTGCAATGGGTTAAAAAATACATGAACTGGGAAACTCATCAATGGTCGTCGGTGCTTTTCTCTTTTCTTTGGTTCTCATCCTAATCCGAGGAGAGTACGTGTTAACGTACCCTCGTAACCGTCGTCGTATACGTCCCACTGCTGTGCCCAGCAGTGGGACGTATATAGGCTGTAACTTTACTTTTAACTTGTTTACGAGTTCCTAGTCGTACAAGGCAGCTTCAACACCCTCTAGAAGTTCATCCATACCAAGATGGTATAACTATGGTGTGGGACGGAGTTTGTTATGGTGTAAAAACGGATTTCGTTTGAATACAGGACACTATGATGGCTGAAAAATACCGTAAGGGGGTGCTAAAACCTAGTCTTACCACATCTAACACAAAGAGGTAAAAATTTCCTGCTTATGCACAACAATGCGCGTTCATATACGTTCAGGGTGGTCACAGCTTTGTTACACGAACATGACGTCACTAGCCTAGAATGGCCAGCGGAATCTCCAGATTTAAGAAAAATAACTTTTTGTGCATCTCAATAGGAGTTGGGACAATATTCCTCAACAGGATATTAACAACCTCAATCTGAGTATGCCCAACCGATTCAGATGCGTTATGAACTTATGAATGTCATGGGAGCTTTTACTAATAGTATAATGGGGAAGTTATTGTTTTCATTTCGGTTTTTGAAAATCGAGTTCTCATCAGTGCTTGACGTTTCGAGGTCCTAGGAAGCTAGGTGAGTGCGTGCGTGCGTGCGTGCGTGCGTGCGTGCATGCGTGCGTGCGTGCGTATATATATATATATGTATATATATTCGTTTGCTGTTTGTATAATGTTGTTTTCATTTTATTTACACATCTCTTTATTTAATACACTGCTTTTATTACAAGTTTCCAAAAGTACCAGTTATTAAAGATAAATGGATATATTTATTCTTAACGTATTATTATATCCCCTTTTTCTAATTTTTTATTTTAGTTATATTATTTCCTTATTTAACTTGGGTTGGTTGTGATCATTTGGCAATGCAACGTCGACATTTAACTGGAGAAGAGATGTTAAGAGCAGTGGAAATAGAGAAGGACGGTGCTTTTTAACATGACGTCACTGCGGCAATAGGCCCCTAGCAAAATGTGATTCAGAGGTTGTGGTGGGGAAGTAGCGGAGAGTTATCCAGACATGACCATTTTTTTCCAGTTGCTGCGAGAAGACAACCAATTGTTACGGGGATGGTCCAAAGTCTTTGGTCTGAACACCAGGTGCTTGTGAGTGATCAAATTTTACTACAGACTCTCGTAGACCACTTCGGATTCTAGCTCTAAGAAGATTAAATCGTGGACAAAGACTGCAATGGGTTAAAAAATACATGAACTGGGAAACTCATCAATGGTCGTTGGTGCTTTTCTCTTTTCTTTGGTTCTCATACTAATCCGAGGAGAGTACGTGTTAACGTACCCTCGTAACCGTCGTCGTATACGTCCCACTGCTGTGCCCAGCAGTGGGACGTATATAGGCTGTAACTTTACTTTTAACTTGTTTACGAGTTCCTAGTCGTACAAGGCAGTTTCAACACCCTCTAGAAGTTCATCCATACCAAGATGGTATAACTATGGTGTGGGACGGAGTTTGTTATGGTGGAAAAACGGATTTCGCTTGAATACAGGACACTCTCTCTCTCTAGTCGGTCCCTCATGACTGAGGATCGTGATCACCATCACGGAGAGTAAATTTATTGTTTATAATCTCTCTCCACCGGGTCCTATCGCTGGCCATACGGAGAGCGTCGTAGAAATTTCGCGCACCGACTTCTTTGACTTGGTCGGACCACCGGGTTGGAAATCTACCTCTGAGCCTTCTTCCCTCTACGTTTCCAACAACTATCAATTTTTCGATACTCTCGTCCCCGCGGCGAGAGATGTGCCCAAAATAGCTGAGGATGCGCTGAAGACATGTGGTGGAAAGACGCGTCTTGATCTTAAGTTGTGATAGGATTGACACGTTTGTGCGTTTCGCAGTCCACGGTATTCGCAGCATTCGCCGCCAGCACCACATTTCGAACGCATCAATTCTCTCCCTTTCTCTGACGCGTATAGTCCATGTTTCCACTCCATAGAGAAAA
This sequence comes from Parnassius smintheus behrii, assembly GCA_036936625.1. NCBI lineage: Eukaryota > Metazoa > Arthropoda > Insecta > Lepidoptera > Papilionidae > Parnassius > Parnassius smintheus. The sequence continues at coordinate 1,163,204 of JAUPFT010000030.1, forward strand.
ATTGGGAATATAAGAGTATATACTAGGCGTAATTTAGTATTATTTGTTATGCTTCTGTTTCTCCAGATGTTTGTCAGCCTGGTCATCGCATCCTTAGCTATTGCTATTCTACGTTTAATTTCGGGAACGCTAGTACCCTCATTTGAGATCAGAGATCCTAGGTATATATAACTCTCCACAACGTCGATCCCTTGAATGCTGCAAGTGTTGGAAAGTTTGCTAGCCCGGTCTATAACCATGAGTTTCGTTTTATTCCTGTTGATTGACAGACCTAGCTCTTCGCTTTCTAATTCTAGCTTATGCAGCAGCTCCTCCATGTCCTCATAAGATGTTGCAAAAAGCACAGTGTCGTCCGCATATCGCAAGTTAGCCACCCTTTTACCCCCAATATGAAACCCTTTATCCCAGCCTTCCATGGTTTTCCGCATGATGTACTCCCCATATATATTAAAGAGCAACGGAGACAGTATACAACCTTGTCTCACGCCTTTCGTAGTCATAAACTCTTTGGAAAGACTGCCATCGAGTCTCACATACGATCGGTTGTTATCATACAGGTTGGCAATTAGGCTGACTAGGTGTGTTGGTACTCCCATTTCGACCAATATTGACCATAGTTTATCCCAACGGACGCAGTCAAATGCCTTACTGTAATCGATGAAGCACAGTAACACTGGATTGGCAAACTCGCGACTCTTTTCAATAATCTGCCTGACATTTAGAATTTGTTCTCTTGTGCCCTTGCCCTTTACGAAGCCAGCTTGCTCGTCGGGAATCTGCCTGTTTAGGAAATTCTTAAGACGTTGATTTATTATATACAGCATGACTTTGCTGGCGTGCGAAATTAAGGAGATTGTCCTGTAGTTTGTACAATTACTTTTGGAACCTTTCTTATGCAAGGGCACAAAAACAGATTCAGTCCATTCTCTAGGCCATACGCCTGTAGTCCAAATCGAGTTGCAGATGTTTGCTATAATTTTCCGGCCTATTGGACCCATGGCTTTTAAAAGTTCTGCTGGAATGCTATCTTTACCAGGTGATTTGTTCGTTTTTAATGCCTTTATTGCTTGTTCTACTTCGGCGTCTAAAATACTAGGTTCTGGGTCATTCATAGTATTCCAATTATTGTCAACACGCGCAGGTGTGTCCTGTGTACAGTAAAGTTCGGCACAGTATTGTCTCCAGCGTTCCAACACTGTATCTAAGTCGCTAAGTAGGTTTCCGTTTTTGTCTTCTATGGCCCATGTTTGAACGATCTTGCTCTTGCTTAGTTCGCGCACCCTTTTAAAAAGTTCGTGGGTTTCCTTCTTTTCGGCGTGCCGTTCGAGTTCGCAGCAGATATTGTTGATGTAATCATTGGTGTCTTTTCGGCACCGCCTCTGTATCTCCTTACTCAATTCTGCGTAACGTTTATGATCTTCTTCTGAAACGAAACCCTTTGCCTTAAGCATGCGCCTTTCCAATATTATTTTAGATGTCTCCATCCTAAAATGACCTTTCATGGTTGCTGCTGCGTGAATTTTATTTTTATTCGCTTGCTCTATAATTGCATCTCTTAACTCTTCCCACGATACTTTGCAGTCGTCTTTGTTGGTACTCTGTGCTGTCATCGCCGTAAGTGAGTTCTCCAACCCAGATCTAAAGTCGCTAATGTGAACCGTTTTAAAATTCTGCATAGATTTCTGTTTGTTAAGTTTCTTTAGTCTAAGTTTAAATGTACACATGAGAAGCTGGTGGTCGCTTCCGCAGTCTGCTCCTGGGTAGGTCTTGGAGTTAAGTATAGAGGATCTCCATCGTGACTGAATCATAATGTAGTCTATCTGGTTTCGAAAACGATCGCCGGGAGATATCCAGGTGTATAGTCGTCTAATATGCTGGCGAAAGCAGGTGTTCATCAGAGTGAGGTTTTCTTCGCTACAGAATTGTAACAATCTATCCCCTCTTTCGTTACGTTCTCCTATTCCAAATAGACCAACGTGCCGCCTTAAATGGTTGTCATCTAATGTGACACCGACCTTTGTGTTGAGGTCACCCATAATCATAGTAATTTCTCGTTTTGGTATTGCTTTTATAGTTGCGGACAGATGACCATAGAAAGCCTCCATATCTTCTTCAGTACTTTGAGCTGTAGGGGCATAAACTTGGATGATGTTTAGTTTGCATGGTTTGGCGTTTAGCTTAAGAGTGAGTATTCTCTCGTTAATAGCTTTATATCCGAGAACGCATTTGTTAATTAGTGGTGGAACGATGAATGCGACTCCTCGGTTGCTTTCATTTTCAGGTCCAGAGAAGTATACTGTATTACCCAAGTCAGATGTAAAATAGCCAGAGCCTCTCCGGTGAGTTTCACTCAAACCAAGTATGTCAATTTTCTTTCTTTGCATTTCTGTTTCTATAATGCTTAGTTTCCCGTCTTGAATGAGGCCTCGAACGTTCCAAGTCCCGATGGAGTATATTTGCTTAGCTATGGGTGTTGAAGCTGTAGATGCACCAGAATAGTGAATTCCTTGCGGCGTCGCCTGGTGAGTCGCGATGGCAAGGCCGGTAGCACATTTCACACCACCTTGCCCGGAGAGGTGGCGCCGGGTGTTGGCCGGGTCGCATGACAAAACTTTACTCTTTTTCTGTGTGTCCATAGGTGATTTTCTTGGGAGATTAGTGCAGTGGTTTCCCATTGCCTTCTGCACCAGTCTTATAGGGGGTATTTGGTCCCCAAGGTCTCTGAAGCCTCTTCCAGTTAGTTGCCAAACTGGGCGTATGGATATCCCGCCATTGTTCGGTCGCCATAGCCTCGTCAGTTTTCTAGCAGGGGGCACCACGACGTTTGGTCGTCGTCAGCTATTCGTATGAATCACTGGCGCGTGCAGGTGAGGTTGGCATTTGGGTCGGTTAAGATGTTGAACACCGTTCTCCCCTTACCCCCCAGGACACTATGATGGCTGAAAAATACCGTAAGGTGGTGCTAAAACCTAGTCTTACCACATCTAACACAAAGAGGTAAAAATTTCCTGCTTATGCACAACAATGCGCGTTCATATACGTTCAGGGTGGTCACAGCTTTGTTACACGAACATGACGTCACTAGCCTAGAATGGCCAGCGGAATCTCCAGATTTAAGAAAAATAACTTTTTGTGCATCTCAATAGGAGTTGGAACAATATTCCTCAACAGGATATTAACAACCTCAATCTGAGTATGCCCAACCGATTCAGATGCGTTATGAACTTATGAATGTCATGGGAGCTTTTACTAATAGTATAATGGGGAAGTTATTGTTTTCATTTCGGTTTTTGAAAATCGAGTTCTCATCAGTGCTTGACGTTTCGAGGTCCTAGGAAGCTAGGTGAGTGCGTGCGTGCGTGTGTGCGTGCATGCGTGCGTGCGTGCGTGCGTGCGTGTGTGTGTGTGTGTGTGTGTGTGTGTGTTTGTGTGTGTGAGTGTGTGTGTGTGTGTGTGTGTGTGTGTGTGTGTGTCTGTGTGTGTAAATATATATCTCATAACTTTGTAACGCAGTGTCCGATCGAAAATCGGTTTTCGGCATCTGAAAGAGCCTTGTTAAACTTAGACCTTCGTGAATTTAGATTGAATCGTCACGTTGGATTCTGAAAAAACCTTAAAAATTCCAGAATTTTTATTTTCAAAAATTATTTTTCTTGTAATTACTTCAACGCCCTTGTTTTGATCAATCCTATAATCTAATCAAATCTTCTACTTAAAAAACGATGTCGATTGCCGGGAACCGCATTAGAATTGGTTTATTCGTTTGAGAGATATCGTTGACAAAAAAATCTCGAAAAAATGTTTTTTTTTCAAAATAATTTGAAAACTTTTCATGAAATAAATTTTTTTGTAACAGACTTTTTTGTTAAGCTGAAAAAATTGCATCCTTTGCCGTAAATCAAATTAAAATCGGATGATTGGTTCGTGAAATATTCAATTTTGAATTAAATAAAAAAACGTGGTTTTCCAAAAGAATAAGTGTAATTTGGAGGGCTTTGATATTGAAATTAACGGGAAGTTTCGGGGATGGCCTGCAGGGTCAAACAATTTTTTGTAATAATCTACGTTTGAGGTTAAACAAAGCTTTAATTTATCCTTGAAATTAAATAAAGCACAATATTTGTAAGTTCACATCATTCCCATATCTAATTTCTTTTACGTTATAGGAACATGTTGATTTTACCACGTTTTTATCAAATCACTTTCTTGTATGTCTGTCAAGTAGAATTTAGTAATTGATTTTAAACTCACAGAATACCAGGGTTAAATAATAGCTTAATGCTGCTGTGTTCCGTATGGTGATGTAGAGAACCAGAAACCCTTTTTACTGGAAACGAGGCATTCCATCTTAGTCTTAATGGGTGACAACACATCTACATTCTGATTCGTAATTGAGGATAGATGCGGATGTCTATGGACCACAGCAACCACTTACCATCAGGTGGACTGTGTGCTCGTTTGTAACCCTATCCTATAAAAAAAACTAAAATGAAAGTAAAGTTAAGTTAAAAAATATTTATTAGATAAAACGATTTCCAAATCAATTGAAATTGCCGTGATCCTCACACTAGACATGCCTGTATCGTGGGGTACCAATTCCCAGAATTATACATGTAAAGACCCCTCTTGCACTACACAATTATTTAACTAAGGCTAATTAAGTAATCTGGTAAGAAAACAAAACAAAATAATGTAATGGAGAAAGTTTGTAATCAATTATGTAAACAGAGTATATGTGTTATATGAGTTTATGAAGTCATTTGAGAGAGATAACTAACTTCCCAATGAGCTGGAAATTCAAATTCGGATGACAATGCAAGAATATGATAAGAAAACGTAATAAAGTTTAACACATTATTATTATTACATTGGGTATGTAATAATGAAAAATTGAAGGTTCTGGTAACCTAGGCTACATTGGTTTTAAATGAGACTTGACGTAAGATTCGACTTTTGTATAGAGATTCATATCTCTTTTATTTATTTATTATTTATTTATTTCTACCTCAGTATTTACAGGCATTCCTAATACGACAGTGTAGGCACATAAAACTATCTAATTTAATAAGTACAGAACATAACTTATCAACTATTATAACACAATAGATATAATGTCACTTTTGTGAATTCACCCAAGGAACGGCAGAATAAATCTATACCCTGAGTAGTTACGTTGTACCAGTTCTGGCTCACTGAGTCAGAAGTGGTACAAGTACGACGTTCGTCGACTCACGAACCTAAAAAAAATAAAAAAAAATTGGGCATGCTCTGATCACGAATCTGCGGTCCATTTTTGCGTAGGATGCACGGTTCCGGAGATGTGCAGATCAATTAACTCTTATATAATTGATATCCGGAGAAGGCCTCAACCGTCATTAGCGCTCCATTGTTCTTATCTACTTATCTATTGTTCATTGAATACCGTCATTATCTCTTCTTCCTCAGCGTGGTGCTATTGTATTATACTCCTTTGTTCCTATCTACACTAATCTGACTCATCAATAAAACACATTACCTAATTTTGTTAAAATTTTTATTTACAAAATACAAAATCTTATTACTTATTATCTATAAAATAGGAGCGAAACATCTCATCCAATAAAATATTGTTGTACAATGTGTTTTCTGTAAATATACTCGTAAAACAATGCATCCCTGAAACTTATATAGCAAATACATTAAGCAATATTCGCCACAAACTGAAGTCCACTCATTCTGAATCCTATCAACATTCCAGTTCCATCTTTTACAATTTCTTTTAAAAAACTCTAGATGATATCGTAGAGGTGCCCGTCCGAATGAATCAAAATATTGACCGACGTCATTCGTATCGATATATAAAGCTACCCAATGTGACCCTGGTTTATCATCTGTATCCAAATTGCATATTATATACGTTTGTACGTGGGTGTACATGGGTAGTTTATTGGCAGCATAAACATTATTTTCTAGAGTGGGGTGAATCTTTTTCAAATGTTGTTGTAAATCTAGTGTATCCATGATATTACTGCTATTAGTAGATTATTATAGTACCAATCTACTCAATGACTAATATAGGAATGATCAATTATAGTGATTTCTAAATATTAAATTACATTCTTTGCGTTATACAAAACGTATTTGAGTCATCAATACACTGAACAAGACACGACAGGAAGGACGAAGGAATGTTGAAATAAGCAACAGAATGTAAGATAAGCTTGTTGACGCATAAAGTTACTATCAATTCTACTGCAGAAATTCTTTAGATTAGAATTATTACTCACTGGTACTATATAAGACCAAGCAACTGCAGTCATGGAGTTAGTGTATGGTCGTTTGACCGCAGTGGATCTATCAATACTACATTTGTGTTACTTCAACGCGTCAAAGGCCATGGATGTAAGTGTTTATTCTATTGACAAACTTACTTTTCTTTCTGTTATTTTCTTACGTGTGTATGATTTAGTGTTAACAAATTATATTTAAATATTATGTGTGTGTGTATATGATTAAGCCGTAGTAGCTCAGATGGTTAGCGCAAAATGTAAATTTCACAGTACGCGACCCGGGTTCGATCCCCGCCGGCACCAATTAAATTGTTAATTGCAATTTTAAGTGCTGATTTATTACGTGCTCAGCGGTGAAGGAAAACATCGTGAGGAAACCTGCATGTCTGAGAAAATTTCGAAGGCATGTGAAGTTTGCCAACACGCATTGAGGCAGCGCAGCGAATATTTTCTAGCCCTAAAACCCTCTCAGAAATGAGAGGAGGTCTATGTTCAGCACTGGAATTTAATAGGCTGTAACTTTAACTTTTTTAACTTTTATGATTAAGTGTTAACAAATTGATATTAACATGGTAACTGTGTTGTTGCAGAAATCATTCAGCTTCGATGAAAATACCTATAAACAGTATTACTACTCGCCACTCTCCCCTCAAGAAGAGAGTGATGACATCGTCATTAATAATAACACATGCGATGGTGGAAAAAGAAAATCGAAATCGACTGATCATTTTTTGAAGCTGAATCAAAAATAAAAAAGAGGAAGCTGTTATCATCAACCGTAGCACGAGCCGCTAGAGACGGTGTATCATACATTTCTACTAATTCTGACGACGGAGACCAAGCGACGCATCTCATCAAAATTGAAATGTACGATATGAAGAAGCTATCCAAGATTCCAACTACTGATCATTGGAAACATGCTTCCACGAGGATTAAATATTACGTAAAGACTAATAAGGATAGCATCTACGACAACACAAACGCCCTCGTATACAATATTACAAAGACAATAGCAGAAAGTGAAAAAGTTAAAAAATACTTTTTTTAACAATGACAGTCATTAGCTGATCATTAATGAATGTGATTCTGTTTACTTAAATTACTTCTGTGTACTCATTATATTTTATTTCTAATCCTTTGTTAGACTTAAATATCGGACATTATTTGAAATTTGGGTATCAGTTGGTCTACCAACACTGAACTGTTCCTTACTCTGCTACCTATTTTCTTCTTTACTATAAGGATGGCAAACTTCAGTGAAGTGTGCACCAGTGCTTTCTTCTCCACAACCATGGAAGAGAATACGGAACTATTCAACAGCGAATTTAATCTGGAGTTGTCCAAAGTTTGTGATGAAATGGAGAAGGATCAACTGTTCGATTCATCGTATGATGATGAGTTGTATAATCACTGTGCGATGGTTGAAACACACAGTTTAAGTAAGTAAAATAAACATTCATTTCGATCATAATTTACACAATGTCTTGTTACAGTTTTTAATAAATTTAAACATTTTAGTAGTCAACCACTACAACTTGGAAGAGGAACGAAGCGAACGAGCAGCAAAGAACCCAAGATCATCAAAAAACCAACAACGTAAGCAGAAGCGCCTACCTCTGCAGGGAACAGTATCAGTAACGATGATCAAGTGGAATGTCTAACGTGTCATATATTTATCAAGAAACGGTATTTAGCTAATCATTTTAAAAGTAACGTTCACAAAAATAATCTTTTAAATTCACATAATTCTTTATCAAACGTTAGTGTTATTGAATCTGCTTTTGGAAATAGGATTTTAACTTATAAAATCAAGAGTAGAGTAGATAGTTCGACATTGGTAAATTTTGAAACTCCTGAACTATTTTTAAATTCTATTAAAGATGATATTTTATTTTTAATACAAGAGTGTATTCATCAACACATAATTTTTAAAGTAAACTTCATATTGCATGCTGATTTTGTTCAACAAACTAAAGATATTCATGATACGTTCGATTTTCAAACCCCTAACTATATTATTTGTCAGGGAGATGACTTAAATATTTTTTTTCATCTTTAAATGATACAATTACTACTAAAATTAGTGCACTTGAAAAAAAAGATAATGGATGGAGTCTAACAAACATAAAATCTATAGACATGAATGTTAATAAATTTAACCTGGTTTAGCTGGTTTTTATGCAATTATAAATAACTGCATAGAAACATATGTTCCTCGTGTTTACCACTCTGGTGTGCACACTTATCCCATCTGGTATAGCAGGCCGTTAATAAATTTAATTAAAGAAAAGTTTAAAGTTCACAAACACTGGAAAAAATACAAAAACCCAAACGACTATGCTCAATTTTCAGACTTAAGAAGTAGACAAAAAGAAAGGCAGTCAGACTGTTATAATTCCTATATAAAATCTTCACAACAAAAAATTAAAAATAACCCCAAATACTTCTGGTCCTATGTAAAATCAAAGAGAACGAATATTTGTAATTATCCTCAACAGATGACGTACAATAATTTAGTTATCAGTAACAGTTTTGACATTTGTTTCGCTTTTAATAAGTTTTTTGAGAGAAATTTTAATAAACCGTCTGATCTATATTTACAAGATACGCATAATATTCCATTGCAAATTGCTAATATACATGACATTAAAATTAATAAAGAGTATATTTTAAAGCTAATTAAAAATCTCGACATATCGAAAGGTGCGGGTAGCGACAATATTCCAACAATATTCTTCACCAAGTGTGCAGGTGCTCTATCTCTTCCTATCTCACATATTTTTAATCGATGTTTTCGCGAAGGCTACTTTCCTCGCATTTGGAAAACAGCCCATATTGTACCAATTCATAAAAAGGTCTTAAATCAACAATTGAGACCTACCGTCCTATTTCGATCCTGAACGTACTCAGTAAACTTTGTGAAAGAGTAGTCCATGCTCATATATATCCAATAATTGCCACTTCGATTCCCTCTGAACAACATGGATTTATAAAAGGCCGGTCAACTACTACAAACCTTGGAGTTTTTGTAGACTATGTATCGAATAGCATGGATGGTGGGTCACAAGTAGATGTAATATATACGGATTTCAGGAAGGCATTTGACCGTGTTGACCACAGTATCCTTCTGCGTAAACTATCTGAACTGGGTATCCACGGTAATTTGTTGAGATGGTTCGAGTCATATCTGCGCAATCGTTCTCAAGCTGTAGTGGTAGGTAGTTCACGCTCCGACTTTTTGGAGGTACCATCTGGCGTACCGCAGGGTTCCATCCTGGGATCTTTGTTATATGCCACGTACTTATATGATGTTCGTAGATGCTTTAAGCATGCAAAATTTTTAATGTATGCTGATGATACAAAAATCTTTATGAAAATTAATGGTATTACTGATTGCAGTAACCTTCAAGCCGATCTAGATAGATTAAACTCTTATTATATTGAAAATCGTATTGGTATTAATTTAAAGAAATGTTGTTTTGTATCATTCACTAGAAAAATTAATCCAATTAAATACAATTATAAAATAAATAATTTTACTTTATCGGAGCATACAAAAATTTAGGTTTTGTTTTACGAGTCAGTAAGCCTTTTTCAGACATTGGATGCTTACGAGTACTATACTTTGCATATGTCAGAAGTATTCCCGAGTATAATAGTATAATATGGAATCCTCAATATGTGACGTATATTCAAAAGCTAGAGAATATTCAGTTAAAATTTTTAAAGCACCTACATTTCCGTTTTTCTTGTCACTTTTCAGATGATAGCGAATCTAGTCTCCGCTATAATTTCATGCCTCTCAAAGTAGACGAACTTTAATGGATATGTCCTTCCTACACGGCATATGTAATAACTACATAGACTGTTGTGAATTAGCGTTACAAATTTTAAGTTTTTGTGTTCCAAATAAACAAACTAGACAGACGACACTTTTTGCTACTGCCCTTAAAAGAACTAACTATGCTCAAAATTTGATTGTCAATAGGCTTCACAGAATTTATAATACAACATTTAATACAATTGATATCTTTCACTCTAGTAAACCTTCATTCAAACGTGAAGTTGCCAAGGTAATTTGCAAAAATATGTCAAATTATAAACTATTCTATAAATTTAAATAGCAAATAGCAATAACAATATAAATACAAGAAAGTTTTTGTAGCAGGTATTAATAGGACACATAAATATACGCTATAATTTACATACATCATGTCTATATTTATAACGTATATTTATTTATGTTAAAATATCGTTTTTACATTAAAATTTGTATGGATCACACACACACGCATACACACAGACACACGCACACACACACACACACACACACACACACACACACACACACTTTTGACTCACTTTCACATACGTGTGCAAACATACACAGTATTCTGCACTTAAACAAATTTCGTGCGCTTTGTTTACCTTTAAATATGTTTATTTTTCATACATCTATTTTTAAGTAAGGTGGTGAATACTCTGTGACGTTCTTTTAAGCTAAATAAGTATATTGTAAATCCGTAATTGGCTTCAAGACCTATTTTATAAGATTTGTGTGTAAATAGATTGTTACAAGCTGTGGATTTTGTGAATAATAAAAATAATAATAAAAATAAAATAAATAAACCCCCTACGCGGTACTTCATACATAGATCTTCCTCGTGACATAAAATTAAAAAAGGCTGTTATAAATGTAAAAAGCAAGAATTATTTTTGTTTTAAATGGGCGTTACTCTCGGCGTTATATCCCGTAAACAAAAACGCGGATCGTGTATCATCGTATGTTAAACATGCAGATAAACTTAAATTTGATGGTGTTTCCTTTCCAGTTAAAATTTCTGACATAGCAAAAGTAGAGAAATTAAATGATATTAGTATTAATGTTTTTGGGTTAGAATATAATAAAGAAAAACGATGTAACTCTATAGTAGGTCCATTATTTTTAACAAAGTGTCGTAAAGATAGACATATCAATTTATTGTTTTTTTCCAAGGATACAAAAAATCATTATTGTTACATAAAAAATTTATCGCGGTTAGTTAGTAAACAAATTTCAAAAGACGGTCACATCATGTACATTTGCGAAGCATGTCTAATTCACTTTCGATCTGAGGAAAGTTTAAATAACCATGAACGATACGATTGTGCCCACATTTGTATTACCAAACAGTGAAACTTTAAAAAAAAAGAATTGGTTTGGTCAACCTATTTCAAATGATAAAATTAAATTTGATAGTTATGAAAAAAAGTTAAAGATACCATTCGTAGTTTATGCTGATTTTGAAGCATTTTTAAAACCAATAGAATCATGTTCTAACGATCCTTCCAAACCTTTCACACACAATATTCAGAAACATGAAGTACATAGTTTTGGTTATTATATAAAATGTTCATATGATGATAAATTATCAGAATATGTAACATATTGCGGACTCAACTGTGCACAAGTGTTTATGGAAAGTTTATCTAACAATCTCAAAGAAATAAAAAGACTTCAAAAATATCCTCCACTTCCGCTAACAAATGAAGACAAAAATCAAATTTCAAATGCAACCATTTGTCATATTTGTGAAACAGAGTTAGCAGAACATTTTTATGATTTTAATTGGTACACCGGTAGTTTTATAGGTGTTGCTCACGAATCATGTAGCTCGAAGTTCAGAAAACCTCGTTATATACCAATATTTTTACACAACATTAGTCACTATGATGCTCATTTTATTGTTCACGCGTCAAACTTTTGTGATGGTGAAGTCGAAGTTATCCCTGAAAATAAAGAAAAATATATATACTTTTCCAAAAAATTAAAAATGAATAACCACGAAATTATATTTAGATTCATAGATTCATTTAAGTTTTTATCATGTAAATTAGATGAATTGGCTAAAAATCTCAGTAATGATCAATTTCAAGAATTACGTAGAAATTATCCTATTGATGAAGATTTCTTTCGTTTAAAACGGAAAGGCGTTTATCTATATGAACTTATGACTAATTACGATAGATGATTAAAACTACTTTTACGGATTTTATTGCGTTTATTTTTATTTTTTATTTTTAATTCCCGACGTTTCGGGCGCTTTCCAGCACCCATGGTCACGGGGGACTGAGATGACTGACGTCCCGATATCATTGTTAAACCCGGAGTACCTTCAGCTTTTTTAATTATTGTTTATGGTCCGATCTACGCAAAATGAACTGACTATGTCCTGAGGTCTTGCAGTGGTATGCTTGGGTTTAGTTTTAATTTTATTGATTATAGGATCCCAAGCAGGTGGTAGTACCCAGCCTCCTTCTCTATTGAAATTAGGATGTTTTTTAATTTCAATAGCCTCACGTATCATCCTTGGTAGGAATCGGTGTTCTTTCGCGAGGATTTGTGGTCTATCAAATCTGATGTAATGGTTGGGGCCGTCTAGGATATGATCACAAACTGCAGACTTCCCGGAACGTTGATGCTTCACATCAGCTATATGTTCTTTTACGCGGGTCCTAATTGATCTTTTGGTTTGTCCTATATAAGAGAGACCACATTCACAATCAAGCTTGTACACTCCTGCATCTTGTAGAGGAATATGACACTTGACGGATGGTAGGAACTGACTATTCTTCTTCGGCGGCTTGTAGAATGTTCTAATAGAAGCTCGCTTCAAGATATAGCCAATCTTGTCTGTGACACCTCTGACATATGGTAGTACAGCAGGCACACGCTCGACTGTGGCCGGCTTCACTCGGTCACTGTGACGTAGGCGCGGGACCCGAAGCTTGTTGTCGTGCAGAACTTGCTTGACGTGCTGAAGCTCGGCGGCCAGGTGTTTGCTGTCACAGATCCCTCGTGCTCTCTGTAACAAAGATTTGCCCACGGTAGCTAACTGTGAAGGAAGGTGGTGAGATTCACCGTTTAAATATCGGTTTGTATGGGTCTTTTTCCTATACACAGTGTGACCAATGGTGTTATTAGGATTTCGGATGACTAACACATCTAGGAAAGGTAAGGAATTATTTGCCTCGAACTCTAGTAAAAGTAAAAGTAGTTTTAATCATGTGTAGTGTTCGCGTAAATATAAGAAATCATTATAATTATGATAGTTTAAGCCTAACATCGCTCCCCGAACAAAAATTTTTTTTATAGCTCGCTCACAGATTCCCATATTTCAAATGATGATTACAATCATGCTAAAGATATTTGGGAACACTTTGGGTGTTGTAATATGCTAGATTATTCAAACCTGTATTTAAAAACAGACGTTTTACTTTTAACCAATGTATTTGAAAACTTTAGAAAGTTATGTATTAATACTTATAATTTAGACCCTGCCCATTATTACACAGCACCCGGTTTAAGTTGGGATGCAATGTTAAAATATACAAAAATATAATTAGAACTTTTAACAGATTATGAGAAAATTGCATTTATTAGATCAGGTACCAGGGGTGGTGTATCTCAATGTAGTAATCGTTATGCTAGAGCTAATAACAAATATATGGGGGATTATGTGCAGGGAAACCAAATTCATATATCACATATTTTGATGCCAACAATTTATATGGTTGGGCTATGTCTCAATGTCTTCCTATTGGTGGGTTCGAATGGGTAAATTCGAATACAGAATTTAATGTGTCTGAGACATCGAACTTCGGTTTTATTTTAGAAGTTGATTTGGAATATCCAGATGAACTTCATGATTTACATTCGGACTTTCCTTTATGCCCTGAAAACATTTGTGCAGGCAATATTAATGAAAATAAACTAGTCTCAAATTTAAATAATAAAGATAAATATGTAATTCATTACAGAAATTTAAAGCAGTGTATAGAAATGGGGGTTAAATTAACTAAAATTCATAGAGTTTTAAAATTTAAACAGTCTCGCTGGTTGAAGATGTACATAGATCTAAACACAAAATTAAGAACGTTAGCAAAATCAGATTTCGAAAAAGTTTTTATAAATTAATGAAAAATTCAGTCTTCGGTAAGACTATGGAGAATATTGAAAATAGGGTTAACATAAAATTAGTTACACACTGGGAGAACCAGGGCAAAGCTTTAGGTGCTCAAGATCTAATCGCTAAACCACAATTTCATAGTCTTTCAGTATTTTCGGAAAACCTAGTTGCGGTTCAGTTGCGAAAAACAAATTAAATAACAAAAATAATATAAAAACCAATTTATTTAGGGTTTTGCATTTTAGATATTTCAAAAACATTAATGTATGATTTTCATTATAACTATATGGTTAAAAAGTTTAGTAAAATCAAATTCATCAAATTCAAATTATTGTATACAGATACGGATAGTTTATCATATATTCATAGTTTTCATTCATATATTCATTCATTTCATTCATATATCATATCATCATATATCATATATTTACAGATGATTTTTACTCTGATATAAAACCTGACCTTTCATCATACTTTGATACCTCAGCTTATGATACAAATAATACTTTTGAATATCCAAAATTAAATAAAAAGAAATTAGGTTTTTTTAAAGATGAAAATAATGGTAAAATCATGAAAGAATTTGCGGGTTTACGATCCAAAATGTACGCTTTTAACTTACAGAATAAGACTATAGCCAAGGCATAAGGGATAAATAAATGTTTCACTAAAAGGATGACCATGGATAGTTATAAGTCTTCTCTATTTAATAAAAAAGTGCAATATTATAGTATGCTTAGATATAAATCAATTAAACACACAATTTTTACACAAAAATTGAATAAGATTGGTTTATCATATAATGACACAAAGAGGCATATTTTAGATAATAATATTGAAACATTAGCTTGGGGTCATTATAAACTGCGTTAAGTGTTGATAGTTTTTAATTTTATGTCTGCATGTAAATAAAATTTGTATTGATTGTAAAATAATGATAATAGTATAATATGACGTAGAGTTTATTACATATTTAATCGTTGTTTTATTGTAAATAATTTAAGTTAATTGTTGTTTATATTTGCGTGTGTGTATTTATTTGAGGTTGAGTTGATTGTTGAATTAGCGTTACAAATTTTAAGTTTTTGTGTTCCAAATAAACAAACTAGACAGACGACACTTTTTGCTACTGCCCTTAAAAGAACTAACTATGCTCAAAATTTGATTGTCAATAGGCTTCACAGAATTTATAATACAACATTTAATACAATTGATATCTTTCACTCTAGTAAACCTTCATTCAAACGTGAAGTTGCCAAGGTAATTTGCAAAAATATGTCAAATTATAAACTATTCTATAAATTTAAATAGCAAATAGCAATAACAATATAAATACAAGAAAGTTTTTGTAGCAGGTATTAATAGGACACATAAATATACGCTATAATTTACATACATCATGTCTATATTTATAACGTATATTTATTTATGTTAAAATATCGTTTTTACATTAAAATTTGTATGGATCACACACACACGCATACACACAGACACACGCACACACACACACACACACACACACACACACACACACACACACACACACACACACACACACACACACACACACACTTTTGACTCACTTTCACATACGTGTGCAAACATACACAGTATTCTGCACTTAAACAAATTTCGTGCGCTTTGTTTACCTTTAAATATGTTTATTTTTCATACATCTATTTTTAAGTAAGGTGGTGAATACTCTGTGACGTTCTTTTAAGCTAAATAAGTATATTGTAAATCCGTAATTGGCTTCAAGACCTATTTTATAAGATTTGTGTGTAAATAGATTGTTACAAGCTGTGGATTTTGTGAATAATAAAAATAATAATAAAAATAAAATAAATAAACCCCCTACGCGGTACTTCATACATAGATCTTCCTCGTGACATAAAATTAAAAAAGGCTGTTATAAATGTAAAAAGCAAGAATTATTTTTGTTTTAAATGGGCGTTACTCTCGGCGTTATATCCCGTAAACAAAAACGCGGATCGTGTATCATCGTACGTTAAACATGCAGATAAACTTAAATTTGATGGTGTTTCCTTTCCAGTTAAAATTTCTGACATAGCAAAAGTAGAGAAATTAAATGATATTAGTATTAATGTTTTTGGGTTAGAATATAATAAAGAAAAACGATGTAACTCTATAGTAGGTCCATTATTTTTAACAAAGTGTCGTAAAGATAGACATATCAATTTATTGTTTTTTTCCAAGGATACAAAAAATCATTATTGTTACATAAAAAATTTATCGCGGTTAGTTAGTAAACAAATTTCAAAAGACGGTCACATCATGTACATTTGCGAAGCATGTCTAATTCACTTTCGATCTGAGGAAAGTTTAAATAACCATGAACGATACGATTGTGCCCACATTTGTATTACCAAACAGTGAAACTTTAAAAAAAAAGAATTGGTTTGGTCAACCTATTTCAAATGATAAAATTAAATTTGATAGTTATGAAAAAAAGTTAAAGATACCATTCGTAGTTTATGCTGATTTTGAAGCATTTTTAAAACCAATAGAATCATGTTCTAACGATCCTTCCAAACCTTTCACACACAATATTCAGAAACATGAAGTACATAGTTTTGGTTATTATATAAAATGTTCATATGATGATAAATTATCAGAATATGTAACATATTGCGGACTCAACTGTGCACAAGTGTTTATGGAAAGTTTATCTAACAATCTCAAAGAAATAAAAAGACTTCAAAAATATCCTCCACTTCCGCTAACAAATGAAGACAAAAATCAAATTTCAAATGCAACCATTTGTCATATTTGTGAAACAGAGTTAGCAGAACATTTTTATGATTTTAATTGGTACACCGGTAGTTTTATAGGTGTTGCTCACGAATCATGTAGCTCGAAGTTCAGAAAACCTCGTTATATACCAATATTTTTACACAACATTAGTCACTATGATGCTCATTTTATTGTTCACGCGTCAAACTTTTGTGATGGTGAAGTCGAAGTTATCCCTGAAAATAAAGAAAAATATATATACTTTTCCAAAAAATTAAAAATGAATAACCACGAAATTATATTTAGATTCATAGATTCATTTAAGTTTTTATCATGTAAATTAGATGAATTGGCTAAAAATCTCAGTAATGATCAATTTCAAGAATTACGTAGAAATTATCCTATTGATGAAGATTTCTTTCGTTTAAAACGGAAAGGCGTTTATCTATATGAACTTATGACTAATTACGATAGATGATTAAAACTACTTTTACGGATTTTATTGCGTTTATTTTTATTTTTTATTTTTAATTCCCGACGTTTCGGGCGCTTTCCAGCACCCATGGTCACGGGGGACTGAGATGACTGACGTCCCGATATCATTGTTAAACCCGGAGTACCTTCAGCTTTTTTAATTATTGTTTATGGTCCGATCTACGCAAAATGAACTGACTATGTCCTGAGGTCTTGCAGTGGTATGCTTGGGTTTAGTTTTAATTTTATTGATTATAGGATCCCAAGCAGGTGGTAGTACCCAGCCTCCTTCTCTATTGAAATTAGGATGTTTTTTAATTTCAATAGCCTCACGTATCATCCTTGGTAGGAATCGGTGTTCTTTCGCGAGGATTTGTGGTCTATCAAATCTGATGTAATGGTTGGGGCCGTCTAGGATATGATCACAAACTGCAGACTTCCCGGAACGTTGATGCTTCACATCAGCTATATGTTCTTTTACGCGGGTCCTAATTGATCTTTTGGTTTGTCCTATATAAGAGAGACCACATTCACAATCAAGCTTGTACACTCCTGCATCTTGTAGAGGAATATGACACTTGACGGATGGTAGGAACTGACTATTCTTCTTCGGCGGCTTGTAGAATGTTCTAATAGAAGCTCGCTTCAAGATATAGCCAATCTTGTCTGTGACACCTCTGACATATGGTAGTACAGCAGGCACACGCTCGACTGTGGCCGGCTTCACTCGGTCACTGTGACGTAGGCGCGGGACCCGAAGCTTGTTGTCGTGCAGAACTTGCTTGACGTGCTGAAGCTCGGCGGCCAGGTGTTTGCTGTCACAGATCCCTCGTGCTCTCTGTAACAAAGATTTGCCCACGGTAGCTAACTGTGAAGGATGGTGGTGAGATTCACCGTTTAAATATCGGTTTGTATGGGTCTTTTTCCTATACACAGTGTGACCAATGGTGTTATTAGGATTTCGGATGACTAACACATCTAGGAAAGGTAAGGAATTATTTGCCTCGAACTCTAGTAAAAGTAAAAGTAGTTTTAATCATGTGTAGTGTTCGCGTAAATATAAGAAATCATTATAATTATGATAGTTTAAGCCTAACATCGCTCCCCGAACAAAAATTTTTTTTATAGCTCGCTCACAGATTCCCATATTTCAAATGATGATTACAATCATGCTAAAGATATTTGGGAACACTTTGGGTGTTGTAATATGCTAGATTATTCAAAGCTGTATTTAAAAACAGACGTTTTACTTTTAACCGATGTATTTGAAAACTTTAGAAAGTTATGTATTAATACTTATAATTTAGACCCTGCCCATTATTACACAGCACCCGGTTTAAGTTGGGATGCAATGTTAAAATATACAAAAATATAATTAGAACTTTTAACAGATTATGAGAAAATTGCATTTATTAGATCAGGTACCAGGGGTGGTGTATCTCAATGTAGTAATCGTTATGCTAGAGCTAATAACAAATATATGGGGGATTATGTGCAGGGAAACCAAATTCATATATCACATATTTTGATGCCAACAATTTATATGGTTGGGCTATGTCTCAATGTCTTCCTATTGGTGGGTTCGAATGGGTAAATTCGAATACAGAATTTAATGTGTCTGAGACATCGAACTTCGGTTTTATTTTAGAAGTTGATTTGGAATATCCAGATGAACTTCATGATTTACATTCGGACTTTCCTTTATGCCCTGAAAACATTTGTGCAGGCAATATTAATGAAAATAAACTAGTCTCAAATTTAAATAATAAAGATAAATATGTAATTCATTACAGAAATTTAAAGCAGTGTATAGAAATGGGGGTTAAATTAACTAAAATTCATAGAGTTTTAAAATTTAAACAGTCTCGCTGGTTGAAGATGTACATAGATCTAAACACAAAATTAAGAACGTTAGCAAAATCAGATTTCGAAAAAGTTTTTATAAATTAATGAAAAATTCAGTCTTCGGTAAGACTATGGAGAATATTGAAAATAGGGTTAACATAAAATTAGTTACACACTGGGAGAACCAGGGCAAAGCTTTAGGTGCTCAAGATCTAATCGCTAAACCACAATTTCATAGTCTTTCAGTATTTTCGGAAAACCTAGTTGCGGTTCAGTTGCGAAAAACAAATTAAATAACAAAAATAATATAAAAACCAATTTATTTAGGGTTTTGCATTTTAGATATTTCAAAAACATTAATGTATGATTTTCATTATAACTATATGGTTAAAAAGTTTAGTAAAATCAAATTCATCAAATTCAAATTATTGTATACAGATACGGATAGTTTATCATATATTCATAGTTTTCATTCATATATTCATTCATTTCATTCATATATCATATCATCATATATCATATATTTACAGATGATTTTTACTCTGATATAAAACCTGACCTTTCATCATACTTTGATACCTCAGCTTATGATACAAATAATACTTTTGAATATCCAAAATTAAATAAAAAGAAATTAGGTTTTTTTAAAGATGAAAATAATGGTAAAATCATGAAAGAATTTGCGGGTTTACGATCCAAAATGTACGCTTTTAACTTACAGAATAAGACTATAGCCAAGGCATAAGGGATAAATAAATGTTTCACTAAAAGGATGACCATGGATAGTTATAAGTCTTCTCTATTTAATAAAAAAGTGCAATATTATAGTATGCTTAGATATAAATCAATTAAACACACAATTTTTACACAAAAATTGAATAAGATTGGTTTATCATATAATGACACAAAGAGGCATATTTTAGATAATAATATTGAAACATTAGCTTGGGGTCATTATAAACTGCGTTAAGTGTTGATAGTTTTTAATTTTATGTCTGCATGTAAATAAAATTTGTATTGATTGTAAAATAATGATAATAGTATAATATGACGTAGAGTTTATTACATATTTAATCGTTGTTTTATTGTAAATAATTTAAGTTAATTGTTGTTTATATTTGCGTGTGTGTATTTATTTGAGGTTGAGTTGATTGTAAAATTACGATGTACTAATTGTGTTAGAAATATTTTACAGATCATTCCGTTTTATATAATTTTTGCAATATATATTAATTGTTAACACCAACACTTTCATTTTTTATTTCACCGCTTAGAACTTTAGACGTGTGTAATGTTTCACTTTATCCATCCGTTTACTGCTATTGTGGCAGGACCAAGTGGATGTGGGAAGTCAAATTTTGTAACAAATTTCATAAAATCAGTTACAGAAATATGTAATTGTGATTTTAATCAGATCACATGGTGCTTTGATGAAATGCAACCTTTATATAATTTACCAAATGTTAACTACCATCAAGGAATTCCAAATGTTAATATGTTTGATGGTGAAAACCAACATCTTGTTATTATTGATGATCTAATGAGAGAGTCCGATGGAAGAATTGTGGATACATTTATAAAAGGTAGTCATCACATGAATCTTAGTGTATTTTATTTAGCACAAAATTTATTTTATCAGGGTAAAGGGCAAAGAGACATATCCTTAAACTCAAGTTATATAATATATTTTAAAAACCCTCGAGATAAAACTCAAATAAGATATTTAGCACACAAGTGTCACCAGATAACCCAAAATTCATTGAAGATGCCTACAGGGATTCAACTCTAGAGGCGCATGGATATTTAATGGTAAATTTAAAACAGAATACCAATGATTTTTGTCGTATCAAGACAAATGTCTTCCCATTTAATGGTTTCTGAACAGTCTACGTCCCCACAAAAGAGTTTAAATACACCAAGAATCAAACATTTCAAATCATTGCTAAATGATGCATCGTCGACTCACAACGCGTGAACATTTGCTAAACGCTTTGCATACGCTTAAACAAAAATATCAAAGAGTATTACTTAAAACGTGTGATGAAGAAGAAATTAACTGTATTTGTGAGTGTATTCATAACGTTTTACAAGGAAAAGTACCTCTTAAACATCAAGATAAACAAAAATTGAATAAACACAAAAATATACTCCGTCAACTAGTGCGTAAGTGTAAACTAAGAAAAAATATAATTATACAAAAAGGAGGGGCTTTCTTACCAATAATATTAGGTGCAATATTGAGTGGATTAGTGAGTGGACTAGCCAGTTAACATGGAAAATGCAAAGAAAATGATACTTATCGAACCTGGATTGATTGAAAAATTAAAACAAGAAAATAAGGTTAATTGTAGTTTATCTCGATTAGATATTGAAATGCAAAATATTATGAATAGTAAGACGGAAGACCGAAAGAAATGGATGTTATATTTACAAACACTGCAAAGATACCATCATTTTACCGAAGATGATCGTCTACCACTCAGATTACCAATTTATTCTGATACGTCTAATGAAGATTCAAACGAGTCTAAAATTGGTTTTAAAAATAAATATAGAGATCTAAAAACTTAAGTTGATGCTGAATCTTTGTTGGAGGAGAATCGATCCAATAAAAGTAAAGAAAATGTTGAAAATCCACTTTACACACCAGCTCAAATACTCAGTTTAATACCAAAAACTTCTAATAAAAAGGACAGTTATTATTAAACTTAGTTGAAACAAGTAAAGGTAAAATACATTGGGATAATGAAGGTACAGTCATAATTGATAATGAAAAAATTCCTGGAAGTAATATTGATGATTTAATAAATGATTCACTAAGATCCTTAAAAAGAAGTGATCCTGTAGGGTGGGATAAATTTGCTGAAGCATTAAAAGACATTAAAGTACCACTTACTTGTATTGGAAATCCAAAGAGATGTGAGTTTATTAACCAACTTCAAGCAAAAGATCTGAACAAACCCTCTGAGATTGAATTTAAAGAGTTTTCTACACCGAGCAGTAGAGATAAAAGTCTACAACTAAAATACGTAAAAGGCTTGAGTGGGAAAAATGGACCCCGTACTAGAAGAAATTAACAGGATTTATTATGATCTATCTAATCCCGCTGGTTTTGGTAGTATTGATAAATTATCAAAAGCCATGAAGGGTAAAATGAATAAAAAGCAAGTAAAGGAATGGTTAAAATCACAAGAAACATACTCATTATCTCCGTCTATTCCGTGTCTATCCCCATACTGATTTCTAAATTGGAATGTATCGGCATTCGTGGTCTGCCCCTTATTATTTTCAGAAATTATCTCACTGGAAGGACCCAATGCGTAAAAATTGATGATAACTACAGCGACGAGGAGCATATAGAGTTTGGCGTGCCCCAGGGCAGCATTCTGGGCCCCACGTTCTTTTTAATCTCCATCAATGATCTGTGTAGAATTAAGCTAGATAATTGTCGGATCTTCACCTATGCTGACGACACGTTCTTAGTAGTTTGGGGTGTAGATTGGATTCGTGCCAAACATTATGCAGAAAAGGCTATAGTAGAAGTTATGCTTTGGTTATCATTAAATTTACTGACCCTCAATATCGCAAAGACACAACTTATACGCTTTCTAAGACTATCTAAGACTGCGCCAATTTCTGAAAATGTCAATTCTATCAAGGCCCATCAGTGTTCATTGCAAGACGCAGATTGCAATTGTGTCTCACTCTCTGCCAAGCCCCAAACTAAATATCTAGGCATCTTTATTGACGAAAAACTTAGTTGGTATGAACATGTTAACGCGCTTTGCAATAGGATCAGAAGGTTAATTTATATATTTAAGAATCTTCGCCACTCTGCAAATGTGGATACCTTGAAAATGGTTTACACGTGCCTATGCCAATCCATTTTAATGTACTGCATACCAGTTTGGGGTGGTACCCATAAAACTACAATACTACACCTTGAGAGGGCACAAAGAGCAGTGCTCAAGGTAATGATGAACAAACATAGGATGCACCCTACTGTTGACCTCTACAAAGAGTGTAATGTTCTAACAGTTTGTTCTTTGCACAATGCTTTGGAAACATTCACAACTTCCTCTAGACTCTAATATCCTTAAGCGACGTATAAGTATCCCTGTGTGTCCAGTACCTTTATGTAGAACAGCTTTCGCAGGACGTCAGTATAATTCAATCAGTTGTCGTTTATACAATAAGATTAATAAGTCGTTAAATATATACAAAATCAACAAACATGAATTAAAATCTAAAATATCAATTTGGTTAAAGTCTCTCACATACGAAGATACGGAAAATCTCGTCAAGAAATAGGCACCACACATATACAATAAACATACATAAATTATTATTAAATATGTCAAAATCATTACCTCATAATCACTCAACTCACACACACACACACACACACACGCACGCACACACACACACACACACACACACACACACACACACACACACACACACACACACACGACACACACACTCGCACGCACACACGCACGCGTGTATTTTTTCTTGTGTATTTCATATTTGTAAAATATATATATTTTTATCTTTATCAGTTAAAATTATTGAATACTGCTCTGTACTTAAATCCTTGTACTATGTTTTGGGAGAAGACCCTGACATTCAAGATACAGGCTTTGCCTAGTTTAGATGTCAGTAGCTTCATATTAATTGTAGAAGTACTTAACTGTAAGCTTAATTTTGTTATACTGTTGTTATCGAGTGTACTTTAACTTAAAGATGCAATAAAGAATATTATTATTACATAAACCCATTCGAAAAAAATTCCCGCGTAATAGGTACATTCTATCAAATATTAATGAACTGTGGCAAGCTGATTTAAGTGATATGCGAACTTATTTGCAATATAATGATGGTTTCAAGTATATACTTTGTGTTATTGATGTATTTAGTAAATATGCTTTTGCAAGACCAATGAAAAAGAAAAACTCAGAAACAACTAAAGAATGTTTTGAAAGTATATTTACTGAAAGTAATTTAACACCTACTCACATACAATCTGATAAAGGTACAGAATTTGTTTTAAAAGATGTACAAAAATACTTTAAATCCAAAAAGATTAATTACTATACCACTAACAATCCTGACATTAAGGCCAGTATTGTTGAACGATTTCAAAGAACACTAAAATGAAAATGTGGCGTTATTTCACTCATAATAATACTTATAGATATATAGATGTTTTACAAGATTTAATATACTGTGTCCATGTGATGTAAATTCCAACAATATTATGACAGTTTGGACTAATCTTTATGATAGACGGTCAAACAAACTTTCTTTAGAAAATCCTAAACCAAATTTCAATGTGGGTGATTTTGTTCGAATAACTAAATATAAACATGTTTTCCAAAAAGGATATGAATCAAATTGGAGTGATGAAATATTTATTATATCTTCAATAATTGATAGACCTCCATGGGTTGTTTATACAATAACAGATTTACAAAATGAACCAATAGTTGGTACTTTTTATGAAAGAGAATTAGAGGAAATCACTTACAACCCCACCTTACAATATAAAATAGATAAAATAATTGACACTCGTTACTCAGGTAACAGAAAAGAAGTATTAGTGAAGTGGAAAGGTTATCCAGATAAATTTAACAGTTGGATCTTAGCTTCTAGTTTAAAAGAAATATGAATAAAGAAAGTTTTTATTTAACTTTTCTCAGCAATAGTTCAATGGAATACTTTCCTGATAACAAGACCACAAATTTTTCAACGAAATTACCGAAAGCTATTAAATTAGAAGGTGAATGGTCGGTTGGAGTTGTCGAGTTTCAATATCCATGTACCATGTTTACTGTTCAAGATCATGAAAATGTTATATACATTACAAAATCTATGTTAATGCCTAATGAAGATAAACCATCCACAGTGTACTACAAAAAACATATTCCAGCTACCAACTATGATAACGTTGAGCATATTTTAAGAGTGTTAAATGGTATCGGAGAGAACTTGAAATTTCGCTATTATGAAATAACAAAATTTGTGTCTATTTCTATTTTGGATAAAAATATAACATCCGTAACATTATCACCCAAATTAAGTTTACAACTAGGTTATGAACCAAATAAAAATCTCCTAGAGAGAAATTTTGGAAAGTGTCCTGCTAATTTACACTTAGGGTTACCATCTCAACTCTTTCTATATTGCGACATTATCGATCCTCAGATTGTGGGTGATGTTATGACTCCTTTACTAAGAGTCATTTCATTAGATCCTACAAAATACATTTATGGTGCAAATAAAATGCAGGTTTTCTCTCAACCTCACTACTTACCTGTTATGCGAAGAGATTTCGATACGCTGGAAATAGTTATAAGATCGGGCACAGAACAAAAAATACCATTCCAGTTTGGAACCGTGTGTATTAAACTACATTTCCGAAAATTATAATAATGAATTATCTTCGTGATCATCATAAATGTCCATATGAAAATTATTATACACATCAAGCTGGGTCAGGAGTTGGAGTAATTTATAAGGGTGCACTATACCAACGCGGTCATGGTATTGGGAGCTTCTTAGGGGGGTTATTTAGATCAGTTTTACCTTTACTTTCAAGTGGTACTCGAGTGATTGGTAAGGAGGCATTAAGCGCTGGAGTAGGACTTTTATCGGATATGGTTCAAGCGCATCCTATGGAAGCCTCAATAAAAGATCGTCTAAAGCAAGTTAGTACGAATTTAAAACGAAAGGCTGATGAGAAAATTGATCAATTTAACATAACAGGATCTGGGTATAAAACTAAAAGAAAACGATTGACCTCGTTCATTCCACCATTAACTGCTAAAGTGAAAGCTGCGAAAAAACTTGGTCTAAAACCAAAAAATATCAAGATATATTTTCAAATTAAATATGTCTTTCCTTCATAATCATTCTTGCGAGTGCGTTAAGTCACTACTTCACATTTACAATAACTGTTTAAACCAAGCTAGATTTCCGGAGAAAAGGAAAATAACGAAGGTGGTTCCCGTTCCAAAAGGAACCACAGGGACCACTGTAGAGGACTTTAGACCGGTAGCAGTCCTATCTACTCCAGCCAAGGTATTTGAGTCGGATATATACAAAAGCTTATATCAACAGATAAACAAACAGCTGTCGGAAGCGCAGCACGGGTTTAGACCTGCTCGGAGCACTGCAAGTAACCTTCTAGCGCTTGTGACCGATATAATACCGGTAGTAGATAGTGGGGGACAAGCTGATACTGCTTACTTTGATTTCAAAAAAGCATTTGATTTGCTTAATAATAATCATATAATCATAATAATAATCTCCAGCATAAAAGGTGCCCTAAGTAGACATAATGTTGAACCGGCGCTGATTGACTGGATAGTAAACATGCTCAGTACACGAACAATAAAGATTGCTGGTGAATCTCAGACAATTCAGATCATGAAAGGATGCCCGCAGGGTGGGGTTCTTTCACCTCTCCTGTGGAATATGATCATTAATGAACTCATCAGCAAATTAAACGCTAATCATTTCTACACAGTCGGCTATGCAGATGATCTGACGATACTGGTCTCTGGTAAGACAGCAAGCATTGTGTGCGACCTGACCCAAGCGGCTCTCTGTATTGTGGAGAGATGGTGCAGGGAATATGACCTAACCGTTAATTCAAATAAAACGGTTATAGTAGTAGTAGTATATACTTTATTGTACACCACACATATAAAACGAATAAATACATTACAGAGAAAACTTAATATATACGTATGTACAATAAGGCGGTCTTATCGCTAAAGAGCGATCTCTTCCAGACAACCTTCGGGCTAAGGAGAAATTAATAAAATTTTTTAATAAAAACTGGAATTAAGAACAGTAGGAGGTCGTGCGTTTTATGTTACACTTACATTCTAATATCTAAATAAACTAAACTACATTTTTTAAATACCACAATAATACATAAAAAATAATAATAAAATAAACATACATATTAATAAATAGGTATATATATACAAATATACACACATACATATATATACATAGATAATAAATAAATAAATACAAAACAAAGAGGAAAAGAAAAACACAGAATAACTATCTGTTGCTAGAATTGGTTATCAATAACCACAAAGTGTTAGGTAATGCTTCTTGACGTCACTTTTGAAACTTTCCAAAGTTTGCGCACGTCGAATTTGGAGTGGGTGTTCATTCCATAACCTTATGGCTTGGCTCGTAAAAGAATATTTCATAAATTTTGTTCGAAATGAACATGGTTCTAGAATTAGTTCGCCGGCTGACCGAAGAACTCTATCAGGTCGATCATGACCAAGAAACTTAAAGTTTTCCTTCAAGTAGCTTGGAGTCAAAGGATTGAACAACACACAGTACAAAAGAGATACAGTTTGCAGATTCCGGCGAAAGCGAATGGGTAACCACTTGAGCTGTAAACGATATTCGGATACATGATCATATTTGCGCAAACCAAATATGAACCTAATTGCAATATTTTGAATTCGCTCAAGTTTGTTCAGTTGGTCTTCAGTTAAATCGAGATAACTTGCGTCCGCATAATCGAGAATAGAGAGAAGTAAGGATTGTGCTAACATAATCTTAGTGGGAATGGGGAGAAAAGAACGTAAACGACGAAGTAAACCCATAGTAGCAAACACCTTTTTGCTCACTTGTTTTAACTGCTGCGACCACGACAAGGTAGAATCTAGATATATCCCCAGATTTTTTACAGATTTACTGTAGGGTATGACATATTATAGTAATGTTCACACAAAAACGAATGCTGAATAACCATCATCTTCCAAGTCTTTTCAGCGCAAAACTCCAACTTTCTGACAGTAAACTTAACTGGAACAAACACATAGAAAACAAAATCAGCAAAGCTAGTTTAACTTTCTGGCAGTGCAGAAACATGATTGGCAAACGATGGGGTTTAACGCCAAAAATTATACTGTGGCTGTACAAAACTGTAATTCGGCCCATGATCACCTAAGGTATGGTAGTAGTTACGTTGTATCAGTTCTGGCGCACTTGTAGTTACGTTGTACCAATTCTGGCGCACTGAGTCAGAGGTGGTACAAGTACGACATTCGTCGACTCACGATACTAAAAAAAAAAAAAAAAGTTTTGGCATGCTCTGATCACGAATCTGCGGTCCATTTTTGCGTAGGATGCACGGTTCCGGAGATGTGCAGATCAATTAACTCTTATATAATTGATATCCGGAGAAGGCCTCAACCGTCATTAGCGCTCCATTGTTCTTATCTACTTATCTATTGTTCATTGAATACCGTCATTATCTCTTTTTCCTCAGCGTGGTGCTATTGTATTATACTCCTTTGTTCCTATCTACACTAATCTGACTCATTAATAAAACACATTACCCAATTTTGTTAAAATTTTTATTTCTAAAATACAAAATCTTATTACTTATTATCTATAAAATAGGAGCGAAACATCTCATCCACTAAAATATCGTTGTACAATGTGTTCCCTGTAAATATACTCGTAAAACTATGCATTGAACATCCCTGAAACTTATACAGCAAATACATTAAGCAATATTCGCCACAAACTGAAGTCCACTCATTCTGAATCCTATCAACATTCCAGTTCCATCTTTTACAATTTCTTTTAAAAAACTCTAGATGATATCGTACTGGCCGTCCGAATGAATCAAAATATTGACCGACGTCATTCGTATCGATATATAAAGCTACCCAATGTGACCCTGGTTTATCATCTTACCCAAATTGCATATTACCTAGTCGGGTCATAAATTCTATTACATGTTTAATATAAAATAATTGAAACAAGTTTATTCATTATGTAACCATTTATATACCAAAATGAACTTAACAAAACATAGATTTTTATGACACTATAGTTTATTCAAAATCTCCTCCGTGATTTTGAATACAGGCCTTCAATCTGCGCGGCCAGTCGTCTATCGCACCACGAACGAGGTCCATGTCAATATCGACGGCTGCCTTAATTAAGGATGTCTTGAGTGACTCGAAATTGGGATGAGGCTTTGAGCACGCCTTTTCCTCCAAGTGTTGCCATATCTTGTAATCTAACGGATTCAAATCTGGACTGGAGGAGGGCCAGTCTTCGTGTCGGATGAAGTCGATTTCACGCGCCGCCAGCCAGTCTTGTGTGCTCCTCGCTCTATGAGCTGACGCCGAATCTTGTTGGAATACCCAGTGCCTGTTATTGAACATGGTATGAGAAACAGGTTACACAAGGTTCGTCAGGACTGTATTTTGATACACAACTGCATTCGTTTTAAACCTTTCTCACAAAAATGTACCTCTGTTAAGCCCCAATAAGAAACTCCCAACCATACCATGAGCGAGGACGGAAAATGACCCCGTTGGACACGCGAATACGGTTGCTCGCTTCTTCACTACTGTGTGCGTACACCTTATCTTTTGTTTGTTGTAGCTCAATTCTACGGTAAAAATTTTTTCATCCGAAAAAAGAATTTCCGCTACAACAAAGCGCGGCATCTCTTCAGTCTCAGGTCCATTAGACGAGCATTCAAACGATGTCCTGTTTTCCTTCGATATGCCCGAAGCCCTAAGTCTTCATTTAACACCCTTTTCACCGTGGTTCTGCTTAACCCCATCTGAAGAGCCAACAGTTTCTGCTTACGTTTGGGATTTCTTTGAATTCGCGCCTTTACAGCTTTTATCACTGCTGGAGTCCTAACAAATCGAGGGCGACCACTTCTTGATCTGTCATCTACACTAGAGTCTTCATTGTATCGTTTGATGGTACGATAAACGAATCTTTTGGTTATATTCAATTTTTTCAGTATATCAAAAATTTTATTGGCGCGTAATCGCAACGATGCAACGCAATAACTGCAACACGGTCCTTTTTAAGCGTCCACTCCAAATGTAAAAATGAGTAAAATTCTAAAAAATATACAGTTTTATTTTCATGAACAATTCGAATTCAATAAACTTTTTGTGGCCAGCATTCTAAAAGGAAAGTTTTTACTGTGTGACAATACTTATGACCTGACTAGGTATATACGTTGGTACGTGGGTGTACATGGGCAGTCTGTTAGCAGCATAAAGATTATTTTCTAGACTGGGGTGAATCTTTTTCAGATGTTGTTGTACATCTAATGTATACATGATATTACTGCTATTAGTAGATTACACGATCACAGTACAATCTACTCAATGACTAACATAGGAATGATCAATTATGTGATTTCTAAATATTAAATTGCATTTTTTCTGTTATACAAAACGTATTTGAGTCATCAATACACTGAATAAGACGCAACACGAAGTAAGATGAGATAAGCAACAGAATGTGAGATAAGGTTGTTGACGCATAAAGTTATTATCAATTCTACTGTAGAAATTCTTTAGATTAGAATTATTACTTACTGGTACTATATAAGACCAAGCAACTACAGTCATGGAGTTAGTGTATGGTCATTTGACCGCAGTGTATCTATCAATACTACATTTGTGTTACTTCAACGCATCAAAGGCCTTAGAAGTGTTTAATCTATTGACAAACTTACTTTTCTTTCTGTTATTTTCTTACGTGTGTATGATTTAGTGTTAACAAATTATATTTAAATATTTTGTGTGTGTATATTAAGCCGTGGTAGCTCAGATGGTTAGCGCAAAATGTAAATTTCACAGTACGCGACCCGGGTTCGATCCCCGCCGGCACCAATTAAATTGTTAATTGCAATTTTAAGTGCTGATTTACCACGTGCTCAGCGGTGATGGAAAACATCGTGAGGAAACCTGCATGTCTGAGAAAATTTCGAAGGCATGTGAAGTTTGCCAACACCCATTGAGGCAGCGCCGCGGATATTTCCTAGCCATAAATACAAAGACAATAGCAGAAAGTAAAAAGTTAAAAAATACTTTTTTAACAATGACAGTCATTAGTTGATCATTAGTGAATGTGATTCTGTTTTCTTAAATTACAGGAAGAAAAGAGCAGAAGGAAGAAATGGGATGATGGGAAGTAATGAAGAATGAATTGTTATGTGAAGTTTGTTGGAACAAACATACTTTAGTCACGTGTAAATACTTTTAACATTTTGGTTCAAAATGACACAAAATCTAAAAAATATTAGATACATCATCGACATGGACGGCGACGACTCATAAACATTTTCAATGTAGAGAAATGGCTATTCTAGACGTAAAACTATATAATAAAAATGATTCGTTTATCGATCATTATTTGTTTCGGCCAAGTTATCCTTTCAATTATTTGTCGCCAAAAGACAAAAAAACTGTTCGTTATTGTGAAATACACGTGCACGGCATTCCATATTTTGATGTGACCGAAGAATTAAAATGTGCCTACAAACAAGAGAACATCATTCGCATATTAAATTGGTATATTAGAAATTTATGCAAAGACGAAGTGATCGCATACAAAGGTGGTTCAACAGAAAAACAATTTTTAAAAATGTTGACGACGAATGATAGAATTTTTAATATTGAAGAATACAAATGTCCAAAATCCAATGATTTGGTAAATGTCATAAATTTAAACAAACGTTATGTGTGTAATAATCATATATTTGCAAAAAATAATCACAAAATTTTACATTGTTCTTGTGACGAAGTGTGGGTTTTTTACAAGTGGTCATTACTTGAAAATAAAATTTTAAATTAATCATAAATTTTGTTTGATTTCCCAAAAACATTAGTCATAGTATACTATATAATACAAAGGTGGTTCAACAGAAAAACAATTTTTAAAAATGTTGACGACGAATGATAGAATTTTTAATATTGAAGAATACAAATGTCCAAATTTTGTGATTATTTTTTGCAAATATATGATTATTACACACATAACGTACGTGTACGTGCCGGCGGGGATCGAACCCGGGTACTGTGAAATTTACAGCTTGCGCTAACCATCTGAGCTACCACGGCTTAATATACACACACAAAATATTTAAATATAATTTGTTAACCCTAAATCATACACACGTAAGAAAATAACAGAAAGAAAAGTAAGTTTGTCAATAGATTAAACACTTAAAATTGCAATTAACAATTTAATTGGTGCCGGCGGGGATCGAACCCGGGTACTGTGAAATTTACAGCTTGCGCTAACCATCTGAGCTACCACGGCTTAATATACACACACAAAATATTTAAATATAATTTGTTAACACTAAATCATACACACGTAAGAAAATAACAGAAAGAAAAGTAAGTTTGTCAATAGATTAAACACTTAAAATTGCAATTAACAATTTAATTGGTGCCGGCGGGGATCGAACCCGGGTACTGTGAAATTTACAGCTTGCGCTAACCATCTGAGCTACCACGGCTTAATATACACACACAAAATATTTAAATATAATTTGTTAACCCTAAATCATACACACGTAAGAAAATAACAGAAAGAAAAATAAGTTTGTCAATAGATTAAACACTTAAAATTGCAATTAACAATTTAATTGGTGCCGGCGGGGATCGAACCCGGGTACTGTGAAATTTACAGCTTGCGCTAACCATCTGAGCTACCACGGCTTAATATACACACACAAAATATTTAAATATAATTTGTTAACACTAAATCATACACACGTAAGAAAATAACAGAAAGAAAAGTAAGTTTGTCAATAGATTAAACACTTAAAATTGCAATTAACAATTTAATTGGTGCCGGCGGGGATCGAACCCGGGTACTGTGAAATTTACAGCTTGCGCTAACCATCTGAGCTACCACGGCTTAATATACACACACAAAATATTTAAATATAATTAGTTAACACTAAATCATACACACGTAAGAAAATAACAGAAAGAAAAGTAAGTTTGTCAATAGATTAAACACTTCTAAGGCCTTTGATGCGTTGAAGTAACACAAATGTAGTATTGATAGATACACTGCGGTCAAATGACCATACACTAACTCCATGACTGTAGTTGCTTGGTCTTATATAGTACCAGTAAGTAATAATTCTAATCTAAAGAATTTCTACAGTAGAATTGATAATAACTTTATGCGTCAACAACCTTATCTCACATTCTGTTGCTTATCTCATCTTACTTCGTGTTGCGTCTTATTCAGTGTATTGATGACTCAAATACGTTTTGTGTAACAGAAGAAATGCAATTTAATATTTAGAAATCACATAATTGATCATTCCTATGTTAGTCATTGAGTAGATTGTACTGTAATAATCTACTAATAGCAGTAATATCATGGATACACTAGATGTACAACAACATCTGAAAAAGATTCACCCCAGTCTAGAAAATAATGTTTATGCTGCTAACAGACTCCCATGTACACCCACGTACCAACGTATATACCTGTTGTACTGTTGGCTCTTCAGATGGGATTAAGCAGAACCACGGTGAAAAGGGTGTTAAATGAAGACTTAGGGCTTCGGGCATATCGAAGAAAAACAGGACATCGTTTGAATGCTCGTCTAATGGACCTGAGACTGAAGAGATGCCGCGCTTTGTTGAAGTGGTACGCGGGAAAAAATATCGGGAAATTCTTTTTTCGGATGAAAAATTTTTTACCGTAGAAGAGAGCTACAACAAACAAAATGATAAGGTGTACGCACACAGTAGTGAAGAAGCGAGCAACCGTATTCCGCGTGTCCAACGGGGTCATTTTCCGTCCTCGCTCATGGTATGGTTGGGAGTTTCTTATTGGGGCTTAACAGAGATACATTTTTGTGAGAAAGGTTTAAATTGAATGCAGTTGTGTATCAAAATACAGTCCTGATGAACCTTGTGTAACCTGTTTCTCATACCATGTTCAGTAACAGGCACTGG
This sequence comes from Parnassius smintheus behrii, assembly GCA_036936625.1. Taxonomy (NCBI): domain Eukaryota; kingdom Metazoa; phylum Arthropoda; class Insecta; order Lepidoptera; family Papilionidae; genus Parnassius; species Parnassius smintheus. The sequence goes on from JAUPFT010000030.1 coordinate 1,197,296, forward strand.
GTATTCCAACAAGATTCGGCGTCAGCTCATAGAGCGAGGAGCACACAAGACTGGCTGGCGGCGCGTGAAATCGACTTCATCCGACACGAAGACTGGCCCTCCTCCAGTCCAGATTTGAATCCGTTAGATTACAAGATATGGAAACACTTGGAGGAAAAGGCGTGCTCAAAGCCTCATCCCAATTTCGAGTCACTCAAGACATCCTTAATTAAGGCAGCCGTCGATATTGACATGGACCTCGTTCGTGGTGCGATAGACGACTGGCCGCGCAGATTGAAGGCCTGTATTCAAAATCACGGAGGTGATTTTGAATAAACTATAGTGTCATAAGAATCTATGTTTTGTTAAGTTCATTTTGGTATATAAATGGTTATATAATGAATAAACTTGTTTCAATTATTTTATATTAAACATGTAATAGAATTTATGACCCGACTAGGTAATATGCAATTTGGGTAAGATGATAAACCAGGGTCACATTGGGTAGCTTTATATATCGATACGAATGACGTCGGTCAATATTTTGATTCATTCGGACGGGCACCTGTACGATATCATCTAGAGTTTTTTTAAAGAAATTGTAAAAGATGGAACTGGAATGTTGATAGGATTCAGAATGAGTGGACTTCAGTTTGTGGCGAATATTGCTTAATGTATTTGCTGTATAAGTTTCAGGGATGTTCAATGCATAGTTTTACGAGTATATTTACAGGGAACACATTGTACAACGATATTTTAGTGGATGAGATGTTTCGCTCCTATTTTATAGATAATAAGTAATAAGATTTTGTATTTTATAAATAAAAATTTTAACAAAATTGGGTAATGTGTTTTATTAATGAGTCAGATTAGTGTAGATAGGAACAAAGGAGTATAATACAATAGCACCACGCTGAGGAAGAATAGATAATGACGGTATTGAACGAACAATAGATAAGTAGATAAGAACAATAAGATCAATTAAATAAGAGTTAAGTGATCTGCACATCTCCGGAACCGTGCATCCTACGCAAAAATGGACCGCAGATTCGTGATCATGCCAAAACCTTTTTATTTTTTTTTAGTATCGTGAGTCGACGAACGTCGTACTTGTACCACTTCTGACTCAGTGCGCCAGAACAGGTACAACGTAACTACTTATGGTGCACCAAAACCAATGAAGCCACCACTATAGAAAAGCTTCAGCGTTACCAGAGATTAGCTTGTATGGCTGCCACGGGCTGCATAAGGACAACACCAACAGCAGCTTTGGAGGCTATGCTGGAGCTAACGCCACTTCATCTATATATATATATATATATATATATATATATATATATATATATATATATATATATATACAACAAGAAGCAACTTTAGCTGCCATTAGACTCAAGACCCTAAATCTTTTAAGTAAGACTAGAGACCCCATACAGATATAATCGATAGAATTTACTCAAAAATTGCTATCTTACAAGCCAAGTATGATAGGATCCCAAAATAATTTTTATTCGATAAGAAGTACAGGATACATTTGAAGGAAACTGACCATCTGGAAGGATTGGGTCTAAGAGAGCTCAAAGTTTTCACGGATGGCTCTAAGACAAATGAAGGTGTGGGGTCTGGGGCTTTCTCTGAAGACCTTAATATCCACATATGCACGCTGGGTACCCACAACATAGTCTTCCAGGCTGAATGCATGGGTATCATCCAAGCGGCCATAGCAATAGATGCTAGGAAGGTGAAAGACTTCTCCATCAGAATACTGACCGACAGTATGGCGGTACTACAAGCTCTGAGTTGCAATGTGACGAACTCGGGATTGATATACGAGTGCCATCAACGATTGAATGAGGTATGTAAGCACAACAATATGACTCTGCAATGGATCAAGGGACACAGTGGATCTAGAGGCAACAATGCAGCAGATGAACTGGCCAGAAGGGGATCGGCCCTAGCAACTATAGGGCCGGAACCAATAATACCAATCCCCTTTGGCTATGTTCGTTCACTGGTACGTAGATACTTCAATAATTTACACGCTCAGCTTTGGAAAAATTTAGTAGACTGTAGACAAGCTAGGGAGGCCCTACCTGAAATAAACAGTCGTCGGTCGGTTCTAATGAGACTGAACAAGCCACAGATCAGGATAGTAACAAGTGCTATCACAGGACATGGCTCTTTTAACAAACATTTGTTCACCATAGGTGTTACTGACAGCCCCCTGTGCAGGGCACGCATGGGAGAGGAAGAAACGACGGCTCACGTGTTGCTGACATGTCCAGAAGTCGCTTCATACAGGGCTAAACATCTCGGCAAGCCGGGATCACTCCCCGAAGTTGCTTACAACATCAATGGACTGCTGAGCTTCTTCGGGGAGATATCATGGCTCGAATAAGCATATTATTCCTGCCCACACGCAAAATACGCGCTTAGACGTGGAGTTGCGGAAAACAGCCCGTCGTAAACTAAACTAAACTAAACTTGGTTAATAATGACATATTACTAAAAAAAATGGCAAAATTTGGTTTCACTCCACACTTTGAGTTTTTTCGCTAGCTACATGACAGATAAGCAACAGTATGTAGAATATGAGGGTCATAAGACAAAACCATATTTTACATGGTCTGGTGTGAGTCAGGGGTCGAATCGAGGACCTTTGGAGTTTTTAATCATGATAAATGACTTACCCAATGTTGTGAAGAAATCAAGATGTTTGTTATTTGCAGACGACCTTAAGTTATCGATGGATATAGGTAGTTTGGAGGACTGTGACAGTCTCCAAGACGATATAAATAGAGTTGATTAATGGAGCAAAGATAACAAATTACAATTTAATATCACTAAATGCTCAACAATATCTTTCACGCGTAAACATAAGCCCATACAGTATAAATATTACATTGACAGGACACCTATGTCTAGGGTAATGCAAGTCAGGGATTTAGGAGTAAAATTTTCTGCTGATTTAACGTTTAAGGATCATATTGTTGTAACATGTAAAAAGGCTTTTAGAACTCTAGGTTTTACGTTACGTACAGTTAACGGTTTCACAATTGTGCAAGCTGTTATATCTTTGTACAACACACTAGTTCGTAGTCATTTGGAGTGTAATTCAATAATTTGGGCTCCTCATGAGAAGAAGTACGATCTAATACTGGAGAAAGTACAAAACAAATTTGTAAGGTATTTGTATCTTAAGTTATATGGGGTGTACCCATTTTACCCACTGCAATATCCCACATTATTTGTTTTGGGTATGGTGGGATACAATCAGCTCAGGGTAAGGAGAGAACTTAGACTAGTTTTATATATTTTTATGGTTCTTAGAGGTAGGATTATTAACGAGAATGAAATGTTGATAAAATGTTGAAGAAGATTAATATTTGTGTTCCGGCTAGGTATATATGGCGACGGCGTCAGCCAGACCTACTGGCCGTCCCTGGATGTCGCACTAACTTACTGCGAGAGGCACCCCTGACGCGAGCGTTTCGAACATTAAACCTGATCGACAGAGAAACAGATTTATTCTTTTGTACTCTGAATGAATTCACAAAACTTGCGTTATGGATAATTAGCTATAAGCTAATATAGTAATGTAGGTAATATAGGATTGTAAATAGTGTTTTATCTATCGCATTGGGTAGAAACCTGTAATGTTAGATATAAGTTCCATGCATAATATAGCAGCACTAAGTTACTATTTCAAGCTGGTATTCTGTAAGAGCGTGGTCTTTCCTCGATCGAGCCGACCCATTCGTGCTACAACCACAACGTAGTTGCAGCGAGGCCCACCACGTAACTGCTGCGGGACCCTACCAAGTATATAAAGTAGTATAATATATACTGGTAACAGCATCGTCTTGCAAACCCCACTATACTTTTATCAGACAATTTCTCAACAGAATCACTAACATAATATTTTTTTAAAACGAGTACGTGAACTTCACATTCTCAGATAAATTTAGTGACAAAGTTGGAGGTCCTTCTGATAAAGAGTCCGAAACAACGAGCGAAAAACAGAAACAAAAACAATGACTTTTAAACAAATAATAAACATTTAAGTTTTTTATTTAATAATAACGGTCTTACTCTTGACCTCCACGATATTGTATACGTGGCAGAGCCACGATGCAGCTATATTATAGTTGTAGCACGAATGGGTCGGCTCGACAGAATACCAGCGTAAAATAGCATCTTAATGCTGCTGTGTTTTGTATGGTGAGAGTAGAGAACCAGAGACCGGTTTTACTGGAATCGAGGCATTCTATCTTAATCATCAGGGGTGACAACGCTTCTGCATTTTGATTCTTAATCGAGGTTAAATGCAGATATCTATGGGCCACAGCATTCACTTACCACCAGGTGGACCGTGCTCGTTTATCAACCTTATTCTATTTTTTTTAAAAAACTGGCCAAAAGGTATTTCATCATATTCCTCACGGGTGACAACGCATCTGCATTTTGATCCGTAATCGAGGATAGATGTGGATGTCTTTGGGACACAGCATCCACTAACCATCAGGTGGACTGCGTGCACGTTTATTACCTTTATTTTTTTTTAATATTTAACTTACCCATCCTACGAGTACATTCATACAAAGAGCTTGATAATGAGGGATATAAGAGGTCGCAGAAGCTTGAATTTAAATGACGCATTTTGTACAGTTCTTAACTTAGCATTCTTGGTTTTCAATATAGTTATCTAATCATCTGACGGGACGACCCTCTTATCTCATTGACACGCCCGCGTTATAGTTAGGCAAATAGTCTTCTTGATTATTAGTCCGTCTATATTCACTGCTGGGTATAGGTCTTTTGAAGGAAGCGTCTGTGGTGGTGCTGTAGTCGCGCCGCAAGCGAAACACATCGAAGCCTAAATCACGCTATCAAAGTTCCGAAGCAAAAATAGAATATATAGAATAACTCTGAACTATCACACGAGGCGTTGACCGCTCCCCGCGCAGAACACCTTACCCGGCGGAGTTCTCCCCTTTTCATCCACAGTGGAAGGTTGTTGGTTGAGTGTTTACATCACTCCGGGTCTCCACGACAGCGTCGCCACACTTTTACAGCATACCCAGCACGCTATCCAGGCGTTTTGGAAAACGTAGAGCGAAATCTAAGGTATTGCTTAGTTTGTCATTTTCGGAGGAAATATGTTGCGGTAGTAAGAAACTCCATCAACCCGTATGCCGTGGTCCCATATCGATCGTGACATCTACGACAAATGTCCTCATTACAAGGCACTCTCTTTTACGATTAAAAGTGCGGTTATGCATAGGTTTCGCCCGCAACTACGTGCAGTTGATTGCGGTTGCGGTTGAGCACACAGTCCACCTGATGCATCGAGCATTTAACCTGAATAGAGTAGTAACGTGAGCCATCCAATTCCGAAACTGATCAGTGATTTGTCACTGATAAATAGCAATTCACGCTCGCCCTAAAACAGTACCTCACCAACAAGTGATATGTGTGTACGTCCGTCAGCAAGACATCGAATTATAAAACAGACGGAATCACGTTTCATCGGTAAGTATCAATAAACTTTGATTTTGTTTCAATTTACATCCATTTAATACGGCTCAAGTTAAACTGGCCATTTAGTATGAATCACTTGGACGCTTGTCTATGCGTCTTGCTCTTACCTAGGTGTAACCAATATAAGCCATCTCATTTTTTTTATTACGTGTTTACTAGTGCTGAGTCATAATCAAATTACCGGATTATACCGGTTTTTTTTTTATTTTACCGGATATTTACCGGAAAAGGTTATTTGTTTAAACAAATAAGTAGATGTAATAAATTGAATACATTTCAAGACAAAGTTTAAATAAGTCGATCTAGAGTGAGTAGTAGGTAGTGAGTTATTTGTCGATTAATTTAAGCAGACCAGACCTCAATACAAAAATATCCTACTAATAATAATACAAATCCTACCAAAAATATTAATCTGAAAGTTTGGATGTTTATATGTTAGGATGTTGCGTGTCACGCTATAAACTACTGAACGAATTTGAATGAAATTTAGCACACAGACAGTTTATATCCCGGTTTTCCCCTCGGAAACGGGAACTGTGCGAGTGCAACATTTTTTGTAATTAGTTTTTTTTTAGGTTTTCTAAGGATCCGAATCTTAAAAAACAATGGATAGATTGTGCAAAAAGGGAAAACTGGTTTCCAAGTAATTATAGTGTCATTTGCTCCAGACATTTTACAGAAGATTGTTTTTATACATTAAAATGTCGCCGCCGCTTGTTTGATACCACAATTCCTACACTAAATTTGCCTGTAGTGGTAAGATATATAATAAATAATCTATTTTATTCAACTTCATTATCAAACCTATTGTCTTTACAGACTCGATATATGTATTATTTTGTTTTCTTTGCAGAGTAACATTTCAGTTCCAGAAGATGCAAGTCCAATACCATCATCGTCTTCTCAAAAGGAATCGATATCAACTACACCAAGGGCAACTAAACGAAAAGCTACCGAACCTGAAACTCCTTCAAAGTTTCACTCTCCGACCAAAAAACGTCTTTGCAGACGTGTTTTGCAGTTAACAAGTCAAGTATAAAAATAAAACAATTAAGGTATTAAGGAACAAAGTCCGTTACTATAAAAAAAGAGTGGCATCTTTAAAAGTTATAATAAAGGAATTAGAAAAGAAAAATCTCATTAAAGCCGAAGACATTTTAAAAAAAATTGGTGTACTTAATCAAGAAATCGTTCTCGTCAGTATCTGAAATGTAAAACGGGAAAAATTATTAAAAAGAAATATTCGTCTGAATTGAGAACTTTCGCTCTCACATTGAATTTTTATTCATCAAAAGCTTACAAATATGTAAGAAATACCTTCAATACTTGTTTACCTTCCATGCGAACACTAACAAAATGGTACCAGACTGTGGACGGTAAGCCGGGTTTCACGAAAGAGGCTTTCAACGCCTTAAAAGCCAGAGCAGAAACATCCAAAGAAGAGTTGATGTATACCCTTGTATTCGATGAGATGAAAATAAAAAGCAAGATAGAATATGAACCATCAACTCAACGTTCATTCGGTTACGTGGATTTTGGTAATCAACTGGAAACTGACTGCAATAATGAATGCACAGAAGCACTAGTGCTTTTAGTAGTCCCATTCAACGGAAGTTTCAAAGTACCAATTGGTTACTTTCTAGTTGATAAAACCAGTGGAGAACAAAAAGCTAACCTGGTAAATACTGCTCTTGAGCTGTGCCATGAAAACAAAATTACTGTCAAAGCGTTGACCTTCGACGGCTGTCCAGCAAACTTGGCAATGGCAAAGCAACTAGGATGCAAATTACAAAAAGAGCAGCTAAAGACGAGCTTTAAACATCCTGTGACGAGTGCTAATGTTTTCGTATTTTTGGATCCCGTGCATATGCTCAAATTGGTCAGAAATACTTTTGAAAAATATCAAGAATTTCAAGATGAGAACGGCAACACTATACGATGGGATTACCTAAAATTATTACAGGAGCTCCAAGAAAAAGAGAATTTTCACCTAGCCAATAAGTTACGCGCTGAACACATTTATTTCAAAAGGAATATAATGAAAGTAAAATTAGCTACACAATTGTTCAGTCGCAGCGTAGCTACAGTATTAGATTTTTGTGAAGTAGAGTTAAAATTGACAGACTTTCAAGGAGTTGGTGCGACATCCAGAATGATCCTAATCATAAACGATTTATTTGATATTTTAGATTCCAGAGTTCAAGGGTATGGATACAAACGGGCTTTGAATTTTGATAATCATACTAGAATCTTTGATAGACTAGAGGAATGCGAAAGATTTTTGGTGACTGTCACTACAAAAATAATAATACGAAAGAAGACGCAACACGTAAAATTGATAGAATCACCACGGTTTACTGGATTTCTAGGTTTCTTTGTTGCAATCCAAAGTACTAAAGGTTTATTTAAGGATTTAATTTGTGATGAAAATTGTCCTATAAGATACTTACCTATGCACAAAATTTCACAGGATCACATAGAACTCTTTTTTGCTAATATGAGATCACATGGTGGTTCAAATGACAACCCTACACCCCGCTTATTCGAAGCCATTTACAAGAAATGCTTAATTCATACAGAATTATTACAAACATCGACGGGTAACTGCATACCGTTAGAGAAGATGTCAATTCTTAATTGTTCTTCGGCAATCACAAGAATAAACTTGACCACTCACAGCGAAACTGAGCAGACTGTTAATGATGATGATCATGAAAACGAAGAAGAATTATTAATAGAAATATTCGGATGGAAGCTGTCGAGCTTTCGCAGTTTTCTGAGAATGTGATAGAATACATGGCAGGGTATGTGTCTAGCGCACTAATTAAACGTATTAAATGCGCCACTTGCGTGCAAGCATTAGTATGCTTGTCAGAAAATAAGAGAAGCTTAATTTTTTACAGAGATAAGGGGGGCTTAAATAAATAATCCATCATACAAAAATATATATATCAGTTAATGTGCGAAAAATTTGTCGCCGTTCGGAGCAATTCATAAAAAAATTTTCATTGAGAGTGTAGACACGGTACGACGATGTACAAGTGACTTCTTAGTTCACAAAACAATGAGTAGTTTTGTAGGAGAAAAACTATTTCCCGAATATGAGTACTACCAAAATTACACAGAAGAGACAACCCATATAACTGATTTAGCTCAAAGTATCATAAAAAAATATGTAGATACGAGACTAACATTCCTCAGCAAAAGAAAGAAATATAACGAGAAACAAGCAGTGAGAAGAATTTATACTAAATTAATTCACTTTAAAAATCAGTAATAGTAACGCATAAGTAGCATTTAAATCTTGAATTTATTATACCTACCAAAGCTATGATCGATAACTAAATAAACAAAAATATTGACATTTTGCGAGTTTTTCCTTAATTTTTCATATGATACAATAGTTTTATTTCATTAATTTTTTATAATTTCATTTATAGCCTTAAATTCAATTTTATTTCATTTATTACTATATTTTTTTAAGTATGGAAGTTTCATTTAAAAGTTATTATTTCGAACACACATATAAACATACACACACGTACTTACACCTCCATATACTCTTACCTAATAGTCCTAAATAAAAATTATATATAAGTCCGTCATGTACCTACTTACCTGATCCCATAATACTTACCTGACCTATAAGGGTTTCGTTTTTTCCTTTTCAGGTACGAAACCATAAAAAAGTTTAGGCTTTATAACAACTTTCGCTCAAAACAACCTTTTGACTAATTTCAACATAAGATATATTATTTTAAGATATATTATTATAATCTACCGAAAATAATCCGTTACTTTGTAAGCAGTATGTTACGAATTCACAATCTTTCAACATTTTACATACTCGCGAGATAGATATTAAACTTACGATTACGATTTTTACGGTTTACGGTAACAAATATTTTATTGGACAGCTCTAGTGCAATACTTGACTTTGAATCGGCCAATCAGAGCGCAGCGTTTTGGCGGAATTTGTTTTCTTACAAAACAAAACAAAACAAAACAAATAACAATACCGCTCTATTTCAGGTTAAATGCTCGATGACCTGATGTTAAGTAGTTGCTGTGGCATCTACATCGATCCTCGATTACGGATCAAAATGCAGATCCGTTGTCACCCGTCAGGACTAAGATGGAATGCCTCTTTCCAGTAAAAAGTGTCTCCGATTCTCTACAATCACCATACGAAACAGCAGGATTAAGTTGCTATTTTACGCTGGTATTCTGTAATATGTTTATTCATTAATACCGTCATTTGTCGGTTGCCATGGACCAGTATACACGGTCCAGCAGGGAGGTTGAGACTTGATAGACGCCCCTACTCACAACAAATAATTTATCTATAACTGGTAATGCTTCGACTTGTTCAAACGAATTTCACCCACTAAGTTAGTTAGTACTGTGCGTTTTACTATCAATTTTTGGTACGCACAATCGCATTGTGGGATTAAATGCACCAGCGATTTTCCCGGACCGATATGATCCAACGTGACTTACAAGTGGTAGAGCGACGCCGCATCTGTATTATGGATGAAGCACGAATGGACCGGCTCGACCGGAGTAGGACCACTCTCTTACAGAATACCAGCGTAATACTGCCGTTTTGTATGGTGGGTTTAGAGAAGCGAAGATCCTGTCCTCGGGGTTCACAACGCATCTGCAATTTCATTCTTAATTGAGGGTAAATAAACATGTCTGTGTCACATCATCTACTTAACATCAGGTGAACAGTGTACTCGTATGTCACCTCACTCTATTTTACAAAAAAAAGCTCGGGTCCTTTCCAAATGACCGAAGACGTGCTGGCCAGTACTGTGGTGTTGCAGCTGTTCATGTGCTGCTGTACCCAGTTGGTTACTTTCAGGTGAGCCGTATCATCGTTTACCTCTCATGCCTCTTAAAACATGTTAAATAAATAAAACGCAGTTTTACTGATTTATTATTTTAATAGTTCATTGTCCAGAATATGAAATGTGTTTATTAATGAATTATATTTTTCCACTTGTATCAAACAATAATAATTATAACAAACATTGATTACAATTATGGCATTACAATAATAATACAATTTACAAAAATATAAACTTAAGGTCTATTCATTTAAAACAAATGAAGAAGATTATATACAATCATGTTAATCAGAGTGCTCTCAAACATTATCAACTAAAACAGTAGCAGTTGAAGTAACTAATATGTGCTAAGTACCAGAAGAGACGCCGAGAATTGGTTGTTCGCAACACGCTTTAGAGCCCGCGGGCTCATTAGTTTGATCGCAGTGTCTGTTCTAGCGCGTAGTACCATATTATTTAAATAATTAAAACTACAATTTTACTATGTGATAATAAATTTGGAAATTAAAATAAGTTTAATTAAACGCGATAAATCGGTAAAGTCGGGATAATCGGGATAGTAAAATAAGTTTTATTAAATGTGTAGTATTCGTGTAAAAATAAAAAATCACAATGCAGACGTGGTGTTATCTGTGGACAACTTTACAAGGAACTTGTGAGCAGTACTTTATTACTTATACTTGCTTAAAATAATATTAATAATAAATAGATTTAAAAACTTGAGATTTTCACTAAAACAATTTTCAATAGTTCAAAAAATTAATATAGTAATAAAATATTCATTTATTGCGCTGTTTTACATGTAAAAGAATAATCATTGTCTATATAGTACAAACAAATTTATAAATACATGGGGTGTAATGGCCACGCGAATTCGGTGCTTTTCCCGATTCCAAAACCCAAAAGTGCACAACGTGCCTACTGAAGTTTTCACTTCAAAAAAAGCAATAGTAATATTTTAGCGACATTTTTGTAAAATGGGAGTTTTTTTATATATGTAAGTCTAACGTCCATGTAAGTACATAACTGTCTAACTTCAACTAATCGTGAACACCATCTTATAAACTAAATCTCCCGTGCACACAATATTTTTAAATAAATATTGAACTACTTTAAAACAACGCAAACTTATGACGAGATTTGAAGGAGGATAGCGAACGGAAATCAGGTACAAAGAATTTAAGTTCTTTAAAATAACACAAGGGTCAAACAATGGTCAAAGTGTAACTTTTACAAAACAAGATGTTTTGAAGGAACGGTTTCTAAGTGCTCAATAAAGTGCTTAATCTAAGGTATCACAACTCGAGGCACTTGTGGACTTAAAAATTAACTTAACTTAACTTAACCTAAGTCAGAAGATGGATTTTTTTGCAAACACTATAATTATATAGTCTGTAAAATTATGTAGTCGTCTACTGCATAAAAATAAGATTTAAAATACCATTTTATTATTTCATAACCAGTCTTAGTCAACTGTCTCTTAGAAGTCATTTCACGTTCAAAAGTATTTTAAAGCGAATGTGTTCACATTAAATTTGCAGGAAAATAAAATCCTACTCCATATTGCGTTAATGGGATTCAATAAGGTGAAACGACAGTATCTGTTCTTCATATTGACCATATCATAGGAAGTGCGTCCAAGATGTTGGGTGTCAGTAACGGAGACGCTAGAGTATTTATTCTTTTTTTTTTTTTAAGTACAAGAGTTGGGGCCATACAATTAGTCAGAGGTGAGATGTCGGTACCATGTACCTCCTAATTTCATTCCATGCGGCATGAGGCACGTATCAAGAAAAGTCAAAGCTTAATTTTGTCTTGATGAGCATCAATATGTAGAAGGTAATCATAACCTTAATTTTTTATCTTTCAGACGAGCACAACACCACGCCACGCCATTGTGAGCAAACCTTTAAATTGTACGTAGTAAATTTGCTACTAAATGTAAATTAATTTGAAAATAAACGGTATTAAATAAGATCACTATCAGTTGGTATTTAAAGTATTTTGACATTACTCGCGTTCTATTATTAGTGTGATACTTTAAAAGTTTAAACAATATGTAACGTAATTAACGCACACCCTCAGACACCCCAATTAATATATTATGTTATAATCATAATACATACACTGAATTTTTAGTTAAACATTTTTATGCACTGATTATTTATCAAATTAGTTATACTAATTTTGGAAGAATGTTGTGGTCACAAATTCACGAACGCAAAGACTTTAACGTGCTTGAAATAAAGTTCATTTTTCTTTATTTTTATTGAATGACAGAATTAGTAATAATACAAATAAAACTGCACTCTTAAAAGTCTTATAGCCTTTTTTACGGTTCATTTCAGTTTGTTTTGACTGTACAGATTTAGTGTGACTGCCATTTACGTAGTTTTCATTATTTTTGGGATAGAAAATTACCTATATTAAAAATGATAGGAATCAATTCAGTAAACGATTCTGAACAAACTACTTTCTCAAAGGGCGTTAATTATGTTACGTGTTGTATATCGTACGTTGTGTTTTTTCATACATTCGACAGAAGGGTACTTTGGTGTTAGTCTTCATAAAAATCATGACAACGTTAGTACTTAAACACCAATAGAGGTTTAGTCCTCTTTATGAGCTATGATCCTTTTAACATTCGTATATTTTATTTAACAAAATATTTCTTTATGGCATTATCGTCCGATTTTGTATTAGCTAATGAACTAAACATAAAGAGAGAATGTTATTACTTTAACTACAGCCTACATTGAATATGATATAAAAAATGGAGTTCAGTCTAAACCCTGCGCTACCCGCGTTACGATTTACGCCCCCGACTTGAGGATTAATCTTTACAATTCTTCTATATATAGTGTACGTGCGTTTGTCACTGAACTTCTAAACAGTTGGACTAATTTTGATAAAATTATTTGTGTGTGTATGAGTGGATCGGGGAACGGTTTAGATTCACTATTGGACCGGGTATAGGTAGCGCTGTTGTCGAGATCCAGAAATCACACGTGCGAATCCGGGCCGGTGCGCTAGTTTTAACTAAATTAGATCCAAATGTTTATAAGTTGGTTGCAACTTAGATGCTTTATTTTAATTAAGTGCCTAGGAGTGAAGTGCACGCGTTTATAAAAATATCTTTTTAATTTGTCATACTCTTCGTACTTTTATGATAGTATTTCCGTCCTAGAAGAGCGCGGACTAACAGTTTTTACTAGGCATCAGCTATAGGAAATTTTATAACGTCTCAAAGTCTGGTAATTTATATATTTACAAGAAAATGAAAAAGCCAATTTTACGGATTTTATGAAGTTTAATTTTAACTTATTTCAAATTCCCGGCGATTCAGCTAGCTGCTGTAAAACATTCGAAACGTGTTGCAAACAAACGAATCTGTTCTAGTACGTAGTACATATTACTTCAACATTTATTCATTAAAGAATTAAAAATCGTGTATCAATTGATTCTACTCATAAAATTTCTTTAAAAGCTGAATTTAAAGGAAACTACCAGTCATTTTCTAAATATTTTATCGCATAATGACCTGTCAATAAGTGTCACCACAAAAATCCATCTCGTGACAAATTTTATCTTTTTTTACGTTTAATTACTTACGAACTAATATTACATAATGAGATGACGGGTTCATATACATCGCGCGTACGTTTACATCAAGACAAATCTAGACCATCAAAGAAAGATAGAAAATACTCTACGAACATTTCAAGTGATGCCAAGACCATGCTCAATTTTTTATATAAATAAAGACGACTAACGAGCACACAATCCACCTGGTGGTGATTGCTGTGTCCCATAGATATCTTAACCTTTTCTCGATTATGAATCTAAGGTGGAATGCCTCGCTTCCAGTAAAAAAGGGTCTCCGGTTCTCTACACGCACCATACAACATACAGCAGCATTAAGCTGCTATTTTACGCTGGTATACGACCCATTTGTGCACCAATATAGCTGCCGCATGGTTCTACCACGTAAATTCAAATTTGAACCTATGTTACGACTTTATTTTTTTAATCTAATACACGTTATGTGTATGAAAATAGATCTTCATTAACCGCCGTAGACCTAATATTACGGTACATATCCCGAAGATTATTAAGCTGGAAAAATGAGCCGGTCAGGTAGAAGACCACAACCGAGATGGAGAAGATATTTCTCAATTGGAACCTGATTAGTTCTGAATTACTTCTTGACCTGGCTTCGCTCAACTTGTTGACATCGAAATGGTCACTTTATTTGTCAATTTGTTTCATAATGCCATCACTTTGTAATACAATACTTATTCCCTTGAGCTTTTCTATAAGAGCTACTACGATTGATAAAACATACTACGCAATGTATTATAAAGTGACAATTTTTCGATGATTAAAAAATACTAGTAACGCAACTTATTATAAGCCAGGCAGACCACAAAACAATGCTTGTGTTAAGAATGTTTCACCACAGTATCCGAACTCTACCGTTAGGATACTACTGTAGCTTAAAAATGAAGTTAAAACAACGTACAACATTTTGATGTCAATAAAATTAGGAAATAAGTTCGCTTGAGTCGAATGAGGACCGTGCCTTATGGAGTCTTCGTGAGAGATTTCATTACAGACAATAAAAAACTAACAATAGTGGGAGGCTTATATGTGAAGGGAATAAATATAAAATATGAAGTTAAATAAATTCAACACACAACTGCATAATTGGTTAAAAAAATTTAAAATATCTGCAAAATATCCATACATAATTTAATTTGTAGCTATTTAAAATTAAATCAAAAATTAGTACAATTATTTCACCTCAGACTTCTGGAAGCTCATTACTGAAATCACCTGCTAGCGGCTGTAGTCGCCTGCCAATCTACGGGATCGTTGTAAAGTCCTTTGGCTTGTCCATGCTGGTTATATTATTCATAAACTGAGAAGATTCACAGTATGCCTTCAATAGTGAAAATATGTGTACTGTGCACTAGTTGAACCAATAACTATCAAAGTAATTAAAATAAGGTACTAATAGATACAAATCAGTCTATTTGATCGCGAGGTGCACCTGGAAGAAGAAAAAAATATTAATAGAATCAGGCGTTACTTTGCGGAAATCCATATATTAAAAGATGTTAATTTATAATTAGCTAAAATTCTAATTAGCTAAGAATTTACAGCTAGATGAAGTGACCACCTGAGAGAGATGCAGGAAGACAATGGATGCAGATGGCTCGGGACCGTGCTTTGTGGCATTTCTTGGGGGAGGCCTAACTTCAGCGATGGACTTATGAGGGACTGTAATGATGATGCAAAACTTAAAATCCACATGATGGTAAGTGACTTATGCAGTCCATGAAAAATCGCTAAGCTGCTCAGCCACCGCCAAATCTATCATATCTTATTATCAAAGGCGACATGTCTTTCCCAGTGTAGTGGTGTTGGGAGTAGTGGTACTGGGATTAGTGATGACGGGGATAGTGCAAGCAATTGAGAGAGGGCGGGAGGTGTTCTTCAAATATGGTAAAGCACATCATTTTATTTTATTACCCGGATCTTAGTTAATTTTTATTTTACACCTTAGAAAAAAAGATAATTATTAAATTGCATAAGAAGTTAGATGTTTTTTAAGCAAGTGACAAACGGTGTTTTTTTTTAAATCCACCCGGTGGTACGTGACTACCGCAGGCCACGAACAACTGCAGCCAACTTCAAATAGGACAGACCACACATGCGGTGTCACCTCTGAGGACTATGACGTAATGCCTCACAGTGCCTGTAATTATACCAACTCTCTATAGTCTATACCCTCCAACCCCTCGTTGGCCTAGTGGTTGTAAATGCTGCTGATCATGAGGTCCCGGGTTCAAATCCCGGGTCGGACCATAAAAAATATCAGTTATTGAGTTTTTTGTCAAGAAACCTTCAGTAGCTGCCTGAAGTCAAGAAGTTGGCGGTGCCTTACCCTCGTGCCTAGGAAAGCACGTTAAGCCCTTGGTCCTGCGCCTGGTCTCTCTCTCACTCACACACACTCTCTCTCTCCCTCTTATTATACTCCAAACCAGGACACAGCAGTTGCACTCCCATTTGGCGGCAGAAATATGTAACAGGATGGTTCCTACCCGAACGGACTCCTGCCTACCACCAACAAATTGATATTGGTAAAGGAATTAGTAATGTGAATATATTAGTCCGTAAATACTGGATATATCCTCTCTCTTTACAGTGAGAAATGTCGCGCTTGTCTAGCGGATTGACCACCGTAGTACCAGACAGCCCTTACATTTTTTTTATAATAGGGGTGACAACTAACCACACAGTCTACCTGATGGTAAGTAGACGCTATGATCCATAGACATCTTAAAAAACAAAATAAAAAAACAAACCGATAAGACCTGGACCTGTGTAATGGTATATAATGATAGTTTTGTTCAAATAATCAAAAGACGCCCGGCGGTCACTTCGTGCTGCGGCACCTTGTATTCAATTAAGAATCAAAATGCAGATGCGTTGTCACCCCTAAGGACTAATATGGATGGCGCGTTTCCAGTGAAAAGGGTTTCCGGTTCCCTTTACTCCTCATACGAAACACAGCAAGCAGTATTTAGCTACTATTTTACGCTGGTATTCTGTGAGAGCGTGGTCCATCCCCGGTTGAGTTGACTCATTTGTATTACAACCATAATATAGATATGCGTAATTTACGTGGTAGATTCGTGCTGCAATTATATTATGGTTGTAGCACGAATGGGTCGACACGACGAGGGTAGGACCAAGCTCTCACAGAATACCAGCGTAAAATAGCAGGTGAATGCAGCTGTGTTCCATATGGTGAGTATAGAGAACGGCAATGCATTTACGTTTTGATTCTTAATCGAGGATGAATGTAGATGTCTAAGGGCTACAGCATGCACTTGCCATCAGATGGAATGTATACTCGTTTGTCAAAAAAAAGATGCAGCATGGCTCTATTGCTAGTAACAAGATGTTCGTGATTAAGTATGCTGATGTGTAAATGTCAGTTAGGTTCATTTTTGTGCAGGTAACCTCGGTAAAATTGAGGTTTGGTGTCTATTTATATGTTTTTTTTGTTTTAAAAACGTTCTAGTGTGGTAGTGGGAGATAACGTTAACGTATGTACCTAGTGCTATGCGGGCGGCGGCGCGGTGCAGCGCGTGCGCAGGTGCACGGTGAGCAGTACCTGGTGGTGTGTGATGAGTGTACATGGTGGTGCGTGTGGTGTACCTGGTGGCTTGTGGCGCTAGGCAGGCACCGGCGCGGTGCAGCGCGTGCGCAGGTGCACGGTGAGCAGTACCTGGTGGTGTGTGGTGAGTGTACATGGTGGTGCGTGTGGTGTACCTGGTGGGTTGTGGCGCTAGGCGGGCGGTGGCGCAGTGCAGCGCGTGCGCAGGTGCACGGTGAGCAGACCGCGCGCCACGAACCCGCGCCCGCACGCCGCGCACGCATACGGCCGCGCGCCACTGTGGTACCTGCAGCACCATCACCACTCACTACCATACACTAACCACTCACTACCCCAAGCTTTCCTATTCTTATGACGCAAAAATAATTCAACACATATAGCTACTTTTTAACACGCTTTTACTAGCTACGCGTGCGTCTATCTATCTACGTAATGGAATCTTTTAACTTATGGAAGACGGTTGATTGATTTGAAAATTTGCACTCACATCAAGGACTGTACTAACAGTAGTTTACAAAATAAAATAAAAAATGATGTCCTTCTTTATTAAGCTCTATTACTACCTTTAAAAGTCACCTAAAACAGTACTTGTTAAATGCACACAAAGACCCAGGCATGGTTAACACTAATGCTAACATGTCCTATATTTGATTTTTATTTAAGAGATACATTTTATGTTCTATATTTTATTTTAATTTATTTTATTTTTTATTTTTGCTGATGTTATTATGTTGTAACAGTTTCACGCGCTGTATCTTGTTAATAATAAAGTATTTAATTTATATCCTGTCATATATTATATACATATTTTATTAATAATTCATATATGTTTTTTTTTAATAGAGTTCACGTATACTGATTATTCTTGCGGAAGTACACGGTAACTGGTTTTAGAGGTGAAGACGAATGCAACCCAGGGGGCCAATATGCCAATGGCCAATATGCAGGGGGCCGTCATGTAAACATAGGCTCCGTAAATTATAAGTTTTAAAAATATTAAATGTAAACAATTTTTGTTATTTCTTAGATAAGTGAGTTCATAATCATGTAACTAAAGACTACAAACTTTATCCAGTTGAAGTGTTAAGTGTGAACATTGTTAATTTAAATTTTGTATGGAACTAACGTTGAAGTGTTTAATAACAAAAGAAATATCAAAATGTGTGATAAAGTGAACGAAAACTGTTTTTTATCAAAAAAAACTAAGTGGATAATATAAGAATTTGCAGGAAAGTAACCATTAATTGAGCTTATAATTTCAAAAATATAAAAGACAGTTACATAGTTCATTCAAAAATTATTTAATTATTATTTCTTTAGTAGACAAAACAAACAATCACTGTAAATAAAGAACGATTATTCTTTTATACTAACTCAAATTTCAAGATACTTGGGTGTTTATTTTAGTATTATGATAATTATTGAAAATAAAAAAAAATAAAAAAAAAATTAAAAAATAGTTCCATCTTATGGCAAATGTTAAAACTACGCTTATGTTTATTCGATTATCACAAACGTTATCAGCCGTTTGGCCAACAGAGGACGCTTATTTATAGAGTGGCATTAAAGTAATATGTACAAATTATATTAATCTTGAAAGATAAAACATGAAATACGCAAAATGAATGTATGTTTTAAATGTAAAATTGTTATATCAGACAAACAATACTTAACCTGTTCTAGCTGTAAGGAGCATTTCCATTTGGATTGTACAAATGTTTCAAATAAAAGATTTTATTTAATGACGGTTGATACTAAAAATAAGTGGAAATGTAAAGAATGTTATGAAGAAAGAACAACACGTACACCATCAAATAACATAACAATTAGAAATAAATATCGGATTAATATACCTGTGAAGAATTCTTTCGACTCTCTGTCATCGGACGAGCAAGAGCCCGAGTATTCGTCACTACTAGAAACGTGTGAATTAAATAGAAGTTGCCCAGATCTAGGTTCTGTTAACCCGGAAAAGATAGAAGAATTAGAGAAGAAAATAGGTTATCTTACAGAGAAATTAGAAATAGCAGAAAATGAAATTGAGAATATTTTATCAGAAAATTTTGCCCTAAAAAATAAAATTTCGGAATATGAATTAAAAATTAATAAACTAAACCAATTATGCAAGCCCACTCCTCACCTAAAAAATTTAATTCCAAAGAGCTCCACGTGTAAAAAAAGAAGAATATAAATAAAATTAAATTGGATTTCTCTTTAATTGAAACGAAAAGCCCTACTAAACAAAAAGAACAATGTAAATATCAAACAACGCCATCTAGTAAAGACAATAGCAATCTTTATAGAGAAAATTCACTACCAAGATTTAATGAATTAGTAATGTGTAATAATTCTCGTAGTGATACGTCAGATACAAACAAAAAAGAAGGTACTAAAAATTTGCAGCGAAGTCAATCTATACACATAATAGGTGATGAGCAATTGCTGGGCCTATCGGCAGCTTTAATTAAAACAAGACTTGGAAAATGGAATGATAAATACAATCCCTCGGCATATATAATGAGCAATGCAACTAGTAGTGAAATTCTACACTATTGTACTAATATGGTTAATAATTTATCCGATAATGATATTGTTGTATTAGGTGTAGGGGGTAATGATAAAAATCCTGAATTATTACATTTTAATTTTTGTTCCATTCTCAACATTTTGAAGAAAGTCACTGTTTATATTATGCCCGTTAATTATAATCCATATCTAAATGTATATAAATTAAATAATAAATTTTATTTATGGTCTAAATATTTAAAAAATTGTACTTTTATATATATGAAATATCGTAAAGTAAATATGAAATTCTATTTAAATTATATTTGCAAAAAAATCAACTTTAATATAGATGTAAATGAATATAATCTACAGTTTCTTACATTTAAAAATACAATGCGACACATAAAAATATTACAAAAAAACGCTAATGATGCACAGAAAATATCACAAAGTAAATTGCCTAAGAAAAAAGGCACTATCCCTTATTATTTCAAGGCAGTAAACGTAACACATATTGACAAGACAACACATACATTGCAATCGAGCTTAATATGCTCTAATAATATGAAAGCCGCTAAAAAAGGAACTATACCCTATTATTTTCCCAATAAGAATAAAATGTTACAAACTACATCGACGCCCACGCTAAATAATGCAACTTTTTTTCGTTCCTAAGTCTGCCAACGGCTTTAATATATTGCATCAAAATATTCAAGGTCTGTTGTCTAAAAAGGAAATAATCGAAATTACACTTTCAGAGCTTAAGGATAAAATAAATCCAGATGTCCTTTGTTTTACGGAAACTTTTGTAAAATCTGGAGAAGAAAAGAATATGATAATTAAAAACTATGAAATAGCGTCGTATTTTTCACGGAACAAAAAACGAGGTGGATCTTGTATTATGGTTAAAAGAGGAATGCCTTTTAAAAAGATAACTTGTTTTGATGACTTGGCTGTCTCGTTCCATTTTGAATGTTGTTCTGTGTTAATCCCCCATAGCAATATATTAATTATATGTTTATATCGAACACCGACTAAAATAAAACGACATTGTGATTGTTTTTTTCAAAAACTTGAATTGTTATTGTATAAATGTAATTATAAATATTCAAAAAAAAAGATTGTAATAGCCGGCGATATAAACATTAATACACTAGTAAATGATAATGTTACGACTACATTTACATATATTATTAAAACATTTAATTTTCATCTGCATATTACAAGACCTACTAGAGGACAGTCCTGTATTGATCACGTTATTAGTAATATACCAAATGCCACTGCGAAAATTCTTCCACTTTCGTTATCGGATCACGAAACTGCTCAAATGTTAAGGTTTACCGTAAGCAAAAAGAAGGTCCTACCAAAAATTGTTTTCTCTTTCAAAAGAAGTTATACTCAAGAAAACATTAATAAGTTTCAATCTTATTTAGAAAGTTTATCGTTTTCTGAAGTGTTTCTGGAAACTGACCTAGATCTAGCTTTCAATAAATTTTATGAACTGTTTCAACTGTTTTATAAACTTTGCTTTCCGGTAATAAAAATTAAATCTAACATTGGACCACATATAAAATGGATATCAAAAGGTATTAAAAAAAAGTTGTTCTACGAAAAAAATATTACGTTACAAATATTACATTAATAAAACAAATCATAATAAAGTTGCATATAACAATTACACAAGGATTCTAAGAAGATGCATCAATTACGCAAAAAAACATAGTAATAATAAGTTTATACTCAATAGTAAAAATATTGTAAAATCAACTTGGAAAATTATTAAGAATGAACTAGGGCATATAGCAGCAGATAAACACATTGACTTAATTAAGCACAATAACTTTATAATAACTAAACCTATGAAAATAGCTGAAGCCTTTAATAATTACTATATTAATTTGACAAATAAAATAAATAATAAAATTATATACAGTAATACAAAAAATAAACTTCAAAATTCAATTTATTTAACACCGGTCGATGAATATGATATAAGTAAAATTATAATGACATTAAATAATACAAATTCAGAAGGTTATGATGGCATATGTACAAATGTTATCAAAGCGTGCAAAAATCAAATTAGTAAAGTATTAGCCTATTTAGTTAATTTATCAATGGAATCTGGCACCTTTCCAGAAAAATTAAAAACGTCTATTGTAAAACCATTATATAAAAAAGAAGAAAAAACACTAATGGAAAATTACCGTCCAGTGACATTGGTACCTATATTATCAAAAATTTTTGAAAAGGTCATGCACAAGAAGGTCATGACTTTCCTAAATAAGTTTAATAGAATAAATCCAACTCAGTATGGATTTCAAAAATCAAAATCCACGACACTGGCCGCTTTTAATTTAATAAAAAATATTTTACAAAATACTAATGACGGACTATTTACTACGGCCATCTTCTTTGACATGTCAAAAGCTTTTGACTTCGTATCACACGATCAGCTTTTGTTCAAATTAGATCAAAACGGAATTAGAGGCCAAGCATATCACTGGATTAAGTCATTCATACAAAACAGGCATCAATGTGTTGAGGTGCTAAAACTTGACAATAGACATGTAAGTCAAAGTTATAGATCCAAATTTAGAAAAAATGCGTTTGGGGTACCTCAAGGTAGTGTACTAGGTCCACTTTTATTTTTGATATATTTAAACGACTTACCTGAAATTACTAAATATAGAAGTATTTTATTCGCAGATGACGTCGCAGTAATAGTCACAACAAATAAAAATATGTCACTAACAAAACATAATTTTGACATTAATCAAACAATATCTGACGTAACTAAATGGCTAAGTAATAATAATTTAACAATAAACTTAAGTAAAACTCAATATATAAATTTCAATAATATAAATAATAATTTAATAAATATTAATTATAATGGACAAACTCTTTGTAGTGCAACTAATATGACATTCCTAGGTATAATTATTGACAAAGAATTAAAGTGGAAAGAACAAGTTTGTAAAATATGTAATAAAATAAACAGGTTAACGTATGCGCTTTATAGACTAACAAAAGTGGCAACAAAACAAACTGCAATTATGACTTATTTTGCATATATTGAGTCGATTATCCGCTACGGAATTATAATTTGGGGCAACAGTGCAGAGATTAATAAAGTTTTTATTGCACAAAAAAAATGTGTTCGTGCCATTCATGGTGTGGGCCCAGATGTTTCATGTCGACCTCTATTTAAGACACTGGGAATCTTACCCGTGCCTTGTTTGTATATATTAGAAGTTGCTAAATTTGTAAAACAACACGGGAAAAGTTTTTATAAACTTAACAAAGAAGTGGTATCCATGAACACGAGATACCCAGATCGGATAGTAATTAGCGAAATACCGAAAAGTAAACGCTTTAGCAAAAATTGTTACTGGATGGGTAAAACAATATATAATAAAATACCAAACATAATCAAAGATCTTCCTATAAAAACATTTCAAAAAAAATTATACCAGTGGCTTCTTCAAAAAACATTTTACTCCGTAAACGAGCTTTTAAATTACTGATGAAAACTTTTATAGGACTATAGCTCATAATTGACATTTTTTTGTTATTAACTGACATGGTATATAATATTGTTTAATTTAATTTACCTTATTTGTTAATTATAATTTTTTTTTATTTTTTTATTTTAGTTGTACTTTTGATATCTTTAGAATATAATTGGATGGATTGTTTGTTGTTGCTAATTTAATGATTTAATAATGATTGACTTCGATGTGTTAATTTTGAATAAATATAATTTCTAAGAATAAATAAATTTGCATGTCTCCATTAGAGACTTAGTGTGTATGCATAGTATTTAACAGTATATCATGTAACATACATACTAAAAAGCAAATAAATAAATAAATAAATAAATAAATAAATAGAAAATCAGCGTTAGGTTTCCAACCTGACATCATGCTGAATTGGTTCCAATCTTTTGGCATCACCCTGAGGCACTAGATTTAAGAATATATATTATGTATAAATTTTTTTCCTAATGGCTGTTCGATTGTTCTTAAATTGTTACTTTTTTTTTGTTTTGGCTTTGTCTCTGTATTCTGGTGCCTTGTGTGTGTCAAAAATAAATATATTTTTTTTCTTTCTTTTTCTTCCAGTGAATTTCATATTATTTTATTTAGTTGCAGTAACTAAACGTAAAAACATATGGTTGCGCGGAAAACCATTCGTATTATTATATTTGACGGTAGAGGTGCCAAGCCGCTTGTTCCTTTCCGAAAAACGATATCATTCGTACCCTCCTATCGACACATCGGGGTGGTGGGGTGGGAGGGGCAAGAAGATGATTCTAGAATGTCACGTAATCATCGGAGCCGAGGACATATAAGACACGCGCGACCGTTGCGCGTCCTCTTCCCACCGCGCCAGTCATTGGAACAACAGCTCTCTTCCCACCGCGCCAGTCATTGGAACAACAGCTCTCTTCCCACCGCGCCAGTCATTGGAACAACAGCTCTCTTCCCACCGCGCCAGTCATTGGAACAACAGCTCTTTCCACCGCAGTCGTCGTTGAAACTACAACGCTTCTTTCCCGACGCACCCCTGGGGCCCCAGAGTGTCTGTCTAGAAGAAGTTCCAGAAGTTGCAGCTATAGTGCTCTACACAAATAGAAGAAACCCCGGTGAGTCAACACTCCTTTAATTAGTTCCTGCCTTATATAGTTTAACCCGCTCCAATTTTGTTGTTCTCCTAATCAGGCAGGATTCCTTTTCAGCGATTTGGCACAATAATAGTTTTAGTTTAGGGAAGAGCGAGTGCATTATACCGCATGCTATAGTAGTCGCTTTTACGTAAGCGTAGAAGCAATCGCATATACAGTCCACTCTAGTTAATATCTCGCGTAATAGGTTTAAGGTTCGACCGGGAAACTAGACTTCGGCAGCCTTAGACACGTGGCTCCACCATTTTATGGTCACTTCGGCAGGATTTTGGTCGAATTGTTGAATTAATTAATTAGATAATGCACTCTAATTTATGGAATAGACTTAAATAGTGTTCGTTTAAATTTAAATTTTGATTAGGTACTCGCAAACAGAATTATTCGTTTTATAGCGCTCGTATTTGATTAAATTTAAAGCCTATTAAATAATTGAAACAGTGTAATAGGAACCGTTTGATACGCTTACCCACAATCTTGATAAAATTATTGAGTGCAAATGACGCGTCACCTCGACTCGCTGCGCAGGTGTTCGATTTAATTACGTAATACGGCATACCGAGTGTCCATCCTTCATTGTTTGTGCGTTGTGAGATTAATTGTGATTGATATAACTTTATTATAATAATTTAAAATGGCAGTTAGTGGAAGTGAAATCAAAATTAAAACGCTTTATGCCAAGAGGGACATACTCTTTTCGCGTATGCAGAATATAAGTGATTATATAAAGAACATTCATATAGAAGCAGTGCGGGAAACCTTTTTGACTGAAATCGAAACGATAGATTCTTTACGGATATATTACGAAAAAATATTAGACCAAATTAATCATTTGGAATTACAAATCGACCCGAAATACATAGTGAACTACCAACCGCTGCTGGCATTCGAAGATATGTTGTGTCGCGTGAAAAGAACTGCGAGGTCCCTACAATCTCAAAACGAAGCAAAGCCGGAAAAACAGGTACGTCCAAGTGACTCGATTAGGTTGCCGCCAATAGATATTCCGGTATTCAATGGTGATATTAAGACGTGGCCCTTCTTCTTCAGTAGTTTTCAAAACAATATACACAATAACCCATCGTTATCGGACGCCGAAAAATTATATTACTTAATTAGTAAACTTAGTGGCAGGGCACAGTCGATCTGCTCTGGTTTTACACCTACAGCAAACAATTACCTATTAATATTCGAAACGCTTAAAACTAAATATGAAGATAGGAGAATGTTAGCTTCCGAATATTTGAACCAGATATTCGATCTTAAACCTATATCATCCGCGAACATCAACGGCTTAGAGCAGTTTCTAGATAAATTTGTGGCATCGGTGGCTGCACTTAAGAATTTGAAATTTAATGATCTTATGGACGTGGTGTTTCTCCATGTTGCATTAAAGAAATTAGACCCCGACACCATGCGTGCGTTTGAAATGGAGCATCGTAGCTCGGAGATGCCTTCCTTTCATTCATTAGCATCGTTCGTGCGAGATCAAATAAAGGTGATGCAGCGCTCTCCGAACGTTAAACAGGAGATTAAAAGGTGCGTCGACCGTAGACAGACTCAACCATCTAAAATAGCAGGGTCGTTAACTTACGTAACCGCTACGCCAACATCACTCCAGCATACTTGTATAGTATGTAAAGATAGACACGGTAATTTATATAATTGTGCGACTTTTCGTAAATATTCACCAAGCGAGCGTTATAAATTAGTAAAGACAAACAACCTATGTTTGAACTGCTTAAGCGATAAGCATTTAGTTGCAAAATGCAATTCGAGTTCCGTATGTAGCAAGTGCGCCAGGAAACATCACACGCTATTACATTTTGAAAATAGCAACATAGCGGCGTCAAGTAAAGCGGATAAGGAATTCGCCCCTACTAAGGTCAACGATTCTAGCGGTCGACCTGGTGATGTCGCTCTGTGCTCATTGGCAAATATGGGAGCACAACCTCCTTCAACCGTGTTACTGGGTACGGCACGTATTTTGGTTAGGGATTCGCGTGGAAACGAACAAAGCGTCCGTACACTGCTGGACAGCGGAGCCCAAAATAGCTTTATAACGCGACAATGTTGTCAGCGCTTAGGCTTAGTAATAAATAGGTCACTTTCATGTCCTGTAATTAAAGGCATCGGAGGCACTAGTAAATCGACACAGGGATATATAAATTTAAAGATTTATTCTCGGATAGATCGTAATGTTAACTTTGATATAAATGCACTAGTAGTAGATAGGGTCACTGAACGGTTGCCAACCGTTTCGGTTGACACCTCGGCAATGATTGAATTTAAGAATTTGACTCTGGCGGACGACACTTACGCCGTTCCTGGAAAAATAGACATGCTCATTGGAGCATCGCTTTTCCCTCATCTTTTGTTAAACAATAAGGTCAGGGGCAACTCCTCGCATACAGCGCCTTACGCACTGGAAACCGTATTGGGCTACGTGATCCTTGGCTCCGCCCCCATCATAGATAGTATTTCGGCAACCTCTTATTGTGGTATGGCTGTCGAACCGCTCGAGTCGTTAGTCCGCAAATTTTGGGAGATGGAGGAGGTGAACGTCCCACCCATAGCTAGCTCAGATGATAGGTTATGCGAGGAAATTTACGTCCGCACGACCATTCGTGATCGCGACGGTAGATATAGTGTAGCGCTACCCTTTAAAGGAGATGTTTTATCTCTCGGCGATTCGCGTCAAATGGCAGAAAAACGTTTCTACAGCTTGGAGCGTAGGATGCTCGCTTCACCCCAGTTAAAGGAAGCTTACGACGGCGTCATTAGCGAATACATAAGAGAAGGTTACATATCACTTGTGGCTTCGAAATTAGATAACTACGAAGACACACCGTCGTATTTCATACCACACCACGGAGTCATTAGAGAGGACAAACTTACATCTAAGTTACGTGTAGTGCTCGACGCTAGTGCTAAAACTAGCACTCACCTGTCGCTTAACGATATCCTCTATAGTGGGCAAAATTTACAGGGCAGTTTATTTAATATAATAGTCAATTTTCGTTTGTTTAGTATAGCACTATCCGCCGATATTCCTCAAATGTTTCTTTGCATAGGGGTCCGTGAATGCGACCGTAGATTCTAACGCATTTTATATCGTTTCAACCCAAAGGAACCTCTAATGGTGTTTGAATTTAACCGCGTTTGTTTTGGTTTAAAGTCGAGCCCATTTCATGCGTTACGCACGGTGAGACAGCTCGCTCACGATGAAGGTCCCTCTTATCCTAAATCTAAGAGGGCAATTGAGAGCGGATTATATATGGATGATTTTGTGTACTCGGTCGATAGCGTGGTGGAGGCAACCCTAACCACCGCCGAGGTTATAAGGCTCATGAAATCGGGTCAGTTCGATCTTGTGAAGTGGACTAGTAATTCGCGTCCGGTTTTGGATACAATCCCACTATCACACCGTCTTTCGGCGATAAAGGAATTCGACGACTCTGATACACACAAGGTGCTCGGTCTGTGTTGGTCACAGAGTCCGACGTGTTTAGCCTTAAGGTAAATCCGCCCGTAGAGAAATGCACAAAGCGCACAATACTGTCATGCGTTGCTAGATTATGGGACGTCATGGGTTTCGTAGCTCCGGTGGTATTATACGCTAAGCTTTTAATTAAAGAACTTTGGTTATTGGAATGCGACTGGGATGACTCGCCGCCTGACAGCATTGTTCGGTTGTGGCAGCGCTTTAGAGAGGAACTTCCTTTATTAAGAGAAATTAAAATACCGCGTCATATAAACGTAGATAGAAATAGCGCCATAACAGTCGTTGGGTTTGCAGACGCCAGCGAGAAGGCTTACGGGGGCGTTGTATATTTCCACGTCCAGAATAATGGTAGAAATTCGATTAGCCTCATTAGTTCTAAGTCGAGAGTCTCCCCCCGTAAGGTTGTCTCTCTGGCGCGCTTAGAGCTTTGCGCAATATTAGTACTCACCAAGCTTATTACCGCAGTTATCAGCGCATGTAGGGATAGAGTTCACATAGAAAGGATATTTGCCTTTTCCGACTCCACCGTCGCCTTATGCTGGGTTCATTCTTCACCCCACCGTTGGGATACGTTTGTTGCGAACCGAGTGGCCAAGATACAAGACGAGTTAGAAACGCGGAACTTTTATCACGTGTCCGGCACGGAAAACCCCGCCGATTGTCTATCCCGTGGACTCACCCCGATGCAAATAATGGACCACCCGCTTTGGTTCCACGGACTTGCTTGGGTTCACTTGGATCCCTCGCAATGGCCAATAACCGACTTCGAACCTTCGTCAGTGTCACAACCGCCGGAAGAGAAGAGACACGCTCTAGTGGCGAACGTTTCGAGCGAGGTTTCTCCAATCATTGCTTTGGCGAACCGCTTGTCCACTTGGTCGAAATTATTGCGTAGCGTAATTTACGTTTGTCGATTCGCGAAGCTTTTACCGCGACGTTCGTATGTCTTAGCATCCGATTACAACTATGCCGAGTCGCTAGTATTGCATGAACTTCAACGTGCGCACTTCTCTGAAGAAATTAGAAGATTACAATCGAATAGAGCTTGTAGTCGCCTTTCAACGCCTTAAGCCATTTTTACAGGATGGGATTGTAAGGGTAGGTGGACGCTTGTCCAACTCGCAATTGAGTTTCGACCAACGGCACCCTATTGTTTTACCGCGTAAAGACCATATCATGAACTTATTAGTCGATTACCATCATAAATTGAACTCGCACGCTGGCCCCGACTTGTTGATGTCGATTTTGCGTCAGAAGAATTGGATTCTTTCTGCACGTAGTTTAATACGCAATCGGGTGCACAGATGTATAGCTTGCTTTCGGGCACGCCCCAAGCCGTCATTTCCGGAAATGGCGGAACTTAGATCTTGTAGAGTAATACAATCAGTAAAGCCCTTCACGCACACCGGGTCTGATTTCGCTGGTCCGTTTAAGGTCACGCTCACTCGCGAGCGTGGTATAAGATCCACAAAGGCTTACGTCTGCATTTTCGTATGTCTAACTACTCGAGCGGTGCATATAGAACTCGTTGGTGATCTAAGCACAGCAGGCTTTATGGGTGCATTTAAAAGATTTCTATCCCGCCGTGGCCCTGTAAGTAAATTGTATTCGGATAACGGTACGAACTACGTCGGTGCAAAACGTTTTCTATCGGAACTACATGAGCTCTTAGCTAGCAAGTATTATAATTCGGAGTTCGCTCACATTCTAGCCGAGAACCGCATTGAGTGGTCTCTGAACGTCCCAGCCGCGAGTCATTTTGGGGGCAATTGGGGGACTAATATCAAGAGTCTAAAGAGTCATTTATACCGAGTAATAGGAGATCAGATTTTGTCCTTCGAAGAGCTAAGTACGGTGCTCGCTCAAATTGAATGCGTAATGAATAGTCGCCCACTTTGTCGTACGTTGTCTAGTGACCCCTCGGAACCGCTGGCTCTAACTCCAGCACATTTTTTGAATTTAACGCCTTTAAAGTATTTGCCAGCCGCAGATATGGATGAGAACAGACTTAGCATTTCCGCACGCCACAAATTATTAGATCGGTTAGTGCAATCGTTTTGGAAACGATGGAGGATTGAATACTTGCATACTTTGCAGTCTCGGCAAAAATGGAACACAGCAACTGAGCCTTTAGCTGTAGGAACTGTAGTTGTGCTCACCAAAGAGAATACACCGCCTCTCCACTGGCCGTTAGGAATTGTCGAAGAGGTCTTTCCCGGTTCCGACGGAGTAGTTAGGATAGCTCGCGTTAAGAGCACGGTTGGGTCTTACTTGCGTCCGGTTGTCCGTTTGTGCCCCCTGCCTCTTCCATAATTTAAATTAGCTTTCTAGATTAAATTGTAGTTGAATTTAAGTAATCTTAGCGTTAGTTAGTTATTTTGTTAGTTGATCTTAGCTCTAGTTGTATTAGTTAATTTTGAAGGAAATCCTTCAAGGGCGGGGGAGATGGTTGCGCGGAAAACCATTCGTATTATTATATTTGACGGTAGAGGTGCCAAGCCGCTTGTTCCTTTCCGAAAAACGATATCATTCGTACCCTCCTATCGACACATCGGGGTGGTGGGGTGGGAGGGGCAAGAAGATGATTCTAGAATGTCACGTAATCATCGGAGCCGAGGACATATAAGACACGCGCGACCGTTGCGCGTCCTCTTCCCACCGCGCCAGTCATTGGAACAACAGCTCTCTTCCCACCGCGCCAGTCATTGGAACAACAGCTCTCTTCCCACCGCGCCAGTCATTGGAACAACAGCTCTCTTCCCACCGCGCCAGTCATTGGAACAACAGCTCTTTCCACCGCAGTCGTCGTTGAAACTACAACGCTTCTCTCCCGACGCACCCCTGGGGCCCCAGAGTGTCTGTCTAGAAGAAGTTCCAGAAGTTGCAGCTATAGTGCTCTACACAAATAGAAGAAACCCCGGTGAGTCAACACTCATTTAATTAGTTCCTGCCTTATATAGTTTAACCCGCTCCAATTTTGTTGTTCTCCTAATCAGGCAGGATTCCTTTTCAGCGATTTGGCACAATAATAGTTTTAGTTTAGGGAAGAGCGAGTGCATTATACCGCATGCTATAGTAGTCGCTTTTACGTAAGCGTAGAAACAATCGCATATACAGTCCACTCTAGTTAATATCTCGCGTAATAGGTTTAAGGTTCGACCGGGGAACTAGACTTCGGCAGCCTTAGACACGTGGCTCCACCAACATATGTTTTATTTTTTTATTTTTATGACGTCAATAAATTAAGTTATCACTATTTTATTTTAAAATATCAAAAAAGATGTGTAAAGTACAGTCAGACCGCTTTTGTTACGTTTGTGGTGAACTTATTGTATATTTATGAAAGGATGTCGCATAACGGAATCACTCAAAAAAGCATATTTTTATTATTTTAAAATATCGGTTTCTCACCAGGACAAAATGTGGGCTCCCCACGCATTTTGTGAAAGATGTAGAAGAACGCTAAGCTTTTGGGCCTCAGGTGGAAACAGATCTTTTAATTTTAATATGCCAATGATATGGAGGAAACCGTCCAACCACGAAAATGATTGATACTTTTGTCTTACAAACACATTTGTTTTTAACCACAGGCACAAAGACAAAATTATATATGCAAATGTTCCTTCGGTTACTAAACCCGTCTACAATTGTTCTAGTGAAACATTGATGACTAACACGAAATTTAAGGAAGTGCAAATTCAAAGTTCAGGTGAATTGTTCCACGTTGATGAAGAACCACACATGGTAACTCAGTCCGCATTGATTGATTTACTCAGAGATTTACAACTATTAAGCCCAAAGTTAAATTACTAGATTCACGACTGTAACAATGGAGGTTACGTGCTATGTACACAAGAGT
Organism: Parnassius smintheus behrii; assembly: GCA_036936625.1. Taxonomy (NCBI): domain Eukaryota; kingdom Metazoa; phylum Arthropoda; class Insecta; order Lepidoptera; family Papilionidae; genus Parnassius; species Parnassius smintheus. Next base: position 1,229,420 of record JAUPFT010000030.1, read on the forward strand.
TACTATGTACCGTAGACGAAGTGAACGTTTCTCAACATATTTTAAGAAGGAAAACGAACTATGTTACTGTTATGTTGGACTTTTCAAAGAAATGCAGCAACCTTATAGGCCAGAAGAATGGCGGTTATTTGTTGATTCATCGAAGACAAGTTTAAAAGCAGTTCCACATTACGGTAACGTGAAGCCGTCTATTGTGATACCAAAGAAACGTTGTAGTGTTATGTTACTTACATACCATTTTAACTATTTTAAATTTATTTTTCCATTCTGTTTTCTATTTTCTGCATTCATCTCAAAACTAGATATTTTGCATCACCTTTATTTCCATAGGAACCTGTAACATTTTTAAACCATAAGAACACAATAACAAATCATTTTCACGTCGTATTTTCCCGTTATCAGCACTTTTTAAATCGATGTCAATGGAGTCTACCTTTTTCGGTCTTTTATTTAGTTCTCCGTAACTCTGCAATTTCGGGTTTCGTGCGCGCTGTTGCGCTACTTTTTTTTCCTATATAAATAATATCTCATTTTTCACTTAAATCTTGCCGTTTCTGTATTACGAGCCTAAAACCAAAATTTGACATGTTTTGACATCGTTGTTTATTAGGTTGTCATGGCAATTTTTATTCAAATATCGTTACCGGCCTGATGTTTTTACTTCAAAATACTCCTTTCTTCTTGGCCATTTACAAGAATTTGCTTTTAATTTAAATAACTTCAAATTTAATGAGAATAATTTTCCGTTCTTATGCCAGATCCGTCAAAAAAAAAGAAAAAAAAAGCCGAACAATCGGCGAATGAGGGAGTCTGACTTGAGCTTTGATACTTGAAGCATCTCCTAAAGGCTTTTTCCGCACTGCCTCGGGATCCTGCAAGCCTCTGCCCGCTCCTTAAGTCGTCGCCTAGCCACGCCTACGCCTCCGCCTACTAGTGCGCTGTGTTTGCCTACTTCAAGCGCCGCGTGTACCTACTTCAAACGCTGCGTGCCTACTCCAGACGTTGCGTGGACCTACTCCAGACGCTGCGTGTCTATTCCGGACGCTGTGTGTGTCTACTCCGGAAGTTGTGTTTGCCTACTTCAAGCGCCGCGTGTACCTACTTCAAACGCTGCGTGCCTACTCCAGACGTTGCGCGTACTTACTCCGGGTGCTGCGTGTACTTACTCCGGGCGTTGCGTGTGCTTTCTCCAGATTCTGCGTGTACCTAGAGCAGGAGCTGTGCACCTATCATAGGCATAGCCTGTGCATACTTCGTTGCAGTATCTTTATCTTTGTTATTTTTTTAATAATATTGTAAATCACTATCTTCATTACAACCCATCATCACCTTCATACCTTTTTTTTTATAAAAGAAACTGTAAAACTTTTCAAATCTTTAAATAATTTATTTTATTTTGGTTGTTTTCGTTGTAGTTAAGTTAGGTTCTTTAGTTTTTTATTGTCGCTTCACGACAATTTGGCGCCCGACGTAAAGTTCTTCTTTTCTTCACCTTAGCTACGCCTTATCCATTTCCTTTTGATTGAATTGCTTTCTCTTTCGTTCTTAACTCTTTATTTACTCATCCTTATCATATCTTCCAAATTCTAAAACAAAACTTCATCTAGTTTTTCAACTTATTTGGATTTTATTTAGACCTACATATAACACTTCACTTACATTCATCACTTTAATATTTTTATTCTAGATAACTTAAAGAGGTACAATCTTCCAAATTCTAAAACAAAACTTCTTCTAGTTTTTCAACTTATCTGGATTATATTTAGGCCTACATATAACACTTCACCTACATTCATCACTTTAATATGTTTATTCTCGATAACTTAAAGAGGTACAATCTTTCAAATTCTAAAACAAAACTTCATCTAGTTTTTCAACTTATCTGGATTATATTTAGACCTACATATAACACTTCACTTACATTCATGACTTTAATATGTTTATTCTAGATAACTTAAAGAGGTACAATCTTCCAAATTCTAAAACAAAACTTCATCTAGTTTTTCAACTTATCTGGATTATATTTAGACCTACATATAACACTTCACTTACATTCATCACTTTAATATTCTTATTCTAGATAACTTAAAGAGGTACAATTTTTAATTAAATTTTTATTTCTTAAACTTAACTTTGCACTTAATACTAACAATGAAAAGGGTTATTAAGTACAAATTTCTTAACAAGGCCGAACTCGAATACGAAGTGAAGATTAGATGTTAGGAACCAGCTAATACTGTTTTGCATGACACTACATTTGTATATATGTATATATATGTTTGTATATGTAAGTTTGTATATATGTATAAATATCAATTTCAGACACATCTCGTTAGTGATGTTGCTGATCTCTGGCTTTGAGCCCTACCGCTCTGGCCGTTCTTAATCTTTACTTAAGTCATAGCGACTAAAGCTTGCTTAAGATTAATTTCTTTATCTTTATCTTCACTCAGGAGCGGATGACAACTCCTTAAATAAGCCTGGATGTCCTTTCAAAATGTTTTTTTTCCACGCAGGAGCGGATGACAACTCCTTAAATAAGCCTGAATGTCCTTTCGAAAACACACTTTTAGAGTGGTAGTCATTGAATGTGAACTCCACCCTTACCTGAATGCAGATGATGAATGTAAGAGATAGTATATCTGATTTTGCCTGGTGATGTCTGTTTCTGCAAAGCTGTGTTTTCATGGTTTATTTTAGAATGTACATGTCAAAATTTTTGCTGAGTCAAAAATTTTCCAGGGTCGGGGGGAAAATGTAATGTTATGTTACTTACATACCATTTTAACTATTTTAAATTTATTTTTCCATTCTGTTTTCTATTTTCTGCATTCATCTCAAAACTAGATATTTTGCATCACCTTTATTTCCATAGGAACCTGTAACATTTTTAAACCATAAGAACACAATAACAAATCATTTTCACGTCGTATTTTCCCGTTATCAGCACTTTTTAAATCGATGTCAATGGAGTCTACCTTTTTCGGTCTTTTATTTAGTTCTCCGTAACTCTGCAATTTCGGGTTTCGTGCGCGCTGTTGCGCTACTTTTTTTTCCTATATAAATAATATCTCATTTTTCACTTAAATCTTGCCGTTTCTGTATTACGAGCCTAAAACCAAAATTTGACATGTTTTGACATCGTTGTTTATTAGGTTGTCATGGCAATTTTTATTCAAATATCGTTACCGGCCTGATGTTTTTACTTCAAAATACTCCTTTCTTCTTGGCCATTTACAAGAATTTGCTTTTAATTTAAATAATTTCAAATTTAATGAGAATAATTTTCCGTTCTTATGCCAGATCCGTCAAAACACAAGAAAAAAAAAGCCGAACAATCGGCGAATGGGGGTCTGACTTGAGCTTTGATACTTGAAGCATCTCCTAAAGGCCTTTTCCGCACTGCCTCGGGATCCTGCAAGCCTCTGCCCGCCCCTTAAGTCGTCGCCTAGCCACGCCTACGCCTCCGCCTACTAGTGCGCTGTGTTTGCCTACTTCAAGCGCCGCGTGTACCTACTTCAAACGCTGCGTGCCTACTCCAGACGTTGCGTGGACCTACTCCAGACGCTGCGTGTCTATTCCGGACGCTGTGTGTGTCTACTCCGGAAGTTGTGTTTGCCTACTTCAAGCACCGCGTGTACCTACTTCAAACGCTGCGTGCCTACTCCAGACGTTGCGTGTACTTACTCCAGGTGCTGCGTGTACTTACTCCGGGCGTTGCGTGTGCCTACTCCAAGCGCTGCGTGTACCTTCTCCAGACGCTGCGTGTGCTTTCTCCAGATTCTGCGTGTACCTAGAGCAGGAGCTGTGCACCTATCATAGGCATAGCCTGTGCATACTTCGTTGCAGTATCTTTATCTTTGTTATTTTTTTTTAATAATATTGTAAATCACTATCTTCATTACAACCCATCATCACCTTCATACCTTTTTTTTTTTATAAAAGAAACTGTAAAACTTTTCAAATTTTTAAATAATTTATTTTATTTTGGTTGTTTTCGTTGTAGTTAAGTTAGGTTCTTTAGTTTTTTATTGTCGCTTCACGACAACGTATGAAAATATGTCAACACTTATTTCACTTACTGAATACAAAAATCACAATTATTGGATTGTTTGTGGTGATTTGAAAGTAGTTGGTTTGCTTTTGGGCTTTGCAAAGCGGCTATACAACATATTGTAGTTTTTTATGTTTGTGGGATTCGAGAGCCAAACAAAATCATTATAAAAAATAGACAGGCCAGTTACGAAAAGAATATGTCCCTAGCAAACTGAATATAAAGCATAAATGTCTGGTAAATCCACAAAAACTGTTACACCGCCGCTTCATATAAAATCGGGTTTGGTAAAAAACTTGTTGCATTTATGCTCAACGTTTCCTAGTCTTTCTAATGCGAACGTGAAAGAAGGTACTTATCGGACCGCAAAGCAAAAAATTACATACATATTTACATATTGTAGACATATTTGAAAACAATCTTTCGGGTATTGGAAGTTCTGCTTAGAATTCATTACTTGTTATCCAAGGGTTCTTAGGCAACAAAATCAATGAATATTACCGAGAGTTGCAGATTCATTACATAATTTTTAACGAATAAGTGTTAACATGTCTCTGAAAATTCATATCATTCACTCGCACCTCGATTTCTTCCCTGAAAACCTTGGACACGTTAGCGACGAACACGGAGAGCATTTTCACTAGGTTCTCAAATTTTTCGAGCGAAATTATCAAGGACGAAGCTATGTTAGTGTTAGGTGACTGTTGGTCTATAATGAGGGACACAGATACAAATAAATACAAAAAATTACACATACACTTTAAATCTTTTTTTATTTTTGCAAGCATTTTTGGTAAATAAAAAAAACTTTGGAAACGTGACGTGTTGGATTATTTTCGTATTGTTTTTTTTTTACTCATTATATCTTAATTGTTAAGGAAAATGCTTTTCATTTCAAGAACAAAAACCATATAAACTAATGCAACAATACAATAATTTAATAACCTTATTCTAGTATCCTGATCAAGATCACCAGGCTAAAAAAATAATTATCAGGATCATCACAGCTCATGCGAGTTGTTTAAGTTTTTTTTAAACATTTTTTTTTACTAAAGAGAGGGCAAACGAGCATGCGGCCCACCTGATGGTGACATTTTAATAGAAAGACACGTTTTCTTAATTTTTTAAAACAATAAGTTTACTTCATTTGTTTTTTGTTTAAAAAAATAATAAAGAAAAATAAGTTGTTTTTAGAATTTTACATTTTGTGTACTTTGTACAATATTGAGACATTGAGCTATTATGTACTACGTACTAGAGGCATTCAGCTACTCTGTTCCACTCAACTGCGGTGCATACACCGCACTTTAATCAGTCACTCGCTAGGCGATTGTAGAGTTGGCACGTGTTGTGTTGGTTTAAAAAAAATCTCTTGATAAAAATATGCCGTCGTGTGTACTTAGATATTGCACAAATAATTCAAAAAATGTCAGTAAAAACCAAGGAATTACTTTTCATCGGTTAATAAGATACTTAATCAATAAAAAAAGTATTATAGATTAATAATAAAAAAAATTATTCCTAAGACGCCATCTCATGTCATGGAATATAGATTATGAAATTTAATATGTTCAGATGCGACATTTCTGTGGGTTCTTAAGTATAGGACGAATATATTATTATACACATTTATTTAGTAGAAAAATAAGTATATAGGTGATAATTGGGCTAAATTTTTCATATATAAATATGCTTATTATTCTTTTATTTTATTTTTATTCTTTTATTTTATTTTTAGGTTTCTACAAAGTCAAAGTGGAATAAATTCGTCCATTTTTAACTCTCGTGTGCCCAGCGTTTATGATCGACTCTTATTCTAATTTAAATAAATATATTTGTAATTTAAACGTTATGTTAATAAGTTTTGCTAAACATACATTTAGTACGTTATTTTATATTTGAGATAGATACCTTTTAAAATATTCAGATAAAAATATCATTAAAATGTAATTGTGATATAATATTATGTAATATTATATTAAATAAGCAAATATAATATACAAAATAAATTACAAATTTAAATATTGTTCTGGATACAACTTACTTTATTTATTTATTTATTTAACAGATACACCATTGGCTTATCACTAGACATTGTTAAATATAACACAATTGGTTTTGTTCAAAATGATTCGCCTTTAAAGGTATATACAACATTCACAAAAATAGTGCAGCTAATATAAGACAGTTGTTAACTTACTTAACTAGAACAATATCATTAATAAATTTACAAGTAATTGGATTACAATGAAACTAATGCTAAACTTGAAGAAGAGAGAAAGAGTTATAAGTACTTATTACATAATCTAGCAAATTTTGATACGTTATCGGTATGGAAAATGTCGACGTCGCCGTTGGTGGTTATGTCGTTATACGTTTGCATTAACCTATTTATTGGGACTCGTTTACCTAAGTTCGTTCTCTGGTTGGGTAAACAGAAGATTTTGGTAATCGGATGTCTTGGAATAGATCTTGGAACTCTGATACTTAATTGATTTAACAGTGCCGGTGATAGTAGGAGGCCGTGAATTAGCTTATAAAGTGTTTTAAGATCACTAAGTCGACGTCTTTTTCCGAGAGACTCTAATTTGAAGTGGGATAGCCTAGTATTATAGTCAGCACGGTAAGGACAAGTTTGATCTTTATAGGCTAAGTAGCGGGTAAAATTGCGCTGGATACGCTCTATTCGATCACTGTGAATTTGGTATGATGGGTTCCAAACAGGTGATGGATATTCTAGTGTACTACAAATAAGAGCTTTGTATATAGTGAGAATACGTATAGGGTTCCGCAAATCCTTACATATTCGCTTTACGAATCCTGCCATCTTCCATGCTTTGGATGCAATATTATCAATATGGATGTTGAAATTTAATTTTTTATCGATCATTGCGCCAAGGTCACGGACTACTTCGGATTCTGTTAATTTTTCTCCGTCTACAAAATAACTGGAGGGAATAGTGTTTCTCCTTCTGGTAATTTTTATAAACAGACATTTCTTAGGATTTAGTAGCATTTTCTGCTCTGCAAATATTGAGTAATTACTAAAGGAAATGTGAGCAGAATTGTCATTTATAAATACCAAAAAGAGAACAGGGCCGATATGCGACCCCTGTGGAACGCCTGAAGTTGGATAAAACGAAAAAGACTTGAAACCCTGTATTGTTACTCTTTGAGTTCGATTAAATAAGTAGGATTTTATCCAATTCAACAGGTTTCCGTGAATACCATAATAATTTAATTTGGACAAAAGAATGGCGTGGTTAACTTTATCGAACGCGCTACTAAAATCGGTGTACATAGCATCAACCTCTTTATTTTTATCAACATATCTCGCCAAGTTCGAGGTGTATTCTAGTAGGTTACTAACTGTAGACTTATTTGCGCAAAAGCCGTGCTGACAATTAGAAATTACCTTTGATAAATGAGAAGACAAAATGGGGCAGAGTATTTTTTCTAAAAGTTTAGCAAACAAGCTTAATAAAGAAACAGGACGGTAGTTTCAATATTGCTTTTGTCACCTTTTTTGTAGATGGGTATCACATTGGAAACTTTCCACTCGTCAGGAAATTTTGCAGTTTTAATTGATTTATCGAAAGGCAATTTAAATGGGAGAGTTAAATATTTATACGTTTTTTTAATAAAGTAGGGTGGGATGCCGTCCGGTCCAGCACCTTTATTAGGGTCAATTGACTTTAATACTTTCTCAACGTCTCGCTCTGTAATTTCAACATTGCTTAGATTTGTGATTAGCAATCTCCAAGATCCGGTTGCGTTGAATTGTCAGGGGGAGAGTAAATCGAAATTTAAAAAATTACCTATTTAAAAATACAATCTACTATTACCTACGGATCATTCTACCTATGTTTATTCTATGATAAAAAAACAACCGCGCGAACACAGAGTAGCGCACGTTTTTGTTTGAAATAGCTGTTCTAGTACGTAAGTACATATTACTTCAATGTATTGAGACAATAAATTTTAGTGTTTCTATTAGATAATGTCCATTTTATCACCAATATAACATTGGTCTACTATTTATAAGACAGCCCGTAGATTAAAATTTTGAACCTTAGTTTAAAGACAGCTGTTTGTGTGTTGAACTTTGCCTAACTATTATCTAAATAAATTAATAAAATGAAAAGAGTAGGGTGTATAATGTTGATACACTACTTACTGGACAACCAATATATATTAAAACTTTGCTTTAATTCCCTTCATTCATTACAGCTAATGAAAAGTTCACTGCTGAACATAGGAATCCTCCATAGATTGCCTTATAGGTGGGAGATTAAACTTAGTTACCACTCTAGCCAGACAGGTTCGTAACTGCAATTTATTGTCATCTTAAGTTTTATGTTTCATTTCCCTCTGTCGCCTCTTGCGGCATCCACAGGATGACGTGGCGTCTCTAACGCCACCAATACACAATTTAGTTAAGTTTTGTCAATACTGAGTCTACATATTTCGACTTTGAGTTTAACATGTAATAACGATCTGTTGAGAATTGCAGAAACATCTGTGCATCAACCCAAAAATTCCAATTTGATGAAACCTTAGATTTCATACCTATTATGTGTTAAAGTTTTTAGCGGCTTCGGTTCTTCGAGTCGGATAGTTTTTTATATTATTCCGACAGTTAGTAACGTGTTGCATTAGGTTGCACGAAAATGAATATATTATCCACGTACCTTTCGTGTATGATGAGCGTGGATCGCTGGCTAAAGGCCTTGCCGCAGTGCGAGCACACGTGCGGCTTCTCACCCGAGTGAACGCGCTCATGCAAAGTCAAATTGCATTTCTTCACAAACCCCTTACCGCAAGTTCTGCAAATTACAGTCGTTGCGGTTTATTTAACTAGTGCTGTTAAATTTGTTTACAAATGGGGATACAGTTTAAAAAACGGTTACCGAGTCATTTTACAGATCCGACAATATAGCCTTCTTTGCTCGAAGTTGATTAAGTGAACTTTAATATAGCTGTCGCTTTAACGTTTTACAAAGTATAAATATTGTATCAAAGTGAAAATATAGCAAAACTTGAAATCCCTGCCATTTTAAGGTCGCGAGCAAACAGGAGTATCAAATTACGTGACCTTGAGAGCTAACAGGTTAATTTTTAAACGATAAAATCCATATAATTTAGTTAAATGTGTAGTGCTCGCGCAAACGTAAGAAATGATTTGGTTGTAATGTGGAGCACACATGTGTACGTACTTGCAGACGTTGGGCTTGTGTCCGGTGTGGATACGCATGTGGAACTTGAGGTGCTCGGCGGACGAGAGCGCCTTGCCGCACACGCTACAGAGGAAGTTGCGCTCGCCCGTGTGCGATCGCAGGTGGCGACGCAACGAGTTGGTGTGCGCGAAGGCGCGCGCGCACACGCGGCAGCGCAGCGCCACCGCACCCGCGCCCGGGTGTGCACGCGCGCGGTGCGCCAGCATGCACCTGCAAGCGCGCACTAGCTTTACTACAGTAAGGCAAGTATTACCGCGCAACATCATAATATGCGAACACACGCGGCAGCGTAGCGCCACCGCGCCCGCGCGCGATTAACATTGAAGCCAACTGACACTCGCCGCACCCACCGTAGATTTCTTTGATATCCCTACGCAGGGTCAGAGGCGCAAACGCCACCTGCGCTCTCATTTCAGTCACCTGCGATTAGCTACGGCAAGATCTCGTATTGTTTATATTTCCGCGTGTGTATCGGCCGCCCGCTAATAGGTATCATAAACATGTACTCTAATGTCGAGTACCTAGCAATGGTGAGATTTTGTATCTTGTCTGGTGAAAACTTAGATGATGCGAGACGAATGTACACAGAAGAAGAACAACTAAAAACGTTACGCAGGGGCGATATGCCGATTTAAAATTGGCGAAATCCCCAAATTCCCAGCACTTATTTAATATTACGGACGTACCAGCGCTTACGTGATGGTGGCCAGTTCTGGCTTCCCAGCCTTGCCAGAGGGAGGTGCCGGCCACCCTTGTCGAGACACATTGAAGACGCAATATTGGACTAGTTCCAACAACACCCGAGAAGGTGCACCCGGCAAGCCGCTCGTTGGTTTGGCGTAAGCCAATATGTGGTATAGAAGCTACTTAATTTAATGACTATCCATACCGTTGCTCACGTGTGCAAGCTTTGCTTACGCCTGACCCCAGACCACGCAAGGAGTTTTGTCGTTGGCTACAGGACCATGCGCAGGCTAACATCTTGTGGAGCAACGAGTCGAGATTTACCCGCGTTGAAATTTACAACGTGCACAATGAGCACTGGTGGAGTTTCCAAGCCCCACACAAAATCAACGAACATGCTCATCAAGTTCGTTTCAGTGTTAACGTTTGGGCATTAACGACGACATCATTGGTCCAATATGGACTGAAGGCTGATTGACGAGGGTGACGTATCTGCAAATGATACGTTCCGTCATCTACACAATGTTGGATAACGTTCCTCTAAGCCATCTGCAAGGAATCTACTTCCGGCACATGCATGTCCAGTACATTACGAACGATCTGTGCGCGACGCGACGATATCTAGACGGCTAATTCAGTGATAGGTGGACAGATCGCGGTGAACCTGTGAACTGGCCGGTGAGATCATCAGACCTAACACCCCTAGACTTTTATTTGTGGGCCGAACTAAAACGATTGGTGTACACAGAAGAAGCACAGAGATTTAGTGATTTAAAGCAGCGTATAGTAAACACATTTAATAAGATAACAGTGATAGAGACAAGCTTCGAAGTTTAACAAACGATTTACAAAGACGTGCTGATTTGTGTTTAGAAAGAAAAAAATAGAAAAAAGTTTGTAAATATCAATCAGTTTAGTTTGTAAATCAGTTAATTTCGATCTTTTACACACGCCTAAAAAGTTACAGTATACGGTAGACAAAAAAAAGAAACGGTTTATCAATTCATTAAAATGCAAGATAAAATTTCATGTAGTTCTACTCTACTATAGCATATTAGATTAGACGATCCTAAGCCCGTAAATGTATGAAGAAATCACAAAAAAATAATCTGAAACGAAAGGTAATCGGAAATCTGCGTATTTTATTAGACATTTAGCCAATTGGCTCGGATTTCGGTTCCAGCGGCAGTGGCTTCGACTGCACTCGGTCGAAACGAATTTATATCGCAGCCAAATAAGAAATAAGACGTATTAATAACGCCTAGTCGTAATGCACATCATGTAATGTATCAGCAGCGGATGTAGAATTTTAATGTAAACAGTTTTAGATTTAATTTTAGATATAAGTTATTATCTTTATATTTATATTTATTTTTAACATAAATTGTTAAAGTCCAAACATTTGTACTTATAGTTTTTTTAATACATAGATACCTAATTAATAATTTATTTTAAATCATTATTATTCTTATTTTAATAAATACGTTGTTTCATATATTTATTTATTTATTTTTCATTGTTATCACTAGCCCACATAATGACAAAACTAAATACACTATCGATAACGCTTATCGGCAACAATGATGCACAACACTATATTCGCCCCTAAGGCCCGTGAGTGGGAGAGAGAGCGAAATGCGAGCGAAACAATGATTTATGACCCAAACTGTACGGACAAAATAATTCTAACTACTTTTACGGATTTTATCGCGTTTATTTTTACTTTTTATTTTTAATTCCCGACGTTTCGGGCGCTTTCCAGCACCATCTTTGATTGTGATCATATCCTAGACGGCCCCAACCATTACATCAGATTTGATAGACCACAAATCCTCGCGAAAGAACACCGATTCCTACCAAGGATGATACGTGAGGCTATTGAAATTAAAAAACATCCTAATTTCAATAGAGAAGGAGGCTGGGTACTACCACCTGCTTGGGATCCTATAATCAATAAAATTAAAACTAAACCCAAGCATAGCACTGCAAGATGCAGTTCATTTTGCATAGATCGGACCATAAACAATAATTAAAAAAGCTGAAGGTACTCCGGGTTTAACAATGACATCGGGACGTCAGTCATCTCAGTCCCCCGTGACCATGGGTGCTGGAAAGCGCCCGAAACGTCTGGAATTAAAAATAAAAGTAAAAATAAACGCGATAAAATCCGTAAAAGTAGTTTTAATCATGTGTAGTGTTCGCGTAAATATAAGAAATCATTAAAATAATATTCTAGGATAGGTCTTTTTGAATAAGCTTGATTCTAAATGTTGGCTGCAACGATGTTTCGGCCGCCCCCACTCAGTCGCCTAGCGCCTAAATAACGATGAATGCCTAACAGACTTTGACAGCAAAAATGATTACATCTGTTTTCTACTACTACCTTAAAATATTTTTACTACAACATTTTCTCACCAACAACAACAGTGGTAGAACCACGCGGCAACTTTGCTGTTGCACGTATTGGCCGGCTCAAACCGGGATGGTACCACGACCTCATAGAATACCGGTGTGAAGTGGAAGCTCTGCTTCCGCGTTTCGTCTGGCGAGTGCAGGTGGCTGGAGGCCCAAACCCCCCCCCCCCTTAACATGGTAGCGGAATTAAGTGAAGATCTACCCTAGCACCCCTGGAGAATCCCTCGCTGAGCATCCACGACCAAGTTACTCCACTCCTGAGCGTGGGTGCTCAGGCTGCCTCGCGTATTCTGGGGGGGGGGGCAAAATTCAGCTCAAGACTACACTGCTCGGGGCAAACGGAGCAACAAGACCAAGGCGACCCCTGCCACGCTATCCGTGAATTTCTGCAATATCAGGAGACTTCACTCTAACCTAAATGCCGTTCACTATCATCTCGAGACGGCAAGGCCGGCTCTGCTCTTTCTGACCGAGACGCAGGTGTCCTCTCCGGCTGATGTCTCGTATCTCTCCTACCCGGGGTACAAACTGGAACACTCCTTTGTGCCTCGGGCTGGAGTTTGCATTTACGTCAGAGAGGACATCTGTTCTCGACGCCACGGCAGACTTGAAGGTTCGGACCTGTCCATCCTATGGCTACGCGTAGACAGCGACGACCTCCGCGCATCTACGGGTGCCTCTATAGGTCCCATAGCAGTAATGCCGAAACAGACCGACTCTTCGACCACGTCCAAATGGCTACCGACTCGTTGCTACAGCAGATCCCCTCCGCAGAGATCGTGATCCTCGGCGACTTTAACGCCCATCACGCCGAATGCCTTAGTTCACGCTTAACCGATCATGCGGGGAGATCTGTTCATGATTTTGCCTTGGCATATGGTCTGACTAAACAGGTTACTTGCGGATTCCATATGTGGAGCACCTTCCCTGTTGGACCTTCTGCTGACATCTCACCCGGACGGATATCAGATTTCCGTTGACGCCCCTTTAGGCTCCTCGGACCATTGTCTTGTCCGGAGTGTTGCATTCTGCAGGCTGCCGCCGTGTTCGGCACTATAAGTCAGCCGATTGGGATGGAATGCGGTCTTTCTTTGCATCCTACCCTTGGGGGCGGGTTTGCTTCTCGCCGGACGATCCCAACGTTGTTGCCGATTCTGTCGCTGATGTGGTACTTCAGGGTATGGAACTTTTTATTCCTTCCTCTGTGGTGCCCATTGGAGGCAAATCTCAGCCATGGTTTGGTCGCTCCTGTAAAATAGCATCATGCTATAAGCAGGAGTGCTACCAAGCCTGGGCTGACGCATCAGCGTCCCGGGATGTAAACACCAGCGCTCTAAAAAAAAGAATAATTCCGTCTCTAGGTCCTTCAAAAGAGTCATTGCCAAGGCAAAGTCAGAGCACATAGGCAGAATTGGCGAGAAACTATTTCGCCTTCCTTTTGGAACCCGTGCATTCTGGTCTCTCGCCAAGGCTGTGCAGGGGAATTCCTGTCAGCCACATCTTCCATCTCTGCACAGGGAGGATGACTCACTGGCCCATACCGCAAGGGAGAAAGCAGATCTGCTAGGCTCTTTCTTTGCGTCCAACTTGACTCTCTTTGACGGGGGGAGTACGCCGCCGACAATCCCGAGGTGTGAGTGATCCATGCTGGAAGTGTAGTTTACACACCGCTCGGTTCGCAAAGCACATCCACAAGTCGAGTGGGCCTGACGGAATCCCCCCAATTTTGCTGAGGACGTGTGCTCCATAGTTGGCACCGGTTTTAACGCGTCTTTTCCGGTACTCCTACTCCCTAGGCGTAGTCCCAAAATCATGGAAGACGGCTATCGTTCACCCGATCCCTATAAAAGGCGAAGGTCTCGGATTATGGGCGACTAAATCTAGTCCAGTTTAAGCCCCAGAAGACACAAGTTTGCGCGTTACCCGGTAAAAAGAACCCCTTTGTCGTATCTTCCCAGTTTCAAGGCACTCCCCTTGTTGCCTCAGCCAGTATCGGTATCCTCGGCGTCGACATATCGAGTGACGTGCAGTTTCGTGGTCACTTGGAAGAGAAGGCGATATTGGCCTCTAAAAAGCTTGGCGTGCTCAGCAGAGCGGGACAGTATTTCATGCCGGCACACCGCCTGCAACTATACAAGGCGCAGGTTCGGCCGGACATGGAATACTGTTCCCATCTCTGGTCTGGGGCTCCCCAGTATCAGCTTCTTCCACTTGACCGCATCCAGCGCAGAGCGGCTCTCGTCGATCATCGATGCATGAGGCAATCATCGATGACCGAGTGCTTTCCGATCGACCCGATTCACTGGCGCTGCGAAGAGATGCTGGATCTCTTTGCATTTTCTTCTCTTCGCATATACCATGGGGAGTGCTCTGAGGAATTGTTCGGATTAATCCCAGCCACCAAATTTCGTGAACGCACTACGCGGCAAACGTCCCGATACCATCCACACCATCTGGATGCCTGGCGGTCCACCACTGTACGTTTCAATAGGAGTTTTCTTCCACGTACGACCTCTCTGTGGAATAGTTTACCATCGGCGATTTTTCCGGACCGATACGACCTGGGGACCTTCAAGAAAAGAGCTTACTCCTTTCTAAAGGGCCGGTAACGCACCTGCAATTCCGCTGGTGTTGCGGTTGATCATGGGCGGCGGTAGTCACTTAACATCAGGTGAGCCGCTTGCTCGTTTGCCCCCTCTTCTATAAAAAATAAAGAAATAAAAAAAACCAGTCGAAAAAAACACAAAAGTTTAAAACAGAATTAAATTAAAATGAGTGATTTGAAAAATTCAGAGACAGCAAAAAAAAGAAACGTTCAAAAATGTTTTGATTTGCCTAAAACGAAAAAACATAGACGAAGAATATGCAGTTTTTACGATGTTTGGATGAAAAGTTATTTGTTCATGAGATCAGACCCGAATAATAATTATAAAGCACAAAAAGGCTACAAAAAACCTATATTTTGTAGCCATTGTAGCTGTCCCGATTTGAAAACCAAAATCCCGATTATTTTTACCTTCCGTCCCGAAATTTTACTTCCTAGACCTGGCAACACTAGCATTGACTGTCAAGAAGCTTCGAAGCCTTTTATTAAATATCGATAGCAGCAATTCTTTCCAACTTTTTGGTATTTCATCATATATGACTGGAGCCATGCAGTAGATACTTTTGCGCATTAGTGCTGTCTCAGCAGATTGATCATACAAAAGGGTACTGTCGCGTCTACTGCGTGAAACTACTTGGTTAAGGCGTTTAAAACGTTTTGGATGCAATTTAACAAACACAGCCACTTCTAGTACGTAATAGTACGTAAAGGTAATGTCAGTATTTTATACTGTTTAAAATATAGCATGCAACTATCGGCAGTTTTAAGCTTAAACATCGCCCTTATGCATCTTTTTTGAGCCTTAAACGCTGAATCTTTTTCGCTTGCGCTACCCCAAAATATTATTCCATTTCGGAGGTGAGATTCTGCTAAGTAGGGCTTAGCAGAATCCCACCTCAAGCAGTGAGTGCATCCATGTATACTATTGAAGTATATACTATTGACAAAGTATGTAAAGCATATGCGGTTTTACTAATTTTCTTACATAAAGTATTATGTATATGTGTGCTTTCCAGTTAAGATGTTTATCTATTTCGAGACAATAAACTTTGCAGTTTCAACTTCTTCTACAACATCATTAAAGAAAAAAATTCCCTAGTGTTGAATGCGTCAAAGACGAAGTTTTTAATTTGTGGTACTAAACAACAAATAGAAAAAATTAATTATTACAATCCAAAAGTATACTTAAAAGAAACTATTTTAAAAAGAGTGGAAAAGACCCATAATCTAGGAGTTATAATTAGCCCTGATCTCAGATTCGAAGAATACATTGCTGGTGTTGTTAGGAACTGCTTCTATCGGTTAAAAATCTTGTACAGGATACGTGAATATCTGAGTATTGAACTGCGTAAGAGGTTATCCGAAGCACTTGTATTAGCTTATCTTAATTATGCTGACACTGTCTATGGGCCATGTCTGTTGGCACGCACCGCACAAGATGTGCGATTCAACGAGTCCAAAATGCTTGTGCAAGGTTTTGCTTTGATGTGCCATCAAGAGGTCATGTAAGCCCATTCCTTAATGATAATAACATCCTTAAGATGGCCGCAAGACGCAAACTCCACTTTGCTTGTGCTCTATTCGGTGTTTTGAAAACAAAAACTCCAAAGTATCTATACTCTAAACTAGACTGGTGTCACGAACACAATAAGTATCTCACGCGTGTTTCCTCTCCCATATAAGTGTCCCTCGACATAGTTCTTCGGCCTTCAGAGGAAGTTACAAATATACAGGCACCCACTGCTGGAATAATATACCTCCACCACTACGTACTCTAAAGACATTAGGGAATTTCAAAATACACTTAAAGAAAATTTTACTAAACAAACAAAAGGGATTAAGTGATCGTGCTTTATTCAAGAATGAACTATTTATTTACTATTTCTAATCATACATTTAATGATTACTAAGTATTTATTAGCCTCTATATATATTTATACATATTTGTCTATATTTCTGTCACTTTAATATATATATATATATATATATATATATATATATATATATATATATATATATATATATATATAACATAAACTTTTTAGTAAAACGTTGAGACGCTGCATATTACCGTCTACGGCACATCTCACATGAGGTATTGAAATATTGAATACCGATTTAAGAAAGAAAAAAAATACTCGCTCGCATAAAGTTTGACCGTCCGAACTTATTTGCGCCGTCTGAAAATCAGCGCTGCAAGCTCGCGGCTTGTGCTGAGCCCTCCCACCGGTTCATCGCAGCACATTGCATGCATAATCGACGCTTTTCTTTTCTTTAGTCTAATTTTCTGTTTTTTTATTTGTTTGTTAATAATAAGTCACTTGCTTTATTTTTAATGTGTAAGTGTAGTGTTGTAGATGTAAGTGTTGGAATGAATGTCTTTATGTGTTATTATTGTAGTGTACATTTAGGCTCATGCTAGGAATCCGTTGACCGAAATGTATAACTTTTGTTTTACTTAAGTTTATTTTTAATTGTCTTCGTTTAACCAGTTTACAACTAATTTTACGGAGTTATTAATATCATTTTCATAGGTCTCTACACTTTTACATGGTATTGTCACGGAGGTATCATCCACAAACAGTGTTACTGGTTGCTTAATGCATTTAGGTAAGTCATTAATCACTATATAAATATAAAAGGACCTAGCACACTCCCCTGTGGTGCTCAAAATATAACTTCACGCTTTGACGATCGAAATATCTCTTCCTTCTTGTTTGCTATATTAGATTAAGAACGAATCAATTAGATTAAGAACATTGCCTCTAATGCCATAGGCTTCAAGTTTTTCTAAAAGAGTAGCGTAATTTACATAATCAAAAGCCTTAGTCTTATTGCAAAATATGCTACAGACATGCCTACGTTTATCGACATTATTAAAATATTGTATATAAAGTCATATATGGCCTTAATAAATAAAATAATAAAGACTATACAAACAACAACTTACCGCATATAGACAAACCCTTCGGGACAAAGGTCGCACACGAAGCGTTTCTCGGGCTCGCTCGCTGCTGAAGTTTCGTGCGCTAGACCTGACACACAAATATACACGCTAAGAAACCAATACTCTGCAAGATTCAAAAACAGTAGAAAAAGTGGGTTTAGAAAAACGCTTCGAAAAAACAATACCTAGGTACCTTCAGGACTATTATTTCTCAAATTGTGATCGCTACCCCGCCTATTAAGCATTATTGGGACGTCAAACATCTCAGTCCCCCCCGTGACCATGGGCGCTGTAAAGCACCCGAAACGTCGGGATAATAATAAAAATAAATTAATGTAATTAAACGCGATAAAATCCGTAAATAATAGTTTTATTCAATGTGTAGTGTTCGCGTAAATTTAAGAAATCATTAAATTACTTTAACTTAGATATTAGGTATATCTAATGATTGCTAATAAGTGTAATTATAGATAAACTAAACTATGATAGCTACCAAATTATGTTTTTATCAAAATACACTCTGACTTGGTATTGTATGTTTGTATAAACATACGTTGGTAATTGATTGATGTTTTAACATTCCTCAACTCAACAGAACAAACATTGGGACGGCATGCAAACATTTTTGCCACCATCAACTTATTTATCCTTCGTAGATTAGTATCTTCTGCTTTTACTAATTCGTCTTCCATGATGCCTTTTCAATAAAATTCGGAATAGAACTCAATGATCATAATGATAACTCGAAAAATTTCGAAATAATTCAACACATTAGCTAGTTCTCTTAATCAGTGACACACAACATTAATACCCCTAAAAGGCATCAGTGACGTCACGACAGTTTCTAATATGGCGGACAGCGTTTTGCAGATTACAGGGACAGAGAAAAATATATATTCTCAAAATTGAAATATAAAATTTATAATGCAATTGTATAAATAGAAATCAATATTTCTCGTTTACTCACAATTCTTCAAGTTTACAAAGTCTATAATTAATATATTATTTTGATTTTTTAGATGGTGCAAAATAACCTATTAACACCATAAAACAAATTTGAAATAGCTTGGTAGTGATGAATGTGTGTCGTGATGATGAAGATATCAGCCACTAATTCCTTAAAAATATAACAACCCTTTTTATACAATCTTTGTTTAATAGTTTTTAAATTTGGCGAAAGTGAAATTTTGTACATTTTTTGAGATTTTCATGTAATAGCATTTTTTATAGACTAAGGGTGACAAACGAGCATTCCACCTCATGGTAAGTGGATGCTATGGCCCATAGACATCTACATTTATCCTCGATTAAGAATTAAAATGCAGATGCGTGGTCATCACTGAGGACTAAGATGAAACGCCTCGTTTCCAATAGAAAGGGTGTTCGGTTCTCTACACTCACTATACGAAACACGGCAATATTAAGCTGCTATTTACGCTGGTATTTTGTGGAAGCGTGGTCGTACCACGGTCGAGCGGACCCATTCGTGTACAACCGTAATATAACTGCAATGTTCCTCTACCGTGTAAAACCGCGTACACATATTATGGCATAAAATAAAAATATAGAGTATGTAGGAAATGCGCACCGTGTTTGAAGAGCTGGTAAGTGTCGCGGAAGGACTTCTCGCAGAGGCCGCAGCGGAAGGGCTGAGTGTCGCGCGCCCAGTGCCGCCACCAGTGCGTCGCCCACTCGCTCTCCTGGAAAGACTGCACCCCCCACCCCAGGACCATATTACTCATTCGTTCTTTCATTTGGTCTTTTTTATGAACTCAATTTTAGCATATACTATTTATGGTCAAGTGTGAGTTGTGTGTAAAAATGAACAAGCCTAATAGTAAAATTAAATAGTGTTTTAAAACTGCGTTATACATTTTATAATAAGAACTATTATACGATTATATAAGAACTTTATCACAGCTTTATTATACGGTTTGAAAACGTATGTGAGAGTTTACATCGTTAAATCATTTGGATCCTAAATGGTCTTTAAAAATGAAAAATGATTAGAGAAACGTACTGATGATTATTAAAGACCTAATCATGTCTTTAGTGACACTCACAAGATTGAGACAAATCGATTGACATAAGAATCATCAGTATCGCGTCGCACGCGTCTGGTCTATAGGCTGATAAACACATTACTCTCCTTCGCATCGCGAAGTCGTGCAATAATATTTATATTTTTTGCTGCTGATCCACTCAGTTTCACATAAGGATCATTCTATGGACAGCAGAAGTTTGTCAAATTTTATTTTCAATTTTTTTTTATTTTCATATCTATCATAAATTTTCATATATTTTTTAAATACATTAAACAAAATAGGAGAATGCAATGTACTCAACCGACGTAGTACTTACTCTAGAACTCGTGAAAAAATTAATAAAAAACGTTTTCCATTGTTAATATGTGAAACGAATTAAAGTTGTTGTAACAGAGGTTGAAATATGACATTTAAAAGCTTTTTCATATGAAAAACCCATCGGCATCTTATCGAGTGAATGTGATGGTCATTTCAACATGCGATCTTTATCTCTAGGAAATAAAACATATACAAATCGATATTCTACGTAACACTTGTACTTTGAAGTCTTCAGTGTGTTTCTTACAGTGGATTTAGGCACACCGTGGATTTCACTGCCTCGTTGGTCAAGTGGTGGTTAATGCGGTTGCTGATCATGAGCTCCCGGAATCCGTGGTCGGGCCAACATCAGCTCACAGTCACGAGACTGGCGGTGTTTCACCCCCGTGCCTCGGAAAACATGTAAAGCCATATAATCTGAACCTGGTTTCTCTCCGTTCGTGTCGCATTAGACTTTAGGATTGAGGAAATAACGAGTGCACCTCTGCTCGCACTCGGGAACTGAGCAGACTGGCCGCCGTCACCGAAATTCGGTCCGGAGGGCATTAATTATTGCACACCGATATTTTCAGCAGCTCTTGCGAAAGTTTCAAAGAATTCTTATACAATTGACAATTATAATTGTGATATACTAATACTAACTGCTTCGTTGGTCTAGTGGTTGTAGTAGTGCGACTGCTAATCATGAGGTCCTGGGTTCGAATCCCGGGCCGGTCCAAAAAATCAATTATTGAGTTTTTCTGTCAAGAAATTCTCAGTAGGTGCCCGGAGTCAGGAAGTTGGCGGTGCCTCACCCCCGTGCCTCGGAAAGCACGTAAAGCCGTTGGTCCTGCGCCTGATCTCTCTCCGGTTGTGTCGGTTTACCGTCCCATCGGATTATGAGAGTGAGGGAATAGAGAGTGCACCTGTGCTTGCGCATACACTTGGGCACTATAATCCTGTCCTGCGCCGAAGGCTAGCCTCCGTTGAGGCAGGCCGCCGTGGCCAAAATTCGGTCTGGAGGACATTATTATTATTATTATACTAATATATTGATTTACGACTAGTGTTGCTTTCCTACGTTTGATTGTAAATCAACATTTTAGTTGCAAATTTTTAATTTACATATCACATATGTTACAATTAGATAGCTCGCAATCAAACCTACTGCCTACCTAATCTACTTAATACATTATCTGGTCTTCGATAATTAAGAAAATACTCTTTAATTAAGACAACTAAAGCGTATTATATAACGCCATGATGAATCACAAGCATAAATTGATAACAACAAGTAAAAGTCACTGTTAAACAATGTTCGTTCATAATTTAAAAAGCCATATTTTTAAATTTAGTTCAACGAGTTCGCAATAGCACAGAGTTTAAATTAGACTGCAAAAACTTTTGAGTGCGAATAAAGTACTCCACATTTAAATTTTGTTTAGTTTGTATCGACATAAAATTTAACTATGATAATTTGTACACAAGTACTTTGACTGTGATTTTAGTGTATCTCGTTAAATTTGAATCTATCATTATTAGAAAAAATTGACAATTTTACGGATCACTCACGCTTGACCGAAAAATTGATGATGTCAAGATTGTTTTAACAAAACACGTATGAATAATAAATAATTTTATAGTTTTACTGTTTTAAATTTTCTCAGTATCTCCCTATGGTTTCAGATTTTCCTACACTGTCTCCGTTAAAAAATAATTAGGTCCTAATAAGCTACCTTGCGGAAAAACTAAAATTGCAATGAGAGACGTTAAGGCTGCAAATAATTAGAGTGGTGTGAAATGGTGGTGTGAAATGGCGGTGTACAAATATCCACTGATCCATATCATCTCGCAGGAGTCGTGGGAGGCGACAGCGGGAAACAAAAGCGCCTTCCTAATAACGACTGAAGCTAACAGACTGCGGTTGCCAGTCCGCTTGCCAAGCGTGGTAACTAAGGCAAATAGCCCCCCTATGAGTATAAGGGGGAAGTCTGTATTCACTGTGGCCTTTAATAAGCTGTAAGAGTAACGGTGGAGTTTTGGCGGGAATTTGACCGCCGGCGGATTGCTGCTCTTGTTTAATTGTATAAATTACGGACCGATTTTGTGTATTGTCTACGCACGTGAACTATTGGTGGAAGGGATGAAACAAGTGCTCTGATGGTGTGATGATGTGAACCTCAAGTTATTACTATCGTCAGCTTATTTCCCAAAATGTCTTCACCACGTGACCGCACCAACATGTTGTGAAGAAAATTTGAAACAATTTTTTTCAATATGATAATTCCATAGTACTTGATACTGGCAAAAGTTTGACTGTACGGGTCAATTACCAAAGAGAAAAAGTAGGTGGGTCATTGAAATACTACGTACTACGTACTATAGTTCGTGCCAAATCGATGGAAAAAAACGGACATTGACCTTTCGGTCGTTTAACCAGGGGCTACAAACCTTCAATATATAGGCACTTTTTATATGTAGTACTTTCTTCATTTATAATGATTTTTTTATTATTTTTTATAATGATTGACATAATACATATTAAAAAGTTATGTAAAAGATCACTGTAGAAGAAAAATCATCTATTGTTATAAAGTACTTTATTCATTTAACAACAAAAAGCATTTATTTATAACACATATAAATATTCGACACCGAATAAGTACGTACTTATTCAAAAGATAAAAGTTTATTTTCAAAATTATATAAGAACTTTGTCACGTTTCTTTTAGAACGAACTGAGGTAACGCGCGTTTTGTTTATTTTAAAGGGATGAATTTGCAAAAGCTCAATATGGTGATTATATGGCTTCAAATATTTTTTAATATGAATGTGTTATTAAATGAATTGCTGCGTTACTTACCATAAATTGAAATATAAAATGTAAGACATTTTTCGCGATGTACCGTAAGAATTTACGATGTTTATAGGAACCACAGACAATATTATTTAAGAAACAAAACATATGTGCTGACCTAGAAGTGTGAATATTATCGATATTTAAATATTGTTATCACATCTAAATTGTGATTTTGTAAGTTAGGCCTTTTGACACTCGGCTTATACCTAAGGTCATCGTCCGTTATTCTCAATCGATTTGACACGAACTATAGAACAGACACTGCGAACAAGATTTATGTGGCAGTACGGGGCTCGGGGCAGAAGGCACAGAGCACCTTTTTATCGCACAGATTAAGTAAGTTTGAGCCTATACGACTCTCTTCTAGTACGTAGTACATATTATTTCAATTACTGTACTGCCCGAATTTGTTATCATCAGTTTTTTGAATTAGGGCTAACAATTTTCCGCTTACCAAAGGTCGATATTTGGGACAGAGGTGAATTTTTCCGTTATGCAGGATCCTTTTATATGAGAAAATGTGTTTTAAATAAGAGTTTATCGGTTTGTAGAGTATTAAATAAATACAGAAAGCATTGCATTTTTATTTTATTTTCCTGCTTTTAGGAATAACTGTAGCTTGGTTTATCCTATTTCTAATCTAGTTTATGTAAAATACAACTAATAATTTAGATACGATGAATATCTAACAAATTAACTAACCCTGCTGTGAAGCTGTCAAATATTTCACCTCATTACTAAGTGGCGCCAGTGGCCACAATTGCCTCATTATCACATCATCACAGATGGCCTCATTGCCTCCCACTATAAAACTAAATGGAAGACGATTTAAGGTCAGGTGCGTGTGTGCGTGCATGTGGCGTGTGTGTGCGTGCATGTTTGCGTGCGCGCGGCGCGCACGCAGTGTGTGTGTGTGTGTGTGTGTGAGCGCGGGCAGCGGCGGCGGCGGCGGCAGGGGGCTTCAGTGTGTGTATATGTGTGTGCGTGCGGGTGTGCGTGCGTGCGTGTGTGTGCGTACCTTCTTGCAGCGCGGGCAGCGCAGCGGGCGCGCGGCGGGCAGCGGCGGCGGCGGCGGCATGGGCCCGCTCTCCGCCGCCGCGTTCGCGTGCGATCTGTGCCGACACACCGGGGTCAAACAACCACTTCTCATTGCTTCACTCAAAATGCACATGGGTTCATGTGCATTTTGATTCTAGGATAGATGTAGGTAGTATATGAGCCACATCATCTACTTTCACCTTCTACGTAAAACCAAGGCAATACCTTGCTCAACATATTTTAAGTATATGCATCTAAAGTCATTTACAACAATCAACTTGGTTTAGTTTACATTGTTATGCCCCCAGCAGCGAACTTTCGCGAGTTGATTAAGAGAAAAAGGAGATAGATACTGGTACGTGTGTGAGTGCATGTCAAAAATTTGAACATTATTTTTAAAGGAGAAGGGGCAAACGAGCTTACAGCTCACCTGATAGTAAGCTTGTGACTACCGCCGCCCTTGAACAACTGCAACACTAGAGGAATTGCAGATGCGATGCCGGCCTTTTAGAAAGAAGTAAGCTCTTTTCTTGAAGGTCTCTAAGTCATATCGGTCCAGAAAAATCGTCGGTGGTAAACGATTCAACAGAGAGGTCGTAAGCGGAAGAAAACTCCTAGTGAAACGTACAGTGGTTGACCGCCAAGCATCCAGACGGTGTGGATGGTATCGAGAGTTTTGCCGCGATGTGCCTTCGTGAAATTTGACGGCGGGCATTAATCCGAACAATTTCTCAGAGCACTCCCCGTGGTAGATACGAAAAAATGCAAAAGGAATGCAACATCTCTTCGCAGCGCCAGTGAATCGAGCCGGTCGTTGACGATTCGAGCCGCTCTGCGCTGGATGCGGTCGGAAGGAGCTGGCACTGGGGAGCCCTAGCCTAGAGATAAGAACAGTATTCCATATGAAGCAAAACCCACCCCTTGTAAAGTTGCAGGTGGTGTGCCGGCATGAAATACTGTCCTGCTCTGCTGAGCACGTCAGGCTTTTTAGAGGCCACGAAACCGCACGTCAGTCGATAGGTCAACGCCGAAGATTATGATAATGGCTAAGGCAACAAGGGGAGTACCTTGAAACTGAGGAGATACGACGAAGGGGTTCTTTTCAGCGGTAAACGCGCAAACTTGTGTCTTTTGAGGATTAAACTGGACTAAATTTAGGCGCCCCTAATCCGAGACTTTATAGAGCAAAGACTCGACTTCAGACACAAGTTTGTTCCGGTACTCGGCGACGTTTTTCCGAGAAATATTGGCACAGCCGGTGTATAGAGCATCACCAGTGCTGTCATCTACATAGCAATGAATGTTACCGGTTTGCAATATATCATTGATACGCAGAATAAACAATTTTAGTGATAGCACGCAGCCCTTTGGAACACAAGCATTAATAGGCTTGTGATCGGAGCATGCACCGTCTACAACGACATTGATGCTCCAATCCGAATCCGAATGGAGTCTATTATTCACTGCCAGCTCATGAGGTACCTTGAGGATCACCAGCTGATAAGTGATCGCCAATACGGTTTTCGCCGTCGTCGGTCAGCTGGTGATCTTCTGTTCTACCTAACTCACTGGTGGGCGGAGGCAGTAGAGTCCAAGGGGGAGGCATTGGCCGTTTGGACATTGCGAAGGCCTTCGATCGGGTTTGGCACAAAGAGCTTCTTTCGAAGCTCCCTTCCTATGGGTTCCCGAGAAATTGTGCGATTGGATCACCAGCTTTCTTGAAGATCGGAGCATCAAGATCGTTGTAGACGGAGCAACCTCCGATTACAAGCCTATTAATGCTGGTGTTACACAAGGCTGTGTGCTATCGCCAATGCCCCAGTACCAGCTCCTTCTACTTGACCGCATCCAGCGCAGAGCGGCTCGAATCGTCGACGACCGAGTGCTTTCCGATCGGCTCGATTCACTTGATGTTGCATCTCTTTGCATTTTCTTTCGCGTATACCATGGGGAGTGCTCTGAGGAATTGTTCGGATTAATCCCAGCCGCCAAATTTCGTGAACGCACTACGCGGCAAACCTCCCGATACCATCCACACCATCTGGATGCTTGGCGGTCCACCACTGTACGTTTCAAAAGGAGTTTTCTTCCGCGTACAACCTCTCTGTAGAATAGTTTACCACCGGCAATTTTTTCGGACCGATAGGTCCTGGGGACCTTCAAGAAAAGAGCTTACTCCTTTCTAAAGGGCCGGTAACGCACCTGCAATTCCCCTGGTGTTGCGGTTGATCATGGGCGGCGGTAGTTACTTAACATCAGGTGAGCCGCATGCTCGTTTGCCCCCTCTTTTATAAAAAAAATATCTGCAAGAAAACTGGTGATCCAATCGCACAATTTCTCGGGAAGCCCTAGAGAGGGAGCTTCGAAAGAAACCCTTTCTGCCAAACCCGATGGAATGTCTTCGCAATGTCCAAACTAACAGCCAATGCCCCCCCTTGGGCTCTACTGCTTCCGCCCATCTATGTAGATTAGAAGATCACCAGCTAATCGACACCGACGAAAACCGTATTGGCGGTCACTAATCAGCTGGTGATCCTAAAGGTACATCATGAGCTGGCAATTTATAATGGATTCCATTATTTTGAAGAACAGGGAGGTGATGGCGATAAGCCTGTAATTAGACGGGGCTGAGCGGTCGCCTTTTTTTGGGATCGAGTGGGCGAAAGCCGTCTTCTACGATTTCGGGACAACGCCGAGAGAGTAGGAGTACCGGAAAAGACGCGTTAGAACAGGTGCCAACTCTGGACCACACATCCACAGCACAATTGGGGGGATTCCGTCAGGCCCACTTGACTTTTGGATGTCTAGGGAGAGGAGTGCTTTGCAAACCGAGCGCTGTGTGAATCGCACATCCGACATGGAGCACTTACACCTTGATTTCTTATATTTACGCGAACACTACACATTGAAATAATACTAGGTTTTACGGAATTTATCGCGTAGATTTAACTTTTTAATACCCGACGTTTCGAGAGCTTTACAGCACCCATGGTCACGGGAAGGACTGAGATGTTCAACGTCCAGATGTCATAGTTAACCGCGGTTACCATAGATTAAAATTTAACTTTTGTTCCGATCTACACAGTATGAACTTATGGTATCATGAAGTCTTGCAGTTGTATGCTTGGGTTGGGATTTAATTTTATTTATTATAGGATCCCAAGCAGGTGGTAGCACCCAGCCATCTTCTCTATTGAAATTAGGATGTTTTTTGATTTCAATAGCCTCGTGAATCATCTTTGGAAGAAATCGGTGTTCTTTAGCGAGGATTTGTGTTCTATCAAATCTGATGTAGTGACGGGGGCGATCCTGTACGAGTTCACATGTACAGGATCGCCCCACCGGTGGATGTGAAGAATCGACGCTCCGGGAAGTCTGCAGTCGAAAATATGGCGGTTGTTTACTTAGCAGTTAACAGCGTTGTTTGAGATATTTAAAGTTAATTATTGAGTATTTCGGAGGAAGTGAGAGATACAAGTGTCGTGCCTTTTTTGCTTAAAATTTATTGTTTTATTAAGTGTTGTTGATTTACTATTAATTAATAAAGTAAGTAAGTTTTTTTCTGTCTTGGTGGAGGTTTTAATATCTGTAAATTAGTAAGTGTTTGTAGTTGTGCCGTTTTTATGTAATTTTTTGTTGTAGTAATATAATGGAGGACGAACCTCCCAATCCCGGAAGGGTTCGCAATGATTCCTTTTCCTTACCCATTAACATTGATAATGTAGAACTAATTAACCGTAAACGTGCCCAAGTAAGTAACGAGTCTGCCCATCCACAAAAAATAGTTATTACTGATCCAAATCAACAGTTTCCTTCAATACAATCCTCATATACCCATCCTGATTTTTTTAATAAAAAAGTTAAGTACTCTCAAGATGATGCCGCTCCTTTTCTAGTTCACGTAAGTAAAATCTCAAATGATCAGCTGTCTGGAGTAACTCTTAAACCAATTAAATTCGGTCACTTTCTGTATCATAACAATATTAAAAATATAGTCCATGATGGAGTCAAAAAAGTTTGACGAAATAGAATATCAGTGGAGTTTAAAACAGCTGCAGATGCAAACACCTTTATCGATCACCCAGCTCTCCAAATTTCTAAATATGAAGCAACCATCCCCTCATATAGTATCACTCGTATGGGGCTAGTTAGACAAGTTCCCATAGAGTGGACACTAGAAGAATTAATAGCAGCTATAGAAATTCCCTCTGGCTACGGTTCTATAATTAAAGCACGGCGACTTAATAGACGATCAGTTAGTGACAGCAATAGCGTTTCATGGGTTCCAACTCAGACGGTTGTTCTAACTTTTTCTGGACAAAGACTTCCTCCCCATATTTACTGTTTTTACACCTCAATGCCAGTGGAAAAATATGTTTTGCCACTAATTCAGTGTCATAAATGTTGTAGATTTGGCCATGTTACTTCCCAGTGCCGATCATCCCCTCGCTGCTTTGTATGTGCACAGAATCATGAAGGTTTATCTTGTACTCGACAAACTCCTACTTGCCTATTCTGCTCAGGTCCCCACACCGCAAAAACCCTACATGTCCTGAACATCTAAGGCAAAAATCTATTAAACTTGTTATGTCACAAGGAAATATTTCATATTTAGAAGCTTCAGCTAGATTCCCTCAGACAAAAAGATCCTTTGCTGATACAACAAGAATCCAGCCTCGTAATTGTTCTCAACAGACCTCTTATACTTTAACTGACAGTCTTTCAACCCCTTCGGCTCAGCTCTCATAAACTGCATCACATAAAAAACAATTTTTATCCCTCAATGTACCTGCAGCCAATCATTAAATTCTGGATATGATATGGCAGCCCATCAGGCAATTGTTGAGAATCCTAATTCTTCCCTTCCTAATGGGTGTGGTCTACTGGGAAACGACAACAACTCCTCTAGTAATGATAATTTCTGCGAACTTATGATATCAATTCTAATTAACATGATCTCCCGTTTTAGTGACACGAAACTTCCTCTCAGCTTACACCAAAAACTTACTCAGCTTTTCCTCCTTAGCCCGTAACATTCGCAGTCCCGCCAATTCTTCAATGGAATTGTCGGAGCATTAGAAATAAAAAAATGAACTCATTTACCTCATTAATAAATTTCACGCCTTCATTCTTGCCATCCAGGAGACATGGCTTAGGCCTGAGTCTCATTTTAGGGTTTCAGGCTACGCATGCCTCCGGGATGATAGGAGTGATGGTCGTGCTGGCACCTCTATTTTAATTTCAAGAACAGTTACATTTTCACAAATTCCTCTCCCTTCTCATAGTCCAGCTGTTGCTGTTAAGGC
Organism: Parnassius smintheus behrii; assembly: GCA_036936625.1. Taxonomy (NCBI): domain Eukaryota; kingdom Metazoa; phylum Arthropoda; class Insecta; order Lepidoptera; family Papilionidae; genus Parnassius; species Parnassius smintheus. Next base: position 1,258,908 of record JAUPFT010000030.1, read on the forward strand.
CCTTGATGTCTCTATTCTCTCTGTTTACATTCCTAATCCTGATGTAAATGTTTTAACAGAACTTGCAACACTTATTTCTTTGTCACCTCATATGGTTATTTTGGGAGATTTTAATATGCATCATACTGTTTGGGGCTCCCATCTGTGTGATTCACTGGCCCCCCTAATTTTGATCTTATTGATAATTTTAATCTCTGTATTCTAAATGACGGGTCTCCTACCCGTCGAGTATCCCCATTACAAAATGTTAGAAGTGCCGTTGATCTAACTCTCTGCTCCCCAGATATTGCTTCCCTTCTTTTGTGGCAAATATTACCTTCTAGCTATGGCAGTGAACATTTTCCTATATTCATCACTCCTCCTACTTCACCTAGAATAAATTTTACATTTTGCCCAAGACTAAAGTATAATCTATCCAAAGCTAATTGGCAATTATATTCTACAGTTTTGGAACAAGAGGTTTCAACTCTTCCCCCAATTAACAATGATAATATTGCTCCTGTATATATAGAGTTCAGAAATGCAATTATTTCTGCTGCTAATAAGTCAATCCCCCTAAAAAAACCTTTCAAAAATAGTTATCCTTCCCCTCCTTGGTGGGACCAAGATTGTTCAGCAGCTTGAGTGGGAGCGTCGTTCATTGGTCCGTGAGCTCGTTAACGTCGAGTCCGTGATGAAAATTAATTTAAAATTTGTCAACCATTAAATTCTTACTTTATTTTATCAAAAACTGTAAATAAACACCAAAAGTTACAGTGAAAGTGTTATCTACGAAATTGTGATAAATTTACACATAAAAATAGCAATTTTAAAAAACAAATCTTCTTATTCGGCTATAAGTTTTAGTGATATTAACAAGAACTAAATAAAAAAGTAATAACAGTGAAAAAAGTGGAAAGTGACCATATACAGTGTAAAAAAATAAAAAATAAAAAACAAACATTACAATATACACAAAATAATAACAGTGATTAGTGTCGACAGTGCAATAAATTTTTGCAGCATGAATCATAATAACGATCTTGGTGCATTTTAAAAATCAGTAAGCGGCAAGTGTTCGAAAATTTCAACTAATTGAGTAATAGTCACCGTGGCGTGACGGCATACGCCTAGGAACCCCTATAATCGCACGAGAAACCGTGAGTTCGTATCTCGATAATTGAAGGATCTTTTTGTGAGTCTTTAAAAAATTTAAAATAGTAGATTGAAGATAAAAATTCCCCTTGCCTTTAAACATTAAGACTATAAATAACGAATTTGCCAAGAAGAACCCTGGTATAGATAATATCACCGTGCCTGGACTCTTTGTCATAACGAAATAAAATTTAATAATTAGGTAATTCTGTAATAATTCTAGCGATTCTAACTGTTAAAGAGCACATAAATGAACACAGAAACTAGCAATAACATAGCATACATACGTATAAACTCAAGTTCCGCAGAGTGCGTGACCGATCAACTATCTTACAATATCTTTTAAAACACTTTACTTACGTTGATATTAATAATGGATTCCGGCGATAGAAACATCACGCAAAGACGCAAACAGCCAAAAGGTGAAAGCAGTCACAGCAGCCATAAGAATAATTCCTTAAACACCTCTTCAAGCATTTATCTATCAGACAGCGCACAAAGCTTACCAGATTTATCGAAGATATTGCTTAATCATGAAGTGGAAGTGTTGAAAAGTGAAATGATGCAACTAAGAATGGATTTACAAAGAACCCAGGATGAGTTTGACAACTTGAACTTGGAAAACCACACTCTTCAACAAATAATTACTTCTCAAACAACTAAAATAGAAAGACTTAAGTTACTGTGTTCGGATTCTTGCAGTATTAATAACAGTAAATTATCCTCAAAAAAACGCAACAAATCTATGAAGTCAAAATGTGACTCTATAAAAACTACCTTAAATTTAAATGAGAGTTATAGCGAATTGGATATCAACCTTGAGAACCCTACTGAGACTCCGATTACGAACACTCGACATAAGGAGAGGACATGCAATTCTCCTACATTTGATACGCCTCAGAGAGAAAAAAATTATGAATGTGAAGCAAATAATAATCAACCCCTGGCAGAGTCACAGTCAACACCAGTCCCCTTAACAGGGAACCCAATCTTTAATAAAACAATATGTTATAAGAATATCAACCTTGAGAACACTACAAAGAATCCGATTAGGAACACTCAACATAAGGAGAAGACATGCAATTCTTCTGCATTAGAAACGCCTCAGCGAGAGAAAAATGATGAAAGTGAAGCAAATAATCAACCCATGACAGAGTCACAGTCAACATCAGCCCCGTCAACAGTAAACCCAATCTTTAGTAAAACAATATGTTACAGGAATAGAGTTCTTATATTTTCAGACGGACATACACGTATAAGAAACATGCTACAAAATCTAATCGGAACTAACTTCACCGTGACAACTTTAAGTAAACCCGGTGCAACGACTGACAAACTACTTGAATCATCTCTTGAACTATGTAAAGACTATAATAAATTCGATTATGTTGTAATTGTGTGCGGTAATAATAGATAAGGATCCATTAAGGTTACAATCAACCCTATATTTTCATTTGGATAAACTAGCACATACGAACGTATTACTCTGTAACACTAATAGAGGTAGATTCTTAAGTGAGATAAAACTTTGTGAAACATTCCACCACATTTGTTCCCAGTTTAGTCACAGTATATATATATAAACATAGATTATAAAGTCCCATATACTTCATTCTTTGTGATACTATGTAGATTAGTTCTAAAGGAAATATTGCATTTAAATTATTCTTATAATTATAAACAGTACACCGAGTCTAATAGGCAAAATATTAAGAAAAACACAATATCAACTTCCACGCAAACAGATCTGTTACTGCAACCTAATTTATTATCAGTCGAAACTCAAACGGAAAATCATTTATTTCGAGACTGACAACTTTACAATACTACACAATAATATACAAGGCATAAGATCAAAAATTTGTGATTTGGAATTGTTAGTAGATTCAAGAAACATTGACGTTCTTTGTCTAAGTGAAACATTCTTTCGAGATAAAAATGCGGATATACTACAGTTATCAAACTATAAAATGGCAACTTATTTCTCAAGAAAAAATAAATCTCGAGGCGGTGTATGTATTTATGTTAAAAACTCAATTAACTACAAAAAAATTGACTGGATCTCCGAACTAGCTGTTGAAAATCACTTTGAGTGTTGTGGTATAATGATTCCAGAAACAAATTGGTATATATTATGTATGTACAGAACGCCCAACGGTAATATTAATCTGTTTATTGAAAAACTTGAGATATTATTATTTAAACTTACTATCAGATTAAGATCCATGAATAAAAAAATATTTATTCTGGGTGACTATAATATAGATACACTAATCTGTTCCAGCAAAAGTGAGTTATTTAAAAACACCTTAAAAAAATATAATTTGCACCTAACTTTAAATGAGCCAACACGATTAACATCACACTCTGGAACCTGCATTGATAACATCATCACAAATATTCGTAAATACGAAGCTGAAATATGGGATTTGGGTATATCAGACCATACAGGCCAAGTTATAAAGATACCTTGCAGTGTAAGTTTCAGAAAAAAATACTGGTACAAAATGAAACGTAACATAAATTATTACATCGAAATATTTTTAAAATACATCTCTCAAATAAAATTTGAGGACGTGTATCACTATAATGATGTAAACAGAGCTTATGAAGAATTCATTCATTTATTTAAACTTGTATTTGATCTTTGTATTCCAAATGAAAAAGTTAAAATATGGTATAAAAAAGATACATCCTGGAAAACCAAAGGTATCATAGTCTCAAGTAAGAGTAAACGTAAAATGTACCTTCAAACAAAAAATAGTGGCTCACAGGAATTAAAAATTAAATACGTTCGCTGCTGTAAAATCCTAAAGCGTGTAATAAAAGAGTCCAAAAGAATCTCTATTGCTAAATATATCTCATATAGTGCAAACAAAACTAAGGCAACCTGGACATTAATTAAACGACAAACCCAAATCACAAATGTAATTCAGCCTACAATAGACTACATAGTGCAAAACGACAATGTTATAAAGTCACCTACAAAACTAGCAAGTACTTTCAATCATCACTATATTAATCAAAATTCTAGCACATTAAAATCAAATAATCTTAAGCCACAACACAGTTCTAACTTGAAAAGTATGTTCCTTTATCCAGTAGATAAGTGTGAAATAATAGACATAGTTAAAAAATTAAAAAACAAACCCAGCTATGGATATGATAATATACCCATTAGAGTAATCAAAGAAAGCATATCCTTTATTGCTGACCCGCTTGTATATATCATAAACATAATGTTGGAAACAGGAGAATTTCCTAATTCCTTGAAAAAAGCTCTCATAAAGCCATTATATAAAAAAGGATCACGGTACGACATAAATAACTATAGACCAATTGCACTGTTACCAAGTTTTTCTAAAATATTTGAAAAAGTAATCTATATCAGAATCACAAAGTTTTTAGATATTGGGTGCGTTTGGCAGAAAAAAGCGCTAGCAAGCGCTTGTAAGCAAAATGGCGATCGTAAGCGGTAAGCGCTGTCAAATCGTAAGTAGCTATTTTCCTCCAGGACACGATGTTAGTTTTAACCGGGGAATCTAACCTAATTTAAATATATGTTTGTAAAGTATTCATATTAAAAACTTACCAATCATGAATTTTTAATAGCATGTTTATGTTTATTCATGTCATTATATAACTAATATTGCACAAAACAACTTATAAACTCTACTTTAAAACTAACAAATTAAATAAGCAAAATGGCGGATTGTGTCAGCGCAACTGAAGTAGCAATCGTGTCCTGGCCGAAAACTATTTTAGCGCTTATAAGCGCTTGCTAGCGCTTTTTTCTGCCAAACGCACCCATTAATAATATTCTAAATAAAAACCAATTCGGATTTCAAAAGAACAAAACTACATTTCTGGCAATATATAAACTATTTAATAGCATTTGGCATAAAATCAATGATAAAAAACAATGTTCTGCTCTCTTTATTGATATGTCAAAAGCGTTTGACTGTGTAAAATATGATATTTTGCTTAATAAATTAGAAGGCATAGGAATAAGGGGACTATCACTTAAATTAATAGAAAATTATTTAAATAATAGAATGCAAGCAACTGTTTTTGAGATATATAATGAATCTACAAAAATGGTTGAGGTAGTTAAATCTGAATTTGAAAATGTAATACTGGGTGTACCCCAGGGCAGTTTATTGGGGCCTCCTTTATTTTTATTATATATTAATGATCTCCCAAACATAGTTACACACCTATGCGTAATGTATGCCGATGATGCAACTATATTTATTTCTAATGATGACTTAAATGAATCTGATTATGAAAAGGAAATAAACAAAACATTAAAAACAGTTACTGATTGGCTACAGTCAATAAACTTAAAAGTAAACCTGTCAAAAACCAAACTCGTACAATTTAGAAATTACAAAAGTGTACCCGCCAAATTAAATATAACCGTGAACGATATAGCGGTCGAAGAAGTAATGAACATAAATTTTCTAGGAGTCGAAATAGATCAACATCTAAACTGGAAGGCACATATTGCAAAAATAAACAAAAAGATATTCAGTGCGTGTTACGCATTGTCCATCCTGGCAGAGACTACAAATATAAGTGTTACTAGAAATGCCTATTTTGGAAGCGTTTATCCACTTCTAACTTACGGTATCATATACTGGGGAAACTCTACAGATATACAATCCACATTCGTTCTCCAGAAAAAATGTCTTAGAACAATATATAACATGCATAGTACTGAATCATTAAGAGATGTCTTCAGAACAAAGGGTTTCCTAACACTGACTGGAATCTTTATCCTAGAGTTATGTTTATTTGTTAAAAACAATATGCAATATTTTAATTTGAAATATGATTCAAAGAAAAACATTCGCAATCAATATAAATATGATATAAGCTTACCTATTATTAAAAATATGATTTACTATAAAAGTACCTACATTACTGCTATTCGTGTATACAATCATTTACCACCAGCTATTAAACAATTAAATGGAAATATGTTTAAAAAAAATTAAAGAAATTGTTAATTGAAAATGTTTTTTACAATCTCAATGAGTATTTTAATAAAATAAATGTTAGTATGTAGTAAATTTAAAAGTTATTTTTTTTATTGTTGCATACCCGAAATGGGTAAACTGTTGAGCCTAAAACTATATGTTTTTGTACTAAGATCTTATTGTACACAGTTATGCAATAAATGTATATCTTTATCTTTATCTTTATCTTGTAGGAGAAGAAAAGAGGCTGAATTAATATACTCCCGTTCTATGACTGCAGAGAATTATATCTCCTATAAAAAAATTGCTGCAGAAACCTTAAAATTACTGTCAGACAAAAAGCGAACTGGTTGGTTTAAATTCTGTGAGTCACTGTCACCTAGGACTCCCCCATCTTTGGCCTGGAGAAATGTTAAAAAATATCGCTGTGCAGTTTCTAGTGAAAATATAATTTCTAATGATCCTTCCCCGTGGATAGATGAATTCTCTAATAAACTTGCACCACAAACAGTCCCATCTTATGATGAATGCCTAGTTTTTAGTTCTGCTTTTTTAAAAACAAATGATAAGTTTGATTCCCCCTTTTTTTCTCAGGAATTGTCTACTGTACTCAATGGCCTTAAAGACTCCTCACCAGGTATTGATGGGATTCCTTATTCGTTTATAATTAATATTAGTGAGAACACTAAAACTGTCTTACTATCCATTTTAAATTTTATTTATATTACTGGTGATCCTCCTGCTGTATGGAAAACCCAAATTATTTTGCCCATTCTCAAACCAGGTAAGTCTAGCAATGACCCTTCCAGTTACCGACCTATTGCCCTTTCTTGTACTTTGGCAAAAATCTTGGAACATTTAATAAAAAATCGCTTGGAGTGGTTTTTGGAAAGGAATAATCTCTTACCTAAAAGCCTATTCGGTTTCCGAAAAGGTTTAAGTACCATGGATAGCCTAAGTACTTTGGTCACAGATATTCATATTGCTTTTTCAAAACATGAATTTCTCATAGGAGTTTTCTTGGATATTTCTTCTGCATATGATAATGTGCTTCTTCCTGTGCTCAGGCAGAAAATGCTTAATCTGAGCATTCCAGTGAGGATAGTCAATTACGTCTCTAACTTTCTCTCTTCTAGATCAATATCTATAAATGTTAAAAATCTCCTGCTTCCCCCAAAAACTATATGGAAAGGACTTCCACAAGGCTCAGTTCTTAGTCCTCTCCTTTATTCTATATATACTCACGATTTAGAACTTTCAGTAAATTCTTTTTGTAATGTTCTTCAATATGCAGACGATTTAGCTCTATACATTCCTCAAACAACTTCACGGTGGCATGTTCCCGTCTAAACTCATCCATGGATTATTTACAAGAATGGTTAACTAATCATGGCCTCTCTTTATCTGTGGCCAAGAGTAGTGTGGTGATCTTTTCCCGCCAAAGGTGAGTTCCCGATATATCTGTTGTATATGATAAGCAACCTATTCCAGTTAGAGGCAATGTTAAATTTTTGGGAGTTATCTTTGATTCGAAATTGGCCTTCGGTCCATACATTGAATATATAACACAAAAATGCGAAAAAAAACATAAATATTCTTCGGTTTTTGTCAGGTGTTTGGTGGGGATCCCATCCTTTTTCTCAGAAATTACTGTACAATGCTTTAATACGAAGCCACCTTGACTATGGATGTTTTCTGTTGAAGCCTTGCAATAAATCATCCCTGAAAGTAATGGACAAAATTCTATCGAAATGCCTTCGCATTATTACAGGGGCAATGAAATCCTCACCAATAAATATTCTTCAGGTTGAGTGCGTAGATCCTCCTTTAAGATTAAGAAGGCAATACCTTTCAGACAGATTCTTATTTAAGATCTGCCAGCTTTCAGATCATCCCCTAATTCCTAAATTGCACCTTCTTTCAGAGTATATCTCATCTGACCGATACTGGACCCCTGCTTGTTTAAAAGTTTTGTAATTTTTCTTCAGCTTCCTTACCCAATCTTTCAATGTAAAATAAATCCACTCTTTGATGTTCCTTACGAGGCTATTGTTTACCAACCCGACATTCATCTAGATCTAGGTATAGAAAAGGATTCTCCAATGGCAAATTTGAAATTAAAAGAAATTATAGAAAACACCTTTAAAGATTGGCTTGTCATGTACACAGACGCTTCAAAACAGTCTGATGAAGACTATACTGGAGCTGCTGTTTGGATTCCTAAGTTCAAAATCATTCTTAACTTTAAATGCCCCTCACTATCCTCCACTTTTACAGGTGAAGCAACTGCAATCAGTGAAGCTTTGTTATATGTAGAGTCACATAATCTTAATAAAACAGTTATTTTCACAGATTCAAAAAGTTGTTTGTTAGCTATTTTGTCCAATCAATTCCATAACAAACATAAATTTCCACTAATTCTTAAAATAAAAAATACCCTATTCAGATGCCATCTTAAAGGAATCCATGTTTCAGTGGCCTGGATTCCAGGCCACAGTGGTATCCATGGTAACGAAACAGCTGATGTACTCGCTAAAAATGCAATTGCTAATGGCATTCTGCAAAATTTAATTTACTCACACGACCTAATTTTGCTAGCTAAAAGGAAACTGAATGAAAATTGGAATAAATTATGGGAAGTTTCCAAAAATGTTAAAGGTAAGCACTATGCTGCCATCCAAGAGGTTATTCATCCCAAGCCTTGGTTCTTTAAATTTAACAAAGCAAATAAACATACAACTTCAATCATTTGTAGATTAAGAATTGGACACGCCTGTACACATGCACATCTGGCAAAAATCAGAGTAAGGGATAGCTCATTGTGTGAATGTGGCTTAGATGAAGGTTCCACAAACCATATTTTTTTCAACTGTCCCAAATTATCCTCCTCCCTTTATGATTACCTTCCTCCTTATATTCCTCGACCTATAGATTTTAATTCCCTTTTAACATATACCAGTACTCCTTTTGTGTATATTTTATGTGATTTTATTAATACTAATAATATGAAACTTTAAATCCTTGTCACTTTTAACATACGGGTAAGAGTCTAACACCTGTGTTTGTCATATTTGTTCTAGGTAATTCAACAAATAGATTTGTCAAAATTCTCGGAGGAAAACTGAATCCTTGTATTATCACAGACTCTTATTTTAATTAAACTCATAATCTTTCATTTTCTACTCAATACATCATTGGCGAATTTTATCAAACCGCCACAAAAGAAAGAAGAAGAAGAAGTCTGCAGTCTGTAAACACGTACAGGATCGCCCCCGTCACTACATCAGATTTGATAGACCACAAATCCTCGCTAAAGAACACCGATTTCTTCCAAGGATGATTCGCGAGGCTATTGAAATCAAAAAACATCCTAATTTCAATAGGGAAGATGGCTGGGTGCTACCATCTGCTTGGTATCCTATAATAAATAAAATTAAATCCCAACCCAAGCATACAACTGCAAGACTTCATGATACCATAAATTCATACTGTGTAGATCGGAACAAAAGTTAAATTTTAATCTACGGTAACCGCGGTTAACTATGACATCTGGACGTTGAACATCTCAGTCCTTCCCGTGACCATGGGTGCTGTAAAGCTTTTGAAACGTCGGGTATTAAAAAGTTAAATATACGCGATAAATTCCGTAAAAACTAGTATTATTTCACTTACACCTTATCGTAAGATATCGTTTGCGGCATGGTCTAGTGAGTTGTTCTGTACAGAGATGGCTGACAGAAATTCCCGTAGACAGCCTTGACGAGAAACCAGAATGCACGGGTTCCCGAAGGAAGGCGAACTAGTTTCTCGACAATTCTGACTATGTACTCTGACTTTGCTTTGAAACTCTTTTGAAGGACCTAGAAGTGGAATTATTCTTATTTTTAAGGGCACTGGTGTTTACATCCCGGGACGTTACTGCGTCAGCCCTGGCTCGGTAGCACTCCTGCTTATAGCATGATGCTATTTTACGGGAGCGACTAAGCTATGGCTGAGATCTGCCTCCAACGGGCGCCACAGAGGAAGGAATAAAAAGTTCCATACCCTAAAGTACCACATCAGTGACAGTATTAGCAACAACGCTGGGATCGTCCGGCGAGAAGCAAACCCGCCTCCAAGGGTAGGATGCAAAGAAAGACCGCATGCTATCCCGAACGGCCGACATATATTGTCAACACGGCGACAAACTGCAGAATATAACAGTGATTTCAGCGTGAATGGCACTACACTCCGGACTAGACAATGGAGGACAGAGGAGCCATTCGGCGTGGAAGGCGTTAAAATCGCCGAGGATCACGATCTCTGCAGATGGGATCTGCTGTAGAAAGGAGTCTGTACCACCCCGGCTCGAGCCGGCACATACAAGCAACAGCAAAAGCTGCCCTGTGGCTCTACCACTGTTGCAGCATGCCCTATGTCCATGCACTCAGTCTATTTTTGTTTGTTTGTCTGAGACCCAAGAACATTTAATTGAAGTGAGTTTTTTCAAAAAGAAATATAAACTGAAAAACGTTATAAAATCTAAAGTAAAAAAAAAAAAGTAAAGTTACAGCCTATGTACGTCCCACTGCTGGGCTCAGGCCTCCCCTCATTTCTGAGAGGGTTTAGGGCAAGGAAGTGTCTGCCACGCTGCCCAAATGCGTGTTGACGAACTTCACATGTCTTCGAAATATTTTTTTTCTTATTCCTCAGACATGCAGGTTTCCTCACGATGTTTTCCTTCACCGCCGAGCACGTGGTAAATCAGCACTTAAGATTGCAATTAACAATTTCATTGGTGCCGGCGGGGATCGAACCCGGGTTACTCGCGTTCTGTTATATTTACAGCGAGCGTTAACCACTGAGCTACCATGGCTCTTATATAAAATCTAGTTAAGCTATAATATCTTACTTATCTCTGTTGTACATATGCATTTGTAGATTAGGGATTTATAGCCATCAGGCTGGCATTCAGAAAACATCCCAAATTTAAACTTAAACTTCACAATGTCCAAATCCGTGCAAAATTGTAAAATCTGGACTTAAAAATTGCCTGCCTCATTGCAAGTGAGCAATCCAAATTGGATTTCGCCGCCACTATTTGAGTTGATAAATGGATGTTTAAGTGCATGCGCGACGGTGAAAGAAAACATAGTGAGGAAATCTACATGACTGAGAAATAAAATATTTCAAAGACAATAATTCTGCCAACATGCGCTGAACTTACTACTGCATAGCCCTCTCAGAAACAAGAGGAGGCCCGTGCACAGATGTGTATTTAGGCTGTAGCTTTACCTTATCTATCTTAGAAAACAGTGAGTTATTTGTTTTAAATTTGATACATACAAAAACTAAAGACTTACTTATAATGCTGCAATATTTCCGATTTTTTAATGAACTTCTCAAAGCAAATGCAACACTGGTAGCTATCCTGAGGTTCCTCTTCTTTTTTAATTTTCCTATTTGATTTTCTTGTGACATTAGTTTGACTCTCATTAATTTCCAACTTGATTTCTTTTTCTTTATTCACTTCTGTATTTATGTTTCTTGTATTTCGCACATTAATAACTGTACCCGGTAATGAATTTATTAGCATCTCTAAATCTTTTAATTTACCCTTCCTTTTTCTACCCCTTTTATTTTCTTGAACCTCACCATTTATAATATTGTCATTATCACTTTCTTTTATCTTAATTTCTTTGAGGCTAAGGAGGGATATATTGTCACTGTCATCTGAATATATACCATTAGTGACTTCATAATCGTCATTATCCGATAGATCCTTTTCTGTTTTTACAGCAACTGCTGGCGCAAAGGTTTTAGGATCAACTTTCTCCTCTTTTATTTTTACAGTATCTTGTGAATTGTCAACTGACTCATTACAATCTGTCTGTGTTCCCTGCTCATGGACCACGGTAAAGTTTGCAGAGGAGAGTGCATGTGAGTTTTCTTTTATTGCTTGATTGACTGATTCAAGCAGCGGGACACCAGATGCTACTAAAATAGCTCGCAATCTGAAATTTTTAAGTTGAATTATGTTAAATATGCTGTTTTATAATTTTATAACATAACAAGTACAATCAGTTGTGTAACATAACAACTAATAGTAAATGGTTACTGAAGCCCAGGTGTACACACCTGCATCCAACTGCAATGAAGATGGCTATAGATGCAATGGTATGTATCAAACCTGATTACAACAGATTGTAACTGTGCAGACGGACAACTCAAAAAAAAAGAAGCCAAGCCGTGTTAAGAGATAGAGGTGTTAAACACCCTGATATCATAGCTAGCCGAATCAACCGAGTTGGATTTAGAATCTTTTTGCAGGAATTAGGAGGAGAAAGGTGTGGTATTTGGTAGTGTTATGGTCCCCAATTATAACAATACTTCTCGCATTAAAAGGTAACTTTTTTAATCTAAAAATGGGTTAAACATGGAAAAACGAATGTAATATTATGGTGAAAGCTAGATAGCATACATAATTTTGTCTAAGTGAGACAAGGACGTAAGAAGGAAGAACATTCTATTGTTCGGAATCCTGATAATACCTTGAGCCATACTGTGTATAGAAAAAAGACCCATACAGATAGATATTTAAACGGTGATTCTCACCACCATCCTTCACAGTTAGCTACCGTGGGTAAATCTTTGTTTCAGAGAGCATGAGGGATCTGTGACAGTAAACACCTGGCTGCCGAGCTCCAACACGTTAAGCAAGTTTTGCATGACTACAAGCTTCGGGTCCCGCGCCTACGTCACAGAGAACGAGTGAAGCCGGCCACAGTCGAGCGTGTACCTGCTGTACTGCCATATGTTAGAGGAGTCACTGACAAGATTGGCTACATCTTGAAGCGCGCTTCCATCAAAACATACTTCAAGCCGCCGAAGAAGATTGATCAGTTTTTACCATCAGTCAAGTGTAACGTCCCTCTGCAAGATGCAGGAGTGTACAAGCTTGATTGTGAATGTGGTCTCTCCTACATAGGACAAACTAAAAGATCAATTAAAACCCGCGTCAAAGAACATATAGCTGATGTGAAGAATCGACGCTCCGGGAAGTCTACAGTCTGTGAACATGTACAGGATCGCCCCCGTCACTACATCAGATTTGATAGACCACAAATCCTCGCTAAAGAACACCGATTCCTTCCAAGGATGATTCGCGAGGCTATTGAAATCAAAAAACATCCTAATTTCAATAGAGAAGATGGCTGGGTGCTACCATCTGCTTGGGATCCTATAATAAATAAAATTAAATCCCAACCCAAGCATACAACTGCAAGACTTCATGATACCATAAGTTCATACTGTGTAGATCAGAATAAAAGTTAAATTTTAATCTATGGTAACCGCGGTTAACTATGACATCTGGACGTTAAACATCTCAGTCCTTCCCGTGACCATGGGTGCTGTAAAGCTCTCGAAACGTCGGGTATTGAAAAGTTAAATATACGTGATAAATTCCGTAAAAACTAGTATTATTTCAAGAAGGAAGAAGACATGTCAAAGACTAGTCACACACATTATTACACTTTTATGGTATTTTTATATATGTCATTATTTTGAGGTAAGGTTTATGGGATTTTCTTTTTAATTTTTCTCAAGAATGAATTACATTTTACAGAACAAGCTTACAGTATTTTGTCAAGTGTTGCAGAGGTACGCCTGAATTTGTATTTAATTTTATTAATTACGAGATCCCAAAGAATGGTAGCACTCATCATCATTCTCATTCTAAATTTGGATGGTTTTGAACTTCAGTAGTCTCTTGAATAATCTTTGGTAGGAATTGGTTCTTTTGGGAGGTTTTGTTGTCTCTTCAAAAGCTGAAGGCAATCCTATCAAACAAAACTAAATCTATCAGAACGTCAAACACCCAAGGTGTCCCTTGAACATAGGAAATTATAAATTATAAATCTGTAAAACTAGTTTTATTCAATGATAAGTATACATGTAAATTAAAGAAATCATTATAATACAGACTTAGTTCTACAGCCTAAGTAGAAAGAAACAGAAGTATTACAAACAACTAAAATAATTAAACATATAATTTGACATTGTATTGTCATTAGGAAATTTGCTATTTGAAAAAACAGCTGACATTGAAATAAGATTTGTTTTTCTAAAGATGACCAAAAAGGAAAATTATGACCGAACTGTAAAATCTCTAGGGAATCATTTAAAGAACTTACTTTTATATGAAACATAAGCAGCCATAATAAGTAAATGCAGCTAGTAGCACCTAATACCAAGATCAAACATGTGCTTACGATGTTACTCAACTCCATAGAATTAGTCATTTATTCACAACAAAAAGTTTTACAAAAAAATTACAAAACCTATTAAAAAGATTGGTGAAAAAACAACTATGTAAAAAGAGTACTCTATTACAATATTAAGGGACACATTGATGAAAATAACCCATGGAAATGAGGTGATCACTACCAAGTAGTTTCTAAAATAAATCTTACATATTTTAACAAAATTATAGTATGAATATGATTTTAAATTAAAAAAATATCATGTTAAGTGTTTGCTAGTTTTTTTTAATATAGAATAAGGTTGACAAACAAGCACACAGTCGACCTGATGGTAAGTGGTAACATTTATCCTCAATTAAGAATCAAAACGCAGATGCGTTGACACCCCTGAGTACTAAAATAGAATTTCTCGTTACCAGTAAAAAAGGGTATCCGGATCTCTACACTCACCATTGGATCCGGATCTCTACAAACACAGCAGTATTAAGTTGCAATTATACACTGGTATTCTGTGAGAGTGTAGTCCTTGCCCGTCGAGCCGACCCATTCATGCTACAACCATAATATAGCTGCAGTGTGGCTCTACCATGTAAAAAGTTGCACTACCACGTAGCAGCACTACAAGCAGCGTGGCTCTACCACGCAGTTCTTCCCAAGGGGTATTTTGTGAAACATTTATAAATTAAATAAAAAATTTCTTTAAATAAATATTGTGACTAGAACTTAGACAAATCACTGAACTGCATGCAGCAATCATTTGCTTAATGTACAAGGGATGCATTGAAAATTACCCTAATTACCTGGCCTGTGCCTCAATCGCCTCATTACAAAATTGGTATAAGTCGTTTACTTTGCAACTGCATTTATTACAAATCTTTTGTGGAAGCCGATCATTCTTCAATACCTGTCGACACAAAATCATCTTTAATACATGCACTTACGTTGAAATAAAATCTATTATATTTACTGTACCTTAATTGGTAAGTACAGTGACATTTTTAGAAATAGCGCGTTTTCTTCATCAAATATATGATTGTTGACGAACTTTGTAGAGCAACATAGTCGGCAAATAGTATCCATTTTTCAGTCTCGATAAATATTTAATAAACGGTCCACCGTCCACGATGTTTATACACTCTCATAAAAAAGTGACATACAGTCACAGAACACTATTACTCCTATCGGCTACAGTACAGATACGTTCACCCATTTGTCAATATTGACCTTAAGAATACGATATTGCCAGCCTTCACTAAGTTATTGTGAAAGACCTAAAACAAAATATATATGTTCTACATATACGTTTTAGGTATAGACAAGAATAGACTAGAGGGTGGGAGTCGGTGAGGGCGGGCGAGGCGAAACTGCGCCAAACTTTTGATTAATGAACACAACATTTGTAAACTTACTTTTGATAAAATTGCAAATATTCAAAACAATATAAACTTTCTGTTGGCGACAGTTTCTTTGTTTTATAAACGTTGTTTTTTTAACAATGTTTAACGAAAATAAAACTCTTTCTCTTTTTCTCACTCTCTCTCTCACACACACACACACACACACACACACATACACACGCGCGCACACGTACATGCACGTACGCACGCGTTAATGCAAGCACGAACGCAAGAACGCAAGCATGCAATCATGCTAGCGAGTAAACACGCACGCACGCACACACTCACGCACGCACACTCACAATCACGCACGCACGCACGCACGCACTCACGCACGCACGCACGCACGCACGCAAGCAAGCACGCACGCACG
The DNA here is from genome assembly GCA_036936625.1 of Parnassius smintheus behrii. NCBI lineage: Eukaryota > Metazoa > Arthropoda > Insecta > Lepidoptera > Papilionidae > Parnassius > Parnassius smintheus. The sequence goes on from JAUPFT010000030.1 coordinate 1,275,037, forward strand.
CACACACTTTGCCCTTAGGTCACACTTTTAACGATGCTTTCATTGCTAATTTGGATATAAAAAAATTGTTTTACTGTCTAAAATTTATCACACCGTGATATAAGAGGCTAAGTAACAGAGTAATAAAATGCTAGAGATAAGAGCTCGCTATTAAAGTACCCAGGAAACTCCAGTTCGATCTCCGACGGCACCAATGAATTTGTTCAATACAACTTTAAGTGCTAACTTACGAGTACCGCGATCGCAGCGAAAAGAATAACATTTTGAAGTAACTCGCATTCCATTACCATTACAGACTATCAAAATTATACCGTTGAATTTAGATCTTATACTTGGCAAGCAGTTTGGTAACCACTAACCATAGTTTTTATTTGTACTCAGTCGCTATTAGAATTATGCTGTCCGTCACCTGGTTCAGTTTCCCTTTGTTGCCTCACATGACGATATTGGGTAGTTGATATTCTTACACTACCACTACACGGTTCGTAACCTGCATGGCTCATGAATAAAATACTTGGAGGACATATAAATTAATGGTGGTTAATATAGCGCATAGCACCGTATTATAGCGCGCTATCTCTCCATAACACATAGCACGTGCTATGAAAGTAGTCGCCATGAAGCTATTGCGCTATGGCGTTTTGGCGCTATTAAGTATTAATATCTAGCGGCAACTAATTCTAGCAGCAGCACTGTTGGGAGAGGACGTGTGACGCAAATTTGATCTAGTAGGACGCTATTCATCGCGCGCGACCTAATTTAGTGTTAGACGTTGTTTAGTTAGTGTATACTGTATATTTATAAGTGATCGAAGGACACAGTTGTCTGCTATAAAAGAAGCTATATATCTGCTATAATGTTTTTAAATGTAAATAAAGTATAGATAAGAAAATTTATATAATAGTGTATGTAAATAGTTGATTTTTATAAATACAATCAATAAACTTTTAAATACACAGTGTTGGCGACGCGCCTATAAGAATATTTCAATTTATTAGTTAATCGATTACGAATAGCTTCTAAAAAACAAATTATCGAGCAACAATATTCTAATAAGAAAATGCTTAGTTGAATCTTAAAGAAATATCGAATTAATGATGTGAAGGTCTTGGGTTCGACTCCCAGGCCGGAATAGTTTATCGTTTCTTAGTAATATCTTTTAATAAATTCATATAGGGAATTTTTAAGATATAAATTATGTTACCGAATTTGTTCCCCGGTTGAAATCATCTTTCCAATGATGTTAATTTAAAGAAATATTAAAATAAAGTTAGAGACCGGATTTGTTCCCCGGTCGAGATGATCGCTGTGCATAAGTAGAATTAATGGAAATTGATTGCATAAGTGTTGTCTTATATGAGTTTGATATTAAAAAATAAAAATATCAATTTCTTTGCAACTTTCCGCTAAGCAATTTCAAAGTAAAATTGTTTAGCGGAAAGTTGCAAAGAAATTGATATTTTTATTTTTTATTATAATGGATTTCCGCAAAGTAACGCCTGATTCTATCAATTGAGTTTGATATGTTTTGTATGAAAACAAATGCCTATTTTCAATGTATTGATTCATGAAATATTTTGTCTCTGTTATCTGATAAGAAACATGATAACTGATAAGAATCTGATTAGAAATAGTTTCCTACAGTTTGAGAATTATGTAGAATCATTTATTCACCTAGTATTGTTGATATTAGTGCATACTAAACTTTCCATTTTTTCTGATAGTCGATAGCCGTGCAAAAGTTAGTTGTTCAATTAGTGTGAGCTCATAGACGCACGCTAGCCACGTACTTAGGAGGCCAAATATGTAAAATTTAAATATTTGTATTTTCAGCAATTTATGTATGTAATGTAAAACATTTCAGATTGATTGTACGTATAAAAAAGGTGAATTCTGTGTTATTTTTATGTGAAAAATCCTGTGAATAAGTGAAATAATGATAGTTTTGTATAATAAATTTAAAAGTATTTTAATAGTGAAACGTATAGAGAAAATGTAAATTAAACTATTGTATTAGTTAAGATATGTATAATTTCAAGTGGAAAACATTGTTTTAACTTTCTATAATAAATATTTAAGAAATTTCAACTTGTTCAATGTGAGTAAAATATGCATATTTTGTTTAATAAATAAAAGGTTTTTTGTGATATAAAAATGTAACGTATATGCAGACGTATAACGTACAGATATTTTTTGTGCTATCTTTATAAGTAAGTTGTATAAATGTATGTCTTATACAAAATAAATTGTTGAGAAAACCGTGAGAGAGTGATAATACAAATTGATGTAATTAAGTTGCGCGAGCGCGCAAATGGCGCGGCTCACTTTCGCGTATAGCTCAGGGGTAGCTCAGTAAACGAGTTTTCTTGCAATTCGTTCTCTCTAAGGATCTCCTAGGTGTGTGTTACTTGCAGTATACAGTGGCTGCAAATAACCGCCGGTACGACAAACTCCGCCCACGTTGAGTCCCGTGATTCCGTGAGGCGTTGAGGTCACCGGCCCCTAGGTGATTCTTGGCACTTTATGCGTTGCGTGCATCTAGTGCCTAGTCGCGTTATAAAGTGCCACATTAGCACTTACCTTAACCCTTTTCGTTGTAAAAAGGGGTAGGCAGCGCCCCATGTGATTATACCAAAGAAGCTTATACCCATCCATCCGCGTCGCGCATTAGCCGAACGGCTGGAACTTAGACAGGGCCAATTAGACTACTGACTCTTAGGTAGGGTTTCACCATGTCCGACAAGGATAACGACAAGGGGGAGCCGCCGCCTAGGACTAGAAAACCACCGGACCGTACATCCATACTAGATCGACCGATAGCATACCGGGACATCTTTCATCCGGAAAGGACTCGAGTAGTGTCTTCCTACTCGCAGATCCCGACCAGGAAGCCCCTATCTCCAGGGAAAGGACCCGCACCGAGGACCGCGCTCTCACCCATCGTACCTGAAGGTACGACTGGGCTAGAACCGGTACCCTTACAACAGCGGGCTAAGAAGTCGTGGAGAAGGCATACTCCACCCGAGACTGCAGCATCGCTTCAGGAGAAGAGGCAATGCCTTGGATCCTCAAACTCCTCGGATTACTCAAGCTCCGAGGAGGAGCAAGACCACAGACCTATTAGGAGATCCCCACCAAAATCGCCATCACCGAACAAACCCACCTCCCCTAGATCAGAGGAACACCACTCCAGCATAGAAGCTGTGGATCTAGAGCAGGGAGGAGAAGGGTCGTACGGGTGGAGCGCTACGACCTATGCGACCTTAGCCCCCAATACATCGGTTGGACACTCGCCGTCCACGTCACCGAGGAAGACAACCGAAAATCCGTCCGGGCGTCCGCTGGATGATGGCCAACGACCATCTACTAGCTACGCCCATATGGTAGCTGCGCCAGCAGTACCACGACCCCAACCGGCGGCAGCGACTTCTGATAAGCCTGCCGACCAGGAAGAGAAAGCGAGATATCCGCCCATAGTGGCCGAATGCCTCCCGGATTGGACGAGACATTTCAAGGAGCTCAACAGAATGTTGGGCCACCCGTTGAATGCCCGTCCATTCGGGAAGGGGGTTCGATTCACACCGCAAAGCGCCACGGAATTTAGGACTGTTCAACGCTACATGGTTGAACTTTCCAAGGCAACACCCAACATGTCGTGGTACTGCTATACCCCGGATGAGGACAAGCCCACCAAAGTGGGCATCCGGGGCCTACCAATGGGTACCGATACCAGTACCATTGAGGAGGCTATAAAGGCAAAGGGCTTCCCGGTGAAATACGTTAAAGCGATTCCACCGCGAAGGGGCAGACCAGGATGCGTCTACTTTGCCCAGTTCGACCACCTTAGCCTGGAGCAACTTAAGAGACTGTATGAAGTAGACGAACTACTCTATATGAGGGGAGTAGTTATTGAGGCCTGGCAAAGGAAAGCAGGACCGGCCCAATGCCACCGCTGCCAGGCCTTTGGACACGCCTCAGCCAATTGCTTCAGGCCGGTGAAGTGCGTACGCTGTGCCGGGGAGCATATAGCGAGCCTTTGCCCTCGGGGTAGAGAGGAGGAACCCACATGTGCCAACTGTGGCAAGAATCATACAGCTAACGACCGCCGCTGCCCAGTCCTGAGGAGGACTGCAAGGAGGCAGGGGATAACCTTACCGGGACTACTCCCGGAGGACCCGAAAAGGATCCCCCAGAGTCGCCCCAAAGCCATTACCATCCAGAATGACGGGTGGGCTACTGTCACGGGGAAGGGCAGACAACCACCCCCCCCCCCCCACCCATACCACACAAGGAAACGGTGGAACCCGTACAAGAAAGGGCAACCACCGGGGCGACTCTGCAACCTCCCGCCAACCCTGCCACAGAACGGCAGCCCTCAAAGAAGAGGAGGCGGGAGAGAAGCAGGAAGAAGTCACAGCCTCCTCGGGCTGTTACCTCTACCCCGACACCTGGACCAATAGCCCCTCAGGCGCAGGTTATTAAGGAGACCACCAAGAAGGGTGTGGGTAGAGTGCAGGAGAGGGCTCTACCCGAAGAGAGAGCCCGAACTTCACACAGAGCGCGCTCTACCGAAAAACAAGAAACCCAACGCCCGAGACCAGCACCAACGCCTTCAGATAGGAGAACACCGTCGGCCGGCCTCGAAACAGCTGATGCAATCCAGCGCCTAGTTGGAATTGCCATCGAGGTCGGCACACAAGTCCTGGCCGACATCAGAGCCGGGACTGATCCCATAACAGCGATTATGAAGGCGCTGGCAAACCTCCTGGCCAGACACTATGGAGGATAATAACCTGCGCCTAATGTACTGGAACCCGGACGGAATACAGCAGAAGCTGCAGGAACTCCGCACTGTCGCCCAGCAACAGGACATACATATTATACTGCTGGGCGAAACAATATTAAATCCCAAAACGCGCATAAAGCTGCCAAACTTCCACATTTATAGAAGGGACGAGGTCACCTCTCGAGGGGCCGCCTATAGAGGCACGGCGGTTCTAGTGAGGAGGGACATCGTCCACCAAGAGCAGGATCTACCACCCTTCCAGACAATGCGCTCAATCGGCATAAGAATGGAGGCGGCGGGCGAGGAACTAAGGATTTATGCAGCTTACCGCCCGCCAGGGACTCCATTCTGCTCCTCAGACATCCGGACGGTAATGGAAGGCGATGCACCAGTAATCATCGCCGGGGACCTGAACGCCAAACACCCGGCGTGGGGGTCCAGAGTGATCACCCCACCGGGTCGAGAGCTTTATGAAGATGCTGAAAAGAACCAGTACGACGTTCTAGGTCCCGAGGAACCAACACACGTTCCTACCGACCCAAGGAGGCACCCGGATGTATTAGACATCGTGCTCACTAGGAACGTCAACTATCCGATAGTGGTAGAAGTGCTGTACGACCTCCCTTCACAGCACCTCCCGTTACTGATAACCCTTGGCCTAAAGGCAGTGACTACGCCACCTAGAGCTTTCAAAACCCGTGTCGACTGGAGGCTCTACTGCCAACACCTTCAGCAGAGACCTCCAGCACACCAACCTATATGCACAGCGGACGACGTAGAGGCCGCTGCGACTAGAATCACTAATAACATCAAGGAAGCCCTCCACGCGGCTTCTACGGTCGTCCCGATTACAGCAAGGCGAGACGATCTGCCGCGTGAGATATGCGTGCAGATCAAGCGCAAAAGAGCGCTGAGAAAGCTCTGGGCGCGTACTCGCTGTCCCAGGATCAAAACACAGTTAAACACCCTAACGGAGGAACTGTCGGTTTCAGTCCAGGCCTTCAGAGGCGAAGCCTGGGATCGGCGCATCGAGAAGGCGGAAGAGCAACATGCGTCACAGACTAAACCGACAGCTGACTAAATCTAAACCTCCCGTTTGCCCGCTAACTGATAATACGGGCAAACGATGCTACGATGCCAAGGGCAGAGCGGATATCCTAGTCGAGCACTTCGAGGAGCAATTTATGCCGAACACAGCAAGTGCGGAGTTCATGGAGCTTCATGCCCGGAAGGAAAGTCGCGTACGGGAGTTCCTGTCGTCGCCCGCGCCACCTCTTGCAGGAGATTGGTTCATCTCCCCCGCAGAATTGCGGAGGACAGTAACCTGCCTGCAACCGAGGAAGGCGCCGGGGCACGACGGGATTACCAACGCTGCACTCCGACAGTTGCCCAATAGAGTCATAGTAGAGCTTGGTCGACTCTACAATGGGATATTGCGGACATCCCACTTCCCGGAGGACTGGAAAAAAGGCAAAATTATCGTCTTGCCGAAACCCGGGAAGGACAGGCGTAGAGCTGCCAACTACAGGCCGATCACGCTATTACCACATATAGCTAAACTGTTCGAAAGATTGCTGCTAAGACGTCTCCGTCCGTGCATCCAACTTCGGGCGGAGCAGCACGGATTCAGGAGGGGTCACTCCACAGTTACACAACTGACAAGAGTGCTGCACCTGCTTGCGGCAGAGTACAATCGTGGCCGCATATCGTTGGGCGTCTTTCTCGATATTGAGAAGGCGTTCGACCGGGTGTGGCACGTAGGACTATTATTTAAGCTGGAACAACAGACCAGTGTCCCTCCTGCTATATTGCGGCTAATAGCGTCATTCCTGGAAGACAGGAAGTTCTACGTCTGCGTAGAGGACGCCGAATCCGCAACAAGATCCATTAAAGCCGGCGTCCCACAGGGCAGCTGTTTGTCTCCAGTCCTGTACGCGGCTTACACCAACGACATACCTACACTGGCAGGCAGGCTTCAAGAGTGGGAGGACGACGTTGAGCTGGCGCTATTCGCGGACGATAGCGCCTATTTCACCTCGTCCAGAAGAGCCCACATAGCCACTGCCAAGATGCAGCGTCTGCTGGACCTGCTGCCACCATGGCTGGATGAGTGGAGGATGGTCGTCAACGTTGGTAAGACGACCGCTCTGCTCACTCGCCGTCTCAGGAATTTTCCACCTCCGCTGACCCTCAACGGCCAGGAGATTGCGTACCAGAAGGCTGTAACTTACCTTGGGTGCAGGATCGACAGGACGCTGCGCATGACCGCGCACGTCGACTTCGTCGTCCGCCGGGCCCGATGTGCGCGGGCGACGCTATTGCCGGTCCTGGCATCCAAGCTGCCAACAAGAACCAAGCTCCGGATATACAAGATGTATATCCGGACCATCATCACCTACGCTGCACCGGCCTGGTACGCACTCCTCAGCGATCCTCTGAGGCGGCGACTACAGGCTCAGCAGAATCTGACTCTAAGAACGATCGTCGGAGCAGGTCGCTACGTCCGGAATGACGTGATAGCGGCCGACTTGAAGGTCGAGAGTATCCACGACTTTGTGGCCCGATTAGCGCGCGGCATGTTTGACCGTGCCGATAACGGGCCACACGAACACCTCAACGGCTTTGCGCCGTTGCATACCCGGCCACCGGACGGGCGAACTCTTCCAAGAGAACTCCTCTCTATATGTGATTAGAGAGTTGAGTAACAACCCACAATGCCGCTGAAAGGCCAACTTTGACTCAATCAGATAACCTCTTTTTCCGTAGTTGGATAACTGCGGAAATTACTACCATTATACCACGGAAAAACCCGTGTATGCTATCAAGCCTAAAATAGGCCTAAGGACTGTCCCATAGTAATGGGATATGAGGACACCCGGGCAATGGGGGACACCCCGAGGCCCGATACCTGCACGTACATTAGTGCGTGAAGACGACATCGTATGGTATGCAATTCGTTCGGGAATCCTTCAGGATTAGTTCAGGAAAAAGTGCAAGACCAGCAGTCAATAAGAAGAAAAAGTGTAGGGAAGTGATAGGGAAAGTGATTACTCTCTCACGGAACGGTTTGAAGATAATTGCTGTTTTATTCCCAAGAAATTCATCCCTCAAAATTATAAAGTCCAGATCGAAGAATTGAGGCGTTGGGACCGGGACGACTTCGGAAGACCCGTAATCCCCGCCTGAACCTATTTTCTGAAAAGGAAGAGGTTATCGCCCCTGTGTGTTACTCCGTTTGCGGAGATCACATACGTTGTTCCCGAACCCAACGTAGGTGTGATAGGAGGCCGGATCGAGAGAAGCCTCGATTCCTCCCTTCTGTTTCTTAGTTGAACGTTTAAGCCTGACTGGGTTCCTATTCACACAGTTATTTGATTTATAATTTATATTAAGGTTAAAATAACGTTTACATCAATTATAATAAAAATAATTTATTTTGTTTTGTTTTAAAAAGTACACGCTTTAAAAATATTTTGTTAATTGTAGGATTATAGAAAATCGTAAGCCTGAAAAGTATGAAAAAGCGTTTATTGGTTTTTCTTTACCGCTTTATTTTATTTTAGTCTAAAATGCGAATTATTACGAAATAATGTTCTTATATAGCACGCGGACTATCCAATGAACGATATGTAATGTAACGAGATATAGCGTGCTGCAAAACTTAACGCGTTTGCCGGCTTCCTCCACGCTTTCTTATAAATAGCGTGCTATAACATAGCGCATTTAATAGCGCGCTAGAAATTTATAGTTTATAATCTGTAGCGTACTATTGATTTATAGTCGTTTTGAAAAACTTTAATATAAATACCGCTAACACACACTAGAGCAACGCGGCGGACAAATTACTTCAAAACCAACAGCGGGACGTATACAGGCCATAACTTAGATTTTTATCATAATAGACTAGGTACAAATATGAAAGGGACGAAATTGCACTTCGAACGTTAAAATTTTATAGAATAATCGGAAGTGATATTAACAAATGTACATTTTGTGTAATTCGCCCATTATATCACACGTGTGATGAACTGTAGTAAATCCATAGCCCATCATAAGTAGACGGAGCGTAGTCCTCAACCATAAATTCTCACAAGGTACGGTCCTGAGCCACCTACACCCGTAGACTACATGTGTGTTTCATCAGGTTCTCAATCCATCCAGTGATGAGCCTCGTATTGGCAAGCGCAGTGTTGGATGACACAAAACTGCGCTTGCCAATACGAGGCTGCCACGCTATTACCTTTATTCCCCTTGGGTTGCCGGTTCTTCAGCTTACTAAGCTATATCAGTTGCTTTTGTTCTTCTGCTAGTATCCTCGTTGCGGATTTTTAAGCTGTGTGACTTTGAACTTCCTCGTATGCCCAGCAATGAAGGACCAAGTTTCAGTTCCGTAAGTCATGACTGACAAACGCACTGATTGTACGTCTTAAGACTGAGAATTTCGGCCAAGAAGATTTGTTGATATGTCCCGAACGCAGCCCAGCCGAGTTGGATTCGTCGGGTGACATCTTGATCGAAGTTGGCTTTACCAAATTCGATATTTTATCCCAGGTACACATACTCCTTAAAAACTTAAAGCGTTGGGTTCCCAATAACTACCGGTATAGCTGTACATCTTAAAACCTACCGTTGGAAAGCAATATGTATGTGTATCATTGAGCATAGTGCTTAGGTCCTCCAGCGATTCTGCCATAAGGATTATATCGCTGGCTAATCGGATTACCGTGTACCGTACCTAACATAGTATTGTTCGTTAAACATAATGCTAGGATACCAGGATGGTAGAATCCATAGTATTATATCTCTCCATTGATGTTAATACCGTGTATACCGTAATATCCTTTCCAGTCCACTTAAAACAATCCTGTGGGACAGAGATTATACCATAGTGATTATGGTGTCGGCAAATCGAAGGTGAGTGATGTACTCTCCCCATTGATGTTAATTTCTACCATAGTGATTATATTGCCCGCAAATCGAAGGTGAGTGATGTAATCGCCGTTGATGTTAATACTGTATTCTTTCCAGCCAGTAGCTTGAAAACATCTTCTGATGCAGCGGTGTAAAATTTCGAGGATATAACCATCGGAGGTATCAACCTGACTTACGCCTTTCTGTATTTGGATAAACATTAACTTATTTATTAAATTGAATTGAAGGCTACGAATGCTATCTATGGTAACTAAGACTATTCGTAAACGGGCTTGTTAACGAGGCTGAAAGTCGTCAAGAGTAATAACTCACAAAACCAGTACGTAGACGAGGCTCGAAAGAGAAATTGATCCGTAGTTCTTCAATAGAGCGCTTCAGCTCTACGCCTACAGACTTCAAGTAAACCGGTTTTCCACCCACAATCCGAAGCCCCGCTGCTATTCCATTCTCACTCGGGGCGTTGCCCTTTTTTAATCATAATATTAGACTTTACTTCTTGTTTAAATTAGGATACTGTTTAGTTAATTTGCTCAGCACATGCGTGTGCGTAAGTCCCGGAGAACACAGAGAATTTCTTTCTATAGGATACTTAATTTTTTTTATGATACAACAGCTGCATAAAAAGAGTTATTATGATACCAAATAGTAGATGACCTATTTTAATGATGGATCGAGGTGATAGCCGCCATGCTGTTTGTAAATGTTTAATCATCATCATCATTACAGCCCTTCCACTGCCGTACATAGATAGATAACACTATTATATAGGCCACAAAAAGAAAATATAAATATGAAAAAAAAATGAGAAAAAAAGAAATGTGGAACAACGTCTTACCGCTAAGAGCGATCTTTTCCAGACAACCTTTGGATGGGCAGCATTGCAAGAAAATAATAAAAACATGTGTGTGGTTTGGTGACAAAAATAACATTATTTACATAGGCCTCCCCCAAGGAATGGCAAGAACCACGGTCTTGTGGCACCTGCATCCATCGACTTCCTATGTCTTACCAGGTCGTCACCCCATTCAGAGAGGGGCGCCCAACACTTCGCCTACCGGTGCGAGGCTGCCACTTGAGAACTTTATCCCCATCGATTGTTGGTTCTTCGAGATATGGCCAGCCCATTGCTACTTCAGTTTACTAATCCGTTAGGCTATGTCGGTTACTCTGGTTCTACTGCAGATACCCTTATTTCTAAATTTATCACGCAGAGCAACCCCGAGTGTAGCCCTCTCCATAGCTCGCTGAGCGATCTTGAGATCCATAACTCAACACGGGCAACACGCACTAGTTGTACAATCTCGTTTTCAAGTTTTGAAGTACCTATGCCTGACGAGAAAATGTGTCGTAATTTCTCGAATGCTAGACTTACCTATTTATTCGAAGTAAACATGATCGTCCACAACTTCGAGCCTAGTGCTTCCACCAACTACTGGCATAGGTGTGACATGGACATTAAACATGATCTTTGTTTTGTTCATCTTCATCTTAAGACCTATCCGTTGGGAAACACTGTTGAGTTCATTTTTGAGCATAGTGCTTAGGTCCTCCAGCGATCCAGCCATAAGGACTATTTCGTCGGCAAATCGAAGGTGAGTGATTTACTCACCATTGATGTGATATCCTTTCCAGTCTAGTAGCTTGAAACCATCACCCTGTCTTACACCTCTCTGCAGTTGGATAGGTTTCGTACTCTGGGTTTATATCCGGATGGCCATCGTAGCCCTGCACAACCACTTCAGCATTTCAATACACTGACAATCAACTTGGCACCACTGAACTAGGTCTACGCTCTCACAGAATACCAGCGTAAAACAGCAGATCAATACTACTTTGTTTCTTTTGGTGAGTATAGAGATCCGGAGACCCTTTTTACTGGAAACGAGGCATTCCATCTTAGTCCTCAGGGGTGATAACGCATCTGCATTTTGATTCATAATCGAGGGTAAATGGAGATGTCTATGGGCCACAGCATCCACTTACCATGAGGTGGAATGTATGCTCGTTTGTCACGCTTATTCTATAAAAAAGAAACTCCGCTATAATTCCATCCTCCCCGAGGACTTGCCGTTTTTAAGGTGCTGGAGATCCATTCCCATCTCGCTCTGACTTACGTCCGGAATATCATCGGAAAATGTTTAATGTAAATTATGATTTAAAAAAATGCATTAAGTCTTTGCCTCTATTTTTACTATTTTTATCTGTTAAATATAAAGAAAAGGTTAAAGAACTACTGTATATTAGCCTTATTCCGTAGTTCGTATATATTCCATAGTACGGAATACATATATACAAAAATACGAATATATATACCTATACCTAACTGCAATATACCATTACCAAAAATGTATAGAATAGAATAGACTTGATTCATTTTTATTCGATGTAAATTATAAGAATACCTACTTATTGAAAGTCATTTAAGTTTTACAACAGTTTTGGAAAAAAACACTTTGTCCTGGAGAGAACCAGCAAGAAGCCCAGCTGGATTTTTGTTTAAACATTAATTTACAATATAATATATTTTTTTTAAATTAGGTATGAAAATATTTAGAAACAGTATGGCTGTGATCATCTCACTCCTCATTATGAAGGAGTCACTGATTCTTTGGAGTCGTATGTGGTGACCATACGGCAATTACTTAATTTATTATATTTTTTCCATGTAATAAGTTGATAAATATTAACCGATCATACGCAATCTATTCTTTTCATATCGCTAAAATTTTATTGTAATTACGTATTAAAGGCTGCAAAAAACTTCCTGAAGCGAGCTCTTTTCGCGCGATAACGCCACTGCCACTTATCTTTATCGTTCGCCTTCGACAAATACAGTGTAAAAAACGAGATAAAGCCGAACCACCATTGTGGGTGACGTGACGCGAACTCGCATGACATGCAGTTCTTTCCAATCACAACCAGACATACATTCTCTTCTAAAATACATAGAACGAACAAATCACCCTGCAAGCGATTTAAATGGTTATTTCTTGTTTTTTTTTACAGTTTCTGCGGTCATTTTCATTTAAAATGTCTTAATTTCGATTATTATACTATTCTTACTTTTTCTTCCTCGTAGCAAGGGAGAATATGTGAACGTTTTCTCTAAATGTCAACGGACGGAATGAGAGATTAAGGGCAAAAATCCATCCGAAAATACTAAAACCAAACCACCCAGATTGACAGGGAGCAGTAATACCAGTGCGTCACGGTAATATTATCTATATAAAATTACCGTGAGTGCGTGGAACTCGCGAAACGAAAAAAATCTCTTAACTTTTTATTAAAAACAGTCAAGTTATTGGATTTTTCATGGATATTTTGGGTTGTCTCGACTGAAGAAGGAACACGATCGCACTGAATATCAGCATAAATATCGCAGTATATTGCAGCAGGCATTTCATGTTAGCTTAGAGGAGTAATAATGCATTTACATTTTGATTGTAATTTGCGGATAGATAAGAGTATCTATTGCCCAATATTGCTTAAAATTACTGAAAATTGAATTTACAATTTTAAGTTGCCGTTATCTTGCCTTAAAATCAAAATAACTACAAGTAGTACCGAGTAGCGTTTGAGTATTTAGTTTGAATTACGAATATTTAATCACATAGGCTATAGCGTACACTTACCATTAGGTGGATTGTGTGTTCGTTCGTCGCTCCGCTTGTACACGAGAACACGAGGATCTTTATAAACATTATACGAGTATGTGATAATAACAAAGAAGCTTGCTGTATTTGTATAATTTAACCAAAACTTCTCAGTGTGATTAGCACGAGCAATTTTTTTTAAAAACGCAGTTTTTTTTCTTTTTTTCTTTTAATAACCATGCTAGTCCCACACAAGCATTTTCTCCTGTATCTTAGAGGCAGTTTACATACTTAAACTTTAAAAGCACTTACATCCACAACTTGAACAAATATTTATTGCGCCAGAGCAGGATTCAAACCCGCGCTCCCCCGCACCGCAACTTGTTACTATACTGCGCCACGGAGCCGTACCTGTTGTGCCGTTTTAACATCATTCAATGGATGCATTAGGTACTCAACTTTGGTTTGCCGACAATGTAGTAATTCTGGCAACCTCACTCGTGTCCCAATGGATAGGATGGATGGATTTACTCTCCGTTCAAGTGTTCATACTGCTTGCCTGAAGAAACTGTATTACCAACAAGAGAACAGAATTTTGTTGGTGCAGTTATTTTATTTCCTCCAATCAAAATACATGTTATTGAATGTAGGAATTCAGGGTTCTTGTTTAAAAAAGTTGTTTATCTCAAAATATATATTAATTTCGAACAAACAAGTCCAATCTTAATACTAATAAATCATAAATCATGATTCAAAAAGTTTTTTTGAAATTAAGAAAAAATATCTTGAATTAATAAATAAATACCTTAATTCAATCGTGAAAAATTATTTGACTTGAGAAACAATTTATTGACATAAGATCTAAAATTCAACTAACTGAGAACATGAACTGCGGGGCGCAGCTAGTCATAGTCATAAAAGTCAGTACCACGATATTTGCAGTATTTTAACTACGGTATACTTGAGATATATAAACAGAAAAAATCATGACTATTTATTAAAAAATCTTGAATATTTTGAAATTTTTTAAAAAAATCTTTTATTCTCTTGTTGCAACTGTTCCATGAAATATTCATATGATCCGTTTAATATTTTGCTAAAATGTCGTAACTAACATATTTCAAATTATTGGCGATTATATTTTTATTCTGCATTCTGTGTTTACGATTTAAATAAAAAAAATATAGATACACATACACATATATGCCAAATTAGTATTACTTTTAAAGCATTTGTACATTGTAGATTTTAAGAATTTTCGTTGAACACACTCCAACTATAAACTATATTTACTATACATTAGACTCATATAGCTGATGTATATTCTACCTGTAATCTTATTAGAGTTTTATATAAAGTTAAAAATATGGCGAGAGGTTATAAGGAAGAACATGTCCGCATGACAAAACCATAAAGCTTTATTGGTTATGTGCGTTACGTCCCTGATTAAAGATCCCTGAAAACTTCCAACGGAACACAGTTTAGTTTATAAGTATTTAATGTTGTTAATTTTTTTGTGAATGTGATATATTTGCATTTTGATGTGCTTAAATGCTGTGTAAAAGAAAAAAATTACGGAAACAATCACCGATATGTTGCACAAATAATATATAGAGCAAAGGCCCAAAAATAGAACCATGCAAGACGCCTGAGCTGATATTTATGATATTAGATGAGAAATCATTAATTACAACACGTTGAGATTTGTTTAAAATGAATGATGATAATCATCTTAACAACTTTCCTCGTATCTCCTTGAACGTTAATTTCTTTAAAAGTATGTTGTGATCAACCTTATCAAAGGCCTTAGACTTAGAGTAATCAGTGTAAATTGCTTCTACTTCCAGACGGTTTTCCATGCCGTGGAAAAGATAATTTGTGGAAAGAACAAGCTAAATTTTGGAGCAAGAGACAAAATTTTATTGAGAGAAAAACGTTTTCTATGATGAAGATTAAATCAATTACATTAAGAAATTTAATTTTCTTGAAAAAAGAAAATTATTTTGAAACAGGAGAAACTTCTTGAACGAAAGTGCAGTTATTAAAACAAAAAAAAAATTAAACAAGAAAATTTTCTAAAAACGAGAAACAATTTTCTCTTCATTCAAGAATAAATTCAGGAAGAAAATATTTTACTAGAACTAAGTAAACCTTTTTTTCCTGTATCATATTGAGACTAAAAAAAGTATTTTGAAGCTTTAAGTTTCCAATTTTAAGATTTTTTGACTAAAAATTTTTAGGAACCACGGTTCTCATGCAATCGTTAGGAAATAATAGGATTAAACTTAAATAAATAGCGCAAAAAAAAATTATATTGAAAATTTTTCCCTTTTTTAATGGTAACTCTGAGTACTTGCACAGACAACCTAGTAGCCAGAATTCTACATCAGGAGCTCGCTCTGAAATACGGTCTCGTGGACCGGAAATTGCCGTATTACAAGTACTTGCCGGAAGCCGTGCTCGAAAATGACCGCGCCAGGCTCTACTGGGACCGGGCCATCATCACAGACAGGACTATTCTTGCGAATAAGCCTGCTATTGTGCTGATGGACCGGGCACAGTCAAGGATATTTTTAGTCGACATTACCATTCCATATGACGAGAACCTCTTGAAAGCCGAAACAGGTAAGCGAACAAAATATCTGGACCTGGCTCACTAGGTGACTGACATGTGGGGTGGTCTGCCGGCCGAAATTATTCCTGTAGTCGTCTCTGCGAATGGGCTAGTCCCAGTCTGCCTCTCGGGTCATCTGAGGCGACTGGGACTCCGTGACGGACCGCTCCGGGCTCAAATGCAAAAGGCGGTGCTCCTCGATACCGCCCGCATCGTCCGCCGGTTTCTTTCCCTTTCCTCCTAACCCTCGGCCGTTTGGTCTCCCCTGCCGGCTTCCATCTGGTTGGATCTTATTTATTTATGTATTTTTTTGTATTTATATTATTTTATTGATATTTATGTATATTTATCTTTTCATTTTAATTTATAATTATATATTTATAGAACCCAACCAGACGAGAAAATTATATCTATACCCCAAAAGTAATAAAAATAATAATAAAATATTTATTCATTGACCAAAAGTAATAAAATATTTAAAAGTTAAACTAATACAAAAATGATATTTTTAGAAGGACAATGAAAGGGTTCTGACTCAGCATATGTTGCAGAGAATCTACAACGCTGTTATTCTGTCAGCACCCATATACCTACTTAGTGAGCTAGAGTATAACAGTACGCGTACATCATTGATTATATTACAAATAGCTTTTAGTGTTAAATTATTTATTTATTCATTCAGCCAGTACAAGAACTATATAATTAACCAGTACAAGTTTTCATAATATTTATATTAATAAATTGATAATTAATATACATGTACAAGAGATAAACATAATATAAACAAAATATAAACGAAATAAAAACAAGAACATGAAAAAAAAATAGTAAATAAGAGCTACAGTAGTGTTTTATTTATTCAGACTAATTATAATAATTATGCTAGAACAACTTAATGGTTATTAAAAAGAAAATTGGTAGTAAATGTAAGTTACATAATTGCATATAACTAAATATGGGATATTCAGCTCCTGCCGAATTGTTTTTTTTTTATATTTATGACATTTTCTGCGTACTTAATACTCTTCGTATTTTCTCTTAAAACTGTTCTTATTTGTTATGACTCGTAATGGTGGTGGAACATCATTCCAACATTTTGTAGCTATAAATTTGTAACTACCACGAAATGCTGATGTCCATGTTGAGGTATGCAAAGTACTTTTGCACACTTTCGGATACCGTACATATGTTGATTTTGTCGAATTCCCGACGTTTCGGGCGCTTTCCAGCACCCCTGGTCACAGGGGACTGAGATGACTGACGTCCCGATGTCATTGTCCATTCCCCCGTGACCATGGATGCTGGAAAGCGCCCGAAACGTCGGGAATTAAAAATAATAGTAAAATAAACGCGAAAAATCCGTAAAAGTAGTTTTAATCAATGTGTAGTGTTCGCGTAAATATAAGAAATCATTGTCCACTGAATCTCTCTTACCAAAAATCAAAATCGGAGCTAAAATCTCCTACCAAAAACCAAAAATCAAAATCTGAGCTATCTTACCAAAAGTTTCCACTTATCTTTTTAATGAAAAAATTACTAAGTAATTCATTAATGAAATATTTATATTTGCGAAATTTTAACGTAAATCAATGAACTTTTTGAAATTTTTTAAATCTGAGTGTGAACTTTTCGTTATTCCAATTTTCTTCTTTTAATGCCTATAAATATTTGTTAGGGCAGAATCAGACGGTTAATTTTTAGTTTATCTGTGTCTTTCATTTAGCAACTTTCACTGGAAATGAAGCGTTTGAACACAGAATAAAAGAAAAGTGCTGAATTAATTAAATAATTAATCGATCTAATAATGTTGGATATTGGCATTCGGCGTCATTTACTTTATAAACTTTTTAATCCAACTCCGAATGAACAAAAGAGTAATAGTTTAAACACTGAGAGAACGTTCACTCGGGTTTGGCCATTTTGTCTCGAGTCTTGTAGCAGACAAATGTCAGGACAACCGCCGCGGCAAAACGGTGTTCAAGTAGACGATCAAAATACGCTGCTATTTTTGGACAATTTTATAAATTATCAATGTCTTTGGAACCACAAACTTGATGAATAAAATAAAGACATAATAATACGAATTTTCCTTCGCTTCAGTTTTCTTAATTCTACAGTTAAATAATCAGATTAATGCTGCTGTGTATGGTGAGTGTAGAGAACCGGAGATCCTTTTTTACAGGAAACGTGGCATTCCATCTTACTACTGAGGGGTGACAACGAATCCGTACCTATTTCGATTCTTAATCGAGTATAAATGTAGATGTCTATGAGCCTCAGCATCCACTTACCTGTGTACTCGCTTGTCACCCTTGTAATATATAAAAGAAAAATCGCAAACTAAACTAATTCCAAAACGCACGACGCCATTAGACGATATATTGAAAGAAAAGATCAGGTAAATGTTCTTTTCTAAGTCATTCGAACTAAGCCGGGTCAACCTAGAATGAAAGAAAAATGAAGCATGTGATCAAGTGAGCATTCCTTCTAGTGAACCGTCTGATTCCGCCTTAACGATGCAAGGATGAGTATGACTGCCATTGGATGAACTGCTTGTACCCTTGCCAACTCGTTTTTAAAAACATACACCTTATCATTAGCCTTATTGAATTGCCTATTGAAAAAATATTATCTTGACAGCAGCACACATTTGCACGATGTCAATTTCACATAAGTAACCGATGATGAACTCAATATTTTTATGTGAAAAATTTAAAATATTTGATAAGAATGGCGAAATGTAGGTTCAGGTGCGGCCTCTATCTGCTGATAGAGCATCTTTGCATGAGATAAAACATATAATAGACAAAACCAATACATGAGCAGGGAAATCGTATGTACTTAGGGTTCCGTATCGCATAAGGACAAATCGGAACTCTTATACGATCGCTTTGTTTTCTATCCGTCCATCCCATTTTTTTTTCAGGAACGGTTAGGGATATCATGTTCAAATTTATGACAAATACAAAAGTCAACGGTCACCTAAAAATAAAAAATCAAGTAAGTAAGTCAATCATTTTTGTTCCATATTTTGTTCTATTAACTTTTCGTTGACCTAGAATCATGAAGTTTGGCAAGAAAAAAGATCTCACAGCACAAACAAAGGAACAGGAATCGAAAATTGTTAATATATAGTTATAAATTATAATTCATAAAAATATTTTTTGAGATTACAAACTTGAATTTGCAGTTGAAGCTCGACCGTAATTTAGACCGATGTAAGGGTGAACATTTTTTTCCACTGCAAAGTTAGTTTGTCCTTCAATACGACTTACCTTAGTTTCACTAGGGAAATGTTCTGTGCTAACCTTACCTATTATTTATTAATTACAGTAAGTTTATTATTTTCGTAAAAAATATTAATATAATGTAATATCATAATAACCATAACCGTCATCGTGAGAAGCCAGTATTTTGATTTACTTTAATTTTATTTTCGATGCTCTTCAAGGAGTATCATAAAAGATGGTAACGAATCCTGTGAGTAATTAAATGAATTCCATTGAGTTTAAATAATATAGGTGAATCGCGTCATCCGTCAACACACATTGGGCAGTGCAGTGGAATATTCCTTGTTTTAAAACTTTCTGAGAAATTTAACGAGCAACGAGCATCCCAAGAACGGCATTAGGACGCCAGGCTGCTTACTCTATACTTTATATTTATTTACTTTATTCTTTTTTCCTCAACTGCACCACAATTAAAAGATAATTGAAAAACTGGTACCTATTCGAAAAACAAAAACAATGCGGAAAATGCTAACAAAAAACTGCAGTTTTATTTTTAGGATGCACACAATGTTTTTAAACAATAGTAATTTTTATTTACACATAGGTAGGTGCTCACAATTTATGTGAGAAATATTTAGCAGTAATTTTCATGGCTAGAATTGTGTTGGGAATTTGGAATCATCATACACTGTGGTAGTAAAAGGTAAAAGTTTATACATGTAGACATTCCTGGCCACATGGGAATATGGTATATGTCACGGGGATATGTCCTTGTCTAACTTTGCCCCACTAAGAAACACCTAACTAAATATCTTGCCTTGTTAAAATATTCTTGCCTCTTGGTACCGGGTAGTACTAGTGTGATTTTTTTTGTAAAACACTTTTTTCCCTTAATTTGTTTATTATATTAATAAGATGACTAAGTTTTAAATTGATTTCTTTATAAAATCTTTATGTATAAATGTGATAGTTTTTTATTATATTTTTGTTGAATCAAACAACAAAATGGCCCTTTAATTCCCCGTTTTTCCTCTTTAGTTACAGTATCCTAAAATTAAAATAAGATGTATAGAATAGCCAATAAAACATACAAAAATATATTTACATTTTTATTTATTAACAATAAAATTAACAAAACATGAAAATAAACTTATGTTATTGAGTTATCACTATTTTTAATCCACTTCTACTTCCAAAGCTACGTTTGAATAGATAGTTTATACTTTTGAATAGATTACATTTTTATTTATTTGGCATATTCATTTCTTCCCTCAATGAAGACGTAAAGAAACTATTAATGTGATATGTGTCATGGTGGGTATCATCGCACAGTGCTTTCACCTACAATATCTACTCGTAGCATTTTTGTGAATATTTAATACTACCAATACTGAGGATTATTAGTATTTTTTTAATATAATATCTATATTAAAATTAAAATTTATTTATTTTGCTTTTATTGGTTATAGTAAAAATAAATATATTTGTACACACACTGTGTGTAGGATACCTACACGATATCGACTGTAAATTTCGCTATTGCTAACACCTACGTCACTGTATTCACCAATAAATAAATGAATTTGAAATACATTTGAATGAAATATCTACTAAATTGTATAACAACGGAACCTTTTCTAATGTTTCTGTCTGAGAGTAATTGTGCAGCCATTACGCGTTTAGAATAATCTTAAAACTTCTTTTGGCACCGCCCTGAGGCCAGTGGAGGATTTACACATTTACTGCTAGTAGGCTATTCAAATTTTGCAGCCCCTATTGACTTCTACAAATCGATACCCTAGTACACAATCATATGTATCACATTTGTTTTGTCAATGAAATTGTAACTTTATGGATTGTGCAATATAGTCCTAATTACACCAACTTTTCACCATAATTGGTATGATTGTGACCTCGGGGATTTATGTATAACTGAGCGTAGTTATAAATCTCTCCTCGATAGTTATCATAATAGCATAGACTAATCCACGTAGTGCTGACACGTTGTTGTTTACGCAAGGTACGCCGTGAACTGAACTTTATTTTTAATAAAATCAGGTGTTTATTTCCGGAAATCCATTATAGGTATTAAATTTGTAATAATTACTTCGCTCACATCCGCACAATGAAATAAAATGATGTGTTTTACATTTATTAATCAAATTGGCGATATATTGAAGGTCATCATCATCATTCATCATTACAGCCCTTCACAAGTCCACTGCTGAACATAGGCCTCCCCCAAGTAATGCCACAAAGCACGGTCCTGAGCCACCTGCATCCATCGACTTCCTGCATGTCTTACCAGGTCGTCACTCCATCTAGTGGGGGGTCGCCCTACACTACGCCTACCGGTACGAGGCTGCCACTCGAGAACCTTTCTTCCCCATCGGTTATCGGTTCTTCGAGCTATATGGCCGGCCCATTGCCACTTCAGCTTACTAATCCGTTGGGCTATGTTGACCGACATAGCCCAACTCTGGTTTTACTGCGGATATCCTCATTTCTGAGTCTATCACGCAGAGAAACTTCGAGCATAGCCCTCTCCATAGCTCGCTGAGCGACCTTAAGCGTCCTCATACGGCCAGCAGTGAAGGACCACGTCTCAGATCCGTAAGTCATCACTGGCAACACGCACTGGTTGTACAATCTAGTTTTTAGAGATTGAGGTATACCTGACGAAAAGATATGTCGTAATTTCCCGAACGCTGCCCAGCCGAGTTGAATCCGTCGATTGACCTCTCGGTCGAAGTTGGACTTACCTAGTCGGACTATTTGTCCCAGGTAAACGTACTCGTCAACAACTTCGAGCATAGTGCTCCCAACAACTACTGGCACAGGTGTGACATGGACATTAAACATGATCTTTGTTTTGTCCATGTTCATCTTAAGCCCTATCCGTTGGGAGGCACTATTGAGGTCATTGAGCATAATGCTTAAGTCTTCCAGTGATTCTGCCATAAGGACTATATCGTCGGCAAATCGAAGGTGAGTGATGTACTCGCCATTGATGTTAATACCGTATCCTTTCCAGTCCAGTAGCTTGAAAACGTCTTCCAACGCAGCGGTGAAGAGTTTCGGGGATATAACATCACCCTGTCTTACACCTCTCTGCAGTTGGATAGGTTTCGAACTCTGGTTCTGTACTCGGATAGCCATCGTAGCCCTACTGTACAAACACTTCAGCACTTCGATGTACCGACAGTCAACTTGGCACCGCTGAAGGGACTGTAGCACCGCCCAAATTTCGACGGAATCAAAGACTTTCTCATAGTCCACATATGCCAGGCAAAGTGGCAGATTGTACTCTTCGGTCTTCTGTACAATCTGCCTCAGGGTATGTATATGGTCTATGGTACTGAAGCCTTTTCGGAAACCGGCTTGTTCGGGAGGCTGGAAGTCGTCGAGTCTGCGTGCGAGACGATTCGTAATGACTCTCGAAAACAGCACGTAGACGCGGCTCAGAAGGGAAATCGGTCTGTAGTTCTTTAAGAGAGCGTTGTGGCCCTTCTTAAAGAACAAGACCACCGCACTTCTGCTCCACGCCTCTGGAGTAGTGCCACCATGGAGGACGGAATTGAAGAGCTTCTGAAGGACTTCAAGTACCGGTGTTCCACCCGCTTTCAGAAGCTCCGCTGTAATTCCATCCTCGCCCGGGGCCTTGCCGTTTTTAAGGTGGTGGAGAGCCATTCTAATCTCGCTCAGACTGACGTCCGGGATATCATCGGAATAGTGTCGGATAAGACTTGCTCTTGGATCGTTACTCACACTTGCGTGTGGCTCCAACGATGATGTGTACAGCTGCCCATAGAACCTCTCAATCTCACTCAGAATCTCAGGTGTCCCGGAAACGATGTTGCCACACTCAGTCTTCAGCCTTGACAGTTGGCTCTTTCTGGCAGACAGATCTCTGGCAAAGACTTTGGAGCCCTGGTTCCGCTCGATCGCTTCTTTAATACGAGAAGTATTAAAGTTGCGTAAGTCTCGCCGCATGCATTTGGAGATCTGTCTGTTCTGTCAATGCTGTCAAATCTGTTGACGATTGCAGCCTCATCTCCCGTCTAACAGCCATGAGATTAAGAGTGTGATCGGAGAGTTTTTGTGTTCTTCTGCGGCGGGTCTTGCAGAACTTAGCTCCGACCGCATGGACAGTTTCCACGAGCTTGTCGTTCATATCGTCCACTGCATTGCAATCTTCTAGGCACTGGAAGCGGTTACGTAACTCGAGCTGAAAGGTTTCGGGATTCTGGATTAGAGCACGAGGGGGACGGAGCGTTGACTTCATTAGACGAGACCTCTCCAACTTAACGTTTAGGTTCAGTGTGCCTCTAACCATTCGGTGATCGCTGCCAGTTTTCACCCTTGCGATCACTGAGACATCACTGAACAGTTGGCGTCTGGTCGTCATAATGAAGTCAATCTCATTTTTTGTCGAACCGTCGGGGCTCGACCAGGTCCACTTCCTGTGGGGCCGCTTCTGGAAGAAAGAGTTCATCATAAAGAGTCCCTCTCTCTCCATAAAGTCGGCCAGCTGCTGGCCCCTTCGGTTCCGTTGCCCTACTCCAAATTTCCCTACCTTCAGCTCACCGCTTTCTCTTGTGCCTAGTTTTGCGTTGAAGTCTCCCATCAACACCGTGTAGTGGGTTTTGGAGGAATGTATGGCTCTGGAAATATCCTCATACATTTCCTCCACCTCCTCATCGGGATGTGCCGAGGTTGGTGCGTAAACCTGAATGACCTTCAGCGAATACCGTTTGGTGATTCTGAGTATCAGGTACGCGACCCTCGGGGACACACTCCCAATCTTTACAACGTTGTTGACGAGAGACTTGTGGACGATAAATCCGACACCTCCTTGGGACAGATGGTCGCCCTCCCGGTGATAGAACAAGTTGCCGGACTCAAGGATTACCGTGTCCTCCCCCCCTCTCTTCGGACCTCGGATAATCCAATAATATGCCAGCGCAACTTGTCTACCTCTTCTTCCAGCTCCAGTATCTTCTCGTCAGTCCTCAGGGTGCGTGCGTTATATGTTGCCAGGTCGAGTCGTCGTAGGTGGCAACCGAACCTCCACCGGAGATTCTTAGCACCCCCTGCCCCGCCGTTACCATGGTCGCCACCGTAGCCAGGAATAGCGGGGCCGCCGGGGACTGGGGGCCGTCTGTTTGTGTATTTATTCATTGGGGGGTATTTGCCCAAATATTGAAGGTGACCCAAATTAAAAGTATAAACTTAATCGGCGAATGCAAATGCAAGTCCATAGACTTTACCTACCTTACCTGTGCCTACACCTACCCTTCATAGGTTGGTATATATTACACCGAGTGAAAATCGCTCATAGGCAAAACTTAAAATTTTTTAATTGTGCGAATATTATATAATTTAAATGGTGAATCTTAGGAAAAACCTTTGGCCAGCTGTAGACGCTAGGTGACGATAACAACAGGTAGTAACAATACATCACTTTTGTTAAAATCACTGTAATTGTGTGAAGTGTATACACGTACGAAGTGAAACTTTTTTACGATCCATCATTCTTCTTTTATTTTATATTTTACATAAGTAGTTATACTCATGCACAGTGTTAGCGACTTGTAGTAAAATTTATCACTAGTTATGGCCTGAAATTTACCCAGATTTTAGGATATTATTAACTAATATTATTAACTAAAAATACGTAGAATTCACCGAATTATTTAAAATTAAATGATAATATTTTAATTGTAAAAGTAGTAACAATAAACAAAACATATAAAATCGAGACATTATGTATTTATTTATTTAGGTACACAAAACATAATAACACCAAAACATGAACAATTGAAAATAATAAATACAAGGTTACAATCTGGATGGTATTCCAAAACATGTGCACATAACATGATATTAAGTAACAGTAACGATTTTACAGCACAAATAATTATAACCTTACTTATAAACATACTATACTTATGAACTTATGATTCGACTGAACATTGAACGAATCGTTGAGTGTATCGATAACGGAAAATAGCTTCAAATCATCTGCATACAACAGGCATGGTCATGTTAATTTATCAATAAGATCGTTAATAAACGTTATAAAACATAAAGGACCTAAATGGGACCCTTGTGGCACACCCGATGTCACAGAAACGGGTAAGGATTTGAAACCTTTTATAGTAACTAACTGACTACTCCTGTTGAGGTATAATTCATTCCGTTTTAACAGGCTCCCATGTATTCCGTACCATGCTAATTTGATACATAAAATATTATGATTTACTCTATCGAATGCTTTTGAGAAATTGGTATATATGCTATCAACCTGTTTTCTCTTGGTGAAAGCACTGTAGATATAGTGTTTCTATTCAAGTAAATTAGAAGTCGTCGACCTGTTCTTAATAAAGCCACGTTGTCGAAGCGATAGGAAAGGTTGAATATGGTGATAACGAGAATCATAAGCCAATGATTCAAATAATTTACCAAGGCAAGACAAGATGCAAAAATGTATCCTGGTCACAGCTTCTTTGACTGACAGCCAACGAGAATATCTCAAGAGCGCAATTCATTGTCACTTATGTATAAATCTTTGCACTCATCACAGCGTTTGGGTGAATGTGAGAACCAATTATAAGTTACTCTAATGAGAAAATCCATATTTCCCGATAACCTTTGCTCTGACGCATGTGAAACAGCTGATTGTCACAAGTGGTAAACATATTTAACTAGAATTAAATTAAGAACGCCATTATTAATAACAGTCATGATATAGGTACGTTATATATATTATAGGTTACGTGGTAGAACCACATGAGTAAAATTACCGACCAGAGGGGAAGCTACGTACAAACGGCTCGCTGCGACTATACCCATGCATAGCGCAGCGATGTGTGCGTGAGCTCTCACTGAGAGGTTCACCAACGCTCCGTTGGGGTACAAACCGGTTTGTGCAGGCTCAGTCAGAGTATAAATGAAAGAGCTGTTAGTTGTACGCATTTACGAGTAAATAAATAGAAGAACAATATTTCGTAATTTTATATATCAACTTTTTTTATTTCTTTTACAATTAGGGTTAAGTTTAGATATTGCTGTTGGCAACTTTGTGGAGCGAGCGCCATCTGTTTTGGCGGACGGAACTGCAGGCGCCGCCTAGCTAGCCGTGACGGCGGCATCGGGCCACGACGACTGCACGTGGTGGGGATGAGACGGGCTGGCGGACGGTTCGCGCAGTGCACCCGGCACTTACTCGCGGACCGTGCGACGGAACAGTCATCTCTAGCTCCATTATTTGGAAATAAATTATTAATTATTTATTTTGTTAAATCAGTGGCAGATTATAATTATTTATTTTGTTAAAAGGTTTTGTTTTAGTATAAATGTGTGCTGAGAGTTAACCTAATAGTTTAACTTATTGCTCCAAAGTAGTTACAGTGTTTAACCTTTAAAATACCCACAACTACATATTAAGATATTGATAACCGAGTAATAATATTATTACGTTGTTAACATCAGAAGTGGGATCTACGCGCCATGGGCAAACGCAGGCACTATCGCAGGTGAGCACAATCGTCAAGTAGCAGTAGTACAACGAGTACAAGCTCCAGAACGCCGTCACCTCCGCCCAGAAGGAAGTCAAAGGTATCGCGTCATAAAGATACCAAAGCTGTGAGTACCTTAAACAATATTATACCGGAGTTTGACCCTTTAAATGATGATATAAATGCATGGCTTAATATTATACAATCCTATGCGGCAACGTTCGATTGGACCGACGAAACGATACGTTATCAAGCTCTTAATAAGTTGAAAGGCTCTGGTAAAGTCTGGTATGACTCGTTGTTGCGCACTGATAGTCAGTGGCCTACATGGAACTGGAGTGATTGGAATCGGCGTCTGGCTAGTAGTTTCCAAACACGACGTAACATGTTTGAATTATTAAAAGAAATAATAAATAAAAAACCTGTAGAAAACCAATCACTATACGAATTTTATTTTGATATTAAATGTAAAGTCGATAGATTATCTTTAAACTTTACTGAGCAAGATATTATATCTATAATTGTCGGTAGCATAGGCGACAGTAATATAGGAGCATCTATTGAGGCGAGTAATTTTAAATCTTGCCATGATTTAGCTAGTTACCTTCATGGCCGTACCTACAAAGGCAGAAATCCAAAACAAACCAGTTCGGGTAGTACACGTGAAAACCAACACAAAACAATGGATCAAACGAATAATTCTAGCCTGCCGTCCATGAATGTTACCTCTTCAAATATTAATGCCAATTCCCATAATGCGTATGGAAGTAACCAAACCGGCTCAGCAAATATTCAGAAACCTATTAAATGTTACACTTGCGGTGGAAACCATAAAAGAAACCAGTGTGAGCTCATTAAATGTAATTTTTGTAAAAAAAGGGCCATGTTGAGGTTGTATGCCGTAGTAAGAAGAGTACAGGATTGATCAAACCAGAAACTGAGGAAACCAAATTGATTCACACCTCTGATCCGCGAAATAAATTTGTAAAAACAGTTAACATTGATAATTTTGTTCATGAGGCATTCATTGATACAGGAAGCAGTTGTTCCTTAATTTCCGAATTGGTGGTGGAAAAATATTCGCTTCAAACAAGTGTTCTACCCTCGCCAGTTTTGTTACAAGGGTTTTCTAAGCATAATTCTAAACCAGTTACTCGAAAAGTCACTCTAGATTTAAAAATTGACTGCGTGTCTTTAGCTAGTGTTATCTTTTACGTCATTGATGACTTAGTAGGTTGTGATATACTAATCGGCCGTAACATAACGGAGCGAAATGATTTGATATATTCACGTGTAGGTAATTCATTCAAGTTTGACTATGCGCAATCACTTAGTGAATGTGACGTTATTCACGAGACTAAGATCGATACTGACACTCACTTAAATGAACTGATTTATTTATTTAGACAATATAAACAGTGTATCGCGTCAGACATAAAAGATTTAGGGAAAGTGAACAACCACGAGATGATTATTACTCTGACAGACCCACGACCGGTGCAGTGCAGACCTTTTCGAGCCTCACATTCAGATAGAAAGATTATTCGAGATATGGTGCAGGAATTAGTTGATAATAAAATAATTCAAGAAAGTAAATCCCCTTACGCGAGTCCTGCTTTGCTTGTAAACAAAAGAAATGGCGAGAAAAGACTCTGCATCGACTACCGCGCACTGAATAAAATAACAGTAAAGGACAAGTACCCAATGCCCAGAATAGAGGATCTTATAGATAGACTACAGGGTTATAAATATTTCACGAGTCTTGACCTAAAAAGTGGGTACTACCAAATTATTATGAGCCCACAGTCCATTGGGAAAACGGCATTCATTACCGAAGATGGCCATTATGAATTTCTGCGGCTCCCATTCGGGTTAGCTAATGCACCATCTTGTTTTCAACAAATGATGATTAAGGTACTAGGTAATTTAAGGTTTGAGAACGTTATTGTTTATTTAGATGACGTTTATTTAATGACACAAACTATTGAGGAAAATTTAAAGCTCTTGGAAAATATTTAAAAATAATGGTTTAACTTTAAATTTAAAAAAATGTCATTTCCTTAAAACTGAAATAGAGTTTCTCGGATACAGAATAAAACAAAACTGCGTTATGCCGAACGAAACCAAAGTGGAAGCCGTTAAGAAATTTCCCGTACCGAAAACTGTCCACCAGTTGCGACAGTTTCTAGGACTAATTAATTATTTTCGCAAATTTATTAAAAACTGCGCAATAATTTCTGCCCCTCTTACTAAATTATTGAAAAAAAGATGCTCCTTGGTATTGGGATTCCGTGCATGATCAAGCGTTTCAAATATTAAAAGCAAAACTAACGTCAGATAGCGTATTATCTATTTTTGATCCAAATAAAGAAACCATTTTGTATACGGACGCTAGTCGAGATGGCGTTGCGGGTATTCTTGTTCAGGTTGCTGATGAGGGTGAAAAACCTGTGTATTACTATAGCCGTCAGACAACTGAGGACGAAAAGAAATACCATTCATTTGAGTTAGAACTCCTAGCAATCGTAACTTCACTCCAAAAATTTCGTCTTTATTTAATTGGTTCACCTTTCACTGTTATCACAGATTGTAACGCGGTCAGGTACGCGTTGACTAAAAAGAATATCATTCCCCGGATCGCACGATGGGTTCTTTCGACTCAAGAGTTCATGTACGAAATAAAGCATAGAGAAGGTACACGTATGCAACATGTGGACGCCTTGAGTCGAAATCCCATTCCCTCAGGTGAGAGGTCGGAAAGGGAAATAATATTATCGATAACCGAAGGAGACTGGTTACTTTCTGTACAAATACAAGATCCTGACATTGCGAAAATTAAAACTGTATTAGAGTCTGGTGAAATAGATGAAAATAAAATCATTTTTGACACGTATGAACTGTTAGGTGGGAAAGTGTACAGAAGATCAGCCCAAGGGCGACGATGGGTCGTACCAAAGAGTTGTATATGGCAAATAATAAAATACAACCATGATGACGTGGGCCATTTTTCTGTCGATAAAACGTTTGAGAGAATAGGGCGCAAATATTGGTTTTCTCGTATGCGTCACATAATAAAAAAATACATTAAAAACTGTTTGAACTGTATTTATTACAAAAATAAGGGCGGTGCTAAGGAAGGACAGTTATACCCGTTGCCAAAATACGCGCAGCCTTTTCACACTTTGCACGCGGACCACTTAGGTCCGTTCGTTAAAACACGAAACGACAATATGTACTTACTAGTTTTAGTAGATGCATTCACTAAGTTTGTGTTTATCTGTGCTGTAAAGTCTACAAAAACATCCGATCTCATAAACGAATTAGATAATATAACTAAGATTTTCGGTAATCCAAAACGAATCATTTCCGATTCAGGGTCATGTTTTACTTCCAACATGTATAAAGAATACTGCAAGAGCAAAAATATTCGCGCGCATATTGTGGCAACAGGTATGCCTCGCTCAAATGGACAGGTAGAAAGATTTAATAAAACAATTCTAGAATCATTAAAAACTATTGGAGCAGATACTACTGAAGATAAGTGGGATCAATATGTTAAAATAATACAGCAAGGTTTAAACAGTACAATCCATAAAACTATTAATGCCGTTCCCAGTGAGGTTTTATTTGGATATCGTTTGCGCGTTAACAATGACAATGTAGAGCCAGAGCTTGATGATGAATCGCTAGTGGACGTAACGGAGTTGCGAGCAAAGGTAAATAAAAATATTAAAGCCAGTGCAATATCACAAAAACGAAGGTTTGATAAAACTCGGGCAAAAGCCAAAATTTACGAAGAAGGAGATTTGGTATTGATCAGAATACAAAGCCAGAGCAACGATGGTCGAAGCAGAAAACTCCTGCCCACCTTCAAAGGACCATTTCGAGTAAAAAAAGGTTCTGGGTAATGACAGATATGAGGTATCAGACCTAAGGGGTTCTGAAAGGAGCAGTAAACCGTACAATGGCGTTGCAGCTGCTGAAAATATGAAGTATTGGATACAAATAGATGACTGGAAATTGGAATAAGCAGTTAACAATATGGTCCGTGTTGGCAACTCATAGTTTTAA
Source organism: Parnassius smintheus behrii (assembly GCA_036936625.1). Taxonomy (NCBI): domain Eukaryota; kingdom Metazoa; phylum Arthropoda; class Insecta; order Lepidoptera; family Papilionidae; genus Parnassius; species Parnassius smintheus. Next base: position 1,305,783 of record JAUPFT010000030.1, read on the forward strand.
AGGTATGTACTGCACTTTCTTGTCTGCTGCTAACAATTAATAAACTCACTGCTTTATCATTTTATTGCAGATAAAATTAAGTGGTTACTCAGCCTCACATACAGTATTGCTATTGCTTATATTTTACTCGCGAGGCTAGATAAAACACTTGTACCTTAATTCTCGCCAGGATAGAAACACCAGCAAATGTAAATACAGCTTGGAAAACAACTTGGTACGTTTAAGTGTAGCGAACAGCTCTTTAAATGCAAGTGATTCCAAGTGGTAAGCTCTAGGAAAACCAGGACTCTTAAGTGTGGCATAGTCCCTTTAAGTACGGTTGAACTAGCAGCAACAGAATAGGCACTTGCTGATGATTCGAAAACGTATTATGACTTGTGATTCATACTTGTAGATTGAGAAAACTAGTTCTGATGTCGATTTTGTTTCAGTGTTTTACCTAGCATCGTGGGGCGCCTGGGACATGCGCCTTGCAGAATGGCCGTGTTGGCAACTTTGTGGAGCGAGCGCCATCTGTTTTGGCGGACGGAACTGCAGGCGCCGCCTAGCTAGCCGTGACGGCGGCATCGGGCCACGACGACTGCACGTGGTGGGGATGAGACGGGCTGGCGGACGGTTCGCGCAGTGCACCCGGCACTTACTCGCGGACCGTGCGACGGAACAGTCATCTCTAGCTCCATTATTTGGAAATAAATTATTAATTATTTATTTTGTTAAATCAGTGGCAGATTATAATTATTTATTTTGTTGAAAGGTTTTGTTTTAGTATAAATGTGTGCTGAGAGTTAACCTAATAGTTTAACTTATTGCTCCAAAATAGTTACAGTATTTAACCTTTAAAATACCCACAACTACACATTAAGATATTGATAACCGAGTAATAATATTATTACGTTGTTAACATTGCTTATTATAAAATAAGACATTATAGATTTATATAAGTAATTAATTAGTGTTCTGTATAAATTAATGCCTAACAGTTGTACAGTATGTATAAAAATTCAAAAGAACAGAATACAATTGCCAGACAGTGGTGAAGGTGGTGTTAGTGGTAGTGGTGCTGGTGTTGGTGGTAGTGGTGCTGGTGTTGGTGGTGGTGCTTTTAGTATAGTTGATGGTAGTGGGTAGTGAACCATCACCAACATCACCGCCACCAATACCACCACCACGACCAGCATCACCAACACCACTATCGTCATCAACACCACAACCACCACCACTGCCCACTACCACTATCACAGCCATTACTACCACCACCTGATTCTTTGTACTGATGAATAAGTCTTACGAAAATGATATAGATAGAAATATATAATATGAAGCCTCTGTGAGAATACCTATTTTCTTAAAATTCTCTTGAAGGGATTCGCGCGGTTTTTAACTATAAATTGCACGTATTTTATCAATATTTGCCGCATTACCCTGCAGCAAGATTCAATAAGACATAATACATACTATGTATATTAGCAAAATATAAGTTACAATAAATAGACATGCTGTTTAATTTAAGTTACAATGAAATCACATTTTGTTTTATGCTATATAATATTGTTTTTTTTTTCTTTAAAATTTTCACATTCTTCAGGTGACAACCCTATCAAAATAGGTAAACATTTTCGACGTTGTTAGGAAGCATCCCCTCTGGTCCTTACTCTGTGGTAGAACCGCGCTGCTGCTATATTATAGTTGTAGCACGAATGGGTCGGCTCGGCCGGTGCATGACCAAGATTTCACAGACTACCAGCGTAAAATAGCAGCGTAATGCTGCTATGTTCGTATGACGAGTGTAGAGAACTGGAGAATCTTTTTACTGGAGTCGAGGCATTCCATCTTAGTCCAGGGATGACAATGAATTGCATTTTGATCCTTAATTGAGACTAAATGTCTATGGGCTATAGCATTCATTTACTGTTAGGTGAACTGTGTGCTCGTTTGTCACCCAATGATATAAAAAATAGGCATTACCCACTCCAATTCCTATTCAGTTTTTTATTAGAAGGCCATGTTAACAATTTACAAAAATTCCACAAGCATCCGCGTTTCTCAGTAGTTCTAATGTTAGAAATGTGGATACAAATAAATAATAAACACTTCACAAAAACATTTCAAATTGAATGATTTCAATACTAAAACTACTCACCATATATTGACCTAATATAGTGACCGAACGAAGACTGACAACTAAGTAAATACAAGCAACAATATTCAACACTCACTGAAACAAACTTTACATTGTCATTTTTAGTCATTCTCATTATTAGTCGGGAAATCCCCAAGGTAGGTTAGCATAAACTAACAAACTCGTCTACTACGAATTACGTTTCTGTTATGCAAAAAAAGGAAAGTGGTATTTTGACATACACTGGGGAACTCACCGACAGGTAAAGATTGCTATAGGATGTGCCAAATCGATGTGCGAAAATCTTACGGTACATCGCGAAAAATGTGTTATATTTCAATTTATGGTAAGTAACGCAGCAATCATTTAATAACAGTTTCATATTAAAAAATATTTGAAGCATATATTGCTTCAAATATTTTCATATTCATTCATTCATCAACATATTGAGCTTTTGGAAATTCATCCCTTTAAAATAAACAAAACGCGCGTTACGTCAGTTCATTCTAAAAGACAGACGTGACAATGGCAGCCAGAGATGCGTCACCTTTTTTAGTTTGGTTTAAAGTTTGGTTTGACTTAAGGTTGAACTAAAAATGCGTGACATAGATGATAGAATTGACCAAACTGCAGATCACTTTATAATTAATGTTACAGACAGTTCATTTGAATACACATCAAGTGAAAATACGAGTGATGATTGCACCGAATAAAAATAAAGTTCTTATATAATATTGAAAATAAAGTTTTATCTTTTGAATAAGTACGTACCTACTTATTCGGTGTCGTTATCATTCGAATCTTTATGTGTTACAAATTGATGCTTTTAGTTGTTTGTTATTGTTGTTAAATGAATAAAGTACTTTATAACAGTAGATGATTTTTCTTCTACAGCGATCTTTTACATAACTTTTTAATAATAGTTAATAAATATATATTATATCAATCATTATAAAAAAATCATTATAAATAAAGAAATTACCACATATAAAATGTGTCTGTATATTGAAGGCTTGTAACCCCTACTTAAACGACCGAAAGGTCATTGTTCGTTTTTCTCAATCGATTTTGCACATTTACTTACTATTTATATTTTCTAAGTTCTATAAGATTTGATAAACATCACCAAAAGTTATCAAATAAATGTTTGGTGATTTTTTTTCAGAATATCCCATACTCCAAAATTCACTAAGTCTAATAACAAAACCATTAAGTGCCAACGCTGCTCATATAGGTAGCCTCTTCGGTGACACGTTTAAAAAAAATATGACGTTTTTGTTTTTAATACCGTACTAAATTTCTCCACTACATCGATAAAGAAGTTTCACTTCAAAAATATCAACCCAAAACAAAATATGAACGTCAAAAGTTTCCGTGCTAGCAACGTGACACACATAACGCAATTTAAAGTTGTAGAACCTTGAAAACATTTGATAAACAGTAGATGAAAATCGATACGACAAAGTTGCGAGTCAACTTCGCGATCGGGCGAAACCGGCGCCACACACGCTACTGAACTCTGGCTTAACTTTAACCCACATAACAAAGTTCAATGTAAACACAATACGGTGAAGTTTCCGAGGCAGTTCACGGCCGCGGGGCGCCGCCTCCGCCCTCGCGGCGCCCTGTCGCACACCCTTCGCGGACACGGCCTCCCTCCTCCAAGTACTGCTCAAATTTCCCCCCACGAGACGGCTGCCATTGCTCTTGCTAAGCGTTAACGTCTGGCGTCTCCAAAACTTTGATTAACTGCTCCTATTGGATCAGATCATCTTTAATTTATGTAAGAATATATATTCTAACTAGGAATGTTTCATTCTAAAATGTAGGTTAAATAAGGACACAATTCCCGGTATAATACATATAGTACAATCAAAAATTAATTAGTAAACTTTGAATAAAACTAAATAAACGGATTCTATGGCGTTTAATTTACTTATTTTAACTTATTTTCAATTCCAGACGTTTCGGGTGCTTTACAGCACCCATGGTCACGTCATGGTCACCCATGGTCATAGGGACTGTGATGTCTGACGTCCTGATGTCACAGTCTGTACAGTACAAACGTCGGGAATTAAAAATAAGTTAAAATAAGTTAATTAAACGCGATTGAATCCGTATATTTAGTTTTATCAATGTGCAGTGTCCGCGTAAATTTAAGAAATCATTAAATTAATAAGACCTTAGATTAATTTTACCATTAGATACGAGACCATTAGATTAATAGACCTTAATTGATTTTCAGCCGATAATGATTTCTTCTATTTACACAAACACTAGTTACACATTAAATAAAACTGGTTTTTTTAATGGATTTTATCGCGTTTAATTCCCGACATTTCGAGTGTTTTGCCAAAAATTCAATTAATTTTTAACTGAATTCGAAAAAAATTCTTATCGATTCCCGATATCTTTACCAATATTTTCAACCAATAAAATTAGAAATTTAAGAAAAAAGAACCATTAAAGACCCTTTTTTTCTTAAATAGGCTATAAGTATTTCAAGGGTGGTCACATTTTAATTTGTAGAAAAATACACGCTTAATGTAACTTTTTAGACGACATTATTCAAGTTGTTGCCTTGAGGTTTTGATATTACTTGAGTACTCAAAAGCGTATTGAAGTTAATTTTTGCATATTAAGAACGGCGAATGACATCACATTTCATTAATTCATTACAACCTATTTCAGTTTTCAGTCAATCCAATGTTGAATACAGACCAACTCCATAAATTGACCCATCTGGGAGAAATTCGGCATGGTAGGCGCACTTGACAGGCGTTTTGAGTTACTATCAAGAAGATTCTGCCCATCTCCTTTTTCATTTCCCACTGTCGCCTCTTACATCGCTTACGACTATCGGATAGTGGATACTCATACTATGAATGAAGTTTTCTATATAAAAACTTGCTTCAATATCCAGCTAGTTGCTAGTCTTTATAAGTCTAGATTCTTTAGGCCTGATGTAGGTATCTTTAATACGTTCGAAAGCACATCACAACGTGTCGTGATACGTTCGATAAGATTAATAAATTTAATAGTGATTTATAAATTTATCCTTTCATAACGCTGGCCTCTGCATTATAATATTATTATGTGTGTGGATTTTTCCAGAAATTTAATAAAACACCTATAGTATTTTATCTTCGAGTGAATTGAAAACATACGTGAATAATCTTGATAATAATTTCAGAATTACAATACTGATAAAACACCTGTCTAAAAGTATTCCAGAAAGCGCGCACCTACTGTCTTATCGAATGACACCGTTTGATACGCGCCTTCACCGCCTTATCTATCATGTCGAAATTCTTCCACGTATCTACTATCGCAAGGTACCTATTCTAATGAAAGCGTAGTTTGCACGGCATAGAAAACTATTTTGACCTCAGAACAGGTCTATTTGTATTATGTTTTGTGAAATTAATCAGTTTCCGATTTCCAGTTGTCATCGAAACCGCCACAATTAATTATTTCACAAATGGTTTAACTTTCGCTACGAGTTTTATGAATAGAATTAGGATCACATTAGCTTAAAAACAAATTTTCCTTAGAACTTAAAAATCACGTTCGTAAGAATATGTATTATGCTCGGTGTAAAAGAGAAAATGATGAATTTATCTATTGTCAACGAGATATAACGTTATAAACGTGTATCTCCATTGTAAACAACTCGTCATTGTGATGGAGCCGTTGCAAGCAGATAGCGTGCCGGAGGCGACGGCCCCGGACGACTGTGGAGCGCAGGTGACCGCGGAGCCCTACTGGTGCCGTAACGGAGCCCTGAATTCGACTTATCGATATGTTACTGATTGGCGGAGTTGAGTGTTTGCGTGGCTGATACGGGCGACAGGGACCAATCGATTCCCTGGCTCGTGAAATCTTATCAACGATTATGGTGGACATCGCACCTCGTGTCAGATCCCCGATATCGTATCTAAAGATATCATGAGTGTATAAATATGAGCCCATCGATCGATCGACTCTCTATCGAAGTTGGCTGTGATTACCTTGACAGTGGTTGCGAGTTGTGTCACCTGCCCGGGAGTTGGAGCTGGAGGTCCACTTTAGGGTAACATGTAGTGTCTACAATTCAGTTTTTATAGCAATTAGCTAAAGTTTTCATTTAATTAAATTAAACGTGTTAGTTTATAGTTTTTACGTTGTAGTTAAGTTTGTCGACGTGGCCACAGATTTTTTAAAGTAAACTTAATTACAATATATTAAAATTATCTTTTGATAAATGTTTTATTTAACCATTATCAAGTGTCATAGTGTGAAGGGAGAATCGTGATTACGTAATCAACATACGGTGGTATGATGCCCCAATGACACATATGGCTAAACGTAGAAAATATCCTGCAAAGTATATATGTTTTGCAGCTTAATTTCTAATTACATCACATATTCAATTTGGTGGCTAATGGAATAAAACATAAGGCCGCTAAAACGACGGGGAAAAACGTAGCTCTTATCAGAACGTTAGCCGCACCTTTCCATGCGATGATAGCGAGCCGCGTGAGCGCGTTCTATGATTGTCACACTGAACAAATACGTAGACATCGTTCACTTTGCATAAATGTTCCATTTTGTTTTTCAGTTGGCGAGCAGCACGAGTAAGGCTCCACGTTTGAGTTGGACAGGGGATCTTGACAGTTTAACATTGAATGCTGCCAGATCTATCTTTCCAGCTCACGCGTGTAGCCACCCACTTCCACAAAGTTGCTACGTAACCACCGTCCAACATATAAGCTGTTTCAGAGTAAGCGTGAAGGATTAAGTGGAGGTGTGATCTCTTCACTTTTTATGCTTAAAGTGAGATTCAACTCCTCCAACTTAACCCTGAATCGCCATATCGACACTGACGAAGCATTTTTCTTATAATTGTGTAAAAATTATAATTTTTCGTGTTGTTTGTGTTATATGATTTTTGTTCGTTTTATGTCTTTAATAAATTATTCCTACATTACATATTATCATTTTATTAAACCCAATTCTTAGTTTATTTCAATTACATACCAGCAGAAGTAAAAATAACATTAGTAAAATTATAAGTCTACTGTTAAAGAGCTTAGCTCTATAAAATAATAAAATTTGAATACAGTAGATCTAAAATAAGAATAACAATGAAACCTTGCTTAAATTTTAGCGCTTCTATATAGTTAACGCAGAGGTGGCGCCACTGTACGCGCATGCGAGTATTATTAGAGACCCAAGCTGCGCGAACTAACCCGAAGTGCAATGCAAATCAGTAAAAAATCACAACACAAACAAAAAATGAGCAAAAAATTGTTGGTAACACCGGTGCGCTAAAAAAGCTTGCAAACTTCACGTACATAACCTGCGCTGGACATCGACTCGTCCGTATCAAACTGAGAAAATGTATATTGATTTTTCAAAGAAAAGTCAACCGATGTAACAAAACACCGTTCGCGGAGTGTTTATACGCGTATTGAAACGCCGCGGTCAATGTGCAGTGTCGTCAAAATGGTGCGACAGTGTTTCTCGGAGCGTTCCGAGTGAGATTGAAGAGAGTGTTGCGTCGCTCGGTTGACGGCCCGGAGCCCGGCCGCGGCCAGGGCCTGGGCGCGCCATGGACGCCGCCGCCGACCCGCTGCGAGCGGCCAGGCCGTGAGTATCTCATCCGCAGCCTCGTGCCGCCGTGGCGACTCCGTCCGCGTACTTACGCGGCGGATTATTTTGGGCCCCGTGAGCCCATCCGCAGTCCGCAGTTGCGAAACGTTTCGTGCGCGCTCGTTTCTCGCTCCCGCGCGGAGCCGACATTCTCTCGGCCGCACGGCGTCACGGCCTCCGCTGCGTTGCGCCATTTGCGGCCGCATCGTCCGCGAGCGCGAGGACACGGCGACGTCGCCCTGCGAAGGCGCCGCCGATAGCGATCTCGCAGCGCGGCGCCCGAGCGTGACCGCCTCCGCTCCGTTCGGAGAGCGCCGTGCATGAATGGCTCGGACAGCTCATAAATCAGAATCGTGTTTACAGTTTTTGTGGGTCCGCAGGGAACCTACCGCGCCACCCTTTGTTTCGGGCGGCGCGAGAGGACCGCCGTCCGTCCTCCCGCTCGCTGGCGCTCTCGAATCGCCGAGTGAAATATGGCTAGGTGCATAATATACGCCGTGCACTACACATACGAACGTACGCGTCTACATATCTATAGTGCAACGAAGGCTGTAACTACCTTACTACTCAAACAAAGCATTTTGCCCTACTGCAAGCCCGAAACGATCAACTTTTGCGTTCTTTGTAAATTTCGTGGCGAACGAGTGCCGTGTTGTTGTCTTAGCGTTATTACGGTAATAAAAAACATCTGTGATTGTCAATTATTACATTTGTATGCGTTTTTGAGGTTATGTCGTGATTTGTGCTATAATAGCGAGGCTTAAACTCTAATGGGCGCTAAACTGAGTATAAAAGACATTTTAAAAGTAATATGTGTCCCATTTCAGTGCTATATGTGTGTTTTAATCATAAAATGTGTTGTGGACTCAGGGAGAGTGGATGAATACTGCTAGCCATATCTCTTGTTGTGACAATTATTAAAAATACAGTATTGAGGCTGGGTTTGGAATGAAAACTTCAGTAGGTTTGATTAGTGTTTAATGTGATTGAATCACTGCTGCTAAGTGAGACAAGTGAGAGTTTGGTGTATCAGAAGTCCATGTGAAAAAGCTGCACAGATGCTCAGGTGATATTCATTCCCATGGGGATGTTTGTTTCTAGTCTTTCACATCAATGAAGTTTAACTATAAAGTTATTCTTTATTACAAATATTTCATCCAAATGCTTTAACTAACATAAAAGCTTGAACTGTTTAACATCATTTAAAATTTATAAACAAAATATAAGTATCATTGTAATGTAGTACTGAATTTATAATATTATCACTTCTTGTTCATTCATAACACTACTGTTTACAGGTTATCTTCATATGATATTGCAATAGTTGTACAAGATATAAATACTTAATTTTACACTCTGTATCAGAAATTTCACAAACATAATATAGATCCTAGTAATTTGATAAGTAAACACAACAATTATTTAAAAAAAAAATGATAACACATTGCTGTCTCCTTTATGTCAGATTGCTTGAAAAGAGATGCACATATATGTATTGCTTGTCATTATTTAGTGATAAAGCTTTGTTTTGTTAGCGCTTGCCACAGTTTCTTAAATCACCAGGTTTGACTATAAAGCGGTATGTCAAGATATATCTTTAATTTTAAGATACCTACCTAGGCAAACTGAAAATGAAAGTTATATTTATTTTTCCGCCACAAATGCATATGGATAGGTATACTAATAAACATAACAGAAATATGAAATGCTGTAATGTTTTTGTGGTGGGCTGGAGCCTAAATTAGGGTATCACTGTATTTCAGGACCCGAAGAACTATTTTTTAGGATTAGATTGTGATCAATTCAATATTAATTTTAAAGGAATTGTATAGGGACTTAAAAACTTTACTTTTAGGTTATGGAAATTATGTAAGTGTATCAAAATTGATTCTAATGATAAATATTTAAGACATAATTTCCATAGAGTGCCATACTCTCTGCTTATTCCATGAACATGCACATCCATTATACATACACAAACTCTCACATGAAAGCGTTTATCCATGTATGATATATGTGTTCAAAGGGGAGAGGCAGAAATAATGGACTTCTGTTTGGCATGATCTTGACACATCTCTCTCGCTTCTTTCACATTCTTGTGTCTGTATGCATGCTTCTTGATTAAGAGTACTCTTAATAGAAAACTTCTTTCATTTTTAATTAAGCTGATTAAAATTATCAATGTTATTTGAAGTAGTTTGTTCTTCGTAATCATCAGCCTTTAAAAGTCTATTGCCGAACATGGGTTGCTATCATGATCAGGATCAATCATCATATTCGCAATCAAATTGACAAGTGCATCGTCAGGTGAATTCACCCTCAATGCTTCTCCCATACACATGCCTAGGTATTTAACACCTGGCATAAGCAATATGGTTATGCTGTCATCTATTAAAGTTAAAAAATTTACAGTTACAGCCTATATGTCCCACTGCTGGGCACAGGCCTTCTTTCATTTCTGAAAGGTTCTGTCCTTTTTTAATACCTGGTGAAAAAGAGGGGTTTTATAAGTTTGACTGCTATATGTCTGACTGTGCAAAGAAAACCGCTTTTTTATTTAAAAGCAGACTTTCTAGCGATGGTTCTTAGTAGAGCATGCACCTGATTCCAAAAAAACTGGGTATACCCATTTCCTTGTTAGCTAAAAGAACCGGGTCCAAAATTGTGATATCCGGTTCTTGTTCAATGGGGTAAATTTAAGCAATTTTTTTTTAAACTCTATTTTATGGTTCATATATATATATATATAATTGATCGAAGGGTTCATCAATAAAATATTGAAATACAGGATATGACCAATGAATAGCAACAGAACAGAGAACTAGAGAAAGTTATGACAAGGGCGAACGGTGATAGTGCTGTTTTAGACGACAGTCTCAAGTTTACCATTAAATTTGAAATGGTTCTTTGAAAATGGTGGATCAAGAGGTCACTATCTCACAGCAGCTTTTGATAATTTATAGACGATTCCTCATTAAACGATAAAAGCTTAAACATTCTCTCATTTTTATGCCCTTATTACAAAAATAAAAAAGACAAGAAGTGTTGATTGTGACTAAATCTAATTATTTTTCTTTGTTTCATTTTATAAGAAAGACAAACAGAAAGTGTTTATTTTTTAAGAATCCCGGGGACTGTGAGAAAATAAATCTTTTTGATTTTGTTTGTTTGATGTTTTTTCATTTGTTAATTCTTTGAACTATTTTTCTAAATTTTATTTGTATGAAGCTCAGAAGACAAGCTGGTTTTTTTGTTGTTTCATATATTGATGATTTTATAATAATTAGAATTGGAACACATTTATTTGATTAATTACACATCACTATCATCATTAGCACCAAATTAATGTAGTTTTATTTTGCCATAAAGAATTTTTTACTATTAAGAACCGAAAAGAACTGGGTACCCAGTTCTGTACGGACCCGGAACCAAAAAACCCGGTTCTTAGATATGGGCCTGTTCTGCATCCTCTAGTTCTTAGACATGTCTTATCAAAATCAGTCCAGTCATTAGAAGTTCATCAGCTTTTTTGTTTCAGGGGGTTTTTAAAATTTTCAATTTAAGTTATATCTTTTAAATTCTAAATATGTGACAATGCATTATTTTAACTGATTTCACTGTGCACGCACCCATTCATAAAGGTCGATGGGTAGGCAAAAAAGTTGTTGCCAATAGATCCCATTTAATTTAGGATAATTTCAGATAAAAGTAGAAGCCTTATTTACTCATATTTTCAACAGCTGCAATGACGGTGTTTCATTATTTACATATTTGAACTTAATTTTAAAATTTGGCTACTCTGAAAGATAACCCTGTATACATATAGCTTACATACATCCCACTCCTGGGTATAGCCCTCTTTCCATTTCGAAGAGGGCTTACTTTATCTGTGTATTTCATGATTTTAGTAAATATTTTCCTTCATTTATATACAAGATCTTTTATTTTTGAAATACTATTACCTGTGACATCAACTATACAACAACATAATGTATAAAAATAGCATTTGGCAATTCAACAGTTTTCTTGTTGCAAATAAGCATTTTCTGCTTTATTGGAGTGATGAACGGGGAGATAATAACATAACCTGAAAGTTTTGCTAGAATTTTTTTTCAAACTAAAAACACTTAAAGATTGAGTGCGATCTCTTACTCCAAACTCTGATTTTGCCTGGGTTTTTTGAGATCAACAATTAACATTTGTTTTAGGTTGGTTTCATATATAAATAGTTTAAAAATTGCATTTAACCTTATTTCTTATATTATTGTTATGAACTTTAAGTTTTTCTACATTGACAACATTGGTTTATAATTATATTATATCTATATATTCATGTAAGATTAATTTTCAGAGTAGTGATCTTTTGTGAAGCCTTATGTGTAGTAGTTTTCAAACTTGTTTATATTTTCTATTGTAAAGTTTTGCATTTCTTTTCAAATTTACCTCAAATTGTGTATTTTAGACTAATTATTATAAAAGTACTTTTTCCATATTTTTGCATTCCCTGTGGCATGTAAAGGACCTTATTATTTCATGGCACCAAACCACACTTAATGTTTCTAATGTTTCTTTCTTAATGTGCTTTTTATACTTCTTGGAGCTACATTTATGCTACACCAATACCAACTACAACCAAACCGAAAACACAAAATATGTATTTTAGTGTTTTCTTTATTTATAAACTATATATCCACAATTGTCAGTTCCTCATACCATCTGTATGCCGACAGGTTATCAAAGATTTATGTGTTACATCAATGAACTTCAAAATGGTTTTAAAATCTTAGTGGTTTAACCTGGAGGATATAAGTCATTGGATATAGAAGCACACAACTTAAATAAGTCAGTTATTCTTACCGACTCCAAAAGCTGTTTGTTAGCAATTTTGTCAAACCAGTTCCAAAGTAAATATAAGATACCCTTGATCCTCAAAATTAAACACACATTGTATACATGTCATCTCAAGGGTATTCAGGTTTCCTTAGCTTGGATTCCAGGTCATAGTGGCATCAAGGGCAATGAAACAGCTGATCTGATGGCTAAAAATGCAAGTCGAAATGGTTTGCCATGTAATTTAGTTTACTCTTCAGACATAGTGTTACTTGCAAAGAAGAAATTAAATAATAAAGCCACTCAAAATATAAAAGGTAAACACTATGCTGCTATACAATGTGCCATTCCTCCAAAACCATGGTTTTTCAAATTTAATAAAGCTAACAAGCAGTCAACATCAACTATCTGTAGACTTCGAATTGGCCATGCTTGTACACCAGTACATTTAGCCAAACTGAGGATTAGGGACAGTTCCCTCTGCGAATTTGGGTTAGATGAGGGAACTTCTGACCATATTTTTTTTAACTGTCCTAAATTATCTTGTTCACTCTATGATCATCTCCCTCCTGACATCCCTCGCCCTATAAATTTTGATTCACTTTTAACCTACACAAACACTCCTTATGTATATATTCTGTGTGATTTTATTAACTCTAATAGTATAAAAGTTTAATGTTTGTCAATACTAATATACTAAAGTAGTTATAGCAACTGTGTTTGTCATTCGTTCTAGGTAATTCAACAGTACAACCACTAGTATTATAAGATAAAAAGGAAAATTTAATTGTTTAAATAAAACAAGATACTTGTATTATCACAATCTTCTTTAGTTCATGGGCATAGTATTTGTAACTACTGAGCTTGTACTCAATAAACACTTCCATTCTGACATTGGCGAATAATCAAAAACCGCCATAAAAAAGAAAAAGAAAGAAACCTGGAAGATTTAAGTCATTGGATACATACATACATATATATGAAGCTATGTTAATCCATTAAAATGTTTCAGTTAAAAAACTGTTTAAACTAACACTTTGTTAGGTTATGGTTTTTCAGTTGTTCTTGTCGTGTTATGCATTTGTTTTATCAGTTTTGCAGACTGTCTAATAGAGTTAATGTTCATGCATTTTCAAATACACAGTGTTTCATTGTAGAGATATTGAGCTCCTATTGGTATAGCCTAACAGTGTACATGATGATAATGTAGACAGGCATTCGAATAGCGTTTGTCTCTAGCTAGAGTTCATAAATCCATGGTATGTGCTAAGTTTGCATGCTACTTCAACTCGATAAGTCCATGTACCAAATATGGTACACAGTCAAAAGGTAAGAAAAACCGGATAATTAGTTATTTATGTAGACTAACTATCCAAAATTAGTCATTTTGAATCTGATTTGGACATCTGGGGCTATTGAAAATTCTGTATAGGGATAGTTAATATGTTAAAAGTAAAGTAAAGTTACTTTTTTACTTTTATTGAAAATTCTGTATAGGGATAGTTAATATGTTAATATCCATATAATTGCATTTTGTAGTGCCAAAAGTTACAGCATTATCTACAATTGTCGTTTGTTCGGTCGCTATACTCATTTAGGATCTTTTGTTTGTTGATACCTGTATCCAGTGTCATTTTTGGAGATATTTTAAATATTGTTGAACTAAATTAACTTCCTCTAGTATAGAAAGTCAAAATTCTATATAAGTCAAAAAGCCAACCAAAAGAGCCAGTTGGATTTCGAAAATGTTCCAAACTACTCACAATTGTCTCTATGTGTAATGAGCACTCAAGCGAGTATCGGATAAACATTTGAGACTTATTCCAGTTTTCTCTTTGAGCAATTGTCATCTCTGGGTAGATAATGAAAAGAATGAATATAATTTCTCTACTGTTTCAAAACATGCACTGTTTCATAACTGGAAGAAATGCATGAAAATGTATGAACTCCCAGATATCTCTTACAGAATACCAGCGTAAAATGGCAGTATAATTCTGCTGTGTTTCATATGGTGAGTGTAGAGAACCGGAGACCCGTTTTAGATCTATCTTAATATCTAGATGGCTGTAGTGTTTTGATCTTGATGAATAAAAGCGAAAACAGTAAGGTATCTTTTTATATCAAGTTGATCTTTTATAATTACTTACCTATTTTATATATAATATATATAAACACTCACGCCTGTCACCCAGAGGGGTAGGCAGAGACTATGGACTTCCATTTGGCACGATCCTGACATACCTCTTTCGCCTCTTTTACATCCATATATCTACGCATACATGCTCGTCGGTTAAGGGTACTTCTAACGTGGCCCATTTTCAAAATATCGCCAATTTGGTCGATAAACTTTTTCCTAGGGCGTCCCTTCCCGACTCGGCCGTTCACATCTGCCATATAAATTTGCTTTGTCACTCTTTCCTCATTCATTCTTTCCACATGACCAAACCACCGAAGCATTCCTTTCTTAATCCTGGTCACAACATCATCTTGTATACCACATTTATCTCTTATCACGCAATTTCTCACCCTGTCATTCAGATTCAACCCTAGCATATTCCTTAAAGACCGCATTTCTACAGCATTTATTCTACTTTCGTGCTTCTTCTGCCACACCCAGCTTTATATTTATACTATCTATATTATCTATAATAATAATATATCTTTTAGCAAAGGGCCGAGGATAGTAAAAAAATACGAAGTGCCATACATAAGTGAAACTGGAAATAAAACTGTATAGACATTAGAAAGATTAGTAAGTAGTAGTAATTTTATTCATTCAATTGTGAATTACTGGTTTAGGCTGTATTTATTTATGCATATTTTATCTGGGACCTGGGATTATCATATTTATATGGGACCTCTTAACTCCAAACCACAATTCAGATAATATTATTTTAATGCCTTATTTAGGATTTAATTAAGAGCAAAAAGTTTATTTTTAAAGCCTTGTTTAGAATTTGGCCACCCCTTCCGCCCCCTCATTAGTCCGCTATTGTGTCATATTCAATCAAGAGTCACACTGTCAAATTCAAAAGACTAAATATTTCCTAAAGTTCATCCATTCCGTTACAGTTTATAAAAGTTCACTGCTGAACATAGGTCTCTCCCATACATTGCCTCATGGGAGATTTTAAACAGTTGCCGCGCTTGCCAGGCAAGTTGGCAACCACAGATTTTAATAATTTTGAGCTGCTAAAGATACTGTCGCCCATCTCCTGATTCAGTTTCCCACTATAGCCTCTTACGACACCCACGGTTTGATATTCTTACATCACTACTACATATTATAAAGTTATAATAAAAAGAAGCATTTTAATTTTAGTCCTCAAGGGTGACAAGGCATCTGCATTTTGATTATTTAACTGAGGATTAATGTACCTAGATATCTATGGGCCACAGTATCCACTTACTGTTAATCTGCTTATGTGCTTGTTTATTTGAATACATTCAGCAAAATAAACAAACTTATTTTTCTTTTTCCATTCGTAGTAATAAAAATAAACTTTAAATAAAAAGTAAAAATGTCCACCACACTGCATCAATACATGTTGGAGTACATACAATATTTCTCAGACATGCAGGTTTTTCTTCAAAGAGCATGTGGTAAATTAGCACTTAAAATTACAATTAACAATTTCATTAATGCCGGCAGGGATCAAACCCGGGTTGCTCGCATACTGCGAAATTTACAGAAAGCGCATAGCCCCTGAGCTTCCCCGTCACCCTGTGTTACCATGACTCATGGCTCCCCTTTCAGAAATGAAAGGAGGAATGCGCCCAGCATTACATTGTATATAGTGTTATGTTACATTACTATATAGTGTTACATTGTATAGGCTGTAACTTTAAAAAAGTAAAAAAATGATTCTTAAGAATTGAAAAGACTAAAATAATTTCACATTCTTCATCCATGATGTAGTGTTTAGAAAATTTGACCCTGACTTCAGAATGTAAAATTATGTTATTATTTTTGGTTCTTTGAAGTCTCGTCTCGTCTCGTCTTTTACTTATTGTTATACTCTTGAGTGGACTAAGGAATATCACAATCTCAATGTAGGTAATGTAAAACCTTCATCCCCTATATTTGCCATGGAATAATTTCTTCAAATTTATATGGGACCATCACAATAATTTTCTTAGATGCAAGAGTATCAGAAGAGATACAATGGTGTGTACTATTGTGTCTTGTGTATTCTGTTTTGATAGATTCTTGTTTGTTTCTCATTAAAGTTAATTTCAAAATGTACAGTATTACACATATGAAACCGTAACCTCGTCTTACCTATAAACTAGGCAGCATGTCACTTACAGATTTTAAAGTACCAATAGATTTGGGAGTAAAAACGAGTAGACTTAAAGTGAGGAGAGCATATTATATATTTCAACAATTGTCAAAAAGGCTAATGAACTAATTTACCTCTTGAGAAAAGCTTTCGCTGTTCTAGCATTGGATATAATGCTAAGATCCACAAAACATTTATCAGACCAATATTAAAATATGCAAGTCTGGAACCCCTACTTTATCAAGGACATTGAAGCTTTGGTGCAGTGTAGCTTCACTAAAGTACCACAACTGTTGAAATGGTAGTCTTATGTGTGTTTTGAGTGTTTTAAAACTTACAACATTAAAAAAACCTAAGGGATAGAAGAGATCTAATTGAAACCTTTAAGATCTTAACTTGACATTATAACATTGAAGGGTTTGACAAAATGTTTATTTGTAATGAAAACTCTCATCTCAGGGGCCACCATTTTAAGCTGTGTACCAGCTTTTCAACAACAATCCACACAAGCACTTCATTTGTACCGTGTAGTCACAGAGTATCACTATATGTGAAATATAGTGCTGCCAGAGAACAATCTCAGCCCAAAATGTGAACTAATTCAAAAGTATAATAGATAATAATTTTTTGAATTGCAATAGGAGTAACAAGTGGGCACAAACAGGATACAGGCACTATTAGTTATATCAACTACCTGCCTGCTAATATAATAATAATAATAGTATAATCTCCTGAAAGCCGAAACAGATAAGCGAACAAAATATCTGGACCTGGCTCACGAGGTGACTGACATGTGGGGTGGGCTGTCGACCGAAATTATACCTGTAGTAGTTTCTGCAAACGGGCTAATCCCAGTCAGCCTCTCGGGTCATCTGAGGCGACTGAGACTCCTTGACGGACTGCTCCAGGCTCATATGCAGAAGACAGTGCACCTTGATACCACCCTCATTGTCCGCCGGTTTCTTTCCCTTTCACCCTAACCCTCGGCCGTTTGGTCTCCGCTGCTGAGGTCTTCCATCTGGTTGGGCTTTTATTTATCTATGTATTTATTTTATTTTATTGTTATTTATGTATATTTATCATTTTCATTCACAATAATATATATATGGAACCCAACCAGATGAGAAAACTATATAGATACCCCAAAATAATAATAATAAAATTACCATACCCATCCTATTTACTTGCTTGACATCTTAAAACCTGTCAATGATTTTATTGCATGTAAATTTGCTGTTAGTTTTATTAGCAGACTTATGATTATGACACTCAATGAGTAAAGCAATTCAATAGAGTGCTGCTAAATCCTTAGATGTCGTAATGTTCAGAGCTTTATATATTATTTTATACTTTCCATAATATATCTTTCGTGCTGAGGCGGCACAAAAATGTATAGACCAATGGGATGCGTGTCGTAAGAGGCAACAGAGGAACATTGAAACAGGACATGGGCAGCGGCATTTTTATCTCTAAGGCATAGTCCATATTTAATTCAATAGTTATAAAATAATTAATACTGTCTAATAAAAATTATTAAAGATATCTATTTTCATATATATATATATATATATATATATATATATATATATATATATATATATGTATGTATGTATATAATATGAAAATATATAATAAAACCACATAAACCTGTTCCCTAGCACACAACTAACACTAATACAGGCAGACTGACTCGCTAGACATTGACCTCTGGCCCCTGACTCTTGGCAGTCCTCTATCAAGTAAATACTCGTAGCATACACGTTAAATACATATAAATATTCACTATTGAAATGTTTTTTTTCCTTACAGATTTGGAAATAGTTTATTAAAATTATTTCAAAATAATTATATTTTTCACCACTGCCTGGTTTACACTATTGACAACTGTGTAAACTTACTACCTATTAAGTATAAAAAATTACTATTTT
Organism: Parnassius smintheus behrii; assembly: GCA_036936625.1. NCBI lineage: Eukaryota > Metazoa > Arthropoda > Insecta > Lepidoptera > Papilionidae > Parnassius > Parnassius smintheus. Next base: position 1,324,577 of record JAUPFT010000030.1, read on the forward strand.
CTCAAAGATCTAAGATCTAAATATAAAATTTCTTCCAAATAGAGAGAGCCCTTTCCAAAACATCAACTACCTACATGTTATACAGAAATTGCTCACTTAAAGTATAGGATACTTAGAGGTTAGAGCTAATTTTATGTATAAGATATTAAATTTTTTTAATCAGCTTTAATAAAGGATGTTATTTACTTATCACGCTTTTTGAATGTAGAGTATGTATGTATATTATAACTAACCTATATGGTCGTGCCATTATAAAGTTCGGTAATTAAAGTTGTTTTTATTTTTATTTTTTTTAATCACATTAGTAATTCTCGAGTTAAATCCAGTTATGACCATGTGCTATTATCACCAGTGCTATTCTTTATATCAACTGCTGCAACCATTACAAGCCCACTAGCACTATAGTAGAGGTAGAGACATGCATGAGTCAATTGAAAGACTTAAAAGCTGTCAAAATGATACATTTTATAAAAATTGTATGAAAATACGAATTATACCTATTGAGACAACATTGTTTTTTAAAAGTCAAATAATATTTTTTTTTGTTTATTTACAAAAAAATGAAAATCTACTTGCATAAATAATTTAACTTTAGTTAAAAGTCAAAAAAAATTTGTGACACTTTTTTTTAAAAATGGAAGGTATGTCCTTTATTTGGATCACAGTCAAAGTCATATAATTAGTACTTATTAACATATTTTTGAACTGTCTGTCATTTGACAAGGTAAGATATATATTGGGTGCGTTTGGCAGAAAAAAGCGCTTACAAGCGCTAAAATAGTTTTCAGCCAGAACACGATTGCTACTTCAGTAGCGCTGATACAATCCGCCATTTTGCTTATTTAATTTGTTTGTTTTGAAGTAGAAATTATAAGTTGTTTTGTGCAATATTAGTTTTAAGTAATATAATGACATGAATAGACATATACATGTTATTAAAAATTCATGATTGGTAAGTTTTTAGTATGAATACAAACATATATTTAAATTAGGTTAGGTTCCCCGGTTAAAACTAATATCGTGTCCTGGAGGAAAATAGCTACTTACGATTTGACAGCGCTTACCGCTTATGATCGCCATTTTGCTTACAAGCGCTTGCTAGCGCTTTTTTCTGCCAAACGCACCCATTAAGTTTCTGCTTCCATAGAAAAGCATATTATACTTTAGAACAATGTAAACTTACAGATCTGAGCCATGAACAGCAACTCATCAGCTACAACATGTCAGTTTAAATTCATGATCCACTAGTTCCTGTGTTCATCATAAAATAATATTTTAAATCTTTGGTCTTGCATAAAGATGTTTGTCTCAATTTTATTTCTTTTATTGGCAATTAATCATTCGGTGTATAAATATTGTTACGAGCTTGAGGTTCGTGACAATAAAAACAGCCGATTGAAATACCAAAATTAACAGTTACCCGACACAGATGGCGCTAGTGTCAGACGTCAACTTAGGCGCGCAACAATATTTTATACATGTATTTAGTAATAGCACAAAAACAACATCGAGTTTTTAACTAAATTAGATATGAATTTATTTTGTAATATAATTAATATAGTCATATTGCTTTTTAATTGAGTGTTTCAATGTGAAAGATGGGATAGAATCACATTTTTAACGGACTTCAAAAGGTAGGAAGGTACTCAATTTAACATGTTTTTATATTATGTGTGTTACCTCAGAACTTTTCTCTTAGCAAACGAATTTTTATGACTCTTTTTTGTTTGAAGGCTGGTGCTTCTTATGTGGTCCCATATAAATTTGATCAAGATCTGACCAGAAGTTTTTGAGTTATCCTTAATAATGCATATTTAATTGACTTCAACTACATTGATGATCTAATTTTATTTAAATATTGAAGTTGGTTGTACAAAACTTTTAATTTTACTATTTGTTAGGGTCAGTCACTAGAATTTAAATATTTGCAACTTTTTAAGTACACTTGTTTTTTTTTCTATCCATTAACTACAAGATGTCAGTTTTAATGATAGTAATAATAATAATCTTTATTTTGCATAAAACATGTCATGAAAGGAGTGATATGACAAATATTTTTTAATCATAATTTATATTAGCAATATTAGTAAGTATACTATGCAAATTTTGCAATCCAATTATAGCATCATTATAAAATAATATTTTAATTCTTTCTTGCAAAAGGTCTTAATTTCATTTTAATCTATTTATTGGTGATTAATCATTGAATATGTTATATATAAAAACACAATTTAATATTTAAAATTTATTTAAAAAAATGTCCCACTGGGTTTCTTGCTGGTTCTTACCAGAATAGAGGCTTTTTTCGAACCAGTGGTAAAGTAAAAAATGACTTTCAATAAGATTACATGTGATCTATATTGAATAAAAAATTACACTATTCCATTTTATTGTTCTTAGGAGTATTTCATATCTTCAATAAAGGTCACAATTTGAATATGTGAGTATATTACAAATATAGATCCCAATGATTTCTTATATTTACGCGAACACTACACATTGAAATAATACTAGTTTTTACGGAATTTATCGCGTATATTTAACTTTTTAAATACCCGACGTTTCGAACGCTTTACAGCACTCAAGGTCACGGGCGGGACTGAGATGTTCAACGTCCATATGTCATAGTTAACCGCGGTTACCATAGATTAAAATTTAACTTTTGTTCCGATCTATGCAGTATGAACTTATGGTATCTTGAAGTCTGGGATTTAATTTTATTTATTATAGGATCCCAAGCAGATGGTAGCACCCAGCCATCTTCTCTATTGAAATTAGGATGTTTTTTGATTTCAATAGCCTCGCGAATCATCCTTGGAAGGAATCGGTGTTCTTTAGCGAGGATTTGCGGTCTATCAAATCTGATGTAGTGACGGGGGCGATCTTGTACGTGTTCACAGACTGCAGACTTCCCGGAGCGTCGATTCTTCACATCAGCTATATGTTCTTTAACGCGGGTTTTTATTAATCTTTTAGTTTGTCCTATGTAGGAGAGACCACATTCACAATCAAGCTTGTACAGTCCAGCATTTTGCAGAGGGACATTACACTTGACTGATGGTAAAAACTGACCAATCTTCTTCAGCGGCTTGAAGTATGTTTTGATGGAAGCGCGCTTCAAAATGTAGCCAATCTTGTCAGTGACTCCTCTAACATATGGCAGTACAGCAGGTACACGCTCGACTGTGGCCGGCTTCACTCGTTCACTGTGACGTAGGCGCGGAACTCGAAGCTTGTTGTCATGCAAAACTTGCTTGACATGGTGGAGCTTGGCAGCCAGGTGTTTACTGTCACAGATCCCTCATGTTCTCTGAAACAAAGATTTACCCACGGTAGCTAACTGTGAAGGATGGTGGTGAGAATCGCCGTTTAAATATCTATCTGTATAATCTGGGTCTTTTTTCTATACACAGTATGGCTCAAGGTGTTCAACACCTTGAAAGACCCATACAGATAGATATTTAAACGGTCAGATCAGGATAGTAACAAGTGCTATCACAGGACATGGCTCTTTTAACAAACATTTGTTCACCATAGGTGTTACTGACAGCTCCCTGTGCAGGGCATGCATGGGAGAGGAAGAAACGGCGGCTCACGTGTTGCTGACATGTCCAGAAGTCGCTTCATGCAGGGCTAAACATCTCGGCACGCCGGGATCGCTCCCCGAAGTTGTTTGCAGCATCAAGGGACTGCTGAGCTTCTTCGGGGAGATATCATGGCTCGAATAAGCATATTATTCCTGCCCACACGCAAAATACGCGCTTAGACGTGGAGTTGCGGAAAACAGCCCGTCGTAAACTAAACTAAACTAAACCCCGGTTAACTATGACATATGGACGTTGAACATCTCAGTCCCGCCCGTGACCATGAGTGCTGTAAAGCGTTCGAAACGTCGGGTATTTAAAAAGTTAAATATACGCGATAAATTCCGTTAAAACTAGTATTATTTCAATGTATAGATCCCAAACAAACCAGTTTCCGAAAAGGCTTCAGTACCATAGACCACATACATACACTGTGGCAGATTGTACAGAAGACCGAAGAGTACAATCTGCCACTTTGCCTTGCATATGTGGACTATGAAAAAGTCTTCGATTCTGTCGAAATTTGGGCGGTGCTACATTCTCTTTAGTGGTGCCAAGTTGACTGTCACTATATCGAAATGCTGAAGTATGTGTACAGGGCTGCGATGGCAATTCGAATACAGACCCAGAGTACCAAACCTAACCAACTGAGAGGTATAAGACAGTGTGACGTTATATCCCAGAAACTCTTCACCCCTGCATTGGAAGACGTTTTCAAGCTACTGGACTGGAAAGGATATGGTATTAACATCAATGGCGACTACAACACTCACCTTCGATTTGCCGGCAATATAGTTCTTATGGTAGAATTGCTGGAGGACCTAAGGACTATGTTCAATGATCTCAATAGTGTCTCCCAATGGATAGGTCTTACGATGGACATGGACAAAACAAAGATCATGTTTAATGTCCATGTCACACCTATGTCGGTAGTTGTTGGGAGCACTAAGTTCGAAGTTGTACATTCACCTGGGGCAAATAGTCTGACTAGGTAAGTCCAACTTCGGGTGAAAGGTCAATCGAGGGTTCAATATGCCTCAAAATCTGAAAACTAGATTGTACAACTAGTGTGTATTGCCAGTGATGACTTTTTTCTCTGCGTGATAAACTTAGAAATGAAGATATCCGCAGTAGAAACAGAGTAACCGGCATAGCCCAACAGATTACTAAGCTGAAGTGGCAATGGGCCAGCCATATAGCTTAAAGAACCTACAACCGATGGGGAAAAAGGTTCTCGAATGGCAGCCTCGTACCGGTAGGCGTAGTGTAAGGGCGATCCCCCACAAGATGGAGTGACGATAATGCTTTGTGTCATTCCTTAGGGGAGGATAATGATGAATTTTTGTTATGAAAGATGTGTTACAAAATAATTACATGAATAAATACAATATAAAATTATTATTGTGTATGTTGCTGTCAGGAAAAACTATATTATGCAAATATTAACTTCTTGTAACCTGACTGCCGTGTAGCGCCCGCACTAAAAACTGAGCCTTCGGTGTTAGCACAGTCAAGGTTGTGCCCAGCGTTTTAAAGATTCGGTTGCATACAATTAAATGTGAAGTCATTTGCATTTACACTTCTATTTTATTTACAAAGTAGGTACTTCAAATGTATAGTATGTGAAGACTTTAAAACATAATAATGCACAAAAAATCTTTAAAAAAATAAACAATTACCGGAATTAAAATATACTTCACATTATAATTTTTTGCTAAATTATTTTTATTTTGTTCATGTTATTTGTGGTTCGAAGCAAGGTCTTGAATGGGTTGGTTTGTCCAGGGAAGGACCACACTCTCACAGAACACCAGCAAAAAATGCAGCTGAGAGCTGCTGTGTTTCATATGGCGAATTTAGAGAACTAGTTTACTGGAAACAAGGGTTCTATCTTAGTCCTCAAGAGTGACAATGCATTAGCATTTTGATTCTTAATCAAGAATTGATATAGATGTCTATGTGCCACTGCATCCACATTACCATTAGGGTGCCTGACTGCTTGTTTGTCACACTTATGCTATTTTAATATTCATTATTACTATATACATTGAATACTAGCTGTTCCCCCCATGACTAGGTTTTAACTTTTTGCGCGGAACCCTAATTCTTTTTTTATAATGAAATTAACCTAAGTTATTCCTTCGGCTATCTGCCAGTGCAAGTCCCGTTAAAATTGGTCTAGCCATTTCCAAGATTAACCGGAACAAACAGATAGACCTACAGATATACAAAAATTTAAATAATTGTTTTTATTATATTTACCGTATATATACTTTGATATGCATATAGTAAAAGTTGTTATTTTGACATTACAAATGGACACTTCAATTTTATTTATTTGAATAGATCTGCATTATCCTGAGTGTTTTATGTTTTGTTAAGCGCTGACACTTTTTCAAAGAAAATATTACTTTTCTAAAATGCTGCTAGCTCTAATAACTAATGAAAATTATCCTCGAGCGGATTTTTCAGTGCTTAGAGTAATAAAGTTCTTTAATCAGCCAGCTGTTTTATGTAGTTATCTCTTTAGATTATAACTTATATACTTACAAGAATTGCTTACTAAAAGTACAGGATAAACACATCAAATTTTACTTGCTGTAATTTTATTATCATCAAACTCTGTTTCTTAATATTTTAATCCCTGACGAAAAGGAGGGGTGTTGTATGTTTAACATAATATATAGCTGTATAATGATTTCTTTATACAGATATTCAATATGTATCTGTATGTCTGTCTGAGCCATCTTAGCTCTGAAACAGATTGACAGACAGTTGACTTGATTGAGTGTTCTTAAACAAAGAATCAGGAAAATCATTTCAGCCGTTTGAAGATCATCAGCTCTTTTGTTTTGTTTTTTATTAACTTTAATTATTACATTTAACATTTAAACTTGATGGTATTAGAAAGGAAGCATAATATACAGGCCGTATATATTGCTATATACTCCCTTTTTTAATGATAGCCAAACATATTTTTGTTTTACATGGATTTTTAATATACACTCGGCGTCAAAAAAATCGCACATCCGAAAAAAATAATTTAAATACTATTTTAACACAACAGGCCAATGGCAATGTTGTGGTTTGAGGGTATCATTCGAAAGGTAATTCCATTAGCTTTCAGGAATTTTAATTGAATTTTACTTTTATAACGAGACGAAAGAGAAATTAAAGAAAAAGACAGGGTATGTACAAATTTGCAAATTATTAATTTAAAAAAAAAACTTAATTAAAAAAGTTAAAGAAAAAAGTTCTTAAAACCTAGTGTTACCCCCCCCCCCCCTGCCTTGATAACGGCTTCCATCCGATCTTTCATGGACCTTACAAGGGTCGCAACAGCCTCTTGGGGTATTTGTTCCCACTCTTCAAGTACCGAGTGGTTGGAGCTGGATCTCGAGCTCGCACGCGCCGTTTTAGGTCATCCCAGAGATGTTCTATTGGGTTAAGGTCTGGACTTCGTGCTGGCCAATGGATAACAGGGATATCGACCTGTAAATAATCCCGTACAATAGCCGCGGTGTGGCAACGAGCATTATCATACATTAACATGAATCCGACATAACCAGCATACGGGACCACATGTTCCTCCAGGATTTCAGTAATGTACCGACCAGCATTTAATGACCCCCCACGGCCACCCCGAGTCCGGGAAATGCACACAAGTTCCGTTTTCCCGTCGACGGAAATGCCGCCCCAAAACATACACGAGCCACCCCCGTATTCGACGGATTCTTCGAAGCAGGGTTGTGTGAACCTCTCCCCCTGTCTTCTGTAGACCCTTCTACGTCTGTCATTGCAGAAGAGACAGACCCTCGTCTCATCAGAGAAGAGTACGGTCTGCCACTGTTCTAGAGTCCACTCGCAATGATTGCGAGCAAACTCTAGGCGATCTCTGCGATGCTGTGCAGTAAGTTTTGGACCTTTAGCAGGTCTATAGGCTGTTAAACTCTTTTCGCGTAACTTTCTTCTTATCGTAGAAACACTCACAGATGTTCTCCGAGTTGATCGAAGCTGTTGTTGCAACTCAACAGCATTTGTAAAACGGTTTCGTAAAGATGTCGTAACGATGAAACGGTCATCTCTTTCTGATATGCACCGTTTTCTTCCAGATCCCGGTTTTCTAACATAACCACCAGTCTGCTGAAAACGTTGGAACACCCGTCGAACTGAAAAACGGGACAGGTTCAACTGTCGAGCAACGTCACACTGCCGCCTCCCCGACTGCAATAGGGCAATCACTTGAGCGGCTTCTTCAGAGCTGGTGTCCATCTTTACTTGTTCTTACTTGGGTTACTTGTTCACGTGTGTTCACTGCAAAGTCTAAATTACGACTGACCTATATTTCATTCAGATCGACCCTTTTATACCTTTTTTAGGGGATGTAACTAGCGTCCTTACTAACGAGCATTTGACAGTGTTTATTTTTGACGCTCTATAATGATAAATGTTTTAATGATTTCATGATTTTTTTTATTAATAATGTAAAGCTATTCAAATACCCATTTCAAACATACCAATATTGATATAAATATAATTCGTTTCTAGCCATTACAGCCATTTTTCGCGCAAACTCAGAGAGGTGCGATTTTTGTGACGCTGAGTGTAGTTGTTTGCACTTTTCATCCATGATAGGTTCTCTGGTCAACCCAGAGGTTGAGAGACTGGTAGAGAATGCCTTGTGGCACTAAGTCTGTCTTTTTGTGCTTAAAGTGCGATAAAGCCTAAATAAATTGTAATCATTGTAGAGCCATGTTGCAGTTATAATATTGTTGTAGGACGCGTAGATCGGCTCTTGGGGTATAACCGTGCTCTCACAGAATATAAGCGTAAAATATCAGTTTAATACTGCTGTGTTTCGTATGGTGAGTGTAGAGAACCGGAGACTCTTTTTACTGGAAATGAGGCATTCCATCTCAGTCCTCAGGGATGACAACGCATCTCCATTTTATTTCTTAATTGAGGATAAATGTAAATGTCTATGGGCCACAGCATCCACTTACCATCAGATGGACTGTGTGCTCATTTGTGACCCATTTCCTATAAAAAAATCCATTCATTTAAACAAATTAATTATTAAATATTTATAAAAATGTCAAGGTCACTCAGCGAGCTATGGAGAGAACTATGCTCGGGGTTTCTTTGCATGATAAACTAAGAAATGAGGATATGTGCAGTAGAACCAGAGTGACCGACGTAGCCCAACGGATTAGTAAGCTGAAGTGGCAATGGGCCGGCCATATAGCTCGAAGAACCGACAACCGATGGGGAAAAAAGGTTCTCGAGTGGCAGCCTCGTACTGGTAGGCGCGGTGTAGGGTGACCCCCCACTAGGTGTAGTTACGACCTGGTAAGACATGTAGGAAGTAGATGGATCAGGTGGTTCAGGTTCGTGTTTTGTGGCATTCCGTAAGGAGGCCAATGCTCAGCAGTGGACTTGCGAAGGGTTGTGATGAATGCATAAAAATTTGGATCTTATCAGCCTTTCGGGAGTTAAGAGAAAGTCTATGCCCTGCAATTGTTTAAATAATAATTTAATATAATAATAATAATAATAATAATAATATTCCACAGCTATCACACAACGCCATCTAGTTCCAAGCTAAGCAGAGCTTGTGTTATGGGTACTAGACAACTGATAAACATACTTATATATTTCTAAATATATAAATATTATAGATAAATTACACCCAGACACAGAACAAATGATCGTGCTCATCACACAAACATTTGTCCTGGGTGGGAATCGAACCCACGACCTCCGGCTTAGCAGTCAGGGTCACTAACCACTAGACCAACAGGCCGGTCGAATATATGCAACTAATCAAAATCCGAGGAAAGTGAATACAGAAGCATCACAGATGGTGTCAGAGGCCTGTAGTGGTTTAGGATTTTCGAGAGATTAATGAAACTAAATGGAATGATCCTTAACGAATATTCATGTAAGTCCATTTTGGCGTGCGTTTAAAGTTTGACGTATCCATGAATTAAGTATAATGGTAGCGCACAGGTGTCCCTTTACCGAGCACGGCATGGGGGAGGGGCTGTGATTGCGGTCGCTGCCATTGTATTTGCAGCGCTTTGTGCTTTGCGGGGAGCAGCTTGCTACGCTCTTTTACATAACTCTTCTAAAACCAGTCGTGTGCTTTAAAATGTTTATACATATACACCTAAAGCTCAGTTATAATTTCCATTATAATATCTCATATTTACGCGAAATCTACACATAGAATACAGTTGGGGATGGCTTTTTACGGAATTTATCGTGCTAAATTTCATTCAATATGTTTTAATTTCCATTTTATACAATATTTATATTTTGCTTATACCTTAATATTTACAACATTGAATACGTATAGGTATTCAAAATTGTAAATATATTGTACATTTTCTAATTTAGATTTAACTGTACTTGATGTTTTATATTTTGGTGTGCAATAAAGAGTAAATAAATAAAATAATAATAATAAAATTGAAGTATCCGTCTGTAATATTAAAATAACTGGCTCCTATTAAGCTCAGGGAACTATTTGCATGATAGTAAGATATAAATAGCCATTTTTAAAAAAATTGTCTGTCTATCCAGGCTAATCTTCGGAGTGGCTAAATCGATTGTAATGAAACTTTACGAACGACAGTCCAGACAATCCAGATTTATGGATACTATGTAGGGGATGTCGGGGCCGATCGCTAGTCTTTATATATAACATTTCGTGATGCGTGTGTTCACATATCGCCGATCTGAAGCACCACCGCTCCGAGAAGTCTGCAGTATATTAACATGTTCAGGATCATCCCAAGCATTATATTAGATTTGATTCACTACAAATCCTCACAGAAGAACACTGATTCTAACTGAGGATGGTGGAGAAGAGACGAGAAGAGAAGGAGAATAACTGCAATAGAGAAGATGGCTGGGTGCTACTATCTGCTTTGGACCCCATAATTAATAATAAAGTTAAACCCAAATAAGCTCGTTCTGCGTAGATCGGACCGAAAGTTAATAATTAAAACTTGAAAGTAACCTTTGTAACTATAACATCAGGACATAAAACACCTCAGTCCCGCTGTGACCATGGGTATATTAAAGTGCACGAAACGTCAGGAATTACTAAAGTTAAAGTTAAACATCCGTAAAAATTACATAGTTTTATTGCGTCAAATTCGTGTCAAAATTCAAATGTAACAACACCGTAAGTTCGCTCAATTGGTAAATAAAATAAAAAACCGCTAAATCGATTAAGTAATCTTAGCGATATCCCATTACACAGACAGCTAAGACTTACATAAGGAAAGAATATACAGTGTAGTCGGTTAAAAACCACGTGGATTCTGAATATTAAAAAAGAAAACGGACTATAATTTTATTAACGCTTATAAATTAATGGATTCGAATCAACGATCTGAACCAGTAGGTCACTGTACGACCAGTTATATATTACACCTAACACAATACGTGTATCTCTCTGTCCGTATCACACGCTACGTGCAAAATAATCCGAGGTTACGTGAGCAGATCTGCCGAAACTCGTTGTGGAGGTGGAGGATACTGCAGTATCGATCGCGGAAAGGCGGAAATGCAATGGCGAGGATTGCGTTTGCGTTAGATAGGTTTTTCTGAACACAACTAGTATTCTGACATTTTTTTTAGTTTATAAAATAAAGTGATAAACGTGCATGCAGTCCACCTGATGGTAAGTGGTTGCTGTGGCCCATAGACATATACATCTATCCTCGATTACGAATCAAAATGCAGATGCGTTGTCACCCGTGAGGACTAAGATGGAATGCCTCGTTTCCAGTAAAAAGGGTTTTTGGTTCTCTACACTCACCATACGAAACACAGCAGCGTTGAGCTACTATTTTACGGTGGTATTCTGTGAGAGCGTGGCCCTACCCCGGTCGAGCCAACCCATTCATGCTACGACTATAATATAGCTGCAGCATGGGTATAAAGTTCGTGATTCTGTCGACAAATACCGGTCTGAAGGGTGTAGAGAACTAGTATAATGCAGGCTGTGACAACACAGCTGTCGCCTTCTTTGTTTGTAGCTGGTTGCAGTTGTTCATGGAATGAAGTGACCGCTTGAGCTTAAGTACACAGTAGCCACCATTGGATGGACCACGGGTACTTTTGTCACATTTATTGTTTGTCACAATTTATTACAAAAAATAAATGCCGTGTACTTTTGGCACCACATTTGACTGTTCCTTGGCGTCACATCAAATGATCAAACACAGGAAAAGGAAGTCGAATAAGGTACCTACTTTTGTGTTTGATCGTACACTTGCGGCGTTACGACTATCGGAAATCGGATTATCAGAGACGCGTACTCTCCGGTTGACCTGGTTCTTGCTCGTATGACTCTTATAAAAGAACCACGCAGCGTACTTTCGTTATCATTTTGCCTGCACATATATCCTTTTTATAATATAAGTTTTTAGTTTTGTGAAAAAGCGTGCATCGAGATATTTTGCTGATGGATAGTGGTAACAGACCATTCCAATATAATTTTATTTTATAAGACAATGATCAAAAAGAATAAGAGCGTGCGTGCACACAGCCCATCTTCTGGTAAGTGGACTCTGTGGCCTATTAACTATAAACGATATTAAGAATCAATTGTAGAAGAATAGAATACCTCCAATCCAGTAAAAAGGGTCTCCGGTTCTCTATACTTACCGAACGAAACACAGTAGCATTATTGAGCTGCTATTTTACGCTGGTACTCTGGGAGGGCGTGGTCTTAAGCCGGTTGAGCCAACCCATCCGCTCTACATCCCCAATGTTGCTGCATTAGGTGTCTACAATGTAAAAATATAATCTGATACCAATCAAGGAATACTGAATAGCCGCTATGGTTACATACATTCGGCAAGATAAATCCTTGTCAGTGGCGCTTTTTAACTTTTTATTAAAGGTTTAAATGAAAGAAATAGATTATATGTATACGTACATATATGTAAATACGTACGTAAACTAAGCGTACCCCATTGAGATACACAAAATGGTATATATGAAAAGTAAGTAGTTAACTTAATGTGATGAGTGTTACTGAAGTCAAGATAGAAAGATGTAGCCACTGTGTTTTTGTTACCTTAATTAAAATAGCAGAATTGGTTTTGGAAATTATCCCTACGTATATATATATATATATATATATATATATATATATATATATATATATATATATATATATATATATATATATATATATATATATATATATATATATATATATATAATTATGATTTCAGTTCAAATATTATGTATAAAACTTGTATACACCACAGTAAAAAGGTTAAGTGCATTTATTACATTAATTTGTTTTGAAAACATATTAATGTAATAAATGTACATGTAACAGACATTTAGTTTTATTGAGTCTGTACGTCGGAGTAGCTAGTTTAGATTTATTGCGCGTGTTAAATTTATGGACATCACTCATTTTGTCAAATATATTAAAACGCTAAAGATAGCCTTATGTACATAAGATATGTAATTTATAGTTTTTTTTGTATGTAATTTTAGGGTAGATGTATGTGATTCTGTCAGTCTAATCTATCCAATCTGTTGTTGTCTATCCCATATATCATGTTTTATTTATTTGCTTAGTTACCTCGGCATCCGTAATGAAATCGTGGGATGAATTGTCTTTCATGTGAACACATTAATAATATTTTTAACCGGGGTGATAACCGTGTAGCCTAGTGGGCTACTACTCATATTGCTTAAGTTCGAATCTGGGACGAAGGCAATATTTGTGTAAGACACACGTTATGGGTTTAGCATAGAATGAAAACTTAATGCTGCAGTGTTTCGTTTGGTGAATGTAGTGAACTGAAGACCCTTTTCACTGGAAACGAGGCAGTTCATTTTATTCCTCAGGGGTGTCAACGCATCTGCATTTTGATTTTTAATCGACGATAGAGGTAGATGTCTGTAGGTTACAACATCTACTTACAATCTAGTGGACTGTGCTCTTTTGCTAGAAAAAAATTACAAGTAAAACCGCGTGGAACAGCGTGCTCGCTGTAGATGATTTATATGGCGTCGTTGCGAGGATATCAGCGAGTCGATATCTCTCTGTTATCTCGCCAGAACTGGGTCGTTGTACTTGATCTTCTGCACCGCACGAAACCGCGTTACCACGCTATATGCAACCCTATTGCTATCGCAGTTAGTGTTTCTATAGAATGCTGCCGCTGTAGCTGCTAAGTGGCTAGTTTTTTTTGAAAGGGAAAAAAACTAAGAGGTGTTTTTGCAACGCTTCTCGCTCCTTCCAGTTGCGCGTTAATACAGTAATTACTTGTTTCGGACTCGGCGGCGGATTTTGGATCGTAATTAAGAAATAATTTTTATCATTAATCTTGCATTCAATGCTAAATGACGTTACAGTGTAATACGGAAATAGAGAATTGAAATAAAGTATATAAAACAAATTATGGGTACTGTAAAATGTTCAAAACGTCGGACATTAAAAAGGTTGAAATTAAACGCGATGAAATCCGTTAAATTAGTCCATTTAATATTAGCGATAAAATCTTATGATGATAAAATCTTGTGTGAAGGATCCGCGTAAATATAAGAAATCATGAGAGAATTTTATACATATGAACGTAATCGTAAACTAGGGTTCTCGAAAACGATAATCTGTACTGTACCAATGTTTTACTTTGTAAGTTTATCTTTGAATTTATTTTATTTCATCCCTGAAAAAATTATTTACCAACTTATTATTAATTATTAATTTGTTTACTCCTAGTTTTTTTTTTGATAAATTAAATTGATAAATAGTAATCTTATTAATTAACAATACTAATATTCCTTTTAACCACTCCTGGTAAGCTTGAAAATGCTTGTGTTAGGAGTGGTTCACGACAGTAGTCAAATGGCGGATTCGAACCCACGACCTTTTGAGTTCGCGATCCACGCCCTGCCATTAGGCTACTGTCGCTTCAAAGTTGCATAAAATATCTCAGTTCTCTCATAGCAGAAAGGGTTTTAACTGACTTTAAAAAAAGAGGTTGTTCTGTTTTGACTGTTTTTGTTTGATAAGTACCTTTATAACACAACATCACAGAAGCTGCAGTACCCTTGTGGTTAGGGATCATAATTCCGAATCAAGGGATTCCGATCGTTTTTTCGTTCGATCGGGCTCGTGACCAATGAGATTTCCGAAACTTACGTACGATCTTTAGCTTGGATGCTAAGACGGTGATAGGCTTACCAGCTGTCACGTTGTCCTAAATGTGTTCTGGTGAAAGTGGGTCGAAAGATCTAAAAACGTTGTGCTATTATTTAAAATATAATAGCACAGCATTTTAGGAGCTCTTTCACCGATTTTGTTGATTTTATTAACGAACGATGTACTCTTTCTTCTTTGTTTTATTATTTTTACTCTCTTAATAGGATACTTTGAAAATGAATCGTAATTTTGGGGACGTGACTTATTCCTTCGTCGGTGAAGCTCACGGACGACTCCTCAGTCGTGTAAAAATGAAAGTGATGCAATGACTTCATAATAAATATGCAAATTATGAGATAGGTATACCGAGCACACGCTTGGAAAAAACAAAGTAAGCGCCAAACAACTTTTTTTTACAAAACTTCATTATGGATTAAAAATGGTTTATGAGAACTTAGATATGATTATTTACTATGCCTTAAAAATAATTCCATGAACTTATTCGTAAAAATATTGTGGTGTTATGGAGAAATGTAACTAATTAGAGCCTACTTTACATTTTTTTTCTATCGAGAAAATTACATAATATCGTGTTTTTCTGTTATGCAATCCAAGATCATATAGTCAAAAATCATATACTAAAATTTTGGTTTGTAATCAATAAAACTTAAAAAAATATTTGAAATAGAAAAACCACAAATTTTCGGGGTAACACCTTAAGGCCCTCTATTGCGTAATATAAATTTTAAACTAAGCCAAAAATAATTAAACTATATTAATATTAAGTAATACTATTATAATAAATAACCCAATTTCATCCCATGGGTGTCGTAAATGATAACACTCACTTCAACAGAACGGAACTAAATATCGTGATGAATAATGTTAATATAAGACGTCCACCACACGGTTCTCAAAATGATAAATAGACCTTTGAATGCTATTATTAAAGTTATACATTTATAATTTATACTGGCGATTGATGCCACTTGGTGTAATTTCAGCTTCATTTTTGTGATTTGGATAAACACTGGATTTTGGATTATCATTGTGTCATTCATAAAAACTTATTCTGATGATGCCGTGAGGCGAAACTGGTCTGTTTTTATAATTAGCATCTCTATATTGAATAAAACTATATTTACGGAAATTCTATCGCCTTTAATTTACTTGTTTTGACGTATTTTTAATTCCCGACGTTTCGGGTACTTTATAGCACCCATGGTCTCAGGGGAGACTGAGGTGTTTGACGTCCCAATATCATAGTTAGCCCGGCTACCATCACTTTTTAATATTAATTTTCGGATCTACGCAAAACCAACTTGCAGTATCTTGAAGTTTTGCAGTGGTATGCTTGGGTTTGGGTATAATTTTGTTAATTATAGGATCCCAAGCAGATGGCAGCACCCAACCATCTTCTCTATTGAAATTAGGATGTTTTTTAATTTCAATAGTCTCGCGTATCATCCATGGTCGGTGTTCTTTTGTGAGGTTCTTTCTTTACGTGGTAGAGCCATGCTGCAGTTATATTAGTAGTATAGTTGTAGCACGAATGGGTCGGCTCGACCGGGGAAGGACCACGCTCTCACAGAATACCAGCGTGAAATAGTAGCTTAATGCTGCTGTATTTCGTATGGTGAGTGTAGAGAACCGGAGACCCTTTTTACTGGAAATGAGGCATTCCATCTCAGTCCTCACGGGTGACAACGCATCTGCATTTTGATTTGTAATGGAAGATAGATGTAGATGTCTATGGGCCGCAGCAACCACTTACCATCAGGTGGACTGTGTGCTCGTTTGTCAGCCTATTCTATAAAAAAAAAAAAAAAAAAAAGAGGATTTGTGGTTTATCAAATCTGATGTAATGGCGGGGACGATCTTGGACATGTTCACAGACTGCAGATTGTAGATCGGACCGAAAATTAATATTAAAAAACTGAAGGTAGCCGGACTAACTATGACATTGGGACGTCAAACATCTCAGTCCCCCCCCCCCCCCAGTGACTATGGGTGCTGTAAAACACCTGAGGAGTCGGGAAAAGAAAAGTTAATTAAATGCTATAGAATCCGTAAATATAGTTTTATTCAATGTGTAGTGTTCTCGTAAGTTTAAGAAATCAGCATCTCTAAACATAAAAATCAAATGCTTTCCGTTAATATCGCCAAAACTCGAACGCGACTCAAACGATCATGATGGACTTTTTGAGTGCGTTGGAGTCGGACCCTGGGTGGTTTAGATTCACAATTGGGCACAGTACAACGACTACACAGCCCGAAGCTGGCTGACAGTAGGTCGTTGACACAGTAGGTGACGCTTTTCTATCCAGAAATCACATGAGAGTAGCCGGGAGGATCGCTAGTTTAAATTGAACACTTATTGTGAAACGAGTACAAGTGTTTATCCAAATCAGAAAAATATAAATGTTAACTCCGGTAACAGAGCAGGCCCCGAATGGTGACAAGACTTCTTGAGTGGCTTTCTGCTTCTAAAGACATTCCACCTGGATATAACATCTCTAGCTCTGCCCTATGTCTAGCTGAAGATACGGTGGTAGTTAATTGTCATGTTGTGCCTTCTTACTGAAAACAAGGTATGACGCTTTATTCTTTAGGGATAAAAAAGGAACTGCATTTTGATTCTTAATTGAGGATAAATGTCTATGAGCCATAGCATTCACTTACCATGAAGTGGGCTGTGTTCTCGTTTATCATATTTATTCTATAAAAAAATAATAAGGAACTCTCTTGTCCAAAGTTGCACTTGTTCTCAAAAAGCATAGACTATTTCTAGCATGTCTTATTATTATTTAAATGCACAGGCTTTCACGGCACTTAATTTATTCAAACGAATACTAAATACCAACAACGAGAAGATTAAACACTAATTTTAATAAATTAAGACGAAATTTTTTTTATACCTACGTGCGCTACAATTATATTTGCTGACCCGTTATGTACCGAATAGGTAGACTGGAATACTGACTTGAGTGTGTTCGAGTTTTCAAATTAAAGTATTCGGATACACAAAACTCGAGTTAGGATTTATTTATTTGACAAGTACACTTACAATACACATTCTCACACTTTACATGAACATTATTAGACATGTAATAATGTTACCTGACCAAATTTCGGTGATGGCGACCAATCTCAACACAAACTAGCCACCAGCGCAGGACAGGACAGTGGCCGAGTGTGTGCGCAAGCACAGCGATCTCTATTCCCTCACTCCCATAGCCCGAAGGGACGGCAAACCGACACAACCCGAGAGAGATCAGGCGCAGGATCATCGGGCTTACGTGCTATCCGAGGCACGAAGGTGAAACACTGCCGACTTCCAGACTCCGGCTTGCTACTAGAAATGTCATCAAAAAAACCCAACAACTGACACGGGATTCGAGCCCGGGACCTAAAGATGATCAGTCGCGTTTACAATCACTAGACAAAAGGTACATGTGTAGGTAACAACATACAAGGCACACATTCGTTATATTTAGGTAAATTTGTATGTAAGAATACATAATATTATGATAATATACTTTCTACGCCGTGTAGTGGCGGTTAAGAATATCCACTACCCCATATCTTCCCGTGGGTGTCGTAAGAGGCGACAGAGGGAGACAGGCAGGAGATGGGCAGCAACATCTTCCTGATGACAACTGTGACGTAATAAAAAACTGCGGTTGCCAACCCGCTCGCCAAGCGTGGCAACTACGGCAAATACCCCCCAATGAACAAATACACAAAAAGACGGCCCCCAGTCCCCGGCGGCCCCGCTATTCCTGGCTACGGTGGCGACCATGGTAACGGCGGGGCAGGGGGTGCTAAGAATCTCCGGTGGAGGTTCGGTTGCCACCTACGACGACTCGACCTGGCAACATATAACGCACGCACCCTGAGGACTGACGAGAAGATACTGGAGCTGGAAGAAGAGGTAGACAAGTTGCGCTGGCATATTATTGGATTATCCGAGGTCCGAAGAGAGGGGGAGGACACGGCAATCCTCGAGTCCGGCAACTTGTTCTATCACCGGGAGGGCGACCATCTGTCCCAAGGAGGTGTCGGATTTATCGTCCACAAGTCTCTCGTCAACAACGTTGTAAAGATTGGGAGTGTGTCGACGAGGGTCGCGTACCTGATACTCAGAATCACCAAACGGTATTCGCTGAAGGTCATTCAGGTTTACGCACCAACCTCGGCACACCCCGATGAGGAGGTGGAGGAAATGTATGAGGATATTTCCAGAGCCATACATTCCTCCAAAACCCACTACACGGTGTTGATGGGAGACTTCAACGCAAAACTAGGCACAAGAGAAAGCGGTGAGCTGAAGGTAGGGAAATTTGGAGTAGGGCAACGGAACCGAAGGGGCCAGCAGCTGGCCGACTTTATGGAGAGAGAGGGACTCTTTATGATGAACTCTTTCTTCCAGAAGCGGCCCCACAGGAAGTGGACCTGGTCGAGCCCCGACGGTTCGACAAAAAATGAGATTGACTTCATTATGACGACCAGACGCCAACTGTTCAGTGATGTCTCAGTGATCGCAAGGGTGAAAACTGGCAGCGATCACCGAATGGTTAGAGGCACACTGAACCTAAACGTTAAGTTGGAGAGGTCTCGTCTAATGAAGTCAACGCTCCGTCCCCCTCGTGCTCTAATCCAGAATCCCGAAACCTTTCAGCTCGAGTTACGTAACCGCTTCCAGTGCCTAGAAGATTGCAATGCAGTGGACGATATGAACGACAAGCTCGTGGAAACTGTCCATGCGGTCGGAGCTAAGTTCTGCAAGACCCGCCGCAGAAGAACACAAAAACTCTCCGATCACACTCTTAATCTCATGGCTGTTAGACGGGAGATGAGGCTGCAATCGTCAACAGATTTGACAGCATACAGGCAACTGAACAGACAGATCTCCAAATGCATGCGGCGAGACTTACGCAACTTTAATACTTCTCGTATTAAAGAAGCGATCGAGCGGAACCAGGGCTCCAAAGTCTTTGCCAGAGATCTGTCTGCCAGAAAGAGCCAACTGTCAAAGCTGAAGACTGAGTGTGGCAACATCGTTTCCGGGACACCTGAGATTTTGAGTGAGATTGAGAGGTTCTATGGGCAGCTGTACACATCATCGTTGGAGCCACACGCAAGTGTGAGTAACGATCCAAGAGCAAGTCTTATCCGACACTATTCCGATGATATCCCGGACGTCAGTCTAAGCGAGATTAGAATGGCTCTCCAGCACCTTAAAAACGGCAGGGCCCCAGGCGAGGATGGAATTACAGCGGAGCTTCTGAAAGCGGGTGGAACACCGGTACTTGTAGTCCTTCAGAGGCTCTTCAATTCCGTCCTCCATGGTGGCACTACTCCAGAGGCGTGGAGCAGAAGTGCGGTGGTCTTGTTCTTTAAGAAAGGCGACAACGCTCTCTTAAAGAACTACAGACCGATTTCCCTTCTGAGCCGCGTCTACGTGCTGTTTTCGAGAGTCATTACGAATCGTCTCGCACGCAGACTTGACGACTTCCAGCCTCCCGAACAAGCCGGTTTCCGAAAAGGCTTCAGTACCATAGACCACATACATACCCTGCGGCAGATTGTACAGAAGACTGAAGAGTACAATCTGCCACTTTGCCTGGCGTATGTGGACTATGAGAAAGCCTTTGATTCCGTCGAAATTTGGGCGGTGCTACAGTCCCTTCAGCGGTGCCAAGTTGACTGTCGGTATATCGAAGTGCTGAAGTGTTTGTACAGTAGGGCTACGATGGCTATCCGAGTACAGAACCAGAGCTCGAAACCTATCCAACTGCAGAGAGGTGTAAGACAGG
The DNA here is from genome assembly GCA_036936625.1 of Parnassius smintheus behrii. Classification (NCBI taxonomy): domain Eukaryota; kingdom Metazoa; phylum Arthropoda; class Insecta; order Lepidoptera; family Papilionidae; genus Parnassius; species Parnassius smintheus. The sequence continues at coordinate 1,345,168 of JAUPFT010000030.1, forward strand.
GTGACGTTATATCCCCGAAACTCTTCACCGCTGCATTGGAAGACGTTTTCAAGCTACTGGACTGGAAAGGATACGGTATTGACATCAATGGCGAGTACATCACTCACCTTCGATTTGCCGACGATATAGTCCTTATGGCAGAATCGCTGGAGGACTTAAGCACTATGCTCAATGACCTCAATAGTGCCTCCCAACGGATAGGTCTTAAGATGAACATGGACAAAACAAAGATCATGTTCAATGTCCATGTCACACCTATGCCGGTAGTTGTTGGGAGCACTATGCTCGAAGTTGTTGACGAGTACGTTTACCTGGGACAAATAGTCCGACTAGGTAAGTCCAACTTCGACCGAGAGGTCAATCGACGGATTCAACTCGGCTGGGCAGCGTTCGGGAAATTACGACATATCTTTTCGTCAGGTATACCTCAATCTCTAAAAACTAGATTGTACAACCAGTGCGTGTTGCCAGTGATGACTTATGGATCTGAGACGTGGTCCTTCACTGCTGGCCGTATGAGGACGCTTAAGGTCGCTCAGCGAGCTATGGAGAGGGCTATGCTCGGAGTTTCTCTGCGTGATAGACTCAGAAATGAGGATATCCGCAGTAAAACCAGAGTGACCGACATAGCCCAACGGATTAGTAAGCTGAAGTGGCAATGGGCCGGCCATATAGCTCGAAGAACCGATAACCGATGGGGAAGAAAGGTTCTCGAGTGGCAGCCTCGTACCGGTAGGCGTAGTGTAGGGCGACCCCCCACTAGATGGAGTGACGACCTGGTAAGACATGCAGGAAGTCGATGGATGCAGGTGGCTCAGGACCGTGCTTTGTGGCATTACTTGGGGGAGGCCTATGTTCAGCAGTGGACTTGTGAAAGGCTGTAATGATGATGATGATGATGATACTTTCTTGAATGTAGTACAAGTACAAGTTAATGAGTATTCAGAGTACCGATACCGAGTACTTAAATGTAAAGTTAGGTTAGCAATGTATGTATGTGTGCTGCCGCCATTTGCCAGTCAGATTTCCATCACGGCCCTTGTACCATTCGAGAAATACAGGTTTATTATTTGTTTGTTTTTGTTATGATATTAAGTGATCAAACACATTTGTAATTTAATATTCGTTATAATATTTTTGACGGTGTTCTCGAATACTAAATTCGACTCGGTGACTTGAGTTCTGTATCGATTATTTATTTATCTAAATACTAATCGCCGCCTCAGCTTCGTCTAAATGTATTAAGTTGCGTTATTTAGGTTTTGTATAATCATCAGAACCATTTATTTCATAAATTTTTCAACTTCTCATAAAAATCTCGGAAGTTTTTAGGTAAAATGTAGCTTAGATTCATCACTCCTGGATTTGCTATCGATCTGTTCGTCAAGTTTCATTTTCATCATTATCGATATACGTGGTAGAGCCACGTGGCACCTATATTTATATTATGGTTGTTGCACGAATGGGTCGGCTCGACCAGGGTGGGACCACGCCCTCACAGAATACCAGCGTAAAATGGCAGTTTAATGCTGCTGTGCTTCGTATTGTGAGTGTAGAGAATGGAAGACTCTATACTGAAATTGAGGCATTCCATTCCAGGGGTTGCAACGCATCTGTATTTTTAATCTTAATCGAGGATAAATGTAGATGTCTATGGGCCACAGCATCCACTTAAAACCAGTAGGACTGTGCTCGTTTGTCACCCTTATTCTATAAAAAAACACGTTAATGTTAAATGCCTCCACGATACACTAGGAAATTCAAGGAGTGAAGTAACTTTTGTTAATAAAGAGTAAAAAATATCTCTACACTACACTAAAACGGAATCCAAATACTTCCTTCAAAGAAGGAAGCAAAGCGACACTAAAAACACACAAACGCCCTTGAGGTTCCTTGCAGTTAACGTAAAAACTAGTTACAAAATAAACCTGTTTTTCAACAACGTTACTCATGGTAACATTTCGTTATTTTGTTGAACAGTTGCAATATACATATAGCATACATATATAATATAGGCAACCGTGTAGTAGCGGTGTAAGAGTATCCAATACCCCACGTCGTCCCTGAGTGTTGTGAGTGGCGGCAGAGGGAAACTGGAACAGGACATGGCACTAACGTGTAAAGTTCACTTATTGATATAGGATAAGGTGATATACGACTACACAGTCCCGGGGTCCATAGATATCGACATCTATCCTAAATTAAGAATCAAAATGCTGATGCGTTGTCACCCCTGAGAACTAAAAAGGATCTCCGATTCCCTAACCTCACCATACGAAATAGACCCCGGTCCCCCCCCCCCCCCCCCGTGTTACCTCGAATGATGGCTAGACCCCGGTCGAGCCATCATTCGAGGTAACACGTCTACTGGTGCGAGGTTGCTTCTCGAAAACTTTTCTCAGAACAGAAGGGACAGAATATTTTGTATAGAGCTTACAATTATCTGACGCTACCTTTTAGTTGACTTCGACACGTTTTATCGGATAATTAGCGTCGTAGTTGCAGGGGAAATTACGTTTGTCACGATTCAGTTCGGAGATTAAGCTCTGAGACTGTCAAAAAGTCAGAAATACGCCAACATTTTCTATTATTAGCTGTGTGAGCTTCGTCGATGTCCATTGTTTTTAGTCTTCCCCTCGGCATACCGAATTTAATTACAGCTTCAATCAGATTCATGCGATTAGTGTAAACAAGGGCTTCTACATTCCAAAATTCATTAAATATATGTGTAGTCAATATATATTTAATGTATGATGTATTGGTATATATTTTATACGTGGTAGACACACAACAGCTGTATTATGGTTGTAGCATAAATGGGTCGGCTGGACCGGGATAGGACAACGCTCTCACAATACTAGCGTAAAATAGTAGCTTAATGCTGCTGTGTTCCGTGTGGTGAGCTGAAAGCGAGGCATTACATCTTAATCCTCAAGAGAGACAACGCATCTGCATTTCGATTCATAATCAAAGATAGATGTAGATGTCTGTGAGCCACATCATCCACTTAGCATCTTAGCAAGTAGACTGTGTTCTCGTTCGTCACCTTTATTCTATAAAAAATACTAATTCAAGTAACAAAAACACAAACCTATCGCAACTATCGATATGAGCAGAGTTAATTAGGCATTTAAAGACACATTTCTTGTCGTATGTTCATCTGTTGTCATATTCATATATCTTAGACGAGAAAATACAATCTTTGCGACATTTTAAAGCCCCGTGACGCGCGGGACATTGACCCAGTAAATGCGATATAGAAATAGCGAACTTTCTCGACAAAAGTTTTGCTCTTATAATTTGTTCGAGTTGTGAAATCTTTCCCCAACTTCGCGCAACAGTAAAAAGTTCGCGAAGCCTCGCAATGGTAAAATTTTACGGCAGTTATCTTCACGAAAATATATACGGCAGCTGTAAATTTTTATACGTTTGAAGTAAATACGCATGTCTCGATGACATTTTGTTGATATTAACAAAGTGTTGAAGTGCTTTAATCTTATCTCACACGTGATTATTTTGCTTTGAGAGTTAAGTATCGAATTTTACGTTGTATAGCCACGGCCTTATGGCCTTATGGTTGTAGTATGGTCTGCACAACCAAGGTCTCACAGAATACCCAGCGTAAATAGCAGCTTAATGCTGTTATGTTTCGTATGAAGAGTGTAGCGAACCCTTTTTACTTATGAGGCATTCATTTTAGTTCTCAAATAGATTAACTTGGCAATCGCACTAAGCAATGGAATTTAATATTTGTATTACTTGTGAGATACATTGTGTTTTCATGCGATGGTCCAAGTCAAACCTAATTACATAATAACTTAAGACGGAAGAACCCTTAAGTAGGGACTGAATAAATTAACCGACTTGGTATTACATGGATCTCACAACTTTTTACGATAGAAGAACTGAGTTGCGAGACTTATTTTTTTTACAAGTTATGTTTTTTGACGGCATTCATTATATTAAGAGCACTAACCATAAGATAGACATTAAAAAATGTAAAAATGAATTAGCTAAGATGCGCGTAATAAAATATCACATCAATGCTGGGATTCGTGGTGACGGGGCTCGCGCACGTGCCCGCTGTCGAGGGAGTGCGCGCGCTGCTCTGCACACTGGGTGCGACACATCATTTTATTTTATTACGTGGATCTTAGCTAAGTAATTTTTAACATCTTTAATATGATGAAAATTCGCAAAGCTACGCCCGATTCTATTCATTATCATAACATAGACGGTTTAAGTAACGTACTGATATGAATTATGGAATTTCTAAAAGAATATTACAACAAAAGTTTTTCACTAAAGCAAAGGAGATTTGGTGCGTCACATCCACACCGTCGCCAGCCGCTAACTGGCATAGAACATAGATTAAAGGATGTTTGTACAAATATAGCGGAGCTCAGGGCTACGCCTTCGCCTAAAGGTCACCCGTCCGCTGAGGCTCTCAGTTACTTTCGATTTTCGTTGCGAGCCTACTTAAATGGTTAATGATATAGATAGGTCTAAAATATATACATTACTGTGTATATATTTTAGATTCTATATATTTTTGTGTTTCATACAAAGTAGAGCCATGGTACAGCTATATTGTAGTTGTAGCACAAGTTGATCGACTCGAACGGGGAAGGACCACGCTCTCACAGACGATCAACGTAAAGCAGCTGCTTAATGCTGCTGTGTTTTGTATGGTGAGTGCCAAGAACCAGCCTATTTACTGGAAAACGAGACATTCTATCTTTGTGCTCAGGGGTGACAACGCCTCTGCATTTGATTATTAATTGAGTATAGATGTAGGTGTCTATGGGCCACAGCATCCACTTACCATCAGGTGAACTGTGTGCTCATTTGTTCTCCTTAATCTATAAAAAATAAGTCTGCCAGGAAAAGAGAGATAGCAAACATAATTTAATTATAGTTTATTTACTCTAATGACATATAGTTTTATGTGAAATAGACTGCGTTTATTCTCGATTACTGTGCTTTTCAATGCACGAAATGTTGTTGAAATTAATGTACAAAAACAGACTCGTACTAACTCACCCGTGCCCGATATAACGCTGATGCTATAACATCAGATGTAGGGTAGAATGCTGTGCTGGTGACTGGGACCTACATAACCCAATCCGAAATGTATAAATTTGTTTTTAACACAAATTTTGGTTATAGGTTTTGGCGTTGACGGAATAAAATGTTACGGCCGCGGGTTTCATTGTCGCACGGAAAAATATTTGTAGGGTATACAAATAACTGCTTCGGTTCTTGGTGTTTGTCCGTGTGCAATTTGTATATTATCTAGCTGCTCCTCTCGACTTCCTCAGCGTGGAATTTACTAAGATTAGGTTTCATGTTTTTTTTTGGCGAAACCATAATTATTTTTCAAAAGAGAATCCCAAGCTACTCTTTTGGAGATTAGCTGGAACACATAACAAACAGACGGTGCCCTATATACCCTCATATATATTTAGTAAAAACCTGTTATTTTGACACTACAAACAGACACTTCAAGTTTATTTATTTGTATAGATGTACACCTTCAAGAAACAGGAGAAATTCCTACTGTGGAGGTAACCAAAGAAAATGCTAACACCGCGTACGCGTATCCAAGAAAATTGCCTACAACCACCGACACTTGCATTGTGATGTCTTGACACCGCTTATCTTAATTGCGCCAAATTAGCAACGTGTAACGGCTTATGTAAGCCACTTTGAATTTTAAGCGGCGAACTAGGCTTCGGCCTCAATTTTTATCCTTCACTTATCATTGTTTTAGTGAGCGGACGTGAGCGCGCGGTCAAGGGTATCCCCCCACGCGTAAGAACGATCCCGGCCGGGGCTTTCACTGTCGCCCAGTTAGTTGCGCATGAGATTGTGTTGTTGTAATTAATGTATTAAGCGTGATTTTGTTTCAAATAGATAAAGTACCTGATTGTTGAATCTCGACGACGAGCGAGACGAGCTCACAGTTCACTAGGTGGTAATTAGATGCTGCAGCCTATAGAAATCTACATCTATTCTTGATTAAGAATTAAAATACAGACGCGTTATCACCTCTGAGTACTAAGATGGAATGATTCGTTACTCAGCATTTTTCTGTTGCTTCACACTGGTATTCTGCGAGAGCGTGGCCGCACCCCATTAGAGATGTAGAGAAGACATAGACGTAAAGAGTAGCGACCGGTATTCGTGAAATACAGCACATGTCTATATAATCTATTATCAGATGCTTTCCTAACTGAATATTGCATAACAAACATATACTAATATTGCATACCTGTAATCAAAAGTGGGAAAGTACAGCGTTATTATACGTAAAAACGTGAATTAAATTGTGTAAAGTAATCTATAACACATTCAATAAAGTGCTTCTTTTTATAGAATAAGGGTGACAAACGAGTGCACAGTCCAGCTTTTAGTAAGTAGATGCTGTGGCCCATAGACATCTACATCTATCGTGAATAAAGAATCAAAATGCAAATGCATTGTTACCCCTAAGAACTAATATGGAATGCTTCGTTTCCAGTTACAGGGGTCGGGTTCTCTACACTCTCTCACTCTGTCGGCAATTAAAAAGTTAAAATTAAACGCGATGAAATCTGTAAAATTAGTTTCATTTAATGTGTTTTCTCGTAAATATAAAAAATAGTTAAGCCCCTATTTCACGTTTTTATTATTTGTCAGCATAGTGCTTTCCCATTCGAGCCGACCCATGCCGTGCTACAACTATAATATACCTGTACCATGGCTCTACCACGTAAAAGAACTTCGCACTATTGTAGTCGAAAAAAATGTAGTGTTCGCGTAAATATAAGAAATCATAATACAATAATTTAATAACTATCACTGTATCCTGATCGGGATCACCAAGATAAAATAAAACAATTATCAGGATCATGAGAGCTCACGATTAGTGCATGTTGTTTAAGTTTTTTAAACTCGTATTATTTATAAGAATGCTCTTCAAATGCGCCTTAATTTATGAAATGGTTAATTAACCTTAACCTTAGAAATCATGCTATGAATATAATATACATATAACATAATACGATATACATCAACCCAGCGCCGGATTTTACTTTTTGGTGCCCTAGGTTTAAAAAAATTGCAATGGATCCCTAGTTTTTCAATTTATGTTGGTTTTTATTAGAAGTAAGGACACGGATTAGTAAGTTGAAGTGGCAATGGGCCGGCCATATATCTCGAAGAACCGACAACCGATGGGGAAGAAAGGTTCACGAGTGGGCAGCCTTGTACCACCGGTAGGCGAAGTGTAGTTCGGCCCACCACTAAATGAAGTAACGACCTGGTAAGACATGCAGGAGCTCGTTGGATGCAGGTGGCTCAGGACCTTTGTGCCATTCGACGTTCGGGTTTTTTAAATTATTGTAGTGGCTGAAATACTTTTTAGTAGCGAAATCCCTATTATATCGTTTTATGTTTTTAAATTATATTTTTTAACATTATTGAATCTCAATCACTGACATTATGAAAAAAAAACGTTAACAATATTGGTATCATATACAAATTTATGGATCCCTAAATTTAAAAAAAAATATTGTTTCAATTTTATTCCATTTAAGTAAAATTATAATAAATCAAATCTAAATGCATTAGTGCATTTGCCAAAGCGAGAGAATTACTTCTATTTGGATTAATTAGTAACATGCACCGTGTGGTGGCGACGTAAGAATATCCATTGCCCCGTATCATCCCATGGGCGTCGTGAGAGGGAAACCAATCAGGAGATGAGCAGCGGCTTCTTAATAACGGCTAAAAATAAAAATAAAACTGCAATTACCAACCGTCTTGCCACGCATGCCAACTATGGCGAATATTTTCCCTACGAATCAATCTTTGGGGGAGTCCTGCGTCCAGCAGTGGATTTAAATAGGCTGTTACAGTAACACTAACAGTACACATTGAAATAATACTAGTTTTTACGGAATATATCGCGTATATTTAACTTTTTAAATACCCGACGTTTCGAACGCTTTACAGCACTCATGGTCACGGGCGGGACTGAGATGTTCAATGTCCATATGTCATAGTTAACCGCGGTTACCATAGATTAAAATTTAACTTTTGTTCCGATCTATGCAGTATGAACTTATGGTATCTTGAAGTCTGGGATTTAATTTTATTTATTATAGGATCCCAAGCAGATGGTAGCACCCAGCCATCTTCTCTATTGAAATTAGGATGTTTTTTGATTTCAATAGCCTCGCGAATCATCCTTGGAAGGAATCGGTGTTCTTTAGCGAGGATCTGCGGTCTATCAAATCTGATGTAGTGACGGGGGCGATCCTGTACGTGTTCACAGACTGCAGACTTCCCGGAGCGTCGATTCTTCACATCAGCTATATGTTCTTTAACGCGGGTTTTTATTGATCTTTTAGTTTGTCCTATGTAGGAGAGACCACATTCACAATCAAGCTTGTACACTCCTGCATCTTGCAGAGGGACATTACACTTGACCGATGGTAAAAACTGACCAATCTTCTTCAGCGGCTTGAAGTATGTTTTGATGGAAGCGCGCTTCAAGATGTAGCCAATCTTGTCAGTGACTCCTCTAACATATGGCAGTACAGCAGGTACACGCTCGACTGTGGCCGGCTTCACTCGTTCACTGTGACGTAGGCGCGGGACTCGAAGCTTGTTGTCATGCAAAACTTGCTTGACATGGTGGAGCTCTGCAGCCAGGTGTTTACTGTCACAGATCCCTCGTGCTCTCTGAAACAAAGATTTACCCACGGTAGCTAGCTGTGAAGGATGGTGGTGAGAATCACCGTTTAAATATCTATCTGTATGGGTCTTTTTTCTATACACAGTATGGCTCAAGGTGTTATCAGGATTCCGAATTACTAACACATCTAGAAAAGCTAAGGAATTGTTTGCCTCTAACTCCATTGTGAACTGAATTTTAGAATTTATAGAGTTAAGATGGTCTAAAAATGCAGTTACTTTATCTAAAGGTAGAATTGTGAAAGTGTCGTCTACGTACCGCTTGTAGAACCTTGGATTTATGGGAGAACTAAGCAGGGCTTTCTCCTCAAAGTCTTCCATGAATATGTCGGCGACAATGGGAGATACAGGTGAGCCCATCGCCACACCATCTACTTGCTTGTAGAACTCCTCCTTCCACAATAGGTAGCCAGATGTAAGGCAGTGTCTGAGTAATACTGCATATTCTACGAGCATGTTGTTTTCTTCCAGCCTTCTAGTTACAATTGAGATGCAATCTTCAACAGGTAAGCATGTAAACAATGACTGCACATCAAAGCTGACCATAGTTTCATTGTCTGCCAGATGTAGGTCTTTAATCTCGCTGACAAAATGGTAGGAATCCTTTATGTGTGCTCTTGTATGTCCCCTGAGTGGTGAGAGTATTTTCGCTAAGTGTTGAGCCAATCTGTAAGTTGGTGAATCGATTTGGCTCACTATGGGACGTAATGGAGCATTGGGCTTGTGTATTTTTGGTAACCCATACAATTTTGGTGATTTGGCGCACGTAGGTATTATCCATTTTACGTCCAGATTTAATTTTTCGGAGTGTTTCTTTATGAGGTCACTAGTTGTTTTTAGTGTGCTATTTGTTGGGTCGTTTTTAACCTTTTTGTAAGTACTTACATCCGACAAAAGTTCTTGTATTTTAGAATTATAATCTGACGTATCCATGACTACCGTGGCGTTTCCCTTATCTGCGCGGAGTATCGTAAGTTCGTGTTTATTGCGTAGGTTCTTTAACGCTATAAATTCGTTTTTGGGAAGATTCGGTTTAGGCACTGAACATCGACGTAACATAGACGAAATGTCTTGACGTATCGCCTCCAAATCTTCTTTCCGCATATTATTTTTAAATAAACAGTCCTCGACACTACAGATAATTTCTTCGTACGGTAATTTGCGGGGTGTAAGTGCAAAGTTTAGGCCTTTGGCTAAAACCCTAATTGTTGCATCATCCAGTGTTTGTTTTGACAGATTATAGAGCGCGATTAATCTATGATCTGTGTTTGTCAATGGTTGCTTTCGGTTCTGGCATTGATTCAGATGTTTGACATTTGACTTGTTCGTTAATTTTTGATATTTTTCTATATGTTTGTTTTTGCATTCATTATATTTACTAATTTCGCGTTTATTTAATGTTTCCATGCAAAAATTATAGTCAAACGTCGTTAAAACTTTCTTCAATTCACTGGATGATGTGTCTATGGATTTGTTTATGTCATATAGATCGGAGCGTTTTTGTTGGATTACCGTCCGTAACAACTTTTTACTCGCCTGATTTAAGATCTTAGCGCTTCCTCGAATGTCCTTTTTGGTTGATATTTTGACACACGTAGGAATGAGATTATGGTCACGGCATCTCTTCAAGAAATTTAAGGCTGTTAGATATCTTGCGCGCTTGGTCTTTAGATCTTCTAATCGGCGTATTTTATTTGCAATTACCAGTCCGTACTGGTTTACATAATGATTTCTTATATTTACGCGAACACTACACATTGAAATAATACTAGTTTTTACGGAATATATCGCGTATATTTAACTTTTTAAATACCCGACGTTTCGAACGCTTTACAACACTCATGGTCACGGGCGGGACTGAGATGTTCAATGTCCATATGTCATAGTTAACCGCGGTTACCATAGATTAAAATTTAACTTTTGTTCCGATCTATGCAGTATGAACTTATGGTATCTTGAAGTCTTGCAGTTGTATGCTTGGGTTGGGATTTAATTTTATTTATTATAGGATCCCAAGCAGATGGTAGCACCCAGCCATCTTCTCTATTGAAATTAGGATGTTTTTTGATTTCAATAGCCTCGCGAATCATCCTTGGAAGGAATCGGTGTTCTTTAGCGAGGATCTGCGGTCTATCAAATCTGATGTAGTGACGGGGGCGATCCTGTACGTGTTCACAGACTGCAGACTTCCCGGAGCGTCGATTCTTCACATCAGCTATATGTTCTTTAACGCGGGTTTTTATTGATCTTTTAGTTTGTCCTATGTAGGAGAGACCACATTCACAATCAAGCTTGTACACTCCTGCATCTTGCAGAGGGACATTACACTTGACCGATGGTAAAAACTGACCAATCTTCTTCAGCGGCTTGAAGTATGTTTTGATGGAAGCGCGCTTCAAGATGTAGCCAATCTTGTCAGTGACTCCTCTAACATATGGCAGTACAGCAGGTACACGCTCGACTGTGGCCGGCTTCACTCGTTCACTGTGACGTAGGCGCGGGACTCGAAGCTTGTTGTCATGCAAAACTTGCTTGACATGGTGGAGCTCTGCAGCCAGGTGTTTACTGTCACAGATCCCTCGTGCTCTCTGAAACAAATATTTACCCACGGTAGCTAGCTGTGAAGGATGGTGGTGAGAATCACCGTTTAAATATCTATCTGTATGGGTCTTTTTTCTATACACAGTATGGCTCAAGGTGTTATCAGGATTCCGAATTACTAACACATCTAGAAAAGCTAAGGAATTGTTTGCCTCTAACTCCATTGTGAACTGAATTTTAGAATTTATAGAGTTAAGATGGTCTAAAAATGCAGTTACTTTATCTAAAGGTAGAATTGTGAAAGTGTCGTCTACGTACCGCTTGTAGAACCTTGGATTTATGGGAGAACTAAGCAGGGCTTTCTCCTCAAAGTCTTCCATGAATATGTCGGCGACAATGGGAGATACAGGTGAGCCCATCGCCACACCATCTACTTGCTTGTAGAACTCCTCCTTCCACAATAGGTAGCCAGATGTAAGGCAGTGTCTGAGTAATACTGCATATTCTACGAGCATGTTGTTTTCTTCCAGCCTTCTAGTTACAATTGAGATGCAATCTTCAACAGGTAAGCATGTAAACAATGACTGCACATCAAAGCTGACCATAGTTTCATTGTCTGCCAGATGTAGGTCTTTAATCTCGCTGACAAAATGGTAGGAATCCTTTATGTGTGCTCTTGTATGTCCCCTGAGTGGTGAGAGTATTTTCGCTAAGTGTTGAGCCAATCTGTAAGTTGGTGAATCGATTTGGCTCACTATGGGACGTAATGGAGCATTGGGCTTGTGTATTTTTGGTAACCCATACAATTTTGGTGATTTGGCGCACGTAGGTATTATCCATTTTACGTCCAGATTTAATTTTTCGGAGTGTTTCTTTATGAGGTCACTAGTTGTTTTTAGTGTGCTATTTGTTGGGTCGTTTTTAACCTTTTTGTAAGTACTTACATCCGACAAAAGTTCTTGTATTTTAGAATTATAATCTGACGTATCCATGACTACCGTGGCGTTTCCCTTATCTGCGCGGAGTATCGTAAGTTCGTGTTTATTGCGTAGGTTCTTTAACGCTATAAATTCGTTTTTGGGAAGATTCGGTTTAGGCACTGAACATCGACGTAACATAGACGAAATGTCTTGACGTATCGCCTCCAAATCTTCTTTCCGCATATTATTTTTAAATAAACAGTCCTCGACACTACAGATAATTTCTTCGTACGGTAATTTGCGGGGTGTAAGTGCAAAGTTTAGGCCTTTGGATAAAACCCTAATTGTTGCATCATCCAGTGTTTGTTTTGACAGATTATAGAGCGCGATTAATCTATGATCTGTGTTTGTCAATGGTTGCTTTCGGTTCTGGCATTGATTCAGATGTTTGACATTTGACTTGTTCGTTAATTTTTGATATTTTTCTATATGTTTGTTTTTGCATTCATTATATTTACTAATTTCGCGTTTATTTAATGTTTTCATGCAAAAATTATAGTCAAACGTCGTTAAAACTTTCTTCAATTCACTGGATGATGTGTCTATGGATTTGTTTATGTCATATAGATCGGAGCGTTTTTGTTGGATTACCGTCCGTAACAACTTTTTACTCGCCTGATTTAAGATCTTAGCGCTTCCTCGAATGTCCTTTTTGGTTGATATTTTGACACACGTAGGAATGAGATTATGGTCACGGTATCTCTTCAAGAAATTTAAGGCTGTTAGATATCTTGCGCGCTTGGTCTTTAGATCTTCTAATCGGCGTATTTTATTTGCAATTACCAGTCCGTACTGGTTTACATAATGATTTCTTATATTTACGCGAACACTACACATTGAAATAATACTAGTTTTTACGGAATATATCGCGTATATTTAACTTTTTAAATACCCGACGTTTCGAACGCTTTACAGCACTCATGGTCACGGGCGGGACTGAGATGTTCAATGTCCATATGTCATAGTTAACCGCGGTTACCATAGATTAAAATTTAACTTTTGTTCCGATCTATGCAGTATGAACTTATGGTATCTTGAAGTCTTGCAGTTGTATGCTTGGGTTGGGATTTAATTTTATTTATTATAGGATCCCAAGCAGATGGTAGCACCCAGCCATCTTCTCTATTGAAATTAGGATGTTTTTTGATTTCAATAGCCTCGCGAATCATCCTTGGAAGGAATCGGTGTTCTTTAGCGAGGATCTGCGGTCTATCAAATCTGATGTAGTGACGGGGGCGATCCTGTACGTGTTCACAGACTGCAGACTTCCCGGAGCGTCGATTCTTCACATCAGCTATATGTTCTTTAACGCGGGTTTTTATTGATCTTTTAGTTTGTCCTATGTAGGAGAGACCACATTCACAATCAAGCTTGTACACTCCTGCATCTTGCAGAGGGACATTACACTTGACCGATGGTAAAAACTGACCAATCTTCTTCAGCGGCTTGAAGTATGTTTTGATGGAAGCGCGCTTCAAGATGTAGCCAATCTTGTCAGTGACTCCTCTAACATATGGCAGTACAGCAGGTACACGCTCGACTGTGGCCGGCTTCACTCGTTCACTGTGACGTAGGCGCGGGACTCGAAGCTTGTTGTCATGCAAAACTTGCTTGACATGGTGGAGCTCTGCAGCCAGGTGTTTACTGTCACAGATCCCTCGTGCTCTCTGAAACAAAGATTTACCCACGGTAGCTAGCTGTGAAGGATGGTGGTGAGAATCACCGTTTAAATATCTATCTGTATGGGTCTTTTTTCTATACACAGTATGGCTCAAGGTGTTATCAGGATTCCGAATTACTAACACATCTAGAAAAGCTAAGGAATTGTTTGCCTCTAACTCCATTGTGAACTGAATTTTAGAATTTATAGAGTTAAGATGGTCTAAAAATGCAGTTACTTTATCTAAAGGTAGAATTGTGAAAGTGTCGTCTACGTACCGCTTGTAGAACCTTGGATTTATGGGAGAACTAAGCAGGGCTTTCTCCTCAAAGTCTTCCATGAATATGTCGGCGACAATGGGAGATACAGGTGAGCCCATCGCCACACCATCTACTTGCTTGTAGAACTCCTCCTTCCACAATAGGTAGCCAGATGTAAGGCAGTGTCTGAGTAATACTGCATATTCTTCAAGCCGCTGAAGAAGATTGGTCAGTTTTTACCATCGGTCAAGTGTAATGTCCCTCTGCAAGATGCAGGAGTGTACAAGCTTGATTGTGAATGTGGTCTTTCCTACATAGGACAAACTAAAAGATCAATAAAAACCCGCGTTAAAGAACATATAGCTGATGTGAAGAATCGACGCTCCGGGAAGTCTGCAGTCTGTGAACACGTACAGGATCGCCCCCGTCACTACATCAGATTTGATAGACCGCAGATCCTCGCTAAAGAACACCGATTCCTTCCAAGGATGATTCGCGAGGCTATTGAAATCAAAAAACATCCTAATTTCAATAGAGAAGATGGCTGGGTGCTACCATCTGCTTGGGATCCTATAATAAATAAAATTAAATCCCAACCCAAGCATACAACTGCAAGACTTCAAGATACCATAAGTTCATACTGCATAGATCGGAACAAAAGTTAAATTTTAATCTATGGTAACCGCGGTTAACTATGACATATGGACATTGAACATCTCAGTCCCGCCCGTGACCATGAGTGCTGTAAAGCGTTCGAAACGTCGGGTATTTAAAAAGTTAAATATACGCGATATATTCCGTAAAAACTAGTATTATTTCAACACTAACAGTGATTAGTAACGTGCACGTTTTTTATAATTTTTATCAGAAGTTTAATAACCGACGCCCTCTCTGCGGCGATGCCCTAGGTCAGTGCCTAGTGTGCTTTATAATAAGACAAAATCATCACTGCATCAACCGAAAATTGAGCCACCAGATTTTGAAGCCTCTACTTAGACCTATGAAACAGCTAGTATATTATGCGTGTTTAAGGTATTGGTCATAATTTATTTTCTCAAAAAAGCTATCAAAATAGCACAAGGGCAATGAAATGATTTAAATAGATGTCCGCTCTATCATTACATTTGCTTAGAACAATGAGAGCTCTATATGTCACACAGTGTATTCATCATAGAAAAGATGCGTTTTAAATAAAAGTTTTTCAGTTTCTAGTGTATGTAAATTGTCACAACACAAATCAATGTCACAGCGCTGTGTTCATTATTTTTTTAAAAACTTTTTACTTTTTTTAATCTTCTACTTTTAAGGACATATTATGTAGTTTGGTTTATCCATGTCTAATCTATTACTATAAAATAAAACTAATATTTAAGAACCCGTGGTCGATCAGCTGGTGATCTTCTGGTCTACCTAACTCATAGATGGGCGGAGGCAGTAGAGTCCAAGGGGGAGACATTGGCCGTTAGTTTGGACATTGCGAAGGCCTTCGATCGGGTTTGGCACAAAGCGCTTCTTTCGAAGCTCCCTTCCCATGGCCTTCCTGAGAAATTGTGCAATTGGATCACCAGCTTTCTTGCAGATCGGAGCATCAAGGTCGTTGTAGATGGTGCAAGCTCCGATTATAACCCTATTAATGCTGGTGTTCCACAGGGCTGCGTGCTATTGCCAACGCTGTTTCTTCTGCATTTCAATGATATGTTGCAAACCCGTAACGTTCATTGCTATGCAGATGACAGCACTGGTGATGCTCTGTACTCCGGCCGTGCCAATATTTCTCGGGAAAACGTCTCCGAGTACCGGGACAAACTTGTGTCTGAAGTCGAGTCTTTGCTGAACAGTCTCAGATTGGGGGCGACTAAATCTAGTTCAGTTTAACCCCCAGAAGACACAAGTTTGCGCGTTAACCGCTAAAAGGAACCCCTTTGTCGTATCTCCTCAGTTTCAAGGCACTCCCCTTGTTGCCTCAGCCAGTATCGGTATCCTCGGCGTCGACATATCGAGTGACGTGCAGTTTCGTGGTCACTTGAAAGAGAAGGCCAAATGGCCTCTAAAAAGCTTGGCGTGCTCAGCAGAGGGGGACAGTATTTCATGCCGGCACACCGCCTGCAACTTTACAAGGCGAAGGTTCGGCCGCACATGGATTACTGTTCCCATCTTTGGGATGGGGCTCCCCAGTACCAGCTCCTTCCACTTGACCGCATCTAGCGCAGAGCGGCTCGAATTGTCGACGACCGAGTGTTTTCCGATCGGCTCGATTCACTGGCGCTGCGAAGAGATGTTGCATCTCTGCATTTTTTTTAGCATATACCATGGGGAGTGCTCTGAGGAATTTGTTCGGATTAATCCCAGCCGCCAAGTTTCGTAAACGCACTACGCGGCAAACGTCCCGATATCGTCCACACCATCTGGATGCCTGGCGGTCTAACACTGTACGTTTCACAAGGAGTTTTCTTCCGCGTACGACCTCTCTGTGGAATAGTTTACCACCGGCGATTTTTCCGGACCGATACGACGATCAAAAAAAGAGCTTACTCCTTTCTAAAGGGCCGGCAACGCACCTGCAATTCCCCTGGTGTTGCGGTTGATCATGGGCGGCGGTAGTCACTTACCATCAGATGAGCCGCATGCTCGTTTGCCCCCTCTTCTATAAAAAAAACTATTAACCTCTACACTTATTTAATTAAGCGTGGCGGGGGAACGCTGTTAAATCTGTCAAATATTACATCTCATTCCAAAGTGACTCCACCCTGCTAGCAGAAAAAGTCGTCGGTGCTCACATTATCATAAAATTGGCCACACGGTCTATTGTCTATAATCGTTAGAAATAATGACATAGGATATATTTTTTTTCTTCAATAAACTTTTTACACAGTCGTGGTTTCTAAATTCCTGATCTAAAGGCTTATAAATAATATTCTTAGTATTTATTAAGCATTATCAATCTTCAAAGATTCAATGCCGCTGATGTAGATCAGGGGATAGCGCTTTTTAAGGCAATCGCTATATAATTATTACAGCGCTCGCCTTAAAGTATAGTTATGCGGTGTAATTATTTTTGTGGTTACAATTTTACGTTTTGATTGACCACATATACGGCGGTGAAGGGAAACTGCATGTTTAAGAAATCAATAGGTAATATTTTTATATGATAATGTGTAGAAGTACTAATTAGTAGGTGTTTAGGTAAAACGTTTAATTGTTCATTGAAGATTATTCTTGCTCATCTATTTATCTCAGTGTCCGTGAAAACTCGAAATCAGAAAAGCCAAGGAAGTGTCTAATTCCTTCGGTCAATGATGCGAATGACGAAAATTACATACATACACACCACACATTACACCTTCCTACCTACACTAGTATTTAAAGCATGTTCATCTTTTAATAAATTTTACATAGTTTCTCCAAACTACACAAACAAATCTACTTTTATGTATTTTTGTTACAAATATCTGTATGTATTATTAAGTGTTTTACAGCAGTATCAAGTCTTTTGAGGTATCCCATAGCACGGGGCAACCTAGTCTGGGGACCAGTCTCTAACGTAGATATTGTTACGCCGCGCTCAAATCAGCGCACTAGCGCCATCCAGTGTCAGGAACGAGAGCGAGGGGAGCTTTGCAGTAAATGACATCACAAATCTTTCGACCGACAGCGCCACCCGAAGAACTAAGTTTCTGGAAAATCTACACTCGAATACTCGTTGCCTGGCGCGCATTTACCTGAATGTTCGGGACGCTTCTTTGCTAATTATATAAATAGGCGCTGCAAGATGCGATCGACAGAGTTGAACTCAGCGACACAGCGACACAAGCGAAGCTTCGGAGCGGAATTAAGTGAATTAGTGTGTTTAATTATTAGTGTTTTTAACTTTAATTTGTATAAAGTAAATTAAAGTGTTTTGGTAATTCTATCGGCAATTTTTATTGTCACGAACCTCAAGCTCGTAACAATATTTAGTTGGTATTTATTTTATTGTAATGTACTGATCATATGCGGGAGAAAATAAATACAAAATTTATTTATTTAATGGAATTCCTCTGAGCATTTTGCGGGCTTTCTCTCCTAATTAAAAATAAACACATCAGCCTCTTAGGGACGAGATGGGGTGATGGTGACCTTTACGTCACGACGTTAATTTAATTTGATTTCAATGCAATCCGTTACTATTACTATTATTACTCACATTCTATAAAACAGCAATCCTTGCAAAAACACCGGTTCTACCAAGGATGATGCTCTAGAGATTCGGGAAAGAAAAATCTTACTGCACCTGAAATATTTTGCTGTGACATTTCTCCAGAAGTGTCGCTAGCTTCATACCTTTATAGCTTTTATATATTAGCTCTAACATGATCGAGTGATTTTAGTTTTCTGTGCGCCAAGTATTTCACGTTTCAGAGTCCAGAAATTGTTTCATATTCCGCTTTGTTAAAATAATGTAGGCCCCCTAACTCATCCTTTATGAGAAGGTGTAGTGAATATAATTAGGTACATTACACTGAATGAATCATTATACTGTAATAGATATCCTTAATGACTCACTGCACAATTTCAGACGCGAATTGTACTAAATTATTTTGTAACGTTACCCCCACACTGGGATTTATTTCTTGTATTGTGGAGGCACGTTATATACATAAATATCACAAGAATAACATCCAGACCCTGAACAATTACTTGTAGGTTATACAAATACTTGTTTCGTGCGGGATTCGAACCCGCGGCTCTTAGCACTGCAACTCATTGTTAAGCCGCTGCGCCACGGAGTCTTTTTGAATTTATGTCCTCTCTCCTCTTGTACAAATTGTGACCTGTACATAAATTTTTCCTAGCAACTATAACATCCATTATGTACGTTCTTTCAATTTTTCTTTTCTTGTTTGTTAATGTTAGCAATTTTGTTGTTATTCGGTAAATGAAGTGTTCACCTAAATGGACATGCATGTTAGAAGTTTAAGCTATACTTTACTTCAAAAATATCATAGGTAAATGAGTTATGTAGTTGTTCTAACGCCTGGCTAGCTATCTGATTAGAATCTTGTGATTATGTACTAAAATTAATTCTAAACACAAGCATACCACTGCAAGACTTCAAGATGGCGGTAGGCGGTTATTTTACTCCTTTGTCTAGGATTTCGTAGATATAATTTTATAGAATAGTAAAGGTGATTAACGAGCACGCTGTTCACCTGATAATTAGTGGATGCTGTGGCCCATAAACATCTACATACATCCTCGACTAAGAATCAAAATGTCATCAACATTTTTACTCCGTTATCACGCCTGAGGACTAAGATAAAATGCGTCGTTTCCAGTAAAAAGCGTTTCCGGATGTCTTTACTCAGCATACGAAACAGCCACATTAAGTTGCAGTTTGACGCTGGTATTCTGTAAGAGTGTGGTTCTACCCCGTTCGTGCTACAACTATGACATAGCTAAAGAGTGGCTAAACCACTCTCTTAAAATTTCTGCCGCCCTACTTTAATTTTACAAAAAATTAGTTAAGACAAACTCACTAAAAATTACAATAAAAAGTTGACTATGGTGACATCAGTACGTTGAATCATCATCATCTCGTTGAATACTTAACTCTCCTTGTGACTTTGGTTACTAACGCATTTGAAACGTCCGAGAATATAAAAACTAATTAAAACACGATAAAATCCAAATAACCTAAAAAAATGTTTTGTACATTGGATAGCATTAGGGTAAACATAAGAAAACATGAAACAAACTTGTATATAATATAATGAATACCTCTCAGCTTCGATATTTTTGAGAGATAGTGTCGATTTTAATTTGTAAAGTTGGTTAGTGATAGTTTCGGACCTCGGCGTGTGGGGACTAACTTGGTCGGTCGATGCAGATGTATCTGGGTCATCGCAACATGCGTACCTACGTATAGTTTATACACGTAGCGTAGGTACCTACGTACGTACTGGGCTTGCCCGCTACACTCGCTGCGGTCTTCCGCCATGATTTTCCTTAAATTATTAGAATAACTTCGAATGAGGCCTTCATTGTATATTAAACTTAGTTTCTATGGTTAAAGAAAGAAAGAAAGACCTTTATTCACTGGAACTGTACACATCATAAAAATAAAATAAACAGTTAAAAGTTATTAGATTAATATTATGAGTGATGGGGTGTGTATCGAGCCAATGAAAAGGTTATGGACTCAGCGTAATGCTGCAGGGTAACCTACAGCGCTGATGATTCTGTCATAACTCCAGGTACACGCACGATCCGCCTGGGTGTATTTTATGAAATACATAATTACTATTATAAATTAAAACTAAACGTTGCTCATAAATATATATATATATATATATATATATATGCGCTTACAACGTTCGTCGCCGTGAAACTCGAAACAAAATTAGAACTGCAGATCAGATCATAGTGATTTTTACTATTATGGCCTATAACATTCCATTGCTAAACATAGGACCCTATATGTTATTTCAAAGGTGGGATTTTGCCATAGTTGCCACGCTCGGTAGTTTGGCATACGAGTTATAATTTCGAATTATTATCAGGTGTTCATTAGTATCAGGTTTACGTGGTAGAGCCATGCTGCAGTTATATTAGTAGTATAGTTGTAGCACGAATGGGTCGGCTCGACCGGGGAAGGACCACGCTTTGACAGAATACCAGCGTCCAATAGTAGCTTAATGCTGCTGTGTTTCGTATGGTGAGTGTAGAGAACCGGAGACCCTTTTTACTGGAAGCGAGGCAATCCATATTAGTCCTCACGGGTGACAACCCATCTGCATTTTGATTCGTAATCGAGGATAGATGTAGATGTCTATGGGCTACAGCAACCACTTACCATCAGGTGGACTGTGTGCTCGTTTGTCATCCTATCCTATAAAAAAAAGAAAAAGGTGCTGATCATCTTCTTGTTTGTGTCCCTCTGTCGCCTCTTACGACACGCACGGGACGATATGAGGCAGTGGATATTCTCAACTTACAGCTTCTCTACACGTTGAACTCGGTTTCATAGTGATCTATAGAAACTTTTTATTCTGACGATCGAAATTTCATCGTCATCATTCTGCCCGGTTTTCTAAGTTACTGTGCTTACCGTTTAGGACTTGTTACCAATAAACAACAGAAGGATATTGGTGAATTACTCTATACGTATAAGTTTCTGAGAGGTTATATGCCATTTGCTGTAGAGAGAGTGTATATGCCATTTGCTGTAGAGACTTGTTCCGTGGGGTCCGCGTACGATGAAGTTCCAAAAGGAACTGTATCTGCTACTTGACGTATAGCTGGTGATAAAAGGGCTGGTGCTTTTCTAACTCAAAAGCTAAGCCACTAAGTATAGTCATTCAGCGAAAAAACGCTGTATGTACGGATAGTCGAAGGGTGGATACGCTGGCTGTATCCACCCTCCGACTGCTGCCGTGAACCCACTCCTAACACAAACATTTAAGCTTACCAGGCGTGGTTTTAATAGAATTGTTAGTAAAAAATACCTAAAATAAATCAAAATTTTTGAGAGATAACGAAATTCGTTTAAAGAACTTTTACATAATACAAAGTAAGGTTTGAATTCGCTTATCCAATCTGTGTTCACTTAAATTCGTATATCGAATCTGTGCTCAGTAATCACTGAACTGAAAGTATCACCCTATACATAGTTTGTGTGGGATGTTGTTGTGCAACGCACGTCTGTTACTCTATCCGACCGTACCTACAGTTCGTATCGATTATTCTTCTCAGCAGACAAAGACCGAGATCGAGTGGGCGACATTACTGTACCTAGATCGAGTATATTCCGTGACTTGTGGTTGATGAAAGATAACTCTATGTAGGTACTGGAAACAACTCGAACGCTATTGAAGAAGCAGAAACTTTTTACTTAATGTAGATTATAAATAATACTTATTGAAAATCACTCTTATTTAATTTACCAATGTTTCGGAGTAAAAGACCTCTCTCCTGGAAAGAGCAAGCAAGAAACCCAGCGGGACTTTAAAAAAAAACACCTCACAATCATAATATCATTTAACAGTTACACAATCAACAACACAAAACAAATTAAAAATAGCTTGATAGCGATCATCTCATTGCCAGGGCTTATTAAACTGGTAAAGAGACATTCCATCTTAGTCCTCGGGGATAACGCATCTACATTTTGATTCTTGATCGAGAATAGAATGTAGGTGTTACCACGGCATTCATTTAGCACCGGGTGACTATGTAGTGTGTACCCGTGTACCAATCTTATCCTAAAAAACAAAGATGTCAAAGGTGTTTCGCGACATGATGTCTAAACGAGATGACCAGTGTTACCTTCAGCTCATTATAATATTTTTTTAACTGTACTGAAAGTAGTACTATAGTATCTTCAAATATTATAACTTTGAAACTGAAAGACTATAAAGCCAATATTCTCTTTGGGTTGTTGGTATGTTATCTATCTTCTATTAATAATATAAGCTAAATACCACTGACTCACTCACTCATCACAAGATCTCCAAAACTGATTGACTTGATTGACTTGAAATTTGGCATTGTATATTCCATTCTCGGTGTAGACACTCAGGGTGTAACATTAGGCGTTCAAACTCCTAAGTCCCTCTGTGACTTAGATCATGTCTTAAGCTCTGTGATCATATGTGTAAATTATTCTTGAAATGTATTTTTCCAACGGTTAAGGTTGTACAAATGCGCGATCTTGTATTTAAAATTAAAAAACCGGGATATCTTAATAATTTAGAAATTTTCATAGTCTTAATAATTTTTAATGTTATGTAATTAATTGAAGACTCATCTGTGACATCAGGATTTAGAATCTGTTGCTTAAAGTAGTCAAATCATAGGTGTTAAGACCTTGGAACAACAAAGTACTGGTTGTGGCCTGTAAATGAGTCGACACGTCCGGGTAAGGCTCACGCTCTTACTGTGTACCATGAAAAATAGATTTGCGCCGTATTTACTATGTGGTAGGTCTCTTTTCTTGGTCTAGAAGTCTGTCTGCGTAAGTATCACGCCTTTCCCCATTTCTGTCCTCAAGCAAATGTGTATTGCACTATTACGTTTCGTTTCAAAGGCAAGTGAGAGCCGGTATAGTAAAACACGGGCTGTGATTGTAAGTCCTTAGCGGTGGCGGCACTTGTTTGTAGCTTGTTATTGTTTAAACTTGCAGATGTCCATGGGCTGCCAGATACTCATAATTAGACACACTTTTAGTACACTTATTTAAATCTAAAATATATAAAAATAATATATGTTTGTTTGTTTGTCTTTTATGCGTTATTTTATTACCGTTCATGCGATTCAGATGAAACTTTGATGAGTTGTAATAGGACACGAAGGTTACTGACAAAAAAGGGCAACGCAAACAGATGGTAATCGTATAATATATTGAAAATGTATGGCTAATGATCAGAGACCTATTTACGGCTAAAAAGTATTCCATCTTCATCTACAGGGATGACAATGCACCTGTAGGCTTAGTCCTAAATTTGCAAGTGTCCAAGAACACAGGAGAACTCTGACCGATACAGACTGCTGAATAAACAAGCTTAGTATAAGTGTAAATCATGTTCCCGAAACCATACAACTGACTGTCTGGGCTGTTCCTATATTATTCAAAACTAACTGTTCCCCGCGACTTCGCCTGCGTGTGATTTAGGGTTCTTTTTGTACGAAACCCTCATTCTTTTTATAAAGTTAGCCTAAGTTACTCCTTATAACATCAACCATATGTCAATAAAAGCTGCGTCAAAATCGGAGTAGCCATTTCCTAAATTAGCCGGAACAAACTGACAGACAGATAAAAAATTTATTAAAAATTATTTTTTTGTTATAAGTACCGTATATACGTTTATGTTTACTTAGTAAAAACATGTTATTTTGACATTACATCAGACACTCCAATTTTATTTATTTGTATAGATAGATGTTAGTGTACCTTTACATTTCATAAAAAATCGACGGACGTTTGATAAATGGAATTATAATTTTAAATCAAATTAAATTTGAGTTTTTGTTTGACAAAATTTGTGCCATCTAAAATCCCTCCACCAATTGTTTTAAATTTAATTATACAGCATTTATTTTAATTTTATTTACACAATCTCACACTGTTAATAGGTAAAATAAAATTTTATTGTTTTAAAATTATGTACCTACGTAGAATAGAATGATGTGAGAACTAGCTACTGGCTTACGCAGTATAACCATACAGCATACAGTTTTACAAAACTACTGATAAGTTAAAAGTAAAAATCATATTATGTATTATGATGTATACTTATGGGTAACAATAAGTACGAGTCCTAAAAAGAAAATCAAAATTTTAAAAGTAATATAAATTGAATGAAACCTTTTTCTATTACTTTTAAATTTAGGCTTCATCACCTTTTTCTTCACCGTGGAGCTCGTGGTGAAGAATCTGTTGAAGTAACTCAATCTTGTCAATGGATGAAATTTCAGTACGTGTACGTACGTGGTAGAGAAACTGAAACTCTTTTTACTGGAAACGAAGCATTCCATCTTAGTTCTCAGAGGTGATAACTGATAACTGACAACACATGTGCATTTTGGTTCTTAATCGTGGATAGATGCAGATGTCTACGGGCCACAGCATCCACTTACCATCAGTTGGACTGTCTGCTCGTTTGACAACCTATTTCTATAAAAAAAGTAATATCCAGACCTTTAATGATGTTAAGTAGTATTTTGGAAACGATTACACGATGAGTAGACATTCGACCAGTAAATTATACTAAAGAATTTCTCCTATTCCCTTAGTTTGATTTCCCTTTCATTTCGTCTCGCGAGATACTTAAACAGTTCTCGAGGCTCCTCGTAAAGTTTTCAATCGCATAATTTATTCAATTAGTTTGCTCCTAATCAAGTTTTATTATCTCCGCGCGCGGGCTAACATCAATAAACGCTGCAGTGTGTTAAGTGTAACAATGTACTCGATGTGTTTACTAGCAAGTCGGATAGCGGCGGGTGTCGGCAATAATTCAAGTGAGGTTTATGAATGAAGCTCGCCGAGTGCGGCATTTATGTTTATTGCGGCATAATGCGTCCAGCGCGGGGCCCGATAGGCGCGATCAGCTGTCGTGAGTAATTTCCAATTCTACAGTCAACGGTACGCTTTATTGGTTTGTCGGAGCGCGCCGCCGCCGCCGCCGCCGTCGCGTAATATAAATGCCATTGTTTTTTTATTTTATATTTTGATGTATAGCAGACGTACGTCGCTGGAGTAATGATTTGTTTTGTCTTGCAACTTGTTCGGTGTTATGAATGTTTAATAGGCTATAACCTGTTGATTTGCATTGTTGATGTAATAGAGCTCGTTTTGTTAAGTATGCGTGTATTTATTTTATAACTTACATTTTATGTCTATAAGATTTTCATTCTTGCTATATTAGAGACAAAGCGTTTTATAGCAGGAGATTTGCGATTACATCTATATTAGAGCAGAATAAAGGTGAACTACCGATAAATAATAAGTTACCGCGTAAGAATATCCACTACCTCTTCCTGTAGGTGTCGTAAGCGACAGAGGGAAACAAATCAGAAGATGGGCAGCAGCGTCTTCTAATACCTAACGAATAGGAAAACAAACTCAAGTGCTGTTGCCTACCCGCTTACCAAGCGTGCCAGCTGTGATATGATATCTCCGCTATGAGGCTAGCTATAGGGGAGGCCTAAGTTCAGCTGTGACTTAAATAGACTTTGGCGGTAAATGATAAATCATTGGATGCTATAAACCTATAAACTACCATATCTTCACTGGCCTCTAAATGTCCCCTACTCAGAATAGGGCTACCCCTTAAATTGCCCCATAGAAAGTATTTTGCTATATGTAGTTAAAAACGGATTGGCAACCTCATTTTCTTTATTTAATTTGAGTTGTTATCAGAAAGATGTTGCTGCCAATCCAGCCTTTCATTTGCCTTTCATTTGCCTCTTGCGACACCCACGGAGTGATGTGATATGTGTGATGTGTTCCGTATGTTGACTGTAGAGAACTGGAGACCCGTTTTACTGGAGTCGAGCTATTCCATCTTAGTCCTCAGGGGTGACAACGGATCTGCATTTTGATTCTAATTAGAGGTTAAATGAAGATCTCTATGGGCTACAGGATCCACTTACCATCAGGTGGACTGTGTGCACGTTTGTCACCATAATTCTATTATAAAAAATGCTGTTTTTGTTTTACCTTCGAACATTCACAGGCAGGACACATTAGAGATGCGAAAATGTGAATCATGAAGTCGTTCAACCTCGAACCCTACGCAACATTGAAGGTTAAAGATCTGTATCATTTCTAAAAGATGATATAGGTAGTTTGTTTTCAGTATATAAACAGTCGGCGAGTTCCATGAGCGCGACCCCTGCAGACGGGTGATTGATACTTATGTCAATTGAGATACATTTTTACGGGCTGTCAATATGAAGCTTATAATGGTGTTGAAATGATTGTTAAATTGGTTCGATCAAGAGAGAGTTTTAATTTAATTGCTGGGTCAAACGATGTAAAGTTTAAAGTTGGCATTACGGACGCAACTCTTATTGTTCGATGAGCACGAGTTAATCCAAGTGTATTACTCGCACATCAAAAAGTTTTAGCTTCTACCACTGCTAAATATCCTATTACTCGAGCTGAAGTAAAAGTTTTAACAATTCCATCGGGTGTTCAAGGAAAAACTCTTGATAATATATTTTTAGGGCAGGTACCCAAAAGATGTATAATTGGATTTGTGAACAATTCTGCATTTAATGGTTCCCTTACTAAAAAACCATTTAACTTTGAAAACTATGGTATTAATTCTTTCAGCTTATATATTGATGGTCAACAAATACCTTCAAAAGCTTTGCAACCATCTTTTAATAATAGCGTATTTACATCAGCATATCATACTCGGAAAGGAAATGGAATCTCTTGTGAACAGTATGCCAAAGGTTACTGT
The DNA here is from genome assembly GCA_036936625.1 of Parnassius smintheus behrii. Taxonomy (NCBI): domain Eukaryota; kingdom Metazoa; phylum Arthropoda; class Insecta; order Lepidoptera; family Papilionidae; genus Parnassius; species Parnassius smintheus. The sequence goes on from JAUPFT010000030.1 coordinate 1,372,298, forward strand.
CTATTAGCATTTGACTTAACTCCTGATTTATCAGCCAACTCATCAGCTCATTGGAATCTCATAAAGCATAGTAGTGTAAGATTAGAAGTACGATTTGAATCCTCACTAATACAAACAATTAACTGTATAGTTTATGCTGAGTTTGATAATATTATTGAGATAGATAAAAACAGAAATGTTACTGTATAAAAAATGTCGTAAAGCGACAATTAAAAACAAAAAAACCTAACCTAACAACAACGAAACAACAAAAATAGAACAAAAACGAATAATTTATTTAAAATTTTAAAAGATATTTACAGTTTAATATAAAAAAATGTATGAAGATGATGATGGGTGACGTGAATTACAATTTTCTTTTTAAAAAAAAAATAATAAAGATAAATGAGTACTGAAACGGAGCCCGAAGACCAAAGTGGCACACCGCGCTTGGCAGTGGTGCTCACCGCTCACGGAGTATGCACAGGCTGTGCCTGTGGTAGGTGCGCAGCGCCTGATCTAGGCACACGCAGCGTCTGGAGAAGGCACACGCAGCGCTTGGAGCAGGCACACACAGCGCCCGGAGTAGGCACACGCAGCGCCTGGAGTAGGTACACGCTCCGCCTGGAATAGGCGCACACAGCGTCTGGAGTAGGCTCACGCAGCGTCTGGAGTAGGCACACGCAGTGTCTTGGAGTAGGCACACGCAGCGCCTTGGAGTAGGCACACGCAGCGCCCGGAGTAGGCAAGTAGAGTAGGCAATTGAATACCAATAACTGTTTGTACGTGGTAGAACCACGCTGCAACTTTTTTTTTATAGAATAAAGGTGACAAACGGGCAGACAGTCCACCTCGTGATAAGTGGATGCTGTGACCCATAAATGTCTATGATGATTTCACATGATTCGTCGCTCATGAGGACTAACCTGGAATGTCTCGTTTCGGCAAAACACGTAGTCCTACCCCGGTCGAGTCGACCCATTTGTTCCACAACTATAACACAGCTACAGCGTGGCTCTACCCCGCATATAACTAAACTAGCGATCCGCCCCGGCTTCGCACGGGTGACTTCTGGATCACAACAACTGCGCCACCTACCGGGTCCAATTGAGTTTTTAAACCATCCAGCAACTCTCTATTACACACAAAACTATTCTACAGATTAATTTTGTTATTCATTATAACCCAAACTATAATTAATATTTTTTTACTTTTATTATAACGTCCCCGCAATCCCCTTAGTGAGTGGAATTTCATAAAATTTGTTCTCAGTTGAACTCAAGAACATGATAGAATCTGTAGCCGCTAAAAATTATAAGTTTAATATTTTTTAAATGCCCTGCATTCCCTAGGCGGAATTTCATAAAAAATTTTAACATACCAAAAAGGAATATTCAGGCCTAGTTTTATACATAAGAGCTATAGTTTAAAAATATTTTTTTTTAAATTGTCTCTCACGCAATCCCCCTTGCGGATGGAATTTCATAAAATCTTAGCTGACCTCTACTCGACCGAGAGGAATATTTCTACCAAATTTCAAGTCTCCTAAGCTTATGGTTCCAGAGATATCGTGATGATTCAGTACAGAGGTGGAAATCTTCTTTCTTTTTCTTTTATGTAATATAGATTATGATTATATTATATTACAATTAATACAGAAGAAGAAGCGTTACGTTGTAGCGATACGTTAGAAGATTTGTTTTTTTTTATAAAGTAAGAACCTGTAATTGGCAGTAGAAAATGTAAATACTTACTAATTTTATAATGTTACAAAATGCTGTTGGTTCTGTTACAATAAATTAAAAAAAAAGAATATCAGCTCAATGTTGTCTTAATGTTGTTTCAATTTTAGAGAGTACTTAAAGTACCCAGCAATTTTAAATTATGTGATTTAGTAAGTTATTAATAATCGTGTCAACTACTCAATTAGTAAGTTCTTTTTGGACTGATGTTAAAATCCTCTTAGCTATTTCTGTGGCCAAGCAACATGCCAATTACTACTTTTCTCGTTTGAAAAATATAATGGAATAGACACCAGTGTAATTAATTACAAGCCATCATTTAATTTTAATTTTCGAGGATCACTACGCCTCTGTGGCTTTATTTTCTTTTTTGGGATTAGATTGAGGATTTGGAGTTGTCCATGGACTCCAGTATAGGCTTACCATCAGTTGGAATGTTAACTTGTTTTTCACTTAATGCAATAAGATTTTTATATTTATAATTTTGTGGAAAAATCGTTGTGTCAATGTTTGATGATATTTTTTTATTACGGACTGTCTTTCAGAGACATTCTCTACTTGTCAACTTTCGAGTGATGCAGGTATGAAAATAATTATTTTATTAATAAAATAATTAATTAATTAATTTTTTAACTCTAGTACTGATAATAGTAAATATTTTGTCCTATTGTGCCTATTGAAGTATGCAGTAATCGTTTTATACTATAAAGTAGCCTTGTAGTCATAGTCATAGTCATAGTCATTTATTCCTTAGAACAATATTACATTGTATTGGAAAATTAATTACACAAAATCAGAAATTACGTTTACATGCAATTGACTTAAATAAAACAAAAATCGAATAAAATTTAAATATCATTTGACAATCATTCTATATACTTATATACATTTAATAGTTTTCACGTCATAATTAAATATTTTTCATGTCATAATAGATTAAAATATAGTACATAAACAAAAAAAAATTAACATTCATTAAGTTTATTTTTGTCATTTAGGTATCCGTCAACTGAGTAGTAGCTTTTCTTAATTAATAATGATTTGAGTTTATTTTGGAATTTTCGGTGGTAATAAATAACTTTAAATGAGATAGGTAAAGAATTAAATAGTGCAATGGCTTAATGCCTTGTGCTGTGGCGTACAACATTCAATGTTGGTGTAATTGAAGTTTTTAAATCTTTTCGACGTGTCATTTCTCTCTTTTTCCTTTCTTCGTTTGTTTCATATTTGTAAAGATTTTTTACTAAGTATGTAAGTGAAACTAAGATATACAGAGAGGGAACCGTAAGTATGCCAAGTTTTCGAAAATGTTCTTTACACGACTCAATTTGTGGAATACGTAACTTGGTGCGGATCGCTCTTTTTTGTAATACAAACACTTTCTTAATATTATATTTATAACTGTTGCCCCAGAATTGTATGCTGTAACGAAGTTGTGATTCTACTAGAGCAAAATAAACCAACTTAAGCTGCTTTAACGTCACTTCGTCTCGTAAACTTCTTAAGGCATAGCATGCTCAACTGATAGTAGATTCTAGTGCTGTCATTTCCTTTTTCCAGTTCAAGTACATGTCAATGTGGATTCCTAGAAATTTTACTGATTGAACAGATTCCATATTTTTACCGTCAATGTTAATGTTTATTGAGTCCTTTTGTCTTGCTGTAGATTTGAAAAGCATTGCGTACGTTTTATTTGTATTTAGTAGTAGATCGTTAGTAGCAAACCAATTTTTAAAGTCATATAGTGTGCTTTTCATTTTGGTATTTAGTTCGTCTATCGAGTTAGCAGATACAATCGCGTTTGTATCATCCGCATAAATAGTTAACTTTACGTCTTGCTGTTTGGTATGTATGTAAGCAGTTAAATCATTAATGAATATTATAAATAATATGGGTCCCAAAATGGAGCCTTGTGGAACACCCTTCTTTAAGGTTTTCAATTTAGATTTGTATATCGTTTCAACGCCGTCTATTATTGTTTTAATCTCAACAAATTGTTTTCTATTTGATAAGTAGGATTCAAATAACCTTAAGATTGAGCCTCTAACTCCGTAATGTTCCAATTTCAGTAGTAGTATATTATGATTTATCGTGTCAAAAGCCGAACTAAAGTCTAAAAATAGACCTCCTACCTTATATTTATCATTGAGTCTACATACTACATCATCGACTAGCGTATTTATAGCATCTATAGTACCTACACGCGTTTGATAACCAAATTGCCTCTCACTTAATATATTATTTTGTCGCAAATGTGCTACTAGTCTTACCTTTATCAGCTTTTCATAAATTTTAGATAAAATTGGTAGCAAGGAAATCGGTCTATAGTTTTTGGGGTCCATTTTACTTCCCTTTTTATGTACCGGAAGTACTCGTGCAACCTTAAGCTGATCAGGAAACAGAGATTGTTCCACACACTTATTGAAAAGATAAGCTAAAGATTCAGCCAATATATCAATATTATCTTTAATAATCTTGATGGGTATTTAATCATAACCATGTGATCTTTTATTTTCCATTTCCTTAACTGTTTTTAAAATTTCATGGCTAGTAATAATCTCAAAAGGCATATCTGTTACAATTTTCTGCACACTTTTTTTGAGAATTAATTGTGCGGAGATTATATCACTAGCGTTTTTGCTTAATGAATTAGTTTCACTAAAATGACTTAAGAAAACATTTGCTACATCCTGTTTATTACTTACGATGTTATTGTTTACCTTTAGTAGTATATTCTCTTCTTTTTTACGAAACGAATTTTTCCTACTTCCATTTACAATATTCCAGATTTCTTTATTAGAAGATTTATTTCTTTAGTAGAGATACCTAGGTAGCAAGACCGCTACTTATTTCTACCGCAAAGCGGTAGTACGTGCATTACCTATCTTCCGGTATGAACGGTAGCCCGTATATTTACAGCTGAGAGCTATGAGGCATTTCATCTTAGTTTTCAGAGGTGAAAACATGTCTTATATATTTTTACTGAGTAAGGGTGACAAACGAGCACACAATGCACCTGATGGGAAGTGTATGCTGGAGTCCAGCATAAACATCTACATCTATCATCTATAGCGATCAAAATGCAGATACGCTGTCACTTCTTAGGACTAAGATGGAATGCCTCATTTCCAGCGAAAAGGGTGGAGACCCTTTGATGGATGAGATTCTCTCACCGTACGAAACACAACAGCGTTAAACTGCTATTCTAGACTGGTATTTTGCGAGAGGTCCTCTTTGATTGAGCCGACACATTCGTGCTATAACGATGTAGCTGCAGCTTGGCTCTACCACGTATTGGTATTATTGTAGTGGGTAGTATTGCAGTCACAATATCCATGGGCTGTGGAACCACTGGAAGTAGTCACAGCAGTAGATGATATTTCAATTAATAACTAAACTTTCAATAATCGTTAATACAGTCTCCATGTATATAATCCATTAAATTTATTACATACTTAAGTAGTTTTAAACACAGTATCGTAATTTCTCTCATCGTAAAAACGTACTTCATGACCCCGCGGCACCCCGCAGCATCCCGCTATTATAAACACACACAGGTAGACTAATGGCGAATGCTAATTATGCTTGCCGACGATGTTAGAAACTAGTTTTGAAACCGTCGCGAGTTCTGAGACACGACGAACGGCTGCGTTTAAACTAGATATTTATTCTAATGCCGACCGCCTTGTTGAATTAGTTGTCCTAAACGCGATTGCGATTGTCCCAGTTTTGAATCCCGGGTTCGGGCTTTTCTGTTAGAAATTCTCAGGAGCAGGCCGGAGTCGGGAATTTGGCATTGTTTCACCCCGCGTGTCTAGCCGTAGGTCCTGCGCCTGATCTATATTCGGTCGTAATGGATAAGAGTGAGGTAATAGAGGCTCAGGCGCTATAATCCTGTCCAGCACAGATAGTTGGCCTCCGTTGAGACCGGCCGTTGTGAGCTAAATCGGTCTGGAGGACATTAACGTTATGCTAGTCTAAACGATGTTGAGCACGACAATATATTTTTATAGTAGAAACGATGATAAACTGGATGCATCGACGAACCGGTAAGAGATGTGGGAAGTTGATGAATGTAGGTAGCTCAGAACTGTGCTTTGTGGCATTCCTTTGGGGAGGCTTATTTTTAGAAGTGGAAGTGTGATGAGCTGTATTGATAGTGCTGTTGATGACGGGTGCCCAACGAGCACGCAGTCCACCTGATAGTGAGTGGACGATGTGACCCATAAATACTTATATCTACATGCATCTATTCTCGATTATGAATCAAAATGCAGATGCGTCGGAGGGCTATAATAGAACGCTTTGTGACTAATAGGGTTTTCCCATTCTCGATATTCAACATATAAAACAGATCGGCGTTATGCTGCTATTTCACGCTGGTATTCTGTTCGAGTGTGGTGTTTCCCCGGTTGAGCCCCAACCCATTCATGCTGATGCCCTAATGTAGCTGCAGCGTAGCTCTACCAATTTTATTATCACAGCTTAAAAGTCAACTGTAAAGCATAGGCGTCCCCCATCTACTGTGTCATAGTTGACGTGTTGGCGGGCGGTGTCATGGCAACCGCAGTTTTTTTGTTATCAGTATCCCCCTGCCGCCTCTTACGACCTACGGTTGATAGCAGGACATCGCTACTACCACATTTAAAACGTACATATTTATGTCATTGCTGTAACTTATTTGAACCAGTATCATTACATAACCTCGTACTTTTCGACAACGACGGCAGCTTGCAAATACTGCAGTTTTTATAAAACACGAGTCGACCTTTCTTGTTGATTATCTGTGTGCACACATTGTATTGCAGTGCGTGTCTCGGAGCGATCAGCACGCGCCCCACGCACACGACGAGCATGCAGATACGTTACTACCACACTCACAAAATACGAGTATATAAAAATGCTGAACGCATTATGCGTCATTTCCTTCACTACACATAAATGTTCGCTTTGCAGGTAAACTCAGGTCGTCTCAGACTTTACTATCTAATATTTGAGTCTTAGATCCCACTAGGTGGTCAGTGGTTACTGACTACCTGGGGGTACCCATGGACACGTGCAACCAACAAAGAAAGCTACAGATAGGTAATAGACCTTTGCTTTGAGGTCTTAGTTGGAATACCTCACAGCCTGTAATCCTACTGGCTCTCTACAAACCTTTAGAAACAGAGCAGTGTAAGCACTGCTATTTGACGCCAGAAGCCGCCAGAGTGTTTCCTACCGCCAGACTCCGGGGAGACAAGGAGTGTCAAGACCAAGGAAATGACGCTATATTATGCTGGTGACACTTGTATTTATTTATGTTGTACCACAATTAAAGGCCACGCGTATACTTGGTGTACCACAACTATATTGGAAGTTGTTAAGTGCGGATTTCGTGACCAGCGGTACGATAACGATCTCAATAAAGCACAAGGTCCCCAGAGAGTACTTTACAGGGATATCCTGACGTAATTGTTTGTACCTGTGGTAGCAAATCTATGTAAGTGTGCAGTTTAATGGCGCCGTGGCGCAGTGACTTAGCAATAAATTGCATCGCTGAGTGCCACGGATTCGAATCCCGCACGGAATGAATATTTGTATGGCCTACAAATACTTGTTCTGGGTCTGGAAGTTTGTCCTTGTGCAATTTATGTAAATAGCCGCCACGATACAGGAAAAAATCCTAGTAGTTAACGTTTAAAAAAAAGAGAAAAAAACAAGAGTTTAAAAATTCGTGAGTTACTTTCACGTTTGAATTGCAAAATTGCATTACCAAATATACTTCATCCTAATAGTTATGACCGGGGAAATATATTTTCGTATTTTATATACAAATTCAAGACTTTTTTTTTTTCAAAGTTTAATTACATTTAATTATTATATATTATATGTACTATTTTGTTCGATAACTTGTTGCCTTCTTGTAGGTAGTGACTAAATCTCGTTGCTGTAGAAATCTTAGGATTTTTAATCAACAAATTGCGACGAGTAGTTTCGACAGTTCTCTCTTGATGTTAACCTAACACTACCCAAAGAATTTTAAAGAAGAAACGGGTGAAAATCTGAGGGTGCAAGGTCAAGACTATATGGTGGATGCATTAACACTTTCCAACCAAGCCCTCTCAAGTTTTGCTGAGTGGCTAAATATCTGTGTGGTCTGGCGTTGTCATGATGAAAAACCACTCCTTTTCTGTTGATCTATTCTGGCCTTTTTTTGTCAATTTCTTGCTGAGTCTCATTAGTTGGCAGTAGCTTATAATAAACGATGCCCTTCCAATCTCACTATATTATACACATTTTGGCTAACATATTTCACTAAGAAAAATCTTTAACTTTCATAAGGAATTAAAAAAAATGAAGGTTTGTAGCTTTTAATGACAAAAAATTGCTTTTCTGCGCACCTATAAAGCATAAAAAATCTGCTTTTGGCGCCCACATCACCTTAAAGTTTAATCAGGAGGTGTCTAACATTTCTCACTGTCACCTTTTACAATAAGTCGTTATTTATTTACTATAATTTGCATGTCACAAGAAATATTATACTTATACAATACAATCAAGTGACGTCCCGTAGAATCATTGCTAATTTAAACAGGGGTAATTTTTATTCTAAATACTTTATTAAGAACGAAATGCGAAAAAAATGTAGGTGATAGGAATCCCCTCTTACTTATCTTTGTCGCCAAGCAGCAGTGCGTGTATGTACTGCTGTCTTCTCCGCTCTGTGGTGCCGCCTGTATACAAGCTGAGGCAAAACTAAAATGACAATCTTAGGCAAGTTGGATTTATACAGAAAATGGGTAAGACCACATTACAAAGTATTGACAAATCGCTCATCGTTATTATTATCATCATAACAGCTCTTCACAAATCCACTGCTGAACATTGGTCTCCCACAAGGATTGCCGCAGAGTGCGATCGTGTGCCACCTGCTTACATCGACTTCTTGCATGTCTTACCAGGTCGTCACCAACTAGTGGGTGGCCGTCCTACACTTCGCTTACCGGTATGACGTTGTCACTCGAGAATCATAAACCCGAAAAATTTCAATCCAAAGCTGGTTCATGTCCCGTACCACCTTATTACATGTACGTCTATTGGAAGCTAAAACAACATTTTACCTGTACATAAAGAAATTTAAAAACTGTTTTATAATAAATCGGTTTTCTTCTTTAGTAAGTTCTTTTCAGTTTCGTATTAGAAATAATTCAAAATGCGATAAGGCTTCGGTCAAAGAGAGAGGCTTAACATCGAAGCTTTTCACCCGCAGTCAGCCAACAAGAAAAATTCAAAAGTATTACATTATGACGGCTCACTGGCGCAGTGTCCTAGAAATGAATTGCGGCGTTGAGGACCACGGGTTCGAATCCCACACGGAACAAGTATTTGTATAGCCTACAAATAATTGTTCCGGAAATTTATGTATGTAATCTACTTCCACGATACAGGAGTAAACCCTAGGGTAATTGTTCATTAAAAAAATATTACCGTTAAAGCGACAGTAACGTAATGGCGCTACCATTGCGGATCGCGAACTGAAAAAGCCGTGGGTTCGAATCCGCGTTTGGGCTGTTGTGGATCACTTCGTACACTAATTTTGAGCTTACCAGGAGTGGTAAAAGGTATTATTAGTAATGTTATTAGCATTACTAGTATGTTTAAAAATATTTATAAAAGAAGTTACCTGTTTTCATCATTATCATCGTTACAGCTCTTCACATCCTCTGCTAAACATAGGCCTCCCCCAAGGAATGCCACAAAGTGCGGTCCTGAGCCACCTGCATGGTTAACCAGGTCGTCACTCTATCCAGTGCGGAGAATAAGATTTACATGTTTTGCGTGCTTTTGAATATTTCATATTTACTTGGACAATGACTGTGCCAGGTATAGATCGCTGAAAGCGATGTAGGTACGTTAGTCGCACGCCTTGCGTGTTCACAGGTGATAAGAAGGTGCTGGAATTTCTACAGCTTTCAGCGATACAAATGCTATAGTGGTAGATTGTTGCAGATTTCATAAATAATAATAGTGCGCTCTGTGACGCCTAAACATGTTTTAGTTCTTATTTTACCTTTTTAATTTTTATTTCCTATTATCTCTTTGATGATAAACTTAATTCCCACTGTTTTTTTTTTTTATAGAATAAGGGTGACAACCGGGCACACAGTCCACCTGATGATAAATGGATGCTGTGGCGCATAGACATCTACATCTATCCTCGATTAAGAATCAAAATGCAGTTGCGTTTTCGCCCCCGAGGACTAAGATGGAATGCCTCGTTTCCAGTAAAAAGCCTCTCCGGTTCTCTACACTCACCATATAAAACAGAGTAGCATCAAGCTGCTATTTTACGCTGGTATTCTGTGAGAGCGTGATCCTACCCGGGTCGTGCTGCCTCTCGTGATAAAAACTGGCTCAAGATACTTGGTAGACTTTTCCTATAAAAATATATACATACTTAAAAAAAATAGTCCCGCTGGGTTTCTTGCTGGTTCTTCCCAGGACAGAGGTTTTTTTTTGCGAACCAGTGGTAAATTAAAAAAGTGACTTTCAATAAGTATTTTTGTATTCAATAAGTGTTTATGTAGATTATACATTGAATAAAAAAGTTTCTATTTCTATACTTCTTGCTTGAAAGGTCAACGCTGAAATAAAAGGAGTACCTCGCAGATTTATTCGAATCTTGGCATAAAATAAATTGAAATTAAGTAGGACTTGCAAAAACTTCCTAGTGCTTCGCTGACACATCTGTGGTGGCAAAGAAATTTAAGAAACGGTTGCAAATGTACTTTAAAAGTGAGGAATTTAAAAATGGCTTTGCAAAGCAATGTCGGGCACAGCTAATTGTGTATAAGTATGTTTATGTGTGTGCAGTTTGTTTTCTTTACTGATCAAGTTATTCGACCACAATGTCACATCACAATGAAACGAAAAATTGACGGTTTGATTGCTTCACAGCAGGTACGACGTGTGTTAACGTATTTAGAAATATATTCGTTGTCATAATTCTTGTATTGATATGCAAATGATATAACTTTATATCGATATGTTAATCATATTCATATATATGAAACAAAAAATAAAAATGCCATGCCTATATTATCTACTTTTTTACATAAGTTTTAGCCAAGTTGTCTCTACAACTGATGGCACTTTTTTACGTAGAGATATCCTCATGGATACCTGCCGCCAAGTCAACGCACAGGTTTTATACCGGAGACTCCTATAGATATATGTACTTCGCGCTTAGTCGGGGCGTGTAGTCGGAGATAGTGTTCTCCACACTTTTTCATGTAGAGGCGCACGGCAAACTCAACATACTCGCCTACTCGAGATCTTGCGTAAAATGCAAGAGGTAGTGAAAGAAATCTTTAAAAATTAATTAATTTAAAGTAAAATTACGTGTCTGACACTTGACTTAGGCCGGTATTTAGAGACAATTTCGTTAAATCTCTTGGCTAACACGGTTAAGTAATAGTAGTAGTAAAACATTTTTACGTGGTAGAACCACCCCGTAGCTATTAATATACCTGCGGCGTGATTCCATTCGTGCTACTACCATAATTGTTTGTAGCACGAATGGGTCGGCTCGACCGGGGAAGGACCACGCTCTCACAGAATACCAGCGTAAAATAGTAGCTTAATGCTGCTGTATTTCGTATGGTTGGTGTAGAGAACCGGAGACCTTTTACTGGAAACGAGGCATTTCATTGAAGATCTCAAGGCTGATAACGCATCTGCATTTTGATTCTTAATCGAAGATAAATGTAGATGTTTATAGGCCTCTGCCATCATGTGGACTGAGTACTCGTTTGTCACCCCCATTCATAGAAAAAACTGAAATGTTCAACGTCCAGATGTCAAAGTTAACCGCGCTTACCACTGATTAAAATTATTAATTTTTGTTCCGACCTACACAGTATGAACTTACGATATCTTGAAGTGTTGCAGTTGTATGCTTGGGTTGGGATTTAATTTTATTTATTATAGGATCCCAAGCAGATGGTAGCGATCAGCCATCTTGTCTATTGAAATTAGGATGTTTTTTGATTTTAATAGCCTCGCGAATCATCCTTGGAAGGAATCGATGTTGTTTAGCAAGGATTTATAGTCTACCAAATCTGATGTAGTGACGGGGGCAATCCTGTACGTGTTCACTGTTCACATACTGCAGATTTCCCGGAGCGTCGATTCTTCACATCAGCTAAATGTACTTTAACGCGAGTTTTTATTGATCTTGTAGTTTGTCCTATGTAAGAGAGACCACATTCTTTCTTAATCAAACTTGTACACTCCTGCATCTTGCAGAGGGACATTACACTTGACTGACTGATGGTAGAAACTGACCAATCTTCTTCGGCGGCTTGAAGTATGTTTTAATGGAAGCGCGCTTCCAGATGTAGCAATATGTATCTAAAGGTAGAATTGTGAGTGTCGTCTACGTACAGATGCTGTGGCCAATAGATAGCTTATAAACACATTTCGACACTTCCTTTCCCCCCTCGACCTTGATTAAAAAACTAGATCCAGATAAACAAAGAAGCTGCATCTACCCTTAAGACTAAAATAGAATTCCTTGTTACCAGTAAAATGTATCCTGTTTCCGCAAACGGTATAATCATGCTGCTGTTCCATGCTATTCCTTATTCGTGGCGTAGTATTCCGTGGGAGCGTTATTCTTCCCCGTTTAACCCAACCCATACATCCATACAACTTAGCGTACGTGCTCTTTGGTCAAGGCTACTCTTAATCTTGCCCATCTTCAATATATCGCCAATTTGTTCGATAAACTTACCATCTTGGACGTCCCTTGCCGACTCTGCAGTTCACTTCTGAAACATAGATTTGCTTTGTCACTCTTTAATTCACTCTTTCTACACGACTAGACTTGTACTGAATTGACTTGCAATTTTAAACTTAAATACAATATAAGTGCCTAAACTATTTTAATTTTTAATTTTATTTTAATTATTTATTTCGTCAAATATTAAAATTACATTTATGAATAGTGATCTGAGTTACCTAGTAAGCAAAAAAATGCCTTTAACATGTGACTACTAAAGTTATTACATTCGTGGAAAATTTGGTTAGATCAGGCATTTAATAAGAATACTTAACACTAAGTGACTAACTTGCTAAATACCACCGGCTACAGTTGATTTTGATCTGTAGCCAAGAGTCAAGGCGCAAGTGAAAACGGTTGTTACTTTCTATCGCTGTAGGTATATTTCTATCACGCTCATAGTTAAAGTCTATGAGTAAAAAGTCTGTTTTCAAAAATAATTATATTCTTGTACCAATGACTGAAATTAATCTATACATATAAATAAAATTAAAGCGTTTGTTCCTAATATCGAAATAACTACTAGAATAGAATAATTTTTTATTCAATTTAGATTACATGTAATTGTTACTGAAAGTAAATTTTTTACTTTACCACTGGTTCGAAAAAAAAACCTCTGTCCTGGGAAGAACCAGCAAGAAACCCAGCGGGACTATTTTTTAAAAATAAATTTTACAATGTCAATGGTCACAAAATATTTAGCTGGGGGTTATAAGTATGCCATTAAGACATGAATAACCATTTTTCTAATTATTATTTGTCGAGCTAATGTTTAGAATAGCTTAACCAGTTGTGATGAAACTTTAAAAACATAGAGAACAATGCCAGAAGAGAACTAGCTTATATTTTATCCGAAAAAATTGACATTAATGGATCCTATCCTGGCAAATTCGGGGCGGATCCCTAGATTTAAATAAAACTAATTTGTTGACAGACTGCAGACTTAAACCTGAACCTAATGTAATGGCGCCAATTCATTAGGTTTCATAAACCACAAATCTTCGCGAAAGTAATAAAAAGCTATAGTGTATAGTATTACAAGTTCTTTAATTTTTAAACAAATACGTGTACTTTCACAGATGTCCCATATGATCTTAAAATTAGATCCGATGATGGTTAAGGTTGGAATATATTAAGGCAGAAAATTTCCAATTACTTGACTCTACCAAATGTACCTAATGCTAGGAAACCATAACCAAAGGAGTTAACATATTTATTTATTTAACTCGTGTGCTTTTCTTAATCACATCATCACACGGTCTTATCATAATCATCACCACCATCACTCAAAAGTCCACTGTGGATTTTGACATTGTATGAATTAAAAGATTTGGCGTGTTTTATACAATAAGGATAACAAGCGAACACACAGCCCCTTTGATGGTAAGTGAATGCTGTGACGGATCCGTTGACACCCCTAAAGACTAAGATGCTATACCTTATATCCAGTTTTTTTTTTTTTTTTTTTATAGAAGAGGGGGCAAACGAGCATGCGGCTCACCTGATGTTAAGTGACTACCGCCGCCCATGATCAACCGCAACACCAGGAGAATTGCGGGTGCGTTGCCGGCCCTTTAGAAAGGAGTAAGCTCTTTTCTTGAAGGTCCCCAGGTCGTATCGGTCCGGAATAATCGCCGGTGGTAAACTATTCCAAAGAGAGGTTGTACGTGGAAGAAAACTCCTTGTGAAACGTACAGTGGTGGACCGCCAAGCATCCAGATGGTGTGGATGGTATCGGGACGTTTGCCGTGTAGTGCGTTCACGAAATTTGGCGGCTGGGATTAATCCGAACAATTCCTCAGAGCACTCCCCGTGATAGATGCGATAAAATACGCAAAGAGATGCAACATCTCTTCGCAGCGCCAGTGAATCGAGCCGATCGGAAAGCACTCGGTCGTCGACGATTCGAGCCGCTCTGCGCTGGATGCGGTCAAGTGGAAGGAGCTGGTACTGGGGAGCCCCAGCCCAGAGATGGGAACAGTATTCCATGTGCGGCCGAACCTGCGCCTTGTAAAGTTGCAGGCGGTGTGCCGGCATGAAATACTGTCCCGCTCTGCTGAGCACGCCAAGCTTTTTAGAGGCCAATTTGGCCTTCCCTTCCAAGTGACCACGAAACTGCACGTCACTCGATATGTCGACGCCGAGGATTCCGATACTGGCTGAGGCAACAAGGGGAGTGCCTTGAAACTGAGGGGATACGACAAAGGGGTTCTTTTTAGCGGTTAACACGCAAACTTGTGTCTTCTGGGGGTTAAACTGGACTAGATTTAGTCGTCCCCAATCCGAGACTGTTCAGCAAAGACTCGACTTCAGACACAAGTTTGTCCCGGCACTCGGAGACGTTTTCCCGAGAAATATTGGCTCGGCCGGTGTAAAGAGCATCACCAGTGCTGTCATCCGCATAGCAATGAATGTTACGGGTATGCAACATATCATTGATATGCAGAAGAAACAGCGTTGGCGATAGCACGCAGCCCTGTGGAACACCAGCATTAATAGGCTTGCAATCGGAGCTTGCACCGTCTACAACGACCTTGATGCTCCGATCTGCAAGAAAGCTGGTGATCCAATCGCACAATTTCTCGGGAAGCCCATAGGAAGGGAGCTTCAAAAGAAGCGCTTTGTGCCAAACCCGATCGAAGGCCTTCGCAATGTCCAAACTAACGGCCAATGCCTCCCCCTTGAACTCTACTGCCTCCGCCCATCTGTGAGTGAGGTAGACCAGAAGATCACCAGCTGACCGACCACGGCGAAAACCGTATTGACGGTCACTAATCAGCTGGTGATCCTCAAGGTACCTCATGAGCTGGCAGTTTACAATGGACTCCATTGTTTTGGAGAACAAGGAGGTGATGGCGATTGGCCGGTAGTTGGACGGGTCTGAGCGGTCGCCTTTTTTAGGGATCGGGTGGACGAAAGCCGTCTTCCATGATTTTGGGACTACGCCTAGGGAGTAGGAGTACCGGAAAAGACGCGTTAAAACCGGTGCCAACTCTGGAGCACACGTCCTCAGCACAATTGGGGGCATTCCGTCAGGCCCACTCGTCTTGTGGATGTCCAGGGTGAGGAGTGCTTTGCGAACCGAGCGCTGTGTGAACTGCACTTCCGGCATGGAGCACTCACACTGCGGGATGGTCGGCGGCGTACTCCCCCCGTCATCGAGAGTCGAGTTAGACGCAAAGAAAGAGCCTAGAAGATCGGCTTTCTCCTTTGCAGTATGGGCCAGTGAGTCGGCCTCCCTGTGCAGAGATGGAAGAGATGGCTGACAGAAATTCCCCTGGACAGCCTTGGCGAGAGACCAGAATGCACGGGTTCCAGAAGGAAGGCGAACTAGTTTCTCGCCAATTCTGCCTATGTGCTCAGACTTTGCCTTGGCAATGACTCTTTTGAAGGACCTAGAGGCGGAATTATACTTCTTTTTTAGAGCGCTGGTGTTTACATCCCGGGACGCTGATGCATCAACCCAGGCTTGGTAGCACTCCTGCTTATAGCATGATGCTATTTTACAGGAGCGACCAAACCATGGCTGAGATTTGCCTCCAATGGGCACCACAGAGAAGGGAATAAAAAGTTCCATACCCTGAAGTACCACATCAGTAACAGAATCCGCAACAACGTTGGGATCATCCGGCGAGAAGCAAACCCGCCCCCAAGGGTAGGATGCAAAGAAAGACCGCATCCCATCCCAATCGGCTGACCTATAGTGCCAAACACGGCGGCAGCCTGCAGAATGCAACCGCGATTTTAGCGTGAGTGGCACAACACTCCGGACCAGACAATGGTCCGAGGAGCCTAAAGGGGCGTCGACGGAAATCTGATATCCGTCCGGGTGAGAGGTCAGCAGAAGGTCCAACAGGGAAGGTGCATGATCCTCCACACCGGAATCCGCGTAGGCGAAGTAACCAGTTGTGTCAGACCATATGCCAAGGCAAAATCATGAACAGATCTCCCCGCATGATCGGTTAAACGTGAACCAAGCCATTCGGCGTGATGGGCGTTAAAGTCGCCGAGGATCACGATCTCTGCGGAGGGGATCTGCTGTAGCAACGAATCTGCAGCCATTTGGACGTGGTGGAAGAGTCGGTCTGTTTCGGCATTACCGCTATGGGACCTATAGAGGCACCCGTAGACGCGCGGATGGTCGTCGCTGTCTACGCGTAGCCAAAGGATGGACAGGTCCGAACCTTCAAGTCTGCCGAGGCGTCGAGAACAGATGTCCTCTCTGACGTAAACGCAAACTCCAGCCCGAGGCACAAAGGAGTGTTCCAGTTTGTACCCCGGGTAGGAGAGATACGAGACATCAGCCGGAGAGGACACCTGCGTCTCGGTCAGAAAGAGCAGAGTCGGCCTCGCCGTCTCGAGATGGTAGTGGACGGCGTTTAGGTTAGAGTGAAGTCCCCTGATATTGCAGAAATTCACGGACAGCGTGGCAGGGGTGGCCTTGGTTTTGTTGCTCCGTTTGCCCCGAGCAGTTGCAGTCTTGAGCGGAATTTGCCCCCCTCCCCCCCAGAATACGCGGGGCAGCCTGAGCACCCACGCTCAGAAGTGGAGAAACATGGTCGTGGATGCTCAGCGAGGGATTCTCCAGGGGTGCTGGTACCCTCCTGGAGTAGTCTATCATTATTTAATTCCGCTACCATGATGATTCGGGGGGGGATTTGGGCATCCGGCCACCTGCACTCACCAGACGAAACGCGGAGGCAGAGCTTCCACTTCACGCCGGTATTCTGTGAGGTCGTGGTACCACCCCGGTTTGAGCCGGCCCATACGTGCAACAGCAAAGCTGCCGCGTGGCTCTACCACTGTGAAAAAAAAATAAAAAAAAAAAGTAAAAATGGTTTCTCATTCACTATACGAAACAGAAGCATTGAGCTACTGTTACACGCTGTTATTCTGCTAGAGCGTGATCCTTCCCCGGTCGAGCCGACTCATTCGTGCTACAACCATAATATAGCTGCAGCGTGGCTCTACCACGTAGACAAGTGAGGTAGTAGAGGTAGTAACGTTAAAGAGTTACCTTTGTTTAAAAAAAAGTTGATACAATGGTTAAAAGAAAAATCCTAAATGAATTTTTGTTTTTTTGTGCAAAATGAATCCGAAGTTAGTAATATTGATATATAGTCAGCCATCTCTTCCATCTCTGCACAGGGAGGACGACTCACTGACCCATACTGCAAAGGAGAAAGCCGATCTTCTAGGCTCTTTCTTTGCGTCTAACTCGACTCTCGATGAGGGGGGGAGTACGCCGCCGACCATCCCGCGGTGTGAGTGCTCCATGCCGGAAGTGCAGTTCACACAGCGCTCGGTTCGCAAAGCACTCCTCTCCCTGGACATCCACAAGTCGAGTGGGCCTGACGGAATCCCCCCAATTGTGCTGAGGACGTGTGCTCCAGAGTTGGCACCGGTTTTAACACGTCTTTTCCGGTACTCCTACTCCCTAGGCGTAGTCCCAAAATCATGGAAGACGGCTTTCGTCCACCCGATCCCTAAAAAAGGCGACCGCTCAGACCCGTCCAACTACCGGCCAATCGCCATCACCTCCTTGTTCTCCAAAATAATGGAGTCCATTGTAAACTGCCAGCTCATGAGGTACCTTGAGCATCACCAGCTGATTAGTGACCGCCAATACGGTTTTCGCCGTGGTCGGTCAGCTGGTGATCTTCTGGTCTACCTCACTCACAGATGGGCGGAGGCAGTAGAGTTCAAGGGGGAGGCATTGGCCGTTAGTTTGGACATTGCGAAGGCCTTCGATCGGGTTTGGCACAAAGCGCTTCTTTCGAAGCTCCCTTTCTATGCACTTCCCGAGAAATTGTGCGATTGGATCACCAGCTTTCTTGCAGATCGGAGCATCAAGGTCGTTGTAGACGGTGCAAGCTCCGATTGCAAGCCTATTAATGCTGGTGTTCCACAGGGCTGCGTGCTATCGCCAACGCTGTTCCTTCTGCAAATCAATGATATGTTGCATACCCGTAACATTCATTGCTATGCAGATGACAACACTGGTGATGCTCTTTACACCGGCCGAGCCAATATTTCTCGGGAAAACGTCTCCGAGTGCCGGGACAAACTTGTGTCTGAAGTCGAGTCTTTGCTGAACAGAGTCTCGGATTGGGGACGACTAAATCTAGTCCAGTGTAACCCCCAGAAAACACAAGTTTGCGCGTTAACCGCTAAAAAGAACCCCTTTGTCGTATCCCCTCAGTTTCAAGGCACTCCCCGTGTTGCCTCAGCCAGTATCGGAATACTCGGCGTCGACATATCGAGTGACGTGCAGTTTCGTGGTCACTTGGAAGGGAAGGCCAAATTGGCCTCTAAAAAGCTTGGCGTGCTCAGCGGAGCGGGACAGTATTTCATGCCGGCACACCGCCTGCAACTTTACAAGGCGCAGGTTCGGCCGCACATGGAATACTGTTCCCATCTCTGGGCTGGGGCTCCCCAGTACCAGCTCCTTCCACTTGACCGCATCCAGCGAAGAGCGGCTCGAATCGTCGACGACCGAGTGCTTTCCGATCGGCTCGATTCACTGGCGCTGCGAAGAGATGTTGCATCTCTTTGCGTATTTTATCGCATCTATCACGGGGAGTGCTCTAAGGAATTGTTCGGATTAATCCCAGCCGCCAAATTTCGTGAACGCACTACACGGCAAACGTCCCGATACCATCCACACCATCTGGATGCTTGGCCATCCACCACTGTACGTTTCACGAGGAGTTTTCTTCCACGTGCAACCTCTCTGTGGAATAGTTTACCACCGGCGATTTTTCAGGACCGATACGACCTGGGGACCTTCAAGAAAAGAGCTTACTCCTTTCTAAAGGGCCGGCAACGCACCCGCGATTCTCCTGGTGTTGCGGTTGATCATGGGCGGCGGTAGTCACTTAACATCAGGTGAGCCGCATGCTCGTTTGCCCCCTCTTCTATAAAAAAAAAAATATCTAATAATTAATTAATTACAAACAAACTGAAAATATGTACATTAACAATTAAGAACAATTATTACACAATGTGACATTTTAAAACATATTACTTAAACGACAAGATATTGACATCAATTAATCATAAATATACGAAATTGAATTCCCACTTGTTGTTTAATTTTTTTGCATGTATATCTATAAAATATTTGCTCACCATATAAAGTGGTAGAGTGTAAATTCATTATACATAATTTAAGATCATACTTTATTGTACACATACATTCTGGCAAATAAATGATCACCCCGTGACCATGGGTGCTGGAAAGCACACCAAGCTGGAAAGCACACAGCATGAAGAATGTGACATCGTATTCGTAGTCTTTTTTGGAAGCTAGTTGCAGATGTCTATGAGTGGGTGGGTCACGATTTGGTTAACTGTCAGCACTAGCCGAGCCAATTTGATGTTTGATATGAAGGGCACCTACACACCGACAGCTACTTCTATGGGCCACAGCATCCACTTACCATGGTGAAGTGTGTTTGCGTGTCACCATTACTTCTATAAAAACATTCTGAATGTTTATGCAAGGTATGATGTGCGATGATCTCGTTTAAATTTCAAACACATTCTATGATAATTTCGAGTACATCTGTATTTAAAAAAGTCGAATTATGATGCCTTTTAAGCCCCGACGAATCTCTTTATTTTTGATTAAAACTACTTTTACGGATTTTATCGCGTTTATTTTTACTTTTTATTTACTTTTATTTTTTAATTCCCGACGTTTCGGACGCTTTCCAGCACCCATGGTCACGGGGGACTGAGATGACTGACGTCCCGATGTCATTGTTAAACCCGGAGTACCTTCAGCTTTTTTAGTTATTGTTTATGGTCCGATCTATGCAAAATTAACTGACTATGTCCTGAGGTCTTGCAGTGGTATGCTTGGGTTTAGTTTTAATTTTATTGATTATAGGATCCCAAGCAGGTGGTAGTACCCAGCCTCCTTCTCTATTGAAATTAGGATGTTTTTTAATTTCAATAGCCTCACGTATCGTCCTTGGTAGGAATCGGTGTTCTTTCGCGAGGATTTGTGGTCTATCAAATCTGATGTAATGGTTGGGTCCGTCTAGGATATGATCACAAACTGCAGACTTCCCGGTACGTTGATGCTTCACATCAGCTATATGTTCTTTTACGCGGGCCCTAATTGATCTTTTTGTTTGTCCTATACAGGCTGGCCCAAAAGTCGTGGATCAAACGCAACTAGGGGTTAGATGGGGTCATCAGCTGCAAAAAGTTGTTCTACGGGAGGTCCTTAAAGTCAACCCCTGCAGAGTTATAATTTATTTTGTGTTTTTATGAGAAAATTGACTTTTTTTAACTAATTCTTATTAGAATGCCAAAAAATAAACATCCTCTATCTTTTTTATAATTTTCACTAGATTGGTACTGATGAGTCCTTGCGTTAGACATGCTATTTATGGTTGTTTATTGGGTGTGTTGAAGATAATGTTAAGTTTTACGATTATTATTTTTCTCAAATCATAACTTTTTATTTACTTCGGGCCCCACTGTGAAAAAAAAATACTCTACCGAAAAGTGACCCTGTATTACAAGTTTTGGCGCATTTAATAGGGATTCTGAAAAGGTATTACACATGGCCATGAGTGGCTCTAATATCTTTCTAGGACGAAAAAACAAAGCAACGATTGTGAAATAATTGTTTTATTAAGCAAAACATTTTACAATAAATGCTCAAAATTCCTGCCTCTGACCATAATACATAATCTGCACCGTCTAATAAAATTCCTACGTAACCTACGGAATGCACTTCTGTTGTTAGTTACTTGTACTCTAGCAAACTCGAGCTTTTGTCGTAGTTCTTGTTCGCTATTGTTCTCTCCTTGGTAAACTATTTCTTTAAAATAGCCCCAAAGAAAAAAATCTAATGGATTTAAATCGGGCGACCGGGGTGGCCACGCAACATGTCCGCCTCGACCAATCCACCGGTTGGGGAAGCGCTCGTTCAAATGATCTCTGACTGTTCGAGCGTAGTGAGGCGGGGCGCCATCATGTTGCAGCCACATTTCTGCTATTCTTTCTTCTGGAACTTCAGCTTCGTTAAGAATATGGTTTAAATTATTTTGCAAAAAATTTAAATACTGAGCACCATTCAGCCTTGCTGGCATTTCATGCAGCACCAACTGCTGGCCAATTATACCAGCCCACATGTTAATACCAAACAGATTCTGGAATCGATCATTTCTTATGATATGGGGGTTTACTCTGGAGTAAAAATGTAGATTGTGGATATTGAATACTCCCATTCTTCTAAAAGTTGACTCATCCGTCCATAAAACCTTGTTAAAGAACTGCGGATCTTCTCTGTGATATCTTAGCATCTCTCTACAAAACCGCACTCTAGGTTCATAGTCACCGGGCAGCAAAGCTTGCACCCTTTGCACGTGGTAGGCGTGATATTTTTTTCTGTTAATGACACGTTGCACCGTCGATTTTGGAATCCCGATATTACTGGATATTTGGCGTTGACTTATACTAGGATCCAATCTTAATTCTCTCAGCACATCATCTTCATTTTCAAATTGCATCACTGGTCTGCCTGCTCTCATAGCATGCTGACCGGGTAAGACTCCCTCCATGTACGAATTATGTACGCGCATAAAGACCCTGTAATCCGGAAAACGATCACGGTTAGGGTAGCGTTGACGATATTCCCTGGCAGCAACCCGGGCATTACCGTCGCAAAAGCCATACAGGTAATGCATTTCTGCATACTCCCGTTGGGTGTTGTAGTGTTATGCTTATACATACTTACATATCATTTTACACTATTTTAAATTTATTTTTCCATTCTGTTTTTGATGTTCTGCATTCGCCTCAAAACTTGATATTTTGCATCACCTTTATTTCCATAGGATCCTGTAATATTTTTAATTCATAAGAACACAATAACAAATCATTTTCACTTCGTATTTTTCACGTTATCACGGTATATCTAAAATGTGCATTTTAAATCGATGTCAATGGAGTCTACCTTTTTCGGTCTTTTATTTAGTTCTCCGTAACTCTGCAATTTCGGGCTTCGTGCGCGCTGTTGCGCTACCTTTTTTTCCTATATCAATAATATCTCATTTTTCACTTAAATCTTGCCGTTTCTGTATTACGAGCCTAAAACCAAAATTTGACATGTTTTGACATCGTTGTTTATCAGGTTGTCATGGCAATTTTTATTCAAAAATCGTTACCGGCCTGATGTTTTTACTTCAAAATACTCCTTTCTTCTTGGCCATTTACAAGAATTTGCTTTTAATTCAAATAATTTCAAATTTAATGAGAATAATTTTCCGTTCTTATGCCAGATCCGTCAAAAAAAAAGGAAAATAAGCCGAACAATCGGCGAATGGGGGAGTCTGACTTGAGCTTTGATACTTGAAGCATCTCCTAAAGGCCTTTTCCGCACTGCCTCGGGATCCTGCAAGCCTCTGCCCGCTCCTTAAGTCGTCGCCTAGCCACGCCTACGCGTGTACCTACTTCAAACGCTGCGTGCCTTCTCCAGACGTTGCGTGGACCTACTCCAGACGCTGCGTGTCTATTCCGGACGCTGTGTGTGTCTACTCCGGAAGTTGTGCTTGCCTACTTCAAGCGCCGCGTGTACCTACTTTAAACGCCGCGTGCCTACTCCAGACGTTTCGTGGACCTACTCCAGACGCTGCGTACCTGCTCAAGACGCTGTGTGTGTCTACTCCAAGCGCTGCGTGTACCTTCTCCAGACGCTGCGTGTGCTTTCTCCAGATTCTGCGTGTACCTAGAGCAGGAGCTGTGCACCTATCATAGGCATAGCCTGTGCATACTTCGTTGCAGTATCTTTATCTTTGTTATTTTTTTTTTAATAATATTGTAAATCACCATCTTCATTACAACCCATCATCACCTTCATACCTTTTTTATAAAAGAAACTGTAAAATTTTTTCAAATTTTTAAATAATTTATTTTATTTTGGTTGTTTTCGTTGTAGTTAAGTTAGGTTCTTTAGTTTTTATTGTCGCTTCACGACAGTGTATTCTCTCCTCGCAGCAGCCATCTGTCCACTTTTGTAGCCAATCCGTCCGATTCACACAGCACTGGTCACAGGTAGGCAATCTATCACAAGTCCGAAAAACAAAGCGTAGGTCAAAGGAAAGAAACTGGTCACAAGTCGTCGTAAAACCGAGAAAAAGAACACGTGCGTACCCACAGACAGGAAGCGAGTTACTAAAGAACACTAAACATTCTAAAGAAACATGCTCACGCGCATCCCCCAGCCCCCGCCCCTGCCGGCCCAGCCTTTTGTTTCCTAGAAAAGATATCGCTATCTGAACTTACGGGCCAACCGGCCTTTTACTGACAAAGGATTAAATAGTTAGTGTAAAAGAGAGGCAGAGAGTCTTTGTCATTAATTGTATTAATTCTAGTTTATTTTTAAATAAGCCTAACCGAGTTTTATGGTTGGGTTAACTTTGGCCTTGCCATGAATAATCGTCCTAAAAAGATATCAAAGCCACGCATAACCATGTGTAATACCTTCTCAGAATCCCTATTAAATGCGCCAAAACTTGTAATACAGGGTCACTTTTCGGTAGAGTATTTTTTTTTCACAGTGGGGTCCGAAGTAAATAAAAAGTTATGATTTGAGAAAAATAATAATCGTAAAACTTAACATTATCTTCAACACACCCAATAAACAACCATAAATAGCATGTCTAACGCAAGGACTCATCAGTACCAATCTAGTGAAAATTATGAAAAAGATAGAGGATGTTTATTTTTTGGCATTCTAATAAGAATTAGTTAAAAAAAGTCAATTTTCTCATAAAAACACAAAATAAATTATAACTCTGCAGGGGTTGACTTTAAGGACCTCCCGTAGAACAACTTTTTGCAGCTGATGACCCCATCTAACCCCTAGTTGCGTTTGATCCACGACTTTTGGGCCACCCTGTATAAGAGAGACCACATTCACAATCAAGCTTTACTCCTGCATCTTGTAGAGGAATATGACACTTGACGGATGGTAGGAACACTGACTAATCTTCTTCGTTCGGCTTGTAGAATGTTCTAATAGAAGCTCGCTTCAAGATATAGCCAATCTTGTCTGTGACACCTCTGACATATGGTAGTACAGCAGGCACACGCTCGACTGTGGCCGGCTTCACTCGGTCACTGTGACGTAGGCGCGGGACCCGATGCTTGTTGTCGTGCAGAACTTGCTTGACGTGCTGAAGCTCGGCGGCCAGGTGTTTGCTGTCACAGTTCCCTCGTGCTCTCTGTAACAAAGATTTGCCCACGGTAGCTAACTGTGAAGGATGGTGGTGAGATTCACCGTTTAAATATCGGTTTGTATGGGTCTTTTTCCTATACACAGTGTGAAAAATGGTGCTTTTTCTTTTTTTTGAAGTCGGCTGAAAAACAAAGATGGTCCGAATGAAAATAGTCCATATCTAACACAGACACTTCAACTTGTCCTGCATTGTATCCCCGCACGTGTCATTAAGTAAACAATGCGACGTGCATTTAGTCCATAAAATCTCCGCAGCGCCGCATTTAGTTGGCTGGCACGAAAGCTAGAATAGCGCACAGTATATCGCGTAACGCAACAGAGGCGACGCAATGCCCCGCGTCGAATGGTTGCCGGGATCCCGGGGAGTGCTGCCTCGTCACCTTAATTGCGGGATGGGAGGGTTAATTAGGCGTTCTGCAGTGTGCGTGCGGCTCTCCGTGCCCATCGGGGGAGAACGTGTGTCAACGACGCTTGGATGCACTCTGAAGCTCATTCATGACGTATAATATACGACATATTGTGTATGTTTATATCAATTACGTCGCATGATAAAACATCGTTTTTAATATGACACAGTTTTTAGAGGTAAAAATTTCGTATAATTTTAAGAGCACTGGCTGTAAGTGCTTTGTGCCTTTGCGCTTTATTTAAAAAAAATGAGAAAAAATGCTGCGTAAAATGTGTGATGTCGGCTTAACAGAAATCCATTACCTAGTTTCGTTTGCGAGTGTCTTATGAGGCGTTTTGGGGAATGTTTGAAAGGTTTCATGGCTTACAAATAGCTGGTATAATCGGTGGCATTTACGCCAAACGTCAAATAACTAGATTGGCGATGTGTAGCATCATTAAAGGTGCCAGATGTGTGGTACTTACTGCAATTCTCAACGAGACCGTTATGCGTGATGGTCACGGCAACGATCCCCCTACAAGGGAGAGGCCTAAGTCCTATCTGTGGATTTCTACAGGCAGAATAAAATCTGATAGAAATATAATAAAAATAAATTCGGGAAGAATAAAATCGATATCACCTTAAAACGTAGGGAAATATTTAAATAAATATGGTCAAATATCGGACGCATTACAACAATTTGATATAAGGAAGTTAACAAGGATTTGAAAATAACATTGCACCTACACACGCGTCTAATGAAAGAAGTCAGAATTATTTATTTTGTGAATCAATGCTCTATATAGATGTCAACTACATCTATACAAATAAATACAATTGAAGTATCTGTTTGTAATGTCAAAATAACAGTTTTTTTACTAAATGCATATTATGAAAGTCTATACGGTACTTATAAAATAAAAAACAATTTTTAAAATATTTGTCTGTGTGTTCGTTTCGGTTAATCTTCGAAGCGGCTGGACCGTTTTTGACGGAATTTTCACTGCCAGATAGTTGATGTTATAAGGTGTAACTTAATTTTTAGAAAAAGTATTAGGGTTTCGAAAAAACCCAATCGTAATAAAATTTACGCGGATGAAGTCTCAGGGAAAAGCTAGTATACATAATAAAGTTCAACTGTGTCCTACCCTTAGTTCATATAAAATACAATATTTTTTCCATTTATGTAGGTGCCTTAAAACAACTATCAAATGCGAATGCAAAATAAACAAAACTAGTGGATACAGAGTTTGACAAACAAAATTAAGCATGTCAGTAATCTAAATATGTATGGTATAAAAACATTGAATAATATCGGTGCAAATTTTATTCCATTATTATGCACGGAAGGGACACAGTCATACGAAGCGTGCCGTCCGGCGTGTATTAACTGGAACAGAATTACAATAATAATAATAAATAATATTTTGCCGTCATTGACCCCATATACACTATATAATAGAGGTCAGTGTTTAGCATTTATTCGACTTGCAAATGGTGTTTGCAATCCTGTAAGCTGTAAGTAAATTTAAAAAACAAATCCTTGCAATAAGGACAGGTCCACGCGCAGCAAGCCATGTCCAGACTGTTGCAGGCGATGATGAAGTAGCAGCAAATCGAAGTCAACAAAAAAGTAATTCCTTTGCTCACAGAATCAAATAAATTAATTATTTACTTAAATTAAACTATTTTATTAATTTATTTTATATTACCGACGTTTCGAGTGCTGTATACAGGACAGCACCCGTTGTTACCGTTGTTGGGTGATATGAGCGATAAAATCCGTAAAAATTACTTTCATTTAAATGTGTAGTGTAGTGTAGTTAGTGTCCGCATAAACACAAGAAATCTCATGCTTATATACTATCTAGGTCTCAACCTTGTTCTGTAGATGTTAGAAAGGAATGAATAAACAAATTGTATTATAAAAAAGTAAGAGTTAGCCCGCCGCTGTTGCACTAGGCTGGAAATCGCATCACAAATGAGAAGGCTTGAAATTTATTTATAGCGTGCGTTTCTTGCGTCAACCGACGCTCCTTCCTCGACTTTACCTACGCCGGCCTTCGTAGATTGTCCGCCGATAACGGACTCTGTATTCATACATTATATATATATATATATATATATATATATATATACATATGCATTATATATACGCACACTGCCTCATTGCACGTGTGGCGTCTGTCCGCAGGACGGCACGCATCGCCGACTGCGGCCTCAATAGTGTTGCCAGGTCTCCTAAATTGTGCGGGACTTCCCGATTTTTGGGGGAATCCAATCACTGTTTTCACCGTCCCAATTCATCCTTGATCGCAACACTAAATATCTTCATATTTCACTAAACTGTGAAATGTGAAAATTAATACTGACATTTTCATACATAAACATAAACACTCACGGCTGTCAGCCAGAGGGGTAGGCGGAGACAACAGACTTCCATTTAGCACGATCCTGACACACCTCTCTCGCCTTTTCCACATCCATATACCTACGCATACATGCTCGTCGGTTATTTTTAGTATATCGCCAATTTGGTCGACAAACTTTCGCCTAGGACGTCCCTTTCCGACTCTTCCATTCACTTCTGCAACATATATTTGCTTTGTCAGTCTTTCCTCATTCATTCTTTCTACATGACCAAACCACCGAAGCATTCTTTTCTTAATCCTGGTCACCGCATCATCTTGCAAACCACACTCTTCTTTTATCACACAGTTTCTCACCCTGTCACTCAGATTCAGCTTCAGTGACATTTTCTATTTATTAGTAACATACATAAACTAATCCTTCAACAAGTTTTGATTTGCCGAAAAAGAAAAGACACATGTACAGTTTTTCCGATGTTTGGACGAAAAATTATTCGTTCATTAGATCAGTTCTTAATAATAATTTAAAGCGTTCATCAAAATACCGTGCAGGTGGGGGGGGGGGGGATGTGTACAGCTGTGGGCTTTAATAGTCTGTAGCGGTAGTACTTATCAAAAATACTTTAATATTATAAATCATTACGACCAAAAAAGCTACCAAAAACTTGTTATTTTGTAGCCATTGTAGCTGTCCCTGATTTTAAAACCAAACATCTAATTATATTTACCTTCCGTCCCGAAATTTGACACTCCGGACCTGGCAACACTAGGCCTCAAGCTATACCTGTTTATGCTGACAGGTGACTAATCTCACCTGTGTCGTCGCATGCCCCTTATCTACTGCTAAAAACGCAATATTTAGCACGGCCATGTTGGTTGCTTATAAATAACACTAGGGTATGATGTCGGTGACGTAAACCGTGAACGCGGCTCGATTCGCAATAGTTACGTAACAACACCTAGATATCAGGTGGCAACCAGCTTAACCGAAAATTGGGAAGGCAAAGGCGAACAGCCGAAATATTATGTGGAATTAAACTCAAACAAACAAAAGAACAGAGACAGATCGCTGTGTACATTCCTAATGATGCAAAAACCACACTCAACTTATTCTAAGAACACAAACTTACGTACAAATATGCACCTAAAATCGGTCGAAAATGACCATCATTAGTTTAGATGAATACACTTCTACGGGTTGTTAAAGAAAGTAGAAAGATGTGTGCGTGAGGGCGTGTCAAGTAGTTGAGCATGGCTTCGGCATCATTTTAAAATAGACGCGAAGCTCTAAATCTGCAAACTAAAAAAATAATGCTAATTATTTTATCTATTTTTAATCTTAATTGCATTTAACCCAAGGAGTGGTGAGATATCGACGTAGACGTAGCAATTATAAAAAAATATCCGAGTATATGTTATTCTAATTTACATTTAAATAATTTTGTAAGGATTTCAAAAATGCTTAAATGTACGCTTACAATTATAATTACCAACTAACTTATAGTATAGTAACAAAAAAAACTTATTTGAATTTTATTAGTGCTTCCCACTATCCGCACAATATAATGTTGTCTGGTGTGAAATGACACTTCGTAATTAATATTATTTATAAATAAAATCATAAAAATGTCCTTACGAGTCATACCCTCTGCGTATTTAAACAAAAGCATTTTTTTCCTATATAATGTTTCATTGAATTAATAATAATAATAATAATAATAATAATAATTTGGCTAATTTTAGAAATACCTGATGAAGACATATTATTTATAGTTTATTCAATCAGTATCAGATTCACAAGCCTAAAAGGATAATAAAGGTCACTATGTCACAGGAGAGGTTTTTTGATTTAAATGTTGCAACTTTGCATCTGCAAAGAATTTAAATATTTAACTATGGATTGTCAGCTTTCTGCATATAATATATAATTTACATGTAATTATGTCAACCTTCTGTAATATATATAATTATCTGGTGTCAAGTATTGAAGAGCACAGTTCCATAAAAGAATTTTTTAAAGGGTTCATATCAAATGCTCTACTAAAATGTAATTCTACATGGGATTTATCAATAGTCATTAATTGTTTACGTAACTTTTAGAACAGACCAAAGATTTGAAGTGTTACCTAAGAAGTTGATCAGTCTTGTGGCGTTAGTTACTGCGCATGGAGTGCGAACATAATCATAAAGGCTTCCATCAAGCAGTATTGTTGATCGAAGCATATTCGACTGTAGAAATGATCTTTGATAAGGTCAGCAAAAAAGGAGTCACACTCTGCTGTACTATCACAAACATTTAGTAAATGAATGTAATTTAAAAGATGTTGTAACAGGGTGGTGTTTACATTTACACATATAAATAAAAAATATTTTAAATAAAGGTAAGGTAATGTAATGGTTTATTGTTACTGCTCTTACGGGAAGATGGATAAGGTTGATTGATATTATTTGATTTGAATAAAACACAGGCTGATGGGATTATTTGGAAATTTATTTCACATTTTACTTAACTCTAAGCATTTGCAGGTCATAGCTAATGTGTATTCATGACAATAGACTCATGTCTTTATTGATTACACTGTCCGTCTTATCTGTACAAATTTGTAAACAATATATTATTTTGCAAAGACAAAACAAAACAAACTGTCGAATTGTAGGCCTTCGCTTTTTTTGTAGTCTGCTATAAATAACCTTAAGGAAACACCTGGTACTGAGTGTTCATTAACCTCATGATCATCTGTTAAATATAATATACCAAGTCACAAGTTGAAAGCTTGAAAGTTATTAAATATGGCCAACATACGGTATTTACATTAATCTTTGTTATTGTTAATCAATAAGTGATCAATCAATATTATATAAATAAATGGATTAATGGACAAGTTTTGTCTGCGCGTTCTGTTTTTTACTAGTTACCAGGCTGTGATTGACTACAATCCCATTAATTGGCAAATGCTGATGAAACCCTAGATGATAAATCTTCATTAACATTAAAAAGTTATTATAATAGTTTATTAGAGCCGTGGTATCTTAGTGCCTAAGTGCTCGCTGTATATTTTACAGCCCAAGAGCAACCCGGGTATGATTCCCGTCGGCACCGGTAAAATTGTTAATTGCAATTTTAAATGTTGATTTATCACGTGCTCTGCGGTAAAGTAAATCATCGTGGGGAAACCTGCATGTCATCATCGAAAAAAATACTTCAAAGACACGTGAAGTTCGTCATCACGCATTAGGGCAACGCGGCGGACACTTTCTTGCCCTAAAACCCTCTCATAATTGAGAGAGGAGGCTTGTGCCCAGAAGTATGACGTGTATAGTTTCTAACGTAACTTAGCAAAATGGGTGCGTTTGGCAGAAAAAAGCGCTAGCAAGCGCTTGCAAGCAAAATGGCGATCGTAAGCGGTAAGCGCTGTCAAATCGTAAGTAGCTATTTTCCTCCAGGACACGATATTAGTTTTAACCGGGGAATCTAACCTAATTTAAACATATGTTTGTAAAGTATTCATATTAAAAACTTACCAATCATGATTTTTAATAGCATGTATATGTTTATTCATGTCATTATATTACTTAAAACTAATATTGCACAAAACAACTGATAAACTCTACTTCAAAACAAACAAATTAAATAAGCAAAATGGCGGATTGTGTCAGCGCTACTGAAGTAGCAATCGTGTCCTGGCCGAAAACTATTTTAGCGCCTATAAGCGCTTGCTAGCGCTTTTTTCTGCCAAACGCACCCAATGAATAGTTATAGTTTTTAATGTACGACGGCTAGAGGGGTGTCGTAAAAGTGCTAGCCTAGGTCACTGTCGACATTTAATCTACTTTTGCCTCCCCCGCCCCCCCTCAGTTGATTCACACTAGGATTTACTTGTGTATCGTGGAGGTAGCTTACACACACAAATTGCACTAAAGCAAACATCCAGACCCGCAACAATAATTAGTAGGCCAAACAGATCCGAATACGCGGCCCTTAGCGCAGCAACTCAGTGCTAAGCCACGGAGTCGTCAAAATCGCACTGTTTTAGGTGTAACAAAAGTCTAATCTCAATGTCATGATATTCCGGTTCGTCGTATAATTTTTTTTATAGAATAAGGATGACTATCGATCACACTGTTCACCTGGTGGTATGTGGATGCTGTGACCCATAGATTTTTCCTCAATAAGAATTTCTTCTCAATTAAGAATCATAATGCAGATGCGTTTTCACTCCTAATGACTTAGGAATGCCTCGTTTCCAGTAAAAAAAGTCATTGGTTCACCATACAAAACACAGCAGCATTTTGTTGCTATTTTAACACTGATCATGATTTGAGAGAACATGATCCTACCCCGTTCGAGCTGACACGTTCCTGTTACAGCCATAATGTGGCTGCGGCGTGGTTCTCGTCCAGGTATGACATTATTCGTGCTGCGGGGTCTAGAACAGCACGGCTCGTCGTTATGTTTGCTAAGTTACATTTCCCCTCATATAACTTAGAAACACGTTAATGTTGTGCTATGACGAAATTATAATTATAATAATTTGCCAGCGTCCATCTCTCTGTCCGAAACAACCTGGTCGTATTCAAGGCAAAAAATAAAGATAGTGAATAAGCTTTTGTTACGCTAAGACAGTGTGATTTAGGGCTACATAGGGCTTCCTCACCACTTACCGCCAACTGGGATTGTAGTCTAGCACTGGCTTGTACATTATATTAATCAGTAAAAAAACAATGTTATTGGCATTCATTGTAACCAAGCATTCATTCATTTCCATTCCATGTTCCATCACCTCTTATCACAGGAATTGGCAACCGTAGCTTTTTAATTATTTTATATATATTTTTAATTATATTATCTTTAAAATTATAAGGAAGATGCTGCAGTGTCTCATCTGTTCATTTCCTTACGAGTATGTCGTCTCGTACGATACCCGCGGAGTGACACGGGCAGTGAGTTCTCATACGACGCCACTGAACGGTGTTGACGCTACACGGTGCAGGCAAACACCTATCTATCAAAAAGTTTAAAATTATTGTTAAGCGTAAATTGTTTAATAAGGATTATTAAATTTATTATAGTACTAAAGAGTACATGATGGATAAATAACCTCTGGGAATGAGGTGATCGCTATCATGCTGGTTCTAAAAGTTTTCGTACTTAATTTTATAAAATATTATATTGTAAATTTATGTTTAAAAAAAGTCCCGCTGGGTTTCTTGCTGGTTCTTCCCTGAACAGAATTTTTCTCCAAATCGGTGGTAAATCTTAATTAATTTTAATAGTATTCTTTTAATCTATATTGAATAAAATGTTGTGTGTATGTGTGTGTGTGTGTGTGTGTGTGTGTGTGTGTGTGTGTGTGTGTGTGTGTGTGTGTTCTGTTCTATTCTAAGATGTTTTAAACCTTATTAATATTCAGTTAAATTTGCCAACCTACCTCAGCTCAACTGTTAAACGCACCTGCGGTTACGCCGACGTGCACTGAGAAATAACCCGATCGCGATCGTATACAATAGACAAAATACAAACGCTAATTAAACTGACAATTAACAAAAATTTATAAATGATTTCTTAAATTTACGCGAACACTACACATTGAATAAAACTATTATTTACGGATTTTATCGCGTTTAATTACATTAATTTATTGTTATTATTATCCCCATGGGCGCTGTAAAGCACCCGAAACGTCGGGAAGATTTGGAGGCCATACGTCAAGATATTTCGTCCTTGTTACGTCGTAGTTCAGTGCCGAAACCAAACCTTCCCAAAGACGAATTTATAGCGCTAAATAACTTACGGAACAGACCAGAACTCACGATTCTCCGCGCGGATAAAGGAAATGCTACGGTGGTAATGGACGCGTCGGAATATAATTTTAAAATACAACAACTTTTATCGGACGAAAGTACATATAAAAAGGTCAAAACAGACCCTACAACTAACACGCTTAAAACAACTAGCGATTTAATAAAGAAATACTCCGAAAAATTAAATCTCGACGTGAATTCGCTAATACCATCATGTGCCAAACCACCGAGGTTGTATGGGTTACCGAAGATACACAAACCAAACGCTCTACTACGTCCCATAGTGAGCCAGATCGATTCACCAACTTATAAGCTGGCACAATACTTAGCAAAAATACTATCACCACTGAGAGGACATACCAGAGCACACACAAAGGATTCATACCATTTTGTGAGTGAGATAAAAGACCTACATCTCGCTAACAATGAAACTATGGTCAGTTTTGATGTTCAGTCACTATTTACATGCCTACCTATTGTGGACTGCATCTCAATTGTAACTAGGAAGCTAGAAGAAAATAACATGCCTCAAGAATATGCAATACTACTTGAACATTGCCTCACATCTGGCTATCTATTGTGGAAGGAGGAGTTCTACAAGCAAGTAGATGGTGTGGCGATGGGCTCACCTGTGTCTCCCATAGTCGCCGACATATTCATGGAGGACTTTGAGGAGAAAGCCCTTCTTACTGCTCCTGTAAATCCAAGGTTCTACAAGCGGTACGTAGACGACACTTTCACAATTTTACCATCTGACAAAGTAACTGCATTTTTAGACCACCTTAACTCCATAAACTCTAAAATACAATTCACAATGGAGTTAGAGGCAAATAATTCTTTAGCTTTCCTAGATGTTTTAGTCATCCGAAATCCTGATAACACTATTGGTCACACTGTGTATAGGAAAAAGACCCATACCAACCGATATCTAAATGGTGAATCTCACCATCATCCTTCACAGTTAGCTACCGTGGGTAAATCTTTGTTTCAGAGAGCACGAGGGATTTGTGACAGAAAACATCTGGCTGCGGAGCTTCAGCATGTCAAGCAAGTATTGCAAGACAACAAGCTTCGGTGACCGCGCCTACGTCACAGTGAACGAGTGAAGCCGGCCACAGTCGAGCGCGCGCCTGCTCTACTACCATATGTTAGAGGAGTCACGGACAAGATTGGCTACATCTTGAAGCGAGCGTCCATTAAGACATACTACAAGCCGCTGAAGAAGATTAGTCAATTTTTACCATCCATCAAATGTAATATTCCTCTACAAGATGCAGGTGTGTACAAGCTAGATTGTGAATGTGGTCTCTCTTACATAGGTCAAACAAAGAGATCTATAAAAACCCGCGTGAAGGAACATATAGCTGATGTGAAGCACCGACGCTCCGGGAAGTCTGCAGTCTGCGAACATGTTCAAGATCGTCCCCACCATTACATTAGATTTGATAAACCACAAATTCTCGCAAAAGAACACCGATTCCTACCAAGGATGATACGCGAGGCTATTGAAATTAAAAAACATCCAAATTTCAATAGAGAAGATGGTTGGGTGCTACCATCTGCTTGGGATCCTATAATTAACAAAATTAAACCCAAACCCAAGCATACCACTGCAAGACTTCATGATACTATAAGCTCGTTTTGCGTAAAACGGACCAAAAAAAAAATTAATATTAAAAAACTGAAGGTAGCCGGACTAACTATGACATTGGGACGTCAAACATCTCAGTCCCCCCGTGACCATGGGCGCTGTAAAGCACCCGAAACGTCGGGATAATAATAACAATAAATTAATGTAATTAAACGCGATAAAATCCGTAAATAATAGTTTTATTCAAAAATTTATAAATAACAGGCATTTAAACTTACGGCGAAGATTTTACTGTCAAAATCACGCACAGCGCAGTTTTTGTTTACTCGTACCTACTAATATGGTAACTGTTTCTGTTATTCGTAATATAAATGTTCTTCGCTATGGATTTTAAAAATAACTAATTCTTTTTATTTTAATTTTAAAAACCCTTACCACAGAATATATAATAGTACTACGTACAGAAGTTGCAGTCCTTTGATGTTGATTACTTGCCGACGTTTTAATACCCTACATAATTATTATATATTAGATAAATCGCGCACGCAAGCTAAATAAAACTTTATCGCTGCGCGCGAGTGCCCCTTCCTTCGTCACGGCGGACTTCTGAGGTTACTTAAAAGCTGTCAATGAAGAGTAAAAAAATACATTGCGAAAATGTAAGTAAGTTACATAGGTAAGGTACTTATTCTATGATCAACTGACCATACTTTCGCTACTATGTGAGTTCTGTGACTCCCAACGTATGCAGCTTTCAAGGCTGTTCGTCGGGAATCAAGGCTGTTCGTAGGGAATTGACAGGCCTGTTGGTCTAGTGGTTAGTGACCCTGACTGCTATGCCGGAGGTCGTGGGTTCGATTCCCACCCAGGACAAATGTTTGTGTGATGAGCACGATCATTTGTTCTGTGTCTGGGTGTAATTTATCTATAATATTTATGTATTTAGAAATATATAAGTATGTTTATCAGTGGTCTAGTACCCATAACACAAGCTCTGCTTAGCTTGGGACTAGATGGCGTTGTGTTTAAAAAAAAAAAGAAAATCGCGATGCTTGGCTCGGAAGAAATAGGTACTTAAATATTGTCAACAACAAATAAACCCGAAATTAACAGAAATGTGATCGTATTCTACTTAATTAAAAATCTTGTTAACGTTTTAATTTCAATATTTTATGTTATTATAACTTAAAATGTTCAATTACAGTAGACAAGTATACGTATGTAAGTAGGTACTTGGATGGTGAAGTAAATTTCAACTAAGTTTTGTAATTAAAGCAGTTAAATAATTACTTAATTTTTTTCGCTATAAGTAATTATCTAAGAAAAAATTAAATTAAATTCACCTGTCATTATCCTTCAGTAACGTAAAGAATGATATATCTGAATCCTTTTGTTTGCTCATTAAGCATCCATTCACGCAACAATTATAGTAGAAACGATGTTTTGTCATTATAATTTATCAAATAGATAAACATAAGTACGTATTATTTTTAAAATACATCAAAACATTTTCAACTCTTTTATCTTATATACTAAACACGAAATAAAAACTATTTAAACAAGTATTTACAAAAAACTATTTACTTGAACAGCATTGAAATACTTTAACATTCAATCGCCTAGAACGCACTAGCCCCGACCGCGTATGTAACCTGAGGTGCCTCGCGAATGTAGGTAATTATTTTACGTAGGTAGCTAGAGTGACAGAGTCCTGCCGTTATCTTCACATTAGGATGATACAAAAATTTCACAAGGACAAACATTCAGACCTGTAACAATTATTTGTAGGCCATACAAATACTCGTACCGTGCGGGATTCGCCCCCACGGCCCTCAGCGCTGCAACTCATTTCTAAGACACTGCTCCACAAAGCCGTCACTTCTTTAAAGTCATTTATGCTTTTACCACGGTAAAAATCTTGATCTGGAAAGAAGTACCAATAACCTCAGCGGAACTTTTGTAAATATGTGTTTAGAATAAAATAAATATTGTGTAATTAAATATGAAAACAGAAGCGGCATAATTAAATACGAAACTAGAAGTTTTATTCGTGGTCACGTGGTCAGAGCCACGTCGCGACTATATTATATTATGGGGACCGGGGTAGGACCACGCTCTCACAGAATACCAGCATGAAAAAGCAGCTTACAACCAGTGAGAGTAAATCATTTTTTAACTACCTTTTTAGTAAATATAACTAAAAACAAACGAATTAAAAATACGCTGACTTTTTAATTTAATATATCTAGTTTTCAAAACATCCCTTTTTGTTGATTTAGTTGTTGATTTAGTGTCTAAATTGAGAAATACTAACAATTTTATATTGCATAATCGACACATAGCGGCATCTCGAGAGTAGGGCACTCCCACACGCTCGCGCGTTGTGCGGCGTGCAATGGAACGGTCTCCGACCGTTTTTACTGGTAACGAGGCATTCCATCTTAGTCTTAAGT
The DNA here is from genome assembly GCA_036936625.1 of Parnassius smintheus behrii. Taxonomy (NCBI): domain Eukaryota; kingdom Metazoa; phylum Arthropoda; class Insecta; order Lepidoptera; family Papilionidae; genus Parnassius; species Parnassius smintheus. The sequence continues at coordinate 1,409,706 of JAUPFT010000030.1, forward strand.
CTTAGCATTTACCATTTGATTCTTTATCGAAGATAGATGTGGGTGTCTATGAGCCACAGAATCCACTTACTATCAGGTGGACTGTGTGCTCGTTTGTTACGCTCATTCTATAAAAAATCACAGGGGTTAATTATTAATTATATAATCTTTCATTTTATAACAACGATTTATAAGTGGTTCCGAAACAGTCAAGTGGCTTGAAGCAAGTAGGGACGTAGATTTTTTGCTCAAGTCATATTTGGTCATTTTGTTTGCCTAATGACTAGGGAATGCCAACCGGGTTAACCGAAAACCGAAAAACCGGTTTTTCGGCATATTTGAACTATTTAAAAAACCCGGTTATTTTTTTCACGTTTCCGGTTTTTCGGATTTTCTTATTATTGTATAATAGCTACACCACGTGTCTGTTCCCAGAATCACCATAGACATACTCTATAAAAACATCAAGTAGCTGGTGTAATAACGTATGATGCCGTAGCAGAGAATACTAATCTATCTGACTCTGATAGTGACGATGATGAAGATGGTGTATCAGTTGAGACAGAAAATAGACAAAGGTCTAGTTAGAAACACTAGTTTTTCTGATCAATACTACATACAGACTTGATTCAAAAAGTTAGACAGGTTGTGATTGTGAACATTTTTAGAAATTCTGCCACTAATAATGATGACATGCTACAAAGGTATGTAAAAGAGAAGTGTTGTGCCATGTAAACTATATGTGATTTTGGACAGCAAAACGATATGGTTGCCAGATTTTAGTACTCTATGATATACAGAAAGCGTTGCTGGACTTAAAATCGGATATTCGTTTCACAGACGATGAAATAACCTCTCTAAATCGATTAAAAGAAGAACTCGAAATAGTAAAGGAGTTGTTGACGACTTTTGCTTAGAAGTTGCAACTCTTCTTAAAGCTGAAACTGCATGTTCGGAAAACTGCCACGAAACATGCCTTCACGGCAGTCTGAGTTATGAATTGCAGATAGCTTTACGAAAGAGAATAGAGGTGAGAGATACCTTTTAGTACAAGCTGTTCTGAAATATTTAGACGACGCTCAAGTATATTTCGATGATATGGACAGTGATTCTTTATTTCAAAAACCAACCGCAGATTCCATAAAATCTGTCATATCGAAAATGGTCACTGACTATGACGACAGTATTACTTTGGCAGAACATCAGAGGTTGAACACTGCTTCTTTAACTCCTAATTTCAAAAGTTTCAAACAAAAGCTTTTGCATGCATGGAAACCAACAAAGAGCTGTACTGAACCATCTTTATCTGCGCTAAATTTAGAAACCGAAAATATGGTGTTATGTGAAATGGCATTACACGAGAATGGCGGTGGTGAGTTTTTAAACAAAGGCATACAAAACTCTCATCGCGATCAAACCCACAAGTGTCCAAAGTACTAAAAGTAAACGGAACAAAATAAGAGCGAGTTGAAATTTTCATACTAATCTACTATCTTTTGTTTTGTTTAAGTTTATACCGATGAAAACAACAGACATCCGTGTTCATTCGTCTTGTCAATATATTTACAAAGATTGAATTTTACCGTTTTTGTGTCGTTTTACCAAACCTTTCATTAAACTTTTTCTTTAATAAATTTCTGCACCTTCATTGAAATTTTGAATGAGTATTTCCTTTTAATAGGTATTAGGTACGTATCTATTTAATAATTGAAAAGATAAACTTGAATTTCACATGCAGTTTAACAATATAATTTATACAAAGCATAACCGGTTTCACCGAAAACCGGGTTTTTTTTGTAAGAAATCCGAAAAAAAAAGCGGGTTTTAATTTGGGCCGGTTTTGCATTCCCTACTGCGAGAGAGAGAGCGAACGAGAGAGTGCGAGAGAGAGAGAGCGCGAGAGATCTCTCTCTCTCTCCTCTCTCTCTCTCCTCTCTCTCACTCTCTCTCTCTCCTCTCTCTCACTCTCTCTCTCATAAAAGGAAAGAGAGAGAGAGAGAGATGGATAAAAACGACTATGCCTATCATTGAAGTACTACGTTATAGAACAGACACCGAGAACAAAATCAGTGCGACAATGCGGGGCGCATGGTCGAAGGCTGACAAGAGCCCAAATAATTCAGGGTATTGCTGTGTCGTGGACGCGATCGTGTGTTTTACGTGGTAATCCTGACAAGAGCCCAAACAATTCAGGGCATTGCTGTGTCGTAGACACGATCGTGTGTTTTACGTGGTAATCCTGACAAGAGCCCAAACAATTCAGGGCATTGCTGTGTCGTAGACACGATCATGTGTTTTACGTGGTAATCCTGACAATAGCCCAAATAATTCAGGGCATTGCTGTGTCGTAGACACGATCGTGTGTTTTACGTGGTAATCCTGACAAGAGCCCAAACAATTCAGGGCATTGCTGTGTCGTAGACACGATCGTGTGTTTTACGTGGTAATCCTGACAAGAGCCCAAATAATTCAGGGCATTGCTGTGTCGTAGACACGATCGTGTGTTTTACGTGGTAATCCTGACAAGAGCCCAAACAATTCAGGATATTGCCGTGTCGTGGACACGATCGTGTGTTTTACGTGGTAATCCTGGCAAGAGCCCAAACAATTCAGGATATTGCCGTGTCGTGGACACGGTCGTGTGTTTTACGTGGTAATCCTGACAAGAGCTCAAATAATTCAGGGTATTGCTGTGTCGTGGACACGATCGTGTGTTTTACGTGGTAATCCTGACAAGAGCCCAAATAATTCAGGATATTGCCGTGTCGTGGACACGATGGTGTGTTTTACGTGGTAATCCTGACAAGAGCCCAAATAATTCAGGGCATTGCTGTGTCGTAGACACGATCGTGTGTTTTACGTGGTAATCCTGACAAGAGCCCAAACAATTCAGGGCATTGCTGTGTCGTAGACACGATCGTGTGTTTTACGTGGTAATCCTGACAAGAGTCCAAACAATTCAGGGCATTGCTGTGTCGTAGACACGATCGTGTGTTTTACGTGGTAATCCTGACAAGAGCCCAAATAATTCAGGGCATTGCTGTGTCGTAGACACGATCGTGTGTTTTACGTGGTAATCCTGACAAGAGCCCAAACAATTCAGGGCATTGCTGTGTCGTAGACACGATCGTGTGTTTTACGTGGTAATCCTGACAAGAGCCCAAATAATTCAGGGCATTGCTGTGTCGTAGACACGATCGTGTGTTTTACGTGGTAATCCTGACAAGAGCCCAAACAATTCAGGATATTGCCGTGTCGTGGACACGATCGTGTGTTTTACGTGGTAATCCTGACAATAGCCCAAATAATTCAGGGCATTGCTGTGTCGTGGACACGATCGTGTGTTTTACGTGGTAATCCTGACAAGAGCCCAAACAATTCAGGATATTGCCGTGTCGTGGACACGATCGTGTGTTTTACGTGGTAATCCTGACAAGAGCCCAAATAATTCAGGGTATTGCTGTGTCGTGGACGCGATCGTGTGTTTTACGTGGTAATCCTGACAAGAGCCCAAACAATTCAGGGCATTGCTGTGTCGTAGACACGATCGTGTGTTTTACGTGGTAATCCTGACAAGAGCCCAAACAATTCAGGGCATTGCTGTGTCGTAGACACGATCATGTGTTTTACGTGGTAATCCTGACAATAGCCCAAATAATTCAGGGCATTGCTGTGTCGTAGACACGATCGTGTGTTTTACGTGGTAATCCTGACAAGAGCCCAAACAATTCAGGGCATTGCTGTGTCGTAGACACGATCGTGTGTTTTACGTGGTAATCCTGGCAAGAGCCCAAACAATTCAGGATATTGCCGTGTCGTGGACACGGTCGTGTGTTTTACGTGGTAATCCTGACAAGAGCTCAAATAATTCAGGGTATTGCTGTGTCGTGGACACGATCGTGTGTTTTACGTGGTAATCCTGACAAGAGCCCAAATAATTCAGGATATTGCCGTGTCGTGGACACGATGGTGTGTTTTACGTGGTAATCCTGACAAGAGCCCAAATAATTCAGGGCATTGCTGTGTCGTAGACACGATCGTGTGTTTTACGTGGTAATCCTGACAAGAGCCCAAACAATTCAGGGCATTGCTGTGTCGTAGACACGATCGTGTGTTTTACGTGGTAATCCTGACAAGAGCCCAAACAATTCAGGGCATTGCTGTGTCGTAGACACGATCGTGTGTTTTACGTGGTAATCCTGACAAGAGCCCAAATAATTCAGGGCATTGCTGTGTCGTAGACACGATCGTGTGTTTTACGTGGTAATCCTGACAAGAGCCCAAACAATTCAGGGCATTGCTGTGTCGTAGACACGATCGTGTGTTTTACGTGGTAATCCTGACAAGAGCCCAAATAATTCAGGGCATTGCTGTGTCGTAGACACGATCGTGTGTTTTACGTGGTAATCCTGACAAGAGCCCAAACAATTCAGGATATTGCCGTGTCGTGGACACGATCGTGTGTTTTACGTGGTAATCCTGACAATAGCCCAAATAATTCAGGGCATTGCTGTGTCGTGGACACGATCGTGTGTTTTACGTGGTAATCCTGACAAGAGCCCAAACAATTCAGGATATTGCCGTGTCGTGGACACGATCGTGTGTTTTACGTGGTAATCCTGACAAGAGCCCAAATAATTCAGGGTATTGCTGTGTCGTGGACGCGATCGTGTGTTTTACGTGGTAATCCTGACAAGAGCCCAAACAATTCAGGGCATTGCTGTGTCGTAGACACGATCGTGTGTTTTACGTGGTAATCCTGACAAGAGCCCAAACAATTCAGGGCATTGCTGTGTCGTAGACACGATCATGTGTTTTACGTGGTAATCCTGACAAGAGCCCAAATAATTCAGGGCATTGCTGTGTCGTAGACACGATCGTGTGTTTTACGTGGTAATCCTGACAAGAGCCCAAACAATTCAGGGCATTGCTGTGTCGTAGACACGATCGTGTGTTTTACGTGGTAATCCTGACAAGAGCCCAAATAATTCAGGGCATTGCTGTGTCGTAGACACGATCGTGTGTTTTACGTGGTAATCCTGACAAGAGCCCAAACAATTCAGGATATTGCCGTGTCGTGGACACGATCGTGTGTTTTACGTGGTAATCCTGGCAAGAACCCAAACAATTCAGGATATTGCCGTGTCGTGGACACGGTCGTGTGTTTTACGTGGTAATCCTGACAAGAGCCCAAATAATTCACGGTATTGCTGTGTCGTGGACACGATCGTGTGTTTTACGTGAATGCGTACAGCAAAACCACCTCAGAATGGTTTAGCTCCCCTCTCCACCGCGTGTGATGCATCACAGTCTTCAACGTTACGAATTCTTTGATCATTTAGCTATTGAGTGGTGTAATTAAATGTAGATAATAGATTTATTTATCATCAGTTCTCTGAATTACCTTTTACTTTCTCTTTCTTTCATTACAGTCCTTCACAAGTCCACTGCTAAACATAGACCTCCCCCAAGGAATTTATTTCTTGATCTACCTGCATCCATCGACTTCCCGCGTGTCTTAACAGGTCGTCACTCCATCTAGTGGGGAGCCGTCCACTTTGGAAGCAAATTTAAAGATGTATTCACGTCAATACTCTGTCATGTCCGGACAAATCGTGGCGCATGGTGTCTCTAGCTGCAGTGCAAGCGAGGCGTGCGAGCCCGGTACGCAGCCGCCGGCGTATCGTACCGACCGGGTTGTTCGACCGGCCAATTGCGACGTGTTTTGCATTCTCTGATCTAAACTCTGTTATTTGGCTTCCTTCTAACAATAAATTGCTCCAAAACCTAATTTGTGTATTGTTTGATGCGTAGGCTGTATTACGAAACAATAAAATTATTAAAAACAAGTGATGGCATTTAAGATTATTTTAAAAATATCCGTCTTACTGCGACCGAACTGACTGCATTCAATGATCTAAAGTCGGTTATTTGGCTTCCTTTTACAAATATATTTCCCTAAAATCTATTTTGTGTATTTTTTGATGTTACCTGTATTCCGAAAACAGTAAAATTATTAAAACCAGTGTTGTAATTTGAAATTATCTAGCCCCTGAGTTTACTCGGCTGCGTGTTTGGTCAGACCAATAAAAAATCGCGGACGTGAAGTCTTATAACATGCCCTTAGAAATGAGAAACCTGTGCCAAAGTGTGTTTGCATTTATAATGGTTCAACATCTAAAAACGGATTACCCTTACTGATCATCTGAATCCATTGTAATACCTATTCTGACTTCAAATCTAATCCCATCGGTCATGGGATTAGATTTGAAGTCATAGTCTTTTAGAATCTGTCAATCAAAACTAGGTACATCGCACTACTGTGTTCCGCTTTCAAAGGTAAAGGGGAAAACCAGTATAGTTAAGAGGCTATGGAGTATTCCATCTAAGTTCCCAGGAGTCTTTCACCTAGTTTGTTTCTAGATATATAAATGCCTGCTAGCCAGCCCGTTTTTCGTTTTGTTATAAAATTATACGGAGATGAACACAAGTCACTTTTCCAAAAAGCAATACTTTGTGTTTGTGTGTGAACAGGACTTGCGATTTAGAAGTCGTGTTGGTACTTGGTACTCAAGCTGAACGCTTTATTTTGTTGAATGTGGATAAAGCCGGTTGTAATAGTGATTGGAACGTGTTGCAGGGAGGAGGGCGATGAGAAGCCGAAGCCGGCCGAGAGCCAGGACGACGGGTACGAGACGAGCAACAGCGGCGAGGCGGCGCGGCGCAAGGCGTCCAGCGCGGAGGGATCGCCGGCCGCGCCGCGCTCACCCGCGCCCGAGCCCGCCTACGAGCCCCTCCTCGCCCGCTTCCCCGACCCCCCCTACCGCAGCTACGAGCCGCCGCAGCCGCAGCCCGAGCCCGAGCCCTACCAGCACTTCCCTTTCCCCAAGTACCCGGAGCCATACGGCTACAAGCGCGAGCCTGAGCCCTATGACATGAGCCAGCATCCGCTACACTACGGCTCGACGCAAAAGCGTGACGAGGACGCGTACAACGGCGTGAAGCGCGAGTGCGACGACCCGTACTCGTTCGTGGAGGAGGAGGCGATGTGCGCGATGCTGGGCCAGCCGCCGCCGCACCTGCCGCCCCACGACCACGCGCACCCCCACATGCACCCTCACGCGCATCCCCACCAGCTAATGCTCAATCAGCCAAAGAAGCGTGGACGGAAAAAGAAAATCAAGGACGAGAATGGGTGAGTGGGTTTTACCAATACATACATTACACTGTTTAACTGTATTACACAGATATTTTATGCAAAATGGATCGCCAATTGATTTGGAATTCGCGTCAATGAAAATATTCTTATAAGAGGTCACATCAAAATTTTATGTTGTTTTATTAATATTATGGACGCGTTTTCAGAAATCAAATTTATCATCTCTTTGGTTCATATTAATCTTCTACGATTAGGCAAAGTAATCTCGTTCGATAACTACAGGACAAAATGGGGTGCTGGGTAAATAACTAACGCGAATGTCACATGAGGCAATACGCCCATTTTCTCTGTTTTGACCTAGTTTGGTTGAATCCTAACACGATCATGATCATCATCTTTACAGCTCATCACAATTCCACTGCAGAACCTATGTTCATTGCCAACTAATTCAGCTTATTGACACAGTGGCGATTATCTTTTTATACAATCCCTTGTTATTTCTTACTGGAATACAAAACCCAAGTTGAATTGTAGCTTATCCAGCTTGTATTACTATATTACTTATACAAGTAAAGTCATGTAATTATTATAAACTTATTGGGTTATTACACTAAATAAAACATACCGTCTAAGTTTTTTAAGTCTTCTCACGGAGTACTTACGATGTGGCCTATAGAATGTTGGTTAGGACATAAGACGTAACCCGCGGCCCGATAATAACCCGTCCCACTTCCGCCGACCGCGTTTCCTTCTTGTTTTTTGTTTTATAGAGAAAGGGTGACAAACGAGTACACAGCACACCTGATGGTAAGTGGATGATGTGGCCCATAGACATTTATCCTCAATTAAGAATCAAAATGCTGATGAGTTGTCATCTCTGAGGACTAAGATGGAAAGCCTTGTATTCAGTTAAAATTAAAAGGCTCTAAAAATTATTCAAAATTACTTATCTAAAAGGTAAGATTTAGAGTAGCGTTAAAGTTGATTTCCTTTCATAAAACGTTACCTCCCCACTAGCATTTTCTCATGTATCGTGGTACATAGAAATAAATACATATTCCGTGCGGGATAAAAATCCACGGCCCCTCGGAGCCGTCAAAATCAACTTGGTTAACCCCGCAGTACCGCTAGCAAAGCTTCCGAGTATTCGTGACGTCATGATGTTATCGGTAAACCTGATCCGTTTCTGCATTGTAAACGATTTTTTTTAAATAGAATATAGGTGACAAACGTGTATGTACACAGTCCACCTGATAGTAACATCTACATATTATCCTCGATTAAAATTTAAAATGCAGCTGCGTTGTCACCCCTGGGAAGTAAGATGGGAATACCTCGTTTCCAGTAGTCTCCGGTTCACTACACTCAGTATACGAAAAACAGCAGCATCAAGCTGCTTTTTTACGTTGTTATTCTGTAAGAGCGCAGTCTTACCCCGGTGGAGCCGACTCATTCGTGCTACTACAATAATATAGCTGCAGCGCGGTTCAGCCACGTTTACGTAATTATTAATTGACAGGTATTGCTGTTATAAAGGCGCTCAATACCGGCCGCCATGCTCGTAACCTTGCAAACCTTCAACTATCACGATTATAAATGTTAGGGACACAGACCGAGTGAGCATTAGCTGTGGGGATGGCGAGTCTTTCCGAAAAAGATTCCGATTTTTAAATCGATTCACAAAAAATCGATGTATAAAAGATAGATTTCTCAAAAATTTATATTTTTTCGAGTTTTATGTATAATATCAATAAATACAACAAAGCATAGATTATAAACAACTATTATATTATATTATATTTAATATTATTATATTTTTATTTCTTTAATCCATTAAATAGAGGCGAAGGAAACAGAACATAGCCATCTTGCGTCTTTCAATAATTAAGTAAAAACTGTCATTTCTCTTCATTTTTTGGGTACATTTAACTAATTGTAAATCATTTTATGGTTCCTATTGTAACGCTTCTCCCCTCTCATAATAATAAATATATTAAATATACTATATATAATTGATTTACCCCTTTTCAATAAAATTATATTGTTGTATTGTGACCAAGATAAATAAGATATGTTTTGATCTTTCTAAAGGTTTAATAATAGGCCGTTTGTGATATTTTGGCGTATCGACTTAGTTAGGACCCTTATTTACGTTGTGTTTGTTTAGTAACTTAGTTCTTTTAGGTGTCTTTTGGAAGAATGAAAATTCACTAGAGCAATTGAAAGGTGTTGGTAGCGCCTTATAAGGTAAGTGAACCCCGTTCACGAAGACAGGGCTCGAGAAAGGTTAAGAACATAAGACGTCCCTATTCCACTTGTATCAGGTCTACATTATTAATTTATTATTATTTATCCCTTCCCGCTTGGAAAAGGCTCACAATATATTTATACAAAATACCCGATACAAGGGCTTCGCTATCCTACATTTATTTAAAAAAATGTAGGGGAGGCATACGGCATACATTCCACACACGCCGTGCGCGGTGAGTGCCAACCATTTTGATGCACTCCCCCCGAAGGGAACGCTAATTCGGGAACTGGACCGTAGTCCACAGCAAGATAACTGGCGAACCAGTAAAAGAGGCTGGCCCCTTGTTAGTGCGTAAGCACAAATATCGACCGAAGTCGCGCATGTGAATGCGTGTAAACGCCATACAGAATACGAACGAATCCAGCCACAGTGAATGTACGTCACACGGTTTAGGCTAATAGCCACTATCTGCCAGACCGCCGCTCCTGCAGACGTGATGTAAGTGTATGGCATCACCACCGATTGCATGATCAGCACGGCTACTAGCCGCAGAGCGTGTCATAAGTCTACCGCTCACCTCAAAGCAATGGGGTCCCACGTTGTGCGGCTTTCGGCCGCAGCCTTGACACTCTCCTCAGATCCTCCCGCCAGCTATGCCACCCGCTTGAGCTACCCGCATGAGGTCGACACATATGCTCCACCAACCAATACAACGGCAGATATAGCCAAAAGGCAGTTATAAGATGTTAGTAATAATTTGCTATCAGAAAGGTTTTGTGTCACTGACGTTGAGTAAATGCATTTTCGATCATGTTTGTCTCACCCACCAACAAGTTGCCTTCAATCATTCAAAAGTGAGAAAGTTACAGAGATATATTATTATGTTGTTATATAAAACATCGTGGAGGGCAGACAGTCTTCAGCCCCATAATGAAGGGACCCAACTTGGACAAAACTACTCAGGTGTGAGTCAAACCAAGACGTAAAGAGCGCCATTGAGAATAGCGTCCCACCAAACAACCATCGCGAGAGACGCAATGCTGCAGAACGCAACAAGCATCAATACGACTATCTTCGGGCTTACACTATCCCAAAGTCCCCCATACATCCCAGCAGACATCACCACTCGCATACCTCCATCGACCAGAACCACAAGAATGCGTCGATCAGGCGCAGCACACCCGCAGATCCATCACAAGACGCAATACCGCAAGTAGCAGTAGCATCATTGCAACTATCATACGGGTGGCGCCCCCTCACAACACACCCACATGATCCCTATCGACTTTGGTAACAAAGTTTGTATTGTTGTTAAGTAAAAAATATCACCAACGTATCATAGTAGCACGCTAATAAGACGCCAATGAACAAAACTCCACGTATTATAGCGCTAATGCACTAAGACATGAAGTTCAGTATGCTGGTTACACTTAAAAGTGCTACCAAACACACTCATCTCAATCCGAAAGATAGACGACGCATCGCTTTGCGCTACGACGTCGCCCACAAACGGTATGGGTGTGCGATGTCCACGGGAAAGCCGTATTGCTACAACAAAATCTGTACATGAACACCTTCCACAACTTGACAATTTTTAACAAATTTTCTAATTATTTTATAAATGTTATTTATCTTTATTTTTATAATATTTTCGACTTGTATTTCTATTATTTTTATCATATTTTAAATATTTTTACATGTTTTTAAATAAATTTATTTATTATGAAAGACAATATTTTGCTTTTAATTTATTATGTTATTGGTCTAATGTCTGAAATGTGTTTATATTAACTTTATGCCTATTAATGTAATTTTTTTGCTTTATATATATATATATATATATATATATATATATATATATATATATATATATATATATATATATATATATCTATATATTAAGTCTATTTTTGATGCCCCTTTATATTGAATTTATTTATAAATAATAATATTGGGTCGTCACACTATGTGAACAGAAAAATCGGATCTTAACTTTCTTTTCTCGGGTTGGTCAAATATAGATTCACTGGATCGATTTAGGACTATATATCGATTTTAAAATCGACACGAAATCGATTTTTAGGTTTATCGATTTCAAATCGCCAGGCCTTATAATTAGCTGTGTTAATTCCGCAGCTACAGGGTGGTGTGCGCCATCGAGTAAGGTGACTCAGCTCAGTGCACAGGTTGTGAGCACGCAGCGACCTTACGTAACCCCCTGGGCGACGAACGTGGAGTATCGGCCGTATAAGTAGTTACTCGCGCCAACAATTTTCCACACAAAAAGCCTCATGAGTTGGGTCGTGCTTGGTGACAACAGAAGAGTGAGCATTTGGTGTCGGTCGCTGACCCCGCACCCGAGTCAGCGACGCCACTTGTGTTCGTACCCCTGCTGGCCTTGAAAAAAATGTGTGTTACGAATTCATAGGTATAATTTTGATTTATGCCCGATTCCTTTATTTAAAAAAACGTTTCGTTCTCTGTAACGATCCGTTGTATATAAACACTTACATGCACCTACAAGGTGTATTGTACATGCAACTCTATTCATGCAGCAACTTATGATGACTTAATTGAAAAAAAAATTAACTTTTATTAGTTGAACTCGCATTTTGTTTTAAAAATGGTGTAAAATTACTGTACTAAAATTAATCTAGACGAAGTGTGATCAAAAATCGTATTGTCATAATTTAAAGCCAATTTTTTTAACCGTATTAGGGTGACGAACAAGCACATGGTCCGTATGATGGTAAATGAATGCTGTGGCACACAGACATCTCCATCTATCATCAGTTAATAATCAAAATGCAGTTTTGTTTTCACCCCCGAGAGCTAAGATGAAATGCCTCATTTCCAATAAAGACTCCGGTTCTCTACATCACCATACGAAACACAGCAGCATTAAGCTGCTATTTCATGTTGTTGTTCTGAGAGTGCGGTCCCTCCCAGTGAGCCGAGCCGCTCATGCTACAACTATAATATAGCTGCAGCATCCTCTACCACGTATATAACATTAAAGTTGTATTTATTTTTTCGAAGTTTAGTTTTTACCTCCAGTTACTTGTAAATATTGACTCAGTTTGTTGTCTTAAATGTCAAGCACGGTGACGCAGTGTTGTTATTAACCGAGATCCAAAGAAAAGGAGTTTCTATATTCGGTGCGTATATTTTTACGCATGTTAAAGGATTTCTCGGAAACAGTTTAATCTTTTTTTGATTATTCTTTTATTAAATAAGTTATAGTTCAGGGGTGGTTCCATATAAATTTATAAAAAAATTTGGCAAAATATGTGCTGAAGTTTTTAAAGTGGATAACTATTTAGACGATATTCTAGTTGTTACTTTGAAATAGTGTTGCCCAAAATCGGTCTTGGTCTTGCAGTCTTGGTCTTGTTCTTGCCTTTTTGCAAAACCAAGACCAAGAACAAGACCGCCTAATTTTAGCAAGACCAAGACCAAGACTGACCGTGCAAGATTTGAGCAAGAACAAGACAGCCTGCGAGACTCTTGCGTCTTGCAGTTATGAATGAGATGGAATGAATGTGGTTTCAGGGAGTATAGGAGTTCGGATATACGCTTAGGGACTCTATGAGACGCAAAAAATATATAAAAAAAATTTGGGAAATTGGATCTATGCGCATTACGAACAATACCATAAACATACATAGCGGATGAAAATATCCATTAAAAGAAAAAACAGTGCATCCCTAGTTTTGACCATCGGCACTTTGATAGTGCGCGGCGTCTTGTTGTCGGCATCATCAAAGGTTGACCTGACCTGTCAAAGCAATTTTGCTGCTATTCGGAAGTACAAGGTCAAGATACACGCGCCGGCGGCTTATGATATCGCATTCAATCGTCGCCGCCGCGCCGAACGCACTACATTTGACACTGTTTGAATGCCACCACATGTTTCAAAGAATAAAATAAGTTTCCGGGTGCTCAGAATGGACACGAATACATTATGCTGATCTCGCAAGGAATATTGTAATTAGATAAAGGTAAGGATAGGTAGATACCATAATAATTTATTCTAGTAAGTAATTATTATATTATTAACTATATGGGTTTATAATAATTACTTACTATTATTATTATTACCTAATAGATAAACATGTTCAATAATTTCACTGTAAATCTGGATTTTTGGAAGTGTGTGTTTTTGAACACAAAGTGTTCGAATATGTCGTCACCCATTTGATAAATATTGTAGACACTTTTAACACACTTGAAACGTGTAAACATTTTGTACAATGCTAATCGAATAATATAAAAAGTGTGCATATTAAATAAAAAGCGTAAAATAAGATCTATGTACTTTTCAGGAGCCCGAGTATCTCTTAGAGAACCGTTTAAAGAAATTGATTGCATCGAATTGATGTAAATAATAGTGATTTGCACAATTTTAATAGTAGAAATAAAAATAAAATCACAGTACCTGCTTTCCGGTTACACAAAGTATATAATGCGTTCTTGGGTAGAGATATACGCTTTTATAATAAGATTCCAAAAGAAATGTTAGATCTTTCACCTTTTCAATTTAAGTCAGACAAAAATGCTTGGAACTGACCTTTCGTACTACACAGGACTAACTAGAAATTTCTAAACCGATTTGGTGTCTACATATACATTTGACATTTTATGTTTGATTTATCGCTTTACATAATTATAGAACTATTGTAAAAATATACTACTGAGTTTCTTACTTTCTTTCATGATTCTTCTCAGTAGAATCAGAACCCCTGGACATGGAAAAGAAAAAATTGGGGAAAACAGTGATTATATGACTATTCAAAAGTGTATTTTTAGTGCCTACTTGAATAAAACATATTTGAATTTTGAATTTCAAACGAGTGAAGGCAAATTTAATTTAATTAACGTAGATTAATTCAATCACAAGAAGAACATAATATACACAATTTTATTTACATATTTACATTTCATTTTTACGTAGGCACACTATACCTATCTGGCAACGCATCTACTTTATTAATCTTCTGAAGAATCGTTAATTTTATCAAGCCTAACTTTCCTTTGTCGGTCTTTCGGCGTGTACTTACAAATAGTAGTATTTATTTTAATTCCAGTCATTCCCAATTGAGCTTTGCTTCGAGTCTAATGTATTAATTGTTTTTACTCTAATGCTTGTTGTTCTCGGAATGATAAGTTTACAATTCGACATGAGTGACGAAGAGTCGAATAGTTCTAGTTGGAGTAGTGAGAGTTGGAGTTATAGATCTAAAAGACCTAAAAGTAAATTTGATGAGTTTTTCGACATAATTCATGCATCCCAAATTGCTTTGTGTAAATTATGCCAACATAAAAAGGTTGAAATAAAAATGAAAAACAGAAACACTTCAGGCTTAAGGAAGCATCTAATATCTTTCCACAAAAAGGAATCACAAATATTTCTTCCTGAAAAACCAAAATTAAGTGGAGATATCACAAGCTTTTAATAACCACCGGAAAAAGTGGACATGTAAGGAAAAATATACTTATCACACACTTACATAACACATATATTATGTAACTAGCGGCCGCCTGCGACTTCGTCCGCGTACAATATCTGATTTCCTATGAGATTTTGAAATTTTCTCGCTGCAAAAGTCTTAGCTAAGTATAAAGAGGCTATATAGGTAAAGCTTAACTATGCAAGTATTTATTATTTAAAACTAATAAAGTAAATGTCGATCTTCATATCTATACTTTAAAAATATAGGACTTGCTTGTAATCATTTTACCCCAATTTACACCCCCTTAGAGTTAGGATTTCGTAAAACAGCTTATTCATGATTTTATTATTGAAAACTTATAACTTTAATGCCGATTTTCGTGTCTCTAACTTCAAAAACGTAGGACTTTCATACAAACTTCCAACTCTCATTTCATTCCCTTAGGGATAGATTTTCTCAAAACCGTTTCTTAACTGATCTCTATGCCATAAAAGGAACCTACCTTACAAACTTCAAGTTTGTATGTTTTATAGTTCCTGAGATATCGTTATAGTCAGTCAGTGAGTGGTAGTTATATATATATATATATATATATATATATATATATATATATATATATATATATATATATATATATATATAGATTATAGTGTTATGTATTTATAATTCACTCATATTTTCATTTGTTTTTATAATCGGCGAGACACATGATTTACTGTTTTATTTCAGTCTGAAAATAGCAGTGACAACATCACGACAGCTACAGTTGATTGGATGGTTAAAAAATATCTTCACTTCTCATTTTTCGATGACGAAGCTACACAAGTATATTTTCGATCAATTTGCCCAAATATGGTGTTTCCTAAAAGGTCCACACTTAGAAGGAAGGTCAAAGAACGGTTTGAAGAGCTTCATTTGAATCTTAAGAAACGACTACAACAATTTTCATCTAAAATGTCATTTACCAGTGATGGGTGGACGTCAATTGCTGGTAGGAGTTACTACGGGGTCACTATTCATTATATAGGCAACGAATGGAAGTATCGATCAGTAGTCCTTGATTTTATACCATCACGCGGTCGACATACTGGGGAAGATATTGCAACGATTTTCCACGAATGTTTATTGGAATATGACATAATTGATAAAATACAGGGTATCACGGTCGACAACGCAACTGCAAATACGAAATTTATGTATGAATTGGACAAACAGCTGCCACACTTTGATTCAGACAATCAACATTTCCGGTGCTTTGCTCACATTTTGAACCTTGGTGTACAAGATTTATTAAAGACCTTAGCATTACACAGTGAAACTGACAATAAGGGACAAGAACAGCAGTATGAAGATAATGAACACGAAACTGAAGAAGATGAAGAATATGCGCCAAATATTGCTGACTCACGTACAGCTTTAACAAAATTACGCAGTATTTCCAGTAAAATAAAAAGAAGTGAGATATTGAAGAGGAAGTTTCAGTCTGCTTGTAAAGCAGCTGGCGTGCCATCAAATCTGAACCCCATACTCGACTGTCCAACGAGATGGAATTCCACACATGATATGATTGGATTTGGTTTAAAAGTGAGAACTGGCATTAACATATTGTGCACTTCTGTCACCGAATTCGGTGAAAAGTGGAAAGTGAAGACATTATTTACCATCACAGATAGTGAATGGCAAATACTCGAAAAAATACATAAGTTTCTAATAAACTTTAAACTTCTATTAACGTAACTTGGTGGAGAAAAATATGTTACATTACCGCTAGTCATTGTATCATTCAATCTCTTGCTCCATAAAATTGAATCCATGGTAAAACAATTAGATGAGAAACCTAATCGATCCGAAGTGGATGAAAGGCTCATTCTGGGTTTTCAAGCAGCTCGAGACAAAATGCTTAAACATTATAAAATGAGCAACTGGATTTATTGTACCTCTTTAATTTTAGACCCAAGGCATAAGACTCAGACTTTTGACATGACATTATGGGGGAAGCAAATTAAAACAGAAAGCCTGCGCAAATTTAATGAACTTTATAAAGAATATAAAGGTCTACACTCAGTGAATACATCTCTAGAATCACCAACAAATGAAAAGAAAGTATTTGAATATGATGAAGATGAAGACGTAATAGACTTTGAGAAATTGTATGTATGATGTCCCCTCTCTCCCGACCTCTGACAGGGGGCGGACATGTCATCTCGAATATGCAAACCTAAAATACCTAAAGCGTGATTGCAAATTAGCATGCTCAGTCTAACGCTTTCATTGGGTTACCCGATGGAAAATTTAAAAGTTGTCACAAATAACCTGATTCCCATGGAAATATCCTGACATTTTGTTGCAAACCTATTTACAAATTAACGTATTTAAAAATGAAACAAATTAATTATTGGTTTTGTGTACTCCCGCAATTAATCCACGTCGCAGATTTACGCACTTACTGTATTTTATGGAAAAATCAAAAAGCCTGACATTTCTTAAATTTGACCGCAGTTTTGACTTGAAGAGCAAAGAAGACCTGACATTTCAGGACAAATACTGATATATGGTATCTCTACGCTTACGACAAACATACTAGACTTGTGTTCCCTTTATTGCCCGACTGCGGCAGATCGCAAAAGGTTATATTATACTATTTTAATCGGAACCTGAAATATATACATGTATATTTTACATTTTTTTTATGTCTGCAGCTAAACACGTACGTAAAATATTCACCGAATTTTGACTTTCTCAATCGTTTGGTCACAATCTCACAGGTATTCTATAAAAAAACCTCACAGGTACCGTAGACAGTACGTACGACTTCAGCATGGGAAAATATGGCGGGTATAAACTGTTAAAAATCTCGACCTAAAAATATAATTAGCAAATGTATCGTGTTTGGTGTATGGAAAACAGTAACTTTGACTGGTTGCATAAAGCACACATGTTGTTGATGTGGTGGAGCCATGTTGCAGCTATATGTATTATAGTTTTAACACGAATGGTTCGGCTCGAATGGGAAAGGACTACGCTCTTACAGAATACATAATACATAAACACTCACGCCTGTCACCCAGAGGGGTAGGCAGAGACTACGGACTTCCATTTGGTACGATCCTGACATACTTCTTTCGCCTCCTTTACATCCATATATCTACGCATACATGCTCGTCGGTTAAGGGTACTTCTAACGTGGCCCATCTTCAAAATATCGCCAATTTGGTCGATAAACTTTTTCCTAGGGCGTCCCTTCCAGACTCGGCCGTTTACATCTGCCATATAAATTTGCTTTGTCACTCTTTCCTCATTCATTCTTTTCACATGACCAAACCACCGAAGCATTCCTTTCTTAATCCTGGTCACAACATCATCTTGCATACCACATTTATCTCTTATCACGCAATTTCTCACCCTGTCATTCAGATTCAACCCTAGCATATTCCTTAAAGACCGCATTTCTACAGCATTTATTCTACTTTCGTGCTTCTTCTGCCACACCCAGCTTTCACTACCATACATTAAAGTAGGGACTAACACAGCATTATGAATTACCATACGTGCCTGCTTTGACACATTCTGGTTCTTCATAATAGAGTGTAGTGCCCCATTCACTCTATTCCCTGCATTTACTCGTCGTTCTATATCCCTGTCATATCTACCATCCCTGCTAAATACACATCCCAAATACACAAACTCATCCACTTGCTCAATTAACTCTCCTTCTATTCTTATTTCACATACCGTTTTGCTTCCTTCTCTTTCAAAAACCATCACTTTCGTCTTACATGCGTTCACTTTCATTCCCCTTTCTTTTAATTCCCAGTTCATTAATGTAACCATCATTTGCAACTCAGCCTCCGATGACGCAAATATGACTTGATCATCGGCATACAAAAGGCATTTGACGGTTAACTCGCCCATTCTTAACCCACATTCTTCATCTTTCAAAGTTTGCAAACACCGGTCCATAAATAGGTTGAACAGCCAAGGGGAAGCTACACAGCCCTGTCTGACACCTTTTTGGATACATTTTTGGATCTTACAGAATACGAGCTTCAAATAACGGCCTAATCCCGCTGTGTTTCGTATGGTGTGTGTAGGTAACCCGTGGAATCCTTTTTACTGGAAACTAAGCATTCCATCTTAGTCCTCAAGTGTAACAACGTATTTTGATTCTTAATTGAGGATAGACGTAGATGTCTATGAGCTACAGTATTTACTTATCACCAGATGTACTGTGTGCTCGTTTGTCAACCCTTATTCTATATACAAAACGAAAACGTAATTTTCTTTAGTCTTATTCATTCGGAAATAGCAAATTAATGCGCGATATTCTATAAAATGAGATCAAGCTATATGAATTTCTAAGAGCACCACACACAAATATCAATGTTTGCATGGGCTACAGTCAGGAGTTTGTTATTATCATACATAAATCGAATTACAAGTAACATTCCAACCCAAGGCTCTGGTAGTTGGCACTGCAAACGCCAATCCACGTAGTTACCGAACTGTATAAGCGAAGTACATCGCGTCCAGGTATCGCAACTCACGCAACTGCACCTGTGCGTGTGGCGAGATCTGTGCACGAGATCTAGACACGCTGAAGTGCTAAAACCGGTCGTGTCCATACATCACGTGTGCCGCATTGTGTTTTATACGCATTCCCGGAGATTTCTACAACCTTACGTTAATAAACAGCTACTTAATAGGTTTTTTCCATATTTTTGAACTTCAGCTAAATACTAAATATCTTTCTAAAGCTTTTAGTTTAGATCTTACTTGATTTAGCTTATAGAGCGAGATATTTGAGAGAGAATGCCGTTGGGTGTGGTGTTATCGCTGCGCCACAGTGTCCTTACGAAGCGATATTAGTGTCCGACTCAAGCTTCAGCTTCGGCCATCCTTGGCAAAAATCCACCTTCGGCGAAACCTTCGGCTTCGGTCAAAATAGACCGAAGTTCGGTCGAAGCCTAGAGTTTCTAGGAAGTGCCGAAATTGAACGAACTGTTAGGAATAGGCGAACGCGCTATAGACTTGGCGATGCAATTCTTATCATCTCTAGAGCTTCTAGAGATTATTAAAATTACTTTTTTACGTCATGCAGTCAATGTAAATCTGCAATTATAAGTTTTAAAATCATTTATATTACAAATTTTAGCCAATTTTAAAGTGAATTACTTAGAATTATTAAGCCTTCGTCTTTGGGTTCGGCCGAACGTTGTAGCGATAGCCGATTAATCGGCTTCGGCCCGAAATCGATTCTCTATCTGATACTAATCGATATAAACAAACAAAGCATAAATCGCGCTATTGAAATTTCCGTATAACTCTGCAATATACACCCTCCGTTACACCAAGATGAATACTGGACGTTCCATGATTAACACCTTGCCCGGCGGGAGATCTTCCCTTTTTCACACACGGACAAATTTGTAACTACCGCAATCATCGTAATCATGATAGCTTGACTTACGCACACAATGACATAGATGTTTTTGTATAACTGCTACGTACCGGCAAGCAAAAGTGAGCCTGAGCGTTGAAGTAATATGTACTAAGTACTAGAACAGACACTGCGAATAAGTTCTATGCAGCAGTGCGGGGCGCGGGGCAGGAGGCACAAAGTAGTTTTTATAGCACAGACTAAGTAAGTTTGAGCCCCTGAGATCTAACGCGTGTTGCAAACGACCAAGTCTCGGTGTCTCTCCTAGTACGTAGAACATATTACCTCACTGATGAGAGAACCCTATACCATTGAAGTACCTCCAAGATGGAGTCCGTCAACCCTGTTAAATAAAGGAGCGTGTAGGTAATTACCGACAAAACATTTCCGCGTTCACTGTCTAGGCTTGTTTTAAATAGAGATAGGCCATGGACACTCCAGCATCCTGATTTCAGGTATTAAATCGAAAGAAGAGGTAAATACAGATCTCCCTTCCCTCTGGACAGCTACCGGTGCTTCATTGTGTCCTCCGCTTAATCAGAGTGATGTCCGCGGAGTTTATACCATTTATTATGTTTGATAAGACCTTATTTTATATAAGTGTGAGCAAATAAATACTTATACTCGTATATTTGAATCCCTACTCGTTTGGTAATTTTTTTATATCAACGTTACTAATACTACCTTTAACCACTTCTGGCGGATTCGAAACGAGTTTTGTTGAGTACTGTACTACTGTCACTTCAACTCGTCTGTTTGGTTGCCACTGGTCAGTCACATCTCATTTGGAAATAACTGATGCCTAAGACGCGTCATCCCTCCTAGCATGATCTTATTCCTTGTTAGAAGAGTCCGGAACAGTCAAACCCAAGTAACCAAATATTTTCCGACCTAGTACACAATTGAAATAAGCATTTTAACTTAACCGTCAGATTTAAAGGTCGTCCGGTACGAGTAGTTGCGGACTGTGTGGCTTTTTACACCTTAGTCATCACATATGACTATTCATATGGAGCCCTCTTTATTTGAAGTTTGCTGCAGGTGCAGATGTCCATGGGCTGCAATAGCCATTAGGTAGGCTGCAAGTTCGTTTGTCTCTTTAATTTTATCAAAAAAAGATCTAGGGCGTCATTGGGAACTCTCGACAACACACGCCATTGATTTAGAGGCAATCTCGAGATTAAACTTAAAATTTGTGTAAAATAATATGGTCTAGACTTAACTTGGTCTAGACTCAACTTTAACATTGCGGAGTTAGATTGAATAAAACAAATTTTACGGTTTTTATCGCCTTTAATTTTATTTATTTTTTTAATACCCGATGTTTCGGGTGCTTTTGCAACATCCATGGTCAGGGAAGGAGAGGGACTTAGAAATTAGTTTTATTCCACGTGTAGTATTCGCCGTGAATGTAAGAAATCATTATATTGTTAGAGTTCCAACTAGAGATACTCTTTGAATTCGGGCCTTAGTGTCTTGAGTGGCTCGCTCGAGTTGTATTGAAATCGCTGAGTCATTAAGTTTCTACGCCCACTGAATAAAATTTGTCTCAATTCACTTCCAAACTCGTGTCTCATTTTCCCAACTATTCGTAGTTTTTCACCGACATAAAACATCACAACTGCCACTGTCGTGCGTGCCTGGTTTTTTTTTCATTTTTCCCTCGCATCTAGAGCTGCGTCCACTTTTTATAATGCTTCAGTGGAATAGAAACGGGCCATTGTACGGATTTGGCCGCGGTTAACGAAAAAAAAGCGCCGATGCAATCTGAAAATTGAAAGAGTTTGCACTTGAATGTGTGTCACGCGAGCGCGGCGTGTGATTTAGTGTGAGTACGCATTAACGATGATTTAGTATGCGTGTTTGTGAATTTTTTAATGCTTATATTCAACAGACATGGATTCTTTAAAAAAAAAGTTACTCCATGCACTAGGAATATTTTACTGTATCGTTGTGGAATTCTTAATTCATTCATTTGCACATGCACAAACATTCATATCCGATATATTGTTTAAATTAGAACAAATAAATACAAACACTAGATAGTAGACTCCTTTTCTACCTGGCAGTGCGTCTGGCTCCAGGTCTATGTCTCGGTACTCTTTCCTATTTTTACGCTAAATAGCAAAAACTGCAGTGCTGTGTTCCCGTCTGTAGGATACGGAGAGCCAGTAGGCATGATTACGGGCTGTGCGGCATTCTATCCTAGTCTTCACAAGTGACAACTTGGCTGCAGGTGTGCCACTTACCATCAGGTGGACTGTAAGTTCGTTGATCACATAAGTTTTATAAAAAAACCCTACCATACCCTATCGAGGCAAACTTACAGCCATTAATAAAAACTGGCATAGAATAAGCATTGCTTATTTTACGGCTATAGTTATATTGCTAAGAAAGCATCGATAAAGCAGCGCCGCTATAATTGAAATAGCGATTTCAAGTACCAATTGCAACGTTTCCTGCGGTGAAGGGAAACGGTGCGAGGAAAAAAACTTGAGCGTGATAGCTATAATACGTTTCGAGGACATGAGAAAGTCCGTCAATCTGGACTGGATTAAGATGGCGGTCAATTATATCGAACTAAAATCTTAATTAAAACTGAAGGTAACCCAGATTAACGTTGTGCAGCTGTTATAGTTGTAGCACAAGTGGGTCGGCGCGGGGTAGGACCACACTCTCTCACAGAGTACCAGCGTAAAAATGCAACTTGGTGATGATGTGTTTCGTATGGTGAGTGAAGAGAACCGGAGACTTATGTTCTCTGGAAACGAGTGATTCCACCTTACTCCTCAGGTGTGACAGCGTAATCTGCATTTTGATTTTTTTTATAGGATAGGGTGACAAACGAGCACACAGCCTCCTGATGGTAAGTGGTTGCTGCGGCCCATAGACATCTACATCTATCCTCGATTACAAATCAAAATGCAGATGCGTTGTCACCCGTGAGGACTAAGATGGAATGCCTCGTTTCCAGTAAAAGGGTCTCCGGTTCTCTACACTCACCATATGAAATACAGCAGCATTTAGCTACTATTTCACGCTGGTATTCTGTGAGAGCGTGGTCCTTCCCCGGTCGAGCCGACCCATTCGTGCTACAACTATACCACTAATATAACTGCAGCATGGCTCTACCACGTATAAATTTTGATTCTTAATCGAGGATATATATAGGTGTCCATCAACCACAGCATCCACTTACCATCAGATAAACTATGTGCCGGATTGTCAGGCCTCATGTGATTATAATTACTGTAAATCATTTAAACAGCTTGTATTCAGAGTTCAGAAACAATTTCGAGTAAAAACTTGAACTTGAATGTCATTTGTGTCACATAGTGTGTGGCCTAGACTCAAATTTCAACATTGTGGAGTGTGAGCAATAAACTCGAGACATTTCTTAATACCGGCCTATGCGCAGGTAATGTGTGTTAGTAATCTCGAAATGACTTCCTCATATCGAGCTGAATGGGGGTGGGGTCCTTATCATGCCATTAAGACGTACATTACCATTTTTCTAATTTTTGCCTGTCGGTGACTGTCCGGGTATTCTTCGGAACGGTTGATCGATTGTAATGTAATAACTTACGAGAAGGTAGAAAGCAATCGCAGGTGCCATCTATGCTATATTTTGTCTGAAAATATTGCACTATTTTATAAAAAATATGAAATAGCGTCACTAGAGGATGCTATCTAGGCGAAGACCAGCAGGGCTAATTTAAAATAAGTTCACAGACTGACAGAGTATCTGAGTAAAAACACGCACCAGTTATAGTATATATTATGTAATGGCTCACAGAATACTAGCGTAAAATTATTTCGTATGGTGAGTATATTAGAAAGGAAGCGTCCCGTCTTTGTCCTCGTGGGTGACAACGCGTTCTGCATTTTAATGCGTAAGTGTGGATAGATGTAGATATCTATGGACCACAGCATCCACCTACCTTGAGGTGGACTGTGTGCTCGATTGTCACCTTATTCTATAAAAACATCAACATATCATTTCACATCTACTCGATAATTTTGATTAGAATTGTCGTGGAAATTACGTAATTTAAAAACAGTTGGATAACAACATCGTATCTTTTATTTGCACGTGCCTTATCAACTGGAGGCTCGGTGAAGCAATGTAGCAGTTGCGCTTAGTTTTGTGTGATACTTTCTCAATCAATACAACTCGAAATCGCAACATACCTACTGTGTTCTGTATGTGATGATGATGAGGACGAATGATGACGTTGATCTGTATATATATATATATACACAAAAGAGCTAAGTACAACATTTCTTTTTTTGTACTTAGCTCTTAGCGTACTGTAATAAGAGAAGAGTGTGGTTTGCAAGATGATGTTGTGACCAGGATTAAGAAAGGAATGGTTTGGTCATGTGGAAAGAATGAATGAGGAAAGAATGACAAAGAAAATTTATGTTGCAGAAGTGAATGGCAGAGTCGGAAAGGGACGTCCTAGGCGAAAATTTATCGACCAAATTGGCGATTTATTGAAAACGGGCCAAATTAGGAGTACCCTTAACCGACGAGCATGTATGCGTAGGTGTATGGATGTGAAGGAAGCGAAAGAGGTGTGTCAGGATCGTGCCAAATGGAAGTCTGTAGTCTCTGCCTACCCCTTTGGGTGACAGGCGTGAGTGTTTATGTATGTAGCTAAGTACAAATGGGATGGGGAAACGCAATAAACTGGCATGACCCTTGTGAAGCTAGAAGTTTTCACTTCTGACGTGCTGTTACCACGTAACGTATAGAGACCAGTTTTTTTTTAATTTAACTAAATTAAAAAACAACATTTAATAAAATATAATTGTGCTTATACATACATACATACATAAACACTCACGCCTGTCACCCAGAGGGGTAGGCAGAGACTACGGACTTCCATTTGGTACGATCCTGACACACCTCTTTCGCCTCCTTCACATCCATATATCTACGCATACATGCTCGTCGGTTAAGGGTACTTCTAACGTGGCCCATTTTCAAAATATCGCCAATTTGGTCGATAAACTTTTTCCTAGGGCGTCCCTTCCCGACTCGGCCGTTCACATCTGCCATATAAATTTGCTTTGTCACTCTTTCCTCATTCATTCTTTCCACATGACCAAACCACCGAAGCATTCCTTTCTTAATCCTGGTCACAACATCATCTTGCATACCACATTTATCCCTTATCACGCAATTTCTCACCCTGTCATTCAGATTCAACCCTAGCATATTCCTTAAAGACCGCATTTCTACAGCATTTATTCTACTTTCGTGCTTCTTCTGCCACACCCAGCTTTCACTACCATACATTAAAGTAGGGACTAACACAGAATTATGAATCACCATACGTGCCTGTTTTGACACATTCTGGTTCTCCATAATAGAGTGTAGTGCCCCATTCACTCTATTCCCTGCATTTACTCGTCGTTCTATATCCCTATCATATCTACCATCCCTGCTAAATACACATCCCAAATACACAAACTCATCCACTTGCTCAATTAACTCTCCTTCTATTCTTATTTCACATACCGTTTTGCTTTCTTCTCTTTCAAAAACCATCACTTTCGTCTTACATGTGTTCACTTTCATACCCCTTTCTTTGTTTAATTGTGCTTATATATACTATATTTACTTATTTTTCCTTTTTAAGTTTTTTTTATACGATAGGGTCATAAACGAGCACACAGTCCACCTGATGATAAGTAGTTGCTGTGGCCCACAGACATCTACATCCATCCTCGATAACGAATCAAAATGCAGATGCGTTGTCACCCGTGAGGACTAAAATGGAATGCCTCGTTTCCAGTAAAAAGCTAAAAAGGGTTTCCGGTCTTCCGGTTTTCACCATACGAAACACAGCAGCATTAAGCTACTATTTGACGCTGGTATTCTGTGAGAGCATGGTCCTTCCCCGGTCGAGCCGACCCATTCCTGCTACAACTATACTATTGCAGCATAGCTCTACCACGTATAAAAAAGTTTAACTAATTGAATAAAACTAAATTTACGGATTTTATCGCGTTTATTTCACTACTTTTACTTATTTTTAATTCCCGACGTTTCGGGTGCTTTACAGCAACCATGGTCACGGGAGGGACTGAGATGTTTGACGTCCCAATGTCATAGTTAGTCCGGCTACCTTCAGTTTTTGAATATTAATTTTTGGTCCGATTTACGCAAAACGAGCTTATAGTATCATGAAGTCTTGCAGTGGTATGCTTAGGTTTGGGTTTAATTTTGTTAATTATAGGATCCCAAGCAGGTGGCAGCACCCATCCATCTTCTCTATTGAAATTTGGATGTTTTTTAATTTCAATAGCCTCGCGTATCATCCTTGGTAGGAATCGGTGTTCTTTTGCGAGAATTTGTGGTTTATCAAATCGAATGTAATGGTGGGGACGATCTTGAACATGTTCGCAGACTGCAGACTTCCCGGAGCGTCGGTGCTTCACGTCAGCTATATGTTCTTTCACGCGGGTTTTTATGGATCGTTTTGTTTGACCTATGTAAGAGAGACCACATTCACAATCTAACTTGTACACTCCTGCATCTTGTAGAGGGATATTACACTTGACGGATGGTAAAAATTGACTAATCTTCTTCGGCGGCTTGTAGTATGTTTTAATGGAAGCTCGCTTCAAGATGTAGCCAACCTTGTCTGTGACTCCTCTGACATATGGTAGTACAGCAGGTACACGCTCGGACTAACTATGACATTGGGACGTCAAACATCTCAGTCCCTCCCGTGACCATGGTTGCTGTAAAGCACCCGAAACGTCGGGAATTAAAAATAAGTAAAAGTAGTGAAATAAACGCGATAAAATCCGTAAATTTAGTTTTATTCAATGTGTAGTGTTCGCGTAAATTTAAGAAATCATTAAGTTTAACTAAACGTGATAAAAATAGTATCATTCAATTTCAAGTATTAGAAAATATTATAAGAAATCATTGAAAAAATCACTTAGAGTATATGTTCTCTTTGTGAGTCAAAGGGCTGAGACGTTTGGGACAGCAATCGCCAGTCCTGCTGCCTGGCGTGGCGGTGGCTATGGAAGTCCTTCCTGTGGTGGGGGAGGCCCGAACACAGCAGCGGGTTGTTACAGGGTAGATAAGGAATGCCTGCTCTGTTGAATAAGGAAATTGAATTCTGTGCAAGCACTGCTTTGTTCCGGCCTGGAGGGTGTATCGAGCTAGCATAATTACAGACTGTGCGGCATTCAATCTTAGTCCTCGGAAATGACTGAAGCCTTCTTTGTTACAAGTTAGTTGCATGTGTTCACGGACCGCAGTAAATCCTTAGCATCGTGTTTAGATGTTATAATGTCAAGGTTGCCCGCTAGGCTTCGTTCCATGAAATTTGGGTAAAGGTAAATTTATTGTAATATTAGAAACAGAAATAATTATCAAATACAAAAACAGGCTGTTGTATATCCGTTACCGTTAAAGCCTCGCTGAACATAGGCCTCCCCCCTCGCCCACAGCATTTTTTTTATTTTTAGTAGTTATTAGTATTAGGAAGACGCTGCTGTCTCTCCTGATTTGTTCCCCCCTAGCGCCGCTCACGTCACCCTCGGGACGATATGGGGTAGCGGACAATTCTTATACAGCCACTACACGGTCGATGTTATATACTTAACGGCTTTTTAATTTGTATGTATTTTATAGAAGCCAAAGTAACTTTGTAACACATTGCATACATTTATTTTAAACCTGTCAGCGCACGTTAATAAAAAAAAAAAACAATCACCTAAGTTTTCGACGATTGGACTTCATACTGAAAACCTATTTTAAAAACAATAAAGTATAATGTATTTCATTCGGAAAAGGTGTAAAATTCTATCATTGAAAGAATTTTTAAAAATCAGATCTATAGTTCCAAAAATTACAAACGACTTTCTCTATGATAGTATTCAAGTAGATAGTATTTTATTTATTGATTTATAAAGTACAAACCGGGGCGTGGCGCAGATGGTTGGCGAGCGACCCAAGTTTAAACCTCACTGACACCAATGAAACAATTAATTGCAATTTTAAGTGCTGATTTACCATGTACCCGTACTCGGCAGTGAAGGAAAACGTTGTGAGGAAAACTGCGTGTCTGAGACATAAGAAAATAAATTACGATGAGATGTGAAGTTCGCCAAAACGCATTGCGGTAGCGCGGCCGACACTTCCTTTTCCTATCAGATGAACATACATACATAGCCTTCTAATCTTCTAAAGTTATAAACATCCTTTTGGATTCGGCGTAATTGGGTAAAAATATTCACTTAAATCATCTGCGTCAAATCAAACGAGTATACCGCAATCGGTATCGATAATTGAAGTTGAAGCAGGCAATGCATGGTGCAGCACTATAGTCACCAACACATGCACATTACACGTACTGGTGTGTTTTGATTTTGGTCTCGCCCTAATGACTCGACCGCCAATTTATTCTATACTGTACCTATGCGACATGTAAAAGCTACTCATAGCCCTAAAACCCTCTCAGAAATAAGAGGAGGCCTGTGCCCAGCTGTGGGACGTATATAGGCTGTAACTTTTAAATTTAACTTATTTGTTTAAGCTCAGCCAGAGGTTTTATTACAATAACATGTGTTAACAAAATATATGAGGATTTTTAAATGTAAAACCTATTATTTAAGGAAGCCACAAAATGCTTCACAAGAATAGTAATATTGGTGGAGCCACGTGTCTAAGGCTGCCGAAGTCTAGTTCCCCGGTCGAACCTTAAACCTATTACGCGAGATATTAACTAGAGTGGACTGTATATGCGATTGCTTCTACGCTTACGTAAAAGCGACTACTATAGCATGCGGTATAATGCACTCGCTCTTCCCTAAACTAAAACTATTATTGTGCCAAATCGCTGAAAAGGAATCCTGCCTGATTAGGAGAACAACAAAATTGGAGCGGGTTAAACTATATAAGGCAGGAACTAATTAAAGGAATATTGACTCACCGGGGTTTCTTCTATTTGTGTAGAGCACTATAGCTGCAACTTCTGGAACTTCTTCTAGACAGACACTCTGGGGCCCCAGGGGTGCGTCGGGAGAGAAGCGTTGTAGTTTCAACGACGACTGCGGTGGAAAGAGCTGTTGTTCCAATGACTGGCGCGGTGGGAAGAGCGCTGTTGTTCCAATGACTGGCGCGGTGGGAAGAGCGCTGTTGTTCCAATGACTGGCGCGGTGGGAAGAGAGCTGTTGTTCCAATGACTGGCGCGGTGGGAAGAGCGCTGTTGTTCCAATGACTGGCGCGGTGGGAAGAGCGCTGTTGTTCCAATGACTGGCGCGGTGGGAAGAGGACGCGCAACGGTCGCGCGTGTCTTATATGTCCTCGGCTCCGATGATTACGTGACATTCTAGAATCATCTTCTTGCCCCTCCCACCCCACCACCCCAATGTGTCGATAGGAGGGTACGAATGATATCGTTTTTCGGAAAGGAACAAGCGGCTTGGCACCCCTACCGTCAAATATAATAATACGAATGGTTTTTCCGCGCAACCAAATATTATTAAACAATATTGGAAAAAGTGCCAGATTAATACCATAGATTACAAAATATTAGAAACATAACCTAAAAATAAATTAAAAAACTAAGAAATATTGAACAAGTCAGAGGAAAAAAAACAATATCAAAAAAAAAACAAAGTTAACATTTTATACTATACTCTAATTCTTAAACATAATTACTATAGAATATATATAAAATAAATGTAATATTATTACATATTGTTACTAAGCAAATACTGGATCCAGTTCCAAATCGTATCTCGTACTCATGCTAAGGTAAGTTACATGGAATACAGGAGTTATCAGTGTTATTTAACACAGCGTTGCTCTGGACATACCATATGAGTGTGTGTGCAAACAAAAGCTATAATAATAGGTGGGTAAACTATTCGTGCAAACATTTTGCTCGGCAGGGATTCTACATCGAAAACAACTAATCCATTCATTCGCCTGTCTATTCAGCTATACTGGCATTATGTAACTACAAGGCAAACATTACCAAGTTGAACTCAAAATATTTATCGTAAGTTTTGTGTACCTATATTATATAATATAACTATATTTTTAAAGAATAAGGGTAACAAGCGAGTATGCTGTCCACCTAATGATACGTGGATGCTGTCTCCCATAGACATAAATATTACCCCCGATTAAAAATCAAAATATGGGTGAGTTTTCATATTAGCTGATGCCCTAAAGGATTGTGATGGATTGCCTCCTTTCAAGTAAAAAGGGTCTTCGGTTCTCTACACTCATAATACGAAACAACCACATTAAGCGGCTAATTTACGCAGGTGAACTGTGAGAGCGTAACCCGACCCCAGTAGAGCTGACCTAGCTGCTAGGTGGCGGTGCGCTTTGTGCGCGAGGTGATTCGTTTAAGTAATGTCATTTCAACGTGTTTATTAGCGTACTTCAAGCTGGAATCTTTCTCTCAATGTTTTCCATAATATTATTGTGTTAAGATTATGTGAGGAATTGGTGACAATTAGTGACTTGAGAAAAACATTGTAACTTAATACGTTAAGAGATATAGCTATTTTTTGGGAGGATTTTAGCTTGAATTCAAGCTAGCAACCTCTCCTCCAAAACACCATTATCGTTTGCTTTTGAGATGTGGTTCCTATTTTAAGATTTAGTGACCAATCGGTGACTTTCATTTACCGAGATTGAAACATTTTCTGTTTTTTTTTTGTTGTTCCAACGGAACTGGAAATATTCGTGTCTTAAGGAGGAGTCTGGCCTGAAGATTATGATATCGAAGAATAACTCCAGAACGCCTATGTCTTCTGCTGTGAAGTATGTGTCCGAGATCAATAACTAATTGGTGACTACACCAACAAATACGCAAATGAAAGTCACCAATTTGTCCGAAATCTTACAATCAAAATCACATCTCAAAATCAACAATTATGGCGTCTTCATGGGGATGTTGCTAGCTTGAATACATCCTAGAATCCTACCAATAAAGGGCTATACCTCCTAAAGCAGTAAGAGAGAGGCGTAAGTCACTAATTCTCACCAACTCCTCACTAAATTTTGCCATAATAAATTTTAGGATATCGTTGGAAAGAATTGAAGGACGCGTTTATTAGATAATATTATAGTGAATGCGTAGGAGTAAGCGGCAACAGCTCTAGCAAGCGCTTGACAATGCTGCAGCGCTGGATGTTTACGTCGCGGGTATTTCGGTACCGGAACCGCCGCCGGCCAAAATCTCAGCGAAATAATCAGATCAAGGTGGAATTGGCCCGCGCTAATGGCTGCCGCATTACAACCATTTATCCCACGTGTTCCGGGATCGCTGACTTTCCATCAAGTTTGCGGTGCAGATCCCAAAACTGGTATAACGGATGCTAAGGCTCATCCCATGCTTAAGAATTATTATCTTAATATATATAAATTACGTGTCACGTCGTTTGACCGCGATGGACTCCTAAACTAGGTACTTAACCAATTTTAATCAAATTTGCTCACCGTGTGCGGTTTGGGCCTACTTGAGAGATAGGATAAGTCTTTTGTCCATTTTTTTGCGAATTTGAAGATTTTTAATAGGACATGACAAAGCGTCGTCGAAAAGGGCAGAACAACGTCTGTCTGGCAAGCTAGTACACTATATACAAACAATTGTCCCTTATCATCATCATCATCATTACAGCCCTTTACAAGTCCACTGCTGAACATAGGCCTCCCCCAAAGGTATGCCACAAACCACGGTCCTGAGCCACCTGCATCCATCGACTTCCTGCATGTCGTACCAGGTCGTCACTCCATCTAGTGGGGGGTCGCGCTACACTTCGCCTACCGGTACGAGGCTGCCACTCGAGAACCTTTTTTCCCCTACGGTTGTCGGTTCTTCGAGCTATATGGCCGGCCCATTGCCACTTCAGCTTACTAATCCTTTGGGCTATGTCGGTCACTCTGGTTCTACTGCAGATATCCTCATTTCTAAGTTTATCACGCAGAGAAACTCTGAGCATAGCCCTCTCCATAGCTCGCTGAGCGACTTTGAGCGTCCTCATACGGCCAGCAGTGTAGTGGCGGTTGAGAATATCCACTACCCCATATCTTCTCGTGGGTGTCGTGACAGGCGACAGAGGGAAACAGGCAAGGGATGGGCAGCAGCATCTTCGTAATAACAATCATATAATAAAAACACTGCAGTTGCCAACCCGCTCGCCAAGCGTGGCAAATATCCCCCCATGAGTCCCTTATACTATAATAAATTACTGTCAATACGAGTTCATAGCGCATGCTAACATAAGAACGGTAACCGGCGTAGATGACCATCAACTCTTTTTGGGCTTCCTTCAGCTCTGCCGCAATCATTATGCAGCAACATACGCCAAGTTGAAGTCCTGATTTAGCATCACCACTCAAGCATAAGAGATTTTATTTTTTTGTCTCCTTTATAAATAACGTACAAAAGTCGATATTTATTTTTATTTTTTATGTTATGGTTTGTAGTGTATTCTTGTGTGTGTGTCGATGCAATTATAAATATGTTTTCGTCTGTTTCGGGTGCGTGATTCGAACCTACGGCTTATAGCGTAAAAACCACAGAAAACGTAATAATATGACCAACGATTTCTGTGGTAAGAACCATACGTCCTAGTCGCAGCACTACTAAGTCCTCTTTTCCCAGACCAGCTGCTGGTAACTCAAAATTTTTTACTTTTGATTAAATGTTGAAACTGATTTGAAACAAAAAAAATAATAAAATAAGTCGTAGTCGTAGGCTTCAATTCTGCGATACTCTATGTTTTAGGACTTTTGAGCTAAAGGAATGTACAAGATCATGGAAACAACTAGAATATCGTCTAATCACTAAGGACTTAAGCAAAATTAACATTAAATGTAATAGTAGTTATATTTGTATTAAATATTATCTACATTAAACTCGCAAGCTTTACTGTATCATAAATGTTCCTGTATCTAGATATTAATACATATAAATCTTAGAGGGTGGCTCCATTGCAAATGGCTCCATTACCAGCAGTGCGATTGTATCATTCTGGTGAGAATCGTCGTACAGCCAATGAAATTCCACTATTGAACTTATGACTCTCCCATGGATTGCCTCATAGGAAGGATGATGCCACAGTTGCCACGCTTAACAGACTGGTTGGTATACGAATCCAGTCAGCAGATGCTGCTGCTCATGGCCTGTTTTAGTTCCCTTCTACCGCTTCTTACGACAATCACGGATTGGAATGGGCTGGTGGATGTAC
Organism: Parnassius smintheus behrii; assembly: GCA_036936625.1. Taxonomy (NCBI): domain Eukaryota; kingdom Metazoa; phylum Arthropoda; class Insecta; order Lepidoptera; family Papilionidae; genus Parnassius; species Parnassius smintheus. The sequence goes on from JAUPFT010000030.1 coordinate 1,443,230, forward strand.
TAACACCGTCACTGCACTATGTTTTTTTATATAGAATAAGAATGACAAACGAGCACAGTCAACCTGATGGTAGGTGGATGCAGTGGTCCATAGACATCTACATTTAACTCCGATTAATTATCAAAATGCAGATGCGTTGTCACCCCTGTGGACTAAGCCTCGATTCCAGTAAAACGAGTCTCCGGTTCTCTGCACTCACCATATGAAATACAGCAGCATTAAGTTGCTATTTTACGCTGATATTCTGTGAGATCGTGGTCCTTCCCCGGTCGAGCCGACCCATTCATGCTACAACCACAGTATAGCTGCAGCGTGGCTCTATCGCGTATAAAAACTGGTGATTGTGCTTGACTTCAATTTTGAAGTTTGGTTTTGTTTTATTGTGAAGTTGTTAAAACTTACTCTTCTTATTTCCGTGTACTGAAATAAAATGATGTCTCCTGCCCGGTTTGAAGAGCACCTCCCACCCTCTCTCAAGTGCGTGTACCATCCCCGTCACCACCGCTCCCAACTCCACAACACTAGAAACGGCACATCATCGTCGATAATACGACATGTGTTTCGCTTCTACACGAGACATTCTAAGGTAAAGTAGATTTCGCGGTGGCTGACCGCTAAGATAAATGTGTTAGTATTATAATGAGCTGAATCCTTTTATCTTATGTTTCCATAATGTGTTCCGCCGTGTAGTGGCGGTGTAAGGACAGCCACTGCACCGTGTCGTCCCGCGGGTGCGCAGGAGGCGGCGGTGGGAAACATATCAGGCGATGGCCAGCAGCGTCTTCCTAATACTCACTCACTTCCGTCGGCGCTGGGTGCAACCCTTTGTGGGTCTTGGCCTCCTCCACAATCTTCCTCCAGTTGTCACGCTGCCTTGCTACCTTCTTCCAGCTGGTAAACTTTCCCATATTCCTGAGATCCTCTTCCACACAGTCACTGCAACGCTTTTTAGGTCTGCTTCTCGATATCTTTTGTTGCAGCGTCCACTTTGATATTATTTTTACGGCTTTTGTGTCCGGCATTATTTCTTCAGTTCGCGGCCCACTTCATCCATTTTTCCAGCTTGTAGCGTAGTTTACACATTCCATGTACCGATTCGTAGGCTAAATCGTTTTTCCATAAGCCTTTGCCAAGGTCGTTGGGTTTTAAGCAATCTAGATTTTTCTGTAATGGACTTCGGAGCGTCTTCCTAATAACGAATAAAAAATCTGCGGGTGCCAACCCACTTGCCAAGCGTGCTAACTATGCCAGATAACCCCCCCCCCCATGGGGCAATCTATATAGGAGCTCTATGTTCAGCAGTGGACTTTAATAGCTGTTTTTGTTTTAATAACGGTAACTGTAAGCCTCCCCAACAGACTGCCCCATGGGAAGGATATATGTATGTCATAGTTGCCACGCTCGGTAAGCGTGTGAGCAGCTTCAGTTTATTGCTTTTTAGTTGTTATCAGGTAGATGCTGCTGCCCATCTCTTGTCTCCCCCCCCCCCGCTGCCTCCTACGACACTGACGAGATGATACAGCGTTGGATTCTCTTATTTTGCTACTACACGTTAAATATTTTAGGTTACAAAAAATATAATGAAAATACAACGCAGTAGCTGGCTAATGTCCACAGTTAGTTATTTTCACAGAGTTACATAAACTAGGAAGAACTTGTTCTTACATAATTTTATTTCGTACTTCGCTAAATACCAGCGTAAAATAGCAGCTTAATACTGTTGTGCTTCGTCGACACTCATCTTAATGTAGAAAACCGGACACCCCTTTTTCTGGATATTAGGCATTCGATCCTAGTCCTCAGGGGTGACAACGCATCTGCATTTTCATCCTTAGATTAATTGTAGATGTCTATGGGCCACAGTATCGACTTACCATCAGGTGGAATGTGACATTGTTTCTGACCTTATTCTATAAAAAAATATCGTACACAAATCTTTCAAGTAATGCTTGCCGGCTAAAACATTGTTGCAGAGACCGCCGTCTAAAGTGTAAGTAGACTTGAACACTATATACACTAAGTATTGTGTATTTACATACGTTTAAAGGCTTTGGTTTCTTACCTCTTGCTATGATTTTCGCATAAGTCCCCTCTTAAACGAGCTATGTTTTGCGGACTACTACATTATAATTTTCTATGGTGCGGACGCATCGTCCCTAATTGCCGGTTGGATAGACTTATTTTTACCCCGGCTCCGAGTTAGCAACGCTCCGAACTATAAATTTTAGGGAAGAAAACATTCTCGTATCCCGGTTTTTAATGTTTCGGTGGAAGCCGCGATTCTGTTTTGAAAGCTAATGTGCGTCGTTGATAACAGCGAGGAATTTACAAACATTGCGATCATCCTAGCGCTGTGAGAGAATGTTTCGTAAAAATAACTTTTAATAAAAAGTTAAAACCGATTTCAAAGATCGATCGTTACCGTTACCGATACAGCGTATTGAAAAGTGTGTTACAACTGTGGAAATAAAAAAAGTCCACAGTTGGGCACAGGCCTCCGCACCGCAGTTTTTTATTTTTAGTCGTTATTAAAAAACGCTGCCGCCCATCTCCTGATTTGCTTCCCTCTGTCGCTTCTTACGGCTCCCGCGGGATGATGTTGAGTAGTGGATATAGTTTCATATTCTGAAGTTATACCAAAATTTAAAGCCACGACTTCAGAATCTGAAATTATTTTCAAGCTATTTCAAAAGAAAAAGAGGAGTTTCTCAATTCGTCTGTATTTTTTTGTCTTACCTCAGAACGTTTTTCTAGGTCAACAGATTTTCTTTCTTTTTTATTTGATCGTACTTTTCATGTAGTCCCATATATTGATCAAGACCTGAACAGTAGTTTTTGAGTTATCATCAATGATGTGTATTTAATTGACTTGGAGTACCTACATTGATGATGTTCTCATTTTATTTATATTATTGTCGGTGGTACAAATTTTTTAAATTTGCCACTTGTATTCTTTTCGGTTGTTTGAAGTCGGCCTTTACTTTTTATTAAAAGTTACTTTTGATTGGAATAATCTCAATGTCGCCTAAATAGTTACATTAAAAACTTCATCGCCTATTTGGATACCCTTAGGGGTATAATTTTTTCTTCAAATTTGTATATGAGTTATGCTTTAGGGGTTGCCCTATCACTCCTAAAGCATGACTTATTTAATAATTTTTTTATAGGATAGGATGACAAACGAGCACACAGTCCTCCTGATGGTAAGTGGTTGCTGTAGCCCATAGACATCTACATCTATCCTCGATTATGAATCAAAATGCAGATATGTAGTCACCCGTAAGCACTAACATGGAATGCCTCGTTTCCAGTAAAAAGGGTCTCCGGTTCTCTACACTCACTATACGAAACACAGCGGCATTAAGCTACTATTTGACGCTGGTATTCTGTGAGAACATGGTCCTTCCCCGGTCGAGCCGACTCATTTGTTCTACAACTATACTACTAATATAATTGCAGCATAGCTCTACCACGTGTATAAAATTATAATCTTCAAAATTGGTTCACTATTTACGAAAAATCATTGAAAATACATAAAAAATACATATAGTCGAACATAGAACCTCAAAATCGGCTAAAACATATTTTTTTACATCTACCCGATTCTGGTTAATATTTCCACTTGCAGTAAATGATAGTACGTGAAGTTGCGATAAAGATATTCAGTGATACCGGCATGGAAATCCAACACTGGTCTACCACTCGTCGCTTGAGCTACCCGTGCCTGCTACGTGACTAAATCGAAATCTGAAAGCGCCACAAATATATGTGTGAGTTACCGGAACACGTCGACGCGGTCGGAGTTGCCCGGCGGCCATTACTGCCGCGCGCCACTGTTTCCACCATAAATCATAGCGCCGAACGAGACACAGAATGTCCCTTTAAGTGTCAACATATCCGCGGCACCGCGTCCAGAATAGATTGGGAGTATGTGCGGAGATATTTTTTAGGAAGTAAGGTAGACAAGCACAAAGTCTACCTGATAGCAGGTGGATACTGTGGCCCATAGACATCTACATCTATCCTCGATTAAAAATTTATATGCAGATACGTTGTCATACCTGCTTACTACGATATAATCCCCACGTTCTCTACGGTGCTTTGTGGAATTCCTTGGGGGCTATGTTCAGCAGTGGACTTGTGAAGGGCTGTAATAATGATGATGATTCTGTCAGAGCATGGTCCTTCCCCGGTCGAGCCGAGCCACTTTAGAAAGAATATAAAAGAAACATCTTTATTTGATTCATAATCGAGGATAGTGTCTATGGGCCACAGCATTCACTTACCGTCGGGTTGGCCGTTTGCTTTTTTTTAACACCCTCACTTGTATCAACAAAGTAACTTATTAAATAAGTAACAACGGCGAAATCAATGTTAAAGCTTACAGCAGGAGCTATACAAAGGCCTGACCCAGTTTAGCGTGTCGCCCATCCGATAGCACTTAGGTTAGCGCTCTAAACATTACGTTTGTGTGCTGCGTGGTGTGTTGACTCCTCTGGGCTGAAAAACCAAGCCATGGTAGACGGTTGGTGACGAGAATACTATTATTTACCTTTATACATATTAATAAAATGGAAGTGTCTTTTTGTATAGCTGGCTTCTTTGAAGCGGAGGATATTTGCATGCTATTAAGACATCGGCAGCTTTTTAATAATTTAAAAAAAAAGTTAAAGTTACCTATATACGTCCCACTGTTGGGTACAGGCCTCTCATTTCTGAGAGGGTTTTAGGGCAAGGAAGTGTCCGCCGCGCTGCCCCAATGCGTGTTGGCGAACTTTACATGTCTTCGAATTTTTTTTTATTTCTCGGACATGCAGAATTCCTCACGACGTTTTTCTTTACCGCCGAGCACGTGGTAAACCAGCACTTAAAGTTGCAATTAACATTTTTTTTACAAACCCCTTTACATACCCTGGTTGCTCGCGTACTGTAAAATTTACAGCAATCGCTAACCATCTGAGCTATCACGGCTCCACTTTGATGATGATTTTTTTATATTTAAGCAAATATTACTCATTGAACAAAACTATTTTTACGAATTTTATCGCGTTTAATTTACTTATTTATAATTACTAAATACTGTAAGCTCGTCCTGTGTAGATCGGACCAAAAATTAATATTTAAGACCTAAAAGTAGCCGGGTTAACTATGACATCGGGACGCCAAATATCTCAGTTTTCCTATGACCTTAAAATTAGTTTATTCAACAAACAAACATTTTTAGAATTTTTGTCTGTCTGTCCGTCTGTCCGTCTTGGCCAGTCTTCGAAAAGACTGAACCGATTGTGATGAAGCTTTATGATCGGTGAGGGGGCAGTGCTAGGACTGCTCTAGACTATATTTTATACGAATAGTTAGAAGATTCTTTTAAAAGTAAATTTGGTTTAATAAATGGTTTTTGTTTATTTGAAATCTAAATAACTACGTTAATAGATCATGTGGCTTGTTCCGGCTTCGCCTGAATGTATAATAACTATTTTATGTGACTGAACTAAACGGCTAGACCGTTTGTTATGAAATTTTGTGTATAATGGTTAAGTTGATTCGAGAATGATTTTGTTTCACAATTGGGCCCGGTAGGTAGCGCTGTCGTCGAGATTCAGAAATCACTCATGCGAAGCCGGTGCGGATTGCTAGTATATTTATATAATTCTTGTGTATTTGTGTTTGTCACTGAACTCCTACACATCTTTTTTATAGAATTAGGGTGACAAACTAGCGCACAGCCCACCTGATCGTAAGTGCATACTGTGGCCCATAGACATCCACAGTTATCCTCGAATAAGAATCAAAATGCCAATGCGTTGTTACCCCTGAGGACGAATATTGAATGCCCCGATTCCATTAAAAGTGGTCTCCGGTTCTCCACAACGAAACACAGCAGCATCAAGGTGCTATTTGACGCTGGTATTCTGTGAGAGCGTGATCCTTCCCCGGTCGAGCCGACCCTTTCGTCCTACAACAATAATATAGCTGCAGCGTGGCTCTACGACGTATTAAAATATAAACCGATTTTGATAAATTATTTTGTGTGTTTGAGTCCCTGGATGGTTTAGATTCAGAATTGGACTCGTTAAGATGCGCTGTTGTTGCGATCCATAAACCACCTGTGCAAAGCCAGGGCGCGTTGCTAGTGCACCTTTGTATTTACACACAGTATGTACACAGTGTATGGTAGTATGTACAAAATTAAACGGTGTGAGCGAGGTTAGATTCTTAAAGTCAGCACAAGATTATTTGTTGGCGGTACTTTGGTTGGTTATGCCTAAAGGATATATGATTAGTGAAATTATATACATATTAATTTTTTTAATACGTGTACCACATCTTTTGCAATATCTTGCATTGCCATCCGAATCTGAGCTATGTTCAAAATGTCAAGACTAGCTCATCGGGAAATTAGTTTAAAATCGATTACTAAATTCGATCCGACGAAACAGATATACACGAACGTGAGTTAATAAAACGTGGTAAAATAAGCGGAAGCCAAAAACAAACTTGCCATATAAAATCTTAAATATCAACTTTAATGGTGCCAACACTACGTATAACTATTGGATTTTAATATAGGATCAAATAATAATAATCTTGCGCGGTAATGTCACGCTGCAGCTAGACATTGATTGTGGCTCGTAGATTGATTTACTCGGTCGCGTAACGAGCACGTTCTCACGCAAGCGTAGTTTTGCTTGTAGTTTCGTAACGAGAACTGCGGGCATAGCTAACTTGATATCTACAAGCTTTAACGTTAATAGAAAACTATATTAAAGAATGAAAGCAACGTTAATGAGGGCTAATAGTCTTACGCTCACTAGATGTCGCTGGTTGGGACTAAGGTGAACTTATGAGTTACACAGCTGGTCACATCATTAAAAAGTTGCGTTTTAAATAAAAGTTATATACACACAACATATACACAAAGTTATATAAAAAGTATATTCACGAAAAAATGCCTCAGTTATTTTTTTATTTTTTTACTACTTTTTATTACTAATTACAACTACTAAAAACAAACTTACATTTTACATAAATATTGTGACGTAATTATAAGCCATTTTTACTTGTTTGCTCTAATGCAAAGTTGACGTTTCTGGACCGTACCGTGCGACAGAATCAGATGCTTCTATAATGCTTAGACTGTTCAGCGATTGAAATCCTCTGCGAAGCTATTGTTCACAGCGTGTGATTTTACTGGCTCTATCTACTCTTAAGACCAGAATACGACAGTGCACGCGCGGCCAATTTCTGGAAGAAATAGCTGAAAGAATGGTCTAAGCAAAAAGGAGCTCTACAACCTTGCTTGTGGCGGTGTTTTTTTTAATAGGATATGTTCACAAACGAGCACACAGTCCACCTGGTGGTAAGTGGTTGCTGTTTCCCATAGACATCTACATCTATATTTAATTACGAATCAAAATGCAGATGCGTTGTCACCCGTGAGGACTAAAATGGAGTGCCTCGTTTCCAGTAAAAAGCTAAAAAAGGTCTCCGGTCTTCCGGTTTTCACCATACGAAACACAGCAGCATTAAGCTACTATTTCACGCTGGTATTCTGTGAGAACGTGGTCTTTCCCCGGTCGAGCCGATCCATTTGTACTACAACTATACTTTTAATATAGCTGCAGCATGGCTCTACCACGTATAACACTTGAAAACTTAGGTATGTCTGCTAAGTACTATGCTGTATATTGATATTTACGTTTATCCTGATTTATTGTGATATTCGGTCAGAGAAACTCAAACTGACCTACATTAAAGGGGGTTAAAATGTTAGTTTATTTCGTCTTTCTCTTAAAAAGCTCTCTTTATATAGCAATGGAAAGCTTTTAATAAGGAAGAACTTTTTCATCAAAAGCTTTTCTCAGTCTCGGTATCAGTTTGGATTGCATAATAAAATAAAATATTTTTAATGAAGCATTCCATCGTCTTTATGTCGTTATTCTATACATAGGTACATATAAATTAAATTTAAGTGTCCGTCTGAGTATTAAAATAACTGGCTTCTATTAAGCTTAGAGTGTTGTTTGCATGCTATTAGGGCATAAAAATAATTTATAAAAAAACTCAGTCGTAGGACTGCACATCAGCCGGGCTAGCTGAGCAAGAGACAATATATCCACGGGGAGAGGATAAAATTTTTATCCCTTGCTTAGTTTTATGCACACTGCGAGCATAGGCAGGAGAGAAAAATTATGTCCCCCGATTATATCCACTGACAAGAGATAAAATTATCTTATCCCTATAGTATATTCTCGTTTGACATAACGAGTAGACGTACCGTAGCATGGGGCAAAAGGTTAGGGAAAAAATTATTCCTTTTTGACTTTTGAAAGGAACAATTTTATCCTCGTTCATGGATGTGGGTTTAAGTTTACCTTCAAACCATTTTAATACAAAAAAAGATGACTCGAGCCTAATGCAATTACATTTTCGTATCAGAAATTGAAAAACAAGAAAGAAAATTACATCGGCGATCGACACGTGGTCAGAGTACTTAATAATTAAAATAGGATAATAAAAAAGTTCACCTTATAGCTATACTAAATCTAATATGTAAAATTAACAACGTGCAGAGATGTTCTATCAAATATAGAATAAAACAGGTTGGGCATGAAATAAAGTTAAGAGAAGAAATAAAATGTAAAATGGATATAAATCAATGTATTCCTAACTATTAGAGTGAACGACAATTTCATTTTTTTTGAGCTAGCGTTTACGGTCTAGCTAGCCACTACACGCAAAACAAACTTATCACGGAATGGCGAAAAGGGATATGTTTTACAAAAAAATCACTATTAAAAAACTGCTTTATCTGAAAATTTTTGAAATTTCACCCACAGTAAGCAAAGCATGAGTTTGTCCTCTATACAGTGTGTAACAAAAACCCTGTGGTTCCCGTTAAGTCAGATCAGAATCAGTATCCAAGCGTGTAGAAATAATTTTTTTCAAAAAAAAATAATTTTCATGAAAAAACGACTGATGACTCACACGAGTATCGGTAATGCGGGGTCTTTGACAATCCTCTTACTCCTCGTCCAATGCAGAGATGATAATAAAACCACATACGATTTGCAAATTAATTTTTTTATTAAAAATTTTTTGAATGTGTTTTTTAAATTATTTCTATGTGCTTGAATACTGATTTGGATTACGCAGTTAACGGGAACCACAGGGTTTTTGTTACATGTTGTATACAATGAAGGGGGGTCGTCACTCAAAGATAAAAGTTATTAGAGTCCAAACTTACGAGATGTGGGACACCAGCTGCAAAAGTGTGGCTATTCCGAGGATAGACACTTCTGGCTGATGATGCATATATTTTCGGAAAGAGCTTTCCGAGACGCCGCGAGCGACACCTTCAATTCCAGCCGCAAATTCCTGGTTCGCGGATCACTTATCCCGTGGTTTTCGGTTTTCCTCTAATAACTCAGGTGTCCTTTATCCAAAAATTCCAAATTGGAGGATAATGTGTCCCCAGGCGGCGCACAAAAATCACAAAACGGGTTACGGGGTTACGGGTTGTGACGACTAATCGAACGCCGCACGCGATTTACTGTTTTGCTAATATGAGAAAAAAAACGGTTTTTCACTTGAAAAATGACTAAAAGCTCTATTGAGGCTAAAAAAAATTACACCACTAGATGTGTCTCGTTAATAAGCAAATTTTGATACCAAGAATACTGAAATCCGTTAACTTTATACCTACTTATGGAATTTTAATTGCGGGAGCGTCACAGTTTCAAGGCGTTGGTTCCGCTTTGCTTCCTTGTACGCGCGGGGATAAGTTTATCTCGTCTTTTGTCTACTGTGGATATTATGTCCACCATGGTGGGCCCATGCTCGCTTAAACTCTGGCATAGGGATGAGACAATTTTATCTCATGTCAGTGGATATAATCGGGGGATAAAATTTTTGTCTCCTGCACGCGCGATCCCGGCAGAAGTGAAAGTTTTGTTAAGTTGTTAGCTTAACAAAACTTTATATATCTGTATATACCTACATTATGTATCTGAGCGTAACGGTCACGCGAGTTCAGTGCTTTACCCCATCCCAAAAGTGCCCGACGTTAGGCAAGAAGTTTTCACTTGAAAAAATTATCGTCTGGGCTAATGCTATTAATGGCTGAACCGATTGTGATGGAGTGTTACGAACAGAGAGAGAGGGCGATGCCAGAGAGGATTCCGACTAAATTTTATAAAAAAAACGATAATACATAATTATTTAAAATTTAAATCACGCCACATTAATACATCCAATCCACGCGAAATCAAGGCGAGTTGCTTGTAGAAGATATTATATTATTACGTTAGAGTTATTGGCAACATTCTATACAATTTCGTGCTCGTTTGTCAATCCTATACACACATTTCTACCTACCAATGTGGGCAACAAAAGTACTTCGCTTCAGTAGACCGAATTGGGTGCGGCCATTTTGGTACTCGAGCAGGTCGTATTCAATATAGTTACCTGTCGCTATACATTTGCGTAGTTTCAAAAAACGGTATACTAGACCTAAACATCTGAATGAATTGTCATCGAAATACCCGCATTGTATTTAATTACCCCGGAAAATTTTGTGAAGTAGCAACCAGAATTACGCTAATTAAACAAGCGGTAAAGTTAAAACTCTTGTACAACAGACTTCAATATAAATAAAATGAGAACATCATCAATGTAGTCGAAGTCAATTAAATACACATTATTAAGGATAGCTTAAAAACTACCGGTCAGGTCTTGATCAAATTTATATGGGACTACATGAGAAGCAACATCAAATAAAAAAAATTTATCGAAATTTGTTCACCTAAAAAACGTTCTGAGATAATATATATAAAAATACAGTAAAATTAAGTTCCTCCTTCTTTTTTTGAAGTCAGTTTGAAAAAAGAGTCAGGTGTGTGTAGGACAACTTGGATCTAATGCATGAACCTTCCTTTTAGATAGTAGACTGTGTCCCGCATGCGTTGCAATGTCTGTTTTTTATTGAACCATCGCACACAACTCCAAAGTTTCATCGTAATCAGATGAATGGCATAGAAAGGTATACGGGTCAGACAAAGAAATATTCAATTTTATAAATGACATAGTTTAATTTTGAAGAACCTTAATACGAAACATCACTGTGTTTAGGTGGGAAAAACAATATCCACTGCCCCATTTGATCCGGGTGTTAACTAGCGATAGAGGGAAACTGAAACAGGAACATCTTCCTGGTAACAACTGAAAATAACAAAAAAACTTTTTTTATATAGGATAGGGTGACAAACGAGCACACAGTCCACCTGATGGTAAGTGTTTGAAGATGCGTTATCACCCGTGAGGACTAAGATGGAATGCCTTGTTTCCAGTAAAAAGGGTCTTTGGTTCTCTACACTCACCATACGAAACACAGCAGCATTAAGCTACTATTTTACGCTGGTATTCTGTGAGAGCGTGGTCCTTCCCCGGTCGAGCCGACCCATTCGTGATACAACTTTACTACTAATATAACTGAAGCATGGCTCTACCACGTTAAACCACGGTTTTTAGCCCGCCTGCCTTCCATTTTTATTAATTTAATGTTTATTGCATTCCTGAAAACAAAAGAAATACCAGTCAACCCACGGGGAGAGTAGTGAGAATTTGACGTAGGTAAAACTACTACAACTATTTGGCAATGTAAGCAATGGCAAAATGTATATGAGGCAAAATTCAATCTATTGGGGAGGCTTACATTTGATATGCTGTAATGATGATTTTTTAAACATTGGATATTGTTTTCCTTTACAAAAGATATGAAAAAATAAAAAAAACTTATAGTTGTTACAATGAACCCTTAAGCGCAATCATAATCATACCTATTAATGCTTATTTGCTAGGACCATTAATTTAACAGTGGTAGAGCTATGCTGCAGCTATATTACGGTTGTAGCACGAGTGGATCGGATCGACCGGGATAGGAAAACGCTCTCACAGAATACCTGCGCTGCTGTGTTTTGTATGGTAAGTGTAGAGAACCGGAGACCTTTTTACTGGAAACGAAGTACTCCATTTTAGTCCTCGGCGACAACGCATCTGTGGGAAATAGGTATTACTGAATAAGTTCGCGAGTATCGACATACTTTGAAAGAGTTGTTCTGTCATACAATGGGATTATACGAACTTAGACGGTTGTATTGATGATTATAATGATAATAATTCCGTAAAAATACATACTCGTTACAGTCGCGAATCAAATTTAAATATTTATATATCACAATTATATACCATAAGGTTTCTATAGTGCTGCATAAGAGCACAGGAGCTAAACGCTCGCTGTAAATTTCGTAGTACGCGGGTAAATTGTTAATTGCATCTTTGAGTGCTGATTTGCCACGTTCCCGGCGATGAAGGAAAACACCCTAAGGAAACCTGCATGTTTAATAAATATGAAAAATAATACTTCGAATACATGTGAAGTTCGCCAACAAGCATTGGCAGTGCGGCGGACATTTTCTTTCCCTAAAACCCTCTCTGTGCCCAGCTGTGGGACACTGTAACTTTAACTTTCTACAGTGACCGTGTCTGTGTTGCCTTCAGCTTGGAGCTGAAAGCGGAGGGCGTGGAGGGCATCGTGCGGCCAGTGAAGGAGCGCAAGAAGCACGACCGCTTCAACGGCATGAGCGAGGAGGAGGTGGCGCGCCGCACGCTGCCGGACCACCTCGCCGAGAACCTCGACATCATCATTGTGAGTATGATCGACACGCATTACTTACTTTTTTTCTTGATAAACCTTGTGACACAGGAACTTACAGTCAGTTCTATCAGTAGAAATTTAAACATTTTGACATAAATATTTCTTTAAAATCGTAAATCGATTTGAAAATCTATGAAACGAATCACTAATAAAAGACAAACGTTTAAATCTATAGTACTAAGCACAGAAATCGTAATAATACAACTTACCACTATTTCTGTGGTACTAAGCCTGCGAGAGAATGAGATAAAATACAGTATACAGTGTATCCTGTTACGTATGAGAGATTATGAATGTGATCTGTGTAAGGATTAAAGACGAAATTTGGAGATAAGAAAATATTTAAGTATCTATATACGATAATAAACTTGAAAACTTGGAGTTTGTTTATTATGTAATATAATATTATGTAGAATTAAATATAGAATAATTTTTAAACTTACGACACGATTTAGGGACCTTCAAGAAAAGAGCCTACTCCTTTTTAAAATGCTGGCAACGCATCTGCAATTCTTCTGGTGTTGCAGTTGCTCATGGGCGGCGGTAATCATTAGGTTAGCCGTATGCTCGTTTGCCCCCTCTCCTATAAAAAACATGGTAATAATATTATAATAAATGAACCCTACAACTATCCTACTCCTGATACTGTGCATTCGTCTCATTCTCTCGAAGTTTAGCTATGTGAAGGTTTCTCTTCCAACGCGTGTGAACTGCACACGTAATTTTTTTTCTTAATAAGACAAGTGACAAACGAACTCACAGTCCACCATAGTCAGGGGCTGCTCCAGTCCATTAACACCGGCAACCAACTTCAAGCAAAGACTTCAGGTGCTGTGTCGCCTGTCGATACTAAGATAGAATTCATCATAGCCTTTACTTATATAAAAAAAAACATAAACACTCTTGCCTGCCACCCAGAGGGGTAGGCAGGGACTACAGACTTCCATTTGGCATGATCCTGACACACCTCTCTCGCCTCCTTCACATCCATATACCTACGCATACATGCTCGTTGGTTAAGGGTACTCCTAACTTGGCCCGTTTTCAATAAATCGCCAATTTGGTCGATAAATTTTCGCCTAGGACGTCCCTTTCCGACTCTGCCATTCACTTCTGCAACATTAATTTTCTTTGTTACTCATTCCTCATTCATTCTTTCCACATGACCAAACCACCGAAGCATTCCTTTCTTAGTCCTGGTCACAACATCATCTTGCAAACCACACTCTTCTCTTATCACACAATTTCTCACCCTGTCATTCAGATTCAGCCCTAACATACTCCTTAACGACCGCATATCTACTGCGTTCATTCTACTCTCGTGCTTCTTCTGCCACACTCAACTTTCACTACCATACGTTAAAGTAGGAACCAACACAGTAATGTGAATTGCCAAACGTGCCTTTTTCGACACATTTTGACTCTTCACAATAGAGTGCAGGGCCCCATTTATTCTATTTCCTGCATTCACTCGTTGTTCTATATCCTTATCATATCTCCCATCCCTGCTAAATACGCAGCCCAAATATACAAACTCATCTACTTGCTCGATCAACTCCCCTTCTATTCTTATTTCATAAATCGTTTTACTTTCTTCTCTTTACTTATACTGGCTCTTTATACCCTTGTGGGATGTGGGTGCCGTCAGAGGAAATTATGAAAAGTGGCAAAAATGTTCCATGACCTCTAGTAGACGGCAGTGTTCTATTTCGTAATTTTTCAACAGCTCGTAAAAGACCGACGCTAAACAGGCCTCCCTCGTCTTTATAGGATTAGGCTTAACTTGATCCACCCAAGTTAGGGTTAAGGATCACAATACCAGACGTGTGCACCTTTGATACTGCTTCCCGTCGCCGTTCTTTTAGGTCTTGCATAACGTCTTTTGTATATAGAATAAGGGTGACGAACAGTGACAGTAGTCGAATAGCGGACTGTGTACCCTACACAGTCCGCTATTCGACTACTGACATGGTCTACTAATCTCACCTAACACAATTATTCTAAACTTACGAGGACTGGTTAAAAGGGAATATTAGTTACGTTGATAGCATTGCTAGTATTGATGCCTTGTTTCTAGCGAAAATAGTCTTCGGTCTTCCACACTCACATACGAAACACAGCAGCATTAAGCTATTGTTTCACGCTGGTATTCTGTGAAAGCATGGTTCTACCCCGGTCGAGCCGAATCGAATCTAGTTGCAGCTGTGTATGTCTAGCATAGCAGCAGCGAGGCTCTACCACGTAAAACTATATGCTTAGACCGACGTAGTGGAGTAGTGAAATGGGAATTAAGATATTCGGTACTACGATTGCTAATCCGTCTGTTAAGACTGTTGATTACGGTAAATCAGTTAGATCAGCACTTGTAATTCTGGTTAACAATTCTTATAATGCTGATGCGTCGAAGTAGAGTTATTATGAAATATCGAACTAGCACCTAGCAAGGTAAAAACGTAAAAGCTAATTAGTAGTTGAATCTTTCAACACGTACTAACTGACGGTCGTAACTACTAACATGTTACCGGCTTTTAAGTATAAAATTAAATATAATTCGATGTTACTCAGTATCGGGTCAGCAATGCGTCAATCAAGCAACTGCGGCATTTGTACCGTGGACGCGAATCTGCAATAACTCACCATTAGCGTCATCAGGTGTCGCGCACCGCATGCGAACTTACGCTTAATGCTAGGGCACTAGTTTATAATTCTATGAATGCACTAGTCATTGATCGATTTGCAATATCAACAAGTTTTATAGAATAGTTTAATGGAGACAAACGAGCGTACAGTCCCAGAGTTACACAATTGTAATAGGTGAGTTTTTTAAAAATATAATAAGATTGGCAAACGTGCATACAGTCCACCTGATGGTAACTGGATGCTGGGACTCATTGACATCTACATTTATCCTCGATTATGAATCAAAATCCAGATGTATTGTCACGCGCTCTCACAGAATACAAGCCTAAAATAGCAGCATTAAGCTGCTATTTTAGGCTTGTTTGCTATGTTTCGTGTGGGTGAGTGTAGAAAAACGAAGACCGCATTTTTGTCCTCAGCTGTAACAACGCATCTGCATTGTGATTCGTTTGACACTGTATTCTATGAAACAAAAGTACTTATTTAGATTACTAATGAAGGAATCATAAAAAAACACTCGTGTAGTTTCTGAAAAAATCAACACGTACACTCAGACGAACAAAGAAAGGAAGACGGAACGCTGCGTGCATTTCTAGTGATGCAGGAACCGAGCCAAAACTCTTGCTTAACTTACTGTATGAGCACGCACTCACCGCACGTGTGTGTGTGGGTGTGTCCAGCAGTTTTCTACAGGCTGACAAGCAAGAGAGAACAAAGATGTGTGCGTGTCAGATGAGCATGGTTTTTGTGTCACGTGTAACGTACGCAGTGGATCCTCTAACTTTATTTTTCTGTCAGAGCACATAGAAAAAGAGAACTTCGCGTGATGTCGGTTAGAAATATTATATTTTAAATTTTAAAAAGCGATAAAACACCGAAGATCATGTTTAATTTAGTTATATATCAACTTGTAAGTTATAGTTATATTATGCACTGGTCTTGAGCTTTCCGAAATTGTGAAAGGGCTGAACGGTTATCGTACTAGCAAACGCTCTGTATAGACATTTACTCTTCGTTACGGTCTTGAAATTTTACCCCGAAGGTAACCGTTTTTATAATAGAAAATTATCCTTGCAGTAAACATGTCTAATAGTTGAAAATAAATAAGGCGCCCGACAGCATAAAAAGTTAACTGAAAAGAAAAAAATTCAAATGTTTTACTCTGTCACTTCCACAACTAAAGCGAGCTACACACTACGCAGATACGACAAGAGATCTTTCAATATCGCTTTCTATGAAATTTTATGAACTAACACATACAGTGCAGATGATTTATATTTTATCGTTAAGTGTCTGTAAGCACCGACATGTATCGAAAGATTGTGACAATATTATCTGCTCATACGAATATATCAGCAGATAACGTCTGCAGATACAAATATGGCGCAGGATTTTACCTGCAAATAAATACAGGATGGTCGCTGCAAAAGTACAATTAAATTAGCCTCGGTCCTTTTGAAGCTTTATATAACGTTCTGTTCAAATTCTTCATTTTTAGTAAATGCTAATGTAACATTTGTATCAAAATCAAAATCTGAATCCTATTCTGACGAGCTAATATAGAAGCATATTGTTTCTAGATTTGCTAAACAGTCATTGCCAATTCATTGTAGGTAACAATCTTTATAAACAATGGGATCCAAAAAACACTAGTCAGTTTCTAGTAAGATTGAAGGTTTTCGAGTGAATGTTTCATTACGTATACATATTATCGTATCTGCGTAGTCTGTGACTGGCTTAAAACGAGTGTAACGACACCCCATAATATGTTAAAATCAATCAAGCCGTTTTGGCTACAGAACACGTCAACATCCGGTTATTATCAGGCAATCTGTATGATCGTTTGTCATTATTGCTATATCTTGGAATATTATTATGACAAATAATACATCATTTCGCCTTACTGACAATGCTCTATGATAATTTACATATTTTGAACAATCTCGTCTCTGCAGGCTTAACATCAACTGCCCAACATCCCTATAAACATGAACATCTCAATGATGGTACTTTATTACTGTAACATTAATCAACACGCACTGTCTTTTGCATCTTCAGATTGGTATCAACCCGGGACTGTTTGCGGCGTACAAGGGACATCATTACGCGGGCCCTGGCAACCACTTTTGGAAATGCCTCTACCTGTCCGGACTTACGCGAGAGCAGATGAGCGCTGATGAAGATTACAAGGTAAGCCGACAGTGATTTTTCTCTTCGTGTTAGAGTGTTGTGGCGAATTAAATCAAGACAGACATAGACGAGGACATATGTTTTATCGGACATCAATACACTCACGTAGCATACATTTCGAAGTAAATAACAACATAAAAAAACGTACAAGGTAGTTATATACGTCTGGAAGAAGCCATAGTATCATAACAACCTGTTGATCTCAAATCGCCCTGACTAAGCTTTTGATATTAGATTACTCGTAAACATAATAATTGCGAGTAGCCATAATTTAACAACATTTTGATCATGAATTGTGCGAATTAAGCTTTTGCTATTAGATTACTGAAAACATGTTATGAAGACGCTGTAGACGACGTAAAGACGCTGACTCCACTGTATAATCGTTATTGCTGGTCAAACCACGTTGTCATACAGTACGTATAAAAGCTGTAGCATTTAGAATTATATTCATTATAGTCCTCATTGTAGTAATGTAATCACTTAGTTAAGGAAGTCAGTATTGCGCTGAATTAGTTTTAATAAATTATTGTATCGAGACATATTTTTTCTTTTGTAAAAATCTTAAGCATCGCTCCCGAAACTTTAAAAGGTACAAGAAGGGATGTATAATTAAAAACAAATCTCAGCAGGAGAGTGAGGTGACCCCAAAAAGAATTCCGACTCAGCATGTGCTACTACTGGTACTGCAGTAGCGCTGGTTTTCAGCGGAGCTCCGATGAATATTGGTTTCTACATTGCGCCCGCATCATTGTCGATGCTTTCTTTCCATTTAAAAATAATAAATCAACAATTCACTCAATGTATACATTTTCATGTATATGCATAAAAGTCAAAATATACCAATACATATCCATATATACATATATACACATACATATAATTATAAAATTTTGAAAGGGGTCTTGCTGATTTAATGCATCCGAACTGAAGCGTAGCTATATGTGCATTGTCGACTCTTTGTGATGACCTATTTGTTTAAGCAAATAATCTAGGACTATACACAGTATCTGCGTAACCAAGCCTTGAAAGTGCGCGTGACTCATATAGCCGATGACGAACTCTCACTGAGATAATCACGCATGTGGTGTAGTACTTTGACGCTATAAAAACATTTGCGTGTGATCTCAAATACAAAGCAAATATCCTCGTCCATCAGAACATCTAATTTAGGTCCCTTTGGCCCTAACAGCATGAATTCAGATTTGCATGGATTAAGCACAAGTGTGTTTGCTTCTGACCATAATGAGACGTGATGCAAATCTTCATTTATTTTTGCTACTGCACTTTCTACGTCACCGTAAGATGAAAGAATAAATTCTGCTATCGCATTAGAGTTCGTCGAACAGAGCCGCAAAGTAGCCAGCATTTCATGGCATTGCGGAGAGTCTCTCTTGTCTTCTGACGCGAACGAGTACTGCATTAGAATAATAAAAGCCATATTCACTTTTGATTTGAAAACATCCACGATGCAAATATAAGTACAGACATAAGTAAATTATCCGACTCTTTAACTGTAAGCATTGCGAAGCAAACCGTTTGATTCGAATGTGTGATGTATTGATAACAAAGGGGTGGAGACCCACTAAGCAATTGCATGCGAGTCAAATTAGATTCTCTTTAAAAGGCTAGCAGTATATTGTCTGTTTTAGATTTTGTTTTACTTTTATCTAAAACTAACAATTAGTCGCGCCTTCTTTGTGTGGTGTTTTTGTATTTCCGATTTAATCACAGCATTAAAACCTTATTCAAAAAAGTTCCTAAAATAATGGAGGAATCATCAAAAAGCCATCAAGAAGTTTTAAAATTTTAAAAGAATATGAAATAAGAGAAAACACCATAAAATAACTTAATATATAATCTCTGAGATTATACTTGTCTACATACTTTTCGTCGCCGCTGGTGACAAGAGAGCTGATTCTTTTCTCGCTCAAACGCTAAGCACATAGCCATTAAGCAAGGCCATTGAGTTACAATACCTATAGAGTCACAATCTCTAACTGACAATACTCAAAAAATGTCCGAGCGCCGTTCCATATACCTATATATTTTGATATTATATAGTTCAAAATGACATTTGCTCGAATTTAGACGTTAACCTGCTTGTACAATGTTCAAAGTCGCTCGTATGCAATGTCATCATCATTCACTCAAGGGCACGTTATCGCGGCGCCGCGCGGTCGGCGGTGAGTGATTTAGTTTGCTAATAAAATGAAAATTATTGAAATTTAAATGAAAACATGCACTGTGGATACATAAATACGTAAATTTGGTATGATACTTACCTAAAATATGAAACACCATCCTTTTTTCGCACGTGTCTGCTGTTATTTGGGCAGGAAATCACCGAACACTTTGGCATCGCGGACGTTGTACGAGGATTGTGGTCGCCTTACAACTAAACAAAAACTCTGCGCACTTCGCAGCGTGCGCCGAGTTTTGGCGCGGACATTTTATTTGTCTGTTTGTGACTCTATAGGTATTGTAACTCAATGAGCAAGGCACGATACCACAAGGAGTAGAACTGTATGATAATTTGAGTTTGTTAGTTTTAGTTTTCTTCTTCTTTACTTTATGGTTTCTCTTGATAGAATTCTTCCAATGTCAAGTCAGTCATTAGAGTGACAGCAAAGTAAATGAAATTTTGTCGTGTTTATTTGTGTGAACCTTCTAAAAGACAACACAA
Source organism: Parnassius smintheus behrii (assembly GCA_036936625.1). Lineage (NCBI taxonomy): Eukaryota > Metazoa > Arthropoda > Insecta > Lepidoptera > Papilionidae > Parnassius > Parnassius smintheus. The sequence goes on from JAUPFT010000030.1 coordinate 1,463,461, forward strand.
TAATTTAATATCCTACCACTAATAATAATTAGTAATATGTTACAACTTATTATTACTAATATAGATGAAACCACATGAGATACAAACAAATAAGGAAAATACAAGGGACATTAAACAAGTAGAAACAGTGGGACGAAAGATGTTTAGGAAGAATATCATAAAGGGTGAACTTCAGTCGTAATCAATCAAAAAATATGTAGTCAGTCGGTAAGACCTTCAAGACCATTCATACAATAATAATAATAATTATTATGTCCTTTAGACCGAATTTAGGCCACTGCGGCCTGCCTCAACGGAGGCTAGCCATCGGCGCAGGACAGGATTATAGTGCCCAAGTGTATGCGCAAGCACAGGTGCACTCTATTCCCTCATTTTCAAAATCCGATGGGACGGTAAACCGACACGACCGGATAGTGGTCAAGTGCAGGACCAACGGCTTTACGTGCTTTCCGAGGCACGGGGGTGAGACACCGCAGACTTCCCGACTCCGGGCAGCTACTGAGAATTTGTTGACAGAAAAACTCAATAATTGGTTTTTTGGCCCGACTCGGCATTCGAACCCCAGACCTCATGATCAGCAGTCGCACTACTACAACTACTAGACCAACGAGGCAGTCCAACCATTCATATAGAGAATCATCATTGTTATAGTAGTAAATCTTGTATATTTAATCGTTATAAGCAAGATGCTGCTGCCTGTCGCCTGATTTGTTTCTCTCCGTCGCCTCTTGCGACACCCAATGCTAATTAGTAATATAAAAGAATATGTATACACATGTTAATGTGCCGGGTTGTGTTTGGTTCCAGCTGCTGAACTTCGGCATCGGCTTCACGAACATGGTGTCGCGCGCCACCAAGGGCTCGGCGGACTTGACGCGGCGCGAGATCAAGGAGGGCTCGGCGCTGCTGCTCGAGAAGCTGCAGACCTTCCGCCCCAAGGTGGCGGTCTTCAACGGGAAGCTCATCTACGAGGTGTTCTCCGGCAAAAAGGACTTTTGCTTCGGCAAGCAGCCCGATACCATTGCCGGCACCAACACCGTGAGTCAGCTCTTTTTAGTTCGCAACCAGACACAAGCCTTTTCAATAATGTGCCAACAGGCAACCTCTATACATACTGCGGTTTGCATGTTGGCTTGCACAGAATATCAACGTGAATAGTAGCATACTGCTGTGATTCATGTAGTGTATGTCGAGACCCATTTTACCAAAAACGCTGGTATTCAGGGGAGATCGTATTTGAGTTTTATTTCTTTATCTAGGATTAATGAAGTTGTCTATGGGCCACAGCGTTCAATAGCTTAGAAATAGTTGCTGGTTTTTATATTATAAAAATCGTAACAGAAAACTTACGCTTCTTAAGACGAAATGGTATCGCGTTCACGTAGGTTTTAAGGGGGTGAAGCAGACGCAGGCGGGCGATCGGCGCGCAAACGGGATCCCTCGCGTGTTCGGCTAGCTGCTGGCAATATTAATTAGTTTATCTACTCATGTGGCAATAGCGACGAGTATGGATGGGCAAGTGAAAAACTATATCGATATATATCGTATCGATATTTTTAAACAGTATCGACATATTCACGTCATGAATATATATATATATATATATATATATATATATATATCGTCATGTTTTACATAATGTAGTACGATAAGGCTCAAAGTGGTATTACTGGACGGTTGGATGATGAAAAAAAAAAACGACAACGACACAGGAATGTTTTTGTAGCTTCTTTTGTTGTTTAATGTATTGTCGATTAATACAACATTTAAAAATATATCGAAATTAATACGAATTCGATAGTCCACGATAAAATCGGCACTATATATATATATATATATATATATATATATATATATATATATATATATATATATATATATATATATATATATATATATATAATTAATCACATACCTTCCGAGGTATGTGCCCCTAGTTTACTTTCACGTTGAAAAGTATTTCATTATTTTATTCGGACACTATCGTCCAATGCGCTTCTTGTTAACTAATAAGTAGCAACAAATATTTATTTTTTATAAATTTTTATTCCAAGAATCTTGGACGATGACGTCCAAATAAAATAATGATGAAGTACTTTTCAACATAAAAATAAATTAGGCAGTCCAAATACACTCAAGTGTTCTTACCAGTATTTTTTATAACGTTACCCTCGCACTCTAATTTTCTCCTGTATCGTGGAGGCAGTTTACAAACATAAATTGCACAGGGACTAACATCCCGACCCGAAACAATTCTTTGTAGGCCATACAAATACTTATTCCGTGCGGGATACGAACCCGCGGCCCCCGCGCAGCCACTCATTGCTAAGCCAGTGCGCCACGGAGCCGTCACTTTTCGTCAAAGTATATCTGTTACATAAGAGTTCCCTCATATCTAACGTGACCATAAGTTCCACTTTAGGCGGAACGGTCCCGATTTAATAGTTCGTGTCCTGCTGTCCCTAAAATACGTAAAAATATCCCGCTTTGACAAACAAAAGCGTAGCATCATGCAAACTCTGTCACCCGTGCCACCATTAGGACACCGCGTGTACCAGGTTTGCCAACAAAACCTGACTAGTTACGTGATTATTCAGAAAATGACCAAATCCAAGACGATGGGAGAGAGATCAGGCACAGGACCAAAGGTTTTACGTGCTACCGGAGGCACGGTGGTGAAACCCCGCCAACTTCAATAAGTTCAAAATCAATATTCCGGGCTGCTACTGAGAATTTTGTGACAGAAAAATCCAATAAATGATTCATGGCCCGACTCGGGTTTTGAACCCGGCACCACATGATCAGCAATTGCGTTCATAACCGTTAGACCAAGAAGACAGTCAAAAGTGTTAAAACTATAATAATTTTAAAGGTGTCCCGTTCTGAGGAAAAAATAAATGGTCACTTTATGCATGACCCAAAACTTGTATTTTATATTGGCATGTTTACAGAAACATTCTTGGCGTTCTAGCCCTCTTGTATAGCAACTTTTACAATTACGCGTAAGAAGCTTTGAGCATGTACATATTATTCAGTGACTTACCGCGGATTGCACATAAACCCCACACTACTCACGGGCCTCGTATGAGCTTAGGTTATTCTGCACTTTTTGGCGTCGTAAGATTATTCGTCAGAAGAGTGCAACTCTAAAGTCACTTGTACCGAGATAAAAGACTTAGAGTAACGCGATTGAATTAGAGGCTCCTTGTAGGTTTTTTTTTGTATAGAATAAAGGTGACAAATGAGCACACAGTCCACGTGATGCTTATTGGATGCCGTGGGCCAGAGGTGACAAGATATGTGGTAGGTACATACCAAATATCTATCACATATCTTTCTTGATTAAGAATTAAATGCAGATTCGTTCACCCTTGAGAACAAAGATAGAATGTCTCATTTCCTGTAAACTAAAAAGGGTCTCCGGTTTTACACTCACCATACAAAATACAGCAGCATATTTTATGCTGTTATTCGGTGATAGCGTGGTCTTATCCCGACTCATTTGAACTATTATCATAATAAAGTTGAAGCATTCCATTTTTGAGCATTTAGCGTTGTGCAAGCATAATTTCACCTTATTGAGTCATTGTAAGAGTCACTATTTACTTAATTTTGTTTTTTTGCGGAGTGATCCTTCTGTATTTCTGTTTTGTAACGTAAGTTGACTGCCTCATTGGTGTAGTGGTCGCGAACACGATTGCTGATGGTGGGGTTCCAGGTCCGGATCCCGGGGCGGGCTAAAACCAGTTATCGGGTTTCGCTGTAAAAATCACAAATAGAACATTTCTTGTGACTATTTGTTTTTATATTTGGTGGTGTCCAGTACACGTGGGTGATGCCGTCATCGTCTGCGCGGTGCGCGCAACTTCCCCGTGCCGCGGACAAGGTGCCGTTCTACGCGGCGCTCAAGAAGTTCCGCGACTACCTGAACGGGCTGGTCGCGCACGTGGACGAGGCCGAGCTCGTGTTCCCTGACAACACGAGCCGCCGCCCGCAGGAGGAGATGGAGATACGCAGGTACGTATACGCACACGCACACGCGCACGTGCACGTACACAAACGCACATACACGCACACCGCAGTTGTCTCGATTTGCAGGCGGGTAACAACTGCAGTTTCTTATAATTTTGTATTATCACGAAGATGCTGCTGCCCATCTTCTGTTTCATTTTCTCCTGCCGCCTCTTGCGACACCCACGGGATGATAAGGGTGTTTAGTATCTAAGGGCGCACATTCGATATCTTTCACCGACTTCAAAGAAAGACCAGCTGAGATAGAATGCTTCATCATCGTCATCATTACAGCCCTTCACAAGTCCACTGCTGAACATAGGCCTCCCCCAAGGTATGCCACAAAGCACGGTCCAGAGCCACCTGCATTCCTGTATGTCTTACCAGGTCGTCACTCCATCTAGTGGGGGGTCGCCCTACACTTCGCCTACCGGTACGAGGCTGCCACTCGAGAACCTTTTTTCCCCAACGGTTGTCGGTTCTTCGAGTTATATGGCCGGCCCATTGCCACTTCAGCTTACTAATCCGTTGGGCTATTTCGGTCACTCTGGTTTTACTGCGGATATCCTCATTTCTGAGTCTATCATGCGGATAAACTCCGAGCATAGCCCTCTCCATAGCTCGCTGAGCGACCTTGAGCATCCTCATACGACCAGCAGTGAAGGACCACGTCTCAGTTCCATATGTCATCACTGGCAACACGCACTGGTTGTACAACTTAGTTTTCAGGTTTTGAGGTATACCTGACGAGAAGATGCGTCGTAATTTCCGTACTTATTATATATTATCGTCGTAATAGAATGCTTAACAGTTTGTAACTATTAATTATAATCCACATAAAAATTAAAATGATCCAACTTATTTACTTTTACCTGCTTTCCATTAATTACGTGTACTATCTGTAAATATCATAGAATATAATAGAATATTTTTTTATTCAATATAGATTATATGTAATACTTATTGAAAGTTGTATTTTACTTTTACTACTGATTCGGAAAAAAACCTTTGTCCTGGGAAGAACCATCAAGAAACCCTGTGGAACTTATTTTTAAACCACAATTTTCAATATAATATTTCATACAGTTGTTATAAAAACATTAAGATACAGCATGATAGCGACCATCTCATTCCCAGGTTATTATCAATCCTCTTCCCTTCCGGACCGCATACAGAGTGCTCGTGTACACAAGATCCGATTTATTTTTAATTTTATTTAGTCAAATAATTGAATTTAAAGTGGTTTAAGGGCGCGGTGCGATACTAGGAGTGCATAATCTGAGAAGTGTCCGAAAGTATTGTGACGTATTGTTCTAGTCCCGCACATTGTGTAGCAAACATCAAAAGTGTCGTAGCGTGCTACGAGTCGGCTCCCAGGTACTGCTACGAAGCTACGCTCGATTCATACTACTTTACCTGAGTTCTGCGCGCCTAGTACCCGTCAATCAGCAATGTCTCTCAGGCGCACGCCTCCCAAGACCCCCGCCTCCGCAACGCAACGGGTCCGCTCCGCGTTACAGCCCCCCGTCGGCCCTGCTACCGCTACGATGAATTCCCCGGTGTTCATTCAGACAAGCGGCGAATCCGACGCCGTTGCGGCCCATAGTACAGATCAATTTCGTGACTCACCGTCGCAACTTACGCGTACGGCTCTGTCACTTAATGATTTAGCGTGCGACGATATTGTAACGAAACGCGTTAAGCGTAAATTTGACTTAGAGGGCGGCAGCCAAGAATTTTCTCTGTCCACTACATCTTTTATAGAAGATTTATTTTCGTCCTTCTCTACTAAAATTGAAAAGCGCTTTGCAGCACTGCATGTTTCAGTAAATCAAATCGCCGATCAAAACTGTGACATGCAAAAAAGTCTGAGTTTTATGAATGAAAAGTATGACCACTTATTGGAAAAATTAAAAACGATGGAGGAAGAACGTTTAAACGACAAAAAAACAATTCAGACTTTGGAGGACAAAATTGAGCTTTTGGAAAAGAGATCACGAGCTACAGCTGTAGAAATACGAAACACGCCAAGAATTTATCAGCAGAATAATAGACCAGAGTCCAAAACTGATTTATGCGAAATTATCAAGATCTTGGCGAAGGTGGTGAACTGCAGTCTTCAAGAATCAGATATAAGGGATGTTTATCGCATACTCTCCAAAAACGAAACGTCTCGTCCTATTATTTTGGACTTAAACAGCGTCATAAAAAAAGAAGCCTTATTAAATGCTATAAAAGAATTTAATCGTAATAAGGGAAAAGGAGAAAAGCTTAATACAAGTCACCTAAATTTACCGGGTACTAGTAAGCCAATATATGTTTCTGAGGCATTAACACACAAAACGCAGAAATTATTTTTTGTTGCCCGCGAATTTGCCAAGGAATATAATTTCACGTACTGTTGGACCTCGAGGGGCGTTGTCTATTTGCGTAAGGACGAGAAACAACCTTATGTTCGGGTGGACCATGAGAAGGAACTTCAGAGTCTCAAAAACTCAATATCTAAGTAACTATAATAAACTACTATATGATGCATGCTTCTTACAAAAACTGTTAAAATTTTATATCTTATATTATACGGGTGATAACACATCTCATATTGTTCTTTTGGACTTGTATGAAAATTGTATTAATTTTGCAATGTTGCAGGTACAAAATCTATTAAAAAGTTATTTTTATATTGTACATATGGAATTTAAGGAATATACCTGTCAAGGGCTTAATTTACTTAATTACGATGAGTGCTGTTTTAGATTGATACCAAGACGTGAATGTAATAATGAGGAAGCCATTTCGATTAACTGTGATCTAATTAGGGACCTTTATTTATTAATGCTTGAGTCACTTTTACCATATTTAACCAACTTTTGTAGTCACACATTATATCTCAATATCGAAGAGGTTTACAAAGATTACGGTTCATTATATTGTTTTTACGCGTTTTCGACGAATTAGCAGTTTTTGGTGATCTCGACTCCATTGAGGTCTCTAGAGCAGTTTCAATAGACGTTGACTCTTGCCAATCACATGTGCCTCAAACTGAAAATTACCTTAAAATTATAACTCAAAATATACAAAGTATAGGTTGTAATTTTGATAATTTTGCTTTGCTTTTGGAAAGAACCAAAATTGTTTGCGACATAATTATACTTACCGAATGCTGGCTATTATGTAACCCAAATATCCCTACTTTAGACAATTATATTGGATATACTAACAAAAAATGTCTTAACCAAAATGATGGTGTCGCAGTTTATGTAAGAAATAGTCTCGGTGTCTCGGTTGAGGAACCTTATTTTACGGGCGCAAGCTGTTTAGTAATTAAAAAAGGAGTAGATCTCGCAATCATTGCGATATATCGTTCCCCTTCAAGAAATAATAGCCCAGATTCATTTATCATCTCTTTGGAACAAGTCTTAGAATCGGTGGTATTGTTTAAAAATGTCGTTATCATGGGAGACATAAATTTCGACATCTCAACGAGTAATATGGATACACATACAGAAAAATATCTTAATTTGACGGCATTTTATGGTCTTATGCCAGCACATTATTTGATTACTAGACCTGTTAGCAAAACTTGTATCGATCACGTATTATTAAAAACTAAAAAGCCCGCTCTTACGTTGATCATCCAGTCTGATATTACCGACCACAGCTCTGTTTTACTTTGTCTTAATTTTGATCCCACTTCTCAACCAAAAACTAACAGCTACTCTAAATTGAATCACTCTAACCTCAATAAGGATATGATAAACACAGATTTCAGTTTTATTTATGATATTGATGATCCTAACGTCGCCGTAAATCGGTTAATTGAGATAATCACTAAACTACATCACAAAAACACAGATATATCTATATACGCCAACCGAACTAGGATTATCAAACCTTGGATGACATCAGGCTTACTTCGATGTGTTAGAAATAGAGATAACCTTTTTAAGAAAGCCAAAAAACACCCAAACAACAACACCATACAAATAACTTACAAAAGGTATAAGTGTTTTTGTAATAACTTACTTAAAAATATAAAAAGAAAGTATGAAAGTGAATTAATTTTAGGTGCTGGTAATAACAAAAGGAAGCTCTGGAATGTTCTAAAAAATATAACCTATACTAATAAACCTAAATCATCGGCTGACGAACTGTTGCAGTCTTATGCAACAGCTGACTTAGCCGTTGATAGTGTAAATAATTACTTTGTTAACATTGGAAAACATTTAGCTGAAAAAACCGCTGATACTGACCATTTAACCGACTCAAGCGACATGTCGACTTCTAGTAATTCTTTCGTTATGTTGAATACTGATGAATCTGAAGTTGAATCACTTATCATGAATCTCAAAAACAATTGCTCCACGGGGTGGGATAATATTTCAAATGTTTTTCTAAAAAATAATAAAAATATACTTGTACCGATATTAACGCATATTTTTAATAGGTGCTTGGAATATAGTGTATTTCCCGAAGCTTTTAAAAAATCTATTATAATCCCTATACACAAAGGGGGGGACAGAGATCAAGTTACTAACTATAGACCTATAGCTTTACTCCCGGCTATGTCCAAATTATTAGAAAAAATAATAAATAAACGCCTTATCAACTATTTAGAGACGAACAATCTATTCGCTATAAACCAATATGGCTTTAGATCTGGCAAAAACACAGATGGTGCTATGCATGATGTAATTAAGTTTATATCAGAAAATTTGGATAAAGGCAGACGATGTTTAGCGATCTTTTTAGATTTAGCGAAAGCTTTTGATACGGTCTCTGTGCCTATCTTGCTGGAAAAGCTTAAAAGGCTTGGTGTACGTGGAAAGCAGTTAGATTTATTTAAGAGTTACATGGAAAATAGATTGCAAAGTGTTAAAATTAGTAATCACATGAGTTCAGATTTACCAGTGACCTACGGTGTACCTCAGGGCAGTATACTGGGGCCCACCTTATTCACAATTTATGTTAATGATCTCTGTCAAATGAAACTCATTTCTGGAAAGTCTATTTGCTATGCAGATGATACTGTGCTACTTTTTGCAGAGGGTGATTGGAAAAAAACTTTTGAAGCTGCCCAAAATTCATTTAATACTGTACAAAGGTGGTTGTGCTCTAATAAATTAACTTTAAATGCGGAGAAAACCAAATATCTGACCTTTTCCATTCGTGATGTGACGCAACCAGGAAACGCTTTCTCTCTACGTGCACATAGCTGTATTTTAAAAAATCCTAGCTCTCTCACTTTCTGCCGATGTCCGTTATTGGAAAGAGTTGAGATTGTCAGGTATTTGGGTATCCTTCTAGACAAAAATCTATCTTTTGAACACCATATTCAACATTTAAAAAATCGTATCCGCAAACTTATATATATTTTTAAAAATCTAAGACATGTAGTGCAACCATATCTTTTGAAACAGCTGTATCTTGCTCTGTGTGAATCTTTGTTAACTTATTGCATTTCTTGTTGGGGTGGGGCTCTAAAAACGCACATGGTTTCTTTAGAAAGGGCTCAAAGAGCGCTTTTAAAGGTCTCCACTTTTAAACCATTTCAATATCCTACAATATTACTCTACAATAACTGCCAAGTACTAACTGTTCGCCAACTATTTGTTCTAAATGTTATAAAAAAACAGCATCAGTGTATAAATTATGACCCTGACAAAATCAAATGTAAGCGTCGTAAAGACATTGTGATTAAGTCCAGTTTTAAGCCCAACACAAAATTTATAAAAAAATATTTTTGCTTTCTTGGCCCATATTTATATAATAAAGTAAACAAAATTGTTCATATATATTCTATGAATAAGCATGAATGCAACATTGCCCTCAGAAAATGGCTTCAACTAAAGTCTTATGAAGAAACGGAGAATTTGTTAACAGTACTTGCATAAGTGTTCATAGATGTCAATTCATTACTTCTCTGCTAATATTTTTTTTTTCTGTGCATGTCTTTTAAATTCTAAGGATCTATTTTTTTTTCTGTGTCACTTGTATTATTTCATTATATTTTGTGTATCTTATTTAAGGTTTTATGTAAGTGGGAAGAGCTTTGCTTAACCTAAAACACAGGGTTTACCCTAACTTAGGAAGCAAGTTCATTTTTAAGAACATATTTAGTATATAAGATGCATTGTTTGACTCTTACTCTGTATCACTTTTCTATCTGAATAAATTATTATTATTATTATTATTATTATTATTATTAATCATGTTATTTTTAGTAGTATAATAACCATTACTAAACAATTTTCATTTAATAAATATTTTAAACTTTTTGATAGATAAAGTCTGCATATCTGACATTTCTGACATTTTCTGGGACTTTGTTGTAAAAGTGCATACACTGCTCCATGAAGGAATTACTGACTCTTTGGAGTCGAGTAACTGGTATAACTAACTTGTGCTTGTTCCTAATATTTACAGAATGTACTACACTATTACAGAATACAGAATGTACATTAAATTTTCGTAAATATATCGGGAAGCCAAAGTTAATATATTTATTTCATTAAATTTTTCTCTAAGATATTCTTTCAGACCTAGGTTATAAATTGCTCTTATGGCTCTCTTTTACCTGTTTAACATTAGGTGTGGTCAATTTAATACATTTCGTTTTATTACCGCTCAAAAACAATTTGTTGATATTAAACCAGTGTACTACTTTTGATATACATTATTCACTTCGTCATATTTCAATAATTGCCTTTTACCAAGTAAGGTAGATCATTAACATAATCTAAGAACAGAAAGAGGCCAAGAATTGAGCCTTGAGGAACACCTATAGATACTACCGATCCGGAAGAACTGCTCCCATTAATAACAACTGTTTGCACTCTATTATTTAGATATGACTGAATAAACTAGGTTTTTTAAACCATAATGGTGTAGCTACCTGATTAATGTCAATGGCGAACACTGTCGAAATATACTCAAAGCATCTTCTGAATTCTCTCATGCACAGAAAATATGTTTGATTTGCTCAACACCGGCATCAGTTGTTGAGCGACCTCAGAAAACAATAATAATATTAAGTCATTGGCGAAGTGGTGAAACGCAACCGTCGGAACTTCGCCGCCTGGATAGACTACAGAAAGGCATTTGACTCGGTGCCCCATACATGGCTAAAGAAGGTCCTCGAGCTGTACAAGATTGACTGTACTGTTACAATTTCTTGAGATATATATGGGGCAGTCGAGTACGATCGTTTTTCATCTGGGTGAGCGGATGACGGCTGCAGAGAGCCGCATAAGGCTAAGAAAGAGTATCTTCCAGGGCGATTGTCTGAATCTGGTTCTCATTGAACCCTCTCAGTACTTTACTGGAGGGCTCCTGGAGGGAATTTCAGCTTCGGAGAGGAGGTACAAAAGTGACCCACCTTTTCTATATGGATGACCTCAAGTTATTCGCATTGCTAAATATCACTTGTGAATTTAGCAATTCTATTAGAATGGAGCTTGGATGGATAAGTGTGCGGTCCTCCGTGTTGAAAGGGGAAGGGCTGCTAACTCTGAGGGCATGGCTTATCTATGCCCATCAACTTAAAGACCCTTTCCGAGGCTGAAACATACCGATACCTGGGTATGTCACAGAACATCGGTATCGATGAGGCTGTTATGAAACAGTCAGTTTGCGAAGTGTTTTATGCACGCTTGACCAAAGTGCTTAACAGCCTTTTGTCCGGTGTGAATAAGACACACGCATATAACGGTTGGGTCATGCCTGTGCTCATGTATACCTTTGGCATACTCAGGTGGACTCAGACTGAACTTAACGCCCTGGATAGAAAAATTCGCACTACTATGACGTCCCATAGGATGCATCACCCGAGATCTTCGATTATGAGGCTGTTCTTGCCGCGGAAATATAGTGGGCGTGGCTTTTTAAGCACGCTTACCATGCATAATCGTGAAGCCTTCGTAATTACATTTTGACGAGATCAAATTATCCATTCTATAGGGACGTCTTTTGTTGTGATAAAGGGCTTGTCGCTCTATCCTTAGCCAACCAGCAATGGCAAGACCCGGCAGTGCAGAACATTTCCGACCGAGAGACCGTATAGAAGGAGAAGGAGCTCTACGGGAGGTTCTACGAGGCCTTGCGTAGACACAGTTGCCTCCCTCCACTGGCTACGGTTTGTTGACTTCTTTGGGGAACCGAGGGTTTTGTCTGTGCGATACAGGATCCGGTTTCGGTCGCCCCTGCCGAGGGCTTCCATCTGGTTGGGTTTTTATTTATTTATGTATTTTTTATGTATTTATTTTATTTTATTAATATTTATGTATATTTATCATTTTCATTTACAATTATATATTTGTAGAACCCAACCAGATGAGAAAACTGTATAGATATGTGGCAAGTGCCAGAGCATTGCCTTGTAGTCTGCGGTGAGTCGAGAAGAAGGCAAGTAATCTGCGAAGGTGCCGTAAAACCGAGGCGAGCCGAGCAGTAAGGCTCAGAGCCGTACCGAACACTGTATAGCGCAGAGAGTAGCTTGAGGGAACAGGAAGTTTATTACTCCAGTGCTGCAATGAACCTTGTAAAGTTAGATGGCTTGCAAGATATGAAGACAAAGAAAAGAAGTTGGTTGCATGTTCACATCACGTTGGGCGGTCACCAGTTTGGCGGTGGAAGGAAAAGGAGAGATCGGGTGTTGCGCCCGGGGAGCGGCCAAAGCTCCGAGTGGTAGTTCGGAGCTATTCTATATATATATATATATATATATATATATATATATATATATATATATATATATATATATATTCGGAGCTATTCTATATATATATATATATATATATATATATATATATATATATATTCGGAGCTATTCTATATATATATATATATATATATATATATATAGAATAGCTCCGAACTACCACTCGGAGCTTTGGCCGCTCCCCGGGCGCAACACCCGATCTCTCCTTTTCCTTCCACCGCCAAACTGGTGACCGCCCAACGTGATGTGAACATGCAACCAACTTCTTTTCTTTGTCTTCATATCTTGCAAGCCATCTAACTTTACAAGGTTCATTGCAGCACTGGAGTAATAAACTTCCTGTTCCCTCAAGCTACTCTCTGCGCTATACAGTGTTCGGTACGGCTCTGAGCCTTACTGCTCGGCTCGCCTCGGTTTTACGGCACCTTCGCAGATTACTTGCCTTCTTCTCGACTCACCGCAGACTACAAGGCAATGCTCTGGCACTTGCCACATATCTATACAGTTTTCTCATCTGGTTGGGTTCTACAAATATATAATTGTAAATGAAAATGATAAATATACATAAATATTAATAAAATAAAATAAATACATAAAAAATACATAAATAAATAAAAACCCAACCAGATGGAAGCCCTCGGCAGGGGCGACCGAAACCGGATCCTGTATCGCACAGACAAAACCCTCGGTTCCCCAAAGAAGTCAACAAACCGTAGCCAGTGGAGGGAGGCAACTGTGTCTACGCAAGGCCTCGTAGAACCTCCCGTAGAGCTCCTTCTCCTTCTATACGGTCTCTCGGTCGGAAATGTTCTGCACTGCCGGGTCTTGCCATTGCTGGTTGGCTAAGGATAGAGCGACAAGCCCTTTATCACAACAAAAGACGTCCCTATAGAATGGATAATTTGATCTCGTCAAAATGTAATTACGAAGGCTTCACGATTATGCATGGTAAGCGTGCTTAAAAAGCCACGCCCACTATATTTCCGCGGCAAGAACAGCCTCATAATCGAAGATCTCGGGTGATGCATCCTATGGGACGTCATAGTAGTGCGAATTTTTCTATCCAGGGCGTTAAGTTCAGTCTGAGTCCACCTGAGTATGCCAAAGGTATACATGAGCACAGGCATGACCCAACCGTTATATGCGTGTGTCTTATTCACACCGGACAAAAGGCTGTTAAGCACTTTGGTCAAGCGTGCATAAAACACTTCGCAAACTGACTGTTTCATAACAGCCTCATCGATACCGATGTTCTGTGACATACCCAGGTATCGGTATGTTTCAGCCTCGGAAAGGGTCTTTAAGTTGATGGGCATAGATAAGCCATGCCCTCAGAGTTAGCAGCCCTTCCCCTTTCAACACGGAGGACCGCACACTTATCCATCCAAGCTCCATTCTAATAGAATTGCTAAATTCACAAGTGATATTTAGCAATGCGAATAACTTGAGGTCATCCATATAGAAAAGGTGGGTCACTTTTGTACCTCCTCTCCGAAGCTGAAATTCCCTCCAGGAGCCCTCCAGTAAAGTACTGAGAGGGTTCAATGAGAACCAGATTCAGACAATCGCCCTGGAAGATACTCTTTCTTAGCCTTATGCGGCTCTCTGCAGCCGTCATCCGCTCACCCAGATGAAAAACGATCGTACTCGACTGCCCCATATATATCTCAAGAAATTGTAACAGTACAGTCAATCTTGTACAGCTCGAGGACCTTCTTTAGCCATGTATGGGGCACCGAGTCAAATGCCTTTCTGTAGTCTATCCAGGCGGCGAAGTTCCGACGGTTGCGTTTCACCACTTCGCCAATGACTTAATATTATTATTGTTTTCTGAGGTCGCTCAACAACTGATGCCGGTGTTGAGCAAATCAAACATATTTTCTGTGCATGAGAGAATTCAGAAGATGCTTTGAGTATATTTCGACAGTGTTCGCCATTGACATTAATCAGGTAGCTACACCATTATGGTTTAAAAAACCTAGTTTATTCAGTCATATCTAAATAATAGAGTGCAAACAGTTGTTATTAATGGGAGCAGTTCTTCCGGATCGGTAGTATCTATAGGTGTTCCTCAAGGCTCAATTCTTGGCCTCTTTCTGTTCTTAGATTATGTTAATGATCTACCTTACTTGGTAAAAGGCAATTATTGAAATATGACGAAGTGAATAATGTATATCAAAAGTAGTACACTGGTTTAATATCAACAAATTGTTTTTGAGCGGTAATAAAACGAAATGTATTAAATTGACCACACCTAATGTTAAACAGGTAAAAGAGAGCCATAAGAGCAATTTATAACCTAGGTCTGAAAGAATATCTTAGAGAAAAATTTAATGAAATAAATATATTAACTTTGGCTTCCCGATATATTTACGAAAATTTAATGTACATTCTGTATTCTGTAATAGTGTAGTACATTCTGTAAATATTAGGAACAAGCACAAGTTAGTTATACCAGTTACTCGACTCCAAAGAGTCAGTAATTCCTTCATGGAGCAGTGTATGCACTTTTACAACAAAGTCCCAGAAAATGTCAGAAATGTCAGATATGCAGACTTTATCTATCAAAAAGTTTAAAATATTTGCTTATATAAAGCTCCGAGTGGTAGTTCGGAGCTATTCTATATATATATATATATATATATATATATATATATATATATATATATATATATATATATATATATATATATATATAATATATATACATACTGTTTTTGATTCGGGACTTGATAGCACGATTAAGGCTTCGATGTTCGATGTGTTTGCTTGTGGCGCGACAAAAGCGCTGCCACAGATACCCCAGATAATGATAATAATAATTTATTTAAGACCCACATATAGTCCATAATTATGTTAGTACATTAGCTTAACCTATGTTAGTCTTAAATTATTGCACACACAATTTTGATAACAATTATTTTTATTTTCGGCCCCCTAGGATAAGACAATCAAATCTATCAGATATTGCCCTCAGAATGCTATTGGAGCTCCCACGAAAAAAATGAAAGAGAATATCATCCCTGCGCATGAGGGATGATATTCTCTTTCGAATAATGGCATGAAAACCTTCCGTACCGTACGCTGTAAACAGTGGAAGTCCCATCAGCACCCTGAAGGCATTATCTCTGCGTATACCTAACCCATAGACTGCACGTGTAAAACGACTGACAAAAGGCTTTGAAAAGTGTTATCTTAACTTCTTCTGTACAACGTGCAAAGCTACGGGACAGCATGTTACAGCGAACCGCCAATGCCCTTCTTTCTCTTTCTATGTCCGTATCATCAGTCAGATCTTCAGTTAAAACGTGACCAAGATACCTAAACTGGTACACCCTATTTAACTGTACGTTCCTTAATATAACAGGTGGAATCGTTTTAATTTTTGATCCAGCTTGAAATAACAATGCATCACTTTTTTACATTATAAATGATGCCGTGAGGTCTCAGTATAAAATATATAAATTATAGTATTCTATTCCTCCATTATATAAGTCATTCGTAACGCTTCAGGATTAGGTTTACACTTGCAGGCTTCATTTCAGATTAACAATGGAACCTGAGCCCGGAGACACAATAATCCTGGAGGACGGGACGGAGGTGCCGCTGAAGAAGAAACGCGGGCGACCCAAGAAGGTGAAGCTGGAGAACGGTGAGGCGCCGCCGCCCACGCCCCGCGCGCCGCGCGCGCCGCGCCCTCCGCCCGTCCACGACCCCGCCGCGCCCGACCAGCCGCCCAAGAAGAAGCGCGGCCGGCCCAAGAAGATACGCCCCGAGGAGCAGCAATTCCTGCTGCAGCAGCAGCAACAGCAGCAGCAACAACAACAACAACAGCAGCAACAACAACAGCAGCAACAGCAACAGGTGATGGACAGCTTTGAAATTTTGCACCTTTGCTGTTTAGGGGGCTAAACGAATTTCACTGTTACACAATAAGTTAGATTGTTAATTCATTGATCGAACATGAGATTCTTTTATGTTCCACTGTCAGACATAAATAGACATTTCATAATTGCGGACAAAAATGAGGAGTGCAGTGGTAGATACAAGGGTTTACCAGGGGTGCAACGTAGGAACGGATCATTATTTAGTTTTATGCCGAATTAATGGTCTATTCAGACGTTGTCGCCATCGGACATCTGTGTCTACCACTGCGTTGCAGCGTATTGGAACAAAAAGGTTACAAAATGAAGGTGAGAAAAACAAGTACAAATGTAGACTGAAAGAAAATATAAGTGGTTTGGATGATTTATGTATGAACGAGTTAGATTTGGAGAATGTATGGCAAAATGTTAAGAAAGGTTTAGTGGATGTAGCTATCGAAGTATGTTGTTGTTAGTAAGAGAACGAATAAAAGGAAAAATAATACGTTATGGTGAGATGATGAGGAACGTATGTAAATTGAAGCAAAGAAGAGAGCATGGCTAGATTTACTGGCAACAAAGGCTGGTAATTCTTTGGGTACGAATGATGATATTGAAAGAAAAAATGCAGCATTTAGAGATGTAAATAAGAGAGTAAAAGAAGTAGTTGAGGAGAAAATAAAAAAGAACGGATAAGAATGGTGAAGAAGAATATCGGATAACTTCCAGGCAAATATTAAAATGTTCTAGAAACTCGTAAAAAGTACCAGGGGACATTCCAAATATCCCGCCTAGATTGAATACTATATACTTACACTACGAGGTGAGAATGGCTGTATTCTGAATATTAAAGTGTTGAGTCTAAAAGATGGAAGAAATATTTTGCACATTAAACCATTTATTTGATAGGTAATTTATTTGCAAATAAAAATTTATAAATTTTTTGCAGACTTCTGTTGAATGCGATTCCCGCTATATGTTGCTATCTATAAACATCCCTAAGAACTCAGCTACTTTTGTTTCAGAAATTGTTTTATTCCCATAACTTAACGTTTGATTTGGGGTACTTTTTCTTTGTGTAAATTGCATAGTTTTTGTTTTGTCTAAATTGACTTTTAGATTATTTGATTTTAACTATTTCATAATAATTTCAATAGCAAAGTTAATATTATTTTGATATTCTACTACGCTGTTACACTGTACAAAAATAGTGCTATCGTCTGCAAATAGGCTTATCACTGGGTATTTACAAGACTCAACAATATCATTACCGTATATTATAAAGAGCAAAGGACCCAAGACACTACCCTAGGGACCCCATGCTTAATCATTCTATTATTAGACGTATATATTTTTTCTTGGCTTATAGAGATACAGATCTGACTGTTCACAGGTTTTTGTGTCCTATCTGTTAAATAGGACTTTATTAAATTCAGTGCATTACCTCTTACACCATAACGGCTTAGTTTTTCCAGCAATATATAAATTGCACATGATGGGATCCTTATATCCAAACAAAACACAAATCTTTTTACTAAGTCGTGTATAGCTGTTGCGATTGTAGTATTTTTGCGAAATTGCTCTTTGTTTCAAATGTTATGTTTTTCCAAAAATGCGTAAAGCTGACCATGAACAACTTTTTCAAATATTTTTGAGAAATTGATTGTGGTGCAATTGGACGATAGTTGATAGCAATTTGTTTACCACCTTTTTTAAATAATGGTTTTACTACAGCTGATTTCAAATTGTTTGGGAATATACTTGTAGTAAAGCTTTAATTTATAATATGACTCAAAGGTCTGGCTATTGTAGAGCTAACATGTTTTATTACTCTTAAGACCGATTTACACTTCGACAAGTACAGTAGCGAGTTAACTTGCGAACCTGGCGAGTTAAGTTTGAACCTCAAGTTAACGATTAAGTTGAACGGGATAGCCGGCCAATCTATTTTTCGGCGAGTTAAGTGCGAAGTGCTGCCCTGCCGCGCGTCTCCCGCCACCCACAACTAAACTCGCCGTTCGTGTAAACGAACGAGTGTAGTTCAGTGCATAAGTTGACAGGACGCAACGTTTGCGCGCCAAAACACAATTGTACTTCTATAATGAAACTCGCCACAAAGTTTGTACGATACTGTTTATTGAATATTTATACGTTTTATATTGAGTTTTAATAATAAAATGGACAGAATATATCACGTATAAATTCGTACAGGAGTATTTAGAACACGAATGTTTATATAATAGTAGAAGTTCAAATTGTAAAATTAAACCTGCTCGAGATGCTGCACTCATGAAAATTTTTAAAAACTTCTTTGGGTTTTGTCTGTGCAATACAGGATCAGGTTATTAAGACCAACAACTATCGGAGATACATCCTAAAGGATGGCACCGTCGACGTCTGTCGAGCTTGTCGCCATCCCAGGGAGTCATCATCTCCGGTTGTTCGGCGCTTTCTAACTCTGAGTACTTGCACAGGCACAACCTAGTAGCCAGAATTCTACACCAGGAGCTCGTTCTGAAATACGGTCTCGTGGACCGGAAATTGCCGTATTACAAGTACTTGCCAGAAGCCGTGCTCGAAAATGACCGCGCCAGGCCCTACTGGGACCGGGCCATCATCACAGACAGGACTATTCTTGCGAATAAGCCTGATATTGTGCTGATGGACCGGGCACAGTCAAGGATATTTTTAGTCGACATTACCATTCCATATGACGTGAACCTCGTGAAAGCCGAAACAGATAAACGAACAAAATATCTAGACCTGGCTCACGAGGTGACCGACATGTGGGGTGGTATGCCGGCCGAAATTATTCCTGTAGTCGTCTCTGCGAATGGGCTTAATCCCAGTCAGCCTCTCGGGTCATCTGAGGCGACTGGGACTCCGTGACGGACCGCTCCGGGCTCAAATGCAGAAGGCGGTGCTCCTCGATACCGCCGGTCAGCCGGTTTCTTTCCCTTTCCTCCTAACCCTCGGCCGTTTGGTCTCTCCTGCCGAGGGCTTCCATCTGTTTGGGCTTTTATTTATTTATGTATTTTTGTATTTATTTTATTTTAATTATATTTATGTATATTTATCTTTTCATTTTAATTTATAATTATATATTTATAGAACCCATCCAGATGTGAAAACTATATAGATACCCCACATAATAATAAATAGTCGGAATTAATTGTAGGTAGTTACTAAAAACCATTCATTTTAGCTTCAAAATATTCGTTGATAGAGTAGTATGCTTTATTCATTATAAAACCAGAAAGAACTTTCTTAAATTTTTCTATATTATCAGTATCTTTGATGTTTTTGGGAGTTTATTAAAAATTTTAGGAGGCATACCCAGGAAACTTTTTAAATACAGGGCTGTTTTATGAGGTGATGTACGTAGTGTGTTCCTACGATGTTTATTGTTAGTGTTTTCAAATATGCTAAAATATTTCCTAACAAACATAACTACATCGAAAGTATACAAAGGTGGTATGGTCAGTATGTTAAAATCAATGAAATGCGGTTTGCAACTATAGGTAACCTGCAACTGACATGCTGCTCGTTAACATTTCTTTTGCGCTTTAAAGATTTATTCGCGTTTTGAGGAGTTTTCCCAAAATATACCATATCTCAATGTTGAAGAGACGTATGCATGGTAGGCGGTTATAACTGTTTCACGACTTGTAACTTTTATAAGGTTATGTGGTGCATAGTGGTATTGATTTAACTTTTTTATTATGTGTTCAATATCTCCATGTCTATTTTTCGTCTAGCCAGAGTCCCAGAATTTTTTTGTGTTCTTTTTCTTTTATAATTTTAGTTTTATAGTTAATATTAATCTTTTGTGGTTTTTTCTTTGTTTGAATGACATAATATGCGTTTTATCTAAATTAATTTTTAGATTATTGTCCTTCAGCCAGCTTATGTATATGTGTACTATAAGTTATATCTGTAACTATAAATTATAGTTACACATTATTGTAAAACAAAAGAGTGAATTTATACAAGCTTATTTAGGAATACTTAACGCGAGACCTACCATTGCTCAAAAAGTAATATTATTTAGCCTTATGTTTAACACATTTGCACAATTTGTGAGAGTGAAGGAAACTATGCCGAGTAATGTACCTATAATTTATAAATCATTACAATCACTCGTCAACTTGGCTATAATTTGTTTCTTTCGTTTCGGGTGCTTACAGAGGGGGGGGGGGGTCTTTCTCGCTGATAAGTTAAATAGTAGACAATAAAATCCGAAAAATTAAATGTATTCAATAATGTGTGTTTTTGTCCCAATAAAATAAACAAGTAGTTACGAAAAAAAAATATTTTAGATTTTTTGAATATTCAGTTTTGGGTCAACATTCTATACTAAATATCCACATCCCAGGTCTGCAGCTCATTTCGTCTACGATCTAGTGACATACGGACAGGCAGCAGAGTTTCTTTTTTTAATTTTTTTTTTATAGAATAAGAGTGACAAACAGGCACACAGTTTGACTTCAATCAAAGTCAGAGTTAACACTTGTTTATTCAATTTGGTCTTGTTCATAATTTTGTATTTGTAAAATCTACTTAACGTCTTTTTCAATTTTATAAACAATAATAGTGCTCCGTTTTAAACTTTGAGTACAGAATCCAAAGATGGTTAAGAAAAGATCATGTTTTTCTAAAAGGTATTAATACAGAAGTGAGTATTGATTGAATGCGTTTTGTCATCAGAGCAACCCCATGCTACAGCAGCAGCTGACGCCGATGTCGTCGCTGGGGCACGAGCAGCAGTTCCTGGCGCACCAGGGCGACTTCCAGCAGATGTCGCCGCTGGCGCAGAGCTCGCTGCTGTACCACCAGCACCACCAGCACCCGCACCAGCAGCACCCACACCAGACCCACCAGCCACACCAAACACATCAGACCATGCCACCCGACGGCTCGCCCTACTACCAGCCTCCGAACACTGGTAACTTTACATAATGCTTACATCATAAATATTATAGTAATGTTCAGGTAGATCTTAACAGGCAAAGAAAACAGAACATTTTATAATTTTATGCAATCTTGACCAATATTTGTCTAAATTTGATGACTTATTGCCGTCTGAACTATGCCATTTTTTGTTTTGTTTGCAATTTGGGTTGCTAATAATAAGAAAGAGCATTTAAAGTAGTCATTAATACAGACTATCAAATTGCACTGGTGAACATCGGCCTCACATAGATATTATTAGGAAGATGCGGCTGTCCATATTTTGTTTCACTTTACGTCTGCCGCCTCTTACGACATCCGTCTCTTCGACAACCATTCTCTTGTGCCGCTACTATAATAAGGCCAATTTAATAGATCACATTTGACACTTCATTAAAATTCAACAACGAAACCTTGTAACGGCGGGTGTAAATTATTAATTATTTTTCCGAAGTTAAGCAAAAAAAGTTAAGCAACTGTGCAGTTTCGCCCAGTTGCTTAACTTTTTAATTACCATTTCCTATTTATTGTAATAATGACAAAAGAAGGTAATTTTACGATTTACTTTCACTAATATGCCATTTAAACATAAAAAACGACGGGTTGCACTCCGGGAGTGCCGGCAGAAGTGAAAACTTGAATATTAATATTGTGCATTTTTGATATTTTGGAATGGTTAGGGAATAATTTTGCACGAATTGCTTTAATTATCAGTATAAAAGTACTATCATTTATGTGGTAGAATATAATATTTATTTATTGCGCTATCGTAACATGACAATTTATATTACATTCGCGCAAGCGCCCTGCGCCGCCTAAACGAAACATCAGGCGCAGGCATACATTTTCGCCGCGCCGTAGAAAAAGAGGCGATACTTCTTCTCTTACGCCGTTCTTCTTACGCATTTTCGATCAGGTCACATGTCCTGACGCGAGTTTAACATTTTTTACCCATTACAAGAAAAGTGTACAACGCCGCTAAAGAAGTTTTCACTTCAATTAAAAATTTGTGTTCTAAATATAACTGAACGTCATTAAATGTTGCTACAGTGAACCCTTTTTAAACACTAGGGATGTTGCCCAAAAAAATCGATAGTTGATAAGTAGATTCGAATACAGTGATTATGTATGTACTTATGAAGGAATATTTTACCATAAATGAATAACCACTTTGTGATGATAATAAGATATATTATTCTTTTAGTTAACTGTAAAAATATAAAAATAAGTAAATAATAAAAATCATTGAAGTTAGGTACAGTTTTAGGCCAAAAACTTTTGGGATGTTCCTGGCAACACTAGTAATGTCGCCATATATGACACAGATTTTTGTCCTTGTGCGAAGTTACTGTGCTTTTGCTCTCTGTTATTTTCTTCTGACCCGGCGTTTTATTGGACTGATCTTACTCTGACGTTTACCTGGCTATAAATTGGAGTCCGATTGCTTTACGATTAATAAAAATGAATAATTGTTTTGTTAACCACGTCGAAACGAGGAAAAACGCTAAACAGTCAATCTCGCGAAGTAGTGGGTGACATTGTACAATTATTTTGTACGTACCAGCTCCTTCCACTTGACCACATCCAGCGCAGAGCGGCTCGAATCGTCGACGACCGAGTGCTTTCCGATCGGCTCGATTCTCTGGCACTGCGAAGAGATGTTGCATCCCTTTGCATTTTCTTTCGCATGTACCATGGAGAGTGCTCTGAGGAATTGTTCGGATTAATCCCAGCCGCCAAATTTCGTGAACGCACTACGCGGCAAACGTCCCGATACCATCCACACCATCTGGATGCTTGGCGGTCCACCACTATACGTTTCAAAAGGAGTTTTCTTCCGCGTACAACCTCTCTGTGGAATAATTTACCACCGGCGATTTTTCCGGACCGATACGACCTGGGGACCTTCAAGAAAAGAGCTTACTCCTTTCTAAAGGGCCGGCAACGCATCTGCAATTCCCCTGGTGTTGCAGTTGATCATGGGCGGCGGTAGTCACTTAACATCAGGTGAGCCACATGCTCGTTTGCCCCCTCTTCTATAAAAAAAAAAAAAAAACGTGAATCAGTTAACGATCCGCGTCTTTTACCATTGACACAACCGAGAGAACGTGTTGCCGAAGCATTGGGAATAGTGAAGAGAACAGTAACTTAAATTCTCAACGAGAAATACGGACCATAAGCGTTAGAACATAATACTTTACGTACACCGAAAAAAAAGAAGAGGGGGCAGGAAAATTATTGGTGTTGATAATTTTGATGCTGCTGCAATTCGCAATCACATTTATGGATGTTACTCGAGAAAATAATATCCTACCCGGAAAAAGCCACTGGGTTAGTTAAAAGAGGCAGGCTTATTTTTTGGTGGTAAATCGTTTCTAGCTAAGATTTTAAAATCGATTGGATTTAGTTTTAAAATAATCTAACAAGCGGAAAATCTTCAATTCAGTTATTATGAAGAAGTACTTATATGTACTTTAATTGTATTCACATATGTTTGAAGTCCGTATAGATTCATTCAGTTTAGTCGATGTTTTTAAACAGGTCACTATAAAGCTAAAACTGACAGATTTCAGATGTGATCTATAAAATTGGCCCCACTATACAATCTTAATTGAGAATTTATATAAGATAAAAATAACACATTATTGTGTGAGAAAGGTCCGCGTACAGTGGACTTTACAGGCTGATGATGATGACTACCGGTACTTCCGGTTCATCGCGCTCGAAGGACCGAAAGTGTAATTTGTGTAATTTACGTAATCTCGACAATTGCCAGCGGTTGAAATTGGTTTATTATCATTTATTTCTTGACGCAGTGAAATTGGTTTGGTTTGTCCTCATTCTTGATTATATTATTCAGGCGGCGGCATGGAGAGTCCTATGGACGTGTCTGGTATGAGTATGTCTCGCGGTTACGCGTCGCCGGGCGCGTACGCTTCTCCGCGAGGAGTGTACGCGTCGCCGCGCTCGCAGGGCTACTCGCCCGGACCGCAGCGCCTGGCCGCCACGCCGCAGCCGCAGCCGCAGGTACTCTCCGCACGACACATTGCCATATCGACATACCGATACACCGGCACAATATCATACTGATACAGTTATATGACGATATATCGATACGACACTATACCGACATACCAATACAACCGAACAGCGGCACATTATCATACTGATACAGTTATATGACGATATATCGATACGACACTATACCAACATACCAATACAGCCGATACAGCGGCACATTATCATACTGATACGGTTATATGACGATATATCGATACGACACTATACCGACATACCAATACAACCGATACAGCGGCACATTATCATACTGATACGGTTATATAACGATATATCGATACGACACTATACCAACATACCAATACAACCGATACAGCGGCACATTATCATACTGATACAGTTATATGACGATATATCGATACGACACTATACCAACATACCAATACAGCCGATACAGCGGCACATTATCTTACTGATACAGTTATATGACGATATATCGATACGACACTATACCAACATAACGATACATGGTAAAACGCCGTACTTACACACCGATATATCAATATTTTTTTATAGGATAGGGTGTTCACAGTCCACCTGACGGTAAGTGGTTGCTGTGGCCCGTAGACATCTACATCTATCCTCGATTACGAATCAAATTGCAGATGCGTTGTCACCCGTGAGGACTAAGATAAAATGCCTCGTTTCCAGTAAAAAGGGTCTCCGGTTCTCTACCATACGAAACACAGCAGCATAAAGCTAATATTTGACACTGGTATTCTGTGAGAACGTGGTCCTTCCCCGGTCGAGCCGACCCATTCGTGCTACAATTATACTATTAATATAACTGCAGCATGGTTCCACCACATATAACCATAATATAATTGGAGATATTATTAAAAAAAATATTGGGACCTTGATAATATGTCTACATGAAAACAGCCTCAGTTTTATACCTATTTTTTGTTAAATATGCAAACGAGGACAAGTGAAATGATGTATAGCTGAATACGCACTGCCCCTTTATTCGAATGCAACAACATTATTACAAGATGGACGCAGCCATCACTATACCTATATATATATAAAGATATAATTTAACATAATATAAACTATACCTATATACATAATATAAACTATGGTAAGGATGGTGTTGACAAAATGTAAGGAAAATGAAAATATTATTATGTTAGGAGACTTTAATGGAAGGGTTGGGGTGAAGAGGTCTGGTTATGAAAGGATATTGGGAACGTTTGGTGATGAAAATATAAATGAGAATGGTGAAGACCTCCGCACCGTATGTGCGGAAAAGAATCTTTTTGTGACGAATACTTTTTTTCGTCATAAGAAGATTCACATGTATACATGGGAAAGAGGTGATGATAGAAGCATGATAGATTTCGTAATTGTGGATGAAAGAATGAGGAGCGCAGTCGTAGATACAAGGGTTTACCGGGGGTCCAACGTAGGGACGGATCATTACTTGGTCTTATGTCGAATTAATGGTCTTTTCAAGCGTTGGCGGCATCGGACATCTGTGTCTACCACTGCGTTACAGCGTATAAGAATAGAGAAGTTACAAGATGAAGATGTGAAAGAGAAGTATAAATGTAGACTGAGAGAAAATATTAGATGTTTGAATGAGTTGTGTATGAATGATTTAGACTTGAATACTGTGTGGGATAATATTAAGAAAGGTTTGGTGGATACCGCCACCGAAGTATGTGGTGTAAGTAAGAGAACAAATGAAAGGAAAAGTAATACGTTATGGTGGGATCATGAGGTACGGGTGAAAGTTGAATCAAAGAAGAAAGTATGGTTAGATTTACTAGCAACCACAGCTGGTAATTCTTCTGGTGTGAATGATGAGATTGAAAGAAAAAAGGCAGAATTTAGACGTCTAAATAAGAGAGTAAAAGAAGTTGTTGAAAGGAAAAAGAAAGAAAGAACGGATAAGAATGGTAGAAGGATATCTGATAATTTCCAGGCTAACATAAAAATGTTCTGGAAACTCGTAAGAACTGCCAGGGGAAATACAAGACAGCCTATAATAAATGCTTTAGGAGACGAGAATGGATGTATTCTGAATGATGAAGTTTCGAATTTAAACAGATGGAAGGAATACTTTGAAAGCGTATTTATGAGTGAAGAGTCGTCTGAATTAAATGAACTAGAAATTCCGAAAGAAGTGGAAATGGGAATGGAGATAAGTGTAGATGAAATAATGAAAGCAATGAAAAGCATGAAAGCAGGTAAGGCAGCTGGATATGATAGAGTATCACTCGAGATGCTAAGGGCTGGAGAGGGAGTGGTGGCAGGCCTGCTGTACACCTTGTTTAATTTATGTTGGGAATTAAAACGGGTACCGGATGACTGGTGTAAAGCAGTTATAGTACCAATATATAAAGGAAAAGGGTCACAGCAGGACTGCAAAAACTACCGCGGTATCAGCTTGCTTAGTATTGTGGGTAAACTGTATGCTAAGGTGTTAATTGAAAGAGTTATGAAAGAAACTGATGGAAAAATTTGGGATGTGCAAGCGGGTTTTAGAAAGGGAATGGGGTGTACAGATCAAGTCTTTTCCATGCGCATGATTGCGGAGAAGTTTTTGGCCAAAAACCAGAAAGTTTTTTGTGCGTTCATGGACTTGGAAAAGGCTTATGACAGAATGGACAGGAATGTGTTATGGCAAACACTGAACTCATATGGGTTGAGCGCTGGTTTGATACAGGCATTAAGGTCTCTTTATAGGGACTCTAGTGCTTGTGTCAGGATCAATGGGGTCTACTCGGACTGGTTTTTGGCATCCAAAAAGGTGTCAGACAGGGCTGTGTAGCTTCCCCTTGGCTGTTCAACCTATTTATGGACCGGTGTTTGCAAACTTTGAAAGATGAAGAATGTGGGTTAAGAATGGGCGAGTTTACCGTCAAATGCCTTTTGTATGCCGATGATCAAGTCATATTTGCGTCATCGGCAGCTGAGTTGCAAATGATGGTTACATTAATGAACTGGGAATTAAAAGAAAGGGGAATGAAAGTGAACGCAAGTAAGACGAAAGTGATGGTTTTTGAAAGAGAAGAAAGCAAAACGGTATGTGAAATAAGAATAGAAGGAGAGTTAATTGAGCAAGTGGATGAGTTTGTGTATTTGGGATGTGTATTTAGCAGGGATGGTAGATATGATAGGGATATAGAACGACGAGTAAATGCAGGGAATAGAGTGAATGGGGCACTACACTCTATTATGAAGAACCAGAATGTGTCAAAACAGGCACGTATGGGTAATTCATAATGCTGTGTTAGTCCCTACTTTAATGTATGGTAGTGAAAGCTGGGTGTGGCAGAAGAAGCACGAAAGTAGAATAAATGCTGTAGAAATGCGGTCTTTAAGGAATATGCTAGGGTTGAATCTGAATGACAGGGTGAGAAATTGCGTGATAAGAGATAAATGTGGTATGCAAGATGATGTTGTGACCAGGATTAAGAAAGAATGCTTCGGTGGTTTGGTCACGTAGAAAGAATGAATGAGGAAAGAGTGACAAAGCAAATTTATATGGCAGATGTGAATGGCCGAGTCGGGAAGGGACGCCCTAGAAAAAAGTTTATCGACCAAATTGGCGATATTTTGACAATGGGCCCCGTTAGAAGTACCCTTAACCGACGAGCATGTATGCGTAGATATGTGGATGTAAAGGAGGCGAAAGAGGTATGTCAGGATCGTGCCAAATGGAAGTCCGTAGTCTATGCCTACCCCTCTGGGTGACAGGCGTGAGTGTTTATGTATGTTTATGTAAAAACTATACCTATATGTATATACCTATACTAGCTTGCCAGGCAGACGTTGTTCTGCCCTTTTCGACGACCCTTTGTCATGTCAGAGACTCTCAAATTTTTAGCACAAAAGCACTGTATCAGAGCTATTAGTAACATCCCATCAGACACGTCATGCAAGCCTTACTTTAAGAGTTTAAACATACTTCCTTTTCCCTGCCTCTATATATTTGAGGTTGGCAAATTTGTAATGCAAAACAAGCACATATAAGAATATGTGTATACAAACTAAAGATGCAACAAAAATAAATTTACGGAACCCACATAAACTAGTACTTGACACAATTCCAAAAAGTAAGCGCTTTCAAAAAAATAGCTATGCAATGTGTAACACGATATATAACAAAATACCCGCACATATTGAGCAATTACTTACCTTATAATAAGTTTAAATGTCACTTCGACGATGGCTGGTAGATAAAGAATTTTATACAGTAAATGAGTTTTTGAATTGTAGTGACTAATTAGTTTTATCGTTAATTAAAAATCGATGCATTAATTTATATATATATATATATATATATATATATATATATATATATATATATATGTATATGTATATATGTATATGTATATATATAATTGAATTTATATATATATATATATATATATGTATATATATATATATATATATATATATGTATATATATAATTGAATTTATAAAGATTGTAAAATGACGTTTTAGTTTGTTTATATAGATGAAATTTAGTAATTGATTGTATTATAAAATTTTTGAATATATGCATGCTGTTGAAAGCAGCTAAATAGGTTTTCTTAACACAATAGTGATAACATCAAGAAGAAAACATTTTGTACCTATTTAGTTGCAAATAAAGAATTTGAATTTGTCCTATTAAATATCCTTAAATTCGCAAAAAAAAATGTGGGTCACTCATGGGCAAAAAAATTCCTATCGCTCAAGTTGGACCAAACTGCACGTGATGTGCAAATTTGATTAAAATCGGTTAAGTAGTTTCGGAGTCCATCGTGGACAAACAACGTGAACCGTAATTTATATATACCTACTAGCTTGCTAGGCAGACGTTGTTCTGCCCGTTTCGATGACCATTTGTCATGTCTTAAAAATGTCATGTCGTAAAATCCTTAAGTTCGCAAAAAAATTGTGTGCACTCATGGGCAAAAAAACTATCCTATCTATCAAGTTACTATAATCAAGTCACTATTAAATTTTACGATAGTTAACTTTTCGCAACATTACTCTGTGTTAGCTGTGGTGACCTATAACTGGGTGAGCACATTGCATGTTTCTCACAAAGCTTGGTTCTTGTTTTTAGTATTTGTGTATCATCTGTCGGTGACCCTTATAAATAAAAAAGTTGGACCAAACTGCACACGGTGTGCAAAGGGGAATACATATAAAAGCATATGGAAACGATAATAAGCAGTTAAAACAATGAAACGGTTAAGGAATTGGTTTAAAAAAAGTCGGGATTTTTATGATATAAAAGTTTTTATTTTCACAAATACAGTTTTTTAACGACTACTTTTACCAATTTTATTGCTTTTAATTTCTTTAACTTTGAATTCCCGACGTTTCAGGTGCTTTATAGCACTCATGGTCACGGGGGGGGGGGACTGAGGTGACTGCCATCCCAATGTCAGTATTAACATGGAGTACCTTCAGCTTTTTATTATTATTTTTATAGTCCAATCTACGCTAGACTGTTTACTCTGTCTTTAAGTCTTGCAGTGGTATGCTTGGGTTTAGTTTTAATTTTATTAATTATAGTATCCCAAGCAGGTGGTAGTACCCAGCTGCCTTCCCTATTGAAATTAGGATGTTTTTTAATTTCAATAGCCTCAACATATCATCTTTGGTAGGAATTAAGGTCCTTTCGCGAGGATTTGTGGTCTATCAAATCTGATGTATGTCTATCTGGTTGGGGCCGTCTAGGATATGATCACAAACTGCAGACTTCCCGGAACTTTGATGCTTGACGTCAGCTCCCACATGCTCTCTGTAACAAAGATTTGCTCACGGTAACTGACTGTGAAGGATGATAGTGAGATTCACCGTTTAAATATAAGTTTGTAAGAGTCTCTTTTCTATACACAGTGTGACCTATGATGTTGTTATGATTTTGGATGAAAAAAACATCTAGGAAAGCTAAGGAATTATTTGCCTCTAATATAATATCATAACTACTGAATGGAATTTGTCACAGAGAGTGGTAACGATGGATAAAATTCATAGGAACAACATCCTCAATTCAATTTCGTAACTATCTGGTGTTAGCTAGCTAATCTTATCGCCATGTTATAAATAAGCTATTATGTTTGTCAGATATAGCTTGTGCGTATGTTAAAAAATAAAACAACTTCTTGAGTTGATATGCAATCAGAGTAAAAATATGTATCACTAGCAGATATCAGCACTAGACTTAATAAATTTAAAACTGTTGAACACTTACCTTAAGTGGTACAATGTGATGGGCAAACTCACTCCATATGAGTTCTTGAGAATTTATTTGAAAAATAACGAACAAAATAACACAATTGCGACTATTTAGTTGTGAATTCTCTAGTACCTATTTACTTGTTGAATTGTGATTTCATTCGCATGACATATTTCCTAGCTGTCAGATTTGATGTTGCCACATAACTAACATAAATACGATGAAACGATATCGATTTTTATTCGATTAATAGTTTAATAAAAAAGGAATAATATATTTAAGGCGCTTTAAGTTCTACACGGTTTTTAAAATATATTTTCCTTTATTTATTTAAATTCTTTTTTTAAATGTATTTTTAAGAACAGTTAAAATGTGGAGTAGCGTATTGTTATGCTCTAAACAATTCATGGTAAATCAGCTAAAAATTTATTTGCTTAGTTATCATAACATGATTTCATTTTAAATGTATTATTAAGAACAGATAAGAATAACAGTTATATTGTGCAGTAGCGTTTTGGTTTACTGTAAAGAATTCATTGTAAATCAGGTAGTAAATCGCTTATTTAATTATCATAACTACGAATGTGAAGGCGGTTGTCAACGATTTCAACTAAGCCGATAACAACGGTTGTTTTTGGCTTGAAATTGATAAAAATATGAATAAACCACAGAAAGCCCTATAATGTAGATTAGTCCTTTTTTTGAGCTACACGTTAGCTTATCTTCAAGAATCGCAATTACAATTTTGTCCTTTATACAAACACTAGGAAAAAAGTAAGTAATTTTTGCTGGCGATAATGTTAGTGGTATTTTAACTCGATGTAGAATCTGTGCTTGTTACTACGGAACTCCTTATAGGCTTGCGAGTCCGATTCATATTGGGCCACTTTTTCCAACTTTTAGTTACATTTTATTAATTATTTTTTCGTTTAAGTGGAGCTCTCTTATTTTAGATTTATTACCTATATCTAAAACAATCAACCTAAGTAGGTAAAGTGTGTAAACACGATTGTTAAATTGTAATGGTGAAAGAACTTTCAAAATCGGTCAAGTATTTTTCGAGATTAGCTAATAAAAACATATTCGTAGAAAGTAGCGCATCTATAATAAAATGCATCCTCCGTTTTACAGTCATAGTAGAATTTGAATGGTTAAAGAATTTTTTAAATCGGTCAAGTAGTTTTAAGCACCATTGCAAAAAGCGATTCAGCTTAGCAACCCGCGCACACACAGTAAAAACATAACCATCCTTTTCGTCTGTAGTCGGATAAACAACTGGTTGACTACGGTTGCGTATCGGCTGCTTTGGATAAATATCCGTTGTCAACGGTTGCTTTACACCTATATCATAACATCATAATAATTATCGAAAAGTTATATTAGCATTGTAATAATGACACCATACATAATCGGTTGAAAAAAAGGGAATCGATTTTTTTATGAGATTTGTGATTGCCAACATTTTTTATTTTATCCACAAACTAATGAATTACGCATTTACCTAATTTTATTTTTATCATTTCAGTACCTTTTTTGTGCAAAAATATTCCCACCTTTTTAGGATAAATGAATACCGCGATTAATAACCATAAATTAAGATATTTTTTTTAACAAATGCATATTGTTGGGCGTTCCATGGCCGAAAATGGGCATTCCCCTTTGATTAAAATCCGTTGAGTAGTTTAAGAGTCCATCGCGGACAAACAACGTGAGGCGTATTTATATATATTAAGATATATATAATGATATAATATAACATAATATAAAGATGTTTCATTTCACTAGTGAACAATCTAAAATGTGCATGTAATCTTATACAGTTTCCATCGAGTCCAGCCGCATTCTCTGGTCCTTCACCACCTCGCGCGCCGTACGGCTCACCAGCACCGGGCGGTGGCGGGAGCGGCGGTGGGGGCGGGGCGGGCGGCGGCGCGGTGGGTGGTGCGGCGAGCGGGCGCGGGTTCGCGCGCAGCCCGCTGTACGCCGGCAGCCCGGCGCCCTACCGCCAGCAACCCAGCCCGGCACCGCAGCAGCGCTACTCGCAGTCGCCGCATCCTGCGCACCCGCACCCCTACTCGCGCTCGCCGGCGCCGCTTACGGCGCCCGCGCACCAGGTGACCGCTCGCACACGCACTCACACATTCATGTACACACGCACTCACACATTCATGTACACACACATGTACGCATGAACGTATCCCTTTTCTTGAGTTATGACGATGAATGATATATTTACAACAGTGATACATTATCCATTATAATTGGGGCGTGTGCTCGAACAACGCTGTATGTAGCAATTTGTAGTTTTGAAAAAATAAAAAAAAACATTATAAAGTTGCTGCAATACCATAAGTTATAATTATTAGGAACTTTTACGCAGAAAATGAGTAATGAAACATTTAGAAACATAACAGTAATCTTTTTAAACAACATTTTAAATCTTATTTAATAGACCAATGCTATTGTTTACACTCGATTGTAGCAAGCTAAAACTTGCAAGGCGCTCGTTCCGAGCGGGGAATCGGTTTAGCGTTGCGCGGGAGGTGTGCATTCGCTTGCGCCTACGGCGGTGCCTGCCAGTATGTAAGAATCTTTGTACGGTGCGGGCGTGCCGGTGGGGGCGTGCCGGTGGGGGTCGGGGAATTAGTCTAGAATACTCGATTGGACGCGAGGACTGTGTCGATTAGAGGTCGCTGGTTACATAGGAATTGATACGTCGCATTGCGACGGCCTCCATTGTGTTATTTATTTCGTAAATGTGCGTGACAACGAGGCTTATTCTTGAGTTTTGAGTGACTATTTTAACTTCGATTGCTATTAATTTGCATCGACGCCTGGCTTGTGTTGTGTTTTAATATCGTGCTAAGAAATCTTGCTTTACCGGTTGACGCTAAACTTTGTGACCCGGGTAGAGATCGCGCTCGATTATAGTTTGTGCTAAGTGACGTTAGACTTTGAGTTCCGATAACGACAGGCGCCTTGTAAAGTGATTGCGCCTTGTGGAGCGTGGCAACGTATGTGGTCCTGCTGAATGATTACATCGGTGACGTCAGGTTACATTAAACACTTTCCTACACCACTCACACATACCATTTACTTACCCCTGACGGTGCCTTGTGGTCGACACTACCTCCGGAGCTCGGTAAGTTTGTGTTTGCTTATACAGCCGTTATAAATTAATTATCCATAGGCCATTGGGCACTTCCCTGCAGTTGCTCGTCGAGTTGGGTTACTATGGGCCCTAGCCCAGTCGACTTTTGTCGGGGTAACTGAAAGCCGTAACAGCTGTATAGCACATAACTTACAGCGTTGTTCAACAAAGCTGTAATAATATAAAGTTTATACGTAGATCACTCAATAAGTTTTGAGATGCTCGAAATTTAAAAATGGAACGCACCCGTGTTATATGTTTCAAAAAAGCAAATTTATTAAAAAATTTTACTCCATAAGCCAATTGCTCAATACCCTTTTTACTGGAAATGAGGCATTCCATCTCAGTCCTCACGGGTGACAACGCATCTGCATTTTGATTTATAATGGAAGATAGATGTAGATGTCTATGGGCCGCAGCAGCCACTTACCATCAGGTGGACTGTGTGCTCGTTTGTCACCCTATTCTATAAAAAAAAAAAACAACAATCAGCATTAGAGGACTCAGCTCCATCACGCGCAACAATTTTTATGTGATTTACTGAATTGAAAAGGGGTATAAATAACCTTAAAGTTGACCAAATAACCGGGGCCCCGCAAACAGTAGTAACGGCAGAAAATGTATGGACTACAGAAATGTTGGTGCGAGAAGACCCACGAATCACATATACGGACATCGAAAAGATTGTAGGCATTAGTTCGGGAAGCATTCGTACCATCCTACATCAAGATCTTGGAGTGAGGAAACTTTGTTGTCGATGGATCCCTCGTTTGCTCTCCGAAAGCGAAAAACAGATTCGTGTGGATTGGTGCCATGAAATGCGTTCTACGTTTCTAAAACGAGGC
Organism: Parnassius smintheus behrii; assembly: GCA_036936625.1. Classification (NCBI taxonomy): domain Eukaryota; kingdom Metazoa; phylum Arthropoda; class Insecta; order Lepidoptera; family Papilionidae; genus Parnassius; species Parnassius smintheus. Next base: position 1,498,263 of record JAUPFT010000030.1, read on the forward strand.
ATCTAGGCGTGTTTCAGAAATCTTTTCTGGTGACGAGAGATAGATCTATCAATATGATCCGGAAAATAAAACGCAATCATCGGTATGGGTCTACTCAGGACAGTTACTGACAAAACTCCTCCTCGAAAAAAGACCTCACAACTAGACGTGGGTCGTTACGTCATTTTCAAGAAACATAACGAAACCAGTGACTTGATCGGCGTCACCTGTTTCAAAACTAGTGATTTTTGTAACTGGCTATTTTAATCGGCTACTGTGATTGTTTGCATAAATATCACCACCAACTATACAGTTACTCACGAAACGAAAATAAATTTAATCACAATCTGTGTTTGTATTAGTAGCTATACAGTAACTATATACTGTTAAATCAATAAATTAACTTCCCTTCATACTTTATTCAGGTTTATGACTGACTGCATTAAATGACTGATTTTCATAAAACTATTAATGCAGTCATATTTACAAGTAATTTTGATTGTATACATAATGATTATTGATACTTACAGTTTATTTACACTTTTTCAACGTTTTCACTATCATTTGTTTTTGCACTTTTATTTACATTGTTTCAATTAATTTGTTTGTTTGTTTAGCTATTGACACACAGTTTTTAAGTTTTATAATATTATAAACATTTAAATTTTTTAATTTTATATACACATTTTTTAGTTTTATTTTAATTTTATGAATAAACGAGTTCATGACTCCGTCAAAAATGTTTTAAAAACTATTTTACTTAAATTCAATGTGACTCGCTTCCCGGAATCGCAAACCGTTGAAATTATTTAGAAACAGAGATTACTCTATCATCGGGGGGCACGGCAGTGCCCCCGCCAAGTCGAGCGCGAAGCAAACACTGCCGTACCATCCTTTACTGGAACTATTTCGCCGCATTTTCAGGCCCCTATTTGAGAACCTCTGGATAATACCAGAACGCAGAAATTTTCGTCATCCAGTAAACTATAATCACATACTAAAAATTTCAAGTCTGTAGGTCATTTAGTTCCGAAGTTAAGCGAAAGCAAAGTTTCGTATTTTAGACACTCACTCACTCACTCATGATCATCAGAATAGAACTAGTACTTACCATAAACTCAGAGAGCTGAAATTTGGTACAGAGTTAGGGTTTAATGGCCACATAAAGGGAAAACTATAAAAACTAGGATAATCGAACATCTGGAGTACCTGGTGACCCTGATTAGAAAACACAAGAGCCCAACCAAACTATTAGAAGAGATCGACATACCGCCTTTACAAAAAAATATTCAACTTGGTGGGCCGCTTCATTTGATGTCAAAAATCGAAGGTCTAAAGTATCTGATGAAGAACCCTCAGCTGGTCTCAGCTGTATTAGAGATATGGTAATGCCCCCTTCTACCATTGGTACATAAAAATCTACTGTCATTGCAAAAATCCAGCGTAGTGGGACACATCTAATTTAATCTAGCCTATAGCGTCCCACTGCTGGGCGAATGCCTCCCCTTCTGCTTTTAATACGCATATAAATAAAATTAAAGGAAAACTCTGGATAACACTAGATTGGCTTTTATACTTATACTTACAAGTTTACAAGAAAAAATAGTCGAACGATTAACTTTATTCTACTCGAACATTACTCAAATTCCTTTAAGGTACCGTGGACATGAATTCATCTCCACGTTGAGTACCGCGGACATGAATTCATGTCCGCATTACGTGCTGCTATTTTCTTCATTAATTGATATAAAAATACAGTATATTTTCAATTGAACACTATTTCATTCGATTCTGAACGAACTAAAAAGTATTCTGAAGAGTTATATTCACGAGGTTACATAGACAAAATTAAATATAACAGCCATTGGCTTTTGTGCTGTTGGTGCTGTTAGTTGCGTAATCGTTGTAGTTTTGTGATTGTGATTTTAGTTGGATTTTCTTTCAAAAAACTGTAAGTAATGTTATTTATCTTTACTACGTAATGTTTTTGAATGATCTAAGTTACAACAACAATAACTTTTTATGTTTCAATTGATAAAAAAGTAGAATCAAAAAACCTCTACGCGAATAATTCATAACGGTCAAGATTTCTAATAAGATAATAATAGTATATTTCTTATTCGAATACCATAGTAAATACTTTTACTAGGAATTGCTAAATGTTATATCTATATGATTGTATAAGAAAAATAAAGGAAGACGCTATAATACATATATACACAAAAAGGTTTTGAAAATGAGGTTACAAAGCGCGCGCAAACTGTCTATTGTCGAATTTTTAGCAAATGTTTGCAAGTTAAAAAGTAGAATTATTATAATTATTACATGCATAATTTCGACTGACTAGTTATTCAATCAACGTTTTCCAAGTGGCAATTTTCCATCGTCAATGGATAGCGGTTCTGGCGACAGATTGGTGCAAGGGTGTCATGTAGCACCTGATTTTGTACCCTTGGGTACCCTTCAACGGCCAAGTCACACAACATTAACTATAATAATAAAGAAATCGCAGTAAGGAAGCTTAGACTTGGCACGACTTTGTCTAGATTTCATTACTTTTTAGAGATAAACAAGCAGCTCCATCGAGACTTGGCTAGTTTTTTACAGAATGTTTTTGGTGGGATTTTATTGTCTATGTATAGTCTTACGTATGAAAATTAAACGTACAGTAATACTGTTACTTACGATGTTTTGTTTATTGTTGTCTGGTGACCCGCGTTTGAACATAAAAACAGTTTAAAAAAGTGTACTTTGGACTTAAATAGTGTGACCATGTCAAAATCAACATCACAAGATGGCGGAGTTAGTGGCGCGGCTTCAACCGACACTTTTCGTGTCGGCGTTCGCATACCTCCTTTTTGGGCTGAGGAACCAGCCGTTTGGTTCGCACAAGTGGAAGGTCACTTTTCGTTGTCCGGTATATCTGATGACAAAACCAAATTTTATTATGTCATATCTCAACTGGATCACCGTTACGCAGCAGAAGTAAAGGATATAATTGTGTCACCTCCAACTACAGGAAAGTATGAACACCTTAAAAGCGAGCTTATTAAAAGGTTATCGATGTCAAGAGAGAGGGAAGTTAAGCAGTTGCTGACACACGAGGAACTAGGTGATCGTCGCCCATCCCAGTTCTTAAGACACTTGCGTCACCTAGCAGGGTTTGAGGTACCGGACGAGTTTCTAAAAACTCTCTGGACGAGTCGCCTCCCTACACACGTACAAACCGCAATAGCATCACAACCGCGAGTGGATTTGAATAGCTTAGCTGATTTAGCAGATGCCGTGATCGATATTGTCTCCTCTACGCCACAAATCGCAGCCACAGCTGTAGCAACTGGATCGCAGATCGATGAAATGGCTAAACAAATTGCGCAACTTACCAGGCAAGTAGAAGCACTTACATTAAATAAAAATAGATCACGCTCGCGTTCCAAAAGTAGAAGCAGTCGCCGGCAGCACAGCCAAACCCGATCGAATTCCAACTACAGGCGTTTCCCTAAATGTTGGTATCATTGGAAGTACGGAGACTCTGCAAACCATTGCGCCAAGCCATGTGACCATGTGTCGGAAAACTTAAAGGGCAGTCGTTAATGGCGACATACGGCAGCCCTTCACAGCCAAGTCGCCTCTTTGTTACAGACCGTAGAAATAAAATGCAATTTTTAGTCGACACTGGGAGCGACATTTGCGTTTTTCCTAAAACGGCACTCAAACGAAGGCAACCAAAGACGGACTACCAACTTTTTGCAGCCAACGGTACTAGCATAGCTACTTACGGTTATGCCCATCTAGAGCTGGACATGGGATTGCGTCGCGAATTCTCCTGGCGCTTCGTCGTGGCTGACGTTACGAAACCCATCATCGGGGTAGATTTTTTATCGCATTTTAACTTAATAGTCGACGTTCGACATCAACGGCTGATTGATAATACAACATCATTAATCACCACCGCAACAACAGCATCTTCGCCTGCCAATATTTCTTCAGTGAAGACCATGACAGGTGACACTAAATATCATGAAATACTTAGAGATTATCCAGAGATAACACGACCATCTGGTAGTCTGCAAGTTTCTGCACATACTACCGTTCATCACATCAGAACTACACCGGGTCCACCCGTCTTTTGTAACCCAAGACGGTTAGCACCCGATAAGTTAAAAATAGCAAAACAGGAATTTGCAGCCATGATAAAGTGCGGTACAGCAAGACCATCTGACAGCCCGTGGTCATCTCCACTCCACCTAGCTCCAAAGAAGGATAACGGATGGCGACCATGCGGAGACTACCGTATGCTCAATGCACGCACAATACAGATACCCGATACGTCATATCCATGATTTTGCACATAATCTCTCTGGTTCCCGTATCTTCTCCACCATAGATCTGGTAAAAGCTTACAACCAAATAAGGGTTGCTGAAGAAGATATATGTAAAACGGCAATATCAACACCCTTTGGACTATATGAGTTCCCCTTCATGACGTACGGACTCCGAAACTCTGGCCAGACGTTCCAAAGGTTTGTCGATGAAATGACACGAGACCTGGAATTTTGTTATGCTTACCTGGACGACTTCCTAGTGTTCTCGCCAGACGAAGAAACTCATAAGAACCACCTGCACCAAATATTTGATAGACTCAAGAAATACGGTATGGTAATAAACATGAACAAATGCGTATTTGGGGCAACACAAGTAACCTTTCTGGGCTACACTGTCTCAACGCATGGTGTGAAGCCACAGGACTCTAAGGTCGAAGCTATCCAGAGCTTTCCCATACCGAAAAACGTAAAAGAGCTTAGACGCTTCCTAGGGATGATTAATTTCTACCGGCGGTTCATCCCAGGTGCTGCTGAAATCCAAGCACCCTTACATGCACTCCTGACAGGAACAGTCAAAGGATCGTATCCAATCGTCCTTTCCGATGACAACCTTGAGGCTTTTAACAAGTGCAAACAAGCAGCACTACTAGCACACCCAGACCTGCAAGCACGTTTAGCACTAGTCACAGACGCCTCAGACTCGGCCATTGGAGCGGTGTTGCAACAAAGAAAGGATGGCAATTGGCAACCTCTCGCATTTTTTTCGAGTAAGCTAAGCCCTGCACAAAAGAAGTGTTCCCCATACGATCGAGAACTACTGGCGATATACGAGTCTTACTTACTTACTTACTTATCGTCACGCACAATCCCTAACGGGGTAGCCAGAGAGAACAGATCCATATAGATAGATAGAGATCCTTCACTAAGATCATGACACGCATACAATTCTCTATAAAATTCACTCCATCGCTGCATGACGTCCGATTTTTCTGAGAGGACGTCATTGGTTCTCGAAAGCACTTTGTTCATTCTTAAAGCTGTCGCACCACTCCGGGACCTTCCAACCTCTTTCCAGAAGAGTTTGGAGTTTTCCCTAAAGTTGTGCGACAACCTCTCGTCCGCTTCTATTCTACACCTTTCACGTACTTCCTCAATCAATGTTTTCGCATGAACTTTCTGCAGCTTATATCTTTCTTTCATCTTCTCTCTCATATGCTCATCGTTACTAGAGGCTAAGTAGTCTAACCATGCTTTTTTCTTCTTTTTTACAGCTTCTTTCACTTCGTCATTCCACCATGCATCTCTTCTTTTACTACTACCTCTTTTTGTCGTACCACATACTTCTTCCGCTGCACTTACCATTCCATCCCTAAGGTTCTGCCATATTCTCTCCACACATTCTTTCCTGCCATCGATGGTGTCAAGCTTTTCGGCTACCCTCGTGTGATATTTGTCCCTAGTATCCGCTTCCTGAAGCTTCCAGCTTCGGATGCGACAGACCGACTGTGGTTCTGTTACTGCCGTCCGGTGGCGCCAACCCGCGAACAAACCCCTAAATCTAGTAATTACTAGATAATGATCCGTTCCCAGGTCAGCACCCCTGAACACTCGTGTATCCATCACCTGTTTTCGCAGTCGGTCATCCACCAGGAACAAATCAATCATACTTCTCTCATTCTTTCTTTCTCTAGTGTACACATGGATCTTCCTGTGATTAAACATAGTGTTTGTCACAAGAAGACCCTTTTCCTTGCATACAGCCAGTATAAGCTTGCCAGCATCATTAACCCTTTTATCTCCAAACTTTCCAAGCACCGACTCGTATCCTGGTCGAGCGATGCCTACCCATCCATTCAAATCACCACATACAACAGTTCTTTCGTTTCCCTTAACCAAATCTAGAACTTCTCTTACATTCTCCCAAAACTCCTCCAGCTCAGCCCTGGACGACGAAGCTACCGGCGCATAAACAGCCAAAAGGAATAACTTCGTCAGTCCCATTTTGAAGCGAACCCAGAGAAGTCTTGAGTTCACAACCTTGTATTCAGTCATAAGATCGACCAACCGGGACGACAACAGCACTCCCACTCCTTGGCAGGCGTTCTCGCTTTCCGGGACTCCGGACCATATAGCTAACGTCCCGCCAGGGAGCTCTTCAATACCACTGCCTTTCCATTTGGTCTCCGACATACACACGACATCTAATTCTCTTTCTTTCATTATTTCGATCAACTCATTCGTCTTATCTCTCATGCCTCCTCTAACATTCCACTTGCCAACTCTGCACTCCGTCCTCCACCTTCCGCCGTGTCGGGCTGTGCGTGACGGGTGGCGGTCCCCATCGCCGCTTTGCGCGCTGCACGAGCACGGGACGAGCTGGTGTGCGTCGCCTTGGGGGGACGCCCTAACCCTCGTTCGCATGGGTGCGCAGCTGTGTAGAATTGCAGCCCTGAAAAGGGCTGGCAGGGGTCGCGACGAGCACGCTTCTACAATGACCCCCATATACGAGTACGACACGATATACGAGTCAATAAAATATTTTCGTTACATGTTAGAAGCGAGACACTTTACAGTGTATACGGATCACAAACCACTATGCTTTGCTTTCCACACAAGAAAGGAGAATTGTACTCCCAGGCAATTTAGACACCTGGATTACATTTCATAATTTACGACGGACATACAGCATATAGCAGGAAAAGACAACGTAATAGCCGATACACTTTCACGAGTCGAAGACATAACTCAAGGAGTCACCTTAACTTTGCTTGCGAAATCACAAGAGTGCGACCCAGAGTTGAAAGAACTGCTAAGAGGAGAAACCTCTTTGGTACTAAAAAAATATCAATACCTGGAACAGATAACTACCTGTATTGCGACGTCAGTACAGAGAAAGTACGACCATACGTACCCAGAGACTTAAGACACCGCGTTTATGAAAGCCTGCACGCCCTTAGCCACCCTGGTGCTAATGCATCATCTCGGCTAGTGTCACAACGCTACGTTTGGCCAAGCGTTCGCAAAGACTGTCGAGAGTGGACAAAGAAATGTTATGCTTGTCAGCGTGCGAAAATAACAAGGCATGTCTCTTCACCAATAGGCACATTCGTCATCCCACAGGCCAGATTTATGCACGTCCATATAGACTTAGTTGGACCACTACCACTATCTCATGGAAAAAGGTACTGCCTCACCGCAATTGACAGATTTACTCGATGGCCTGAAGCAATACCTATTGAAGACATAACAGCTGAAACGGTCGCGAAAGCATTCTTATCTGGATGGATTGCACGATTCGGATGTCCCATCGAAGTTGTGACCGATAGAGGAAGACAATTCGAATCAGCACTATTTAAATATCTCGCAGAAATATCTGGCTTCCAACACAAGCGCACAACAGCCTACCACCCGGCATGTAATGGCATGATAGAGAGATTTCACCGACAATTGAAAGCAGCCATTATATGCCACGGAAATGAAAGCTGGACTGAGTCACTCCCGCTAGTCTTGTTGGGTATACGATGCGCCCACAAAGAAGACCTCGAGGCAACATCCGCCGAATTATTATACGGCGAAACGCTCAGATTACCCGGAGAAATATTCAGTGCAAATACGAACATAACTACCGATGTATCTGACTTCACAGCGCGTCTTAGAGAATTTGCAATAAAATTACAACCTCAGCCAGCCTCACGACACTGTAATGAAAGAATATTCATTTTTAAAGACCTCCTTACAGCGACACACGTATTCCTTAGAGAGGATGCCTGTCGTAAAGCCTTGCAACCAGCATACAGAGGCCCGTATAAAGTCTTAGAGAGAGGTAATAAGACATACACAGTTTTAATAAAGGGCAAGAAGGTAACTGTTACCATAGATAGGTTAAAGCCGGCTTATCTACTCAAAGACATGACAGTTACAAGGCAAACAGCGCCCACATTGTTATTAATGCGGAAATGCGAAAATTCACCCCCGGACAAAACACCACCAGATGAAGTAATACATCGTACAAAATCAGGAAGGGCAGTAAGATTCCCTGATTATTATCGCCCGTAACACGGTCTCTGGAGGGGGGTGATGTGGAGGCATACCGAACCTGGTATCTTCAACGCGCCGCAACGAGAGAGCACTACTCACTGAACCTATGGCGCGACCATAATATCTAGGTCAAACGGCCACGCCTCAATCAGCTTGCGCGCGAGCGGGCTACGCCCGTTAGTCCGTAGCTGCATCCGACGCAGAACGCACGCCACTCTTGCGCAGATCCGGCCTAACGCTTTCGCTCGCTTAAATTGTAGTCTCATTGTGTATTTCAAGTTCTGTTTATATATTTTGTTCTGTGCTAACTCTTCCTTTCTTTTGCTGTCACTGTGTATGCTATCCGCCTTTCTAAACTCTCTTTGTGCTTGTGGACAATAAACGTTTTGTGTGTTATATGTGGTGACTTTTATTTACATACATCATTACAGTTGTATGCCACATGTGCGATTTGCGCTCGACCGACGGACAGTCGACTCCCGCAATAATCATGGTTAACAGTAATCATAATCACGCATTTACAAAAATCACTACTTGTAACATGACTCGAAACTAGTGATTCGGTTACATGCCGCGTAGCCAGTTACTGTATCTAGTAACGTGAAATAACGCCCACGTCTACTCACAACGTCGGCAAAAAAATTGTGACATTTGTCGAAGTCAATGCTCGAAAATTGTAGGTCAGTCAACTTTGAATAATATACTACATTACCCAAAGCTGTGCGGGAGTGAAGACCAAAGACGGGGCTTCGGGGAATCATGCTGCATCACGATAACGCCTCTTGACATATCTCCCTTAGAACAAAAGCACTTACTGAGGAATGTGGTGTTCAAACTCTAAGTCACCCACCCCACAGCCCTGACTTAGCTCCTTGTGATTTCTTTTTGTTCCCATGAGTAAAATACTAATTTCTAGGTAGATTAATATAGAACTCAGCAGCTTGTTATTTTGACCAACACAACGGTCTGACCAAACAATAAGTTTTTGTTCTTCAAGCGGCTCAAAATTATCCAGGACATATTTTAAAATACATGAAGCAATCTCTGCAGATCCTCTTCTTGCAATAGTTTCATCCATTCCATCCACAAGTTCCTTACTGAATACCATTGGCCAACATTGTTTATACCAAAGCTATAACTGTCTTACCCTTTTTCCTTCGTGTTGGCTCCTTAATATTAATACACTGCCTTAAAAAACATGACTGGTTATCATAACTCAGTTTGTAATAATCCTGGTAATATTTCAACTTTTGCTCTAATGTCAATGACGCACAACTTTTTTTTGCATCTTTACAAATAAAAATGAAAATACATTGAACAAGGTTCACAAAAAATTGTGATCAAAATCAAACTTCACTCAAACGTACAGCGTTGTTCTACTTAAAATTGATGGCGGTATTTTAGCTGGTACATGTACGCCTCGTTTCGAAATATATTCATCACCTGACACATGATCTTGAGGCTTTTTTCTTTTGACATCTTACATTCTTGCATGGTTAATCTTTCGTTTTCTAACTTAGTGTTCGCGTAAATATAAGAAAACTTTATTCATTTTATTTTGCGACCCTTCTGTCAGAACAATACTCCTATGGTCCGCCATTTTCTTGACGTACATCATTGTTCAACTGTATGCTGGCCTTTGATAGCTTCTAACTTCATTATTGTTATGAAGGACAAAACCATATTCATTGTGAACGATGTCAGTATAAGCCATCAAGAGAAGACTTCGTCACAGTTGCCAAGCTAGTTGACAACTGCAGTTTTTACTATTTTGTGTTGTTATCAGAAAGATGCTGATGGACAGGCCACAGGACAATATGGGCTTGTGAATAGGCTTGCATCGTCAATCAGTTCACAGAATTAAAAGAATTAAACCATTTTGTACACTTCATTCTAGCATTGATTGCAGAAGCTGTTATGAGAGAATTATTTGTCCTTTTTATTTATTTAAAGTCGTTTTTTTGTTCCATTCAATTTATTAAAAATATAATTCTATTTACGTTGTTTTTTGTGTTAATACACGGGAAGTAGATAGTTGGTGACGCATGTATTGAAGATGTGGTATTGTTGTAGGTCGCGCCGCCGACGCCCTACGCGCGGTCGCCGGCGCCGAGCGGCGCGGGAGGGGCGGGCAGCGGGGCGGCGAGTGGTGCGGGCGGCGGCGCGGCGAGCGGCTCGCCGGCGGCGCTGAGCTACGCGTCGCCCGCCACGCCATACAGCCAGCACAGCTCGCCGTACGCGGAGCAGTTCGCGCCGCCGTTCGAGGCGGCCGCGTCGCCCGTGCCGCTGGACTTCGAGCCGCCGCGCGACGACCTGGCCACCGACGTGGCGCCCAGCCCCATCGGCAGCGCCGACATGCACCCCGGCAGCAACAGCAACTCCTCGCTCTCCGACTACAACAAGGTGCGCACCGCCGCTGCCACACTGAATAATATAAAGTCGACACTACCTCAACCAGGCACTTCATAATTACCTACGCCCCATTAGAGCATTAGGGTTATCGTCAGCATTAGGCTCTTGGTTCATCATCGTCATTAACATTACAGCCCTTCACAAGTCCACTGCTGAATATAGGCCGCTCCAAAGAATGCCACAAAGCACAGACCTGAGTCACCTACGTCCATCGACTTCCTGTATGTCTTATCCGATCTTCACTTCATCTAGTGGGAGTATACCCTACACTTCGTCTACCGGTACGAGGCTGTCACTCGAGAACCTTTCTTCCTCATCAATTGTTGGTTCTTTGAGCTATAACGTCGGCCTATTGCCATTTCGGCTTACTAATTAACCGACATACTGAGTAATAACTACTCATTGAATAATTGTCTTAATTATTTCAATGTATAACTGGTGCACTCAATTGTCTTTTTATTAATTTTACACTATAGTCACTTTTTATCATAAAAATTTGGGAAAATATCAAATCTACATACTATGTATGTACACAAATAAAAATATTTGTTACGCCGCGCTCAAATCAGCGCCATCTAGTGTCGGGAGCGAGAGCGGGGGGAGCTTTGAAGAGAATGACATCGCAGATCTCTCAACCGACAGCGCCACCCGAGGAACTAAGTTTCTAGAAAATCTATACTCGAGCTCTCGGTACCTTGCGCGTGTTTACTTGAACATTCCGGATATTTTGCTGGTTTAAATAAATAGGTGGCGCAAGATGCGATCAGACAGAGTTGAACTCGGCGACACAAGCGAAGCTTCGGAGCGGAATTAAGTGAATTAGTATGTTTAATTATTAGTATTTTAAGTTTTAATTTGTGTAAAGTAAATTAAAGTGTTAATTTAGGTAATTTTATCGGCAATTTTTATTGTCACGAACCTCAAGCTCGTAACAATTGGTGTCAGAAGTGGGATAAAATAATGCCGATTTTACCTAAGGAGGAAACGGAGGGTGTCCGTACCCGAAGTCAACGCCAGCAGGAGACGGACCAGAGGAGATTTGGTGGTGCAACGCCGCAGATGTCTGAGGGCCAGCCGCCGGCCACGGAAGCCGGTCCGTCAGCAGCTTCTACGTCTGTGGCACCTGACTTAGGTGCTCTGATGGTGATGCTGCAGCAGCTGCGGGGTGGACAAGAGGAACAGGCCCGCCGACAGGAGGAACAGGCCCGCCGACAGGAGGAACAGGCCCGTCGGTTGGAAGATCAGCAGGCGGAACAGGCCCGTCGCTTAGAAGAGCAGCTCAAACGCGATAGGGAGGAGCAGATGCTTCTCATGAAAGACCTTCACGCTACCTTCGGGAAAGAGATAAGGGAGGTGAAGGATAAGGTTGCTCAACATGATAACCGCCTGTCGGAAGCTGAGACCCAAATCAACCAAGTTAAGAAAACGCTGGATGAACTCAAACTTGGAGATGGAATTGCAGCCCCCGCAGTAGCTACTACACCTTCGCTACGTGGGTTCAAGGTGCCACCGTTCGACGGTACCTCTTCCTGGTCAGCCTACAAAATCCAGTTCGAGGCCGTCATGGAGGCAAACGGCTGGAATAAAAGCCAGGCCATGACTGCACTCACCTTAGGCCTGCGCGACCAAGCATTAACCGTGTTGGAAGCTCTCGGTAAGAAAGTGACCTACGAGCAGCTCCTTGAGGCATTGGAGGCGAGATATGGTGACGCTCACCTGGAACACGTCTTTCGTGCGCAGCTTAAAGATCGTGTGCAGCGCATCAACGAAAACCTGCAGCAGTGGGCTCTAGAAGTGGAGAAGCTGGTGCGAAAAGCATACCGGTCTGTACCTGCGCACATTGAAGGGAACCTGGTGCACACATTCATCGACGGCATCCGTGACCTGGAAGTCAGAGCTGCTGTGAGGCTCGGGCACCACGAGACGCTTAAGGACGCCTTGGCCCATGCACTGGAGGTAGAAGCCGTGCGGCAGGATCATCGTTCCCACCGCGTCAGGGAGGTTGCAGCAGTTACAGTTCGCGACCGCAACAGAGGGTACAGCCCTAGGTGCTATGGCTGTGGGGAAAAGGGCCATCTTCGATCCAGCTGCCCTAAGCGAACCGTGGAAAGGAGAGTTGATCGATCTCGAGAGGGTAGTGCAGCTAACGGCACTGCCTGGCGGCGACAGGATCATCGTTCACCTCACGCTAGAGAGGTTGCAGCAGTTACGGTTCGCGACCACAATAAAAGATACAGCCCAGTGTGCTATGGCTGTGGGGAAAGGGGCCATCTTCGGTCCAGCTGCCCTAAGCACACCCTAGGAAGGGAAGGTGAACGGTCTCAGGAAGGAAGTGCGGCTCACAGCACCGCCCAGCAGCAGCAGGAATACGACTTTACTATCAGACACTGCAGCGGGAAATCTCACGGCAGCGCAGGTGCATTGTCAAGAAGACCTTGTCCTGAAGATTTCAACCACTGTAGTAGGCAAGAGAGTAAGGAAGTGGTATCCGTGAGGATGCTCAGGACAGACCACCTCAGCAACGGGTGGAAGGACAGCCTACGACATGCACAGCAGGAAGATCCGGACATCAAGCCGATTCTGGGATGGATGAAGGCCCGTGCTACCAAGCCTAAGTGGAGGGACGTCTCAGCGATGAGTTCAACCACGAAAAGTTATTGGGCCCAATGGGACAGCTTGCTGCTTCAGGATGGAGTCCTGTGCCGTAAATGGGACAATGGTCGAGGAGACAGCTGTCGTTTGCAAATGGTTGTCCCTAAAGCTAAAGTGCCGAATGTTTTACAGCTGTGCCATAATGGTCGTTCAAGAGTCCATCTGGGAGTTAAACGAACTCTACTGAAGGTCCGAGAACAATTTTACTGGGTCCATTATCGTGACGATGTGGAGGATTGGTGTCGTACATGTACAAGTTGTGCGGCTGCGAGGGGACCTCAGACACGGAGTAGAGGAGCATCGAAATTGTACAATGTTGGTGCACCACGGGATAGGACGTCCCTTGACATTGCGGAGCCGTTACAGAAAGGCGCAAGAGGGACTCCTAAGATCGTCCATGTGGATCGCTTGGCGCGTTATTATGGGGCCGATAATGCTCGGGACGAGCATGTCTTAGGAGGGGGCAGTGTTACGCCGCGCTCAAATCAGCGCCATCTAGTGTCGGGAGCGAGAGCGGGGGGAGCTTTGCAGAGAATGACATCGCAGATCTCTCAACCGACAGCGCCACCCGAGGAACTAAGTTTCTAGAAAATCTATACTCGAGCTCTCGGTACCTTGCGCGTGTTTACTTGAACATTCCGGATATTTTGCTGGTTTAAATAAATAGGTGGCGCAAGATGCGATCAGACAGAGTTGAACTCGGCGACACAAGCGAAGCTTCGGAGCGGAATTAAGTGAATTAGTATGTTTAATTATTAGTGTTTTAAGTTTTAATTTGTGTAAAGTAAATTAAAGTGTTAATTTAGGTAATTTTATCGGCAATTTTTATTGTCACGAACCTCAAGCTCGTAACAATATCAGTGACTAATCCAAATTGAAATCGTATTTCATTCGCAATATCACTGTGATTTCTTAAATATAAAAGAACACTTCTCTGTTACATTCTATACAATATAGTGTATATAGTTACAAACTTTATACGTAATAACTGTGTAACTGTGTATTAAAGTATTACGTAGTAACTGTGTATTAAATATATATCAACATTTTTATGCATGCACAATGTATTTTGACACAAAGAGTTACTGAATGGGAAGGAACTGACTCCTGAAATACAGGGTATCCTAGTTTGGGAGTCAGGGCTCAATGATGTTGTATTAAATTATAAGTGTCAAATAAAGAAATTATTATTATTATTATTATTATTATTAATAGAACCACGCTGCAGCTATACAGGGTTATTTTGCAATATCCGATGAAATTTGTAGAGGAGGTTCAGAATTGGAAAATAAACGAATTGTGAAAAAAAATATGTAAGAAAAAAACTCAAACATTTTGTACTTTTTATCTTTTGTATTCTAAATGTGTGGAATTGCATACTGATTGTCTTTAGAAAATGTGTAGCGCCTATTATTTTATTAACGAGCACACATTCGTAAGGGAGTGTTGAATTCGGAAGCTGTCGGTGGCGTTCTGCCAGTACGGCGCTCGCGCTTCGCGCGTCTCACCGCCCTTTCCCTTCCGTGAGCCGTTACACTGCTAGGAACGTTCACCTGGCCGGGCCCGGCAGACAGTGACCGTGACCTCATTACGTACTGCTGCCCTATTTTAAAATTATAAATACTATGAAATGTACGGTGTTAAATTTTAAGTTAATTTTAAGAAATGAAAGTTTAGGTGGTGCACAAAAATTAAACGAAAGTGAGTCTTTACCGCAATTGCAAAGACAATAAATTAACGCACGTGTACCATCAAATCGGAGAACAATATTTGTAGCTAACCAAACGCTGTTAGACTTTGGAAAGTTTACCATTTCGTCACATGGAAGTGCTCGATGTGGTCATTCCGTAATAAGCCCGGCTGCCAAAACGCAGTGATCGAGTTTTTCGAGCGAAACGCCCGCTCTAGCACCAATTATGTAGCTCGAGTTCAGAGTTAACCAGTACGTGTGGAAAACAGAAACTTTTTTATTCAATGTAGATTATAACAATACTTATTGAGTCACTTTTTTCATTTACCACTGGTTCGCAAAAAAAAACCTCTGTCCTGGGAAGAACCAGCAAGAAACCCAGCGGGACTATTTTTTCCAATAATAGCTTACAATCATGTTTACAATTAGCAACACAAGACAAATTAGAAATAGCTTGGTAGCGATCACCCTTCCCAGGGGTTATTATCATCCATAAATTCCTTAATATTATAATAACCCTTTTTATACAAACTAATATATACATAACATTTTTGAACTTTGTGTATGATAATTTTTTTTATATTTTCTGGGATTTTGTTGTAAAAGCGTATACATCGCCCCAAGAATGAATTACTGACTCGGTGGAGTCGAGTAACTGGTACTACTAGCTTGTGTCTGTTCCTAGTATTTACAGAATGAACATCACTTATTTTCGCAAAACTACTTTTATTTTTGTGTACGTACATTACATTTTCATAAATGTATTGAGCGGCCAGAGTTAATATATTAATTTCCTTAAATTTTTGACTGAGTGACTCTTTTGTTTTTAAATTATATATTGCTCTAATGGCCCTCTTCTGTAAAATAAATATAATTTCAGTGTCAGTCGCGTGTCCCCATAGCAAAATACCATACGACATAATGCTATGGAAATAACTAAAGTAAACCGTTCTAGCTGTTTCAACATTGGTAAGAGTTCTAATCTTTTTTACAGCATATGCTGCAGAACTAAATCTGCTAGCTAGTTTTGATATATGGGGGAGCCATTGAAGCTTTGCCTCCAGTGTGATTCCAAGAAAAATGGTGATATCAACAAGACTCAGTTCCTCCCCATTTAAAATTACATTAGTATCGACATGTTTAACATTAGGAGTTACGAATTTCATACATTTAGTTTTAGTTCCATTCAGATGCAAATCATTAACATTAAACCAATTAACTAACTTAGCTATAGCATTATTTACTTCGTCGTAATTTAATAACTGTCGTTTTAGTTTGAAAATTAATGAAGTATCATCAGCAAATAATAATATATCATGGTTATCCCCTACTATTTAAGGTAAGTCATTAATATATACAAGAAACACAAAGGGACCGTGAATTGAGCCCTGAGGCACGCCCATTTGTACAATCGGCCAGGAAAAACTCATACCATTAATGACAACTTTATGCGTTCTGTCACTTAAATATGAAATAATTAATTTAAGAACATCGCTTCTTACACCGTAGTGTTGAAGTTTCCTGATTAATGTTTCATGGTGAACACAATCGAAGGCTTTGGATAGGTCACAGAACATATACACATACCCAAAGCATTCTGTGAATTCTCCCATGCATTAAATATATATTTAATCAGCTCAACACCAGCATCAGTTGTCGAGCGACCCCTTGTGAAACCGAATTGATTTTTATGAAGTAAATTATTTACATTAAAAAAAAATTACATTTGATCAAGAATAATTTTTTCAATAATTTTACTAAGCGTTGGCAGTACAGAAATAGGTCTAAAATTAGCGGGGTCCAATGTACTACCAGATTTAAATAAAGGTATTACTTTACTATGCTTCATTAAATCAGGAAACACACCAGATTCGATACTAGTATTAAAAATAATAGATAGTTGAGGTGCGATCGCATCTATTATAGACGCAATAACTTTAACAGAAATCCCCCACAGATCGGCGGTTCTCTTAATATCAATAGTTTTAAAATATTTTACGATATCTTTTGATGACACTTTATGAAATGTAAAATTCTTTGTACACACATTTACATTTTGTTTAAGTAATGATTCGGCGACGGCAGGAGAAGAATTCAATGACTTAGTGGTTAAGATCGGAATATCAGTAAAATATTTCTCAAAAACCACTGCAACGTCCTAATCCGATTTAGTTAATTTATTGTTAAAACTTAACTGGTAGTTTGAATTGCGAGAATTGACCTTTGAGTTTCACTATTAATTATACTCCATGTCATTTCAATTTTATTAGAAGCAGTCTTTATTTTGTTGCTCAAATACAATGACTTGGCTAAGAAGCACACTCTTTTAAATATTTTTGAATATTTTTTTTACATATTCCCTAAATTTGACGCTAGCATTATATGACCTTTCATTGTAAAGTTCATATAACCCTTGTCTATTCTTATGGACTCCTACTGTCGCCCTTTCATTAAATGCCTTGCGATTGTTCAAGGAGAATGTTTTAGAAGTAAAAGTATCATTAAATTCACTGCAAATGAGCTTAAATAATATTTCATACAAAAAAATTGGATTATTTTGGTATGAAAGTAATGGAAGTTTTTTTACTATGTTACTTCTAAACTTCTCGAAGTGATGTGTATTTACTGGAACAAACACTACTTTTTATCTACTTGCTCTTTGTGAACATAAGGTAATAAAACTAATTGTCCACAGTGATCAGAGCTCAATTTTTGAATTATATATTTATTGAACGGCTTAACATTTGTAAAAATGTTATATATACACGTTGCACTAGATTCAGCAATACGTGCTGGATCCAAAAATAAATTAAAAAAACCATAAGATTTAAACAATGATCTAAATTTAATAACTACTGAATTGTACTGGATATCCCCAATTTCATTACCAACCTGTGCAAACATTGAATAATAACGATGATCCAACCCCAAAAGAAATTTGTAAATGGAATAACCATTTTATTTTACATTAAACATTGAATTTAAAACGATTAACTATTTATAACAACGAACTGTTTACAACTTAAATATATAAGTAATTATATGCACACCGGCACAATTAGCGGAACACAAAAAAAGCAGGATTTTAAAATCTTTTACTTGAGGAACTGGCCAGTTATGATATTTTTTTAATTTATTGTCAAATTTGAAAGTAGGAAATTAGATGACATACACTTTTTTCATTCATTTGTTTTATTTTACCGAACAATACGTTTTGTCAACTTGTTCGAGTAATAACTACGTAATTGTAATTTTTTTGAAAAATCGCACTTAATGGTTTTTTATAAATTTGTTATTCTATAGGCAATTTTGTTTATTAAAAGCTCTTTATTATGCCTGACTTAACATCACTGGAAATCATTAGGGCTGATGAAATGAGAAGAAATGGCCATACCTACAGATCGATTGGATCGGTACAGATCGTCTAATTCTCTTGTGAGGAGGAGGGGTCAAGGTAGAAAAAGATGTACATCGAGGCGAGATGACAGTTTTTTTACTACTTGGAGTTCGTAGGAATACGCGATTAACGGCTGTACAAGCTCGAAATGAACTGGAAGACGTTCGAGGAGTACGAGTAAGTGAGCGTACAGTTCGCAGGAGATTTGAAGAAGTTAGTTTAGGGTCGTATATACCTGCCAAAGGCCCAAAACTTGAGAGACGTCACCGCGTAAACCGATTAAGCTATGCGCGAGAACGTCGTCGTTGGGATTTGAACGAATGGCAGCAGGTTCTCTTTACTGATGAGTGCAGAGTTCTTTTAAAACAGATCGATGGGAGATAACGAATATGGAGACGCAAAGGAGAACGCCACATATAGTCTAATTTTGAACACACAGTGGCTTATGGTGGCGGCTCGATTATGGTTTGGGGAGGGATATGTTTGGGAGCTCACACGGAGTTAGTGATAGTCACAGGAGGGACCATGACAGTAGATCGATACATCAGAGACATTTTAGAAGAACATTTGTACCATTTGCCCCATTTATTGGTGACGACTTTATTCTAATGCAAGATAATGCTCGTGCTCATAGTGCACAATCGGTACAGGCATATCTGAGCCACGTAGGTATACTGGTGATGCAGTGGCCAGCAAATTCCCCCGATATGAATCCGATAGAGCATGTCTGGGACTTGCTAAAAAGAAGGGTTAAATCCAGAATGCCACCCCCCAACAATCTGAATGAACTTGGAAACGCATTACTTGAGGAGTGGGAGCGGTTGCCTCAAGAAATCAGCGATAACATAATCTGTAGCATGCCCAGACGAATGGAAACCGTAATCAGAGCAAGAGGGGGAAACACTCGTTATTAATTTTACTTTAATTTTATTGTTAAATCATTTAATGCTTACTTTTTTTTATTTTTTGTGATGGTTCATAATCATCTAAAAATTTCACTTATTTCAAATTTCTTCATTTTTCAATAAAAAATAACGAAGACTTTTCAAAGTCGTTGTTAAAAGATGTTAATCAATTTGTTATTTTATGTCTAATTACATTTTCGTCAAATATATGCGTTATTATCTCATAGTCTCACTTTTTGTTCTGTTCCGCTAATTGTGCCGGTGTGTATATATTTAAGTTGTAAACAGTTCGTTGTTATAAATAGTTAATCGTTTTAAATTGTTAATTATTGTTAATACTGGATTCCAATTTTTTAAATATGCCATATTAAATACCGTCACCGGTTACGTCATTAAAATTTAAAAAAATATATATATTTATTACGACGGTCCTAAGCCCGCTTAAATTATCAAGGGAAAAATGGAATCATAATTCGCGCAACGTAGTCATCAACTGTGAACGTGTCATTAAGGAAATTAATAGTAAGCAAAACCTTACTTACGCGTATTTTTAAAAACTGTAAAAAGTATATATTATACTCTATTCCAATTACGAAGTCCCATTTGACAGATGTCAATAATCAAGTACTAGTAAAGTACCGCTATAGTCGATACTTGATAATATTGATCTTCGATTGCTATTACGAACAAATTAAGATCGTATTGACAGAAAAAGGATTAGCATCAAATTAAAATGTATAAAACTGTTTTTTAATTTTAATTAGGTAATATTACATGATATTTTTATCAAGATGGAACATATTCATCATCACTAGTCGAAATCGATATTTCATGGACGGCATCGTCGTCATCACCCTCATTATCGTCTGTAGTATCCCTGTATTTATTATAATTAGGTTGTCTATGACGGCATCGATATGTATGTCTCTGTCCCAATCAGAGAAAATCAATTTTTTTGTTCGTAAAACCACACTTTCCCAATTCGCGGCAGTAACACTATCACAAGCTTCTTGCAACAATAACAGCATTTTGTTCGCAGTAAACGGTGGGTTGGTATTTTTACGAGCCGCTTAACCTAAAATAAAGGTTTGTGTGTTAATATAGCAACAGATAAAATGTTAAAATAGGTAAAAATAAATTATAAAAAAGATTTGTTTAAATTCTTGCCTTTAATTTGCGCCCAAATCAATTCTATGGCATTGTATTAACAATGGTAGAGTGGAAGGCGCATTACGTTGTGTCCGGCTTCCTTAGCCATTTCGTCCAAGACGTGTTTTGGTCTAGCTGGCTTATTTATAGCAACCAAATGCAGCAGCTCAACTTTTAACATGGACATGTCAGCAACAATATTATTGTCATTCAGCCATTTCACAATATCGGCTTTTTTGCTGCTAGAAGTTAGCGGCTTACTTATTTGTACTGAATGATACGGTGCATTATCCATAATGATCGTCGGTGGCTCATTCAAGTTGGTCAATAAGGTACAAAACCATTCCTTAAATTTAACAAAATTCATCTCTTCGTGGTATTCCACAGTTTTTTTAGATTTAAAAGCCAAGAGGCAGTTCGGAACAAATCCTTTCATGGAACCCGCATGAAAAATAATTAAGCGTTCGCCTTTGCCACTAGGTACTTTTGTGGAGGAGTGAGGAGTATCATCTGTCCATATCTTGCCAACTGTATGATTAGCGTTTAGCCACGTCTCATCTAGAAATATAACATTATTCCAAACGGCAATGGACTTTGCTGATCTTAGAAAATTAAATCTGGCTAAAGCTGTATCTCTACGTTCCATCAAAATCCGCCTATTATCACATTTTTTATAAGAAAGGCCAACATTTTTTAAAACCCTCCAGAAAGAAGTTCTACTGCCGTGAAACAGTCCAGATTCTCGTAAAGTATTTGACAATTTATCGAGAGTTGGCAATTCGTTCCTACTATAGTAGCCATAGATATGGCGTCGTTATCAAAATTGTCGATATGTGTAACGTAACTATCGATCTTCTAACTTTTTTCTTAAGTGGCGATTTTAATTTGTTATCTTCCATTAAATCTTTACCATATTTTTCCGTACTTATTCGGGAAACAGTTTTTCGACTAACACCAAGAGCTGCACTTATTCGGTAAGTCACTTGTGAAAGTGGCTACAATGGACCACCATTCTGATACTCTCTTTCAAAGTAATCTTGTAGGCATACTACAAAATCTTCTACCACTACAACCTCTTACACCACTACAAAATACTGTTCTTGTAGTGGTCTCAGTTTCGGCCATAGTGTTTATAAATACAAAAAAAAACCAAATCAAATTACAGTCAAAACTTAATAACAACGAAAGAATTATCAAACAGTTATAGCTACAATAACAAGAACGAAAAAAACACAACACAAAATCAACTAAACTGAACACGCGTATCGTATACAAGGCTTCTGCACTCGTACTGAAGAGACAAACAAAATGGCGGTCGTGATCACGAGGTGGACGCAGTGTTGACAGATTTTCACTCTCGAAAAGAATCTGTCTATAATCGATTTTATACGATTCTTTTAGTCACGTCACTATGTAAAAAAGTAAAAATAAAACAATAGAACGTAAACGCAAAACGGCAGTAAAATATTATTATCTTTTAAAGTTTTAATTATTTTGAGCACGATGTCTAAAAACAAAATGTTGATAGTGTGTGTGTGAATTAATTGTATAATGATTTAGATTGATTATGTATTTTTAAACGATGATTTACGACCATGAACAAAAAATGATTATTATTTAAAATTATGCGAAACGTGAAGAGTTACGTTCAAAGAAGTGTCAAAAGGGACTTACGTAATTGGAATAGAGTATAGTATTTATATTTTGAACTTAAAGGAGCAGTATTGCTAATGCTAGAGAAATCTCTTTGCGTGTGATAAGATCCAGTAGTGAGGTGTTTGTGGTTGCAGACGAGCGGCGGGAGTGGGAGTGGGGGCGGCAGCGGCGGCGGTGAGGCGTCGCCCGCGGTGGCCGGCGGTGCGTTCGGCGGCGCGCTGTACGACGGCTCGCCGCGCCTGCCCTACCCGCCCGCCGACAAGGCCGACTACTTCCCGCAGGAACAAGGTAGCGCTCGCGCACGCACACACGCACGCACATGCACATACACACGCGTGCACACACACACACACGTTCGGCGGCGCGCTGTACGACGGCTCGCCACGCCTGCCCTACCCGACCGCCGACAAGCTCGACTACTTCCAGCAGGAACAAGGTAGCGCTCGCGCACGCACACACGCACGCATACGCGCATACACACGCGTGCACACACACACACACGTTCGGCGGCGCGGTGTACGACGGCTCGCCGCGCCTGCCCTATCCGCCCGCCGACAAGCCCGACTACTTCCAGCAGGAACAAGGTAGCGCTCGCGCACGCACACACGCACACACACGCACATACACACGCGTGCACACACACACACGTTCGTCGGCGCGCTGTACGACGGCTCGCCGCGCCTGCCCTACCCGCCCGCCGAAAGGTCGACTACTTCCCGCAGGAACAAGGTAGCGCTCGCGCGCGCACACACGCACGCACACGCACATACACACGCGTGCACACACACACACACGTTCGGCGGCGCGCTGTACGACGGATCGCCGCGCCTGCCCTACCCGCCCGCCGTCAAGCCCGACTACTTCTCGCAGGAATAAGGTAGCGCTCGCGCACGCACACACACACACACACGCACATACACACACACACACACACACACACACACACACACACACACACACGCGCGCGCGCGCGTACACACACACACACACACACACACACACACACACACGCGCGCGCGCGCGCGCGCGTACACACACACACACGCGCGCGCACACACACACACACACACACACACGCACGCACGCACGCACGCACACACACACGCACGCACGCACGCACGCACACACACACACACACGCACGCACGCACGCACACACACACGCACGCACGCACGCACGCACACACACACATAGCATTAGCATTTAGTATCATTCATTCATTCATTCATGCATTCGCGATCATTTCGTGATACGCCGGCGATTCAAGATTAGGCCGATGATTTGACCGCTATAGCGTTTTGTACATCTAATATACAAATGTACGCATTTTGGCAGCACGACATACTGCCTGATCCAAAATTCGAATAGGCGTAAAAGTAATCCGTAAAGAATGAAGAATGTATCCAGATATCCCGATACATCCCATATTAAAGTTGTGTTATTGTACTTTGAAAACTATATCGTTTGAAATAATTGTTTCAGGCAACAGTATGTCAGAAAGTCCTCGGTTAGACCAGTTACATCAGCATCCCTCCATGTTTCCCAGCAACTTCAACAGGTTAGTTGTAAATTATTTAACATTTTAAACTATATTTTTTTTATTATGTCAATAGTTATTACGTGTTAAAGCCATCTAAACCATGCCAATGGTACCAAACCATCCAATTGGATAATCAAATGTCACCTTTGTAGACCCCTCCAAAGAGTATAGTAATATTTAGAAGAAACCCCTTGGAACCAAAGAGTATATCGCCTCTTTACAAGAACAACGTGACGTCTCATAAAAACGTATTTTTTTATTATTTGATATTCAAAACCGCGATGTCGAATTTTATTATCTACAAAAACGCGGCATTTTAAAAGTGAATGTTCGAGGAGCTATTAGTGAAAGAGACGACACGACCGTGGCAAATGGCGTTATCACGTTGTCTCTTTCGGTGTGGCGCACGACTTCGACAACACGACGCGTTAGTTTGCCCCGCACACGGAACGAGTGAAGTGCTCCTGCTTTTCACAAAAACGTGGCATCACGAGTATACCACGTTTTTAATGCAAAGGTATGTTTCTTGTTGTTATTTACTTTAACTTGAATAACGTGATAGTACTAATTTAAGTCGTTTTTGTTGTAAAACTCGTGAGTATTTAGAATGAGATAATGAATATTGACACACTATTGATGAAAAAGTTACAACTTTTCTTTGTGATATCTTTGAATGTAACCATGTTGTTGATGAATCGTTTTCAAATACTATGGGTTATTTTATTTTACATCATTATTTTTGAAAACCTTTAAGTTTGGGTTTATATTATGCTAAAATGTTACATTATACATGCTGAAATAAAGTAACTTTTACGAATTTATTTTTCAGATGGCATCACGATCTAGGATGTTAGTTCAATTAGCTACAGGTGTTAAAAATAATTTAAGTGTACAACTAAGTAATTCAAACTCTCAGATAGATATTTTAACACAAGACGAGAATAAAAATGCCTATAAATATAATTCTAGTCCAACTAAAACTGGTAAAAAAGAAGACTAAATGAAGCAAACTGGAAAGTTAATGTAGCTAAACGACTGAGAAATAGTGGTAAGCCTTATCAATCTACCAAATCAAAAAGAAACATGCCAAGTCGTGAATTGAAACCTTCTTGTAAAGATAAATGTAAATTTAAATGTGGGTTTAAATTTACAGAGGAGCAAAGACAGACAATTTTAAATGACTATTGGAGCTTAGGTGCAATAGAAAAACAATGGACGTTTATTGCTAATAACGTAGACATAGTCATCCCAAAACAACGTTACGTTAAGGTTGATTCGGATGGAAATGTTGCAACTATTAGAAACAACAACAACGCTTTCTTTTTGACTATTTCGAGTGAAAAAACAAGAGTTTGTAAATTGTTTTTCAAAAATACTTTGGGGATTAATAATCGACCCATAGAGACTGCTTTGAAAAAGAAAAATAGCAACACTAATATTTCTTCCATGAAAGATAACCGTGGTACTCATTCAAACCATTATGCAGTGGACGAAAGCATTAAAAATGGCATCAAATTGTTTATTGAGTCTGTACCAAAGATTGAGTCACATTATATCCGGGCTAACTCAAAACGAAATTATATTGATGGTAGTAAAGCTGTCACAGATCTTCATAGAGATTATGTGGAAAAATGCAAATCCCAAAACGTCCCATATGGAACCTACATTACATTTTATCGTATTTTCACACAAGATTTTAACATTTCGTTTTTCACTCCTAAAAAGGATTTATGCGATATATGCGAAGCCTATAAAAACATCACAGATGAAGAGAAAGAATCTAAGAAACAAGATTATGAATTACACCTTAAGGTAAAGAATTTGTCTCGTATTGAAAAAGAAAAAGATAAGAACAACAAAAATATTTTAGTAGTGGTCTATGATCTTCAAGCAGTGTTTCAATGCCTCAAAGGAGA
The DNA here is from genome assembly GCA_036936625.1 of Parnassius smintheus behrii. Lineage (NCBI taxonomy): Eukaryota > Metazoa > Arthropoda > Insecta > Lepidoptera > Papilionidae > Parnassius > Parnassius smintheus. The sequence continues at coordinate 1,523,922 of JAUPFT010000030.1, forward strand.
AGTCTCAGTTTTTTACAACAAGTCAAAACTAAATGTACTTAATTTAACAATTTATAACTTACAAAATAATTCAGTTGAGAGTTATGTATGGGATGAGTCTAACGCAAATAGAGGTGTCAACGAAATAGCTACCTGTGTTTACAAATACCTATACTTCAAAAACCTGGACTAGCAGAGAGAAAAAAAGCTGATCTCATGGATTTGGTCAATAAAAACCTCATTCCTAGATACACACAAGCCATTTTACGAATCGTTGTAATAAGACTGATTAAGTACAAAGATTTTTTGAATTGTATTTTTTAGAAATATTTAATTGCTACATTTAAAATGATTGTATTTTTATTAGTATTAAGAGAATTTGTGATTCTATGTTTATGAAGGGTGACAGCAATGTTCCTATTTTGAATTTCTAAGTACTATAAAACTGTGTGCCATAATTGTGTTAGAAGACGTTAATTATTATAACTTTAAGTACAGTTAACTTTTTTATTTTTTTATTTGTATGAAAGTAATTTTTTAGTTCCCTTATAATTTTAACTAAAGCGAGTACTAAGTACTATGTGATTGATTGATCTCTTATTGATTATTGTGCCTTAAACTAATTTCATGGTGTAAGTAAGCCATTGTTTTCGTAAATTTGTATTTTTTAAATACAAGATCTTTCTGTGTTTTATTTAACTTATCACACAGTCTTACACCTAAATTTAACATTTTCAATGTGATATATCAATATGTTACAAGCATTTTGTGACAAATTTTCATCAAAAACGTGACATGTTTGCCTGTGTTTTTTTAAATCAGTTTTTTTACTTATTTCTTATTGCACTGAGTTTTTTTTGCTTATTTTCAGAAAGCACATTAATTACCGCAACAATTTAATTGTTTTCCTATAGAAAAATAATCAATATTTTAGAAGTTATCAACGCTTAAATGTTTAAAATTGCTCTCCTGTAAAGTTGTGGTTTAAAAAATATCACGTTCTTGTAAAGAGGCGATATAATCACTACGTTTACTCAGAACCATAGATAAGTGTGCTCAGAACGATTCTTTTTTCAATGTTATTTATAACAATTATACAACTATAATTTTATGAGAATTCCTTTCGTTACTAAATTACGCTTCTAAGACTGAAGTATTCAACGAACTTACAGTCCACCTGAAGGTGGTAAGTGGCTATTGCAGATGCAGCCATGGAAACTTGCAGCTAAGTTGTAAGTGGTCACCTCTACGAACTGAGATGAAATACCTTACAGGCTTCATTTATACCGGTACTAGGTAGGGGGGTGATTATCCAGACAATCTCGCAGACTGAAGTGGGTCTAACCACTCAGTTCACACATATACTTATATAATTATATAAAAATATAAATTGGTAATATAAAGTCGCTGAAAGACACGCTGTTCTTAAAAAAAATTATATCCATCCACATCATATGGATGCTTGGCGGTCCACCACTGTACGTTTCACTAGGAGTTTTCTTCCGCATACAACCTCTCTGTGGAATAGTTTACCACTAGCGATTTTTCCGGACCGATACGACCTGGGGACCTTCAAGAAAAGAGCTTACTCCTTTCTAAAGGGCCGGCAACGCACCTGCAATTCCCCTGGTGTTGCGGTTGATCATGGGCGGCGGTAGTCACTTAACATCAGGTGAACCGTATGCTCGTTTGCCCCCTCTTCTATAAAAAATGCGTGTTATGATATACATAAGTTAATAATAAAATAAGTTTCAATATGTAATTTTATATATTTTATTTTTAAAAATTTTGTTTTATTATAACCTAGAACAATTTTTTTTGAGAATTCGTTTCGTTACTAAATTAATAATTAAGAGGATTTACTTCAAATGACCTGCCGTGTAGTGGCGGTTAAGAATATCCACTACCCCATATCTTGCCGTGGGTGGCGTAAGAGGCGACAGAAGGAAACATGCAGGAGATGGGCAGCATCTTCCTGATAACAGCAATTGTACAACAAAAACACTGCTCGGTAAGCGTGGCAACTATGGCAAATATCCCCCCATAAGCAATGACACAAATAAACGGCCCCCAGTCCCCGGCGTCCTCGCTATGCCTTGCTACGGTGGCGACCATGGTAACGGCGGGGCAGGGGTTGCTTAGAATCTCCGGTGGAGGTTCGGTTGCCACCTACGACGACTCGACCTAGCAACATATAACGAACGTACCCTGAGGACTGTTGACAGGATCCTGGACCTGGATTGGATTATCCGAGGTCCGAAGAGAGGGGGAGGACACGGTGATTCTCGAATCCGGCAACTTGTTCTATCACCAGGAGGGCGACCATCTGTCCCAAGGAGGTGTTGGATTTATCGTCCACACGTCTCTCGTTAACAACGTTGTAAAAGATTGGGAGTGTATCGACGAGGGTTGCGTACCTTATACTCAAAATCACCAAACGGTATTCGTTGAAGGCCATACAGACTTACACAACAACGTCGGCACATCCCGATGAGGAGGTGAAGGAAATGTATGAGGATATTTCTAGAGCCATGCATACCTCTAAAACCCACTGTACGGTGTTAATAGGAGACTTCAACGCAAAGCTAGGCACAAGAAAGAACGGTGAGCTGAAGGTAGGAAAATTTGAGCTAGGGCAACGGATTGACTTCATTATGACGACCAGACCAAATGCATGCGGCGAGACTTCGCAACTTTAATACTGCTCGTATTAAAGAAGCGATCGAGCGGATCCAGGGCTCTAAAGTCTTTGCCAAAGATCTGTCTGCCAGAAAGAGCCAACTGTCAAAGCTGAAGACTGAGTGTGGCAGCATCGCTTCCGGGACACCTGGGATTTTGAGTAAGATTGAGAGGTTCTATGGGCAGCTGTACACATGATCGCTGCAGCCACTTGCAAGTGTGAGTTACGATCCAAAAGCAAGTCACATTCGACACTATTCCGATGATATCCCGGACGGCACGGCAAGGCCCCAGGCGAGAATGGAATTACAGCTTCTGAAAGCGAGTGCAACACCGATACTTAAAGTCCTTCAGAAGCTCTACAATTCCATCATTCATGGTGGTACTACTCCGGAGGCGTGGAGCAGAAGAGCGGTAGTCTTGTTCTTAAAGAAAGGTCACAACACTCTCTTGAAGAATTACAGACCGATATCTAAACCGCGTCTACGTGCTGTTTTCAAGAGTCATTACGAATTGTCTCGCATGCAGACTCGACGACTTACGGCTTCCCGAACAACCTGGTTACCGAAAAGGCTTCAGCACCATAGACTACATACATACCCTGCGGCAAATTGTACAGAAGACTGAAGAGTACAATCTGCCACTTTGCCTGGCGTATGTGGACTATAAGAAAGCCTTTGATTCCGTCGAAATTTGGGCGGTGCTACAGTCCCTTCAGCGTTGCTAAGTTGACTGTCAGTATATCTAAGTGCTGAAGTGTTTGTATAGTAGGGCTACGATGGCTATCCGAGTACAGAACCAGAGCACGAAACCTATCCAACTGCAGAAAGGTGTAAGACAGGATGACGTTAACTCTTCACCGCTGCATTGGAAGACGTTTTCAAGCTACTGGACTGTAAAGGATACGGTATTAACATCAATGGCGAGTACATCACTCGCCTTCGATTTGCCGACGATATAGTCCTTATGGCAGAATCGCTGGTGGACCTAAGCTCTATGCTCAATGACCTTAATAGTGTTTTCCAACAGATAGGTCTTAACGAACATGGACAAAACAAAGATCATGTTTAACGTCCATGTCACACCTATGCCGGTAGTTGTTGGGAGCACTAAGCTCGAAGTTGTGGAGACAAATGGTCCGACTATAGTTCGGCCGTTCAGAGAATGCGTCCCTGACACCTATCAGTTAGTCACGACTAGTGGTGGGCACAACATAACACTGAGTTCGTTACCGTTCCTCCAAAATGAACCTCCGCGTTATTTTTAAGATTATTTTCGTTTTAAATTGGCGGAATCATTTAAAATTTATATTTTAGTAATTTAAGTGGAAACCAAAAAAAGGTAATATTAATATAATAAAATTGTTTTATTTATTCTTTGTTACAAAGTTACAATCTGTATTTATATGCAAAAAAGTAATTGAATTGAATGTGCGTACAGAATATTAATCAGACTCCGATTCGCTTGAGGAGGTGGTGTCTTCATCATCATCTTCGCCTACATGTATAATTATATTATTATCAATAACAGAATCAATCCTGATATCTCGGTCAAAATGTTTCACAATCAGGTTTTTAGTCTTTTCAACAACCTTTGTCCAGTCATCTCTTGTGACTTCCCCGCAGGATTCTTTTAATAGGGTCATCATCTTTTTCGTGCTGAATGACGGAGAAGTATTGTGGCGGGCGGCGTAACCTTTTATTTGGGCCTAGATTAGCTCTTAGCGTTATATTGGCAATGATACGGTGGAATTCTTCGAACGCGATGACCCTACTCCAGAGCCAGTTCATCGATTTCGTATCGCACATTTGCCGCTTTATTTTCTTTAACTAATTTAATTAGCTCTGGTTTTAGCATCTGCATATTTGCGTCAATGCCTTTTGCTTGTAGCCAAGCCACCATTTCTTGTTTTTTATTAGCTTGGGTAGGTGGTTTCTGTATTTGAACCGAGTGATAGGCATTATCCATGAATATTACGGAAGGCTCTGGTAGGCTGGGCAAAAGCACGTTCTGGAACCACTCTTTAAATGTAGTGGCATTCATTTCCTCGTGGTGGTTATTTGTGGTTTTTGATTGAAATGCCAGTAACGCGTTCTCCACAAAGCCGTATTTTGCAGAACCTGCGTGGCATATTATCAGACGAGCCCCCTTACCCGTTGGTACTTTCGACGTGGACGTTTGTGTGTCATCCGTCCAAGAACGAGAAACCGTGTTATTGGCGTTTAGCCATGTCTCGTCAGTGAACACGACATTATCCCAGTTATCAATGTTTTTGCTTCTCTCAAAAAACTTATCCGTTTTAAAATTATGTCGTATCGTTCTAATAAAAATTTTCTTTTGTCTGTTTTTTTATACGAAAAACCAATATCTTTTAAGATTTTGGTTAAAGCAGTTTTACCCCCGCTAAACAGTCCATCTTCTCTTAACGATGCCAAAAGCTTCTTCCTGTTGAGATATTCATTTCTGGAATAGTAACCATATATGATTTCTAATTGCATCGGCGTCAAAGGTGTCAATATCTGTCACGAGTTTAGTTCTACGTTTCTTCTTCGGAGTACGTAAAATATTATCTTCCGTGCCAATAGAGCCGAACTTTTCTTTATTAATATTTGTTATCGTTCGTATGCTAACTCCAAGCGCCTGAGAGACGCGTTCTTGTACTTGTTCGACAGGTAACAGGGGTCCGCCATTTTGCCGCTCCCGCTCAAAGTAATCTTGCAGCTTGATGATTAACTCACGGGCTCCACTTTTCAATGTTTGTCCACGTTTAGGCATTATTATGCACCAAAAGTAAAAAGAACGCAATACAAAACACAATCGAATTCCGATTTAGCGCCGATGTCAGTTTTAAAAGCAGAAACAGTCCATTAAATGAAAGCCGGGTAATCAAATAAAAACAGATCGAAAACACTTGAAGAACGTGGTCTATGCGCACGAAACGACAACAGACGACTGTTTTAGCGTCACAAAATGGCGGCCCACAACGCCATTTGGGGTTACCATTTTCAACCTAAATATAAAAATGCTACTTTCTTTCGCGCGTTCGGTTTGGTCGTAGTTTTATTTTTATATTTGATAAAAGTTATCTTGTAGTCCATTATTTTCAAATTTAAAAAGAAAAACAAAACGTATTATTTTATAAAGTATAACTGTATAAGAACAGATTACGATACTGTTATTGCCTGTTATTGTTAACACAGCACTACAAATATAAAGCGCTGACATAACCTTGTAATAGCGCAGTATAGATTTAGAAAAATATTGTTTACCAAGTTATTTGACACTCAGTTTGGCACAAAATTATAACATTCATTGATTATTGATATAATAATGTTGTTTTAATGCTCATCAATTGTTAAAACGGTAAATAACCAGCAAAAATATTTTTATCGTAACTGTAACGCCATTACAAAGTTACGTCGTCAGTTCAATCGCGACGTGTCAGGAACGCATTCTCTGAACGGCCGAACTATAGGTAGTCCAACTTCGACCGAGAGGTCTCTCGACGGATTCAACTCGGCTGGGCACCGTTCGGGAAATTATACACCTTCGTGCGTGTCGTCAGTGAAAGTAAGTTTGTTGTCCGTTTTTGATATAAAAGGTAGAAAATCGTCTGTTTTAAAAGTTATTTGCATATATTTTTTCTCGTAACAATTTATAAAATTTGCATTTCAAATACTGTGTCGTTGACGTGAGGAATAAATAGTCAGAAGTAACTAAAATTAAATGTAAAGTGTTAGTTTTACCACAAATAAGAAGTGCAAGCGTAGTTTTCACTATGAATCATTTAAAAAAAAATTATATACTACAAGGTCCGTTGTGCGAAAATTACGTTTTGTGATATAATTCCGATATATCGTTAATATTATGACAAAGTTGTTTTCAATAGCATTGGTTAAAGAAAGCGTAATAAAGTATGGTGGTGCGAAGGTGCTGTTATGGTAATTACTGGAGGGAATAGTATGTGACTTACCCGATAGCTCAGCTCTCTTCCGTGCGGCTGCTGATCTTTTCTCTTGTTTGCAACACTTACTCGACAATATTTTTTTAAATGTAATTTATATGAACACTTCACATTTACGCGGGACTGGATACATTTCACAGCGTGTTAATGACAGGCGGTGTCCGATGTTACTCGTAAGTGATCTGAAAATGAATTGAAAAAACGGTCGTCTTCTTTTACATCGAATCTGCTAGTTACAGCGGTAGCTATCTCTTTTCACCAACTCTTTAGGATAAGGAGTGGGAAAGGGATGATAAATAATGACATAATTACATGATGATACCCTGATGTGTAGGCACCTACTGAGTGTATATATTACTATATCGATATAATTATATTGTATATTTTTTATGTTATTACTATAATATTTTGATTTATGTTTATCTTTGTATCGGTATATTTGCATGGGTCCCGTTCCTTCTGTCGGATTTTGCCGTCGTGGGCATTGGACATCAATACAAATTTCTAAAAATAATGTTAGTTATGATTAAAACTACTTTTACGGATTTTATCGCGTTTATTTTTGCTTTTAATTACTTTTATTTTTAATTCCCGACGTTTCGGGCGCTTTCCAGCACCCATGGTCACGGGGGACTGAGATGACTGACGTCCCGATGTCATTGTTAAACCCGGAGTACCTTCAGCTTTTTTAATTATTGTTTATGGTCCGATCTATGCAAAATGAACTGCATCTTGCAGTGCTATGCTTGGGTTTAGTTTTAATTTTATTGATTATAGGATCCCAAGCAGGTGGTAGTACCCAGCCTCCTTCTCTATTGAAATTAGGATGTTTTTTTAATTTCAATACCCTCACGTATCATCCTTGGTAGGAATCGGTGTTCTTTCGCGAGGATTTGTGGTCTATCAAATCTGATGTAATGGTTGGGGCCGTCTAGGATATGATCACAAACTGCAGACTTCCCGGAACGTTGATGCTTCACATCAGCTATATGTTCTTTTACGCGGGTTCTAATTGATCTTTTTGTTTGTCCTATATAAGAGAGACCACATTCATAATCAAGCTTGTACACTCCTGCATCTTGTAGAGGAATATGACACTTGACGAATGGTAGAAACTGACTAATCTTCTTTGGCGGCTTGTAGAATGTTCTAATAGAAGCTCGCTTCAAGATATAGCCAATCTTGTCTGTGACACCTCTGACATATGGTAGTACAGCAGGCACACGCTCAACTGTGGCCGGCTTCACTCGGTCACTGTGACGTAGGCACGGGACCCGAAGCTTGTTGTCGTGCAGAACTTGCTTGACGTGCTGAAGCTCGGCGGTCAAGTGTTTGCTGTCACAGATCCCTCGTGCTCTCTATAACAAAGATTTGCCCACGGTAGCTAACTGTGAAAGATGGTGGTGAGATTCACCGTTTAAATATCGGTTTGTATGGGTCTTTTTCCTATACACAGTGTGACCAATGGTGTTATTAGGATTTCGGATGACTAACACATCTTGGAATGCTAAGGAATTATTTGCCTCTAACTCCATAGTAAATTAAATTTTAGAGTTTATGGAATTAAGATGTTCTAAAAATGCAGTTACTTTGTCTGATGGTAAAATTGTGAAAGTATCGTCTACGCTTGTAGATCCTTGGTGTAACAGGTGCAGTAAGGAGGGCTTTCTCCTCATAGTCTTCCATGAATATATCGGCGACAATGGGAGATACAGGTGAGCCCATCGCAACACCATCTACTTGCTTGTAAAACTCTACCTTCCACAATAGATAGCCAGATGTAAGGCAATGTCCTAGTAATACTGCATATTCTGCTGGCATGTTATTTTCCTCTAGTTTCCTAGTTATAATTGAGATGCAGTCTTCAACAGGTAGGCATGTAAATAGAGACTGAACATCAAAACTGACCATGGTTTCATTGTCAGTAAGATGTAGGTATCTATCTCACTGACAAAATGGTATGAATCCTCAGTGTGTGCTCTTGTGTGTCCTCTGAGTGGTGATAATATTTTAGCTAAGTATTGAGCCAATCTGTAAGTTGGCGAATCAATCTTACTCACTATTGGACGTAATGGAGCATTCGGTTTGTGTATTTTTGGTAACCCATACAACTTCGGTGGCTTGGCACATGAAGGTATTATCGAATTAACGTCCAGATTGAATTTCTCGGAGTATTTCTTAATTAGATCGCTAGTTGTTTTAAGCGTATTAGTTGTAGGGTCTGTTTTGACCTTTCGATAAGTAGTCACCCACAACAATCGAAACAAACACTGGACGACGCCACAATAAAAGTTTTAGAAAAAGGTATTAATTTCGCAATAACACCGCGTAAAATACCCTATGAGATATAAAATACCCTATGATACATTATCTGTAGTGTTGAGGACTGTCTGTATTAAAATAATATTGGTAATGAAGATTTAGAGGCCATACGTCAAGACATCTCGTCTATGTTACGTCGAAGCTCAGCGCCGAAATTAAATCTTCCCAAAAATGAATATAACGCGTTGAAAAACTTACGCAACAGACCAGAGCTTACGATTCTCCGCGCAGATAAAGGTAATTGTACGGTTATAATGGATACGTCAGATTACAATTTTAAAATACAATAACTTTTGTCGGATGAAACTACTTATCGTAAGGTCAAAACAGACCCTAAAACTAATACGCTTAAAACAACTAGCGATCTAATTAAGAAATACTCCGAGAAATTGAATCTGGACGTTAATTCCATAATACCTTCATGTGCCAAACCACCGAAGTTGTATGGGTTACCAAAAATACACAAACCGAATGCTCCATTACGTCCAATAGTGAGTCAAATTGATTCGCCAACTTACAGATTGGCTCAATACTTAGCTAAAATATTATCACCACTCAGAGGACACACAAAAGCACACACTGAGGATTCATACCATTTTGTCAGTGAGATAAAAGACCTATATCTTACTGACAATGAAACCATGGTCAGTTTTGATGTTCAGTCTCTATTTACATGCTGTTGAAGACTGCATATCAATTATAACTAGGAAACTAGAGGAAAATAACATGCCAGCAGAATATGCACTATTACTAGGACATTGCCTTACATCTGGCTATCTATTGTGGAAGGAAGAGTTTTACAAGCAAGTAGATGGTGTTGCGATGGGCTCACCTGTATCTCCCATTGTCGCCGATATATTCATGGAAGACTTTGAGGAGAAAGCCCTCCTTACTGCACCTGTTACACCAAGGATCTACAAGCGGTACGTAGACGATACTTTCACAATTTTACCATCAGACAAAGTAACTGCATTTTTAGAACATCTTAATTCCATAAACTCTAAAATTCAATTTACTATGGAGTTAGAGGCAAATAACTCCTTACCTTTCCTAGATGTGTTAGTCATCCGAAATCCTAATAACACCATTGGTCACACTGTGTATAGGAAAAAGACCCATACAAACCGATATTTAAACGGTGAATCTCACCACCATCCTTCACAGTTAGCTACCGTGGGCAAATCTTTGTTACAGAGAGCACGAGGGATCTGTGACAGCAAACACCTGGCCGCCGAGCTTCAGCACGTCAAGCAAGTTCTGCACGACAACAAGCTTCATGTCCCGTGCCTACGTCACAGTGACCGAGTGAAGCCGGCCACAGTTGAGCGTGTGCCTGCTGTACTACCATATGTCAGAGGTGTCACAGACAAGATTGGCTATATCTTGAAGCGAGCTTCTATTAGAACATTCTACAAGCCGCCAAAGAAGATTAGTCAGTTTCTACCATTCGTCAAGTGTCATATTCCTACAAGATGCAGGAGTGTACAAGCTTGATTGTGAATGTGGTCTCTCTTATATAGGACAAACAAAAAGATCAATTAGAACCCGCGTAAAAGAACATATAGCTGATGTGAAGCATCAACGTTCCGGGAAGTTTGCAGTTTGTGATCATATCCTAGACGGCCCCAACCATTACATCAGATTTGATAGACCACTAATCCTCGCGAAAGAACACCGATTCCTACCAAGGATGATACGTGAGGCTATTGAAATTGAAAAAACATCCTAATTTAATAGAGAAGGAGGCTGGATACTACCACCTGCTTGGGATCCTATAATCAATAAAATTAAAACTAAACCCAAGCCACCACACCAACCACTGCAAGATGCAGTTCATTTTGCATAGATCGGACCATAAACAATAATTAAAAAAGCTGAAGGTACTCCGGGTTTAACAATGACATCGGGACGTCAGTCATCTCAGTCCCCCGTGACCATGGGTGCTGGAAAGCGCCCGAAACGTCGGGAATTAAAAATAAAAGTAATTAAAAGCAAAAATAAACGCGATAAAATCCGTAAAAGTAGTTTTAATCATGTGTAGTGTTCGCGTAAATATAAGAAATCATAATATTAGTTATTCATCTAACTTACACGCTTAATAATTAGTTTTTATAAAATAGTCACGTTCGTAGCTTAGGCGAGGAACTGAAATAAACCTAATACTAAATCTAAAATGCATATTTAAAGTCACGTTATAAGTCGTTCTAATGTTCCAAGTAGTTATCTAACGTGACAAAGTCACGATGATTTTTCACTGTTACTTTTTTGTAACTAGAACGACGGTCCCCTCTTACGACATCCACGGGATGATATGGAAATTCATGCACCACCTCAACACGGCAATGGATAACTTCTCAAAACATTTTATTTGTCGACAACGTCTTGCAATAGTCGTTTCTCTAGCGCTCAAGTGAGCGCTAGAGAAACGACTATTGCAAGAAGAACCTTCATACAAATAATTTTCCAAAAAAGTTTACTTCAGTTATTTCCATAGCATTATGTCGTATGGTATTTTGCTATGGGGACACGCGACTGACACTGAAATTATATTTATTTTACAGAAGAGGGCCATTAGAGCAATATATAATTTAAAACCAAAAGAGTCACTGAGACAAAAATTTAAAGAAATTAATATATTAACTCTGGCCTCTCAATACATTTATGAAAATGTAATGTACGTACACAAAAATAAAAGTAGTTTTGCGAAAATAAGTGATATTCATTCTGTAAATACTAGGAACAGACACAAGCTGGTAGTACCAGTTACTCGACTCCACCGAGTCAGTGATTCATTCTTGGGGCGATGTATACGCTTTTACAACAAAATCCCAGAAAATATACAAAATTTGTCATACACAAAGTTCAAAAATGTTATTAAACTAAGTTTGTATAAAAAGGGTTATTATAATATTAAGGAATTTATAGATGATAATAACCCCTGGGAAGGGTGATCGCTACCAAGCTATTTCTAATTTGTCTTGTGTTGTTGATTGTAAACATGATTGTAAGCTATTATTAAAAAAAATAGTCCCGCTGGGTTTCTTGCTGGTTCTTCCCAGGACAGAGGTTTTTTTGCGAACCAGTGGTAAATTAAAAAAATGACTTTCAATAAGTATTTTTATAATCTACATTGAATAAAAAAGTTTCTATTTCTATTTCTATTTCTATTCGATATTTTAATTATTGATGATTTTTATTTTTGGATAAGAACATGATAACGACTCTAAGTTATAGTTATCTTAATTTAAAAAAAAATATTGTTATTGGCCTAACCTACTATACTCTTTGGCTTGACTCTCTGACTAAGTTGGTCCAATACACTGTCGGGATCTGAGTGGTTAATATAACCCTTTCGGCATCTGTCTTCAATTAATAGTTTTATTTAGTATCACCGAGTGGTGATTGTGTTATAATTTTCTTTATAAAAATCCAACACCACATTTCGTTTTGTGTATGTCGTAAAAACGACAAATTTCTTTATTAAGAATATCCGGTTATATATATCGTCAAGTGGACTATGTGCTTGTTTATCACTGTTGGTTTATATTTTAACAAATGCGAATTCACTCCTAAGGTCTGTAGAGGTTTTCTAAAGTTATAAAAAAACATCATATTATACATGGCGCTATGGTATGGTTGTGACGCAAATGGGTCGACCCTACCTAGAAGGGCCACGTTTTAGAAGGATTTGCGTGAAATAGCAACTTAAAGCTGATGTGTTTCCTATCGTGATTGTAGAAAATCGGGGATTTTTACTGGAGTTTCAACTAAAAAGGCATTCCGTCTTAGTCTTCAGGACGACAACGTATTCTGCGTTTTGTTAATTTGGGATAGATGTAGATGTCAGTGGGCCCCACAGCATCCACTTGTCATCGGGTGGACTGTGTACTTGTTTATCACTCTTGATTTATATAAAAAAGAAAACGCGAGTTCACTCGACAGCTCTCACAGGGTTCTCTACACTTAAAAAAACAAAAAATTGAAGCATTATGCCGATATTTTGGTGTTCTGTGAGACGGTGGCCTATCACTTCTTGTTTACCTATTTGTGCTACAGTGTTATAATAATCTCTCTGATCGGTGATTTGAAAACAATGTAAAAAATGTAAGAATTTCGTTAAGCCGTGTTTGAGTTGACCCGAATGTCGATCTTAGTAATACATGGTGATTGCAGAAAACAAAACTCGTACGTACTCACTGCTAACGTGTTGTAATTCCTATGTCAACGGGCTTCTACAAGCAACATACTAGCTCTTAGTAAGACTATACTTTCATTTCAATCGGTGGACTTTACATGATACGTGATAGAGCCACGCTGCAGGCGATATTATGGTTGTGGCACCAATGGGTCGACTCGACTCGTATGGTGAGTGTAGAGAACCGGAGACCCTTTTTACTAGAATTGAGGCATTCCATCTTAGTCGTCATTGTAGAAAGATGTTGATGTCTATGGGCCCCGTGCACTTTTGTTACCCTTTCTTTTTCTACAAAACAAAACATTAAATGTTTGTGTTGTTTCAGATCGCCGTCAGGTGGTGTCGGGAGCGTGGGTGGGGGAGGCGAGGCGGCCTTCTCCCCATTCCGCGCCGCGGACTCCCACCACGACCACCATGACCACCACGAACACCACGAACACCACGAACACCATGACCACCATGAACACCACGATCACAATCAACCGCCCGGTAACTAACATATTAAAACTCTCAAATAGTTCCTTACTTAAGTACTGATTGTTTTGCCTAATAATTATACTCCAATTAAACACCGAAACAGTACCAAAAACAGAAATTTTTTATTTAATATTGATTATGAATAATACTTATTGAAAGTCACTTTTTTTAATAATTTAACCCTGGTACCACTTTTGCGCAGCTCAAATTTTGTATATTTTCTAGGGTTTTGTTGTAAAAGCATATACATAATTGTTGTAAAAGCGTATACATCGCCCCAAGAATGAATTACTGACTCAGTGGAGTCGAGTAACTGGTACTACTAGCTTGTGTCTGTTCCTAGTATTTGCAAAATGAATATCACTTATTTTCATTAATTAATTGGGAGGCCGAAGTTAATTTCCTTAATTTTTTGTCTGAATGACTTTAGGTTTTAAATCATAGATTGCGCTAATGGCCCTCTTCTGTAAAACATGTAATTTCAGTATCAGTCGCGTGTCCCCGTAACAAAGTACCATACGACATTATACTATGGAAATAGCTAAAGTAAACTATCTTTTTTACAGCATATGCTGCAGAACTAAATCCGCTTGCTAGTTTTGATATATGGGGTCCCCATTGAAACTTTGCGTATAGTGTGATTCCGCTAAAAATTATGGTATATACAAGATTCACCTCCTTCCCATTTAAAATTATATTAGTATTAATATGTTTGATATTAGGAGTTATAAATTTCATACATTTAGTTTTATTGCCATTTAAATGCAAATTATGAACATTAAACCAATTTAAATTTCATACATTTAGTTTTAGTGTCATTTAAATGCAAATTATGAACATTAAACCAATTTACTAATTTTGTGGCGCATTAGGCAAACGGAGCTCTCAGCTTAGTTGTCGCCGAAACAACACCGCTGATATTCAGTGAGCCCCATTACATTTTTACTTTTCATCAGTGGCATCCAAAATTTAGCATGCCGTTCTTGTCGTGCAGGGTCCCCGGGCGAGTTCCCCGCGGGCAAGCCGCAAGACGTTTCGTCGAAGTCGCTGTCGGGGCTGGAGTCGCTGGTGGATCAGATCCCGTCGATCGCGGAGGGCGGCGCGGGGGCGGGAGCCGGGGCGGGCGCGGGGGCGGGCGCCGGGGCGGGTGGCGAGGCGGCGGCGCCCGCGCTGCCGGACTACGCGCCACCGCTCTACCCGCCCTACGGGGCCTACGGCACCCCCGCGTACCCCAACAACGGGTAAGTCGAAGAAATCTACCGTCCCTTTAAGCTCTTATTGTATTGTTAAATGGTGCTGTTGTTATAAGAATATATTCAATTATATTTATGGTTTAACCATGCTAAATTTTTTTTACCATTGGGGAAAAAGAAATATTTCAATTAAATACCATCATCAAGAGTGAGTACCAATTATCGCCTAGCATCGATGGACGTACTAATAAGATCTAGTTTAAAATTAATGATTTCTTATATTTACGCGAACACTACACATTGAAATAATACTAGTTTTTACGGAATTTATCGCGTATTTTTAACTTTTTAAATATCCGACGTTTCGAGAGCTTTACAGCACCCATGGTCACGGGAAGGACTGAGATGTTCAACGTCCAGATGTCATAGTTAACTGCGGTTACCATAGATTAAAATTTAGCTTTTGTTCCGATCTACACAGTATGAACTTATGGTATCATGAAGTCTTGTAGTTTTGAACGTAAATTGACATGGGATTATTTGATAAACAAATAAATAATTGATAAATATTTATTTATATACAGGGTTATTTTGCATTTACTGGCCAAATTTGTAGAGAAGGTTCAGAATAAGTAATTTAGGCAAATGGTGACGAAAAATAATTAAAATAAAATCAAAGAGTATGTCCTTTTTCTCCTCTAAAATTCAAAATTTGTTAGTTTTTTTAGTCCGCACGCACACATGCGCAAGAGTCGATCGGTAGACGGCAACGTTGTTGCCCGTTCATTTGCCGTTCAATTTGGGATAACTTCAAATAAAAGTTGAATCCTTATTTGCTTCTATTTTCAATAACTGAATTAAATTAATGTTAATTATAATAGTGGTTGAGTACACACTTCAAAAAAAGTTTGTGATCACTAGCAAAAGCTGATATATTTTTAAAATTTAACTTCATATCACGTTATATCTCTATTTAAATAGAATAACACTGTTTGAAATTAAAAAATAAAACTGTATTTATTTTGTAATAACAAAAATTGAGTAACTCATTTGTATTGTAATTGTAACAAAAACTTGATGTGAATATAGTTTAACCAAACTTATATATACAACAATTTCTTAATAGAAGGTTTTAATTTAATACAATATAACTCCTCCCCTAGCTCGAACACATGCGGAAATCCTCCTGGGCATGCTGAGGATCAAGTTATCCAGCACTTCCTGCCGTAACCTGTCCCATTCTTGAATGGTGGTTTCCCTGATCTCTGGCACTGTCTGGGGAGGTAGCTGACTGTTCCAAACATCTCGCGTAAGAGCATCCCACGCGTGCTCTATTGGGTTTAAGTCAGGCAAGCCGGCACGCCAGTTCAACCTTGTGATGTCGTATTTTTAGAGAGCAGCATTGACTCGTTGAGCGCAATGTGCGGGCGCATTATAATCGGTCAGTACGGATTGGTGCCCATGGTTTACTTGGAATGGTCTGACAATTCCATCAGCGGCAACTGTTTTGTACCTATCTGCCGTTATGGAGCCTCGATACGGGATTAAAGGCGTTCTAGCTCCATTTATAATTCCACCCCAAAAGGACGCTGATTTCCCGTCTTGTAAAACGGTTCTAGTGGCAGTTCTATGCCTTTCAGAGTCTCCAGGGCTTCTTCAGACACGGAAAGAACATAATAATAATTATTAATTTATTTTATAACACAACCTTTTTTACGTAAAATCATTGATTCCCTGGCCCCTGAACTAGTACAACTGTGTTTCAGGAACCAGTTCCTCCCCTTAAAGTTAGCCTAGTCAAAAGGTCAATTTCTCTTAAACAACTACGCACGGGTGTAATAGACACGTGTAAGCGCTGCGTGTGGTAAACCTACCGCATAAGTGCCTCTGTGCTGTCATAATGAAGGTTCTCAAGCCACATTCTGATCATTGCTTTTATTTGATGGTTACTGTAATCATTTAAATTTAAGTTAAAGTGTAGCTTATTGTGTAAATGCGGGGCAATGTAATTATAGTCTCTTTTTGCAAATACACTTCTTGTTCTCGGGGTTGGGTATTTGAATGTCCTTTTCTTTATAATATTGATATATATTGCAGTTATAGGATGGTACTTACGTATGCACTGATAAATAAAAAGTTTGCTTACGCTTAGTACTCGGGTTTTTTCATACATCAGTGTAGTTAGATAACGATACAGAAGTTACAACGCTTATTGCCGTTTTGCCAAATGTTTTACTCCTAATTTTGCCAGAGCCTAGCTCACTGCAATCTCCGTCGCTGACGTTGCCGTGAATTCAGAGGTGCTCGCCAAGACATCTGTGCTCGTTGTCCAGCCGGTGTAAGCAATTCCGAAATATGCGAGTGCTACCTCTGCGAGAAAACAATTGAATTTGTTTTATTGTTTTATATACCAATTCTATGTTTTTAAGCAAAGAATCTAAAAAGGAGAAGAAATTAAGATTTTTCAAACTGATCGCAAACTTTTTTGATGTGTGCGATTTCTTTCCATGTTTTCAAAAAGTTTTTCATCCTTATTAGGTAATTCGTTCAAGTATACTAGTAAGAGTTTATAATGGAAGTGATGTGGTGGTGGTGTACAGGTACGGCGGCCCATTCGTGGGGTACGGCGGCGGCTGGGGCGGGCAGCTGGTGCGCGGCTACCTGCCCGACTGGCAGTACGGCTACGCGCCCGCCGTGCCGCCCGCCTACCCGCCCTACAACGCGCCCTACTACAGCGGCTACCCTGCGCCGCCTCCCGCCCACCACCAGCAGGTACGTACGCACACGGCACCTGCCCGACTGGCAGTACGGCCACGCGCCCGCCGTGCCGCCCGCCTACCCGCCCTACAACGCGCCCTACTACAGCGGCTACCCTGCGCCGCCTCCCGCCCACCACCAGCAGGTACGTACGCACACGGCACCTGCCCGACTGGCAGTACGGCTACGCGCCCGCCGTGCCACCCGCCTACCCGCCCTACAACGCGCCCTACTACAGCGGCTACCCTGCGCCGCCTCCCGCCCACCACCAGCAGGTACGTACGCACACGGCACCTGCCCGACTGGCAGTACGGCTACGCGCCCGCCGTGCCAACCGCCTACCCGCCCTACAACGCGCCGTACTACAGCGGCTACCCTGCGCCGCCTCCCGCCCACCACCAGCAGGTACGTACGCACACGGCACCTGCCCGACTGGCAGTACGGCTACGCGCCCGCCGTGCCGCTCGCCTACCCGCCCTACAACGCGCCCTACTACAGCGGCTACGCTGCGCCGCCGCCCGCCCACCACCAGCAGGTACGTACCGCGCCCCGCCTACCCGCACTACAATGCACGCGCACCCGCGTCTCGAACAGGTGGATAGCAGCATGATAACAACTCAGTAGAATTAAAAACATGTTTTTTGTTCTTTTCTTACGCGGTAGATGTGAAACTTTCAGCCTTCAGAATAATAAACGTTGAGAATGCAGACTATCAACGCAATATGTCAGATTTATAATATTGATTGTAATATTGTTACCAAGTTTAAATATTAGTTTTACAGTGGTAGCCACGCGGCAGCTTTTACTGTTGTTCGTATGGGCCGGTTCAATCAGGGGTGGATACCACGACCGCACAGAAATCCAGCGTCAAGTAGCAGCTCTGCTTCTGCGATTCCTGTCATAAGTGCAGGGTGGCCGGAGACCCAATTCCCTCCTCCCCTATAAACATGGTAGCGGAATTAAATAAGAGACTACCCAGGAGGTTACCAGCGCCCCTGGTAATGGAGAATCCCTCGCTGAACGTCCACGAACAAACAACTCCTCTCCTCATCGTGGGTACTCAGGCTGCCCCGTGTATTCTGGGGTGAGGGGGGGGGAGGTATTCCGCTCAATACAAAAACTGCTCGAAGCAAACTGTGCAAAAAGTACGTGGATTTCTGCTACATCAGGTGGCTTCACTCGAACCCCTAAACGCCTTCCACTACCATCTGGAGACGGCGAATCCGGCTTTCCTCTTTCTGACCGAGACGCGAGTGTCCTCTCGGGCTGATAATTCGTATCTCTCCAACTTGGGCTACAAATTGAATCACTCCTTTGTATCTTGGGCTGGAGTTTGCCTATACGTCAGTGAGGACATCTGTTCTAGACGCTTCGGCAGTCTTAAAGGTTCGGACCTGTCCATCCTTTGGCTACTCGTGTGAAGTAGAGACTTACCTCTGCGTTTCGCATGGTAAGTGCCGGTGCCCAGAGGCTCAATTCTCCCCGCCCCTTAACATGGTAGCGGAATCAATTGAGAAACTACCCCAGGAGGGTACTAGCGCCCCTGGCGACGAAGAATCCCACGCTGAGCGTCCACGACGAAGTTATCCTACTCTTATTGAGCGTGGGTGCTCAGGCTGCCCCACGTATTCTGGGGGGGGGGGGGAGGTCGCGGAGCAACAATATTAAGGCGACCCATGCCAAGCTTTCCGTGAATTTTTGCAACATCAGGGGACTTCAATTTTAACGCTGTCCACTACCAACTGGAGACGGTGAAGTCGGCCTTGAGACTCAGGTGTCCTCTCCAGCGGATACTTCATATCTCTCTTACCCGGGATACAAATTAGAACACTCCTTTGTGCCCCGAGCTGGAGTTTGTGTATACATTAGAGAAGATATCTGTTTTCGACGCCTCGGCAGTCTTGAAGATACGGGACCTATCTATCCTATGGCTGAGCGTAGACAGCGACGACCATCTCCGCGTCTACGGGTGCCTATGGGTATGTTCCGAAATAGAACCCAGTACACTGGCCAATGCAAATGACGTCATAAATCGACGCCATACTGTTGATTCGTTGTATAGCGGGGTTTAGATTTGCAAGATTTTCTGCCAAGTTATTGCGCAAGTACTTGCAGAACCGTTTAAACTACCAGCAATATTACTATTGCAACTTGCTTCTGCAAGCGGCCTGCAAAATAAGTTGTGGAAGTACTTGGAAAAGAGTTTACACTAGTAAGGGCAATATTTTTTCAAATTCAGAGAGTTGAAATCAATCATCATGCCAAGCTGTAGAGAAATAAGTGCTGCTGCTATAGTAGTCTTATTTAGTAGTATTAAAAAGAAACGTTTATACGTAGTAGAGCCATGCTGCGGCTATATTAGTAGTATAGTTATAGCACGAATGGGTTGGCTCGACCGGGGAAGGACCACGCTCTCACATAATACCACCCTAAAATAGTAGCTTAATGCTGCTGTGTTTCGTATGGTGTGTGTAGAGATCCGGATACCCTTTTTACTGGAATCGAGGCATTCCATCTTAGTCCTCACGGGTGACAACGCATCTGCATTTTGATTCGTAATCGAGGATAGATGTAGATGTCCATGGGTTACAGCAACCACTTACCATCAGGTACACCGTGTGCTCGTTTGTCACCCTATCATATAAAAAAAACGGAAAAATAGAAAGTGGGTTAAGAATTGGATATTAAGAAGAGATAATGTTAGTATCCACAATCATCTATTATAAGAAAGAACTCAGGTGCGAAGAACCTATGCAGTTTAAAATTTCATCAGATTTGAATTTTTAAACTGCATAAACATTTCGTGTTCCATAATTCTATGTGTTGTTCATACTTTTCTATTAACCGCACAGTATCATCCAAACTTTTTTACCTGAAATCTTGCTCAGCAAGTTTAGACTTTTATTGGCAAGCAAAATAAACCGCAAGTTACTGCCAGAAGTTTCAAAATAATGTTTAGATGTGTTACTTGCGACAAGTCCTGCAAGTTACAAAACTTGTGGAAGTGAACTTGACGTGATTGTTTAACACGGTAGGAATAGCTTGCAGAAGTCTACTACTGCAAGTTTTGTTGTTAATCTAAACCTCGCTTATCGAATATGATGAAATTTGTCGTCAATTAATAACGCCATTTGCATTCGCCAGTTTGCCGAAAACATTTCGAAACGTACCCTATACAGGTCCCACAGCGGTAATTCTGAAACAGACCGACTAATGGACCACGTCCAAATGGCTACAGATTTCGTGTTACAGCAGATCCCATCCGCAGAAATCGTGATCCTTGGCGATTTTAACGCCCACCACGCCGAAGGACTCGGTTCACGTTTAACCGATCATGCGGGGAGATATGTTTATGACTGCCTTGTCATATGGTCTGACACAATTCGTTACTTCGCCGACGTGGATCGCAGATGTGGAATATCTTCCCTGTGGGACTTTCTGCTGACCTCTCATCTACGTCACCGTCGACGCCTTTCTAGGCTCCTCGGACCATTGTCTGATCCCGAGTGTGGTGCCACTCACGCTGCTTTCGTGATTGCGTTCTGCACGAAACTCCGTGTTTGGCATTACAGGTTGGTTGATTGGGGCAAAATGCGGTCTTTCTTTGCATCCTACCCATGGGCGTGGATCTGCTTCTTGCTGGATGATCGCAGCGCTGTTGCTGACTCTGTCGCTGA
Organism: Parnassius smintheus behrii; assembly: GCA_036936625.1. NCBI lineage: Eukaryota > Metazoa > Arthropoda > Insecta > Lepidoptera > Papilionidae > Parnassius > Parnassius smintheus. Next base: position 1,545,165 of record JAUPFT010000030.1, read on the forward strand.
TGTGGTGCTTCAGGAAATGCAACTATTTGTTCCATCATCTGTGGTACTCATCGGAGGCAGATCCCAACCTTGATTTGATCGCTCCTGTAAGACTGCATTACGCAGTAAGCAGGGGTGTTATCAGACCTAGGCTTACGCTTCGGTGACTCTAGATGTAAACACCGGTATACTTAAAAAAGTATAATTCGCCTCCTGGTCCTTCGAAATAGTTATTGCCAAGGCAAAATATGAGTACATTGGTAGAATTGGCGAGAAATTAGTTTGCCTTCTCACAGGAACCCTTGCATTCTGGTCTCTCGCCAAGGCTGTCTAAGGAGATTTCTGTAAGACATCATCATTACTATCTCTGCACAGGGATGACGACTTACTGACCCTCGCAGCAAAAAAAAAACCGATCTCAAGCCGACGAAAACCGATCAAAAAATCTTTGCGTCGAACTCGATGCTTGATAATGTGGGGAACACACCGCCGACCAGCCCGCGGTGTCATTGATTTATGCCTCATGCGCAATTCCCACAGTGCTCAGTACGTAAAGCACTGCTCTCCTTGAACATACATAAGTCGAGTGAGTTTGACAGAATCCCCCAAGTTTTGCTGAGGAAGTGTGCCCCAGACTTGGCGCCGGTTCTAACTCGTCTTTTCCGGTACTCATACTCCCTAGGCGTAGACCGGAATTCATGGCATCACAGCTTTCGTGCAGCCGATCTCTAAAAAGGTATCCGCTCTGATCTGTCTAACTACAGGCCTATCGCCGTCACCTCCTTGTTCTTCAAAATAATGGAGTCCATTATTAACAGCCAGTTCATGCAGTACCTTGAGGAGCACCAGCTGACTAGTAACTGCCCTGCCGGTTTCCGTCGGGGTCGCTCAGCCGGTGATTTTTTTAACGATTGCTTAAATTTACGCGAACACTACACATTATATAGAACTATGCTTATGGATTATGTCGCGTTTAATTCACTTATTTTAACTTGTTTTTACTTATTTTTGATTCCCGACGTTTCCGGTGCTTTACAGCACCCATGGTCACGGGGGGAATTGAGATGTTTGACGTCCTAATGTCATAGTTAGCCCGGCTACCTTTAGTTTTTTTAATATTCATTTTCGATCTGATCTACGCAGAGCCAACTAACAGTATCTTGAAGTCTTGCAGTGTTATGCTTGGGTTTGAGTTTAATTTTGTTAATTATAGGATCCCAAGCAGATGGCAGCACCCATCCATCTTCTCTGTTGAAATTAGGATGTTTTTTTTTAATTTCAATAGCCTCGCGTATTATCTGTGTTAGGGATCGGTGTTCTTATGCGAAGATTTGTGGTTTATCAAATTTGATGTAATGGTGGGGACGATTTTGAACATGTTCACATACTGCAGACTTCCGGGAGCGTCGGTGCTTCATGTCAGCTATATGTTCTTTCACGCGGGTTTTTATGGATCTTTTAGTGTAACCTATGTAGGAGAGACCACATTCACAATCTAACTTGTACACTCCTGCATCTTGTGGAGGAATATTACACTTGACGCATGGTAAAAATGAACTAATCTTCTTCGGCGGCTTGTAGAGTATGTTTTAATGGAAGCTCGCTTCAAGATGTAGCCAACCTTGTCTGTGACTCCTCTGACGTACGGTAGTACAGCAGGCACACGCTCGACTTTGGTCGGCTTCTCTCAGTAACTGTGACGTAGGTGTGGGACCTGAAGCTTGTTGTCTTGCAATACTTACTTGACGTGCTGAAGCTCGGCGGCCAGGTGTTTTCTGTCACAGATCCCTCGTGCTCTCTGAAACAAAGATTCACCAAGGTAGCTAACTGTGAAGGATGGTGGTGAGATTCACCATTTAGATATCGGTTGGTATGGGTCTTTTTTCTATACACAGTGTGACCAATAGTGTTATCAGGATTTCGGATGACTACAACATCTAGGAAGGCTAAAGAATTATTTGCTTCTAACTCCATTGTGAATTGTATTTTAGAGCTTATAGAGTTTAGGTGGTTTAAAAATGCAGTTACTTTGTCAGATGGTAAAATTGTGAAAGTGTCATCTACGTACCGCTTGCAGAATCTTGAATTTACAGGAGTAGTAAGTAGGGATTTCTCCTCAAAGTCTTCCATGAATATGTCGACGACTGTGGGAGATACAGCTGAGCTCTTCCTTCCTCAATAGATAGAGAGAGTGAGGCAGTGTTTGAGTAATACTGCATATTCAGCAGGCATGTTATTATCTTCTAGCTTCCTAGTTACAATTGAGATGCAGTCTTCAAAAGGTAGGCATGTGAATAGTGACTGAACTGAAGAATCAGTAAAAACAAGTTAAAATAAGTAAATTAAACGCGATATAATCCGTAAATATAGTTTTATTCAATGGTGATATAATCCGTAAATATAATTTTATTCAATGGTGATCTTCTTGTTTATCTAACACACCGATGGGGGTAGGCGATCGACTCCAAGGAGGAGGCTTTGGCAGTTAGTTTGGACAAAGCGCTTCTGTCGAAGCTTCTTTCCTATGGGCTTCCCGAGAAATTGTGCAACTAGATCACCAGTTTTCTGTCTGATCGGAGTATTAAGATTAGACTAGGTATTAGTCGGAGCATGCACCGTCTACCTATTTTATTAGGTAGACGGTGCATGCTCCGACTGCAAGCCTATTAACCCGGGTATTCCACAAGGCTGCGTGCTATCACCAATGCTGGTTCTTCTGCATATAAATGAGATTTTGCAAACCGGGAACATTCATTGCCATGTGGACCGACAGCACAGGCAATGGTTTATAAACTGGCCGTGCCAATATTTCTCAGGAAAGGATTCGGACTTCAGACACAAGTTTGTTACGAGTACCGGCACAAACTTGTGTCTGAAGTCGAGAAATAAGTTTTGGATTGGGGACAACTAAATCTAGTTCAATTCAGTCCCCAGAAGACATAAGTTTGTTATGAAAAAGATAAGTTTTCAACCGAATGAAGTTTTATTAATTTTGATTTTGATTTGTGTTTGCAGACGCACTACCTTTCGGCGCCTCCGCTGATCGACCTGCACAAGAACGGTGAGCACGCGTCCTCCGTGCCCTCCGTGCCCTCCGTCGGCTTCGGAGGCTTCTGCTAGACCTCGCAGACTTCGCACCACATTTCCGCCGCACGTCAGCTTCACGTAGGCTCCTACTCGACACATCCGGACGTCTACTTTACAACTACAAGGCGCTTACGTGACTTTATATTGACTTATATAGCCACATCGTTCGGCATTCAACACCGCAAACGTTCGAATTTGAAACGTTAGAATAAATGTACGTAGTTACACAAAAAGGATCCAACCTACAGTCCGGTTAAAAATGAGAGTCTCAGTCCGGTTAAAAATGAGTCTTTATAATTAAACGTTACATGACTGATCTATTAGAACACTTCTTTGAGAAGACTTTAAACGTCAATATTTCAATAATAACCTTTTGTGGGTTAGATCCTTTTTGTGTAATTCAACGTCCAAATATTGTCTTTTTTATTTTGCCTCAATAACTTTAGCCGACACGTGTCGCATTTGAATTATGTAATGTTTTTCGATTTTTTCTGTTTTGTAAGTACATAATATACATATGCAGTTTTGAATGCGGATCGACGCAATGTTAAATGAACAGCTGTGAGATGTCAAGTTGACATCTGTCCGACGTCAAAGTGACGGACGGCGGATGAGTGCGTTCAGAATCTCTGCGTGTTCCCGCTCGCGCCCGAACGACTCGATAGCTCTAGTAGTAAGTAGCGAAATTGGACCGCGGTCTAGACTCGAATCACGGTGAAGGAGATGATCGTCGCGACATTTTGTAAAGCAATCGTTAGTGATGTAATTTTAAAACTCTTTTTCGAACCGATGAGCTTAATTTGTAGGGTTTTATTTGTAAATATTGTATGTATTTATTTCGGTCCATCACATCTGTTTTCTCTATTAATTTTACTAAATCGCTAGAGACATCACAGGTATATTTTTTTGTTTTATCGATAATTTCTCTCGCATTAAATGTTTTCCTAGTTTCGGGTGATCGTATTTGTTTACTTAAAAGTAAGAGATCGTGCGCGTTGCGTTTGTGCGGCGGCGAGGCGCGGCCTCGTACTTAATTTATTCGGATTGTCTGTGATCTTGGAGGAGTTGCGTTCGAAAATATAATTTAGTGTTGGGCAAATCCTAACCCGTGCAGACGACCTTTTGGCGGTAACCTGGGGAGGATTGTGCCGCGAATAGTCTTGCCAATGAAACGTTTCGCGTTCTAGTCAGTTGCTAACTCGTGTCGGCTAGTCAAATTTTAAAAGTAAAGTCGCCACCCCCCGCGGCCCCCAATCGCAACGCCGCGCATAATATATTTTATCTAAGTCACAAAAACGGCCTATGAGATGTATAATGTATACTTTTTTATTTAGATTTTAGTTTTACGTGGGTCGGTCGAGCTGTTTACAATTCGATATTAAGCATTTTATACATACGTACACTTTGTACTTATTTTTATCGTCGCAATCGGGCGGCCAATTAGTGGTGCGGTCGCCGAGCCCGACCGCGCTGTGTTGCCATGCCATGGACATCCTGCATTTTACTAAATGTTACCGAATCAGTTACATAGCTTCGAATCGCTAGTGACGTAGCATAATTTTACGTAATAACGTACTTATTTTTATTGTATATGCGCCATCTTACTGTAAGGCCACTTGTACGTCTTTCCTAGTTCTAGTTGACTGGACGCGTCAAGTTGAGCCGGGATGCTGGAGGGATGCGTTGTTTTGTTGTTCGATCGTTTGCCATGTCCTAACTCTTAAGGTCTTTTAGTATGTTGTTGATGTTTCTATTTCCACGTGGTGTTTTGGTGGGTGTTTTTGCGTTAATAGGTCCTATTATAAAACGGCGTGTGGCTACTTTGACGTAATTTTTTTTTAAATTTAATTCGTTCGTACTTAGGGTTGTACAAAAATTTTCTGATTGGAAACGATTAATTTGCACAAACGGCGAGAAGATAATTAATTGTAAGTTGAAAACGAAATAACATACGTAAGAAAGACATATACGTTAATAGTAGGTTTACTGCAAAGAATTTATATGTAGTTGTAACAGTCGCCGCGGCCCTGCTCGGGCTCTACCGCGTCTCGTACGGCGCAGGGGTCGGTGCAGATCTCTCCGTTACTTCCTACTACCCTCTTTCAGGCAAAGTCCCTCTTCACTCTATTGCATCTTTATCTTGGCTATTTTTTTTATTATTTAACAATTTTGTGAATACACTAACTACTAAAACTAGGTGAATATAAAAATATTAGTATACATATATGTTATTCTCATTCTAGTGACATGATCATTCAACTATTGATTCGTATTATGAACCGGGTCATTCGAGTAGATCATTTAAATAGTTTATTTCGAGTTTTAGTACTTTGTGATCTATGAGACTACATTCTTTAATATCTGTTGCCGGTTGTCGGACGATTACTATACCCTTTTGGTCGTAGATCTTATCAGTCGTTTGATTTGAAACGTTCAAAAATGTAATTGAAATCATCAATACATTGATGCGACAAATGAACAAATCATTCACGATTGAGACATGTCTAATTATTAGCACATATTTTTAAGTATATTCATAGGTCGTAGGTTGAAATCTGGTTCGAAGGACTACACCTGTATTTCCAATAAGTTTTTTTAACGTGTCGTTACAAATTCACTAGGCATATTTATGGTTATATAGAGTAGTCTAGTGTTACTACAGTTTAACTGTTGCCATAGCAATAAACAATTACCATTACAAAAGTAATAATTTATCATAATAATATATTTGTTATTAAAAGTTTTGTAAACATATTTTGAAAACCAAATTATGTATTTTTTTTTTGTTTTCTTCTGTAAGATTTATAGTATGTAAGGTCTATAATAGACACTAATTGTGGGTATTTCGAAATATACGGTAAACGAATAACAATACCTTTAATACATAGTTTTTACAAAATTAATAATTTTATTCTTTTAAAGTAAAAATGAATTCACCTTTTTATAAAAATATTATGATATCGTCGTTTGAATTTTTATGTTACAAAAAATAGCTAAAGGCTAAGATGTAAAGGAAGGGAGAAGGACCAAACAACCACTAAGCAAACATTGACCTCAATTGATTTCAGATACAGAATTTGATTTTAAATATACACGAAAAATATAAGATATATACGAGATTATTACTTATTTTGATTAATACTGTATTGCAAAGTACTTAAGTACATAAAAGAACATGTGTAAACGCATCGCTGCACGATCCCTGCGCATTATAATTTATTTTATTCATTCAGAAAGGAAAATGATGAGTTTAAAAAATGAAATCAACAGGGTATTTAAGATTGCTTAAGATTATTATTTTATATTTATATTTATTATTATTATTTTACAAGTGCGCGGTAGTGTCGCGTCGTTGTGTTTAAAGTTATTGTACTGATATATTCTTTTTATTAAGGTAACACTTACGCGACGGGTTGTCACTCTAGAAATTAGTAAAAAATGGTAATTTACGACGTTTTTGGTAATTTTTGTTACCTTTTCGTATGAATTTATTTGGATAGAAATAAATTTTATTTTTATCTTTATATTTTCCTAGCGCTGAGCGCCGCTAGGTTTCTATTAGATTATTTAAGTCAGTAGAGTGGCGACCCGACTAGCGGGCCGAGCGCTCCCAATCACTTTGCCTTTATATATAACTAGTGCTTTATTACGCTTTTTTGATATTATATTTTATTTAAATCTACAATAATATATACTGTATTTTTGCTTTTGCATTAAAGTACGTTGCTCGTGTATTGCGCGTATAGTGAGCGACCCGTAGTGCAGGTCACGTCGCTCTGTTCTCTGATATTAATGTATTGAGTTAACGTAATATAAGTAAAATTGGCGAATACGGTCTAAGTTCGAATAATCTATGTTTAGTCATCACTCCAATACTTTCTTTTGATTGAATTAATAAACCATAAGCTTTTTTTGACTACACTACATTGTAAATTTATTTATTTTATTAAAAAATGTATGTTCCTTTTTCTTTCCAAGTGGAACATACATTTTTCGAAAAAAAAAACATTTTCCTGAAACATTTTAACTTTGTTATTTTTATATAGTTTTTAGCAGTGTAGTTCTTAATTTTAAATTGGAGTGTTTTACATTGGAAGTTTATTTATTAGGTACCCGTTTGAAATACTTCAAAGATAAAATTGTTAGCGTGCAGTTTGTTTTTTGCAAATTGCCTTCTAATGACTATTCATAATACAAGTTTATATCACTGAATTTTGTCGTTCAGAGAGTAATGCGACGCGACCAGCCTGGAGTCGGTGTCTCGCCTCGCGAATGATTCCTTCTGCAACGGAGTGCAATGTCGGGATATTAGCTTTCTGTTGTCCTAATTCTGTTGTTATGTTGTCGTATTTTTAGTCGTAGTAGGTAGCGCCGCGCGGGTTCGACTACCGTATCGGGTGCGTTTTGTACGACGGACGAACGGACGGACGTCTGGAACGTTCTCGCTTAGTGTAAGTCTCTATCAACGAGTTAGTGTTAGTGTGTACTCGCGCAGACACGCACATGTGCGAGCTGTTGCGTGTGCGTTCGTGTCTCGCTTCGCTCCGTGCGTACTTTTAACATCTCCCCGTTCACCCTCTCCTACCCACCTCTCCTCCCTCCCCCTTCTCGCGTGACTCGCACGGGGCGACGCGGCGTCCATTTTAGGGTTGACCAGTGCACGCACGCATTGAGTCGCTCAACTATTGTACAGTGTGTATATTTTTGTAAAATTCAAACTCTAACTCGTGGCAATATTATAAAAAATTTAAAATCTATCCTCTAATAATAATTATGATAATATAATCGACTAGTACAATTGTTATGCGTTCACTTAGATGCCGGAATGCGCCCGCTCGATCCGGTCGACGATTGACCGATGAATATATACGTAAGATAGTGGATATCGTACAGTGTGTTCTGTAATTAGTTGAATTTCTGACTCTCTATCGTCTGAGAAGCCTTAATGCGAGCGGTGTATAGTTGCACGACTCACGGGCTCGCACTGAAGTCGACGTCGCCCGGACGGTCCGAACGCGGCGGTTGAGCCGCGGCGTTCGAACCGCCCGTGCGGAGCCTGGTTGTGAATTAATGTCGCCGTGTGCCAAACCCTCTCGATGCAGCAACCGCAGAGCAATAATAATATTTCGTTGTAGGCCCGTAAGCAATAAATATTTCGGCGAAACATGTACCGCTTACGTGCAACTCTTGCGATTATATTTGACACTTGCAACATTACTAGAGACTTAAATTTAAATGGAGTCGCTCCGCGCCACGGTGGGACGGAGTCTGAATCTAGCTCAATTTTATTGATACTTAATTATTGTAATTATTATTATATTTTGTACTCGCTTGTTACTCTGCCGTTGACTTGTTTAAGAGTTTCCCTCGCCTCGGCCGGCTCGTTACAAACTAATATTGTAGTAGTGTCGCGAGGTCGAACGAGCGGCCGGGGCTCCGACTCCCGCTCCTCACGCTAATGTACTCAAATAACTCGCATTTTCAATGACGGTGCTTGTTTCTTATTGAAACGGACGCGGCGGACTCGAGCTCGGGACTTCTCGTGCCCCGCTTCTGACTCGCAAACGGTTCAGACGTAATGATGTGTCAATCGTTCATTTCTAGTAACCCGATCGTTCAAATGGATCTATTTGGGTTTCATTACTCTCTGATCCGTAAGACCCTCTTCGTTATGGTTTCTATACTCTTTGGTCACAAACAATTCTTTTGCCGTTAATATATTTATTAAATAATGTAGTGAACTTTACAGTGTGTAAATGATTAATATTTCATCGTAGCGATTATCACAATTATTTTAAATAATAAGCAAGAAAAAAGTTTAATCGCGCAATACATTTACAATTCACGCAAATTAGTCAATCTTCCATTACAGGTTATAAATTTAGCTGTAAATCGTTTTTTACGGATCGTTAAAAATATGATGGCAATCATCAATAGTTTTGCGCGACCCGAGTCAAATGACGGAATCGTTCACGATTGACACATGTATAGTTCAGAGTTGTCAATTATTTTAGCGGGAGGTCTGCCGCGTCTCCGTGCGCATATAAAGTACAATTATATCTCTATTGATTAATGAATTATTAATATTAATTGTACGTACACTGTTGTCACTGTTGAGCGATGTCGCATGTTCCCATTTAAACGAAATCGGTTTGTGTGTCCGTTTATATAATATTTACGCTAGTGGTAACACAGTTGATATGTTTGTACAGTTTTTAACTATACTTCTCGTAGTGATCTAAGCAAGAAAATATTTTAGTATATTGTAAGATCTAATCGAATTACGTATTAGTGTATCATAAAGTACTCGAGGTTTTTCGGAATTTCTTTTCACTTTGTATGGGTCCTTGTGAATTTTGGTTGGGATTTTTAAATTTTAAATGTCTCTCCTTGCAACAGACTCCGTGGAATGTAACTAGAAATTAACAGGAAGAATTTTAAATAATTGAATACAACATTAATAATATTTAAGTAATGTATTATAAATAGCGTTAAGGTAAAAAGTTATTAACATTGTATGGAAAAATTGTGACAAAATTATAGTCATTTGTAATATTACAGTGTTGTTTTATTGTGATCGAGTCCAACCACCAGTACAATAGAATCATTTTCATTCAGCATTTATTAAATTTACCGCGTAGTGTCAGTGTGACAATCTCCACAAGCTCGTGTCATCCCGTGAGTGGCGTAGGAAGCAGCAGGGGGAAACAAGTCAGAAGGTAGCATTTGGTGACAAACGACCTAATGTTAAGTGGTGGCTGTGGCTCATAGACATCCACATTTACCCTTAATTAAGAATCAAAATGCAGACTATGCGTTGTCACCCGTGAGGACTAAGATGGAGTGCCTCGATTCCAGTAAAAAGCACAGAGTACATTATATATACCTGGAGTAAAAAGGGTCTCCGGTTCTATACACTCACCATACGAAATACAGCAGCATTACGCTGGTATTCTGTGAGGGCGTGGTCCTGCCCCAGTCGAGCGGCCCATTCGCGCTACGACTGTACCAGTAATGTAGCTGCAGCGTGGCTCTACCACGTGAGAATCCGTCTTCCCAATACTACTAAAAATAATAAACTTTAGTTGTCGGGCGAGGCAAGTATGAAACATTTTCCCTTATGAGAATATTATGTGCGGAAGGTCTATGTTGAGCGGGGACTTTAATAGGCTGTAACGGCAAGGCCGTGTAGTGGCGGTTAAGAATATCCACTACCCCATATCTTCCCGTGGGTGGCGTAAAAGGTGACAGAGGGAAACGGGCAGGAGATGGGCAGCAGCATCTTCCTCATAACAGCAATTGTACAACAAAAAAATTGCGGTTGCCAACCCGCTCGGCAAGCGTGGCAACTGTGGCAAATATCCTCCATGAGCAATAACACAAATAATACAACCCCCAGTCCCCGATGGCCCCGCTCTTCCTGGCTAAGGACGATGGTAACGGCGGGGCAGGGGGTGCTAAGAACCTCCGGTGGACACCTAAGACGGCTCCACCTGGCAACATACAACGTACGCACCTTGATGACTGATGAGAAGGTCCTGAAGCTGGAAGAAGAGATAGAAAAGCTGTGCTGGAACATTATAGGATTATCCGAGGTCCGAAGAGAGGGCGAGGACACTGTGATTCTCGAATCCGGCAACTTGTTCTATCACCGGGAGGGCGACCATTTGTCCCAAGGAGGTGTCGGATTTATCGTTCACAAGTCTCTCGTTAACAACGTTGTAATGATTGGGAGTGTGTCAACGAGGGTTGCGTACCTTATACTCAGAATTACCAAGCGGTATTCGCTGAAGGTCATACAGGTCTACGCACCATCCCTCGGCACATCCCGATGAGAGGAGGCGGAAGAAATGTATTAGGATATTTCTAGAGCCATGCATTCCTTTAAAACGCACTATATGGTGTTGATGGGAGATTTTAACGCAAAACTAGGCACAAGATAGAACGGTGAGCTGCAGGTGGGGAAATTTGTTACAGGGCAACGGCACGCAAAGGGCCAGCAGCTGGCTGACTTCATGGAGAAAGAGGAACTCCTTATGATGAACTCTTTCTTCCAGAAGCGGCCCCACAGAAAGTGGACCTGGTCGAGCCCAGACGATTCGAAAAAAAATGAGATTGACTTTATTATGACGACTAGACGGCAACTGTTTAGTGATGTCTCAGTGATCGCAAGGGTGAAGAAAACTGGCAGCGATCACCGAATTGTTAGAGGCACACTGAATCTAAACGTTAAGTTTAGAGAGGTCTCTTCCAGTGGCGGCCTTAGCAAAGTTTTTAGGTGGCGTGAAATCTCTTAGTGGCGCCCGTAGAATACTATAATACACAATGGAATGGCTGTCAACCTTATTTTGTACGAGGATTGGCGTTGCCGTGAGCACAGAGCACACATACAAGCAATTACGTCGTAGTTATCACTACTACAAACCCGATTCGCTGTGTTGACAGACTGATTTGACACAAATATTTCTTTATTTTTGTTTCCAATAATCATTTATATACGTATATACACACATATATTTATTTATATATATATATATATATATATATATATATATATATATATATATATATATATATATATATAAATAAATATTTTCGACTTATAACTGGTTGTAGGATATGTCTCCTTTATTAAAATTTCATTTCCCGCTGTTCTTTCGACACGTAATTATTGCACAATTTACCATTTTTTAAATAATTTGCATGCAGCGACGTTTGACATGAAAATTGGAAACGCTTGATTGTGTTAACATTCATCATCATCATCATCACAGCCCTTCACAAGTCCACTGCTGAACATAGGCCTCCCCCAAGTAATGCCACAAAGCACGGTCCTGAGCCACCTGCATCCATCGACTTCCTGCATGTCTTACCAGGTCGTCACTCCATCCAGTGGGGGGTCGCCCTACACTACGCCTACCGGTACGAGGCTGCCACTCGAGAACCTTTCTTCCCCATCGGTTATCGGTTCTTCGAGTTATATGGCCGGCCCTTTGCCACTTCACCTTACTAATCCGTTGGGCTATGTCGGTCACTCTGGTTTTACTGCGGATAGGTATCCTCATTTCTGAGTCTATCACGCAGAGAAACTCCGAGCTGAATAGTTATAAGTACTTAGGGCTAACAATAGACTGTAGTTTTAGTTGGAAATTACATATTGACATTGTCTGTGATAGGTTAAGATCCATATTATCTAGGCTTAATAACTTAAAACTTACAGTAAGCAGGTCAATCTTACATATGCTTTACTATGCACTAGCTGATTCAGCCCTGAGTTATGGACTAATTGCATGTGGACGTACTTTTCAAACGTATACAGACAAAATTCTTAAGTTGCAAATTAGATTAATAAAATTGTTTATTGATGAAAAAACAAAGAAAAAATATTACATAAACGGAAATTATAATAATTTATTAAAAACTTAATTGCAATAGATCAATTTAAATCTCTAGAGTTTAAAACATTTCGAACGTTTAACAAAAATATTAGAATTACTTCGCGAAAGAAATACGTTGAGCATAGAGATAATAATTATTACGGCAAGAGGACAAGAAAATATCTAGTACCACGTATTTTCAATGAGATATTTTCTGAAAACGAATGCGGTAATAAAGAAATATTTAAAAAGAAGTTAAAAGCGTGGTTGCTGGATAATTATATGTATAATAATTAATATTGTCTTAAAGTTATAGTTTTAAATTAATTTATTTTTAATGTGTTTAATTTAAAAGATTTAAAATAATTTTTAATTATTTGAAACCTTTTAAAATAGTGTAAATTTAATTTTCCCACTTTTAATTTTTTAAGGATTGCATTTGAAATTACAGTTTATGTGTATTTTAGATTCTTAAGGACAGTAGGTACATAAAATGTAAGAGGGTGATGTATTCGCCAACAAATTGCCCTGCAGTTTGGCGAAAGTTGTATAAAGAATAACCGACTGTATTTTTGTGTAATAAATAAATAAAAAAAAGCATAGCCCTCCTTATAGCTCGCTGAGCGACCTTGAGCGTCCTCATACGGCCAGCAGTGAAGGACCACGTCTCAGATCCGTAAGTCATCACTGGCAACACGCACTGGTTATACACTTTAGTTTTCAGAGATTGAGGTATACCTGACAAGAAGATGTGTCGTAATTTCCCGAACGCTGCCCAGCCGAGTTGAATCCGTCGATTGACCTCTCGGTCGAAGTTGGACTTACCTAGTCGGACTATTTGTCCCAGGTAAACGTACTCGTCAACAACTTCGAGCATAGTGCTCCCAACAACTATCGGCATAGGTGTGACATGGACATTAAACATGATCTTTGTTTTGTCCATGTTCATCTTAAGACCTATCCATTGGGAGACACCATTGAGGTCATTGAGCATAGTACTAAGGTCCTCCAGCGATTCTGTCATAAGGACTATATCGTCGGAAAATCGAAGGTGAGTGATGTACTCGCCATTGATGTTAATACCGTATCCTTTCCAGTCCAGTAGCTTGAAAACGTCTTCCAACGCAGCGGTGAAGAGTTTCGGGGATATAACATCACCTTGTCTTACACCTCTCTGCAGTTGGATAGGTTTCGAACTCCGGTTCTGTACTCGAATAGCCATCGTAGCCCTACTTTACAAACACTTCAGCACTTCGATATACCGACAGTTAACTTGGCACCGCCGAAGGGACTGTAGCACCGCCCAAATTTCGACGGAATCAAAGGCTTTCTCATAGTCCACATATGCCAGGCAAAGTGGCAGATTGTACTCTTCGGTCTTCTGTACAATCTGCCGCAGGGTATGTATGTGGTCTATGGTACTGAAGCCTTTTCGGAAACCGGCTTGTTCGGGAGGCTGGAAGTCGTCGAGTCTGCGTGCGAGACGATTCGTAATGACTCTCGAAAACAGCAAGTAGACGCGGCTCTGAAGGGAAATCGGTCTGTAGTTCTTCAAGAGAGCGTTGTCGCCTTTCTTAAAGAACAAGACCACCGCGCTTCTGCTCCACGCCTCCGCAGTAGTACCACCATGGAGGACGGAATTGAAGAGCTTCTGAAGGACTTCAAGTACCGGTGTTCCACCCGCTTTCAGAAGCTCCGCTGTAATTCCATCCTCGCCCGGGGCCTTGCCGTTTTTAACGTGGTGGAGAGCCATTCTAATCTCGCTCAGACTGACGTCCGGGATATCATCGGAATAGTGTTGGATAAGACTTGCTCTTGGATTGTTACTCACACTTGCGTGTGGCTCCAACGATGATGTGTACAGCTGCCCATAGAACCTCTCAATCTCACTCAGAATCTCAGGTGTCCCGGAAACGATGTTGCCACACTCAGTCTTCAGCTTTGACAGTTGGCTCTTTCTGGCAGACAGATCTCTGGCAAAGACATTGGAGCCCTGATTCCGTTCGATCGCTTCTTTAATACGAGCAGTATTAAAGTTGCGTAAGTCTCGCCGCATGCATTTGGAGATCTGTCTGTTCAGTTGCCTGTATGCTGTCAAATCTGTTGACGATTGCAGCCTCATCTCCCGTCTAACAGCCATGAGATTAAGAGTGTGATCGGAGAGTTTTTGTGTTCTTCTGCGGCGGGTCTTGCAAAACTTAGCTCCGACCGCATGGACAGTTTCCACGAGCTTGTCATTCATATCGTCCACTGCATTGCAATCCTCTAGGCACTGAAAGCGGTTTTGTAACTCGAGCTGAAAGGTTTCGGAATTCTGGATTAGAGCACGAGGGGGACGGAGCGTTGACTTCATTAGACGAGACGTCTCCAACTTAACGTTTAGGTTCAGTGTGCCTCTAACCATTCGGTGATCGCTGCCAGTTTTCACCCTTGCGCTCACTGAGACATCACTGAACAGTTGGCGTCTGCTCGTCATAATGAAGTCAATCTCATTTTTTGTCGAACCGTCGGGGCTCGACCAGGTCCACTTCTTGTGGGGCCGCTTCTGGAATAAAGAGTTCATCATAAAGAGTCCCTCTTTCTTCATAAAGTCGGCCAGCTGCTGGCCCCTTCGGTTCCGTTGCCCTACTCCAAATTTCCCTACCTTCAGCTCACCGCTTTCTCTTGTGCCTAGTTTTGCGTTGAAGTCTCCCATCAACACCGTGTAGTGGGTTTTGGAGGAATGCATGGCTCTGGAAATATCCTCATACATTTCCTCCACCTCCTCATCGGGATGTGCCGAGGTTGGTGCGTAAACCTGTATGACCTTCAGCGAATACCGTATGGTGATTCTGAGTATCAGGTACGCGACCCTCGTCGACACACTCCCAATCTTTACAACGTTGTTGACGAGAGACTTGTGGACGATAAATCCGACACCTCCTTGGGACAGATGGTCGCCCTCCCGGTGGTAAACCAAGTTGCCGGACTCGAGGATTGCCGTGTCCTCCCCTTCTCTTCGGACCTCGGATAATCCAATAATATGCCTGCGCAACTTGTCTACCTCTTCTTCCAGCTCCAGTATCTTCTCGTCAGTCCTCAGGGTGCGTGCGTTATATGTTGCCAGGTCGAGTCGTCGTAGGTGGCAACCGAACCTCCACCGGAGATTCTTAGCACCCTCTGCCCCGCCGTTACCATGGTCGCCACCGTAGCCAGGAATAGCGGGGCCGCCGGGGACTGGGGACCGTTTTTTTGCGTCGTTATTCATGGGGGGATATTTGCCATATTTGCCACGCTTGGCGAGCGGGTTGGCAACCGCAGTTTTTTATTATATCACAGTTGTTATCAGGAAGATGCTGCTGCCCATCTCCTGCCTGTCTCC
Source organism: Parnassius smintheus behrii (assembly GCA_036936625.1). NCBI lineage: Eukaryota > Metazoa > Arthropoda > Insecta > Lepidoptera > Papilionidae > Parnassius > Parnassius smintheus. The sequence continues at coordinate 1,560,969 of JAUPFT010000030.1, forward strand.
CTCTGTTAACATTTATAGGTGTGAATTGACATGTTAGTGGCTACACGGGTTCCGCCCGCTCCCCCGTTCTATTATATACGTATTATAGTACTGTATGGTGGCGCCCCTCTAAATACAAAACCTCAGAATTCCTATACTATGCATTTGCTTATTTGTGATTTTAAATTGTATTAGACCTATCAAATATCTACAGGGGTATATGCGCCACTATGCTTGCCTTGCTGTTGTGACTAATTGTACATATTATTTCTCATAATAACTGTTGGTGGTGGGGGTCATTGTAGAAGCGTGCTCGTCGCGACCCCTGCCAGCCCTTTTCAGGGCTGCAATTCTACACAGCTGCGCACCCATGCAAACGAGGGTTAGGGCGTCCCCCCAAGGCGACGCACACCAGCTCGTCCCCGTTGGTGTGGAATGCAGCGCGCAAAGCGGCGATGGGGACCGCCACCCGTCACGCACAGCCCGACACGGCGGAAGGTGGAGGACGGAGTGCAGAGTTGGCACGTGGAATGTTAGAGGGGGCATGAGAGATAAGACGAATGAGTTGATCGAAATAATGAAAGAAAGAGAATTAGATGTCGTGTGTATGTAGGAGACCAAACGGAAAGGCAGTGGTATTGAAGAGCTCCCTGGCGGGACGTTAGCTATATGGTCCGGAGTCCCGGAAAACGAGAACGCCTGCCAAGGAGTGGGAGTGCTGTTGTCGTCCCGGTTGGTCGATCTTATGACTGAATACAAGGTTGTGAACTCAAGACTTCTCTGGGTTCGCTTCAAAATGGGACTGACGAAGTTATTCCTTTTGGCTGTTTATGCGCCGGTAGCTTCGTCGTCCAGGGCTGAGCTGGAGGAGTTTTGGGAGAATGTAAGAGAAGTTCTAGATTTGGTTAAGGGAAACGAAAGAACTGTTGTATGTGGTGATTTGAATGGATGGGTAGGTATCGCTCGACCAGGATACGAGTCGGTGCTTGGAAAGTTTGGCGATAAAAGGGTTAATGATGCTGGCAAGCTTATACTGGCTGTATGCAAGGAAAAGGGTCTTCTTGTGACAAACACTATGTTTAATCACAGGAAGATCCATATGTACACTAGAGAAAGAAAGAATGAGAGAAGTATGATTGATTTGTTCCTGGTGGATGACCGACTGCGAAAACAGGTGATGCATACACGAGTGTTCAGGGGTGCTGACCTGAGAACGGATCATTATCTAGTAATTACTAGATTTAGGGGTTTGTTCGCGGGTTGGCGCCACCGGACGGCAGTAACAGAACCACAGTCGGTCTGTCGCATCCGAAGCTGGAAGCTTCAGGAAGCGGATACTAGGGACAAATATCACACGAGGGTAGCCGAAAAGCTTGACACCATCGATGGCAGGAAAGAATGTGTGGAGAGAACATGGCAGAACCTTAGGGATGGAATGGTAAGTGCAGCGGAAGAAGTATGTGGTACGACAAAAAGAGGTAGTAGTAAAAGAAGAGATGCATGGTGGAATGATGAAGTGAAAGAAGCTGTAAAAAAGAAGAAAAAAGCATGGTTAGACTACTTGGCCTCTAGTATTGATGAGCATATGAGAGAGAAGATGAAAGAGAGATATAAGCTGCAGAAAGTTCCTGCGAAAACATTGATTGAGGAAGTACGTGAAAGGTGTAGAATAGAAGCGGACGAGAGGTTGTCGCACAACTTTAGGGAAAACTCCAAACTCTTCTGGAAAGAGGTTGGAAGGTCCCGGAGTGGTGCGACAGCTTTAAGAATGAACAAAGTGCTTTCGAGAACCAATGACGTCCTCTCAGAAAAATCGGACGTCATGCAGCGATGGAGTGAATTTTATAGAGAAATGTATGCGTGTCATGATCTTAGTGAAGGATCCGGGGGTGACGCCGTGACTGGCACGCCAGACACGGACCTCGATGACACTGAGGTCATCAGCATGAAAGAGATTGAACGTGCGATTCGAAGTTTGAAATGTGGTAAGGCTGCGGGACTAGACAGAGTTACTGCTGAAATGGTCAAGTACGGTGGGCCTCGCGTCTGGGACAGCTTTCATCTGCTGTGCAATTTGTGCTGGCGGACGGGAGATGTCCCGGATGATGGGCGATCCGCGGTCATTGTGCCTTTATATAAAGGTAAAGGTTCACATTTTGACTGCGGGTGCTATCGGGCGATCAGCTTGACCAGTTTAGCAAGTAAAGTTTATTCGAAGGTTTTGACACGCAGGATGCAAGAGAAATCGGAAAGATTCTTATGGGAGGCACAATGCGGATTTAGACCTGGAAGAGGATGCACGGATCAAATGTTTTTTCTCCGCATGATCACGGAGAAGCTTCTGAGTGTTAACCAGAGGATTTTCTGTGCTTTTATGGATCTGGAGAAAGCATTTGATAAGGTTATAAGGAAGAAAATGTGGGAACTGTTGCCGGGATATGGTGTGGATGGTCGATTGTTAAGGGCTGTGCAGTCACTCTACTATGACTGTAAAGCCTGTGTGCGGGTAGGGCATGACCTGTCACCCATGTTTAGCGTCCAAGCGGGCGTAAAACAGGGTTGTGTCATGTCTTCCTGGCTGTTCATACTGTATCTCGACAGCTGTTTACAGAAGCTGAAAGATAGCTGTTTGGGTGTGAAATTGGGTGACATAAAAGTTAATTGTCTGCTGTATGTTGATGATGCAGTGCTTATTGCACCATCAGAAGCAGAACTGCAGGCATTAGTCACGTGTATGAAAGAGGAATGTGAAATTAAAGGTCTCCGTTTGAATGCTAATAAAACTAAGGTTCTGGTATTTGAAAAGGACGAAGAGAGAACGAAATGTGAAATATGGGTAAATCAGGAATGTCTAGAACAGGTAAATGAAATTGTATACTTGGGGAGTGCTTTCAGCCGGGATGGAAGATGTGATTTAGATGTGGATAGGCGTGTCGCTGCCGGAAACAAAGTCAATGGTGCCCTGAATGCATTAGTAAAAAGGCAAGGCGTGGTGAAGAGTGCACGCCTTGCAATACATAACGCAGTGTTGGTACCGACTTTGTTATATGGCAGCGAAACCTGGGTATGCCAGAAAAAGCATAAAAGCAAGTTGAATGCAGTGGAGATGCGATCTCTTCGTAAAATGTGTGGTGTTACCATAGCCGACCGAAAGCGAAACGAAGAGATTCGCAATATGGCAGGATTGAAAGATGACCTTATCACAAAAATTGATAGGGGCGTACTCCAATGGTTTGGGCACGTTGAACGAATGAGTGAAGACCGAAAGGTGAAGAAAATATATAGAGCGAAAGTAAATATTAAAAGGTGTCGAGGTAGACCGAGACTAACTTTCGAAGACCATGTGAGCAAATTGCTCGAAGAGGGGAGGGTCAAGAGTACTCGGATACCTAGACGTGCATGTATGAAGAAGTTAATGAACCTGAAAGAAGCGAAAGAGGTATGTAAGGACCGTGACACTTGGCGATCTGTTCTCTCTGGCTACCCCGTTAGGGATTGTGCGTGACGATAAGTAAGTAAGTAAGTAAGTAAGTAAATAATAACTGTTAATAACCTTGTATGACAACTTTTATTTAAACTATTGTTCTGCAGACAGTGTTAAAAAAGATAAAAGCACTACCAACAACAAACTTGGCCACCTTTCTGGCTTATGCGCTTGCAATTTTTTTAAAATTTCGAAATCATTTAACTTCTGGGCAATAGAATTTTCTATGGAAAAAATTACAAGATATGAGTCTTTTTTTACAGGATAGGGTGACAAACGAGCACACAGTCCACCTAATGGTAAGTGGTTTCCGTATATATACACTCTTATCTATGGTAAGTGGTTTCTGCGGCCCATAGACATCTACATCTATCCTCAACTATGAATCAAAATGCAGATACGTTGTCACCCGTGAGGACTAATATGGATTGCCTCGTTTCCAGTAAAAAGGTCCGGTTCTCTACACTCACCATACGAAACAGCAGCGTTTAGCTGCTGTTTTGCGCTGGTATTCTATGAGAGCGTGGTCCTTCCCCGGTCGAGCCGACCCATTCTTGCTACAACTATACCAGTAATATAGCTGCAGCATGGCTCTATCAGATAGATAGATAGATTTTTCCATAGATTCAGACTGCATAGTTTTTTTGTGCGAGCAACTATGCAGGTCTAGAAAGACCCGTATCACTGCGATCTAAAAGATCTATTGTGATCGCTGCTATGGCTATAGTTTACTGCTAAGCCCTATGTCTTCAATGAATAGAAGGAGTTGCTTAGCTCTGAGAAATTTCACTTCTTCTGGGCAAAGTACAACATAGTTTCCCGGATGAATGTTACATTAGCGCATTAAGGGCCCACAATCAGTCGGGGTGTGCAGAAATGTTTCTTCCGTTAAGGAACAAAACCGGCATATCCTTGAGTTGCTTAGTCCCAGGATGGACACGTGCTTTTTAAGACAATAGTGTTCAGTCAGGGCTCTTGCCAGAATGCGCTGTTTATTATTACCTAATTCCAGGGCTTGAAACGAATTTACGATTCCGAAACGAATGACACCGAAAGCCCGATCAAGGATTTTAATTTTTTTAAGCTGGTGTGCACGCACGCGTGCGTGCGTGCATGCGTGCGTGCGTGCGTGCGTGCATACGTTCGTTCGTGCGTGCGTGCGTGCATGCGTGCGTGTGTGCGTGTGTGTGTGTGTGTGTGTGTGTGTGTGTGTGTGCGTATTGTGATAAAGAGTTTCAGGGGTCTATTGAGTTAGGCTTTTTTAGATTCCACAAAATGGCTCGGGTCCAAATTGTGTGCTCTTTGAGCGATATCGTCGGCAAGTTCATAGCCTATAAGACTCGCGTGGCCTGGAACTCATTTTAAAACGACCCTTTTGTTTCACTAATTTTGATTTCAATGCTAGCAGTGCTGCTTGATTATCAGAGTTTATATTATAGATTATATGGTTGACGTTGTGTTTTTGCAGATTAATTTCCGCACACTGAAGTATGGCGAAAATTTTTGCCTGGAAGATAGAGGTCAATCTACCCTAATTCGTACTACGAGTACGAGTATGAGTACGAGTACGAGTACGAGTACTCGTAAGCTTGATTTTGAGGCGTTCCTCATAAATTCCGAAGCCTACGTCGAGGGCCATTTTTAACCCATCGGTATACCATATAAGGCTACCGACTTCACAGATAATCTGTCCATTCAGCCAGTTTTCTCTGAAGGGTAGTTCAACTATATACTTTTAATTAAAGTGTGTAGTGGGCGCATGATATCTGAGATCATGCATTAGACCCGTGCTTCCTTAATTGAATCGAGCATGGATCTCAATCTTTAGGAAAGCAAGCACAGACAGCCCTGGGTGTTAATCCTATACCAACTTGCCTTAGCCTCCTTGACTAAATAAAGAACAAGGGGTGTTAGGCATAGAAGTGCATTAAGAGTCGCTTCAGGTGATGATTGCATTGCTCCAGTTGTCACTAAGCAGGCAGTCCTTTGTAGATATAGTCAGTCCGCAGTCGTTTTTTGGTTGACCTTATTACACCAGACAATGGAGGCGGAGGTGATAATCGGCCTCATTATGGCACTGTACTGTGTATACGATCATACTGGGACGCAAGCGCCAGTTGTTCCCAACCATACGACTGTGCGTACCTAAAACAATTTTAGCCTTATGACATACGTTGCTAAGGTGAGAGTTCCACGTTTGTTTTTATTCGATTGTAACGCCCAAATACTTAACTTCACATGAGAATGGTACTGCTTTACCATTAAGTTTTGGTATGACTAATTTGTCCAACCATCTTTTTTTAGTAACGGGTATTTAAAAGTTTTATCAGCATACAGCCTGAGCGAGTTTAAAATGGCTCTCTTGCACCTTAAAAACGGCAAGGCTCCAGGCGAGGAGGTAATTACAGCGAAGCTTCTGAAAGCGGGCGAAGAACCGGTACTTAAAGTCTTTCAGACGCTCTTCAACTCCGTCCTTCAGGGTGGCACTACTCCAGAGGCGTGGAGCAGAAGTGCGACGGTCTTGTTCTTCAAGAAAGGCGACAACGCTCTCTTAAAGAACTACAGACCGATTTTCGTTCGCGCCGTTTTCGAGAGTCTTTATGAATCATCTCACACGCAGACTCGACGACTTCCAGCCTCCCGAACAAGCCAGTTTCCGAAAAGGCTTCAGTACCATAGATCACATACATACCCTGCGGCAGATTGTATAGAAGACCGAAGAGTACTGTGGCCGTAGAAGGAAATGGGGAGATCTCCCGCCGGGCAAGGTGTTCTGCCTGGGGAGCGGCCAACGCTCCGTGTGATAGTTCGGAGATATTCTATATATGCTGTTTATGATTCGGAATGTTGATAGCGTGATTTAGGCTTCAGTGTGTTTTCGCTTGCGGCGCGACGACAGCGCCGCCACATCACCCCGAGGTCGATAGTGCAGTCCGATTGCCGGTGTGTCCTTTTAATGCCGGTGGGGAATGCATGCTGTGTGCGTAAGGGCAAGTGACACCGGTACGAATAATATGCCGATGTGTAATGTACTACGCACTGGCAAGTGATGCCGGTGAGAATGATGTGCCGGAGCAAGTGCCAGAAGTCTGCCTTATAAATCTGCGGAGAATCGATGGATAGTACAACTTGGCTGGGCAGCGTTTGGGAAATTACGACACATCTTCACGTCAGATATACCTCAAAACCTGAAAACAAGATCGTACAACCAGCGCGTGTTGCCAGTGATGACTTGCGGATCTGAGACGTGGTCCTTCACTGCTGGCCGTATGAGGACGCTCAAGGTCGCTTAGCGAGCTATGGAGAGGGCTATGTTCGGGGTTTCTCTGTGTGATAAACTAAGAAATGAGGATATCCGTAATTGAACCAGAGTAACCGACATAGCCCAACGGATTAGTAAGCTGAAGTGGCAATGGGCCAGCCATATAGTTTGAAGAACCGATAACCGATGGGGAAAAAAGGTTCTCGAGTCGCAGCCTCGTACCGGTAAGCGTAGTTTATGATGATTCCCCACTAGACGGAAGGACGACCTGGTAAGAGATGCAGGAAGTCGATGGATGCAGGTGGCTCATGACCGTGCTGTGTGGCATTCCTTGGGAGCTACTAAGTGGATACTGTGGTCCATAGACATCTATATCTATTCTCGATCAAAAATCAATATTCAGATACGTTATCCTCCCTGCTTACTATGATGGAATGCCTCGTTTTGAGTAAAAATGGTCTCTGGTTCTCTACGGTGCTTTGTGGAATTCCTTGAGGGCTAAAGGGACTAGAATGCACGTGTTGTCGAAGGAAGAACGAAGAAAGAAAGTTTTCGCCAATTCTGCCGATGTGCTCTGACTTTGCCTTGACAATGACACTTTTGAAGGACTTGTAGACAGAATTTTACTTCTTTATAAGAGCGTTGGTATTTGCATCTCAAGACGTCGATGTGCGAGCCCAGGCCTGGTAGCACTCCTGCTTATGACGTAATGCAATTTTGTAGGAGCGACCAAACCAAGGCTGGGGTTCTGCCTCCGACAGGTACCACAGATGATGGAATAAAAATTCCATTCTCTGTAGCAAGCAAACCCACCTCCAAGGGTAGGATGCAAAAAAAGATCGCAAAGCTATCTGATCTAGAGCCAAATAAGGTATTACACAAACCTCACGATGAACGAGATTTATCAGAAATGCAGAGACACACAAAACAAACAAAACTCATCTATCGTAATGTTTTTGTTCACAACTCAGCATTAAAATCTGCGAGTAAACAATAAATCACCCCTAATTTCCCACCCTTAGGGTAATTTTTTTTTCCAAATTTGAATGGGAACAATATCGAGGTAACCTATCCATTAAAAAATTATCACAATCGGACTACTCTGTAAAAAATTATTTTTTCGTCGGTTAAAAAAAGATTAACAAATACTCAAAATAAGCGAAAACTGGGGAACACAAAGCGTATGCAAGGCATCTGGACGCGTGTATCTAGTTAGTTTGTGAGTTAGTTCGCGGCATCTGGCGTTGGCACTCCTACCAGCACTCTGTCACTCTTGCTACCTGCGTGAAATAATTACCTAAAATCGTGATTCACCCAGGGTGTAATACGCACTACGCAGTCGGGGCTAGCGCGTTCTAGGTGATTGATGTATTTTTAGTTTTTTGTAAACACTTGTTGTAAATTTTGTTTAGTATTTAATTGTAGGATAAAATAGTTCAAAATTTTTTAATGTGATTTAAAAATAATATATGTTTATATAACCTGTCTATTTGATAAATTATAATGGCAAAACTTCGAAACTACTATAATTGTTGCGTGGATAGATGCATAATGAGCAAAGAAAAGGATTCAGATATATCATTTTTAAGTTACCTAAGGATATTGAAAGGTACATTTATTTCATTTTTTTTGTTAAATAAATACTTATAGCAAATAGAATTACGTAATAATTTAAATACAGAAGTAATACCAAAGTACCTACTAATACAAAACTTATTTGAAATTTACGTAGGTAACTTAAGAAATTTACGTAAGTAAATTGAAGTAGGAACTTACATGTCTTTTGTAATTAATATATTTTAAGTTATCACAAAGCACTGATATTAAAACTTTGTTTACAAGATTTTTAATTAAGGTGGGTGGACCATGGAAGGCCATGCTCCTTCGAAGGTAATTAGAATGCAATCACATTTCATTTAGGAATCATATTTCAGGTTCATTTGTTGTTTACACTACCTACCTATTTCTTCCGAGCGATTTTTAAAAAGAGATTCGCGACGAGTGACCTTGCATTTTGCATACGTTAGGCACAGAATTCGCATAAGTAGTGGAAAAATATGTTCATTCGATCAGTCAGAATAGGTACCTTACCTATTTTACTTACCATTTCGAAACGTTTAATTTATTTATATATTTATACTCTTTATTGCACACAACATAAATTTATGTACAATTAGGTGGCCCCATCGCTTAACGGTGATCTCTTCCAGGCAAACCTTGGTAACGTACGAGTAGCACTATTATCTAGACATGCGGTAGCGTGTCAAGCCAAGTTCAAGCAGAACGGCGTGCCGCACCGTGTGTAATATTACACGAACCATTTGGAGCCAGTTTGACCCCCTCATAACTCAAAAACTATTTCACATAAACGTGTCAAATTTCTGGTTCAAATATTGAGACTTGCGAGATACATATGTACTTCAAATTTCGTAAACACATCTCTACGGTTATTTAGATATTAACGTCCAAAAATCGTCATTTTTATCACTGACTGACCATCTGGAACTGGGTTAGATCAAAACTCTAACCCAGTTCCAGATGACCTAGAAAGTTCAAATTTGGCATGCAGATAGGTAATTAGGTGAATACAAAGGAATAAATCAGAAACTGGTATATTTTTATCATTTTATTATAATTTTTCACTTAATTGATCCTATTAGGAACACTAAACTTTACAGGGCGCGCGGTGCGACGACGGGTGGGAGCGGCACCGGCACGGCAGCCGGCCGCGCTCATTTAATAATTATCTTTATTACGTATTTTGTACAATAAGTCGTACAATAGAATTACGGGTGGGTGACAATTACCTTACACCGAATCATTCCAATGCGTCCGGATGGAAGCTGCCTCTTCCATTCGATTGCCAAGTTTCAGATATTAAGTAATGTACTCGTATAATATGTTCACAGGGAATAATTCCCTATTTGCTTGGCATATGTTATTACTATCCACAAATCACAAGCCTTAGCCTTGACAGTGCAGTGCAGACTATATTTATAGTAGAGGGCAGGCTTACGTTGGACTCTCCAGAGTAAAAACCTTAGATGGAGTACATCTTATCAATTTAAATCTAAGTCAAATCAAGTGATTAGAGATCTCTATTGTAGAGTACAACCGTCGCGCACGTTATACCACCCCGACTTGGCCAAATTAAGAATAAACAGAAAATGCGTGTCAGACCTTAGGCTACAATATATTATCCTAAGTTATAAGAATAAATGATATTTTATGTTGTTATAAATAAATTTCAGGACTGACCATTAAACTTGCCACCCATTTAGATCTCACTTCTTTTGTTGGCTTCTCACTTTTTTCACTTCTTAAATTGGCTCTCATTTCACATTTATGTTTTTGATGGGATTATTTATTCTATGCCTTGGTGAAGGAGATCCGTAAATAGAAGTGTGCATAAATAGTAGATAAATGAGCAAACATTAATACATATTATAAGCTTAATAAGTACCTACTTGCATGTGTTTTAATATATTTTAATATACCTACTCTTGACAGCCCTAAGTAACCGCGAAAAAACAGCCGTAATGTGGGAAATTGGGAATGGGAAAAGATGCAAAGTAATACGGACACATGCGCGCAGCGATAAAGGTTTATTTATCTTGCGTGCGCAATCTATCTTATTAATAATAATTATGTAGGCTACTAAACATCGGCAAGAAGTCTACATCAAAAGAGTGAAACTTCTGTACGTAGGTAGTAGTATTATTTTTTCTGTGTTCCTACTGAATGACGCTCAAACAAACAAAATGTCGGCTGGATGTGCTCAGAGTTACCATTTTTAAACAAACGAACGCAATACTAATTTTTTTGAAAGGAAACATTTTCCTAAAACAATATTTAATAAATTTATTTTAATTCAACAAATTCACATAAGTGACTACCGCCGCCCATGATCAACCGCAACACCAGGGGAATTGCAGGTGCGTTGCCGGCCCTTTAGAAAGGAGTCTCTTTTAGAAAACAGCTCTTTTGTTGAAGGTCCCCAGGTCGTATCGGCCCGGAAAAATCGCCGGAGGTATAGTGGAGTAAGAAAATTGACATAAATGAATATTCATTGTAAGTTATAGACTTTGATTATATACCGTTTAACAGTACCGTATGGTGAGTGTAGAGAGCCGGAGACCCTTTTTACTGGAAACGAGGCATTCCATCTTAGTCCTCACGGGTGACAACGCATCTGCATTTTGATTCGTAATCGAGGATAGATGTAGATGTCTATGGGCCACAGCAACCACTTACAATTAGGTGGACTGTGTGCCCGTTTGTCACCCTATCCTATAAAAAAATACCTGTCAAAGGTTATAGAGCAGAAATAAACAGGCTGTCTCCCAAATCTGTCGTGTCATTTCAACATCCCCGCACCTCACCTCATGGCGATTCTGCCATGTTTGGGCGTTTTGGGTCAGCGGTGGCATACGTGACACAATTTGCAGCGCATGCACACTTGCGAACTGGACTTTTGCCATGGCGTCAATAGGAAGGCGTCTTATTATCAACGGAGGTGCAACAAGTACGATGGAATTTTTTTATATTTTGTTATGAAGAATAACAATGCAAGTAAAGTTTACGAAAATGGGCAAATTTCAATCCAAATCCGAGCCTAAAGACATTGTTATCGCGCAAAGTGTCGTGGAAACCAATAGTGCAAAGGCTATACCTGGCTTAACAACATATTGCTCTCGACGGTGCTGGCAATACTAGTTGCAGCATCTGGCTGCCTAGCTTATCGGCAATATAGAAGATGCCATAAAAATTTTATTCAAAGAGAGATACGTGCTGACGTATACCGGAGACCAAAAACATTTTTACCAAGCGGAATACATACTTATCAAAACAATATTATCACTAATGGTGTAGGTGGTGAAATCCGTTCCCAAGGATATACTTATTTAACGCTTTATGCGCCAGATGGATCCCTCTATGAACACAAATTTTATTTGTTTGATAAAATTCCTTGTAAATCGAATGGAATACCTGAAATGTGGCAACTTGACATTTTTTAAAGTTTTTGATATACTTATAACCCAGACAGACTTCTTTAACATTTTATGATTTGTTTATAGCAACAATGACTTAATCATCCATTTTCACTAGTTATTTCTTTGAAATTCATTTAACCACACATTCTATTTAAAAAAAAAGTTAAAGAGGTCAAGTTGACACAATTGTGGCATGCATTTCATTTCCTTTTGTAGGTCAAATTACCAATATTTTGACGTCTTTGGATTTTGAAGCATGGTAGCGTGGCATCCCATAGGATTTATAATAAAAACTGGTAAACCTGGACACCAGGTCAAGTTGCCACAGGATCGGTAACGATTTTCGTTTCGTTAACGATAGGGCTATGTCACAATAAATAAGATACCAGTAATAATAAACTATTTATTTATTTTATAAACTTAATTAAAAAATGAATATTTTACTTACATCTAATAGTTAAGAAAACATCACTTCATCTTTTAAATTATTAAATAAACTTCGTCGTCGACGTTAGAATATACTCGTTCGGATTTTCTGATATTTGCAGTATATTTATAGATTTTACAGTGCAATTTTCATGCAATGAAGAATCTTGATCTACACGTTTGAGTTTTAAAATTTGATATTATTATTCATATACTCATCACCACATCTGAAATTTTATTAATTATTTGTGAGTCATTTATATCACAGCCTTCCAGTTCTGTATCTCCCTGATCTATCTTTGCTATCCTTTCAAATATTCCTTTTCAGTAATATCCACATTTCTTGCTATATCTTCATCCGAGTCAATTGGTAGATCTGGTGATTTACTATCAACTTGTTTGTTCAAGTAATCTTCTTCTTCAAGATCAACATCTATTATGCACTGCCACTATGTAAACTAATTTCTATATCTTCTGTATTTGTAGTTGACCCGCTCTCTACGTTTCTTTATATTTTAATAGGTTCCTGCTTTTCTTTCTTGCTATGTACCTTTTTATTACGCTTTTTTTTCTATCCACTAGAAGTAGCGTCGTAGTGTTCTTTATTTCTGTCATCTGGATTTTATATGTCACTTAAATTTCCACAGACTTTGACGGGACTCAGACTTTTACTTTGCAGTCCAGTAAATTCATCAATTTTCATTTTCTTAGTTCCAGATTTTTCAGACGTTCTTCGAGGAATACCGTAAGTTTTTGCGGCATCATAGGATGTTGACTGCCAGTGATAACATTTCGTCGGCGTAGTTTCTGTATGGTCTTGCCCCGAGTTTCCTACGACCTCGTTGTCTTGGTGGCATTTATCCTAAAATAAAAAGAGCTATATAGGTATGCGTAATATAATTTTAATATGTATTTTAGGTATATAACGTTAAATAATATTTTTATTATATTTTATAGGATAGGATAACAAACGAGTACACATTCCGCCTGATGGTAAGTGGTTGCTGTGGCCCATAGACATCCACATCTATCCTCGATTACGAATCAAAATGCAGGTGCGTTGTCATCCGTGAGAACTTAGGTGGAATGGCTCGTTTCCAGTAAAAAGGGTCTCCGCTTCTCTACACTCACCATACGAAACACAGCAGCATTAAGCTACTATTTGACGCTGGTATTCTGTGAGAGCGTGGTCCTTCCCGGTCGAGCCGACCCATTCGTGCTACAACGATACTACTATTATAACTGCAGCATGGCTCTACCACGTAAAATGTTGGTCAGGAAGCTAAAGTGTACCTTTCTAATGATTCTAACCATCAGTCTGCACGAATTATGTTATGATTTCTTTTAAGCTTTCGTAGTTTGTCAACATATTTAATTTATTTCGGGTCTTAATTTGTTTTGCCTTATGAATACCAGTAGCGCTAAGAACAGAAATAAAATTAAAAAATTCACTACAGCAATCACTCGGAATAGATGAAAAAATTGTCTTCTCAGTACATTTGGTCAATACTGGATCTACCAAACGGCTCCGGTTTATAAACTTGTATAATTTCACGTTATACATACAGGATGTTATGCTTCTTCTTCCCCCTATTATACTGCATCTGCAGAATTTCTTTTCCTTGAAGTTTGCGTAAAAGGAGCCAAATTAGTACTTGGCGTTGTCTACTGTCCTCCTTCTGTCGATTACTTCTCCAGTCTTGAAACAATTCTGGAATCCTTGGTGTCGGAATACTCACATCACGTCATCATGGGCGATTTTAATACAGATCTCCTCACTCCGCACTTAACCCGTTCCTCTAAGCTCCTTCAAATTGTCGAGTCGGTTGGCCTCCACATTTTACCTTTACAAGCCACTTACCACAATATTGATGTGGAGGATACCTGGCTTGACTTAATCCTTACGTCTGCTCCTTCTCTTGTCTTCTGCCACGGTCAACACTTTGCACCTGCTTTCTCCTATCATGACCTCATTTTCCTTTCTTACGTCCTTAAACCTCCTAAACCTCCAGCTAAAACTCTACACATGCGTTGTTTTGGTCGCTTGGATGTTGAAAAGCTTTGTATGGATGCATCCAAAATAAACTGGAACAGCGTGGTTTCTGCACCCACTGTGGATGAAAAAGTTGGGGCTTTGAATGAAGCTATCCTTAGATTATATGACGTACATGCTTCCATAAAAAAAGTGAAGCTCAAGCGTCCACCTGCGCCTTGGATGACGATCGGGGTTCGGGGGTGCGATGAGACGTAGGGATCGCGCTTTCGGCAAATTTAGAAAAGATCGATGTGATCATAACTGGACGCTTTATAAAGTTGCAAGGAATCGGTGCAATCAGATGATACGCAACGCCAAACGCCGATTTATTCTTAGTAACATCTCATCTTCTACCCCTGCTAATATCTGGAAGTTCCTTGGAACCATAGGTATCGGTAAACGACACCGTTGTGAGTTTCAAAGGACGATTGGTCTGGATGATATCAATTTTCATTTTGTCTTCAACAGTTCACTTGATCACCAGACCAAGCGTCTTACTGTTGAACACTTAATGGGTTTACCTCGTCCTGATATTAATCTGTTTCAATTTTCTCCAGTAGCTGTGGATGAGATCAAGAAGATAATCCTTTCCATTATATCTAATTCTGTAGGTTGCGACATCAGCCGACGGATGATTATCTATATACTTGACCATATCCTCCCAGTCATCTCGCACATCATTAACTTCTCCTTGGATTCTGGTAATTTTCCCTCACTGTGGCGTAAGGCTTACGTTATTCCCTTACAAAAGATCCCAAATTCCACTTTACCCAATCATTTCCGACCTATATCCATCCTTCCCTTCTTATCCAAGGTCCTTGAGACCTGTGTCCACAAGCAACTTTCGCAGTTTATCTCTCGTAATAACTTAAAGTCCCTCGCAGTCTGGCTTTAGGCCCGGTCATAGTACCGTTTCCGCACTCCTGAAAGTAACTGGTGATATTAGGGCAGGCATAGAGGACACTAAAGTCACTGTGTTGGTTTTGGTTGACTTCTCGAACGCCTTTAATACCATTAGTTATGACATTCTAATTTCCGTCCTTTCCCTTTCTATGATCTCACCCGAAGCACTGGATTGGTTTTCATCATATCTTCGACGGCGCCAGCAGTCGGTTCGCATCAATGAGCTATCATCTAGCTGGCTTGACATACATGCTGGTGTCCCTCAAGGCGGCATATTATCTCCTTTGTTGTTTTCTATATTTATTAATCTCATTACTCAAAACCTTCAGTCTGCGTATCATCTGTATGCTGATGACTTGCAATTGTACACACAAGCGAGTATTGACGATATTTCTACAGCGGTGGACATACTTAACAGGGACCTTGAGTACATTAAGAACTGGTCTGACAGGTTTGGCCTAATGGTCAACCCTTCGAAGTGTCAGGCCATAATAATTGGTAGCCGTCCGATGATCCAGAGATTGAAAACAGTAGCTCTACCTCCTATCTTTTTTAATAGTACTGAGATTCAATTGTGTTCCACTGTGAAGGATCTAGGTTTATTAATTGATTCTACTTTGAGTTGGAAAGCCCAAACAACGACTGTTAGCCAGAAAGTCACTGGTACCCTGCGTTCTCTCTATCGCCTAAAAATTTTTCTACCATCTGAAATTAAGACAATGCTTGTGCAGAGTTTAATTTTTCCCCTAATCGACTATGGTGATGTGTGTTATTTCGACCTGAATGCAGATCTTCTCAACAAATATGACCGTCTTCTGAATAACTGCATTCGATTCATTTTCAATCTTCGAAATTATAACCGTGTATCAATCTCAATTAAAATGCTTACCTATTCGTCAACGCCGTAGTTTGCGTGCACTCACCACCCTTTATTCTATCCTGATGTCTCCAACTTCCCCTTCCTACTTATCTCCTCACTTTCAGTTGCTTAGCGCTAGTCATGAGAGAAACCCCCGCTCTACGAACAACCTTCTTCTCCTATGTCCATCCCATAGCTCTGGACTTGTTCATTCTTCTTTCCACATTCAATCTATTCTCCTGTGGAACGCACTCCCTCTCGAAATCAGGACGGCTAGCAATCGGTACGCCTTCAAGATTAAGGTTCTGGAACACTTAGTTAATAAATTGGCAGAATCATCATAGTAACAGTTGTGTGTATATATGTATGTATATATATATGTATATATATTTATATATGTATATATATTCTTATTGTTCTTATTGTAATTATGTATATTATATATTTTATATACATATATGTGTATGAATATTAATATAATTTTATCTATTTTTTGCGATGTTCCATTTATATCTTATGTATTTTATTTCCATGTATTACAATTTTTTTTGTTATTTTATTTTAGTATTCGCATACTAACTTTTTATTACACCTACTTCATTCTATCTCTGCATCATCCCAAGGTAGACTGGGAGAGAATGCCTTAGGCATTAAGTCCGCCTATATACCACTTGTGTATATGAAGTTTTAAATAAATAAATAAATGTTAGTGTAAACACCGTTATCCTTGAAACCAGTGGTTTGGTTTCACTTATAGAACGTAAATTCAATGAACAATAACAACATTTTTTTAAGTAAAATCTCTATTTTTCCTCAATTTTTGCCTGTCTTAAGCCAGGATGAAAGTATGAAGGAAAAGTTACATCACAGGTTATGAGTACCTATTGTGTTTTATTGGAATGTTGTGTAGGTAGCTAGCGCGGGCGGTGATCTTTACAGTGATTACGTCACTCGGGCGCATAGAGTATCCGTGAATTTACGGATGCTGTCGGACAGAAACTTTTTAAATTTTATGAAAGAAAATAGCGTTTATTTTTAAAATTCATCGAATTTACGTTCTATAATTGATACTAAGGATAACGGTGTTTACACTAACATCCTGTAGGTATATTTATTATTCTAATATAAAAAGCTAGATAGTAGATACCACTTTATATCTTAATTTAATAATAGAAATCAGTAAGTGCTACATAGTCGGAATATGTTTACGGAAAACCGCAGATGAATTATGTATCCTGTCCACAGTAAATAAACTTTAATTTTGTATCAACCCTGGGTGTAGGTCAAGTTACCACGCAGCCGTCAAAGCGACGGTCTAATTTTCAAAATTCGTAACTCCAAAAAAATACGATATTAGTTATTTGATGCCATCTAGTGCGTATTACTTCAACTAATATGATGAAATAGTTCTTATTTCCCGCAAAATAACACAAAAGTTGCTATTGAGGAATTATAAAAATACCGAACTCCACACCGCCATTTTGTAAAACGAAATCTTCGTACGGATTTGCTTGCGTATTGGAGAACGCCTACGTATTTTTTTAAGGTTTAAAGTTGTTAATTTGTGTTTTAAGTGATAATACTTATTAGAAAGTTCTAGGGTAAGTTTATACATGTTACTTACTAGTAAAAAACATTAACACTTTAACTTAAGATACCAGCACCTTATAAAAACGATATAGGAGTTACTAAGTTTTATTTTTGTCAGAATTAGATAACGATTAGGCGTGAGTCGGATATATCAAAACGAATCTAAAATCCGATTTCAAACACAAATTGATTCGTATAGATTGCTCAAACTAGAAAATCCGATTTCAAAAATCGACCTAACTGCATTGAGTTATACAAGACTAGAGGAGCAAACCACATTACCGCGCGTCGAAAAAAGTGTAACCACTATCCAAACGCGACGACGTAGCTTTGAAACTAATAACAATTTTAAGTAAACATATATCTATCTCACTTACACAAGTTGCGAAAACAATATCGTCGTCGTAAGATTAGAAAAAGATAGACACACAAACATGCAATGGCGGGTTGGTGTGGCTTACTATATGAAATTTTACCTAAAATACGCAATAAAAATGAGTTTTTTTTAAGCTGCAGTTAATTGTTTTTATATTAAAAAAGTATATTTTATTTTAAAATCTTTATTACGTCCCCTTAGAAAAAAAGGGATACAAAGCTTATCAGATAAATAGAAGTAAACATAATGATGAAATAAAACGTATTTTTATGGTTCTAATAAATCAAACAATAAAAATAGGTATCTAATAAAATATAATTAATATAAAATGTATACGAAATTATAAATAATATAAAATTATTAATATAAAATATGTAATAAAATATATTTAAAAGATAATTCAAGAATAAACTAAAATAAGAATAATTAATTATATTGTATGAAAGTTAAAACGTAGTTTTTATTATAATTTCCAAAATATTTAAAATCGGAGGTAACAAATTAACTTACTCCATTAATTATATAGTCTCCCATTAATGTAGGATAATCACAAATGCGGAAAAGTGGCAACATTGAACCTAAATGGCAATATTCGATATTTTATTTAATTTTTTAGTGTTTTAAACGTTAATATGAATATATAAATTAAAACTTACGTATGGAAAGTGATTCCGCTTGATTTATTATGTTTTTGTGACCTTGAAACGCATTCTTTCACTACGCATTTACCCATTTTTTGTTGTGAATCGTTCGGCTTAACTCGGACGGCGTCACCTTGAACACTGAACCGACGTTCGCTGAGTATAAGGCTGTGGCCTTATGTGAAGTGACAACGCTTTGGCGCGGAAATTACTTATCTAGTGTAACATATAAATCAATGCCTAACTGGCTAAACTCTTACGATCTTTACAACCAAACCAATCCAAATCGAAAACAAAATCGACAATATCCAAACTTAAACGCAAACTGTTGCGTAGAAATCCAAATCCGTTTTTTCAGTGGCTCTCTCGATGACGTGAAGTTTGCGATTCAGATTTCGGTTTGTCGGCTTTGGAATATCGAAATCTATTACACATTGAGATATGGGATCAATATTATCCTTACTGCTTAGTACGTAAAGTCTATATTGGCTTTGCAAGATTATGCGTTGATGAATTTTTGGTTCAGTGTGCGATCAATATCTGTCTTATTGTTAAGTCGTTTAAGGCTATATTTGCGAGATTGTGTGATGATATATTTTTGTTTTTAGTTAGGTCACAGCGGTGACACTCCGTGTACGTGAGAGCTTAAGCGCCGGTGACCTTGAGTCGAAGCGTGTAACGCTAGGGTTGATATCGAACCGAAATGGAATATTATAGACTTGTACCAAAGAAGATACATAGTAGGTATGTGTTATATTTTATGTAAACTTATGTATTTGGGTAGTGAAAGATACGTTGAATTTTAAATCAACTTTTATTAAATGAGGAATATTAAAACTTCCGACAAAACCAAATATGCACGACAGTTAATGGTAATCTTAAATAATTAACCAACACTTATTTCAGTACGCAATAATCAGTATTACCTACTATCCTTTAAAAATAATTTACTTTTATATATTTTTGAATTTTACGATAAATTTTTTAATTTTCATTATTATTTCTAACAATTGCAAAAATTCGTAGCAAGTATATTTTTTTTACAAAATCCAGAGGTATGCAGGTTTCCTGGGACATGGCGGCCAACAAATTGTTCCCTATGTGTTGAGGAGATAAGTCATTTCTATTTCTAATGAAATAATCCATAAATACAACAATGAACAAATACAAAAACTCTTTATAGATGTCTAAAATTTCTTGACTCTAGTGGTATTTTTAATAGTGTATATTTCAGTTAATGTAATATAATAAAATTATTGGCGATATATTAGTTTTATTGTCGTGGTATTTCCCCATAATTCTTGTCAAGATCATATCGACTTTCATTAAAATGAGTTCACATATTTTTAGATATCATAAAACATTATTAAAAATTAAACTAACAAAACAAGGGCCCTTGTTTTGTGCAGTGGAATTTATTTTAATTCTAATCACTAAAATCAATTTCAGTAATACTTATACATATAATATAATATCATTTATTTAATAACAACATTAATATTTATCAAAGCATATAAACCTAGCATACACGGCTATAAAAACTAATAATGTTACTTGGTAACATAAACTTAATACCTACATGAATAGAATAGTAATATGTACATTAAGATATCAGTAATATTCATATATTAATCGAAATATTATATCACTTGACGAATACATTCATATTAACTAATAATGACAAATATCGATATTACTGCTAGCCCTCGGCCAGGGCAGTCGGCGACTGCCCGTTCCACGCCCCGCGCGCCTCTCAAGGCCCCCGCGCACATCAAGACACCCACACATAGCCGCAAGCGATTTTACGTGCACACATGCTTAAGTGTCGTTTCTTTTCGCGTAGTGTATATATTCTTTGGTTAGGTGTTTGCTTACTTAAAATAATTTTTTGTTTTCATGTTGTTATATTTTAGACTTTAGATGTAAATTTAATCCTAGTTACAACTGACAACTGCTCCCGTGCCGGTCAGTCGTAACAGTGTATTGTATTATATTATTTACCGATATTTATTGCCTTAATACCTTTTTGTTTAGTAAATATATGAAAAAAGTTTATAAAAATATTTAATAATTAGGAGTGAATTGTGTGTTAGTGTATGTTTTAAGTGAGTAAGTTATAATAACATTTAAATATTTTTAATTTTGACTATTAAGTTTTTTTTCGTTTAGACTTTTTAATTGATTAGACAAGAACTGTATTGATTTTCAAGATTTCGCGTAAACCCAGTGACGTATGGACTCATTTTGCAAAAAAGAAAACGCTCTTGGGGTTGCAGTGTGTAAATATTGCATTCAAAACATACGTAATATCAACAACGGGTAAATTAGGAGCTCATTTAAAACTATCTCACGCTTCAATTTATTTAGCGTAGTTAGATTTGCGTTTGTCGTTTTGTTAACTTATAAAACGAAATCTAAGTACGCACACGAATTGGCGTGGCTAAGCGATACTGAAATCGGATTTTTAAAAACGAATTTTGAAATCGATTTTGAAATCTGAAATCGGATAAATATCGGTTTGCGTTCAATCCAAAAACGCCCATGCCTAATAACAATCGTGCTGCTCGGAGTTACGGCGTTTTAAAACAGTATTGCTTAACAAATATTTTTGCATTTAATACTATTTTTTTAATTTTCAGATATATTTCATTATGTTGAAAAACACACGAGCATTGAAAATACTTCAAAATGTTTATGAGGACCCGCCGAAAGAGCCCATCGCACTAAAATATTCGAAAATTATACCAAAATCGTATGTTTTACAGAAAGATTCCTCTTATCATTCCTCAAGCAATAGCCTGAGCCAGAAAAACATGAACCGACTGATACGCTGAGCTACAGTGGCAGTGCAAAAGACATTATACTTTGCCATGACAGATCTTTGCATCTCTTTTCTCTATGTGATCCGATTGTACGGTCGACAACAGCCGAATCCACTACGAACGTAGCAATGGAACAAGGCGTTTTTACTGAATCTGAATTATTGGCATCTAACTTTATTTCTGATAACATCTTCAAGCATGAAACTCTGACAAACATGGGAAATAAGTACGACAAGACATCCATTGACATTATCAATCCAACAGAGGAGCCCCATAATACAATTGTACAATCTATCACTTATCCATTACCACAGTCGACTACATCTGACTTATCTACTGATTATATTACAGGAAAAGAAGAGACGCAAACTTATTTAATTTTAAACCCATCAGAAGACACAAGTACAGCGCTACAATTGATCCCCTCTAACTCTCTTCCTCATGACTTCTTAGAACACAAAATAACGACCAACGTAGTAAATAATAAGACAACAACTAATATTTCCATTCCTCCTACAAACAACTACGAAAGTTTTTTGAATTACCAAAACTAGAATCCTATCATTGTCGCAAAGATACTTCAAAACAAAGGCGTCTCCTTCGAATGGTCACAAAATTGCAAAGATTCTTTTCAAGCTCTAACATCAGCACTTATTTTACAATACCCGGACTTCTCGGACAGCAACGAATTCATTTTGCAAACAGACGCCTCAGGTTTCGCAGTTGGGGCGGTTTTATGCAATAAAGATTTAAGACCCATTGCATATGCTATGGTTCATAAAAGATAGCTTGATCTCTGCGACAGCTGTCAGTAAAATCACGCCTATGAAGTCCTGAATTTCTTAATAGTACAGACACATTGATCACTAATCGATGTACAGACAGTACCTGTCAATGTCATACTTTATGGGCATGCACTAATTAGGTTCTGTAAGATAACGCGTTATTTTGACGAGCATAAGAGAAGTACAGACTGGGCCGGCACACGAATTTGTATTTCGAGAGGTTAAAAGAATATATGACGAAATCGAGAAATTATTAATTATTAATGATTTCCATTTATTGCCCACAAATGGACATGCAGGTATTAAAAGACCTATAAATAATATAAGGCGACTTTATTATTGGCCAGGGATAGAGAAAGATGTAAAGGAATTTATTGGTAAGTGTGAAAAGTGTCAAACAATGAAACACTCACGGCATGTCATAGAGCCTTTGGTAATAACAACTACGGCTCGTTCATCTTTCGAAAAAGTGTTCTTAAATGTGGTAGGAGTGGGACCCTTAGATCGTAATATAGAAGATAGCAAATACATTTTAACCATTCAGTGCGAATTATCTAAATTTACAGAAGCATATCCACTCAAAAATAAAGCATATCCACTCAAAAATAAAGAAACTGTCAATATTGCTAGAACATTTGATAATAATTTTGTTTTAAGATTTGGTGTACCTAAAATAATAGCGACGGATAGGGGTAGTGAGTTCATATCCTCAACTATGACTGAAATATGTATGTACCTAAGTTATTACAAATTGAAAAGTAAACCTGTCCCCCAAGGTTAATACAGCATATCATCAGGAGTCTATTAAAATTTAAAATTCTCACAAGCATTTAGGATAATTTTTGCGAATTATGTGTGATAAATATCCTGACACATTAAATTAACTGGAGTTATTGGATTTCATATTGGTGTTTTAGCTATAATAATACCTAGGTGGATTGAAAAGTACTCGGCCTAACACAGATCCATTCAATTCTAAAAATCAAATCTACCCACATTATTTAGTTCAGTTCAGACTAGTTCATTGTGTGAAGTTCGAAACGTGTGCGATAATTAGTTGTGATTTTATAAATTTATTAACAAAGTAATCGGACATAATTTCCGCGAATGGAGCAAATCGAGCAGCGTGCCGTCATTAAGTACCTCCATAAGAAGGGGCTATCATCAAAAGCCATCCATGATGACATGGTCAGTACATTAGGCGATTGTGCTCTGTCATATTCATCCGTTAAAAAATGGATAGCAGAATTTAAGCGTGGTAGAGAGAGTGTGAAAGATGAACCCCGCTCTGGAAGGCCTTCGACGTCAACTACTGACGAAAATATTAAAAAAGTACTTGATTTAATAATGGGAGACCGCAGATTAAAAATTAGAGAGATAGCCGAGATTATAGGCATCTCTTATGAACGAACTCAAAACATCATTGTCAACGAGTTGGGTTTCCACAAGGTGTCTGCGAGGTGGGTTCCGCGACTGCTTTCAGTTGAACAAAAAAGGACGCGATTGACTACTTCACGCGACTGTTTGGAGTTATTTGCAGCCGATTCAGATGATTTTTTGAATCGGTTTGTTACTATGGACGATACATGGGTTCATTACTGTACACCGGAAACAAAACAACAATCAAAACAGTGGAGAAGACCTGGTTCACCACCCCCTAAAAAGGCTAAGTCGATTTTGTCGGCAAATAAGGTGATGGCTTCAGTATTCTGGGACTCGAAAGTTGTGATTATGATTGATTATCTTGAAAGGGGTCAGACTATAAACTCTGATTACTACTGCACCTTACTACGTCGTTTACGAGAGGAAATAAAAGAAAAACGTCGAGGAATGCTCAGAAGAAAAGTCCTGTTTCATCAAGATAACGCCCGTGTTCACACGTCAGTACAGTCAATGGCTGAAATTCACAACTGTGGCTTTGAACTGTTACCGCATCCGCCGTATTCACCTGATCTGGCACCATCAGACTTCTTTCTGTTCCCTAACCTAAAAAAGCACTTGGGAGGTCAAAGATTTTCGACAAACGACGAGGTCAAAGCAGCTGTAGACGCGTATTTTGACTCTAAGGAAGAATCATTTTTTTTTTCAACGGTCTAAATGCGTGGAAGGAGAGGTGTCAAAAGTGTATTGAACTTGATGGTGATTATGTAGAAAAATAAAAATATTACTGATTTAGTATGTGTTTATTTTCTTGGTTAGGCCGAGTACTTTTCAATCCACCCTCGTACGGTGCATTCTTCAACGAAATATACGCCTTACGAACTTGTATTTGGTAAACCAAGTGAACTTCCTTGTATAATAAGTAGTGGTATAGATCCATTGTATAATCCTGATAACTATAACTTGGAATTAAAGTACCGATTACAAGTTGCACAAAATGGTGCACGTGAAAACTTGTTAAACACAAAAGAAATCAGAAAACATGTGTATGTCAAAAAAGTGAACTCAGTGAATTACATAAAAGGTGATTTAATACTTATTAAAAACTAAAATTGTAGTAAGTTAGGTAAGTTATACGACGGTCCATTTGAAGTGTTAGAGGATAAGGAACCTAATGTAGTAGTATTAAGAAACTCTCAGCTAGACATTGTGCATAAGTATAGGACAAATGTTTTGTAACATCAAACTAATTTTAATTATTAAAATGTCTGTAACTAATATATTTTTAATTAATAAAATTAATTACACTTCAATGTAATTGCTAAATTACTAATAGAATAATGTTAAGTAATAGATGTGAGTTTTTAGTTTTATAATGAAACTTAGCACAGTGGAAAATATTATGAATTTAATGAGTATACTTGTATACATTCCTATTTCAAAAAAATAATAATCTTCGATTGTATTTTCTTTTATTTCAGCCCGGTAGGTGTAGTGGAGTAAGAAAGTTGATATAAATAAATATTCATTGTAAGTCATAGAGCAGAAATCACTGACCTCTATATATACAAGTACGCTGGACTGGCTATACATCGTGACATGATGAGGCAATTCGATTTGCGCCATTTTAGCGCTGACAGCAGAAATGCACGTCCACGGTACTAATAATAGGGATAAGAAAGTGAGACAAAATATATCGATAAAAATTCTGCACCCTACCTATACCTAAATAAATAGAATGGACTCTATGGATAGAAGAACTCTACCCGTAACGTCCATTCTATTTATGTATCATATTAATATAATGCCATTATCATTCATCATCATTAAAGCCCTTCACAAGTCCACTGCTGAACATAGGCCTCCGCCAAGGAATGCCACAAAGCATGGTCCTGAGCCACCTGCATCCATCAACTTCCTGTATCTTACCAGGTTTTCACTCCATCTTGTGGGGGAACTTCCGACACTTCACCTGCAGGTACGAGGCTGCCACTCGAGCACCCTTTTTCCACATCGGTTATCGGTTCTTCGAGCTATATGGCCGGTCAATTGCCACTCCAGCTTACTAATCCGTTGGGCTATATCAGTCACTCTGGTTCTACTGCCGATATCCTCATTCCTAAGTTTATCCACCTAGGCTTTCTAGTTTCGGCAGTGTCACGTATTCTAGGGGGCTTGACATATCGCAATCCATGGGTTCTTGATCGATCACTTAATTGCCTTTGTCGCCGGAAGTTGCGCAAAGAGGAAGCTGCCAAAAACCGTGAATGTAAACGATGGCCAGAATTTGTTGATAAGAAATAAACTAAAGTAGCCCGATATGTGAATGGAGCTAGGAAAAAACGAGCACTTCGAAGCATCAAGTGGTGCAGCCTCACCAAAGTCGCGAAGGATAGTCGAGTGGCATCGCATCGCCAATCGCCATACCAACACTCCTCTTTCCTAACGACTCCACCTCGACTACAGTGGTACAGGGAGAGTAATTTCCTCTAGCCACAGCCCACTAACACACATCTATTGTGGCTCGACATCATCAGGCGATTTTAACAGTGGTAGAGCCACGCAGCAGCTTTGCTGTTGCACGTATGGGCCGGCTCAAAAGGTAGTACCACGACTTCACAGAATACCGGCGTGAAGTGGAAGCTCAGCTTCCGCGTTTCGTCTGGTGAGTGCAGGTGGCCGGAGGCCCAAATCCCCCCCCCCCCCCATCAAAATGGTAGCGGAATTAAATATAAAATGATACACTACCCTAGGAGGGTACCAGCACCCCTGGAGAATCCCTCGCTGAGCATCGACGACCATGTTTCTCCACTTCTGAGCGTGGGTGCTCAGGCTGCCCTGCGTATTCTGGGGGGGGGGGGGGGCAAAATTCCGCTCACGACTACAACTGCTCGGGGCAAACGGAGCAACAAGACCAAGGCGACCCCTGCCACGCTGTCCGTGAATTTCTGCAATATCAGGGCACTTCACTCTAACCTAAACGCCGTCCACTACCATCTCGAGACGGCGAGGCCGGCTCTGCTCTTTCTGACCGAGACGCAGGTGTCCTCTCCGGCTGATGTCTCGTATCTCTCCTACCCGGGGTACAAACTGGAACACTCCTTTGTGCCTCGGGCTGGAGTTTGTGTTTACGTCAGAGAGAACATCTGTTCTCGACGCCTCGGCAGACTTGAAGGTTCGGATCTGTCCAGCTTTTGGCTACGCGTAGACAGCGACGAACATCCGCGCGTCTACGGGTGCCTCTATAGGTCCCATAGCGGTACTTCTGAAACAGACCGCCTCTTCGACCACGTCAAATGGCTAGAGATTCGTTGCTACAGCGGATCCCCTCCGCAGAGATCGTGATCCTCGGCGACTTTAACGCCCATCACGCTGAATGGCTTGGCTCACGTTTAACCGATCATGCGGGGAGATCTGTTTGTGATTTTGCCTTGGCATATGGTCTGACACAACTACACGCGGATTCTAGATGTGGAGGATCATGCACCTTCCCTGTTGGACCTTCTGCTGACCTCTCACCCGGACGGATATCAGATTTCCGTCGAAGCCCCTTTAGGCTCCTCGGACCATTGTCTTATCCGGAGTGTGGTGCCACTCACGCTGAAATCGCAGTTGCATTCCGCAGGCTGCCGCCGTGTTTGGCACTATAGGTCAGCCGATTGGGATGGGATGCGGTCTTTCTTTGCATCCTACCCTTGGGGGTGGATTTGCTTCTCGCCGGACGATCCCAACGTTGTTGCGGATTCTGTCGCTGATGTGGTACTTCAGGGTATGGAACTTTTTATTCCTTCCTCTGTGGTGGTGTTTTAAAAAAGAAGTATAATTCCGCCTCTAGGTCCTTCAAAAGAGTCATTGCCAAGGCAAAGACAGAGCACATAGGCAGAATTGGCTAGAAACTAGTTCACCTTCCTTCTGGAATCCGTGCATACTGGTCTCTCGCCAAGTCTGTCCAGGGGCATTTTTGACTCTCGATGACGGGGGAGTACGCCGCCGACCATCCCGCGGTGTAAGTGTTCCATGCCGGAAGTGCAGTTCACACAGCGCTCGGTTCGCAAAGCACTCCTCTCCCTGGACATCCACACGTCGAGTGGGCCTGACGGAATCCCCCCAATTGTGCGGAGGACGTGTGCTCCAGAGTTGGCACCGGTTTTGACGCGTCTTTTTTGGTACTCCTACTCCCTAGGCGTAGTCCCAAAATCATGGAAGACGGCTTTCGTCCACCCGATCCCTAAAAAAGGTGACCGCTCAGACCCGTCCAACTACCGGCCTATCGCCATCACTTCCTTGTTCTCCAAAACAATGGAGTCCATTGTAAACTGCCAGCTCATGAGGTACCTTGAGCATCACCAGCTGATTAGTGACCGCCAATACGGTTTTCGCCGTGGTCGGTCAGCTGATGATCTTCTGGTCTACCTAACTCACAGATGGGTGGAGGCTGTAGAGTTCAAGGGGGAGGCATTGGCCGTTAGTTTGGATATTGCGAAGGCCTTCGATCGGGTTTGGCACAAAGCGCTTCTTTCGTAGCTCCCTTCCTATGGGCTTCCCGAGAAGTTGTGCGATTGGATCACCAGCTTTCTTGCAGATCGGAGCATCTAGGTCGTTGTAGACGGTGCAAGCTCCGATTGCAAGCCTATTAATGCTGGTGTTCCACAAGGCTGCGCGCTATCGCCAACGCTGTTTCTTCTGCATATCAATGATATATTGCAAACCCGTAACATTCATTGCTATGCAGATGACATCACTGGTGATGCTCTTTATACCGGCCGAGCCAATATTTCTCGGGAAAACATCTCCGAGTGCAGGGACAAACTTGTGTCTGAAGTCGAAGTCTTTGCTGAACAGAGTCTCGGATTGGGGGCGACTAAATCTAGTCGAGTTTAACCCCCAAAACTGAAACTGAAACTGAAACTTTTTTATTCAATATAGATTATAACAAATACTTATTGAGAGTCACTTTTTTCATTTATCACTGGTTCGCAAAAAAAACTCTGTCCTGGGAAGAACCAGCAAGAAACCCAGCGGGACTATTTTTTTTTTTCAATAATAGCTTACAATCATGTTAATAGATTACAATCAATTAGCAACACAAGACAAATTAGAAATAGCTTAGTAGTGATCACCCTTCCCAGGGGTTATTATCATCCATAAATTCCTTAATATTATAATAACCCTTTTTATACAAACTTAGTTATATAACATTTTTGAACTTTGTGTATGATAAATTTTGTATATTTTCTGGGATTTTGTTGTAAAAGCGTATACATCGCCCCAAGAATGAATTACTGACTCGGTAGAGTCGAGTAACTGGTACCACTAGCTTGTGTCTGTTCCTAGTATTTAAAGAATGAGTATCACTTATTTTCGCAAAACTACTTTTATTTTTGTGTACGTACATTACATTTTCATAAATGTATTGAGAGGTCAGAGTTGAAATATTAATTTCCTTAAATTTTTGTCTCAGTGACTCTTTTGGTTTTCAATTATATATTGCTCTAATGGCCCTCTTCTGTAAAATAAATATAATTTCAGTGTCAGTCGCGTGTCCCCATAGCAAAATACCATACGACATAATGCTATGGAAATAACTAAACGCAGGAGACGGACCAGAGGAGATTTGGTGGTGCAACGCCGCAGATGTCTGAGGGCCAGCCGCCGGCCACGGAAGCCGGCCCGTCAGCAGCTTCTACGTCTGTGGCACCTGACTTAGGTGCTCTGATGGTGATGCTGCAGCAACTGCAGCGCGGGCAGGAGGAACAGGCCCGCCGGCAGGAGGAACAGGCCCGTCGTTTAGAAGAGCAACTCCAACGCGATAAGGAAGAGCAGATGCTCCTTATGAAAGACCTTTTTTTTTATAGGATAGGGTGACAAACGAGCACACAGTCCACCTGATGGTAAGTGGTTGCTGTGGCCCATAGACACCTACATCCATCCTCGATTACGAATCAAAATGCAGATGCGTTGTCACCCGTGAGGACTAAGATGGAATGCCTCGTTTCCAGTAAAAAGGGTCTCCGGTTCTCTACACTCACCATACGAAATACAGCAGCATTAAGCTACTATTTCACGCTGGTATTCTGTGAGAGCGTGGCCCTTCCCCGGTCGAGCCGACCCATTCGTGCTACAACGTCTAATATAATTGCAGCATGGCTCTACCACGTATAAAACCTTCACGCTACCTTCGGAAAAGAGATACGGGAGGTGAAGGATAAGGTTGCTCAACATGACAACAGCCTGTCGGAAGCTGAAACCCGTATCGACCAAGTAAATAATCGGGTTGATAACGTAATGGCTGACGTGAAGAAAACGCTGGAAGACCTCAAACTTGGGGATGGAACAACAGCTCCCGTAGTAGCTACAACACCTTCGCTACGTGGGTTCAAGGTGCCACCGTTCGATGGTACCTCTTCCTGGTCAGCCTACAAAATCCAGATCGAGGCTGTTATGAAGGCGAACGGCTGGAATAAAAGTCAGGCCATGACTGCTCTCACACTAGGCCTGCGCGGCCAGGCCTTAACAATTCTGGAAGCTCTCGGTGAGGAAGTGACTTATGAGCAACTCCTTGAGGCATTGGAGGTGAGATATGGCGACGCTCACCTGGAACACGTCTTTCGTGTGCAGCTTAAAGATCGCGTGCAGCGCATCAACGAAAACCTGCAGCAGTGGGCTCTAGAGGTGGAGAAGCTGGTGCGAAAAGCATACCGGTCTGTACCTGCGCTCATTGAAGGGAACCTGGTGCAGACATTCATCGACGGCATCCGTGACCTGGAAGTCAGAGCTGCTGTGAGGCTCGGGCACCACGAGACGCTTAAGGTTGCCTTGGCCCATGCACTGGAGGTGGAAGCCGTGCGGCAGGATCATCGTTCCCATCGTGTCAGGGAGGTTGCAGCAGCTACAGTTCACGACTGCAACAAAGGATACAGCCCTAGGTGCTATGGCTGTGGGGAAAGGGGCCATCTTCGATCCAGCTGCCCTAAGCGAGGCACAGAAAGGGAAAGAGAACGATATCAGGAGGGTAGTGCAGCTAACGGCACTGCATGGCGGCGACAGGATCGTCGTTCACCTCACGCTAGGGAGGTTGCAGCAGTTACGGTTCGCGACCACAATAAAGGATACAGCCCTAGGTGCTATGGCTGTGGGGAAAGGGGCCATTTTCGGTCCAGCTGCCCTAAGCACACCCTAGGAAGGGAAGGTAAACGGTCCCAGAAAGGAAGTGCGGCTCACAGCACCGCCCAGCAGCAGCAGGAATACGACTTTACTATCAGACACTGCAGCGGGAAATCTCACGGCAACGCAGATGCATTGTCAAGAAGACCTTTTCCTGAAGATTGCAACCATTGTAGTAGGCAAGAGAGTAAGGAAGTGGTATCCGTGAGGATGCTCAGGACAGACCACCGCAGCAACGGGTGGAAGGACAGCCTACGACATGCACAGCAGGAAGATCCGGACATCAAGCCGATTCTGGGATGGATGAAGGCCCGTGCTACCAGGCCTAAGTGGAGGGACGTTTCAGCGATGAGTTCAACCGCGAAAAGCTATTGGGCCCAATGGGACAGCTTGCTGCTTCAGGATGGAGTCCTGTGCAGTAAATGGGACAATGGTCGAGGAGACAGCTGTCGTTTACAAATGGTTGTTCCTAAAGCTAAAGTGCTGAATGTTCTACAGCTGTGCCATAATGGTCCTTCAAGAGTCCATCTGGGAGTTAAACGAACTCTGCTGAAGGTCCGAGAACAGTTTTACTGGGTCCATTATCGTGACGATGTCGAGGCTTGGTGTCGTACATGTACAAGTTGTGCGGCCGTGCGGGGACCTCAGACACGTAGTAGAGGAGCACCGAAATTGTACAATGTTGGTGCACCACGGGATAGCACAGCCCTTGACATGGAGGAGCCGTTACAGAAAGGCGCAAGAGGGACTCCTAAGATCGTCCATGTGGATCGCTTGGCGCGTTATTATGGGGCCGATAATGCTCGGGACGAGCATGTCTTAGGAGGGGGCAGTGTTACGCGCTCAAGTCGACGGCACTAGCGCCATCTAGTCTCGAACCGAAGAACTAAACTTCTTGAAGTCGAAACACGAACTTTCGGTACCTTGCGCGTGTTTACTTGAATATTCTGGATATTTCGCTGCAAATTTATATAAATAGGCGCTGCAAGATGCAATCGGGGAAGTATTGGAGTTGGCGACACAAGCGAAGCTTCGGAGCGGAATAAAGTGAATCAGTGTGATTAATTATTAGTGTTTTCAACTTTAATTAGTGTAAAGTGAATTAAAGTGTTAATTTAGGTAATTCTATCGGCAATTTTTACTGTCACGAACCTCAAGCTCGTAACAATACTATATCATGGTTATCCCCAACTATGTAAGGTAAGTAATTAATATATACAAGAAACAGAAAGGGGCCGAGAATTGAGCCCTGAGGCACGCCCATTTGTACAATCGACCCAGAAGAACTCATACTATTAATGACAACTTCTTGCGTTGTGTCACTTAAATATGAAATAATTAATTTAAGAGCGTTGCTTCTTACACCGTAGTGTTGAAGTTTCCTGATTAATGTTTCATGGTGAACACAATCGAAGGCTTTGGATAGGTCACAGAACACACCCAAAGCATCCTGTGAATTCTCCCGTGCATTAAATATGTATTTAATCAGCTCAACACCAGCATCAGTTGTCGAGCGACCCCTTGTGAAACCAAATTGATTTTTATGAAGTAAATTATTTACATTAAAAAATTAAACATTTGATCAAGAATAATTTTTTCAAAAATTTTACTAAGTGTTGGCAGCACAGAAATAGGTCTAAAATTAGCGGGGTCCAATGTACTACCGGATTTAAATAAAGGTATTACTTTACTATGCTTCATTAAATCACGAAACACACCAGATTCGATACTAGTATTAAAAATAATAGATAGTTGAGGTGCGATCGTATCTATTATAGAAGCAATAACTTCAACGGAAATCCCCCACAGATCGGTGGTTCTCTTAATATCAATAGTCTTAAAATATTTTACAATATCTTTTGGTGACACTTATGAAATGTAAAATTCTTTTTACACACATTTACATTTTGTTGAAGTAATGATTCGGCGACGGCAGGAGAAGAATTCAATGACTTAGTGGTTAAGATCGGAATATCAGTAAAATATTTCTCAAAAACCATTGAAACATCCTGATCTGATTTAGTTAATTTATTGTTAAAACTTAACTGGTAGTTTGAATTGCGAGAGTTGACCTTACCAGTTTCACTATTAATTATACTCCATGTCATTTTAATTTTATTAGAAGCAGTCTTTATTTTGTTGCTCAAATACAATGACTTGGCTAAGGAGCACACTCTTTTAAATATTGTCACGAGCTTGAGGTTCGTGACAATAAAAATTGCCGATAAAATTACCTAAATTAACACTTTAATTTACTTTACACAAATTAAAACTTAAAACACTAATAATTAAACACATTAATTCACTTTATTCCGCTCCGAAGCTTCGCTCGTATCGCCAATTCAATACTACTTCGATCGCATCCTGCAGCGCCTATTTATATAAATTAGCAAAGAAATATCCAGAATGTTCAAGTAAACAAGCGCAAGGTACCGAGAGTTCGAGTTTTAAACTTCAAGAAGTTTAGTTCTTCGGTTCGAGACTAGATGGCGCTAGTGCCGTCGATTTGAGCGCGTAACACTGCCCCCTCCTAATAATAACGCGCCTAATAATAACGGCCCCATAATAACGCGCCAGGCGATCCACATGGACGATCTTAGGAGTCCCCTTTGCGCCTTTCTGTAACGGCTCCGCAATGTCTAGGGATGTCTTATCCCGTGGTGCACCAACATTGTACAATTTCAATGCTCCTCTAATCCGTGTCTGAGGTCCCCTCACAGCCGCACAACTTGTACATGTACGACAGCAATCCTCGACATCGTCACGATAATGGACCCAGTAAAACCGTTCTCGGACCTTCAGTAAAGTTCGTTTAACTCCCAGATGGACACTTGAACGACCATTATGGCACAGCTGTAGAACATTCGGAACTTTAGCTTTAGGGACAACCATTTGCAAACGACAGCTGTCTCCTCGACCATTGTCCCATTTACGGCACAGGACTCCATCCTGAAGCAGCAAGCTGTCCCATTGGGACCAATAGCTTTTCGTGGTTGAACTCATCGCTGAGACGTCCCTCCACCTAGGCTTGGTAGCACGGGCCTTCATCCATCCCAGAATCGGCTTGATGTCCGGATCTTCCTGCTGTGCATGACGTAGGCTGTCCTTCCACCCGTTGCTGAGGTGGTCTGTCCTGAGCATCCTCACGGATACCACTTCCTCACTCTCTTGCCTACTACAATGGTTGCAATCTTCAGGACAAGGTCTTCTTGACAATGCATCTGCGTTGCCGTGAGATTTCCCGCTGCAGTGTCGGATAGTAAAGTCGTATTCCTGCTGCTGCTGGGCGGTGCTGTTAGCCGCACTTCCTTTCTGAGACCGTTCACCTTCCCTTCCTAGGGTGTGCTTAGGGCAGCTGGACCGAAGATGGCCCCTTTCCCCACAGCCATAGCACCTAGGGCTGTATCTTTCATTGTGTTCGCGAACCGTAACTGCTGTAACCTCCCTAGCGTGAGGTGAACGATGATCCTGTCGCCGCCAGGCAGTGCCGTTAGCTGCACTACCCTCTCGAGATCGATCAACTCTCCTTTCCACGGTTCGCTTAGGGCAGCTGGATCGAAGATGGCCTTTTTCCCCACAGCCATAGCACCTAGGGCTGTATCCTTTGTTGCGGTCGCGAACTATAGCTGCTGCAACCTCACTGACGCGATGGGAACGATGATCCTGCCGCACGGCTTCCACTTCCAGTGCATGGGCCAAGGCGTCCTTAAGCGTCTCGTGGTGCCCGAGCCTCACAGCAGCTCTGACTTCCAGGTCGCGGATACCGTCGGTGAATGTCTGCACCAGGTTCCCTTCAATGAGCGCAGGTACAGACCGGCATGCTTTTCGAACCATCTTCTCCACCTCAAGGGCCCACTGCTGCAGGTTTTCGTTGCTGCGTTGCACGCGATCTTTAAGCTGCGAGCGAAAGGCGTGTTCCAGGTGAGCGTCACCATATCTCGCCTCCAATGCCTCAAGGAGCTGCTCGTAGGTTACTTTCTTACCGAGAGCTTCCAACACGGTTAAGGCTTGGTCGCGCAGGCTTAAGGTGAGTGCAGTCATGGTTTGGCTTTTATTCCAGCCGTTTGCCTCCATGACGGCCTCGAACTGGATTTTGTAGGCCGACCAGGAAGAAGTCCCGTCGAACGGTGGTACCTTGAACCCACGTAGCGAAGGTGTAGTAGCTACTGCGGGGGCTGCAATTCCATCTCCAAGTTTGAGTTCACCAAGCGTTTTCTTAACTTGGTTGATTTGGGTCTCAGCTTCCGACAGGCGGTTATCATGTTGAGCAACCCTATCCTTCACCTCCTTTATCTCCTTCCCGAAGGTAGCGTGAAGATCCTTCATGAGGAGCATCTGCTCTTCCAACCGACGGGCCTGGTCTTCCTGTCGGCGGGCCTGTTCCTCCTGTCCGCCCCGCAGCTGCTCTTCCAATCGCGTGCCTGTTCCGCCTGCTGGCGAGCCAGTTCCTCCTGTCGGCGAGCCTGTTCCTCCTGCTGCTCTTTCAACCAACGGGCCTGTTCCTGCAGCATCACCATCAGAGCACCTAAGTCAGGTGTTGCAGATGTAGGGGCTACTGACGGGCCTGCAGCCGGTGGCTGGCCCTCCGACGTCTGCGGCGTCGCACCACCAAATCTTCTTTGTTCCGTCTCCTGCTGGCGTTGACTTCGGGTACGGACACCCTCCGTTTGTTCCTTAGGTAAAATCGGCATGATTTTATTCCACTTCTGACACCAATTGTTACGAGCTTGAGGTTCGTGACAATAAAAATTGCCGATAAAATTACCTAAATTAACACTTTAATTTACTTTACACAAATTAAAACTTAAAACACTAATAATTAAACACACTAATTCACTTTATTCCGCTCCGAAGCTTCGCTCGTATCGCCAATTCAATACTACTTCGATCGCATCTTGCAGCGCCTATTAAATTTTTTAAATTAGCAAAGAAATATCCAGAATGTTCAAGTAAACACGCGCAAGGTACCGAAAGTTCGAGTTTTAAACTTCAAGAAGTTTAGTTCTTCGGTTCGAGACTAGATTGCGCTAGTGCCGTCGATTTGAGCGCGTAACAATATTTTGGAATATTTTTTACATATTCCCTAAATTCGACGTTAGGATTATATGGCCTTTCATTGTAAAGTTCATATAACCTTTGTCTACTCTTATGGACTCCTACTATCGCCCATTCATTAAATGCCTTGCGATTGTTCAAGGAGAATGTTTTAGAAGTAAAAGTATTGTTAAATTCATTGCAAATGAGCTTAAATAATGTTCAATACAAAAAATTTGGATTATTTTGGTATGAAAGTAATGGGAGTTTTTTTACTATGTTACTTCTAAACTTCTCCAAACGATGTGCATTTACTGGAACACACACTACTATTTTATCTACTTGCTTTTTGTGAACATAATAAGGTAATGAAACTAATTTTCCAAAGTGATCAGAGCTCAATTTTTGAATTATACATTTATTGAACGGCTTAACATGTGTAAAAATGTTATCTATACATGTTGCACTAGATTCAGCAATACGTGTTGGCTCCAAAAATAAATTAAAAGACCATAAGATTTAAACAATGATTTAAATTTAATATTGGTGGAAGAAGCTTCTCGGAGATTGATATTAAAGTCTCCACATATTACAACAGATTTATTCTGTTTATTAAGCTTAGCGAAAACTTCCTCCATAATTTTTTCAAAAGTATCATATAAAGAACATGGGGGTCTGTAAACGCTCACAACAATGAGGTGCTCAAACTCAACACATGCCATTTCTACAGTTCGCTCAACAGAGAGGCTCACAATATCTTTACGTTCTTTACATGATAATAATTTACTAGCTAAAATTAAGGAGCCCCCTCTTAAAATTGTTTCTCTATTGAAAGAACTGACTACCTGGTGATTACTGAAGTTAAACATTAAATTATGAGCTTTTAACCAATGTTCAGTAATACATAAAATATGAATATTGTTGCTATTTAAGAACAATTCAATTTCTAGCTCTTTGCCTATCATGCCTTGTATATTCTGATGCACCAGGTTTAAACAATTTTTATTATCATTTTGTGGAGTTATACAATTGCAACTATTAAGGATTTGTAAGCTACATTCTAAATTATTTAAATTATTATAACTGCTAGAGATTACCTCTATTGTCTTATTTTCTAATTTAAATTTCTTGGAACGGATTCCAAATTGCATGTCAAATCATTATGCTGCTCAATAGGAGCAGATATCTGGGTAGCCAAGTCCTTGACTGAGTTAATATATAAATAATAAGATAGCACATTTGTTATCTGTCTTAAATTATATTTGGATAGGTAATACCTATCTGTAGTCAAAAATTTCTTTATTATTAATATCTATTAAATTAATTCTATTGGTATAATTGTCACAATTAAATGCCAAATTTAAATTATTGTTACATGATAAATTATTCATTAATAAATTTAAATCATATCTTATTTTATTCTCCTGTGTCCAACCCTATATGTAAGGCAATGTAAACAAGATTATTTTATGTACATTTAATGTATTGAGGTAATCAATATATTTTAATAATTGATTTTTGTTTACATTGCCTCTTCTCCCAACAAGAATTATTAATGTGCTATTAGGACAAAACTTACTAGTTAAAACTTTATTCATTATATGACTAAAGGATGCTCCAGGCATACAATAATTACTAATCAATTGTCCTTTTAAATGGTTATTTAACATTATGCCCAAATTTTTACCTATGTCATCACAATACATAATAACTTTATGTTTTTTAATATTTAAACTACTTTTTAAAGTTTTATTCTTTGTTATGGCACTGTCATAGAGTGTTGGTGAAAGTAAGGAGTCATTGCTATTTACACATATTGTCCCCGATGAACATGTCATTCATTTTATTTCGGACGCCAATTCACATAATTTATGCGTTTAAGCCACAATTTTAGTCTAGGTTCAGTAGGAAACCTGTTAATTTATAAACATTTGATAATCATCTGTTGTTGGCGACTTTGTTTGTTAACTGATATGGGTAAGAAAGAATATCGACAAGTATTATAGACAAGGAACTCGACAACCCTATTGAATTTTATTGTTTATCAAAACTCAGTAATATACAGCCAAACATGTTGGTATATATGATATTAAGATTAGTAACAAATTTTTGAGTAGTTATATTATCAAATAGTTTTAATTAGTCGAGGGATACTCATTCCAATTTACCTGTCCGGTAGTTGTGGTATGGTATACGGGTATGCGACTCCGGCTACCCTAGCTATTACTGTCCTATCCCTTGCCCTCATAGACGGTAATATCCTACATTTCCTATTTCCTACCCTAACTTACCTTACTCTTCCTTTTCACACCACCTATCCTTCCCGTTTTCCTATTCCTACCCTCCGCCAATCCAACGTCGGCCGTGCGGATGGATGCATGGCTAGGGGCGAGCCAAGTCGTTAACGTGCCACACTGCCCTGGGACCGGGCGACCCCAGAATTAGGCTAGCCTTACCCTGGCATGCGGGGCTCTGCTGGGGGGGGGGGACAAACCTTTCCTTCGCTATTCGTGGGAACGCAATGGATAATCAAAAAATTAACCAAAATGGCGGCGATGTGGTTCGCCACCCATCACGTCTCGTTTCTCGCGGGGGCGAAAAGCGGCCCACGGAGAGCCGCTTCGCTACGTTGAATGTAAGAGGAGGGATGGATGGAAAGGTAGATGGAGTGTGTCAGATGATGGATGAACGTTGCATTGATATTCTGTGCGTGAACGAAACCAAGAGGAAAGGATGTGACACCACGGTTCATGGCCCCTACACGGCATACTGGTCGGGAGTCCCCCAAACCAGCCGAGGCTGTCGGGGAGTTGGTGTGATTCTTTCATCTCGAATGGTTGAATGTGTGATGGAGCATGAATGTGTAAGCCCAACACTCCTCTGGATTAGGTTAAAAGTCGGACTCACCCGCTTGTTTATCCTTGGGGTCTATGCACCGACGGATCTGCGTGGAGGTGGGTCACTAAAATCACAACAAGAGAGAGAGGAATTTTGGGATAGCATGAGAGAGGTCTTGAATAAATGCGGAGAAAATGAACGGATCGTGATGTTAGGGGACTTTAATGGATGGGTTGGAGTAAAGCGTGATGGGTATGAAGGAGTTCTGGGTATGTTTGGGGACGAGAGAGTGAATGACAATGGGAGAAGCCTGCTTGAAGTATGCTTGGAATGGAATCTGTGCGTGGCCAACACAATGTTTGACCACAAAAAGATCCATTTGTATACAAGAAATGAGGGTGAGTCTAGAAGTATGATTGATTTTGTAATTGTGGATGAAAGACTGAAGAAGAAAGTGCTAGACACTCGGGCATACCGCGGTGTAGGCCTCGACACAGACCACTTCCTGGTCATAGCCCGAATGCGTGGCCTCTTTAAACGGTGGCGACACCGAGGGGCCGAGCCTACGAGTGTTTTGGACAGAGTAAAAGTGGAAAATCTACAAGAAAAAGAAAGACGAGTATGTAGAGAGACTGAAAGAAGGTTTTAAAGGGATAGAAGAGACAGGAAGGATTGAAGAGTAGTGGGAGACATTTAAGAAAGGGGTTGTAAATGGCGCGATTGAGGTATGCGGGGTAGCTAAAAGAAGGAAAGGGAGAAAGAATGATAACGTGTGGATGGATAAAGATGTACAAAGGGTTGTGCAAGAAAAGAAGAAAGCGTGGTTGGATTGGTTAGCAACAAAAGCTAACCAAAAAGTTCAAAAGGCAACGGATGACGAGATAAAGGAAGCAAGAACGAAGTATAAAAGATTGAAAACAGCAGCGAAAGAAACAGTGTCTAGAAAGAAAGAAGAACGAAAAGATGATTTCGATAGGAGGCTCACTGAAGGTTTCCAGTCAAACATTAAGTTTTTCTGGAAAACCATCAAAACAGTCAGAGGAAAAACTTCTACCTCGGAGCTGAGTACAATCAGGAGTCAAGATGGGAGCATTATAAAAGGAGAAGAATGTGTGTTAAAGAGATGGAAAGAGTATTTTGAAAGTTTGTTTGAAAGAGAGGAAGTGCAGGTACAGCATCTGCCACCTTCCACGGAAACGAATATAAATGTTGATGAAAATTAGATAAGCATGGATGAAATAGTGAAAGCGTTGAAAATTATGAGATTAGGTAAGGCTGCAGGGTATGACAGGATTACCGTCGAGATGCTGAGGGCTGGACAGGGCCTGGTGGCTAGTCAGCTGTACCGCCTTTTCAATCTGTGCTGGCGAAATGGGCAAGTGCCGGGAGACTGGTGCAAAGCCGTAATCGTGCCATTGTATAAGGGAAAAGGGTCACGGCAGGACTGCATAAATTACCGTGGTATAAGCCTTCTTAGCGTCGTCGGTAAATTGTATGCGAAAGTGTTGATTGAAAGGGTTGTGAATGAAACAGACGAGAAAATATGGGATGTACAAGCGGGATTAAGAAAGGGAATGGGATGTACGGATCAGGTCTTTTCTTTGCGGTGCATAGCCGAAAAGTGTTTGGCTAAAAACAAGAAAGTCTACTGCGTCTTCGTAGATCTAGAAAAGGCCTATGATAGAGTGGTGAGGAATGAATTGTGGTCAGCACTGTCCGTGTACGGTGTGAGCAGTGTCCTCATACGAGCATTGCAATCTCTTTATAGGGATTCTAGTGCTTGTGTAAGGATAAACGGGGCATACACTGAATGGTTTAATATCGAAAAAGGTGTTAGACAGGGATGTGTAGCGTCACCGTGGCTGTTTAATCTGTTCATGGACAATTGTTTGACAGATTTAAAAGAGAATGAAAGTGGGTTGAGAATGAATGAGTTACTCGTCAAACGTCTTCTCTATGCTGATGACCAAGTATTACTTGCGTCTTCGGCCGAGGAGTTGCAAGAGATGGTAACTGCTATGAGTGGAGCTTTTGTTAGAAAGGGAATGAAGATTAATGTAAGGAAAACGAAAGTGATGGTGTTTGAAAAAGATGAGGCAGTGACAGACTGCAATATCGTGATTGAAGATGAACAAATTGAACAGGTGAAAGAGTTTGTGTATCTGGGGTCAAAGTTTACAAGAGATGGAAAGTGTGAGAGTGATATCGAAAGAAGAGCGAATGCAGGAAACATGGTGAATGGAGCTTTGCACTCCTTTATGAGCAGTCGGAAGGTGTCTAACAAGGCTCGTTTGGCTGTGCATGAGGGGGTGTTGGGTTCCGACACTCATGTACGGAAGTGAAAGTTGGGTATGGCAGAAGAAACATGAAAGTAGAATAAATGCAGTTGAGATGAGAGCATTAAGAAGTATGATAGGAGTTAAACTGAGTGACAGGATAAGAAATAGTGAGATAAGGAAACGTTGTGGTCTGAAAGAAGATGTAGTGACAAAAATTGAGAAAGGTATGCTGAGATGGTTTGGCCACATCGAGAGAATGAATGAAGAACGATTGACGAAAAAAGTGTATAAGGCGAGTGTGAATGAAAGTGCTGGAAGGGGTAGACCTAGGCGGACTTTTATAGACCAAATTAGGGACGTCTTGAAAAAAGGCCAGGTTAAGAGTACCCTAAACCGTAGAGCATGTATGAAGGGTATAATGAAAGTGGACGAAGCGAAACAAGTATGTAAGGATCGCAGCAAGTGGAAAGAAGTGGTCTCTGCCTACCCCTACGGGAAAGAGGCGTGATTATATGTATGTATGTTTAATTTGTTTAATATTAGCTGCAAATTCACTTACTTGTGAAATGTTATACCACTTCCCTTTTGGTAACAAGTTTTACAGATTACGCACACTCTCATCATTATAAAAAATAATTCTTATTATGTAACTAATATTATACGTAATCAAACAACATAAAATACTTTCGTTTTTAGTTTAAAAGTTCAAAATACAGATTTTTAAATAAATCAATTTAAATAAGACAACAGACTTTGGCATATTATGTCAATTTTAGTTTCCAAGACGACCGTTAGGGGTGCTTCAAATTGGCACGACATTTTGTATGTTATAGCCAGTCCAGCGTACTTGTATATAATATAGAGGTCAGTGGTATGGGATCTTAGTTTATAAGTAATAATATATATATATATATATATATATATATATATATATATATATATATATATATATATATATTATTTGGTAGGAGGTAGGGATTTTTTTTCGTCGCTGTGTATTATCAAGATCCAGCCTTAACTTCATGATTTGGAAATATTTTCATTAATGCAGATAAAGCTTTGTTGCTTAAAGTCTATGGTTTTATTTTCCGCTACGCTAGTGGTTAATCTATATAAATAAAAATCAATTGCCACAAGTATGGAAGATCATCTCTTAAGATGACCGATCTTGATGAACACTCGCACTAACAAATAGGGCTATCGCGTATGAAATTGCCGCTAGAGGCGCTAGTGTAGCATGAGGTCTCCAAAATGTCACTGTTAGTAGGTGAGATACGCGGGTTTATTTCTTTTTATAATAATATTGTGTATATCTTAAGATTAATTATGTGTTACGGTTACGGGTCAATGAATGTCAGGGCTTTGCAAGCGGAGCTAAAAAAAAAGAGGTGCAAAAATAAGTGGGTTGAAAGAACAGCTAATACATAGGTAGAGGACCCAGTAAGTAGCGCTGTTGTCGAAATCTAGAAAACAGTCGTGTGAAGCCGAGAGAGATCATTAGTCAGCATATAAAATTGGGACTGCTAATGGGATCCAACTCCCGTATGTACCATGTGTCTATCCAGACTTAGTACTCAACACTACTAAACAAAAACGTATATCGATGTCGATTGTTGCTAACATTGCAAACGAAATTACTATTTATTGAAGACGTCATGTCTTGTAAAGTAACGTCACACATAATACCACTACAATAATGATGTCATTTTTCTAGTAAATCAGAAGATACGCGTGTACTTACTTTCGTATTTGGTATAGTATAAAGAGACCAAATGACCACTTGATATTACTATTTCCACACATAAATAACACGCAACATATTTAAATAGACTTGTCTCTTTTTGTTTTATTTGAAAATTAATTTATAAAAAGCGAGATAAGTTTATTGACTCAATCTATGTAAAATTGTAGGTTCTCTATGCATACGTATGTGTTTAATTATTCTCGGATTTTCTACTTTCATGCAACGTTTAGATAATAGACAAACAGGTACAAGTACGTATGAATATGAAAACGTCTTGTTCGGATGTTTTATTAAAATTTTTAACTTGGATGCTTGTCCTTTAAGCCATGTCTTCATTTCATTTGAGATTTGTTTTTATAGATTTTCAGTATTAGGTGATAGTAATAATTTATAGTACAGTGCTTCACAATATCTTAATGCGTAATTTTTGGGAGATTTTAAGGGCTTCTTGAGCCAGCAGACAGTTGGCGATAGTATCTCAAGGCACAGCAAACATACACCTTATCTTAATATTCACATCACCATTAGAGCACTGTTTCACGGTTTTCACTAATAGTTCACATGCGCAGACATTTAATACACAAAATAGCACCACTTTTATGTATCAAAATCAACTTTAAAACATTTTTAAACAATAATACAGGAGCAGCAATTTGAGACTGGTCAAGATCCCGCCAATACTCCTGATATTAATTTTTTATTAAGATTTTTGGCTTGGATGCTTGTCTTTTAAGCTTTAATTATTTGTTTTTATAGATTTTTTCTTCACAATATGCTAATGCGTCACATTGCGAAGGTTTTGGGACAGCCGATGACTTCAGTCAGCATAGTTCATAAAGTGCCTAAACCATTAATTTACATATTAACACTAGATTAGTAATTACCGCGCCAAAGCGTTGCCACTCTTCGATCAACAATACCAACTAGATAACGGGTCACGTACAAAATCATAGCTAAATACTGTCCGCATAATAATATAATAATTGCATGAATATAAACTATGAAATAGACATAAATTAAATAACATTCATATGTTTATTTAAAATGTTTAATAATTTCAAAGCTAACTCGTCGCGGTTGGATAGTGGTTACATTTGTTTCGACGTGCGGTAATGTGGTTCGCTCCTCTAGGTTTGTATAACTCAATGGCCTAAACTAGCGGTCGGCAACGCGCGGCCCGCGGACGTTCTACTTGCGGCCCGTGAATGTTATGTAAATAAATCCTAATAATATCAAAATAGATGCATAAACGAACCACAAACATATAGCGTATCGTATAGCTATAGTCAATATTGTATAACGCCCTTCGCTCTGCCCGCGGATGAAATGTGCATATATCAGAGATTAGTTTTTTTTTACCTTGAAGCCTGACATTTAGCGTATTTAACATAACTGTAACATTAAAAGTATTATGTTGTAGCAAACATTATAAGTGTAAAATAAATAGGAATCTCGGACTATCTGTCCGCCGCGCGCGAACCCC
Organism: Parnassius smintheus behrii; assembly: GCA_036936625.1. NCBI lineage: Eukaryota > Metazoa > Arthropoda > Insecta > Lepidoptera > Papilionidae > Parnassius > Parnassius smintheus. Next base: position 1,605,047 of record JAUPFT010000030.1, read on the forward strand.
GCACAACCGTATAGTAGTGTGGAACCCGCTTCGCTTGGCTCGCGAATGAACAATAATTAATGAACGACGCGCGGGAGAGGCGCGGGCGGAACAAACGAACGTTAGCGAGGACAGTTGCTTTCCGCTCTCCGTCAATTACCTACTTTGATGCGTGATTAGTGAAACAATTTCATTTGTTGCGTTTTTGTTTTGATTTCGGTAAGTGTGAGATTACTTTTTATTATACACTTTTGATAGGTACCGATCTACGTACAGCGGTGCCAAGTTGACTGTCGGTATATCGAAGTGCTGAAGTGTTTGTACAGTAGGGCTACGATGGCTATCCGAGTACAGAACCAGAGCTCGAAACCTATCCAACTGCAGAGAGGTGTAAGACAGGGTGACGTTATATCCCCGAAACTCTTCACCGCTGCACTGGAAGACGTTTTCAAGCTACTGGACTGGAAAGGATACGGTATTGACATCAATGGCGAGTACATCACTCACCTTCGATTTGCCGACGATATAGTCCTTATGGCAGAATCGCTGGAGGACTTAAGCACTATGCTCAATGACCTCAATAGTGCCTCCCAACGGATAGGTCTTAAGATGAACATGGACAAAACAAAGATCATGTTCAATGTCCATGTCACACCTATGCCGGTAGTTGTTGGGAGCACTATGCTCGAAGTTGTTGACGAGTACGTTTACCTGGGGCAAATAGTCCGACTAGGTAAGTCCAACTTCGACCGAGAGGTCAATCGACGGATTCAACTCGGCTGGGCAGCGTTCGGGAAATTACGACATATCTTTTCGTCAGGTATACCTCAATCTCTAAAAAGTAGATTGTACAACCAGTGCGTGTTGCCAGTGATGACTTATGGATCTGAGACGTGGTCCTTCACTGCTGGCCGTATGAGGACGCTTAAGGTCGCTCAGCGAGCTATGGAGAGGGCTATGCTCGGAGTTTCTCTGCGTGATAGACTCAGAAATGAGGATATCCGCAGTAAAACCAGAGTGACCGACATAGCCCAACGGATTAGTAAGCTGAAGTGGCAATGGGCCGGCCATATAGCTCGAAGAACCGATAACCGATGGGGAAGAAAGGTTCTCGAGTGGCAGCCTCGTACCGGTAGGCGTAGTGTAGGGCGACCCCCCACTAGATGGAGTGACGACCTGGTAAGACATGCAGGAAGTCGATGGATGCAGGTGGCTCAGGACCGTGCTTTGTGGCATTACTTGGGGGAGGCCTATGTTCAGCAGTGGACTTGTGAAAGGCTGTAATGATGATGATGATGATGATGATCTACGTAAGCTTGGTCTGGTAATAATGCTTTTATTGTTACAGTTGATAATGGCTTCTAAAAAAAGGAAATTAGCAGAAGAAAATAGGGTATTTAACGATGCATGGACAGATTTATACTTTTTTATTAATTGCAATGGCAAACCGCTATGCTTAATATGCCAAAAAACCCTTACTATACAAAAAGAATATAATGTCAAACGCCACTATGATAGCGAGCATAAAGCTAAATTTGCATGCGTAGTGGGTGAATCACGAAAAAATAAAATTAACGCACTGAAATCTTCAGTTAAGAATCAACAAAATGTTTTTAAGGTTCAAGTACAAAGTAACGAGTCGAATATACGTGCAAGTTTAAGGGTAATTCTTGCGAAGTCTGGCCGACCATTTACCGATAGCGAACTTATAAAACAATGTGCTTTAGTCATGGCTGAGGAGGTGTGCCCCGACCTAAAAAAAAATTTGAAAATATACTTTAATATATAAGTCTATAAGTCTTTCTGCAAGAACGTGTACCCGGCGAACTGAAGATTTGGGCGATAATTTATGTCAGCAACTCCGGGAAAAAGCACAACAATTTGAATGGTTCTCTTTAGCTACTGATGAAAGTAATGATGTTACTGATACTGCCCAGCTTTTAATATTTTTTCGCGGAATCGATAAGAACTTTAACGTCTATGAGGAGCTTTTACATTTATGTAGTTTGAAGGGCACGACTACCGGAGAAGATTTGTTTTGTAACTTAGAACAAGCGCTAGTATCAATGCAATTACCATGGGAAAAATTGGTAAGTGTTACAACTGACGGAGGCAGGAACATGAGTGGACAAAATAAGGGTTTGGTAGGTAGAATCAAATCGAAACTGGCAGAGATAGGATGTGCCATCCCATTATTTTTCCATTGCATCATCCACCAAGAAGCGTTATGTTCCAAGGTCGTATCATGGAAAGAAGTAATGGACATCGTGGTATCGACTGTAAACTACATCAGAAAAAATGGATTGACTCATCGTCAATTTCAACAGTTTCTGTCAGATACGGAAGCAAATCATCGAGATGTTTTTTATTATTCTGAAGTGCGATGGTTAAGTAGAGACGCAGTGCTAAAAAGATTTTTTGATCTCAGAAAAGAAATCAATACTTTTATGAATGAAAAAGGCAAATCTATTCCAGAGCTGACAGACACTCAATGGTTAATAGACCTTGGATTTTTGACAGATGTAACTCATGAATTAAATACGCTAAATGTGAGGCTTCAAGGTAAAAAAAACTAATTTCTGATATGTAAACAGACGTAAAAGCATTTCAAATGAAAATTAAACTCTTTATAAAACATATTGACGAAAAAAAGTTGGATCATTTTCCGAATTGCAAAGAGGCTGTTGAGGAAGCTGGAATTAATTTTCATTGGAAAATTGATAAAATGAAGGATATTTTAATACAACTGCAATCTCAATTCAGCGACAGATTTGGTGATTTTGAAAAAGTTTCAAGTAAACTGAAGGTGTTTGCAAACCCTTTTTCATGTGATATTGAGGAAGTACCGAGTAATTTACAAATGAACATGATTGATCTCCAGTCCAATGATGTTCTTAAAAGCACTTTCTATGAACTCAAAGATCTTGTTAAGTTTTATGGTAGCTTGCCTTCTGATTTTGACGAATTGAAAAAGTTTGCTCAGCAGTTCATTACAATTTTGGTAGCACTTATTTATGCGAACAAACTTTTTCAATTGTCAATTACAGAAAAAATAAATGTGCATCTCGTCTCACAGATGAGCATTTGAGAGCCATTCTACGAATTGCAACTACAAATATGACAGCTAAAATACAAGAAATAGCCTCCCAAATACAACCTCAGACATCACACTGAAAGTATATTAGTAATTTTGTAGTTTTAATTTCTATTTTAATTCCGTTATTTTCTAGCTATAAACGTAATGTAATTACATGTACGAATTAAATTCCGTATGCTTTAACAATTTGAATGGCATTTTCATTTTTTCTATGGGATTTGATGAATAAATAAGTGTGTAAATCACAAGTGCGGCCCGCCTTTAGTTTATTTTGCCACCTAGTGGCCCTTGCCCGCCAAAAGGTTGCCGACCGCTGGCCTAAACGATTAGAATAACTTGATGTTTAACATCGAAGCACTTGCTTCGTTGTTTTCTCTGATAGTTCCCACACACAGGCACACAATACACAAAATCGCATAATATACGTAGCAGAATTCGCTTTAAACCATTATATAAACAATAAAAATGGAGCAACAATCAACAATCAAAAAACAACAAACAAAAAACCCAGAACGCCAGAACTCGCCGATTTATAATTTAAAACATTGCCAGTATAGATAATGTTCTGCGCATAAAGAATCTTATTTTGATAGCTGTGAAAGTTTAATACCATAGACAACTTGAGTTGTCTGAGAGGCTCCGACTAGATTAGATCGGTGGACTGCTTGTAAAATTCGGTGTGGACTGTGGATTGAGATGTCGGATATCGGCAGCGGTGACGAAGGAATTTCTAGTCAGAGTACGTATTTTTTTGTAGCGGTGCAACATTCAAGTCGCTTTACGTTTCGCGCCGTTTTAGTTAATCGCGTCGGAGGACGTTCACGATTGCACTAACGTCCAAAAGTAAATATTTCATTGTTCCCGTTTCAAAATGGCGATTTCGGGATTGTTATACCTCGAGCATTGAGGCCTCGAAGGGTTCCTCTATCGGAATCCGACGGCGGTGAGCGACGGTGCTACGGCCCGCCCGGTCCGCTGCCACAGCCGGCAGAGGTTGACGACCTATCGATTTTCTATCTGCGACCTCTTGTCGTCGGGTGGGCCGGTGTCGGCTGGTGGTATCGCGTTGTGGCCACAGCTGATAGCTCGCGGAGCCGCGCGGATCCGCCTACTTGCTGCCTCTTTGTTGTCGAGCTGAGTGTCACCGCGTCAGCTGAGTTCGCGCCGGCATCATGGCAGGTCAGTGGCCGCCTTCTGTCTCAAAACGACTTCTTGCCCACTGACCTCACTAATCGTGTTGCTTGATCGGCGCAATCGCGATTTCCTGCAAAGTTTATGCAGTATTTTGTAATTTTTCGCTCCGCGGATTTTCAGCTGTTTAGATAACCTTTTGGTGTTGTCATCCTTTGTTACAACTCGTAGTTGTATTGAGTGTTTATGATGTGTGTGATATCCAGTAAAGAACTTCAGTGTCATTTGTGCTTTAGTGTAATTTTGTACATTATAAATTTACATAACATAGGACAAAGAATTTTTATCACTACTAAAGAGTTTTGAAGACAAAGGAAGTGTTGACAGTTTGTATGGTGTTCATTAATTTTGATCAATTACAAAAAATATTGAATTGTCCAGAAGATATAAGATGGTATTCTAGAAAAATTTATTTCTGAAAAGAGTTAGATATTTGTGTTTTTTACATTTGAACCGTGGGAGTAAATCAACTAGTTTGGCAGTAAGGTATGACTGATATAGATTTCTGCTGTCATGAAATTGCATTGAGTTCTAATTAACATTTAAGGTAACTTTTGTTTCTCTTGAAAGTTATAGATATATCCATTTAGAACCTAGTTTAATATGAAACTTAATAGTAACATATTAAACTAGGCTCCATAATAAAGATATTACTTTAACCTCATTATTGCTCTGCACTGGCTCACAATAATAGATTGGAGTGTTGCATTTTAATTCTCAGATATGTCAATCACCTTTATCCTTGTTTAGGACATGGTTACAACTACTGATTTACTGGAAACCGATCAATACAAAAAGCATCAAACTTGTTTATTATTTTATTAATATGTGTAATAAAAATAAATCTCAGTTACACAGCCTTAAAGTATAATTTGTATAGTGGTTCCATTAATAATCCACAGATCGTTGTCAACTGTTCCCTGCATCTTTTTTATTTACTATCAATTGTAGGTATACTAAAAAAGCTTATACCTTAAATTATATGAAATATAAAATAAAAATATTTCACAGCCAATGATTTATTTAATATGACATAATTTAAAATAATAATTTGCAACCACAAGGCAGCACAAAATATAAGATAAAAGTTTAATTTTATAGCAAATAAATGTTACAGTGCTAGTACTGTAACATTGTAACATTTTTACATGTGATAGAGCCATGCTGCAGCTATGTTATACACGAATGGGTCGGCTCGACTGGGGAATGACCACATTCTCACAGAATACCAGCATAAAAAAGCTATTCTATGCTGCCGTGTTTCATATGGTGAGTGTAGAGAACCGGAGACCCTTTTTACAGGAAACAAGGCATTCCATCTTAGTCCTCAGGTGTGGCAATGCATATGCATTTTGATTCTTAATTGAGAATAAATGTAGATGTCTATGGGCCATAGCATCCACTTAACATCAGGTGGACTGTGTGCTGGTTTGTCACCCTTATTCTATAAATAAAATATTATTTGCTCCAGAGATTAGCATGTTTAAACAAACAAAAAAAGCTCTTCTGCTTTATTATATTAGGATAAATTCTATCTCCTTCTCTTGCAGATGAAATCATATAAATGTTTCTTTTTTTAGTGTTGATTTTTCATTTCATCCCATTTCAAATCACAGCGATACTAAAGAAGTTTCACTTCCATAATTAAAGGTTAGTCATATGCTAAGTTAGTTCGAAATGACATGGCAAGCAATTCTCTTAACTTAACCTAGGATTCAATAAAAGTTACAAGTATATATATCCTTATAACAATAAAGCAACTCTAGTCGCCTAAATTCGCTTTTGTGTAATAGTACTATGAAAAAACTTATCCTCTTTGGTGCTATCAGTCATTGAATTGAAGTTTGCAAGTGTGAACAAGGTATACATTTTGTCAATAGTTTGTACAATCTAAGCTTGTGGAAACAGAAACTTATTTATTCAATATAGACTATAAATAATACTTCTTGAAAGTCGCTTTTATTTAATTACCACTGGTTTGGAAAAATCCTCTGTCCTGGGAAGAACCAGCAAGAAACCCAGTGGGACTTTTTTTAAATAACAGCTTACATTCATGTATGTGACACAATTAATCAACTCAAAACAAATAGCTTGTTAGCAATAACCTCATTCTCAGGGGTTATTATCATCCATAAATTCCCTAATATTATAATAACCCTTTTTATACAAACTTAGTTTAATAAAGTTTTTGAACTTTGAGCAGGTCAAATTTTGTACGATTTTGTTGTAAAAGCCCAAGAATACATTACTGACTTGGTGAATTTGAGTAACTGTTACTACTAGCTTGTATCTGTTCATATTATTTACAGAATTGAATATCACCTAGTTTTGAAAAACTACTTTTATTTTTGTGCATGCATATTATAGTTTCGTAAATGTATTGAAAGGCCAAAGTTAATATATCAACTTCCTTATATTTTTGTCTGAGCGACTAGGTTTTAAATCATAGATTGTTCTTATGGCCCCCCTCTGTAAAACAATAATTTCAGTGTCAGTAGTATAGTTATAGCACGAATGGGTTGGCTTGACCGGGGAAGGACCACGCTTTCACAGAATACCAGTGTAAAATAGTTCCTTAATGCTGCTGTATTTTGTATAGTGAGTGTAAAGAACCAGAGACCCCTTTTACTGGAAATGAGACATTCCATCTTGGTCCTTAGGTGTGACACTGCATCTGTATTTTGATTCTTGATTGGGGATGGATGTAGATGTCTATGGACCACAGTATCCACTTACCATCAGGTAGACTGTGTGCTCGTTCGTCCCATATTCTATAAAAAACAACTAAAATATGGTAGTGGTTTGATTCTGGGAAATAAAATATAGATACTTCAAGGAGGATGAATAGCGTAATATTGGCTTAGAGGATCTTTGCTCCATTACTCCCTGAATTCAAAGAAAACATGGTACGATAAGCTTTTGCATTATAACTTTTAGGATCATTGCAGTGAGATGTTAATTATATGTGATATATATCCTTAACCCTTCAATAGGCACACGGTCGGATCCGACCAAGGTGATGTTCCATCAAATCCCAAGCAGTCGGTTCCAACCTCACCCACCCACAGCTATATAACCCTATATATACTTATATATAAAGACTACTTTTCTATAAACAAGCAAAACACGCTAGCGTTGTCAATATTTTATTTTTTATTATTTTTTTTGAAGAGGGGGCAAACAAGTATATGGTTCACCTAATGTTAAGTGACTACTGCCGCCCATGAATATCTGCAACAACAGATTAATTGCAGCTGGATTGCCGGCCCTAAAGCTTTTAGCTGGGAATTAAGGGGTTAATAAGGTTGTAACAAGACATTTGCTAACTTTTCAGAGAAATCTAAATGCCTGCAACAACCTCATATTACATTATTTACTTTTGATGTTTGTTAAATTTATTGCTGGAGGTCTGGTAACTGTTGATACTTGGCAATTTTAATGATTTTGGGAGGTAACCCATTAAACATACCAGTGTGGCTCCAGTTTACTAATTCAGTTGTAGTATCGTTCCTACAAAAGCACACTTTTTAAAAACACCTGCGCCTAAGACATCCATTATCATTGTGTCACTAAATGTTTGTGATCCATATTTACAGTGGCCAATCTATGTTACACTTACAAAAAAAGACAAATTAATATATATTCTAGGGGCCAAATTATCTGACTAATATTCATCATCATTGTTATAACATCCCTTTGCGAGTTTATTACTAAACCTCCAAGGAATGCCACAATCATGGTTCTGAGCTACATGCATCCATCGACTTCCTGCATGCCTTACCACATTACCTTTCCAATTAGTAGGGGCTGCCCTATACTCGTTTGTGGTTTTGAGGCTGCAACCTTTTTTCCCCATTAGTTGTCGATTTTTCGAGATATATGGTCAACCCATTGGCTGCCATTATACATATCTTACCATATACTAATCTCAACTTTTTACCTACTAAGCAATAGGTATGACTGTGGTCAAGCACTAAATGAGTAAATATAGTTTTGTATTACAATATTATTTTGAGAAATAATTTAATCTAAAGGTAATGAATGAGGAAAGAGTGATAGAGTAAATTTATATTGCAGAAGTGATTGGCAGAGTTGGAAAGGGACGTCCTAGGCGAAAGTTTATCGACTAAATAGGCGATATATTGAAAATGGGTCAAATTAGAAGTACCCTTAACCGACAGGCGTGTATGCATAGGTATATGAATTTGGAGGAGGCAAGAGAGGTGTGTCAGGATCATGCCAAATGGAAGTATGTAGTCTCTGCCTACTGCTCTGGGTGACAGGCGTGAGTGTTAATGTTTTTTTTTAATGTTTTAAATAATTTAATTTTGTTATGATGAATGTATTTGAAAATTGATCCTTATGGGTTCTCTGGTATAGTTTAATCTTCGTTCTTTTTTGTATAATTTTAATTTCAAAATATTGCGCAAGATTAAGTATTACATGACTCAATTCTTTTATTAATTTATTTAGCTTAATAAATTCAAGTGTTCAACATAGGCTTTCTTCACAAGCATGATGGCAGATAACTGATAACTGTAGCATGGCTCCACGTGGTAGACACTATTATATTAGTAGTATAGTTGTAACATGAATGGTCCATTGAAATTGAAATCGGGATGTTTCTTAACTTCAATAGCCTCACATATAATCTTTGGTAGGTAGGAATCAAATCCAATGTAATGGTGGGGGCCTTCTAGTAGTATATATCAAAAACTGAAGACTTCCCGGAGCGTTGGTGTTTCACATCATCCTTAAGAAACCGAAACATCAAAATTAAAAATAAATAGAATTTTACACGAAAAAAACAAGTGATTTTCTTAAAAAAAATACATAGTCATCCTACATAGTTATTCGATTCTGAGTTATGTTCAAAATTCCAAGTCCCCTAGCTCATCAAAAAGTGCTCGAAATTTGAGTTGCAAGATTCCACCCGGAACGACACACAGACAAACAAGAAAGTGACTTAATAAAACGTGGTAAAATAGTTTAATTCAATATTTGTATAGGGTTCGCGTAAATGTAAGAAATCATTGTGTTGCCAGTTGTTTCATCGATTGTCAACAGTAGCAGATCTAGACGGGAAATTGGGACTGAATAGGCTTTTGTTGTGTCGAAATATTTCATACGGTTCTTTATTTTACGTGTCCTAAAATTTGAGCCAATAGATACTTCCTAAACGGCGTTTAAGAAATAAAAGTAATGAATTAACATTATAATAAACATTGCATATATACTAACGCCTCCCCCTGAGGGGTAGGCAGAGACTATGGACTGCTATTTGGTGCGATCCTGACAAACCTCGCTCGTCTCCTTCACGTCAATACACCTACGAATACATGCGCGTCGGTTAAGGGTACTCTTTATTTGGGCCATCTTCATTAAGACGCCAATGATATATAACGTAATATATATATATATATATATATATATATATATATATATATATATATATATATATATATATTCGTATTATCGTATGCTTATTACATTTTAGCTTGGCAACGCCTAACCCATTACGCCATTAATGGTAAACTATTTACATTTCATACTATACGGCCTATGTAATACGTCCATTAGTGCGTAAAAACAAAAAAAAAACCTAATTTATTTCGTAGTCTATATAACTTAGCAAACAGTTGCAAGAAGCAAACCTGTAGAGAATAGCATTAATTTGTGTAGAGGCCGAGCTATTGCATCAACGCTGTCCTGCGGTGAAGCGCTGTGGCGAGTACTCAAGGAAAAATGATAGGTTTCACTTTTTTGCGCGTCTGGTACGAGTCTGTAACGAAATTCCGTCCGCTGTCAATGACCCGCCTTGAACTAATTACGTAACGCGAGTGTCTAGTCGCCATGGGTTTGGTTACACGCAGATCCTTTATGTTTCGTATTCGATTATAAATTAACCGCTCTTTTCGCTTAGCTTCGCAGTCTGTCCGCGTATGTTTCTTACCTTCTCGCTCGTTCGACGTTCGTGAGGGACGGAATTGGACCGTAGAGGAAGTCGCGACTGGAGCTAAAACAAGATTTCTTGAATGTACGCGCGCATAGTGGAGAACCTTAGGCGTCGTCTGCATTTTTATGTCGACGGTTTGACCTAATATCTAGAAATAGATTTTTAGGAATTGAGTTGATAACCTACGCGTATATTTCGCTTTTATAGTTTTAGTAGTTGTGCATGTTTTGTCGCTAGTAGTATTTAGGTCTCAATCTTACGTTTTGTATTTTTGTCCTTACATTTAAAATACTTTTTTCAATTAGGTTTATACGTGGTAGAGCAACGCTTCAAGGTATTATGGATCGGCATGGTCGGAGAAAGACCGCACTCTCAAACAATACCTGCGAGAAACCATTTAAGACTTTAGCACCACTTACAACCTGGTGGCATTGTGGTGAAGCACTAGCTTATAATAAGTTAAATAAAAAATTTTAGTTTTTGGAAGTACATAAATGTCGGATATTATATAAGTTATAATTTCGTAGATTTAAAGCTGTTTCTCTAAAAACTAGGTATTCTATATTATTTTCTTCAGTCAATATGTTGATTATAACTTTGTCGAAGGTATTTATAACTTCGCAATATTAAAAAAGACCGCGGTCATTAATTATATAATACCTCTTTTTAATGTGCTTAGGTACTAGGTACCAATCGAAGCGCTTTGCGTTGTAATTTGTAAATTTCCTGTATATACGTTACGTAAGTTTTTCCATAACTGCTAATTCCATAATAAATAACTAATGTATATACTGCGTGGTGTTCCAAAATCTATATACATATATTTACAAGAAGTTTCATCATAGCACAACCTCCTTGTGCTAGGATGTCATACAACTACCACGTGTAATCATACCAAGTGTATCATCTTTGTTACCCGCTGAGCGTGTCGAAGACGACTGACTTATGGGATATTGAGTTTGTAATTGTAAAGGGGATGAGACTGCTCTTTGGATTTATGATCTCTGCATTTTGGATTCTCTGGTAACCTGGTAATTGGACATTCATCGAGATTCTGTTCAGTGTTCAGATCGTGATCCTCGGCATTTTAACACACATCACGCCGAATTACTCGGTTCACGTGTAACCGATCATGCAGGGAGATCTGTTTATGACCTTGCTTTGGCATATGGTCTGACACAGTTGGTTATTTCGCCTACGCGGATTCCAGATGTGGAGGATCATGCACTTTCCCTGTTGGACTTTCTGCTGACCTCTTCTATATAAAAAAGTTCAACTATTATTAAGCACCGTTTAGTTTATAGCTATACGTGGTAGAGCCATGCTGCAATTATATTAGTAGTATAGTTGTAGCACGAATGGGTCGGCTCGACCGGGGAAGTACCACGCTCTCACAGAACACCAGCGTGAAATAGAAGCTTAACGCTGCTGTATTTCGTATGGTGAGTGTAGAGACCTGAGACCCTTTTTACTGGAAACGAGGCATTCCATCTTAGTCCTCACGGGTGACAACGCATCTGCCATCTGCATTTTGATTCGTAATTGAGGATAGAGGTGGATGTCTATGGGCCGCAGCAACCACTTACCACCAGGTGGACTGAACGAGCACACTCGTTTGTCACCCTATCCTATAAAAAAAGTTAAATTCTTTTATTTTAATTCATCCTACTTATTCTAATGAATAGTTTGTAACGTAAACCGTTTTTACATGCACCTTGTATGTAGTAAAACGGAACGTTACGGAGAACGAAACGTTTCTTGAATATAGGAATCGGGTATTAAGTCAAGGCAATCAAAATAACTGCCATTGATGTCACATACGTTGTTGCTCTCAAACTCACTCATCAATCCTATGGTTTGTTGATCTAGAAACCTAGAATCACGACATTTCACAAGAAGCCATTCCCACTGTACAAGTAAAGGAAAAAAAAATTCGAAAATCGTTATTTTATAGTTATAGCATAAAACTATTTTATATCGATTACAAATTTACATTTAGTTTCATTTTCATTTAAATGTACGTAACATTTATTTATTTATTATATTCTTTATTAGACCACAGATTTTTTTGTATAGATTAAGGGTGACAAACGAGCACACAGTCCACCTGATGGTAAGTGGATACTGTGACCCATAGACATCTACATTTATCCTCGATTGCCTGAGCACTAAGATAGAATGCCTCGTTTCCGTTAAAAAAGGGTCTCCGGATCTCTACACTCACCACACGAAACACAGCAGTATTAAGCTGCTATTTTACGCTAGTGAGAGCGTGGTCCTTCCCCGGTCCAGCAGACCCATTCGCTGCTACAACCGTAATATATCTGCAGCGTGGTTGACAAAAGGTGAACTTACTGCTACTCGTATATGGCATTGTCTACAAACTAACCTTGGGTAGAACAGAGAGTGAGTTGTGGGCATGGTGAGTCATACATTACATACATAAGAGTACGCAGCATCGTCCGTAATGTACCTACATATTTGATGAACATTGTTTTTCAAAGTTATATTTTTTCTGACTTGTCTTTTCATTAGAGCAATAATATATTAACTATCTACATAGGTAATTACTTAAGTTCATACGGGACCCTGGTTTCCCGAGTCTTATTTGTTCATTACTTTTTACTTATCATAAGGTAATGCTCGGCTACTAACTAACTACTAACCAGGCCTCTGTCACTCTTGCTCCTTCCGTGAAATAATTACCTAAAATCGTGACGCTCCCAGAGTGAAATACGCAGACGGGGCTAGCGCGTTGTAGGCGATTGAATATTATTTTTATTTTTATTTTTATTTTTATTTCAAACAAAATCCACAACTCTTTGTTATATCGTACGTACATCTTATGATCTTAAATTATAGCCAAAAACGGATTTACATTATTTAAATAGTATTTTCAATTTATAACGGACATGTTGAAGACAAATAGTTAGGACTAAAAATACATATTTTTAAACATCTAGAAAACATTACAAAAAAAAAATTAAAAGATTTTCAACATACATAATGCTCGTAGGCGCCTCCCTCGTACGCGGGCATGTGTGTGTGTGTGTGCGTGCGTGCGTGCATGCGTGCGTGCGTGCGTGTGTGTGCGTGTGTGTGCGTGTGTGTGCGTGTGTGTGCGTGTGTGTGTGTGTGTGTGTGTGTGTGTATGAGCTAATGAGTTACCTAAACTCACTACATCAGAAGTTTCAAGACATCCTTCTTAAACTTATCCTTACTGGAATGGAAAATATCAACTGAGTGGAATCTTTTATTATAAACTTTTTGTAAACGATTCACCAGAGAGTGTTATAGTTTTTTTAACGCTGTTTATGTAAATACTGGTTGAAGTAGTTTTTGTTTAGTGTTTAGTATGTTTAATTGTAGGATAAAATAGTTGAAAAAGTTTTAATGTAATCTAAAAGTTATAAATATGATGTATATCACCCATCTATTTGATAAATTTCAATATGGCAAAACGTCGTTCCTACTATAATTGTGCGTGGATAGACGCTAAATCACCAACAAAATGTTTCAGATATATCATTCATTAAGTTGCCGAAGGATTTTAGCAGGAAGTTATGAATCGTGAATTTATATAATTTTTATTGTTAGATAGTTACTTCTAGCAAAAAAGAATTAAGTAATAATTTATCTAATACCTACGAACTTTATTACAAAATTTATTTGAAATTTTACTCCAATGGTTTGGGCACGTTGAGCGAATGAGTGAAGACCGAATGGTGAAGAAAATATATAGAGCAAAAGTAAATATTAAAAGGTGTCGAGGTAGACCGAGACTAACTTTCGAAGACCATGTGAGCAAATTGCTCGAAGAGGGGAGGGTCAAGAGTACTCGGATACCTCGACGTGCATGTATGAAGAAGTTAATGAACCTGAAAGAAGCGAAAGAGGTACGTAAGGATCGTGACACTTGGCGATCTGTTCTCTCTGGCTACCCCGTTAGGGATTGTGCGTGAAGATAAGTAAGTATTTGAAATTTAGAATTTAAATCATGGCGCGTAGTTAGCGACACGAAAACATTGAGCTCCGTGAAGAATTAACTTTAAAAATAGTAAATCCAATTATTTCTACATTAAAACATGATTGTGATAAAATTCAAGTGTTTTTTATCCAACTTATAGTGTTATCTAAACTCAAAGTGTACTAGATACGGTGAAATACCGAGTGCAGTTATTAGTAATCCGAAAACTATTAAGTAATAATAAACTATTAAAACTATCAAACAAACATTACTAAACTTCATTAATTTAGAAAGTTATAAGTGAAAAAAGAAAACTGTGCTATAATAATTGTGAAACTTTTATACTTTTATGTGAACATTTTTAAATCCAGTTATCTTCTTAACCGCCATATACGTTCTAATAAATTGGACTTTGAACTCTCAGTTGCTTTGTTACCGATAGGCCAGAGTTGAAGCTACTAACGCCATCTATTGAAACTTACTTGAACCACTTATTTAAATATTGGTGAAAAAGTGTAAACTTCTACGTAAAAAGTGTGAAACAGCTCATTTTAACGTAAAGTGACAAACTTAACAAAATATTTTACGTAAAACAGTGCCCGGTAAATCAAAATAAACTATGGTTCTATCATATAAATGTGGAAAACTTTGAGTGATTAACAGTGACAAAGTGCTAACATTCCTGCGCAAATTCCATTACCATTAGTCATAATAACGAACTTTTACGTTCACTGCTGTCTTATGTACGCCTATTTCGCCCTTAGCAGTGAAGAAAGGATAGCCTCGCGGTTATTAAAGCGCATATCACGTAAGCGAGCACCGACTTCAAATCTCACATTGCTGGTTCTTTTTGTACATATTATTTATTTGAGAAAAAATATTTCTAAGATACAAAAATGAATTTTCTGGAGAACATAACATTACGACGCACTCGTACACAATCTGACTCCAAGGACAGATCTTGCACTGTTTCAACACTAGATGACACTGTTAGTAGCCTACCGGATTTATCTACAGAAGACGGAGATGACATCTTAAGTAAATATAAAGAGCAGATAATTGCACTCACTACACAATTGAACAGATCACAAACAAAAATCGAATCTCTTACATTAGAAAATAATAAACTAAGAGAATTAAACAATAAATTAGCTAACAAAAATGACAACCACAAAAAAAGGATTGATATTTCGAACAAAAAACATAAAACAAATACGCCTAAGGAACAGACTTCAAACACGAATACATCTATAAAAAAAATACAAACAGATGAAGTAACGGCAACATGTAGTATATCTAACGAAAGGAAAAACAATAGTAAAATTGACCCTGATAAACAGAATTTAAATATTGACAAGTCTTTAAATAATTGCAAACAAATTAAGCGATCAAAGAAGATCTCCATACTAAGTACAAATAAAAACAATAAAATACTTCAAATTGCCGAGGATAATTTCCAAGACTTCCTAGTGTGCCATTACCTCTACCCAAATTGTGATTTACGGTACCTACTGAAAGATATTGAGCGAAAATTGGATGGATACTCCATGGACGACTACTGCGTTATAATGATCGGAGAGGCTGATTTTAAAATAACCAAAAATTATTTCGAATTGATTTACTATATTCGTGATATCCTACAGAAGATCAAGCACACGAATATCATAATTTGCCTTCCGACTTATAAGTATGGATACCTAAATAACATCTTAAATTGGAGGGTTGAAACATTCAACAACCTTTTATACCTTGATATAATGACCCATGAACATGCATTCTTATTGGACTCTAATAAAAAAATAAATTATGACTACGACATGTTTCACAAGCATTATGGTTTTGTAAATAATAATGGAATGCATACTATATTCAAAAACTTAAAGGAGTTAATTTTTGAAATTCAAGACTACTACTACTACACGAGCGAAGAGCTTATCATTAATGACCAAGAGTCTCCTAAAGAAATAGAATCTTCGTTTTTTCGAGACTAAATTCTTATACATTATGCATCAAAACATTGCAAGTTTACTAAGCAAGTCGGATGCGTTGATGGTAAATTTGGAAGAACTACTTGACAGATATATAAGTGTTGACGTTGTTTGTATTACGGAACATTTTATGAAAGCAGGATCTGAATATTTTTTAAATCTTCCAAATTATATACTGGCCGAGTGCTTCAGCAGAGAGGACATCAACAGAGGTGGTGCTTGCATTTTAGTTAAGAACGAGAACTTCTAGAAATTAAGAGGTTATCAATAGTAAATGTATTTGAATGCTGTGCCATTGAACTAACTGACTATAAAATTGCAATTATATGTATATATCGCGTCCCAAATCGAAGTAACAATTTTGATATATTCTTTGACAAATTAGAAAAGCTTTTAGTGTGTACTTCAAAATTAAAATGTAATAATGTACTAATTGCTGGTGATTTCAACATTGACATGTTAAAAAATAATAATATAACGTCTAACCTAGAATGTTTACTATTAAACTATAATTTTGAATTAGCTCTTAAACAACCGACTAGACTTAGTAGCAAAACTTGTATAGATAACTTTGCACATAACTGTGGAAAGGCATGTAGGACTGAAGTGTTGGAATTTGGCTTGTCTGACCATACTGCACAATTAATAAAACTCCCGGTTAAAAAAATAATTAAACTAAAACACTGGTACAAAACAATACGAGATTACAGTAAAGACAACATACAAAAATTTAAAATGTGCATTGGAAACCTATCCTTTTCTGAAATGTATACTATTAATGACCCAAATTTGGCATATAATTGTTTTTTGCTAGAATATAGACTTTTCTATAACTTATGTTTCCCATTAAAACAAATTAAAATAAAAGTAACTTATAAACCAAAATGGATATCGCATGGACTAAAAATTTGTAGCAAAAAGAAAAGAGCTTTATTGTGGAAATATAGAAAATCACCAACTAGTGCTAATAAACTTAACTACAAAAAGTATACAAAACTATTTAAAAAAATTATATATCTGACTAAACGAGCCCAAAATAATTACAAAATAAAAACAAGTGACAATAAGTCTAAAACAACATGGCAAATTATTAATAAATCGAGATTAAATTTACCCACTCAGTCTATATCAAAAATAAGGGTAGGCAAAGAGCATATAACTAATTCTGAACAAATTGCTGAGGCATTTAACAACTACTTTATTGACAAAATTAAACCATTAGAAGGATGTGGAAAAAATATTGATAGAAACCTCAGACGCATGCTCGGCTCTATGTTTTTGGCTCCAAGTCTACCACTACATATATTTAATATTATCAAAAATATGAGAAACACAAGTAGCGTAGGGCATGACGGCATTGCTACTAAAATAATCAAGTCCGTAAATAAAGAAATTTGCCATCACCTGAGCTATATCATGAACCTGAGCATAGAAAGGGGTATTTTTCCCGATGAACTTAAAGTCACCATCGTGAAACCTGTATTTAAAAAAGCTGACAAAGAATCAATGGAATGTTATAGACCTATAGCCTTAATATCAATATTCTCTAAAATATTTGAAAAATATCTTTATAATGAACTTAATGATTATTTGGAAAAAAATGACATTTTGTGTAGGGAACAAAAAGGATTTCGCAAAAATAAAACAATAAATATGGCACTCTATGATTTTTATAAAAATGTAATAACACACGTTGACAACAGAACACCGGTATGTTCACTATACTGTGATATGACTCATGCTTTTGACTATGTTGACCATAATATTTTAATTCACAAACTCGAGGCATATGGTATTAGGGGCAATGTATTGAGTTTGTTCCAGTCTTATCTAAATAACCGTCGTCAAAAAACGGAAATATGTGGGTTAAATGTAAGGACCAAATCTGAGAACATAAGCTCATCGACAGAGCGTTTGGTAAAATACGGTGTCCCACAGGGCAGTGTCTTAGGGCCTCTCTTATTTATAGTATATGTAAATGACCTCCCAAATGCCACTAAGCAACCTATGACCTTATTTGCCGACGATAGTACTATAACTATTAACTGTGATGACGTCTTTTCTTATAAAAATGACATAAATGAATCATTAATATCAATAATAACATGGCTAAATAATAATAATTTGAAAATTAACCTAAATAAGACACACATTATGCATTTTAGCCAAAGACCAATCACCCCATCTAATATTAAAGTAAAATACAACGATACTGTTATTGCTGAAGTAGATACAACCCGATTTCTCGGCTTACAAATTGACCAAAAACTAAATTGGAAAGCCCATATACTAGAACTAAATAAAAAAATAAGTAGTTCGGCTTATGCCCTGTTTAGACTTTCTGCTACAGTTAACATTGACGCACTTCTAACAGCTTATTATGGGATAGTCGAATCTGTCCTTAGATATGGAATTATTTTCTGGGGTAACTCAACTGACAGAGAAGTAGCATTTAAAAGTCAGAAAAGATGTATCCGTGCAATGTTTGGTCTTCAGGCTACCGATAGTTGTGCGCCGTATTTTGTTAAACATAGAATTCTTACACTTCCGTCCTTATACATAATGGAGACGGCTCTCTTTGTCAGGGCCAATCCCAACCTATTTCCACGGTTAACTGATAAAGTAAAGCGCAACCGTCGTGACGGAAGTAAATTGTATTTGCAACAAGCAAAAACGGCTCTGCTAAGAAAGAGTGTAGTATGCATGGCTCCTAAAATCTATAATAAAATTCCTCAGATGTATAAATCATTGAACAGCAATCTTTTTAAAAATAAATTCAAAAAACTTCTAATTGAAAAATGCTACTACACTGTAACGGACTTTCTCAATGATAAATTTTGACATTATATAATTGCCTTATACATACATATATTTTTAATTGTGACTGTTGTAAGTAATAATCTCGCTGACTTTGTATATTGATAGACTTTGCCAATGTTAAATGAAAATTAATAACCTAATCACTTTAAATTTTACACACCGAATATGACGGTAAGACATGTTGACACTAACAACACTAACACCAAGAACATATCTCTGCCCATGCATTGTATATCTCACACATGTTTGAGTAAATAAAAATATCTTATCTTATCTTATCTTATCTTATCTTATCTTATCTTTACTTCACTATCAAAGGATCTATTAACATACCTATACTTGTCTTTTGTTATTAAAATATTTTACGTTATAATTACACAATATACTGAAAATAAAACTATCTACTCACAAGATTTTTAACAAATTGGAATACGAATGTTAGAAATCATATTTAGTCTATTTATTGTTTCTTCCGAGCCAAGCATCGCGATTCCCGACGCCTAGCAAGATGCATGATAGAAGAAGAAGATGAAGATAGAATGGCCTAGCAAGTTGCATGCGATGGATGTCGCAGAACCCACATAGGTGCGAAAATATGCTCAGAATAGGTACTTCACTTAAGTGACTTAATTAACATTTCACAATGATTTTTTTTACTTTTTATTGACATCTCTTAGTAACCACAGAAAGTTCGCCGTGACTTAGGAAGGGGAAAAGATGCAAAGTCATATGGTCACTCGCGCGCATTTATAAAGTTTTATTTATTAAATCAATTAATAATAATTATGTAGGCTGTTAAAAGTCGGCAAGCAGTCAACATCAAAAAAGTGTAACTTCTGTACGTAGTACTATTATTTATTCTGTGTTATTACTACCTTTTTATCCGCGAATTCGCCCGCATGGGCTTCGAATTAGGAGCACCAATAATACCTAGGGATGTTCTGATACCACCAAAACATCGATACATTCACATTTGAACAGTACTCAAGTCCTTTTGAGATACTACTTATTTCAGTACTACAAAAGAACTCATATCGATATTTTTTTACAAGTACAGAATAAAAGAGTTTTGTCATAGTTTATATAGTCTATTGAAATTCATAACATAGGTACTGTTATTTTTTAAAAAAAAAAACAATACAATTAAAAATAAAGATAAGTTTCATTTTCTTACAAAAAAATTTTTGTAGGTTTTCCCAAAAACGGTATTTGTTATAAGTTTTTGAGTCGCCGACACAGCGTATTAGCGGCGCAAGGATGCATTCACAATTAATGCGTAATGCGATTAGATACAAGTACTTTTAAAGAATTCAATACGAGAATTACTTGGTATCGAAAGAAATGTATCGAGTTTTATGGTACTTGAATCGAACCATCATCCCTAATAATACTGCTCCATGCCAAAAATAGCAAAATTAGATCACTTGTAAAGTAACCACGGTGTCTTGTGTCTCCACGTCTGTTAGTCACATGATTTTTATTGAATTCTAAGAGACTACGGGACGTACATATTATAATACGATACAGGAATACATAAGTGGGTTTATCAGATTGCATTAATATCACACTTCTAGCAACGCCTATCACTTTTTATATCGGGCATGTTTTCCAATGTATCTTTATATGAAGGGAAATTTATATTTTACTCTTATTTTTATTTTAGTTATCCATCCAACCATTGCAGCCTACAATTATCCTCCTCCCATAAATTGCTTCATAGGGGTGATTTTGCCATAGTTGCCACGCTTGGCATGCGGGCTGGTAATCGCAGTATTTTATTATTTCGAGTTGTTGTCGGGAAGATGCTGCTGCCCATCTCCTGTCACAGTTTCCCTCCGTCGCTGCTTGCGACACCCACGGTGGCCCCGTGGGTGTCGCAAGCAGCGATCCATATGCGGTGTGGATATTCTGCCACCGCCACTACACCGTTTTATTTTTATTTATTCATAAAGTTAATTAAGTTTTGACCAAGTGATGTTGATTTTTATCGTCTCTATTAATTTAAGTCATAGTATTTATTTGCGATATTTGATTCACATCATTGGCGCTATCGAATATTGGTTGACACCATACACACTCGTAAACTTCAATATTTCATAAATGCAGTTCTATTCACGTTGAACGTGAGAAGAACTATACCTGTAAACGGGAACAGTTCTTGGATATGTGATTATTTTTTGAAGTGATTACTTGTTTTCGTCACGTTGGTTACTTTTGGGGTGGGTAAAAGGCACTGAACTCGCGTGACCGTCATAATTTTGTATTTAGATAATGTTTTACTTTCCAAGTTTACCCAGACAGATTCCATCCCTTAAAAGATTACAATTTTTATATAACACCGACCTAAGCACGGTCGCCTAGGTACTATAGAAAATCTGCACAGAGGCACAGAATCACTGACCTCTATGTATACAATTACGCTGGACTGGCTATACCATACAAAATGACTGTGCCAATTTGAAGCGCCGCTAAAGGATGTCTTGAAACATAAAATTGACATAATATGCCAAAGTCTGTTGTCTTATTTACATTGTCTTATTTAATAAGTTTGTATTTTGAACTTTTAAACTAAAAATGAAAGTATTTTATGTTGCTTGATTGTATATAATATTAGTTACATAATAAGAATTATTTTTATTAATATTGAGAGTGTGCGTAATCTGTAAAACTTGTTACCAAAAGGGAAGTGGTATAACATTTCACAAATAAGTGAATTTGCAGCAAATATTAAACAAATTAAAAGTAATTGATAATATAAATACTTAAAAAAATGTTACTAATCTTAATATCATTTATACCAACATATTTGGCTGTATATTACTGAGTTTTGATCAACAATAAAATTCAATAGGGTTGTCGAGTTCCTTGTCTATAATACTTATCGATGTTCTTTCCAACCCATATCTGTTAACAAACAAAGTCGCCAACAACAGATGATTATCAAATGTTTATTAATTAACAGGTTTCCCACTGAACCTAGACTAAAATTATGGCTTAAAAGCATAAATGTTGTGAATTGGCGTCCGAAACAAAATGATCATATTTGTTCCAAACATTTCACAGACGACTGTTTTATTAGACATGAGAACTGCACCACTTTGAAAAAGTGCAGTATACCGACAATATTTTCTGGTAGTACCAGTAAGTATAAAAGTATTAGATTATTATTATTTCGAATGTTTTTTTTAATTCTTCTTTACTCATTTTCCACCAAACTCAAAGGCCATAGCCAAGTGTCGTAAGTTCGCCTGATGATGTCGAGCCACGTTGGATGTGTGTTGGTGGGCTGCGGCTAGAGGAGATTCCTCTCTCTGTATGGCTGTAGTCAAGGTGGAGTCGTAAGTCCACTCCATTCACATATCGGGCTAGGGGAGTCCGTAGTGCAGGTGAAGTTAGAGGCCGCGAAGGGAAGTGTTTCTGGTGCGCCTTATTTGAGAATGAAAACGGGGAGGAGAAGTCAGCAACTAAGGAGAGGCTGCCATTGGGTGGCTGGCGCCGGAGGGGCCGCGGATGTGCATGAAAGCGTTTCCGTGGCCCTGCCAATTTGCGGCGGAGGTAGAACACCATGGGGTTTTAGTAAGTGCGAGTCTAGAGATTTAATTCTCTCTCGAGTCTCAAAATTTAATTTGTGCCTTAACTTCGTAGTGGCCCTACTTTGGTTTCTTTTATATTTACAAATTCTGGCTATCGTTTACATTCATAGTTTTTAGCAGCTTCCTATTGCGCAACATCCTCCGACAAAGGTAATCAAGTGTTCGATCAGGAACTCATAGAATGCGATATGTCAAGCTCCCTAGAATACGTGGCACTGCCCAAGCTAGAAAGCTTAGGAGGATAAACTTAGGAATGAGGATATCGGCAGTAAAACCAGAGTGACCGACATCGCCCAAAGGATTAGTAAGCTGAAGTGGCAATGGACCGGCCATATAGATATAGCTCGAAAAACCCATAACCGATGGGGAAAAAAGGTTCTTGAGTTGCAGCCTCGTACCTGCAGGTGAAGTGTCGGAAGTTCCCCCACAAGATGGAGTGAAAACCTGGTAAGATACAGGAAGTTGATGGATGCAGGTGGCTCAGGACCATGCTTTGTGGCATTCCTTGGGGGAGGCCTATGTTCAGCAGTGGACTTGTGAAGGGCTGTAATGATGATGAATGATAATGGCATTATATTAATATGATACATAAATAGAATGGACGTTACGGGTAGAGTTCTTCTATCCATAGAGTCCATTCTATTTATTTAGGTATAGGTACTGGGTAGGGTACAGAATTTTTATCGATATATTTTGTCTCACTTTCTTATCCCTATTGTTAGTAACGTGGACGTGCATTTCTGCTGTCAGCGTCAAAATGGCGCAAATCAAATAGCCTCATCATGTCACGGTGTATAGCCAGTCCAGCGTGCTTGTATATATAGAGGTCAGTGCACAGAATAAATAATAGTACTACGTACAGAAGTTGCACTCCTTTGATGTCGACTGCTTACCGACGCGACGTTTAATAGCCTACATAATTATTATTAATCAGATAAATCGCACACGCAAGCTAAATAAAACTTTATCGCTGCGCGCTAGTGTCCATATTACTTTGCATCTTTTTTGTCACCGCGGACTCCGTGGTTATTAAGGATGTCAATAGAAAGTAAAAAAATACATTGCGAAATGTTAATTATGTTACTTAGGTGAAGTACTAACTAATATTCTGACTATGATTGACTAACCATACTTTCGCCCATATGTGAGTTCTGCGATGCCTAACGTATGCAAATTGCAAGGTCATTCGTCGGGAATCGTAACGCTTGGGAGAAATAGGTAGATAGTGTAAACAACAAATAAACCTGAAATACGATTTCTAACAGAAATGTGATCTATTCTATTTAGTTAAAAATCTTGTTAGTATACAAAGTTTTAATTTCAGTATTTTGTGTTATTATAACTCAAAATATTTTAATTACAAAAGACAAGTATAAGTATGTAAGTAAATACTTGGATAGTGAAGTAAATTTTAACTAATTTTTGTAATGAAGTACTTAGGTATTTCTTCTGTAGACCAAATTATTACTTAATTCTTTTTTGCTGTGAGTACCTATGTAACAAAAAATTAAATAAATACCTTTCATAACTTCCTTCTAAAATTCTTCGGTAACTTAAAGAATGATATGAAACCTTTTGTTGGTCATTTCATTTAGTATCCATCTAAGCAACAGTTATAGTAGGAACGACGTTTTGCTATTATAATTTATCAAATAGATAATATACATATTATATAATTTTTAAAATACGTTAAACTTTTACAACTATTTTTATCTATAATTAAATATACTAAACACTAAACAAAAACTATTTCAACAAGTATTTACATAAAACTATTTACGTAAACAGCGTTAAAAAAACTCGTAACATTCAATTGCCTCCAACGCGCTAGCCCTGACTGCGTTATTTCGCCCGGGCGCGTCGCGATTTTAGGTAATTATTTCACGCAGGTAGCAAAGGTGATAGAGGCCTGACAGAGGTCTACGTTTATCGTGCCCCAACACGCAGTTGGGCAAATTTTAAGTTATATGAAAATGTCACATTAAAAAAATTACCCCTACGCTAGATATTTTCACTGTCATTTGAGTTCATTTTCAACCGACTTAAAAAAAGGAGAGGGTTTTCAATATGACTATATTTTTTGTGTGTTAACCTTGTAACTTTTTTTCTAGGTGAACCTATTTTGATGATTCTTTCTTAATTTAAAGCTGGTGCTTCTCATGTCGTCCCATGTAAATTGATCAAGATCTGACCAGTATATTTTGAGTTATTCTTAGTAATGCGTATTTAATTTACTTCGACTATATATTGATTAAGTTTTCATGTTATTTATGTTGAAGTCGATTGTACAATTTTATATTTACCACTTGTTATACGTAAATTGTACAAGAATAAACATCAAAACCCGGGACCAATATTCGTAGGTCGAACTTTTAACGGATATTTTTCCGTGCGAGACTTAAGTGTATAATATAACTTCAGTGTAACTCTACCACGTTAAAACAACACAAAACAAATTAGAAATGGTAACGATCGTCTTATTCCCAGGTATTATTACAATCCATAAATTCTTTAATAAATATTATATTAACTCTTTTTTTTTTTTTTTTTTTTATAGAAGAGGGGGCAAACGAGCATGCGGCTCACCTGATGTTAAGTGACTACCGCCGCCCATGATCAACCGCAACACCAGGAGAATTGCGGATGCGTTGCCGGCCCTTTAGAAAGGAGTAAGCTCTTTTCTTGAAGGTCCCCAGGTCGTATCGGTCCGGAAAAATCGCCGATGATAAACTATTCCACAGAGAGGTTGTACGTGGAAGAAAACTCCTTGTGAAACGTACAGTGGTGGACCGCCAAGCATCCAGATGGTGTGGATGGTATCGGGACGTTTGCCGTGTCGTGCGTTCACGAAATTTGGCGGCTGGGATTAATCCGAACAATTCCTCAGAGCACTCCCCGTGATAGATGCGATAAAATACGCAAAGAGATGCAACATCTCTTCGCAACGCCAGTGAATCGAGCCGATCGGAAAGCACTCGGTCGTCGACGATTCAAGCCGCTCTGCGCTGGATGCGGTCAAGTGGAAGGAGCTGGTACTGGGGAGCCCCAGCCCAGAGATGGGAACAGTATTCCATGTGCGGCCGAACCTGCGCCTTGTAAAGTTGCAGGCGGTGTGCCGGCATGAAATACTGTCCCGCTCTGCTGAGCACGCCAAGCTTTTTAGAGGCCAATTTGGCCTTCCCTTCCAAGTGACCACGAAACTGCACGTCACTCGATATGTCGACGCCGAGGATTCCGATACTGGCTGAGGCAACAAGGGGAGTGCCTTGAAACTGAGGGGATACGACAAAGGGGTTCTTTTTAGCGGTTAACGCGCAAACTTGTGTCTTCTGGGGGTTAAACTGGACTAGATTTAGTCGTCCCCAATCCGAGACTCTGTTCAGCAAAGACTCGACTTCAGACACAAGTTTGTCCCGGCACTCGGAGACGTTTTCCCGAGAAATATTGGCTCGGCCGGTGTAAAGAGCATCACCAGTGCTGTCATCTGCATAGCAATGAATGTTACGGGTATGCAACATATCATTGATATGCAGAAGAAACAGCGTTGGCGATAGCACGCAGCCCTGTGGAACACCAGCATTAATAGGCTTGCAATCGGAGCTTGCACCGTCTACAACGACCTTGATGCTCCGATCTGCAAGAAAGCTGGTGATCCAATTACACAATTTCTCGGGAAGCCCATAGGAAGGGAGCTTCGAAAGAAGCGCTTTGTGCCAAACCCGATCGAAGGCCTTCGCAATGTCCAAACTAACGGCCAATGCCTCCCCCTTGAACTCTACTGCCTCCGCCCATCTGTGAGTGAGGTAGACCAGAAGATCACCAGCTGACCGACCACGGCGAAAACCGTATTGGCGGTCACTAATCAGCTGGTGATCCTCAAGGTACCTCATGAGCTGGCAGTTTACAATGGACTCCATTGTTTTGGAGAACAAGGAGGTGATGGCGATTGGCCGGTAGTTGGACGGGTCTGAGCGGTCGCCTTTTTTAGGGATCGGGTGGACGAAAGCCGTCTTCCACGATTTTGGGACTACGCCTAGGGAGTAGGAGTACCGGAAAAGACGCGTTAAAACCGGTGCCAACTCTGGAGCACACGTCCTCAGCACAATTGGGGGGATTCCGTCAGGCCCACTCGACTTGTGGATGTCCAGGGAGAGGAGTGCTTTGCGAACCGAGCGCTGTGTGAACTGCACTTCCGGCATGGAGCACTCACACCGCGGGATGGTCGGCGGCGTACTCCCCCCGTCATCGAGAGTCGAGTTAGACGCAAAGAAGGAGCCTAGAAGATCGGCTTTCTCCTTTGCAGTATGGGCCAGTGAGTCGTCCTCCCTGTGCAGAGATGGAAGAGATGGCTGACAGAAATTCCCCTGGACAGCCTTGGCGAGAGACCAGAATGCACGGGTTCCAGAAGGAAGGCGAACTAGCTTCTCGCCAATTCTGCCTATGTGCTCTGACTTTGCCTTGGCAATGACTCTTTTGAAGGACCTAGAGGCGGAATTATACTTCTTTTTTAGAGCGCTGGTGTTTACATCCCGGGACGCTGATGCATCAACCCAGGCTTGGTAGCACTCCTGCTTATAGCATGATGCTATTTTACAGGAGCGACCAAACCATGGCTGAGATTTGCCTCCAATGGGCACCACAGAGGAAGGAATAAAAAGTTCCATACCCTGAAGTACCACATCAGTAACAGAATCCGCAACAACGTTGGGATCATCCGGCGAGAAGCAAACCCGCCCCCAAGGGTAGGACGCAAAGAAAGACCGCATCCCATCCCAATCGGCTGACCTATAGTGCCAAACACGGCGGCAGCCTGCAGAATGCAACCGCGATTTCAGCGTGAGTGGCACAACACTCCGGATCAGACAATGGTCCGAGGAGCCTAAAGGGGCGTCGACGGAAATCTGATATCCGTCCGGGTGAGAGGTCAGCAGAAGGTCCAACAGGGAAGGTGCATGATCCTCCACATCTGGAATCCGCGTAGGCGAAGTAACCAGTTGTGTCAGACCATATGCCAAGGCAAAATCATGAACAGATCTCCCCGCATGATCGGTTAAACGTGAACCGAGCCATTCGGCGTGATGGGCGTTAAAGTCGCCGAGGATCACGATCTCTGCGGAGGGGATCTGCTGTAGCAACGAATCTGCAGCCATTTGGACGTGGTCGAAGAGTCGGTCTGTTTCGGCATTACCGCTGTGGGACCTATAGAGGCACCCGTAGACGCGCGGATGGTCGTCGCTGTCTACGCGTAGCCAAAGGATGGACAGGTCCGAACCTTCAAGTCTGCCGAGGCGTCGAGAACAGATGTCCTCTCTGACGTAAACGCAAACTCCAGCCCGAGGCACAAAGGAGTGTTCCAGTTTGTACCCCGGGTAGGAGAGATACGAAACATCAGCCGGAGAGGACATCTGCGTCTCGGTCAGAAAGAGCAGAGCCGGCCTCGCCGTCTCGAGATGGTAGTGGACGGCGTTTAGGTTGGAGTGAAGTCCCCTGATATTGCAGAAATTCACGGACAGCGTGGCAGGGGTCGCCTTGGTCTTGTTGCTCCGTTTGCCCCGAGCAGTTGTAGTCTTGAGCGGAATTTCGCCCCCCCCCAGAATACGCGGGGCAGCCTGAGCACCCACGCTCAGAAGTGGAGAAACATGGTCGTGGATGCTCAGCGAGGGATTCTCCAGGGGTGCTGGTACCCTCCTGGGGTAGTCTATCTTTATTTAATTCCGCTACCATGTTGATGAGGGGGGGGGTATTTGGGCCTCCGGCCACCTGCACTCACCAGACGAAACGCGGAAGCAGAACTTCCACTTCACGCCGGTATTCTGTGAGGTCGTGGTACCACCCCGGTTTGAGCCGGCCCATACGTGCAACAGCAAAGCTGCCGCATGGCTCTACCACTGTTAAAAACTCTTGTTATGCAATCAATGTTTAGTAAAGTTTTTAAACTTGGCGGAGGTTAAATTTTGTATATTTTCGATAATAGACGTTAGCAGGTATGAAAAACAAAAACAAGTGGTGGTGGGAAGCACCAGCTTTCAAATAAAAAAGAATCATCAAAAACCTTAGGGGTGGAATAATTTCTTCAACTACTCTAGAAGTATGTATAACCTATTTAATACAAAAAGTATCATCAAAATTGGTTCACAATCTGCGAAGACATCGCGTAACATATATTAAAAACTTAAACTCGAATTGAGGACCTCCTCCTTAACCGACTTCACGGTTAAAAACAGTCGAATTGAGAAACCTCTTTTTGAAGTCGGTTGAAAATGGGTGAAATAACATTAGCTAACAAATAAATGAAAACTACAAAATCAAAATCATACATAGCATCACGCTTGTGAGTCCCGAGGGGTGAGGCAGAGTCCAAAAGCCAAGTGAACTACTTAAACAACATTTAGGAAAAAAAATTAAAAAATCTTGAAAGAAGTATCTCATCACAAACACAATCAGATGCCCGATATTCCAATACCAGAGGATTTTTTTGAGCCGACGCATTCGTGCTACAACCACATGCAGCTGTAACATGGCTCTACCCCACGTACCTACATATTTGATTGTAGCTTAAGTGGGCAGGATGGGATGACTTCTGTCGCGTTTTAAGCTTGCCTTTAATCATCGCCCACACTTGCCCCTTCGACTTAAAAGCTTTACACCGGATAAGAATAACTTGTTAACCTAACGAGGCCAGCGTGTATGCTAGGGGTTGTCACGAAAACGTAAATAAAATAATTTTAGATATTGTAATACTCATTATCGTTTCTTAACAGTACATACTTATAAGTTAAAAACTTTTATCGAACAAAATTATTGTTTATCACTACCAGAAAAAACACATTTACAAGTGTTACACTGCCAAATATTTTCGTAACACTCTTTTTAAAGATGTTCTCAGTTTTCGATTGTTAAATTTGATTATGTAGTGTAACTAGGCTTGCCAACCATACTTTATAATAACGTATCGTACTTTATTTTTGATAATTATACTTTATACTTTTACATACAAATAAAGTATGCAAAAATACTTATGATGAATACTGTGATGCGTAAAACATACTCATCATGGGTACTTAACGATTTATAATTGCTGAACGAAATGTTACCTATCTTTCCGATTCACACCAACAGCGCCAACAGTGATTACGCTCGCGACCATGGGCAGCATCAGCGTGCTTACGGTTGATTCGGAACGGATTATTGGCGCTGACAGCGCTGTTGGCGTGAATCGGAAAGGCCTATTAGATGTCAGATGTCAGTTGTGACGTTTGTCACAGATGTCTCTCACTATCGACGAAATTGTACAAAACTGGTACATTAGTTTTGTTTTTATGTGAAGAATGCATTTTAAAGTAAATATTAATGCTGAAAATGACGAGTAATTCTGATATCGACACACCAGTGACTGTTAAAAAAGCTAAAATAACTAAAAAAATTATTTATTTAAATTTAAACGTTGATTGTCAAACAAACATTTAAAGACAACAAAAAATTGTTAACATGTGCTAAAAGCACACAAAAATACGTGTTTAAAGCAATAAACCCATAAAATTTTCAAAATATTTTTTTCTTCCTAATACTTTATTTTTTTCCTATCCAAACCACTTTATACGTTTTTTTTGTCAAAAAAAGTTGGCAACCCTAAGGGTAACCGCAGTCGGATAAACAATTCTATCAAAAAAGAGGGTTATGTAAGCATGTACGTCATTTGAATTCAAATTTTCTTTGTAACCCATTTAACTATAACATTAATTCACCATTATAGATAATATATATTTCGAAAACTGCACTTACAATTAGTTCAGTAAGATCCTATAAAACACGCTCGCGCCAACCGCATGTATTGTCTATCAGACTCGGTGCAGTGCGCTAGCACAAGGTCGGCCCGCCCCCTGCCCCACAGTACCTCACCGTTACTCTGCATCTGCACAACTATATTCGTTTCCTAACTGTTAAGCCGGCCGGTGACATGGCCGAGCGAAGGCTAGTACCAACGTATGAATATCCTATTTTTCTAGCCTCGTCATTATGTATACGGTTCGTTTGGGGCGCCTTGCCACCACTCGAGATCGCTCGCCACGACTCGTCTCACTTCGGAACAATGTCGCTTTTTTTGCACAAATCAAAGGAGCTCGCCTGCACTCGGCAATTCGTGTACACATGTTAGTTGGCCATGTCAGTATGTTCACTCATTCGAACTTGGCTAACGTGTAGACAGTAGCACTCGTATTGTATCAATTTGCCTCCGCTCGCGTTGATTGATGCATGTATTGCCGGCTTAAGGTCTTTAAACTGTGGTTAGTATTTTATTAGTGGAAAATTTTAATGATACACGGGCTATAATATGCGCGGTTTACAACAATTCTGAATTGAGTTGTAATTAGGAAAACGCTTCTGTCCATCTCCTGGTTGGTTTACCTTTGTGGCCTCTTACGACACCTAAAGAACGATGTGGGTTAGTGGATATTTCTACGCCGCAACTACACGCTCAACATATAAGTTCGTTTATTATTTTCATGAAAATATCCAATACGGTATATGGTAAGACATATGTATTTTTTTGTGTGATTAACAAGCGCACAGTCCATGATTTTTTTTAAATAAGAGGGGCCAAACGAGCAGACGGCTCATCTGATGGTAAGTGGCTACCGCCGCCCATGAACAACCGCAGCACCAGGGGGGACATGCAGATGCGTTGCCGGCCTTTTAGAAAGGAGTAAGCTCTTATTGAATGTCCCTAAGTCGTATCGGCCCAGAAAAGTCGCCGGTGGTAAGCAATTCCACAGAGAAGTTGTACGAAGAAGAAAACTCCTAGTAAAACGTACAGTAGTGGAATGCCAAGCATCCAGATGGTGAGGATGGTATCGGGAATTGTACGCGACGTGCATTCGTGAAATTTGGCGGCCGGAACTTATCCGAACAATTCTTTAGAACATTCCCCGCGGTAGATGGGACAAAAAATGCAAAGGGAAGCAACATCCCTACGCAGCGCCAGTGAATCGAGCCGGTCAGAAATAACTCGGTCGTTGACGATTCGAATCGCTCTGCGCTGGATGTGGTCAAGTGCAAGGAGCTGGCACTGGGGTGTCCCGGCCCAGAGATGAGAACAGTATTTCATGTGAGGCCGAACTTGCGCTTTGTAAAGTTGCAAGCGATGTGCTGGCATGAAATACTGTCTCGCTCTGCTGAGCACGCCAAGCTTTATAGAGGTCAATTTGGCCTTCCCCTCCAAGTGACCACGAAACTGGACATGTGATTGGGCCAGAGCATCCACTTAGCATGTGATGGTAAGTGGATGCTGTGGCCCAACACCTAACATCTATCCTCGATTAAGATGTAAATGCGTGTCACTCTTGAAGACGAATAGGGTGCCTCGTTACAAAAAGGGCATTCGGTTCTCTTACTCACCATAAAAATACAGCATTATTATGCTGCTATTTTGTGCTGTGCGAGCGTGATCCTTCTTCCGTTCATCCGAATACACTTTTTCGTGCCGCACCCATTATACCTAGTATGGTCTTAAGTCAGTTCAGTTTGTCTAAGCTTTAGCTAACTCAGTGGGAGGTTTGTTCAGATCTAGGTCATAGCAAAATACGAAATATGTCGGATGTTTCATTACAGAGAGGCTCTCGATTCCCCGCACACTTATTTGCCTCGTTCAATATGATTAGCAGAAGAATCGAAAAATGTATATCGACATCCGACAGGAACTGTGTTCATGAACTGCAATAAAACTACAATTAGTTTCCAATATAATATTATAATATTATAGAATAGTTTTACGATCACTATTTATGGAGCAAGCGTCCGCCGCGCTGCGGGCTTTGGTGGATTTCACGTCTTCGAAATAAATTTTACTTTACCAGATATTCTGTATGCCTTAGGGCCTCAGAGCTACCATAGTTAATTAATCTCTATATATAGAAATCTATTGCTTTCCTTTAGCCTCACTAAAACTCGGAAGGGGCTCGAACGATTCGAACATTTGGGTCCCCTGGATGGTTTAGGTTTTAATTGGAATGTAATAAAAACAATACTAAACAGTGCTTGAGTTATTTTAAAATTTATAAAGAATAGACATTATCCTGGATGATAGATACTATTCTGGAAGGTTAATGTGTCTGTTTTCCGATATTAAAGATTACTGTCACAGCTATTAAGGTTACTGTTACACTCGTTGGGCGTGGTTTACGACTGTAGTCTAATGGCTGATTGGTATCCATGATATTTGTTCTCACAGTCCGTACCTCTGACTATCGCAATCCCCACGCTTGTAAAGTGGACTAGCAATGTTTGTACTAGAAGGTTTAATTTTGATAACGCATTAGTGTCATCTTTTATTTATTATAAGCCAGTAAATAACTGCAATCCCACCTTGTGGTAAATGGTGATAAAGGCCGAGATGTCTTAGCGCAACAAAACCCTATTCATTCTTGCCTTACGTACGCATTACAAAAGATTAAGCGAACTGTTTGGTTCTAATCGACAACAAAGAGCGGAAGACCCGTCGACCGTTTGGTTCTCCGATGTTGCAAAGAAGAGGTAGGAATTAAAGCTTGTAATTCCTACGCACACTCCGAAATACATCCCACATTACTGATAGGTAATATTCCAATTCAAACTAATAGGTAATCCTAGTAAAGTAATACTAGGCGGTATGCCACCTCTTCCTGCAAGTCCGTCTGGGTGGGTACCGCCATCTCCTATTTCTTTCGCCAGACAGTAATATGAGCATTGTTCTTCCGGTCCATTCCGAAGTGTGTCAGAATAATTACAGGCTCCGAGGTATTCCAGCCTAGTACTCAGAGGTAACAACGTATCTGTATGCTGTGTTTGTGGTTGGTTACAAGTGTCCGTTGGCTGTAGTAGCATCTTACCATCAGGTGGACCACAGGTTCGTTTCTCACTCCAGTTTTATAAAAAAATCTAGGTACATGGATTCTTATACTACAGTGGTTCTTTTTATTATGACGGAATGTTCGCTCATTTGAGCCTCTTATATTTTTAGTTACAAAAAGATGAATTTTTTTTTCAATGGAATAAGGGTGAAAAATGAGTTCAGTTCACAGGCCACCTGATTGTAAATGGATTCTGTGGTCCATAGATATCTACATCTATTCTCGATTAAGAACTATAATGCAGATGCGTTGTCACCCCTGAGGACTTAGATCGAATGCCACGTTTCCAGTAAAGAGGGTCTCCGTTTCTCCACACTTACCGTACGAAAAAATGCAGCATTAAGCTGCTATTTTACTTTGGTATTATGTGAGAGCATAGTCCTCCCCCGGTCGAGCCGACTCATTCGTGCTACAACTCGCAGCATGGTTCCACCACGTAAAAGGTGGTTGAGGTGAACTGACCAAAAATGTGGTTTCATATAATATGTATATTTATATTATAACATTTAAGGCACACCCAAAAATTACCTTTAATGATGGAATGCGCTCATCAATAACCTTCATTGTATTGCAAAATGCACTTCGATTGACTAGCGTGATCTTCATCGTTAGGTCTGTGTCTATTCTTAATTGTCTTGAATTTTCATCTAATTCAAAATGGCTTCGATGCAACTCATGTGACAATAGTTCTTTATTCAACGAAATTCTAAACTTTAAATTGATACTGCTATTTTAAGATTCAAATAGTCGTTGAAGCCGCAAATTTTCTCTTTAAAGGATTATGGATGAGGCATTTATGCTTCTCAGCTCAGACAAGATTTACCTAATATGTTTTATCAGAATGGCACAGTCCATTTCTAAACTGGAACTGCTTTGTGTAAATGTCATTTAATTCTGTCTGTAGGTTGCCATTGCAGAGAATGTCCGGCTTTAAGAGGATCAAATGTTAATGAACAAAGACAAGGGCTTTTGAAAGTCATCGCGACAGCATGACCAGGACGTCTGTGCGGTTATTACTCAGATGTTATTTCTGATGTTATTTAATACTGGATATGTCACTTCTTCGTTAAGGCGTTATGCCGTAATCGCCACGAATGTAATGGATCGCCAGATTTGAATTATATCCATCCATAGGTTTTTTTTATAGATTTAGTTATTGCTGAAGTCAGTTTACCGAGCAGATAATAGTTACCTTTGTGTTAGCACCTAAAAATGCTTAACAGTTTCAATGGTGCAAGGCGTGGAATAGACTGTGCTCATCCCGCCACCTACCACTATTTCAAAGTAATATTAAGATTTTTTTATAGAATAAGGGTGACAAACGGGTACTCAAACCACCTGATCGTAAATGGATGCTATGGCTATATACATTTACATCTATTCTCGATTAAGAATTAAAATGCACATGCGTTGTCATTATCAGTAAAAAGGGTCTCCGATTCTCTGCACTCACCGTATGAAACCAGCATTAGACTGTTATTTTACGCTGGTATACTGATAGCGTGGTAGGTACTACCCCGGTTGAGCCGACAATTTTTTTTACTATTCTAAGCCAGCGCTTGACTACTCTTTTGTATACTATCCCACCTGATGGTAAGTGGTGATGCAGCTCAACATGGTGACGCGCACTGAATTAACCAAAGTCTATTTATTCACTTTTGTCATAAAGACATATTTAATCTGATGAAAAGACAGATGCTGGCAACTTATTCCACTCCATTGCTGTAAGGCAAACGATGGAGCAAACAGTTAAATATTGTATTCGTGCTACAACCATTATATAGCTGTAGCGTGGCTTTACCACGTATAAATCGGTATTTCTGTAATTACCCTTAAATATACGGTTTTTTAACCCACGAACGTAACGATTTTTATTTAAAAAAAAATTTTTTCCTGTTTGAAAAAGCAGGTGTAAAGAGTATGATTTGATTACCTAATTTAAATAATTATTTTAGTGCCTGTCTGTGTTACTAGAATCTTGTTAGGTTTTATTACCATAAAAGTGGCAGTTGTAGGTTATTCTAATTCCAAATAAATTTACCGCGGTCTATATTTGGAATTTAAAAATATATAAATTCGTTAACCTTTGCATTTGCAATCTATACCTATGACTATTTGATATATTATAAGTATTATATTTTCTCTATCTATCATCCGTATGCTTCCGTGACATCCTTTGCTTTTTAATTTTACGGTTAAGATAATATAGTGCTGCTGACTTTTTTTTTCACATGTACATAACCTTAATTAACTCATATTAACGTTAACGTTGCCTCATTTATAAAGATAATAAACTTGTTTTTATATTCTCACTCAGATAATTTATCGTGTCCTTCAAAGACACCTTTCCAATTTCGCCGCATTTTATCATGCAGATTATGTAATACGTCAAATTCATCGGCTTTAAACCGTGTTATTTAAAATTCAATTATCACGTAGCGATGCCCAAGCTAAAATTTGATTTAGTGGTCCATGCAGGGCTGCGGTAAAATGTTTCCAGTTGGTGTCGCTTGGCGATATTGGATTTTTTAAAAGCTCTTACATTTAGCGGACAAAGTTGTTTAGTATCATATAAATAAAACTGAAGTATCCATCTGTGATATTAAAATAACTGGCTGCTATTAAGCTTAGGCGGTTTTTTGCATACTATTAAGACATAAACAACCATTGTTAAAGTTTTGTTTTATGTCCGTCTGTCTGTACGGGCTAATCCTATTGTGTTTGTGTTGAAACTTTCCGAACGGATAGATACAGAAAGAGAACGAGAGAGAGAGAGAGAACGAGAGAGAGAGAGAGAACGAGAGAGAGAGAACGAGAGAGAGAGAGAACGAGAGAGAGAGAACGAGAGAGAGAGAACTAGAGAGAGAGAACGAGAGAGAGAGAGAGAACGAGAGAGAGAGAGAGATACGAATATCCAGATGAAGCTGAAACTAGTCATTATCAGCAAATGCTATTATTTTAATTTTTATAAGTATCCTACAAAAACTATGACGTAGACGTAACCGTGTTAATTGCGGAGTCGTCTTGACCGCATCGTTCTACCTTAATCTTTACATAAATGTTAAATGCCTTTGGCCCTGAAAGGAAATGGGGAGATCTCCCGCCGGGTAAGATATTCAGTTCGGGGAGTGCCCAATGCTCTGTATGTTAATTTAAGAACTTTGATAGCGCGATTTAGGTTTCGCTTACGTCGCAACGACAGCGCTGTCATTTGGGCCATGAGGGCATGGGCGATCATCCACGTAACCAAGCGATGCGCCGCTTCTGCACATGAGTGTGATTTGTGTTTTCGTGCACTACACTTAAAGCATTATAATACATGTACAGTTGACAGCTATTTTTAACCGAAACCTCCCTCATGTAACCTCGTGTTGATACAGTTGGCTGGTACCGGATTTTAAGGTATTTTAGATGACGTTTTAGTAGTTACGTTGTACCAGTTCTGGCGCACTTGTAGAAAGGTTGTACCAGCTCTGGCGCACTGAGTCACAAGTACAAGTACGACGTTCGTCGACTCACGATCCTAAAAAAAAAAAAAAAAAAAAAGGTTTTGGCATGCTCTGATCACGAATCTGCGGTCCATTTTTGCGTAGGATGCACGGTTCCGGAGATGTGCAGATCAATTAACTCTTATCTAATTGATATCCGCTTCGAGCCTCCACCGTCATTAGCGCTCCATTGTTCTTATCTACTTATCTATTGTTCATTCAATACCGTCATTATCTATTCTTCCTCAGCGTGGTGATATTGTTATATACTCCTTTGTTCCTATCTACACTAATCTGACTCATTAATAAAACACATTACCCAATTTTGTTAAAATTTTTATTTATAAAATAAACATCTCATCCACTAAAATATCGTTGTACAATGTGTTCCCTGTAAATATACTCGTAAAACTATGCATTGAACATCCCTGAAACTTATATAGCAAATACATTAAGCAATATTCGCCACAAACTGAAGTCCACTCATTCTGAATCCTATCAACATTCCAGTTCCATCTTTTACAATTTCTTTTAAAAAACTCTAGATGATATCGTACAGGTGCCCGTCCGAATGAATCAAAATATTGACCGACGTCATTCGTATCGATATATAAAGCTACCCAATGTGACCCTGGTTTATCATCTGTATCCAAATTGCATATTATATACGTTGGTACGTGGGTGTACATGGGTAGTTTATTGGCAGCATAAACATTATTTTCTAGAGTGGGGTGAATCTTTTTCAGATGTTGTTGTACATCTAGTGTATCCATAATATTACTGCTATTAGTAGATTATTACAGTACCAATCTACTCAATGACTAATATAGGAATGATCAATTATAGTGATATCTAAATATTAAATTACATTCTTTGTGTTATACAAATCGTATTTGAGTCACGAATACACTGAACAAGACACGACAGGAAGGACGTAGGAATGTAGAGATAAGCAACAGAATGTAAGGTAAGCTTGTTGACGCATAAAGATACTATCAATTCTACTGCAGAAATTCTTTAGATTAGAATTATTACTCACTGGTACTATATAAGACCAAGCAACTGCAGTCATGGAGTTAGTGTATGGTCGTTTGACCGCAGTGGATCTATCAATACTACGTTTGTGTTACTTCAACGCATCAAAGGCCATGGATGTAAGTGTTTATTCTATTGACAAACTTACTTTTCTTTCTGTTATTTTCTTACGTGTGTATGATTTAGTGTTAACAAATTATATTTAAATATTATGTGTGTGTATATGGTTAAGCCGTGGTAGCTCAGATGGTTAGCGCAAAATGTAAAATTCACAGTACGCGACCCGGGTTCGATCCCCGCCGGCACCAATTAAATTGTTAATTACAATTTTAAGTGTTAATTTACCACGTGCTCAGCGGTGAAGGAAAACATCGTGAGGAATGCATGTCTGAGATAATTTCGAAGGCATGTGAAGTTTGCCAACACGCATTGAGGTATCGCAGCGAACATTTCCTAGCCCTAAAACCCTCTCAGAAATGAGAGGAGGCCTATGTTCAGCAGTGGACTTTAATAGGTTGTAACTTTAGCTTTTTTAACTTTTATGATTAAGTGTTACCAAATTGATATTAACATGATAACTGTGTTGTTGCAGAAATCATTGAGCTTCGATGAAAATACATATAAACAGTATTACTACTCGCCACTCTCCCCTCAAGAAGAGAGTGATGACATCGTCATTAATAATAACACATGCGATGGTGGAAAAAGAAAATCGCAATCGATTGATCATTTTTTTGAAGCTGAATCAAAAATAAAAAAGAGGAAGCTGTTATCATCAACCGTAGCACGAGCCGCTAGAGATGGTGTATCATACATTTCTACTAATTCTGACGATGGAGACCAAGCGACGCATCTCATCAAAATTGAAATGTACGATATGAAGAAGCTATCCAAGATTCCAACTACTGATCATTGGAAACATGCTTCCACGAGGATTAAATATTACGTAAAGACTAATAAGGATAGCATCTACGACAACACAAACGCCCTCGTATACAATATTACAAAGACAATAGCAGAAAGTGAAAAAGTTAAAAAATACTTTTTTAACAATGACAGTCATTAGCTGATCATTAGTGAATGTGATTCTGTTTACTTAAATTACTTCCGTGTACTCATTATATTCTATTTCTAATCCTTTGTTAGACTTAAATATCGGACATTATTTGAAATTTGGGTATCAGTTGGTCTACCAACACTGAACTGTTACTTACTCTGCTACCTAATTTCTTCTTTACTATAAGGATGGCAAACTTCAGTGAAGTGTGCACCAGTGCTTTCTTTTCCACAACCATGGAAGAGAATACGGAACTATTCAACAGCGAATTAAATCAGGAGTTGTCTAAAGTTTGTGATGAAATGGAGAAGGATCAACTGTTCGATTCATCGTATGATGATGATTTGTATAATCACTGTGCGATGGTTGAAACACAGTTTAAGTAAGTAAAATAAACATTCATTTCGATCATAATTTATACAATGTCTTGTACAGTTTTTAATACATTTAAACATTTTAGTAGTCAACCACTACAACTTGGAAGAGGAACGAAGCGAACGAGCAGCAAAGAACCCAAGATCATCAAAAAACCAACAACGGAAGCAGAAGCGCCTACCTCTGCAGGGAACAGTATCAGTAACGATGATCAAGTGGAATGTCTAACGTGTCATATATTTATCAAGAAACGGTATTTAGCTAATCATTTTAAAAGTAATGTTCACAAAAATAATCTTTTAAATTCACATAATTCTTTATCAAACATTAGTGTTATTGAATCTGCTTTTGGAAATAGGATTTTAACTTATAAAATCAAGAGTAGAGTAGATAGTTCGACATTGGTAAATTTTGAAACTCCTGAACTATTTTTAAATTCTATTAAAGATGATATTTTATTTTTAATACAAGAGTGTATTCATCAACACATAATTTTTAAAGTAAACTTCATATTGCATGCTGATTTTGTTCAACAAACTAAAGATATTCATGATACGTTCGATTTTCAAACGCTTAACTATATTATTTGTCAAGGAGATGACTTAAATATTTTTTTTTCATCTTTAAATGATACAATTACTACTAAAATTAGTGCATTTGAAAAAAAAGATAGTGGATGGAGTCTAAAAAACATAAAATCTATAGACATGAATGTTAATAAATTTAACCCCCTACGCGGTACTTCATACATAGATCTTCCTCGTGATATAAAATTAAAAAAGGCTGTTATAAATGTAAAAAGCAAGGATTATTTTTGTTTTAAATGGGCGTTACTCTCGGCGTTATATCCCGTAAACAAAGACGCGGATCGTGTATCATCGTACGTTAAACATGCAAATAAACTTAAATTTGATGGTATTTCCTTTCCAGTTAAAATTTCTGACATAGCAAAAGTAGAGAAATTAAATGATATTAGTATTAATGTTTTTGGGTTAGAATATGATAAAGAAAAACGATGTAATTCTATAGTAGGTCCATTATTTTTAACAAAGTGTCGTAAAGATAGACATATCAATTTATTATTTTTTTCCAAGGATACAAAAAATCATTATTGTTACATAAAAAATTTATCGCGGTTAGTTAGTAAACAAATTTCAAAAGACGGTCACATCATGTACATTTGCGAAGCATGTCTACTTCACTTTCCATCTAAGGAAAGTTTAAATAACCATGAACAATACGATTGTGCCCACAAATGTGAAACAGAATTACCAAACAGTGAAACTTTAAAAAAAAAGAATTGGTTTGGTCAACCTATTTCAAATGATAAAATTAAATTTGATAGTTATGAAAAAAAGTTGAAGATACCATTCGTAGTTTATGCTGATTTTGAAGCATTTTTAAAACCAATAGAATCATGTTCTAACGATCCTTCCAACAAAGATTCAGCATCAACTGAAGTTTTTAGATCTCTATCTTTATTTTTAAAACCAATTTTAGACTCGTTTGAATCTTCATTAGATGTATCAGAATAAATTGGTAATCTGAGTGGTTGACGATCCTCTTCGGTAAAATGAAGGTATCTTTGCAGTGTTTGTAAATATAACATCCATTTCTTTCGGTCTTCCGTCTTACTATTCATAATATTTTGCATTTCAATATCTAATCGAGATAAACTACTACTCGTATTAATCTTATTTTCTTGTTTTAATTTTTCAATCAATCCAGGTTCGATAAGTATCATTTTCTTTGCATTTTCCATGTTAACTGGCTAGTCCACTCACTAATCCACTCAATATTGCACCTAATATTATTGGTAAGAAAGCCCCTCCTTTTTGTATAATTATATTTTTTCTTAGTTTATGTTTACACTTACGCACTATTTGACGTAGTATATTTTTGTGTTTATTCAATTTGTGTTTATCTTGATCTTTAAGAGGTACTTTTCCTTGTAAAACGTTATGAATACACTCACAAATACAGTTAATTTCTTCTTCATCACACGTTTTAAGTAATGCTCTTTGATATTTTGGTTTAAGCGTATGCAAAGCGTTTAGCAAATGTTTATGCGTTGTGAGTCGACGATGCATCATTTAGCAATGATTTGAAATGTTTGATTCTTGGTGTATTTAAACTCTTTTGTGGGAACGTAGACTGTGCAGAAACCATTAAATGGGAAGACATTTGTCTTGATACGACAAAAATCATTGGTATTCTGTTTTAAATCTACCATTAAATATCCATGCGCCTCTAGAGTTGCATCCCTGTAGGCATCTTCAATAAATTTTGGGTTATCTGGTGACACTTGTCGTGCTAAATATCTTATTTGAGTTTTATCTCGAGGGTTTTAAAATATATTATATAACTTGAGTTTAAGGATATGTCTCTTTGCCCTTTACCCTGATGAAATAAATTTTGTGTTAAATAAAATACACTAAGATTCCTGTGATGACTACCTTTTGTAAATATATCCACAATTCTTCCATCGGACTCTCTCATTAGATCATCAATAATAACAAGATGTGGGTTTTCACCGTCAAACATATTAACATTTGGAATTCCTTGATGGTAGTTAACATTTGGTAAATTATATAAAGGTTGCATTTCATCAAAGCACCATGTGATCTGATTAAAATCACAATTACATATTTCTGTAACTGATTTTATGAAATTTGTTACAAAATTTGACTTCCCACATCCACTTGGCCCCGCCACAATAGCAGTAAACGGATGGATAAAGTGAAACATTACACACGTCTAAAGTACTAAGGGGTGAAATAAAAAATGAAAGTGTTGGTGTTAACAATTAATATATATTGCAAACATTATATAAAACAGAATGATCTGTATACTATTTCTAACACAATTAGTACATCATAATTTTACAATCAACTCAACCTCAAATAAATGCACACACACACACACGCAAATATAAACAACAATTAACTTAAATTATTTACAATAAAACAACGATTAAATATGTAATAAACTCTACGTCATATTATACTATTATCATTATTTTACAATCAATACAAATTTTATTTACATGCAGACATAAAATTAAAAACTATCAAAACTTAACGCAGTTTATAATGACCCCAAGCTAATGTTTCAATATTATTATCTAAAATATGCCTCTTTGTGTCATTATATGATAAACCAATCTTATTTAATTTTTGTGTAAAAATTGTGTGTTTAATTGATTTAAATCTAAGCATACTATAATATTGCACTTTTTTATTAAATAGAGAAGACTTATAATTATCCATGGTCATCTTTTTAGTGATACATTTATTTACCCCTTTTGC
Source organism: Parnassius smintheus behrii (assembly GCA_036936625.1). Taxonomy (NCBI): domain Eukaryota; kingdom Metazoa; phylum Arthropoda; class Insecta; order Lepidoptera; family Papilionidae; genus Parnassius; species Parnassius smintheus. The sequence goes on from JAUPFT010000030.1 coordinate 1,647,787, forward strand.
CTTGGCTATAGTCTTATTCTCTAAGTTAAAAGCGTACATTTTGGATCGTAAACCCACAAATTCTTTCATGATTTTACCATTATTTTCATCTTTAAAAAACCTAATTTCTTTTTATTTAATTTTGGATATTCAAAAATATTATTTGCATCATAAGCTGAGGTATCAAAGTATGATGAAAGGTCAGGTTTTATATCAGAGTAAAAATCATCTGTAAATATATGATATATTAAACTATCCGTATCTGTATACAATAATTTGATTTTACTAAACTTTTTAACCATATAGTTATAATGAAAATCATACATTAATGTTTTTGAAATATCTAAAATGCAAAACCCTAAATAAATTGGTTTGTTATATATTAACTTTGTTTTTCGCAACTGAACCGCAACTAGGTTTTCCGAAAATACTGAAAGACTATGAAATTGTGGTTTAGCGATTAGATCTTGAACACCTAAAGCTTTGCCCTGGTTCTCCCAGTGTGTAACTAATTTTATGTTAACCCTTTTTTCAATATTCTCCATAGTGTTTCCGAAGACTGAATTATTCATTAATTTATAAAAATCTTTTTCGAAATCTGATTTTGCTAACGTTCTTAATTTTGTGTTTAGATCTATGTACATCTTCAACCAGCGAGACTGTTTAAATTTTAAAACTCTATGAATTTTAGTTAATTTAACCCCCATTTCTATGCACTGCTTTAAATTTCTGTAATGAATTACATATTTATCTTTATTATTTAAATTTGGGACTAGTTTATTTTCATTATTATTGTCTGCACAAATGTTTTCGGGGCATAAAGGAAAGTCCGAATGTAAATCATGAAGTTCATCTGGATATTCCAAATCAACTTCTAAAATAAAACCGAAGTTCGATGTCTCAGACACATTAAATTCTGTATTCGGATTTACCCATTCGAATCCACCAGTAGGAAGACATTGAGACATAGCCCAACCATATAAATTGTTGGCATCAAAATATGTGATATATGAATTTGGTTTCCCTGCATCATAATCCCCCATATATTTATTATTAGCTCTAGCATAACGATTACTACATTGAGATACACCACCCCTGATACCTGATCTAATAAATGCAATTTTCTCTCACAATCTGTTAAAAGTTCTAATTCTATTTTTGTATATTTTAACATTGCATCCCAACTTAAACCGGGTGCTGTGTAATAATGGGCAGGGTCTAAATCATAAGTATTAATACATAACTTTCTAAAGTTTGCAAATACATCGGTTAAAAGTAAAACGTCTGTTTTTAAATACAGGTTTGAATAATCTAGCATATTACAACACCCAAAGTGTTCCCAAACATCTTTAGCATGATTGTAATCATCATTTGAAATATGGGAATCTGTGAGTGAGCTATAAAAAAATTTTTGTTCGGGGAGCGATGTTAGGCTTAAACTATCATAATTAGTCATAAGTTCATATGGATAAACGCCTTTCCGTTTTAAACGAAAGAAATCTTCATCATTAGGATAATTTCTACGTAATTCTTGAAATTGATCATTACTGAGATTTTTGGCCAATTCTTCTAATTTACATGATAAAAACTTAAATGAATCTATGAATCTTAATATAATTTCGTGGTTATTCATTTTTAATTTTTTGGAAAAGGATATATATTTTTCTTTATTTTGAGGGATAACTTCGACTTCACCATCACAAAAGTTTAACGCGTGAACAATAAAATGAGCATCATAGCGACTAAGGTTGTGTAAAAATATTGGTATATAACGAGGTTTTCTGAACTTCGAGCTACATGATCCGTGAGCAACACCTATAAAACTACCGGTGTACCAATCAAAATCATAAAAATGTTCTGCTAACTCTGTTTCACAAATATGACAAATGGTTGCATTTGAAATTTGGTTTTTGTCTTCATTTGTTAGCGGAAGTGGAGGATATTTTTGAATTCTATTTATTTCCTTGAGATTGTTAGATAAACTTTCCATAAACACTTGTGCACAGTTGGGTCCGCAATACGTTACATATTTTGATAATTTATCATCATATGAACATTTTATATAATAACCAAAACTATGTACTTCATGTTTCTGAATATTGTGTGTGAAAGGTTTGGAAGGATCGTTAGAACATGATTCTATTGGTTTTAAAAATGCTTCAAAATCAGCATAAACTACGAATGGTATCTTCAACTTTTTTTCATAACTATCAAATTTAATTTTATCATTTGAAATAGGTTGACCAAACCAATTCTTTTTTTTTAAAAGTTTCACTGTTTGGTAATTCTGTACAAATGTGGGCACAATCGTATTGTTCATGGTTATTTAAACTTTCCTTAGATGGAAAGTGAAGTAGACATGCTTCGCAAATGTACATGATGTGACCGTCTTTTGAAATTTGTTTACTAACTAACCGCGATAAATTTTTTATGTAACAATAATGATTTTTTGTATCCTTGGAAAAAAATAATAAATTGATATGTCTATCTTTACGACACTTTGTTGAAAATAATGGACCTACTATAGAGTTACATCGTTTTTCTTTATCATATTCTAACCCAAAAACATTAATACTAATATCATTTAATTTCTCTACTTTTGCTATGTCAGAAATTTTAACTGGAAAGGAAATACCATCAAATTTAAGTTTATTTGCATGTTTAACGTACGATGATACACGATCCGCGTCTTTGTTTACGGGATATAACGCCGAGAGTAACGCCCATTTAAAACAAAAATAATCCTTGCTTTTTACATTTATAACAGCCTTTTTTAATTTTATGTCACGAGGAAGATCTATGTATGAAGTACCGCGTAGGGGGTTAAATTTATTAACATTCATGTCTATAGATTTTATGTTTTTTAGACTCCATCCACTATCTTTTTTTTCAAATGCACTAATTTTAGTAGTAATTGTATCATTTAAAGATGAAAAAAAAATATTTAAGTCATCTCCTTGACAAATAATATAGTTAAGCGTTTGAAAATCGAACGTATCATGAATATCTTTAGTTTGTTGAACAAAATCAGCATGCAATATGAAGTTTACTTTAAAAATTATGTGTTGATGAATACACTCTTGTATTAAAAATAAAATATCATCTTTAATAGAATTTAAAAATAGTTCAGGAGTTTCAAAATTTACCAATGTCGAACTATCTACTCTACTCTTGATTTTATAAGTTAAAATCCTATTTCCAAAAGCAGATTCAATAACACTAACGTTTGATAAAGAATTATGTGAATTTAAAAGATTATTTTTGTGAACATTACTTTTAAAATGATTAGCTAAATACCGTTTCTTGATAAATATATGACACGTTAGACATTCCACTTGATCATCGTTACTGATACTGTTCCCTGCAGAGGTAGGCGCTTCTGCTTCCGTTGTTGGTTTTTTGATGATCTTGGGTTCTTTGCTGCTCGTTCGCTTCGTTCCTCTTCCAAGTTGTAGTGGTTGACTACTAAAATGTTTAAATGTATTAAAAACTGTACAAGACATTGTGTAAATTATGATCGAAATGAATGTTTATTTTACTTACTTAAACTGTGTTTCAACCATCGCACAGTGATTATACAAATCATCATCATACGATGAATCGAACAGTTGATCCTTCTCCATTTCATCACAAACTTTAGACAACTCCTGATTTAATTCGCTGTTGAATAGTTCCGTATTCTCTTCCATGGTTGTGGAAAAGAAAGCACTGGTGCACACTTCACTGAAGTTTGCCATCCTTATAGTAAAGAAGAAATTAGGTAGCAGAGTAAGTAACAGTTCAGTGTTGGTAGACCAACTGATACCCAAATTTCAAATAATGTCCGATATTTAAGTCTAACAAAGGATTAGAAATAGAATATAATGAGTACACGGAAGTAATTTAAGTAAACAGAATCACATTCACTAATGATCAGCTAATGACTGTCATTGTTAAAAAAGTATTTTTTAACTTTTTCACTTTCTGCTATTGTCTTTGTAATATTGTATACGAGGGCGTTTGTGTTGTCGTAGATGCTATCCTTATTAGTCTTTACGTAATATTTAATCCTCGTGGAAGCATGTTTCCAATGATCAGTAGTTGGAATCTTGGATAGCTTCTTCATATCGTACATTTCAATTTTGATGAGATGCGTCGCTTGGTCTCCATCGTCAGAATTAGTAGAAATGTATGATACACCATCTCTAGCGGCTCGTGCTACGGTTGATGATAACAGCTTCCTCTTTTTTATTTTTGATTCAGCTTCAAAAAAATGATCAATCGATTGCGATTTTCTTTTTCCACCATCGCATGTGTTATTATTAATGACGATGTCATCACTCTCTTCTTGAGGGGAGAGTGGCGAGTAGTAATACTGTTTATATGTATTTTCATCGAAGCTCAATGATTTCTGCAACAACACAGTTATCATGTTAATATCAATTTGGTAACACTTAATCATAAAAGTTAAAAAAGCTAAAGTTACAACCTATTAAAGTCCACTGCTGAACATAGGCCTCCTCTCATTTCTGAGAGGGTTTTAGGGCTAGGAAATGTTCGCTGCGATACCTCAATGCGTGTTGGCAAACTTCACATGCCTTCGAAATTATCTCAGACATGCATTCCTCACGATGTTTTCCTTCACCGCTGAGCACGTGGTAAATTAACACTTAAAATTGTAATTAACAATTTAATTGGTGCCGGCGGGGATCGAACCCGGGTCGCGTACTGTGAATTTTACATTTTGCGCTAACCATCTGAGCTACCACGGCTTAACCATATACACACACATAATATTTAAATATAATTTGTTAACACTAAATCATACACACGTAAGAAAATAACAGAAAGAAAAGTAAGTTTGTCAATAGAATAAACACTTACATCCATGGCCTTTGATGCGTTGAAGTAACACAAACGTAGTATTGATAGATCCACTGCGGTCAAACGACCATACACTAACTCCATGACTGCAGTTGCTTGGTCTTATATAGTACCAGTGAGTAATAATTCTAATCTAAAGAATTTCTGCAGTAGAATTGATAGTATCTTTATGCGTCAACAAGCTTACCTTACATTCTGTTGCTTATCTCTACATTCCTACGTCCTTCCTGTCGTGTCTTGTTCAGTGTATTCGTGACTCAAATACGATTTGTATAACACAAAGAATGTAATTTAATATTTAGATATCACTATAATTGATCATTCCTATATTAGTCATTGAGTAGATTGGTACTGTAATAATCTACTAATAGCAGTAATATTATGGATACACTAGATGTACAACAACATCTGAAAAAGATTCACCCCACTCTAGAAAATAAATTTTTTAGGATCGTGAGTCGACGAACGTCGTACTTGTGACTCAGTGCGCCAGAGCTGGTACAACCTTTCTACAAGTGCGCCAGAACTGGTACAACGTAACTACTCGTTTTAGTGAACTAATTTTTAATTCTCCTCACTTCGGTCACGGAGAGACTGAGGTGTTTGATGAACTGATGTCATATTTAACCCGGGTCACCTAAAGCTTTGAAAATGAATTTTTGGTTCGATCCGGTCAGTTTTCTTAAATATGTAGTGTTTGTCAATATAAGAAGCCATTAGCTACTGGTCGTTTGCGAGTTGTCGCCGTTGTTGAAAATAAGCCAGGCATCTCCAAGAAACGGGCTTACTCTTTGTAACAGGCAACGCACCCGCAATTCCCCTGGTGTTGCAGTTGTTCATTTGCGGCAATCGCCACTTACTATAAATTAAGCCGCATGCTCGTTTGCCCCCTTTGCTATAAAAAAGGCCAAAATAATGACCATTCCTATGCCTATAACGTTTTTGCTATAGTACCTCATCAATCGTTGGGTTGGGTGCAATAGATAATTGATAAGTGAATTTTATAAATTTTTGTGTTTTAAAAGCTCGTTTTAAAAAACGCCATTTATTAAAAAAATATTCGAATAACTTTCAAAAATTCCTGACGTTTCGATTAATAGATATCTGCATGTATGAGTTGGTTTATCTTCAATACGCTCTATATATATATATATATATATATATATATATATATATATATATATATATATATATATATCCTATATACAATATGTAACGTAATTAACGCACTTTGAGAAAGTAGTTTGTTCAGAATCGTTTACTGAATCGATTCCTATCATTTTTAATATAGGTAATTTTTTATCCCAAAAATAATTAAAACTACGTAAATTACTACACTAAATCTGTACAGTCAAAACAAACTGAAATGGACCGTAACATAAGGCAATAAGACTTAAGAGTGCAGTTTTATTTGCATTATTACTAATTCTGTCATTCAATAAAAATAAAGAAAAATGAACTTTATTTCAAGCACGTTAAAGTCTTTGCGTTCGTGGATTTGTACTGTGATATGGTAGTATAACTAATTTGATAAATAATCAGTGCATAAAAATATTTAACTAAAAATTCAGTGTATGTATTATGATTATAACATAATATGCTAATTGGGGTGTCTGAGGGTGTGCATTAATTACGTTACATATTGTATAGATATAGGCTTTTTGGACTGCAGCCCAGTAGCCCGTGGATATAGCCCTCAGTGAAGACAATAGCTGTCAAAGCTTCAAAAATAATTATGATGATATTAGGAAAATATTGAGTTTTAGTGGAAATGAGGATAAGAGGGTTAATTTTCAAAGAGGCACGAAATTTTTTTAATGAAGGAGCAAAACTCCTATATTATTGTTTTGGAAGAAATTTTAGAGAGAATATTTATCAAGGCAACAAGTTAATTTTGTCATGAATAGTTTGTGAGTAACATGCGACACCAATCGGATCAAAGTTTGAAGATATATGCGGAAAAACTTTAAAAACTTAAATACAATAGTGGGAGCAGAATACAGTGACATAAACAAGAGGCGAATTACTTTAAAATTTTCAGTTAAAGTTAAAAGTGTCAAAATTTATAAAGAGACACGCTAAACGTTGCGTTGTATAAGCTGTTTTGGATTTTGAATTTGAATAAAAGATGCCAAGTTTATCAGGGTGAAATGAAAACAGATCTGCAAAGTGAACCCACGTAATATTATTGATTATTATCCAGACGACATAGACGAACATCTAGTGAATAAGTGAATTTGGTTAGTATTACTAAAGTCTAAGCTAGAGTCTTACACATGTTGCAGTGAAATGTGCTGTGCTAATTAATGAAAAGTAACTATCTTACTTATAGATTTTTTTAACGTTGTCAAGCACAAGCTGTGAAGCGGAGCGCTCCTTCTGTAGGACGTCGTTATGTTGTATATAGAAAACAAATATAGGTCAACAGTTTTGATCGACTAAATAATTCATTAGTTATTTTCGTAAATTGTGATTTAAGAAATGACTGACAACGTGATGAGCAAGAAAAATAATTTGCAGCGCAAAAATCTAGAAAACTTTTATAATTTTTTTTACATAACTGCACATAACCTTTTCAATTCTTATGCAGTAATGTCTTACAGTTGCTGTTTGAGTATCTAAGTCATGTAATTTTTTTCCAGATTGTATACATCATTATAGAAAACAGGTTTTGACTTGATTTGTTTGATTAATTTGGTAGGGCCCCAAATAGTGTTAGCTCAGGGCCCCATAAATTCACGATCCGCCCCTGATTACGATGAAACCTTCTTAAGTTGTTGTATACGAGCCCGTAAAGGCTTTGGGCAAAAAAAAGGACATTAAATACATTGCAACGCGTGCTGGGCACAGCTAGTAACTAATGAAATGAGAACCAAATTCAAGCATACTATAAACTGAAGTCAATCAAAAATTAAAAAAGGAATAAATAAAATTATAATTGGAAACGATGAAGCCCGGGTTAACTGTGCCACCAGGCCGTGTTAAACTTTGAATAAAAAGTAAAAACTGATTTCAAAGAAACCGCAAGCAGAAGGAAACAACTAGAAAAGTGTGTAAGTGTTACATTAAAACTTCATTCCGTATATTCCACCTTTAGGGGTGATATTGCTTCTCTAAATTTATCTGGGACCAACCATAAAATAAAATAAAGCATTTTAAAAAATCATTCATAGTTACAATGGGTTCACAATTGCTAAATATATACATCGCTATACACATACACGTGTAAAAAGGGTATATACAGTCGAATTGACCACCTAATTCTTTTTCGAAGTGAGTTTAATTAGACGTGCTATACGCAGGTCACTCTACTATCTTTAGTTAGTTTTACATTATAGTACTAGAATGGTACTCGTTGCTTTCGGCCTTTATTATCACTATATAGAAGTCTGCTTGACGAATCAGACTAGTTCGACGACTATCGAGTATGGAGTAGACACGGCCTAAGACGCCCGTATTTTGAGTCGCCCATATTTTTCCAAGTGGAATCAGCTCAAGCCGAGTGCGCATCATCACACTACTCGGCTTGACGTCGATCAGTTGTTGTAAAGGCTGTTCACTCGCAGTCGATTCCCCAGAACAGCCATTACGACGGCTGTTCTCTTACGTTCGACAGTCGACGCCGATCGGTCATCGCAACGGCTGTTCACATTCATTTGGCAGTCATCTCATCGTTCATCTTTCAACTGTTATGCAACGCTGTTCGCCCGTCTTCTGCGCCGTTCGACTGCCGTCGGAACCTTAAACACGTCGACGAGGGCATTCGACTACTTTCAGCGCCGTACAGATGTGATCAGCTAATCGGAAAACCGCTCATTTTGCAGACGTCGCGACTCGTCGTCCGAGCCGAGCTGATGAGAATGACATTAGCAACACCTGTTTTTCGTAGACAAAGGTTTTTCTGACTGGCTGAAGCCGATTCCGCTTCGATAAATGTGGGGACCCCCATAGAATAATAACACCTAGAACGATAGTTCCCTACAAAGCAGACGTTCTTAAGTGAGGCAAAAACAAAATCTTTGTGTGCGTAAGCCACTTAGTAGCCAAAAGCCACTTAGAAGTTGAAGCTATTTTGGACTAATAGTTACGACGTAACGTATGACATACAAATGTGAAAATAAGTTTTTTGAATTCTGTTATCGAAGTGTAGCCCGCCAAATTCAAAATATTCTTGAACAGCTTATTTGCCTGTCTAGCCAAGTGAGATTTTTATGAGCCATCGAAATGTGATTGCATCATATTTTTCTTTGTTACTGTATAGAGACGTTATAATTATCGCCCAAACTTAATAACGTATCTCTTTTTTAGGATTAATAGCAATCCGAGATTGTACCCTATACAAAGATCGATCCAAATCCACATCCCAATAACATAACTTAACAAGCCCAATCTTTCTTTTGCGGCGATCGCAGTCGATCCAAACAGATGTTTGGATCGATCCGTTTCCTCTCGACTGTTTCGTTTTATGCATAGCGACTATTGCTTCTTTCAAATAGTTGTATTAATATAATAACATAAAATGTAATTTTAGATTTATAACTATTGACTTTAATTAGAAGTTATTACATTAACTCCCTTTTTCTCCCTAAAATTATAAAATGATTATATTTTTATTTAAATCAATGTAAACAATCACGTAACGGAACGCCGCCGGTCAGTAGCGGCCGCAGCGTCATCGGTCATCGCTCATCGCGTTGGTCAAAACAAAACAATTATCAAGTTTCACTGCTTCGGTCCGATCATTTGTATTCGTAATTCTTGACAAGCATTTATATGTTATAAACCTTTTTTCCAATCAAACTAAACTTTGAAACAGAAATCAGAAATATTTACAGCAAATACTTTTTGAATAATAAAATAATGGAGCCACAAATAGTAAGTTAAATTGTAATACATTAGATATTGTATCATTTGATGCTTGATGTACAACTACATAAATCGCTTTTTATTTCAGATAAAGAGCAAGCTACTTTCAAAAGATGAAAGCAAAGCCTTACTCGAACTTATTGAAATGAGCAAAATTATAATATCTAAAGCCACAAACGCCAGCAGCAATAAAATGAAAGACAAAGAGTGGGTACGAATAGCCGAGCAGTTTAATGCTACAGCAACAAGTTGTCGTCGGACACCACAACAGCTTCGGCTGAAATGGGAGAATTTAAAGAAGAATGCACGTAAACGTTGCACTAAAATAAGAATGAACAGCATAAACGTTAGTTTCGTTGTTTATTTATTTTTAATCTAAGTATAAATAAATGATTAACCATTTTATTTACATTCTTTATTAATTTCATCTTTTTGATTTGCAGACTGGCGGTGGTGTTGGTGAGTATATACACCCAGACGAAATACTGGATCGTGTTACCAGCTTATTGGGGAATACAGCTAGTGGATTAGTTGTTCCTTATGCGGGAGATAAGGAACCCGAGCACTTTGTAGTGATTAGTGATGGTGGTGGTATTGTGCCAAATGGAAATGGTGTAGAGGAATTAGGTGGTGATGCTAGGGTCAATCTAGAAATCCTAGAGTTTCAGGACACACCAGTGCCAGATCCGCAAAAGGAAATGGTTGTGACTCCTACTTCTCCACATTCAGCAACGGCTCAGGTTAACACCTATGCTGTTGCTGAACAAAATAAAGTTTCGGATACACCACGGAGAGTAACATTCAATGTTCCTAAAACAGGTAATGGTTATTTTGATGTTGATAGAATTTTAATTTATAAGATAACAATTTCACATGGTGTTCCATTCGCTGAGGTGGTGGTATGATCAAACTTGTAGTCCACTTTAGTTTAAAAGCAGTGTAAATTGAGGTAAAATAGTAATAGGCAAAAGATATACTCCTTTTTTATTTTAAAAAAGGCTAACTTGTTATTTAATAAATTAAATTAATTTGTATTTTACAGGTTAAAGGAAATTGCAGGGTGATGGGTCCAAATATGCTAGAGACCGTGCCATTGCAGAATATTATATATTTAAAAAACTGTGCCTGGAGTCAAAATTAGAAAATATAAAATTAGAAAATAAAAAACTTAAATTAGAAAATGAAAAACTTCTATTAGAAATAGAAAATTTTAAGAAATAGTTATTTGTATGATACATAAAAGACAGTCATGTCTGTAAGTAGTTGTTGATAAATTCAAGCTTTGTATGTATTCATGATTTGTAATATTAGTAGTTATATAGTTTGTATTTGAAAATCTTTTAAACTAATAAAATATGTATGTAATAAATGTATTAAAGTTAGATTAATGTCTTAGTAATATAGTAATTAAAGAGTAAAATCATTTTAATTGAATATTTGTTTTATTTTTTCAATTAAATTCACAAAATATAAAGAAAAGTAACACTTGTGATCTCTGAGTTCTTTGCCTGCTAAATAGCCTATAATATATAAATATTATTATTAGCAACTCATGTTTAAATTGAACAAAAATTTAAAAAGGGTAAGTATTTTTACTTACTTGGAGACTATTATGTGGATGATATGTGGTATAAAAGGAGGAAAAGGTAGTTACAAATTAAATACTTTTTTTATAAATGTCTAGGTATTATAGTAATAATTGTATTTTAATAGAGATAAATAATTTTTATTGATTTTTTAAATTTTTACAATTAAATTTACAAACTTTAATAAAAAATTTACAACTGATTCTACATTCAATTTTTAACCTTTAACATCAGTGCAAGCCTGCATCACATCACATTACAATTTGAATACATATTATTTGCACCCGCATCTCAAAACAGTTAACAAAAAATAGTTGCTTTATGCAGTTGGTAAGGAGACCGATGAGCTACATCGTTCATAAGCTTTGAGCTTGAATTTTTCTTTAAATAAAATACATTTAAAGAAAAGTACCACTTGTGATTTCTGATTTCTAGTTAGTCGCCAGCACACAGTTACATGGAGACTATAAACATAGAAGGTAGTTATAATTATTTGACTTCTTTTATATAATTATCTTTTAATATTAATTCTATTATAAATTTATCAATATTATAGTAATTAATGTACATTTTTATAATATACATTAATTACTATAATAAAAATTAAATAAATTAATAAATATAATTAAATTCACAAACAATTTATAAAGAAAAGTAACACTTAATAGGAACTTCACAGTTTATTTCAATGTAACAATATTTTAAAAAGATTAAGTACTATTACTCACATATGTGGTATAGAAGTAGTAGAAGGCAGTTATAATTTAAGTTCCTTTTTATAAATATCTCAGTAGTATAGTAATATAGTAATTAATGTGTATTTTAATAGAGAAATTAATTTTTAATACTTGCTTTATTTTTACATTTGAATTTAAAACTAAGAAAATACTAACAATTTAATTTCTAACTTATTCTACATAATTGTTTTTACCTGTAATGTTAATTAAGGGAGTTATTTGTCCAATGAGTGTCAACGTTTCTATAACGTCATAAAATAATTATTTATCAAATCAGTTCTATGGTTTGTAGGAATATCATTAACAACTACATTATGAGGCATTGTACTATTGTCGATAGATGGTAGTTCTACTTCAGAGGGGATTTCTGTGAGATTGTGATTTCTGCAAATATTATGTAGGACTGTAGTTGCTATTATTACTGCCTGCATATTTGGTATTGACAAATGTAGTGTAAGAGCTACAACAGGGAACCTACGTTTCCATACTCCAAATGCTCTGTAATACAAACAATTTGTTTATTAAACACCAGTATTCCCATAACACATTTTATCTAATAATACTGTTTTATTTAACATACCATTCAATAGTATTTCTAGTTTTAATGTGTGCTTCATTGTACCTATGTTCAGCTTCAGAAACTGGATTCAGTACAGGTGTTAATAAATATGGCCTGTTTGGATAGGCACTATCTCCAAGTAACCAGCGATTTCCAAATTGCCCTGCATCACATTCAGCTGTTATAAAAATAAAGAATATTAGGCTCTGACAGTAAATATTCAAATTTATTACAATTTGAATACATATTATTTACACCTACCTATCAGAATAGAGTTATTAAATACAGTTGCATCATGCGTAGAACCAGGCCAACGAGCCACAACATTTATAAATTTTAAGTCTGCATCACAAACACCTTGAACATTTAAAGAAAAGTAACCCTTCCGATTTCTGTATTCTTCGCCTATTAAATTACCTAAAATATATAAACATTATTATTAGCAACTTCATAGTTTATTCATATTTGCCAAAATTTTAAGAAGAGTTGAGTATAGTTACTTACATGGAGACTGTATGCGGATATGTGTGCCATCAATTGCCCCAAGCACGCGAGGGAATCCAGCAATTCTATAGAATTTGTCTGCACTCCTTCGATGAACATAAATATATTTATCATATAATTGGGCAATTGCTGATGATGTGTCTCGCACTATTCTGCCTGCTGTAGATTTTGAAACTCCAACAAAATCTGCTACGGATATCAACATTGTGCCTAGTGCATAAAACCGTAGGGTCAACAAAAGTTGATGCAATGGTGATACTCCGTAATTTCTGCAAAGGATTACATAAAATGAAGTATATTATATACTTAGATTGTAAAAAATTATCTAATTTGCTATAGACCAGCTTTGCTTTACCTCGTGGATGTTACTCGTAATAATGGGGTTATTTCTAACAATAAAGAATTGAACGCATGTTTGTTCAATCGAAACCTAAAGGTAAAATCACCGTCATCGAGACTTTGCGTATAGTTCACTCTTCTGATTCTCTTTGGAGTGCGGCGTAGGGTTTCATCTTCATCACTCGAGTCAGATAACTGAGCTAGCATTTCCAAATCACTGTCACTGTCACTAGATAGTAATGTTAAATCCATTTTCGCGCAAATAAAATAAAACAAAATACGTAATCGGTTGGAACTCGAAGGATTAATCCTAGGCTTTTCTCGGATTGCGAATTTGGATTGTTTACACCGATCGAACTAAACGTCAAAATTGACAGATAGGTTATTGATACACACAAATTGTCATTCGCCCACAGAGGTCTATCTTTTTTTGTAATCCGACCTCCCGAGGATAGCTTGCTTCTACAGATTGTAATTTTAATCCCTGGATTGGTTGTTGGCACTGTCTAACCATAAAATGGATTGAATTATCAATCTTGGATAGCTAAAAATAGATTAAGATCGAATATTAGGTTCGGGCGTTAATGACTAATGCAAGTTCGATGTACACACCCGCCCGATACCCGACACATGACTGTTCGACGAACGATTGATCGAATTCAGTATATATTATTCAGTTTGTTTTTAACTATTTTTTAAATAATTGTTGAGTAATGGTGTACCGCACCAAGATAAAAACACAAGATCATTTTAATTTTGGCAGGTTTCACACAGTAGATGCATTTCAGCTTAAAGTGATTGGGAAAAATTTATTAGAAGAACACAAATAAAAATTAAAATCATTTATTTCAGTAGCCTTGTAACTGCAACTGTTTCCTGAATAACTGACGCTTTGATGATACGAATCATAAAGTATTTTCTTTTTTGGATTCATAGAACAGTCTAATTCTTAAGTAGCGCTCGACAATAAGTCTCATCAAATTCGTGTCATGGAAGTGGGAGTTAACGTGTTCTATAGAAAATATACGAGTTCCTCCTATGAATCTTCTCATAATTAGAAGTGTGATTTCTTTTTCGGAAATATTGCCTGGATTTTCTTTTAGATAACGTCTCAGAACAGTTTCAGTAACACTACAAATAGAATAAACTTCTTTTGAGGCGTAAACCAATCCACCTTTATCCCTCATACATACTAATTTATGGAACCAAAGTTTCTCTTTTGCAAGCATGTTATCAATACAATATTTACATTTTACTCGGGTTGTGAGATGTCTAGCTACATTTCCAGCTATATAGCCAACAATGTGGTTTCTGCAGTTAGGATCATCGCTACCCGATGAAATTTCGAATCCGACATCATTTGGAATCGGTGTTTTCAATAAGTGTTCAGTTAATCCTTTTTCTTCATCATCAAATCTTTCGGAAAATGAAGTATTATTGATGCAAGTTAAAGCAGATGAACATGTTAAAATAGGTATGTTTTCGAGTGGCACGCAGTTACCAGTTTCACTTACTTGCAGTTCCATGCGGCAGAGCAGTTTTCTGTAGCTACCCTTAAATTGTAGAGCGTTTGGATTGTCATTATGTTCGCTTTGCATTCTTATCAATCCAAAAAGTAGCTCGATATGGTCCTGGCTCAACCTGTAGGTTGTAATATACTCCAGTTCTTTTGTATCTTCAACTAAGATATTATATAAGTACTTAAGGCTCTCTATGCAAACTAACAATCCTTTAAAGCCAGGAGAGCACTTTACAGTAAGGGCCGATTGGAAGCTTTTGATTTTGAGATTTATTGAACTCTCTTTTTCATTGTATTTGCGCTTTCTAGTAGTTTTAATCTTTAAGTGAAGTATATATTTTTTGGTTTTCTCTAAAAAATCAAATATTTCCTTCTTATTAGAATTTGAAAGGGGATGGCAAAAACCATGTTGTGTTAACCTTCTCGTATTAAAAATGTCGAACAGGTCGTTGAAAATCATGATAAAATTTTCTGTGCCCTTACTATTCTTGTAATCGTCCAATTTCAAGACTTCGCGGCAAAATTTCAGTGCCACTGCTACACTTCTGCTAAGTAGTTGAACTGCTAACTTTATTTTCATAATAGAGTTCCTAAACTCGAGATGTTTACGCGTTAGTTTATTAGCAATGTGTAAACCTTCTTTTTCTTGAAAGTCATTTAATTTTGTTAAAAATTCCCAGTCCACTTTATTTTCATCTTGGTCTAAGAATACTTTTTGGTCTTCGAAATGATTCCGAACTAGTTCGATCATATGACTGGAATCTAAAAACACCGCTAGCTCGTTATTAGCTGCTGGGTGTTTGAATGTAGTTTTCATATTCTCTACGTCCTTTAGTCGGCATTCTAATAAATCCATGGCTGATATATTGGTCGAATGTGCGTCAAATGTTAGAGCAACCACTTTTACGCCTACCTCTTCACATTTAGTCAGGCATATTTTTATCAGGTTGGCTTTTTGCCCCCCGGTAAGACCATGCACCAAAAAATATCCCAATGGGATCTTCCAGTGTTCATTCAAGCACACAAGAATAAAAGTATAAGCTTCCGTAGCCTTTGTTGTACAATCAGATGTACCTGTGCCAATGTCTACACGCCCGTGGCCTCCTTTTATATTTTGTGGTCGTATTGCCATTTCATCTGCCACTAAAGCACATATTAATTTCTTCTGTGTACATTGTAATATTTTCGATTTCAAAATATGAAATGCTTCATCTGTAAAACCAGGGGAACCATTTATGGTTTTATACCAGTTGTAAATAGTTTTCGGATGTGGGAGGCAAGTACTAAATGTTTTACGAACATAGATGTAAGCTCGTGGCGAGTAAAAATGCAAGGTTAGACAGAATTTCCTAAATTCTGGAGTGTATTTACGCATCGGTCGTTTTTTATATTTACATATTTTTTTAGCTAAGCTACTGTATAAATCTGCTGCAAATACATTTTCCGACAAAATATTGGATATGTCATTATTAATATATCTTTTATTCCATAAGTCTACTAAAATATTTTTAAGAGTGGCATTTCTTTTCTTTAAGCGTCGATTTTTTTGCTTCAGAGTCTTAATCTTTCTACTGTGTTTTTGTTGCAACAAGATCTTTTTCCTTAGTTGTCTCCGTAGTGAAGCCTTTTTAGGTGAATCGAAAATAGAATCTAGTTCTGAAGATAAAGGTGTCATTGAAGCGCTTAGATTAACATTTTTGTCTGTCTCACAACCTGAGGCTCCCTGAAAAACATTTATACAAATGAATAAAGTAGTAAGTACGTATCTGCCCCACATACTGATTTACTGGTAGAGAATGCCATAAGGCATAAAGTCCACTGTTCATGCATCTTATTCGTGCAATGAAGAAAATATAAATAAAAATAAGCCAATAGCTACTCGTCAATCGACATAATAATTTACTGTTAGTTTAGTTCCTATATTATTATTATTTTACTACACAAAAGGTGGACTTAACGCTTATTGGCATTCCCTACCATTCATTTTATTTACATTATGTGACTATGATGATGACTATGACTTAATACTTAATACTGAACTAGAAAAAATCGACTGGTATCGAGTGGGACTCGAATCCACGATCTTTCACTAACCGGGCGACTGCTCTTCTTTTTCTCTTGTCGTGGATTCGAGTTCTGCTCGATACCAGTCGATTTTTCTACTGCAGTATTTTCTTTCGAAAATAATGGCATTGTGAATGCTTAAAACCACAAATAAATTATGTGACTTGGCTTTGTGTTGATTTATTAAAAACTTACCGGCTGGGGTTGATTTTGCTCTTGACTTAAATCATCACTCTTCTCTTCCGTGCTAAAAACGGGTAGATCCTAGAACACAAAAATTAAACGCAAGAAAAAAATATTAAAAATCAATCCATATTAAAACAATTTATAAGTATAGAGCGGAATTTTTTATACCTTAGTTGGAACTGCACCCTTGCGTAATCTACATAGGCCACCTTTAGTAATATAATTTACTTCATCCTCAAAATGTAAAGAACAAATTTTTGTATTTTTTGTGGGCTTCCAACTGCTATCATTTCGATTGTGTCTGATTTTTTCTGTCCAACGATCTGCAATGATCGGATCAGAAGGAAACCTAAAAGGAAAATGAAACATTCATTTATTATCAGACCATATAATAAATTTCCTTAAAATTTATCATCGA
Source organism: Parnassius smintheus behrii (assembly GCA_036936625.1). Classification (NCBI taxonomy): domain Eukaryota; kingdom Metazoa; phylum Arthropoda; class Insecta; order Lepidoptera; family Papilionidae; genus Parnassius; species Parnassius smintheus. The sequence goes on from JAUPFT010000030.1 coordinate 1,665,407, forward strand.
TACTTTTTAAATAAAAACAATGCGTTGTATTTTATTCAAATTTATTGACGTATTTTACTTTTAATTAAACGACAAAATGTGGGAGAATTTTTTTCACACTTTGGCAACATTTCGATATAATATCATGTGTCAGTTTTTAAAAATTTCATATTTATTTTTGATGAATATTTTACGTAAAAATATAACTTCAAAAGCACTACTTACACGTGAAATGTAATGTCACTATGTTTCTTGTGTTTCTCTGATGTATTGTGACATCCGTTCACTGCACAAACCGTCATTTTAATTAAAATTTTGAGAGCTGTCGTCAACACGATACGACACTGAGCACTAACGGGCCGAGTATTGAACTGAGCCATACTGGCTTAGTTTAAGTTGCCTCACATTACGGACGCGGACTCGGCTTCTAGATGTTATTATTCTATGGGGACCCCCTTACTTCACTGGTGTGGGAGAAATTGCAACTGTTACGTTGTGTTAAAGTGAGAGCCGTAATCATAAAGTAGGTACTTTAGTATTCGTTTCTTTGAATTCAGGAGGGAAGTATCGCAGAATTGCACACAGCCAACCTGATGTTATGTGGATGCTGCAGTGCGGTGACAACGCATCTGTAATTTTATTCTTAATAAGGGTTAGATTAACATCAAGTGGAGTCTGTGCCTGTTTGTCGTCCTTATTGTACGAATTTTTTTTTAGAAATTTTGTTTTAGAGTTTCTGGATTGATTTCGGATTCATTTTGGTGGCTTCCATCAAGATCTGCTTAGGTTTCTGCGTAAAAGTCCGTCTAATAGTCGTCCGTATGTTGTAAATGCCACTTACCAGAAAAACTTGTGTGACAAGCTGTTGGGTAGAGTTCTTTGTACAATAATTGTATCAATATAAATTTGTTATAATAGCATCAATTGTACTCAATGATTTTAATCGATGTGCATTTCTTATATATCAATCTATATATAAAAAAAACTTCTCTAAAACTCGAAAACGTTTCGAACGATTTTGATGATATTTCAGGTGTCTGTTTGTGAATAAATCGTAGATGGTTTAGATTTACATTTGGATCCGGTAATTGGAGCTGTTGTCCAGTGAGATCCAGAAATCACCCTTGCGAAGTCGAGGCAGATAACTAGTATTAATTAAAAAAATTGTCTGGATGAGTAATAATTGTTCATAAAGTCCTTGATAGTTGATCTGACATTTTGACTATATAGTAAACTGTGTCCGACAGAAGAACGTCGCTCTACATACAATAGTGTCGCATTATGCAGGGATAGTTTTTCTTTGATGCATTCCGAATATTGACGAGTAAACAGCTGTAGCTATGAATAAAAATTGCTATCTAATGATTTCTTACATTTAAGCAAATACTACAATTGAAAAAATACTTATTTTACTCATTGATTCGCGTTTATTTTCCCGACGTTTCGAGCACTTTGCAGCATTGTTGTTAGATATAGTTAACGAAGGCTGCCTTCTGTTACAGTTACAGTCTATCAAAGTCCACTGCTGAACATTGGCAACCCCATAGATAATCTCATAGGTGGGATATTTGCCATATTTGCTACCCTTGGCAGGCGGATTGGCAACCGCAGTTTTTTTATATTTTGTCCATGCCCATCTTCTGATTTTATTTCCCTCCATTTTGTTTTACGATACCCACGGGATGATATGGGGTAGTGGATATTCATACACACCACTGCGTGGGCACAAAAGTTATACATCAGTTAAATTTGTTCTTATTTAAAACCACAAGGTCGAACTGTGGGCTTATTCCAATGAAGCCTCAGTACGGCAACAATTGGAAATTGATATTGTTAGAATCAACTGGATATCTATTTGTATCAACTAATACGGCCTTCGGCGGTCTAGCATAGCAACCAGCGAAGGCAATCGCTTCGTTGCGTGCGGACTGTGCAGTAGTTGCATTGCATTTATGAACTTTCAGCGGCTTACGGGAACACTATGGTTGTTTCGCTCCCGCAAGCTCGCTTTTCAGCGGGTTACGGGATAGGGCACTATGGCTGTCTTTTTTTTTTTTTTTTTTTTATAGAAGAGGGGGCAAACGAGCATGCGGCTCACCTGATGTTAAGTGACTACCGCCGCCCATGATCAACCGCAACACCAGGAGAATTGCGGGTGCGTTGCCGGCCCTTTAGAAAGGAGTAAGCTCTTTTCTTGAAGGTCCCCAGGTCGTATCGGTCCGGAAAAATCGCCGGTGATAAACTATTCCACAGAGAGGTTGTACGTGGAAGAAAACTCCTTGTGAAACGTACAGTGGTGGACCGCCAAGCATCCAGATGGTGTGGATGGTATCGGGACGTTTGCCGCGTAGTACGTTCACGAAATTTGGCGGCTGGGATTAATCCGAACAATTCCTCAGAGCACTCCCCGTGATAGATGCGATAAAATACGCAAAGAGATGCAACATCTCTTCGCAACGCCAGTGAATCGAGTCGATCGGAAAGCACTCGGTCGTCGACGATTCGAGCCGCTCTGCGCTGGATGCGGTCAAGTGGAAGGAGCTGGCACTGGGGAGCCCCAGCCCAGAGATAGGAACAGTATTCCATGTGCGGCCGAACCTGCGCCTTGTAAAGTTGCAGGCGGTGTGCCGGCATGAAATACTGTCCCGCTCTGCTGAGCACGCCAAGCTTTTTAGAGGCCAATTTGGCCTTCCCTTCCAAGTGACCACGAAACTGCACGTCACTCGATATGTCGACGCCGAGGATTCCGATACTGGCTGAGGCAACAAGGGGAGTGCCTTGAAACTGAGGGGATACGACAAAGGGGTTCTTTTTAGCGGTTAACGCGCAAACTTGTGTCTTCTGGGGGTTAAACTGGACTAGATTTAGTCGTCCCCAATCCGAGACTCTGTTTAGCAAAGACTCGACTTCAGACACAAGTTTGTCCCGGCACTCGGAGACGTTTTCCCGAGAAATATTGGCTCGGCCGGTGTAAAGAGCATCACCAGTGCTGTCATCTGCATAGCAATGAATGTTACGGGTATGCAACATATCATTGATATGCAGAAGAAACAGCGTTGGCGATAGCACGCAGCCCTGTGGAACACCAGCATTAATAGGTTTGCAATCGGAGCTTGCACCGTCTACAACGACCTTGATGCTCCGATCTGCAAGAAAGCTGGTGATCCAATCGCACAATTTCTCGGGAAGCCCATAGGAAGGGAGCTTCGAAAGAAGCGCTTTGTGCCAAAACCGATCGAAGGCCTTCGCAATGTCCAAACTAACGGCCAATGCCTCCCCCTTGAACTCTACTGCCTCCGCCCATCTGTGAGTGAGGTAGACCAGAAGATCACCAGCTGACCGACCACGGCGAAAACCGTATTGGCGGTCACTAATCAGCTGGTGATCCTCAAGGTACCTCATGAGCTGGCAGTTTACAATGGACTCCATTGTTTTGGAGAACAAGGAGGTGATGGCGATTGGCCGGTAGTTGGACGGGTCTGAGCGGTCTCCTTTTTTAGGGATCGGGTGGACGAAAGCCGTCTTCCATGATTTTGGGACTACGCCTAGGGAGTAGGAGTACCGGAAAAGACGCGTTAAAACCGGTGCCAACTCTGGAGCACACGTCCTCAGCACAATTGGGGGGATTCCGTCAGGCCCACTCGACTTGTGGATGTCCAGGGAGAGGAGTGCTTTGCGAACCGAGCGCTGTGTGAACTGCACTTCCGGCATGGAGCACTCACACCGCGGGATGGTCGGCGGAGTACTCCCCCCGTCATCGAGAGTCGAGTTAGACGCAAAGAAGGAGCCTAGAAGATCGGCTTTCTCCTTTGCAGTATGGGCCAGTGAGTCGTCCTCCCTGAGCAGAGATGGAAGAGATGGCTGACAGAAATTCCCCTGGACAGCCTTGGCGAGAGACCAGAATGCACGGGTTCCTGAAGGAAGGCGAACTAGTTTCTCGCCAATTCTGCCTATGTGCTCTGACTTTGCCTTGGCAATGACTCTTTTGAAGGACCTAGAGGCGGAATTATACTTCTTTTTTAAAGCGCTGGTGTTTACATCCCGGGACGCTGATGCATCAACCCAGGCTTGATAGCACTCCTGCTTATAGCATGATGCTATTTTACAGGAGCGACCAAACCATGGCTGAGATTTGCCTCCAATGGGCACCACAGAGGAAGGAATAAAAAGTTCCATACCCTGAAGTACCACATCAGTAACAGAATCCGCAACAACGTTGGGATCATCCGGCGAGAAGCAAACTCGCCCCCAAGGGTAGGATGCAAAGAAAGACCGCATCCCATCCCAATCGGCTGACCTATAGTGCCAAACACGGCGGCAGCCTGCAGAATGCAACCGCGATTTCAGCGTGAGTGGCACAACACTCCGGACCAGACAATGGTCCGAGGAGCCTAAAGGGGCGTCGACGGAAATCTGATATCCGTCCGGGTGAGAGGTCAGCAGAAGGTCCAACAGGGAAGGTGCATGATCCTCCACATCTGGAATCCGCGTAGGCGAAGTTACCAGTTGTGTCAGACCATATGCCAAGGCAAAATCATGAACAGATCTCCCCGCATGATCGGTTAAACGTGAACCAAGCCATTCGGCGTGATGGGCGTTAAAGTCGCCGAGGATCACGATCTCTGCGGAGGGGATCTGCTGTAGCAACGAATCTGCAGCCATTTGGACGTCGTCGAAGAGTCGGTCTGTTTCGGCATTACCGCTATGGGACCTATAGAGGCACCCGTAGACGCGCGGATGGTCGTCGCTGTCTACGCGTAGCCAAAGGATGGACAGGTCCGAACCTTCAAGTCTGCCGAGGCGTCGATAACAGATGTCCTCTCTGACGTAAACGCAAACTCCAGCCCGAGGCACAAAGGAGTGTTCCAGTTTGTACCCCGGGTAGGAGAGATACGAGACATCAGCCGGAGAGGACACCTGCGTCTCGGTCAGAAAGAGCAGAGCCGGCCTCGCCGTCTCGAGATGGTAGCGGACGGCGTTTAGGTTAGAGTGAAGTCCCCTGATATTGCAGAAATTCACGGACAGCGTGGCAGGGGTCGCCTTGGTCTTGTTGCTCCGTTTGCCCCGAGCAGTTGTAGTCTTGAGCGGAATTTCGCCCCCCCCCCCAGAATACGCGGGGCAGCCTGAGCACCCACGCTCAGAAGTGGAGAAACATGGTCGTGGATGCTCAGCGAGGGATTCTCCAGGGGTGCTGGTACCCTCCTGGGGTAGTCTACCTTTATTTAATTCCGCTACCATGTTGATGGAGGGGGGGGGATTTTGGCCTCCGGCCACCTGCACTCACCAGACGAAACGCGGAAGCAGAGCTTCCACTTCACGCCGGTATTCTGTGAGGTCGTGGTACCACCCCGGTTTGAGCCGGCCCATACGTGCAACAGCAAAGCTGCCGCATGGCTCTACCACTGTTAAAACTTGCTTGTTGTTGTTACTAACTACTTAACTTGTTAAAACTAACTTGTCTCGTTTCCGCACGTCCCGTTATTCCGTACTTCTAAATTATTCAGATATGTGTCCGCGGAAAATGGCTTACTTCATCGTTTAATTTTTTCTTGAACAAATTAGATGCAGTTATGTAAAGATTTTTGTATTTGTAGTGACTTGAAAGGTAGGAGTCAAAGGATTTATTTGCGAAAATATTTGTACCGTAATTATTAGGTGGTTGGAATTATTTTCGCTGTCGCTGAAATACTACCTTGTTAACTATTTCTGACGCCAAATATTAGTTCTTGTATTGCTGTGTTTCTCTTGTGAAAGTTCCGTAAAGCCGGATGGCACCTGGTGCCGGACACTCGTATTATCTCGATGAGTAAAAGTAAAAGTAAAAGTAAACGACTCAAACACTGTTAAAAGGGAAGCGGGGGTACGTAGTGGTATAGGGTCGCCAGATGCAGTTTGTCAATCACGCTCAAGGCAAGATCAGGAGCCGTCCATTTCTGTTTTCGGGGGTAAGACACTGCGTCACTTAAGATCCAGGTGAGTGTTACAGCTAAATTTCTGTGTTTAAGTCTTCATGGTATTTGTAAATTAAGGTAGGGCTTCATTATTATTCGTAGTCCATTAATTTTTTTGCCAATTTTTAAAACTGATTAGGTACAGATTTTTCGATTCGAAACGTAATTTTTGCATTATCTTGTCCCTTAGTACCGGACACAAAGTAGTCCCTTAACGCCGGACAGTGAATAAAATGTTTTTTCTTGTAAATAACTGTATTTATTGTAGTAATTTTTGTAAGTTATTTCAGAGAACAAAAGAACAGAGAAAGGTTGAAATGAAAGAGAAGAATAAGAAAGGAAAATGGAACCAAAAAAGGTTACAATCTGCTATAGATCAAATTTTGTTCAAAAACTGGGTTTGAGAGTACCTTCATTGCGTCAAAATCCCAAAAAGCATTCTACATGATAAGATATCGACATCGAACCGTGGAGAAGAAGTGACGTTGCAACCAAAGATTCTTAGAGAGACACCTTCGAGTACGAATAAAGAACGCTAAGCAGAAGCTTTCCTTGGTGAAAACTAAATTTAAAATTAAAACGTAAAGCCAAGTTCTTCGTCAAGGGCAAAAAACTTAAGATGTGAAGGTCAAAGGGAGATGTGAAGAAAAGGACAAACAAGCCAAAGGAATAAAAGTCAAGAAAAAATGGAGATAAAGCTTAAAAAAAGTGGTCACTGACTGAGATATCTGAAGTTGGAAGAACTACTTGCGTAGTGTGCTTAAAGGAATACGACGAAGATTGGAAAATATGCCCCAGCTGCCATGGATGGGCTTATGAAGCATGTGCAGACATTCCTGAATGTTAAGACGACTACATTTATGTAAATGTTGCCGGATGTTTTAAAAATGACCGGTGCTAGAGATTCGAAGTGAAGTCCGTCCGTTACTAGGTGCCACTTCCAACGATTGGATTTTTCTTTACCAAAGTTTCATTTTTGTTTTTTAATATGATTTATGCAGAAGTTTAATTTGTATGAATGAATGTTGATTTTAAAGTTTGTTGACTTTACTAATTAATAAATAAAACAACATTTTTCGAAGTGGTTTTTATTTTATTTCATAAAAAACTTAGGTGTTCGCCACTAGGTGACTTTCCCCTACAGCTAAAGATTAGAATAGGTTGCAAGCATCGTATTTCCATCCAGTGTTTTCAAGACAAAAGTGATCTATTTATTGGCTTTTGTTAAGTCAGTGCGCTTTACCATCTTCGGCTATATCACCACTTACCATCTGGTGGTATATTAGTCAAGAACTGGCTTAGAATAGTAAAATAGGCTAAGAGCCATCTGTAGCCTACGTTGTTTGAAGTTGACAGCAAGGGTCCATAATCCGCAGTAGCCACCATCAGGTAGACCGTAAGTTTGTTTGTCACTTCAAATTAATAAAAAAATATAGAAGGGTATATGCAAGAGAATACTTCTAAGTCTATGCCTAAGGTCTCAAAGGAGTAGTCGGCGTTTAGCGTCATGGCAAGTATGCGCTGTAACGCTGTTGAATTGTCGTTAAAGTGTCGCTGAATACCAGCCGTTTGAGATGTATGGGAAGCTCTGCCACTTCACTCAGGCTCTCTAATGAGACCTCCTTAGCCTCAGGTATCAACGAATAGCGTTCGGGGAAGTGTGTAGCGTGGCGGAAACTTTACCATACACCTCAAGCAGGCGCTACTTAGGACATTAATACAGTAGCATGAACTTGTCATGCGTACGCCGCGCGTGCAGCATACTTTAATTAAAAAGTCTTATTCTACAAAGATATGTCAGCTTTATTGAGGAAATCAATGTGATAGGAATATAGAAATTAATGCCACCTCTGAGTGTGGCTCCACATGTGTACGGAAAAACCAACTTATGTATTTCAACCAACTTATACATATTAATTTTTCACCAGATTCTCCCCCTCCCTTTGATATTTGTTACATTCTGCTAGCATAAGTTAAATATCCTCTATATTGTGTTAAATGTCGCAATTGGGCGAGTCTGCTTTTATCATCAAAAACACAGTTTGTACTGGGGTAAAGTTAGGTAGTTATGACATTATATAATTGGGAAGTCTGTATTGACTGATTTTGCTAATCTCAAGAATTAGAAGAAGCCTGAACCAACCCAGTCGTGACAAGGCAATAAACTTAATTCTGAAGATAACGCAAACAAAGTTGCCGATACATGCATGTTTTATATAGTTGTGTCGACTGCATCCACGAGTATCGAGTGTTGACTGACGGGCTATATACAGTGTGTTTGAAAGTCAGATTGTGTTTATTGAATAAAACATTGCGCAAAATCGTGTATAATTTTTTACCTATATCCTGTATTTCTCTAGATGGTAGAACTCCTTTTCTGGGTTGGAATCTGTCTTGGTAGGTATCATACTCTTAACTATTTCTGTCGCCACATAGCAAGCAGAGCAGAGAGAGAGACAATATAATAACAAGCCGTGATTCATTCCATCTTAGTCCTCAAAGGTGACAACGCATCTATAGCCTTTTGTCTGAAGTTGACCCCAGGTGTCTTTCAACTACAGTGGTCGCTCACCACCAGGTGGACCGTGGCTTCGTTTGTCACTTCAGTTATAAAACTGAAGTGACAAACGAAGCCACCTGGTGGTCAAAACTTGCAGTTTTATACATTTTTATTGAATGCATCATCATCATCATGATCATCGCAAGTCCACTATTGAACGTAAGCCACTCTCAAGGAATTGAACAAAACACGGTCCTGAGTCATTTGCATCCATCGATTTCCAGCATTTCTTACTAGGTCTTATACCTTCCCTTTATCTTTTACCATCTTACCTTTTATTGATGAAATATTGTAATACTGCGTTTCTAAATGAAGTAAATTTTTACAGAGTATCATGGTCAAAGTATGGACGCAGGCGGGAACAATTTCGACTCCGGTAAGTTGACTTTTTAAATTAACTTTTAAAAGTGCTATCTACTAAGATACCAATAGGATTGGTTTTAAGGTTATAGTTTTCTTTCATCATCATCCTTATCATTAAAGCCCTTCACAAGTCCACTGCTGAACATAGGCCACCCCAAGGAATGCCACAAAGCACGGTCGTGAACCACCTGCATTCATCGACTTCCTGCAAGTATTACCAGGTCGTCACTCCATCTAGTGGGGGGTTGCCCTACTCTTTAATTTATTTTGAGAAAAATGCAACATAATACGATCACTATAACATAAAGTTTTTAAATAAATACAAAATTGAAAAATTAAATTTATTCATTCAGTAGTAGGATTTTTTGATTAATCGCCATGCTTTTCATACGTGGTGGAGCCGTAGAACCATGCTGCAGTTATATTATGGTTGTATTACGTATGGTTCGGCTCGACTGGGATAGGACCATGCTCTTACAGAATACCAGTGGGAATAGCAGCTTAATGCTGCTGTGTTTTGTATGGCGATCGGATCGGATACCCTTTTTACTGGAAACGAGGCATTCCATCTTAGTATTTAAGGGTGAAAACGCATGTTCATTTTAATTCTTAATCGTGGATATAACGTGGTGGTAAGTGCCATCGGGTCACAGCATCCACTTATCATTAGGTGGACTTTGTGCTCGTTTATCACCTTTATTCTATATAAAAACGTTTGACGCGCGGGTTGACGGCGGCAGCTCTTATTGATTTGATTCGCAGATTGATATGTCTCGTATCTTTGACACTGCTCTCAGTCGTCAGTCTAGTTAAATGTAAACATGATGTTTATACTGCTGGAACAGAGCATTGTGAATTGTCATACGAGCCCTTTTTGACACATTCTGACTTCCCACAGTAGAGTGAAGAGCCACATTTACTACCACGTTCACTTTTCGCTCTATAACCGTGTCATATCTATCAACCCTGCCAAACACACAACTCAAATACACAACTTCATCCACTTCCTCAAGCAATTCCCTTCTATTCTTTATTTTGCATATTGTTTTATTTTCTCTTTCAAAAACCATCACATTCCTTCACGCCCCTTATGACACTCACATGATGAAATTGGGTGATAGATTCACTTACATCGTCACCGTACGGCCATATCTATCATTTGATTTGGGTTTCACAACGCAGGTGTTTCAGCAGGGTTTTACAACGCAGGTGTTTCAGCATATGGAATATATTTTCAATGCCTGAGAGAATTCACAAGATATTATAGGTATTTAGTTTTTGTGATCTTTCCAAGGCTTTCGATTGTGTACATCATGTTATGTAGTTATGAGATATTAATCAGGAAACTACAACATTACGGTGTCAAAAATATTGAGCCTAGACTTTTTATTTGATATTTAAGTAACAGAACTCAAAAAGTTGTTATCAATGACAAAAGTTCCTCCGGATCTGTAGTATCAATGGGCGTTCCTCAGGACTCGATATTTGACCCATTCCTGTTTATTAGTGACTTACTTACTTTGTAAGGGACCATCACGATGTAGTATTATTTGCTGATGATACCTCTTTAATCAAACGGCAGTCGATTTATTTTGACAATGTTCTATAGAAAATAGTACATTCTTTTTTTTTAATCCTTTTTTAGTTTAGGGAATTTAGTTATTTTTACAATTTACTTATTTTACGATAAGAATGGCTGTAGAATTACTGTGGTGTCAATAATGTATGAAGCGTGAGATTTGCTGACAAGTGTCGGCTTATTTCACACAGATTTGAATTAGTTCACAAAATTTATTTTTAATTAGTATTACACTAATTATGAAAACCTAATCGGTTACGGCTTACGACATCAGGGCATTAGGGCATTTAAGAGGTCATGCTTAAGAGTTTCTGAAGTTATTTTTATACACCCTGATGATTCCGTAAGGCGATCTCTAAAAATCAATTGCAGCATGTATGAAAGATCATCACTTGAGAGTGGTTGGACCGATTTTGAAGAATTTTTACGTGTGTATTATTTGGGTATCCGTGGATAGATTCCTGGTAGGTGGCGCTTTTGTTGAGATTCAGAAATCACCGAAGCCGGTGCGGATCGATAGCGTCGAATAAATATTGTGAAACAAGTACAAGTGTGTATCAATCGTGAGTATAGATTATCAAACAGATTTATGTTATCTTGATTTGTATACCTAAAAAAGATTATCCATACACCAATGATCCATATCAGGTCGTTTCGGAGTAACTTTGTTGCATTTGACAAGTCATAATTGATGATATTAGAAGGCCTCTGTGATGTTTCAGTAACTTGACTGAACACTAATTACAATACGTCTGCCTGACCATCTGTTATCCGCCACTTCGAATGGGCTTCAATAATCAATAATTTCCAATTTCACAGACATATCAGTTTCAGATTTATATTATGTATGCCAGATGATAGGGTTTTCGACTAAATGTTAAAAGTAATATGTACAACTGTTGGAGATCCAAATACATAATAATAATCCAAATATATGTACAACTGTTGGAGATACAAATACATAAATAAATAAAGTACCCTGTCGTCTATTTCTGCCATCAAGCAAGCTGGTGCATTTAGTGCGTTAGGAAGGAAATGTGGGGTTAAAATGCTTCTTCATATAAACATTACTAATATTCCCCTTAACCACTCGTGGTAAGCCTAAATTGCTTGTGTTACGAGAGGTTCACGCCAGTAGTCGAATGGCGGATTCGAACCCACGACCTTTTTCAGTTCGCGGTCCGCGCCCTGCCATTAGGCTACTGTCGCTTCAACACATCTTATTTACATTACATCTTAGTTCTCCGAGGTGAGAACGCGTAGGTAGCTTTCTTTCTTAAAAGTTGGCTGTTGTTGTTCATGGACTGCACAATAGGCGCTTATCATCAGGTGGACTGTAAACACGCTTGCCAATAAAATAAAATGTCAGCACGATCAAACTCTTAACCACCTATTCTAACAGGTGCTTAAGTGTTTGATCGTTGCGCTGACTCTCGTATGAAACTAATCTATTATTTCGTGTTTAGACAATTATCTATGTGCAATTATGTTTTTGTAAAAAATTTAAGGGCACGGATGTGTAACGCTGCCTTTAAAACATTCCTTTTTAATTTCTCGGTCGTGCAGGTTTTCTCGCGATATTTTTCTTCACCGCAATGCATGTGGTCACCGCAATCGAACCGGATTTGCTCGCGTACTGTGAAACTCAAAGCGAGCGCGTAACTCCCGAGCTGCTAGGGCTCTAAGGAAACTTGTACAGATAAAGCATTGATTTGTTCCCAAATGCAAGTGTTTCTTTTAGAGCGATATAAGCATTGTACGCGAATGATATGTGTTACAAGGGTATTGTGTGCGGTGCGGCCGTTGGGGCATGACGCCGGCTGAAATCGATCCGATTTCTAATGTTGTTTTATTTGCTGGGACTGTGTTACAACATTGCTAGACGCTTTAGAATATGTACATGATATGCCTTTTGAAGGACCTCTTATAATTGATCAATTGTAATCTGAAGGGAATCTTATAACTGGGTTGATCGTATAAAGTTTTTGTATAAAATAAATTTTTCTGATGCCGGGCTATTGTCACGGTACTTATAACTAGGTTCTTTAAACTCTCGCTTTTTATAAACACAATCAACATTCTTTATTTTTTTAAAGAATAAAGGTGACAAACGAGCACCGTCTACCAGATGGCAAGCTGGTGTGTCCCAGAGACATCTACATCCTATTCTCGATTAGGACTCAAAATGCAGGTGCGTTGTCACTCCTGAGGGCTAAGATGGAATGCCTTCTATTCAGTAAAAAAGGGTGTCCGGTTCTCTACACTCATACGTAACGGCACATGACGCTGCTATTTTACGCTGGTATTCTGTTAGGGGGTGTTCATTCCCCGGTCGAAGCTTTCTTAGTCAACTTGATCTATATCATATCTATTGATTATATTTTGATTAAAGGCCCTCGTGACGACCGGTCACGTGCATGCAGGAAGTCGATGGATGCAGGTGGCTCATGATCTTGCTTTGTGGCATTCTTGGGTGAGGTTTATGTTCAGCTGAAGACTTTCATAGGCAATGATGGATGGACAAATCCACATTACCCGCTTTTTTCAAGTGGATATTTTTTGTTTGCAGGTCAACAGCCACAGGAGCAGGAGTTGGCGACGAAGATGCTGCAGATACAATCAAAGCGCTTCTACCTGGACGTGAAGCAGAATCGCCGCGGCCGTTTCATTAAGGTCGCGGAGGTGAGTTAGCCTAATACATAAATACCTTCACTCGTTTCACTCGAATCTGCTAGCGGCCTCTGAGACCGCGGCCATATTCCGTCAAATCCCTAGCGGTCTCATGAGGCCGCACCCACCCACAGCACTTAATCCATAAACACTTAGATTTAGAGACTACTTTTCTATGAAGAGGTTTGGCATTATAGAATCAATATGAAATTTTCTATCCTCTAGTACAATAAAAAGTTAGTTATCCTATAGATATTTATTACAATCTACGTTAATTTCGTACGCCATTTTCGCGTGAATGTTATTTATTGTGTTGATTTTTGGATTTTTCTAGTGTTTTAGTATATTGTTTTATTATAAAATTGTAATAAAAGTTTTTGTGTGAATATAATTTATCTTTTTACGAAAATAATTTCGAATTATTTCAATATATATTATATATTGAAATAATTGTGATTTTCACGCTACCGACATTCGCTTGGTATGTTTTTTTTGTTATCAAAATACAATAAAATCTTTTTGTAATGAAGTAAAACCTGACTTTTATTCAGACCACAGGATAGAAAATTTTGTATAGGTTTTTTTTAATGCCAAACTTCTTCATAGAAAAGAGGTCTCTAAAAATAAGATTTAATGGTTTTAAGTGCTGTGGGTGGGTGCGGTCGCGTGCGACCGTTTAGGAGTTGCCTGGCGCATGCGACTACATGGGATTTTTATTAGGATTTAGGGGTTCAAACTGCTGTGTTTCGTATGGTGAGAGTAAAAAAACCGGAGCTTATTACGGGAAACGAGCCACGCTGCAGCTATATTACGGTCCTAGCACGAATGTGTCCACTCGACCGGAGTAGGACCATGCTCTCACAGTCTTACTAGAATACTATACAAAACACAGTTTTTATTTTCTATAAAATAAGGGTCACGACGAGCACACAGTCCACCTGATGGTAAGAGGATCCTGTGGCCCATAGACATCCACATTTATCGTCGATTTAGATTTTTTGATTTGACATTTTGAATCTTAAACAAAATGCAGATGCGTTGTTACCCCTTAGAACTAAGTTTGAATGCCTCGTTTTCAATAAAAAAAGGTCTCTCCGGTTTTCTACACCATACGAAGTACAGCAGCATTATGATTATATTTCACGTTCATATTTTGCTCAAGTGTGTCGCTTCCTGAACGACGCAAACACAAACAAACATTCAAACCCGGAACAATTATTTGTAAGTATGGCTTACAAATAATTGTTCCGGGTCTGAATGTTCCGTGCGGAACTGTATATAGTTTATGTATACATATATTCATTCTTTATTCGTAATCTTTTAATAAAGTATGTACAGGTGTGAACGAAAAAGTAGTATAAGAAATAACAGGAGCGTGTTGTGCATTCGGTGGTGCCGATCCGACCGACAACAGCTGTTACATAAGCCGATAATACTATTGTTTGATAACGCGATGATGTAAAAACGTATCGATAACCGATATCTGCTGTTTGGTGTATCGGAAAATGTTAAAGAAAAAAGAAAAAGAAAGTCAGAAGTCGAAACTTAAAGTAATTAATAGAATCAGGCGTTACTTCGCGGAATACAATTACATCAAAAACGTTAAAAATGAATTACCTAAGATCCGCGAACCAAAGTAAAATGTTGTGTGTTTCCTAGTTTGAGGAACACCTCCCGCTCACTATCGGTTGTGTGCACTAGTGAAAACACACCACCGTCGATAACACGACACGTATTTCGCCTCTAAACGAGGCATCCTCATGTGAAATAGTCTCTGCGGTGGCGGACCGCTGTAGTGGTGTTGGGATGGAGGGATGGAGGGTAGGTCCATTGTTTAAACAATAATACAGAGCAGTAAGTTGGTAGTCAACTTACCGCCATAACCGATTCTTTAATTTATTCCGTTACTGTTATTCCTTATTCTTAACTTGAAGGTGGTCTGGAATCGGCAATATAACGTGTATATTTCCCGCATTGAATCCATACAAAAAAGTTTCTTCGATATTTACACTAAATGTAATAATAAGGGAACTTATGCTAAATAGGGACTTACCCTAGCGCCGTAAAGAGCTATTCGATTTTGAAGATTAAATGATAAAAACAAAAAAAATTACATGAAATATACCCTTCCACTGGTGAACAGTCAAATTTAAATATTCGAGCGCGTAAGATATTGATAGTGTCACGTCTCTCTGATAATGGGGGTAAGTTAATCTGCTAATTCAGTGGTGGCCATATGTGAGGGTAGAAAATGAAAAAAAATATTCGAGCGTGTCAGGTTTAGAGGGGATGTTAAGTGAACCCGAAACATGTTCACATTCATAAGACTGAGGATTTGGACATCACGCAAGCTTGTGGCGGCTTTTTGAAAATGCATTAAAAATATAGCCATTTCGAAATACGCAAATCCCGAATGCGTCAGATTATAATGATTTCTTAATGATTTTAGTTTTTGTTAATGATTTATTCAATGCGTCAGATTATTACATAGACGGTTTGAAGTGATGTCCTATTATTATATAGACGGTCTAACGTGAAGGGTTTTCTTACCTCCAGATTACAAACATTTTATTCATGATTTTTTAAATCATCGAACTTTGTGAAATAAAACGTACGGAAAATAGCATACAAAAAAAAAATGATTTTTTAAAATTATAATATAATATTCAATAAAAATAAATACATCCAAGTGGTAAAATGAATGTTTTTTTATACAATCGGCATCAATGACAGAAATGAGGGTGTACCGTGTTATACTGAACACATCTGCGTACCTTTTTAGAGAGTTCAAGCGTCATTTTATGTTGTGTAATTGCGTAAACAATGCCTAGATATACGATAGCAGCAACCGCGGTTGATTTGCTGGTATTTATTGACGTGTTCCATTGTCTGTCTCCGAAACTCATAATCAGAAGTTTACGAAACTTAATGGGACCATTTTGGAATAAACCTGTTTGAACAAAAAATGTTTTGCAAATCCTTCAATGTATGAGAGAGTTATGCACGAACATACAAAAAAATAAAGACATCTAAATTAAGAACCTCCTCCTTTTTTGAAGTCGGTTAAAAATAATCTTCATCTTCATCCGTCGAGAATATGTCGAGAGAGAGTGAAAGGCAAAGCGAGGCTCGATTCTTCGTTTTCGGGTTGAGGAAACAACCTCCTCTTCCAGACCCATCTGAGCAGTAGGTACTTGTCCAGGGCTCGGTGCTCCCCCTGACTCATTCTACGTGAGTCCCGTATATTTCGATTTTACCGGATGCTCATCTTGCACTCTATGCAGATGATACCACAATTTATTCATCTAACTGTAGCCCTTTCAGAATTTGTATTCGACTACAAGCTGCAACAGATGCTCTAGGCGATTGTTGCAGAAGATGGAGAATTGAATTAAATATCTACTGATAAAAGCAAAGCTATCATGTTTAACATGAAAGCTCGCTTTAAAAACATATTTTTTGATTCAAAATTTATAAAACCTTGTGGTGTTTCAAATAAAAAATAAAAAAGAATAATTATGAGTTTTTTTTTATTTGGCTTAAAGATTGGCGCAGACGGCCGGCGCAGTCAGATATTCCTTGCGATGTCAACAGCGGCGGAGTTCCGCGACTACCTGTCCAGTTTTAGCGATTTCTATTCGTCCCTGGGGCCTCCCAATCCAGACAATGTTCCCGATGACGGCAAGCTCAAATCCGAGATGATGCTCAAGGTAAGTTGGGAAATAATACACGGCAGATGTATAATTGTTTTCTACGATAAAATTTAAGATAAATGAAAGTAAAAACAGACTAAATTTCGCAAAACTGCACACTGTGGGAATTAGTTACCGCTTTTGTGTTAATTTGGCTAGGGATGACTCTTGCGATGGCTCTTGCGACTATCGAAAAATAAGAACCCATTTCAACAGAAAATAGTTTCCCGCGTTGAATTTATCTTCGCACTACGACTGTAACACAATTGTCAAATTGCTGCCAATTTGTGAAAGAAAATCGCTTTTCTGTTAAATTTATATGCTGTAAATGAAAATACATCTATCCTTGAGAATAAAAATGCAGATGCGATGTCACCTCCGAAGGCAGAAGTGGAGTGCCTGTTGCAAGTAGAAAGATTGCGACAAGTACCGGACGTACTCGTACGAAACACATTATTAGCATTAAGGCTCATTTTGATTGATCGAGAAACAGAAACTACTTTTTTATTCAATGTAGATTATAAATAATATCTATTGAAAGTCATTTTTTTAGTTAAACCAACAAGAAAGGGAAGAGGGAACATATTTGGGATGCGGCCGATTTCTAAAATGTATGCCATAAAGTCCGCAAACATTTTCATATGGAACTTGCACATTATGCAAGGCCCACATATTACATTGCTTGAAGAGTGTGTAGCGTTTTTTAAAACATGCGTAACTAGATGATGAAAGACGTGTGGTAAGCGGACGAGGTTTCACATGTTGGATATCGACTTGAATTTAATTCCCCGCTTGTGAAAATTAAAAAAATATAATTTAACCCGAATGCGGGCCTTATGGCATATTACGTTTTAGAAACCTCCCACATCTCGAGTAAAATTTAATTGGTACCTATCAACCTAGTTTATCCCACCCGCGTGTTTTGTATTGACCAAGCTATGGACAAATATAAATGAGCCATTATGTGCTATCGACAAATAAAAATAAGCCAATTTGTGGTGATAAGTTACGCTATCGACAAATGAAAGTGACCCATTTAGTGGTGGTAAATTGCACTATCGTCAAATAAAATTAGTCATTTTGCGGTGGCAAGTTGCGCTGTCGATTAATGAAAATGAGCCATTTTGCGGCGGTAAATCGCTCGGCGAGCGAACTCATTTCTCGATCAGCTTGTGAGTGGTTGAGCGGTGGTATAGCGTGGTATAGCGTGGTATAGCGTGGTGTTGCGTGGTGTTGCGGCAGGACAACCGGCGCTACTACCTCGACCTGAAGGAGAACTCGCGCGGGCGCTTCCTGCGCGTGTCGCAGACCATCACGCGCGGCGGCCCGCGCAGCCAGGTGGCGCTGCCGGCGCAGGGCATGATCGAGTTCCGCGACGCGCTCACCGACCTGCTCGACGACTTCGGCACCGACGACGGCGGGTGAGTGTGTTCCCGACTCCGCACACTACATACGCACACACACACACTTGCGCATGCACGATTTCCACCACATCAGAAAGATGCTGCAGCTCATGTCCTGTTTTGTTTACCTCTGTCGCCTCTTACGACACCTGTGGGATCATATGGAGTGGTGGATACTCTTACTCCCCCACTCCAGGGTCACCTTAAACCTTATCCTCAACCCCTCTACTTCGAGTGGCTCTCTTTATTGTTACACTAGCAGCCCGCCCCGGCTCTGCTCAGGTTGAACAGTTGCTCAGGTTAGGTATAATTAATTCAAAACTCCATGGTACAGCACGGCACATTTTTTTCCTGTTTTCTTAAGGTTTTCAAATAAATTATTTCTCTGCATTTCCTGACTTAGAGAGACCAACTTGCCAACGCCGCGCTGATAGCTACCATAATTCTTTTTGTCGCACGAGATTTTCTTTATATATGTAAATGGTTACTAGACATGTGTCAATCATTCATTTCTAGTGAACAAATCATTATAGTACATTTTCGTCACGCGTCCCGGTACATTCGGATCGATTGAAATGAATCATTTCGGGCTCCAGTACTTTGTGAGTCTGTGAGATCCATTGGGAACCGAAAATATTCTATTTGAGATTTGTAATAGCGCCATCTACTACATGCTATAGGTAATAAAGTCACTTTATCGAACTTAAACTTATTGACTTTCAAGATGGTAAGTACAATCGACGCTGGATGGCATAAATAGAAAGTCTCAAGTGATTCGATTGATTTGATTTTGATTGATAACTTTATTCAATATTATTATATATTTTAAATATTTAATAAATTTGTTTATTCTTAAATTTTATTCCTAACAATACACAATTTCATCTTACTTTACATGTCTAAAATTAAGGATTGTAATTTGCTATAAAATTAAACTTTTATCTTATTCTTATATAAGGTGGTTAAAAATTATCATATTAAATAAATCATTTGCCTTGAAATCTTTTGAAGTGTTATTTTTAGTAAACTCTACGAAATGATATGTTTTAACTCATATATGTAACAAATAAATATAATAAATGTAAAATAATTTTTAATTTAGGTAACAATATTATAATAAAAAAACCTTAAATAATAAATACTCTTGATACTCTGCAGTCTGCATTGTTAATTTGATTCGCCTGTTTATTCAGATCATTCGGGATTCGGTCGGTTTTCGGCTCATTCACAATTCACACCAATCACGAGTTAAAAATGTACCGTCAATTGTTTGTGATTGGTTGTACCGGTATATTCAAAAACAAATGAATGAACCATCAATACTTTTAAGTGTACCAGCTCAAACAAACGAAAATATTCTTAGAAGAATGGCATAAGCTGCCGGGTTGTTTGAACTTTTCAAAAATAACAATACAGCCATACATTATTATGCAGGATTAGGTGCAGCGGTCCAGGAGATTACTCCCTATACTATATTAGAATAGTAATTTTCGTACGTGGTAGAGCCAAGCTGCACTGTAATATGATTGTAGTACAAATGGGTTCGCTCGACCGGAATAGGACCACACTCTCACAGAATACCAGCGTGAAATAACAGCTTAATGTTGCTGTGTTTCGTATGTGATATATACAACTGATATAGACAACCGGAGACACTTTTTACTGGAAACGAGGCATTCCATCTTAATCCTCAAGGGTGACAACGCATCTGCATATTGATTCTTAATCGAGGTTAGATGTAGATGTCTATGGGCCACAGCATCCACTTAACATGAGGTGAAATGCGTGCTCGTTTGTTACAATTCTATAAAAAAATATAGATATCACGTTGTGCAACAATCGTTTATACCCGCTCCAGTGATCCAGAGCAGCCATAGTACTTGCGTTAATTACGTTTACACGTATTCCGACAAGCGATTACCTTGTCAACGATTTACAATACACGGCAGACCACTACTGTATGATCTAGCCACACGTTTGTGAGATGATACAGTAGTGATATTTCAATAAGAATAATTTCTGAAACTTGTGTCCATCTAATGCTTACGACTGGGTACTGGGTTGACCAAAAAAAAGGAATGGTAATGTAAAATACATACGAGCACACATTCCGCCGCGCCGAGGCCCTAATATAAGTTGTAATTTACAATTTGTAGTTACGAATTACATTTTACATTACTACAGGTTTCTGTTTATTAAAAATTACAAAATTGTCATGGTAGAAAATTTTCGCAATTTTAAAATAGTAAGAAGAAAATATTTAGCAGTGTTACTTTTACAATTTTTTAGCTTTATTAAACGGTATTTACTAAACAGTTTGACAATTGTGACGCTTTTCTTAATTTTTTTTATACAATAAGCGTGATAAACGAGCGCACAGTCCACCTGATGGTAAGTGAATGCTATGGCCCATAGACATAGCTATCTACATTTATCCTCGATAAGAATCAAATGCAGATGCGTTGCCACCCCTGAGGACAAAGATGGCCTTGTTTCCAGTATAAGCGGTCGAGCCAAACCCTTCATGTTACAATCATAATATAATTGCAGCATGGCTCCACCACGAAAAAATTATAAACATTTAGAACTACAGGGTTTTTGTTACATGTTGTATAATATAATATATTATTACGTATAATAAATAATTATAAAGGAAATGAGTTAAATAAATATTGAAAATTATATAAATATAGTATTTCTTTGTCGGCAGCTTCAAAGGCGAACTGCCCGAGGGGCGACACTTGCGCGTAGATAACAAAAATTTCTATTTTGACATTGGTCAGAACAATCGAGGAATCTACATGAAAATAAGCGAGGTAAGCAAGGATTTGTGTATTTTGTGACCCATTTTACATTATAATATGATTATTTTGGGATCCATTAATTAATTATAATTTTTTTAAATTCGCAACTAAAATATTAAAAAGGAATAATTCATGACCCTTGAGAGAACCTTGCAATAGCCTAAGAATGTGGTGGATTTTGGAATAGTCATGGTTATCAGGAACGACACCCACGGAACTAAATAAGGCGGTGGAAGCTCGTACGTCACCAAGCCGGCTCATGGTAATTTTATTTATAGAATAAGGGTGACAAACGAGCACACAGTCCACCTGATGGTAAATGGATGCTGTTGCCCATAGACGTCTACATTTATCTTCAATTAAAAATCAAAATGTATATGCGTTGCCAACCCTGAGGATTGAGATGTAAAGCCTCGATTCCAGTGGAAAAGGTCTCCGGTTCTCTGCACTCACCATACGAAACACAGCAGCATTAAGTTACTATTTTACGCTGGTATTCGGTGAGAGCGTGGTCCTACACCGGTCGAACCAACCCATTCCTACCGCAACCACAATATAGCTTTGTAAATTTTTAAACTTTTGTTTTAAGGTTAACAAACCTTATTACGTGGTTTCGGCGTGATTTTTACTGCCATCGTCTTGTTGTTCTGTATTATTGTTTTAATTGAATAAAGATTTGAAAAGAATTTTGATACGTAAAAAGATGTGATTGTGTTGTAGTGAATGTATGTTTATTTGAAGTATAATAAATCGAAACGAAGAAACAAGTACCTACTATGATGGTGTCACAGACCTCAAGTTATTATCTCAGTTTAAGTTTGGAATACTATCAACGTCGCCTGTCTGTAGGAGCTTATGTTGCCATTAAAATTTCTCAAACACATCGCATTGCGTGGTGTCTCATCAAATGTCTAGACCCGCCTGGCTTCACATGGATAGGGTTTATTAAAGAAACGTTGTTTAGTTAAAAATAATCAAATATCATTTATATTATCAATTTTTAGTTTTTCAAAGAAAAAACGCTAATTTTTCGGTTATAATATAATAATAATAATAATAATAATAATAAGTTCTTTATTTCCAAGAGGTTGTACATCACGATATTTGCATAACATTATTTAATAAAGCTACATTAGTACATATACTTGAAAACATAGCATCTGCAGCCGAACTAGGAGACCTGTGCATCAGCTGTCAGCGCCATATCCCCACCGTTAATTTATCGAAATATTAGGATGCAAGCAAAAGTTAAATAATCAAATTCTATCTAAAAATTTGTACATTCCGCTAATATAACCTAAGTACAATGAAATTAATTGTATCACATATTATGTTTATATACTATGTTACCACTTATTACTAATACCAAGGTACAAACAAAATAATAAATTATACTACTAATGCCGTTCCTCTCTCATAGGATGTGTAATGTATGACTGTAAGAAGTAATTGTGTTATGAGTGTAATGTGTGTGGGCAGTTATGGGAGAGGAGCGTGTAAAATATGTGTCGTGTGTGTGTGTGTGTGTGTGTGTGTGTGTGTGTGTGTGTGTGTGTGTGTGTGTGTGTGTGTGTGTTTGCACACGTGCGTGTGTGTGTGTGTCTGGTTATTATGATTTTATACGGGTAGTATTACAGGTGACAGTTATATAAGAATTTATTTTAAGTCTGAATACTAAGCAGGTTTTCAGTTTCATTATAAGTTAATTTTTGTAGGTAATTATGTACAGTTTTTTTACAATTTATTTTATTTAGGTGGTAAATGTCCAATGTTTTATTTAGTTTATTATATAAGTGTGGTCCCAAAAATGCAAAGAATTTTCTTATAAAAGTTGTTTTAAAATTAGTTGTATCTACGGAAAATTTCCTGCGTTTATTTAAGTTCGATCGGTTGTATACTAATAAGTTATGTTGTTTCTGAATGATCGTTAATATAAACAGTTGTCTTACTGTAAGGACCTGACAGTTATCATAAAGCTGTGACGTAGGATAAAGAAAAGGTTTAAATGTTGCAACTTTGAGTATAGCACGTTGAGAGATTTCTATCTTTTGTAACACCGTTTTAGAGGCACCACCCCACGTTGATATGCAGTATGTTATAATAGACTGACATAAAGCTAAGTAAACTCGTTTTAATATATCTGGATCCATAACATGTCTAATAGTTTTAAAAATATATATTAATTTATGAATTCTTTTGCTAAGAGTGTTAATATGTTGTTTAAAATTTAAATTACTATCTATTATAACCCCTAGATATTTAATATATTCAACAGACTCAAGTGAAAGGCAGGAACAGCTGTTATCCCTTGTTAAACAATCATATGAATGAATCACTAAGTTAAAATTTTCAAGGTTGCGAATAGGTTTTCTTAATGAATAAACTATATATTTCGTTTTCGTAATATTGATTGAAAGTTTATTACTGTAAAGCCAATTGGTAACTACATTTAAACCTAATTGTGCAGACGAGAATACATCTTTCCACGTATCCGCATCAAATATCAAAACAGTGTCATCTGCATATGAAATTATATGTCCCTGAGAGAGATTAAATTTTGTAAAATTATCAATATAAATAAGAAATAAGGTTGGGCCGAGTATACTTCCTTGTGGTACGCCGTGTGTTACTAGTAAATCATTGCTGGTAATATTATTTACACTAACGCATTGATATCTCTCAGAAAGATAACTTTTGAATAGTTTGAGTTGAGTGCCTCTGATACCGACATTTTCTAGTCTTTTTAATAGTATTTTTATTGACACGGTATCGAATGCTTTCGCCAAATCTAAGAAAACAGAAATACACTTTTTTCCACTGTCTAAATACGATGACAAAAAATTTGTAAGACTATGAACTGCATGCTCCGTTGATTTGCCATGTCTAAAACCAAACTGCGTATTTGACAATAAATTCGCATCGAATATACTAGATATACTAGAATATACTAGATCACTCCTGGCATTGCTCTCTATCTGTTCGTAAAGTTTCATTACAATCAATTCAGCCATTCAGAAAATGAACACAGACGGACAAACTCTACAAGTTTCTGTATATATTACAAAATACGTTGCAGTGTTCGATGCATAGACTTATTATACCACTGCGTATGGACCGGGTCATTGAACAAACAAAATGGCACCGACTCCAAGGTGCGAAAATTATGGAGTGTAGAAGCAAGGAGTACCAACTCCCGTAGTAGAATAGTTGAAAAATTGGCCTTCTGTAAGCAGCTCAAAAACTCTCCACAACAGCGCTGGAGTAGCTACTGGGATGATATGAACTTAGCCGTTGTCGACGGTTTAAGTGTGCTGCTAAACTGCTCAGTAGCTCTAAAATAATTTAATTTAGTAAATATAACCTCGTAAAAGTCGTCTATCCCACTAATATTTTTCGATGCGTTCTTTAAAGTATTCCCCGTAGTTATAGTGGCGCCACCCTTATTTAACGGTTTTCTATGGACACTTTTTAATACACAGTCTGTACTCCTTACTTCTATACTCCATAGCGAAACTGTTTATGGAGCACCAACGCCAGCACCAATGCGTGCCGTGTGTCCGTGCAGTGTTTCCATTTTTAGATATTTTGCACTATTTTAGGGTAAATCTACTAACTAAAATAGCTTTATTAGTTTCTTCAAGCTGACAGAGTTTTGTATGATTTGGGGTAAAATCCAATTTCAAGTAACCCTGTTTTTTATACCCACCCGATGTAATTTTTTTTAAAGATTTATCGAAGGGGATAGGTTCAAAAGAGCTAGAAAAGTGGAGAATGAAAAGGTTTTTTCATTCCGTATATCAGAATAATGTGTTTTACTTAGTTACATATTCATTATTCATATGATACTAAGTGTTATTACAATTTGAAAATGAGAACTTCTTTTTCATCATAAAACTCTAGATTTTAAATCTAAAATTAGGTGCAATAAATAACGCTATTTTGAATTTTTTTACGATGATTTAGAAAGTATTTCTACAGGTTCTAGGGTAAAACCGGAATCATAAGTGAAAACAGTAGTTCCTTGGTAGTTCATGAGTATTTAAGAGATGGCGCTGATTTATTCTCTGCTTAAACCGTGAAAAATATTTGTTTGCACGATCATATCTTGTCTTTTATATCGATGGTTGTATGTATTGTTTTTGGCTAAAGGCTTTGTAACCAAAACCACAATGTTTTTATAGAAATATTGTGACAAACGAACACAATGTTGACCTATTTGGTTCCCTACACTCATGGTGAATAAAAACAGAATAGTAGGATAGCTCCAGCGCCGTGCGAGACTTAAGGTGGAACCTTCGGACTGTTCCCAGCCATTCTCCCGCAAGATGGCGCTGAACGTAACATTTTAAGTTTATTTGGATCTTTGTGTAATTGGAAAATTATTAAGTCGTAGGAGTAGACTTAGCGGTTATCGGATATTACATTTTATTGGAATGGGTCATATCATTGCCTCCAAATCAACCCAATTCGACATTAATTTTGATTATAACATCTGTCATTGAATATAGGGTCGTTTACACACACAGACGTATCCCTACGTTTATGAAGTTAGAACACTAGATGGCGTGTATGTAAAAAAACAAGTTTTTAATTTTTGTGTATGTGTAGATTGGGTAGGCAGAACTACAAAACCCTATGTACGATTGTTATAAAAATAAAATTTATATTTGTTGGCGTAAACTGTTTAATTGATTTATAACTTTGGGAAATAAATTATGTCAACATTGATTACAATATAACGCAGTTTTATTTTATTACATTACACTATTGAATTTTTTATCAAAACAGAAGTACCTATTTGAAGCAACATAATTATGCTGATACATGCCTATTCACTCAAAACTAATAACACTGATGATTTGTAACAGTACCAATTATTACAATAATTAGACATTTCATAACCAACACGTAAGAAACTATAATTCACAAACAAGAGATAACAACAAATCTATAACACGATTTATTTTGTGATAATAACCAGGAAGGTGAAAATAATATTTCCTAATTTCGAAGCACTCAACAAAAGCTTTTAGAAAAATAATAATATAAAGAGCAGTTTATTGAATTGAGCACATGGTCAGGTTATAACCACCTGCTCAATTCAATAATCTGCTCTTTATAATTATGTAGTATGAATGCCTAATGAAGTATTATTTCACCTTTTGATTTTCTAGTAAATACAAAATAAAAAGAAATATACAATGATAATGTTAAAATTCTAAACAAACTACTACCAAAATACAATTAGAACAAAAATCATTTGACTTGTTGATTTCACCCTCTGCCTTGAAACTTCCTGTCTTGAAACCACTGCTACACTGCTGCTGCAAAGAAAACTTACTTAGTATATTTGTTACTTTTTGACAAATACTCAATGACAAACCATTCATTTCAAAATTGTATTACCTTCAATCTCCAAAGCTGCTCTAAAATAAAATTTTACTTCTATTCTTTGCATGAACTTCCAACTAATGTTGATGTTGCAGGAGGATTTTTCACTGGAATAACAATATAATTTTATTTTATCAATTTCGATATCTAAATATAACATAATTTATCTCATGTAGAAGAGGCCTGTGTCCCAGCAGTGGGAATATATTGATGCAATTTATGAAGTGAATAAAAAAGTAAAAACGTAGTGTACATACCATTCAAATCTATACATTTCGCATTTTTTTGAACTCGTCTCAATATTATTTCAGGTAGAATACAGTTTTTAAAAAAGTCATATCACTGATAAATTCATTATCTCGACAAACTTCTATAACAGTCAAAGACTTAGTGACTGAAATGAAACATATGAAGTAGCACTTTTCCATTTTGCTAACACGCATTTGTCCTTGGACCTGAAATAAAATTTGATAATGGTAAGAGAAAACAAGATACTGAAATAAAGTAAAATGTGGACATGCAATAGAATTTTCAATTTACTTGATAGTAATAATCATGCTTTTTATTCATGACTAAAACATTATTATCCAGTTTTAGAGCAAAGTTCTTCTTTTCTAGTAAATATAGAAAAACAAACAGTAGAGAACAGTATAGAAAAAAAAAGTATTTGAATAAAATATATCGCATCCGCAAGTGGTGCAGAGTGCCGACTAGAAGATAGTCCAGATCGTAGACAAATCTTCCTTCAATCCTATATGAATGTGATCGTGGTTGCGTTCGGAACACAAGATCCAGAACACTAAAATGTACAAAAATTTATTTATCTTTTTATTTCAATGTTATCTTTATATTCCTGGTAGAATTGGCCGACGAATAAGAAAAATAAAACACAGATTAGATAAGCTATTTATTTATAAACAATAAAGCACGGAACAGAAAAAAGGATTTTATGTAACTGAATTATATTTGTTTCTGAACGCATCATAAGGTGTGACGTAGTGACGAGTGAACGTGAGCTCTACAAAATATGTATAACAAACTAATAATGTGTGTCTGTCTGAAAGTGTTTGCAAAATGCGTAAAGGGTGTTTAATGTAACCCGGCAAAACCTAATTTATCAAATGTTTGCGAGTTTAATTTTGTGACTGCTTTGGTCGTTTACCGATCTATAATAATTGTATTTATTGTTGACCAAAAACATATTCAAACACATTCATATATGAAACACTTACACGTATGACGTAGGTAATCAGTATTGTGACGATATTTCAGAAAAATCACGGGCCAGCCTGCTGTTAATAATACTATCGAAAACATAATTGCGTTTTTAAAATAATTAATTATTATACCTACGATAAATTACAATATAGTCTCAAATATATACTAGAGAAATATTGCAATTCGAATCAATGAAAACATACACACAAAATATGTATAATACACAAGAAATTCCGCGCGCAAATCATAGCGCGTGACAACCGAAATCAGAATATTATATTTTATACAAGTCAAACAAGTGAACGTACGTAAGTTTGGCAACGCTTTTGTTTCGTCAATTCAAGGTCAGGAATACGTTAGTACCGTAGACTTCTCTGTCTACGACAGTTTGTTGTCAGAAAGGACGGCAACGTCGCTTTACCTACGACTTTTGGTATGCCACACAACGATAATAAGTAATAAAATTGTTTACAAAAAAACATAGGTGTCTAAGGTCATTAGTTTTATGTTATTTTATACGGTTTATTAACGGTTGGAAAGGAAATTAACCAATTATTGAACTTAAGGCCGAATACGAAGAGAACTGGCGAAAATTAATGTATTTCTCTTGACTAGAACTTTGACCTGAAGTAATTCTAAGCTTTAAAACATTTTTGTAGGTTTGTTCGGGTCCTTCACAATGTCACCGTCATTTTAAAATTTTAAAATAAATGAATATACCAACAAATAAAAGAATGTTAAGAAATGATATATAAAATTATTGTTCTTCCAAAACTCTGTGAATTTTAATTTAGGAAAAATTCTTTTACGTAAAAATGTTTGTATTGTGATTCCGAAGGTACCTGCTATCTTTATTTTCGATACGAAATATTATTTATTAACATAATTCGTTTTAATTAAAAACACCTAATAATAATATCGTATATTGCCAGATAAAAGTTTGCTGTAATAAATTACCAGGCGCTTCGACGTGTGACGTAAGGTAACAACAGTCGATGTGTCTGTAGCGAAAATCGTTAATTTATTGTTTTATACGCGTTTAAGTGTCTATGAATGTAAATATGGGTAGGAAAAGAAATAAATGTTACCTAAGTGGTAAAACAAAGAGAGTTTATCGCATGAACGCTGCTCGAATGTTGTATTTTGAGGTTAATACTTATATTTTTGTAAGGTAATTTTTTGTTTGAGGCTGCCTAATAGGTTGCATTTTTACTCATTTACATTAGCCAAACTGATCATTTATACTTTTCTAGTTTCAAGTGAGAAACACTAAAAATGTAAAATATCAAGACCCAGTCGGAAAAGAATGTACAGAGTAGTGCAAGCACAGAGACCGCAAATAATGTCAGTCAATGTATTGTCCGAAAGCATGGGGTAAGTACATAATTAAGAAAAACCGAAATACTTCGGATGTGAAGTGATTGACCAGTCGGAGTAGTCTTGTGAGAATTTACATACACAGTACCTATCCCCACTATGGGGCAATCACCGACTTTTTAGTCTTTTTTTCTTTATTATTTATGCAATTTGCATTACGGCATCTTGTAAGACTCACAAGAACAAACATTTTCTGTTATATGAGGTTCTTTACGTACGATGCACCAATTAAGAAAAAAAATCGTTATCAATTCAATAACTTTTCGAACAATATTTTATAACGAATAAAGTACCGAATTTATATAAGATCAAACGAACTTCTCAAGTGAAGTTCGATCATTATTATATGAATCGCTTCATTTGAAGATATAATTATTCACCAGGTAGTCCCCTTAACCTACAGGTGACTTTGCACGCTTTAAAAGACACTCAACTGACTAAACTAAAGTTGGCTGTGAACCGACTTACCCCTTCCACCGCTGACTCGGGGACGGAGTGAGTCGCCATTCTGAGCTCATTATTTTTAGAGTGTAGAGAAAAACTTTCCGTATTAGGGCTAGCAAACTACTGCTATGGGAGGGTGGGTAATAACTTATATCTTCAAATGAAGCGATTCATATAATAATGATCGAACTTCACTTGAGAAGTTCGTTTGATCTTATATTATATTTCATCGCTTCATTTTTCAGATATAATTATTCACCAGGTAGAATTTTAGAGCAGAAAGTTTTTCATTGTAATAAAATAATATATATTTCTTAGAATATATTTATTAGTTACCGATCGGTACATGAAACGTTATGTAATCACGATAATTTGAACAATTAGTTTTTGTATTTATGAATACAGAAAAAAATCTTAAACTAGTGATTGGACTTAAAGCAAGCGGATCTTGCAAAGTTCCCCTCATCAACAAGGGTTCTATTGTAAAATCGCGCAAAAGTATTCGATGTAGGAGTCCATCCGGCAGCTTTACGGATGACATCAACGCTGAGGCCCGCGCGGCCCGCAGCTGAGGTAGAGGCGTGGCGAGTGCTGTGGGCGCCAAACGTTGACGTATCCACGCCGCTTTCCGAGAGCACTTGTTTAATCCATCGACTGATTGATTGCGTCGTGGCTGGTCTATGTGGTGGCTTGTAAGTGAGGAACAGTTTGCCTATGTTTTCTGTTCTTTTACTTTCTGTGACAGAAATATAATCTTTTAGAACGGTAGCTGGGCAAATATTCACATTTTCTAAGAAAAATGGTATCAGGAGTACAGGTTGCTCTCGGCCTGGGGTGGAAGTCTTTATTAGATCAGTAATTATGATCTTAGCGTTATTGCGAGAAAATGATATATTTTCCAACTTAATTAATGATAGGGTTTGTACTCTATGGGCTGTACAGAGGGCTAATAAAATTGCTAATTTTTTTGTAATTTTTTCCAGATTTAAAGTCGTATTGGGATGCCACCCTGCAACGTGATTTAAAACACTTTGAGGGTCCCAGGTCTGTGTATATTTTGGAATGTTCGGCCTTAATTTATAAGCTCCTTTTAGCAATCGACTTACATGTTCGTCGGAACCAATATTATTTCCGAGAAGTAATGATAGCGCTGATCTATGCGAATTGAGACTTCCGTAAGAACAACCGGCATTAAACTGGTCAGTCAAGAAGGATAAAAAAGGAGATATAGATGGTTGAAATGAATTAATATTTCTGTTGTCACAAAACCGCCACCATGCTTTATAGGTAACATTATACTGTTTTACCGTGCTATCGGAGAGCGATGCTAGCATGAGGTTGAGGGCCTCTGGT
This sequence comes from Parnassius smintheus behrii, assembly GCA_036936625.1. Classification (NCBI taxonomy): domain Eukaryota; kingdom Metazoa; phylum Arthropoda; class Insecta; order Lepidoptera; family Papilionidae; genus Parnassius; species Parnassius smintheus. The sequence continues at coordinate 1,696,191 of JAUPFT010000030.1, forward strand.
GGGCATCTTCGGGTGAAAGCTTGCCGGAGAGCCTCGCGGCACCCAAGGTAAGGCTCGCGTGTAAAGGGTGGTGTTCCCTGGAATGTGATCGTAAAAGATTCTTGTTAGGGCGCAAGAACAGAATATCAGATGCTAATAACCCTTGTAGTAAGGGGAACCAGGGCTGTGAAGGCCAATAAGGAAAAACAAGGATTCCGTGAGCCCTGTCATCCATTATTTTCCTTAAACAATTTAATATTATGGAAAATGGGGGGAATGCGTAAAAATAACATCCGCTCCAGTTTATAGTAAAAGCATCTACCGCCATTGCATCTGGATCCGGTCTCCAAGAAACAAAGTTTGTGCATTTTGCATTAGTGCGGGAGGCGAATAAGTCTATATTTGGCTGACCAAAATGTAACACTATGGTTTGAAAACTGGAAGAGGAGAGTTCCCATTCGGTGTCAGGGTTTATAACTCTAGATTCAGCGTCAGCCCAGTTTTCTTTAGTATTGACGTATGACGCGTAGATCCAAATTTTTCGCTTCTCACACCATTGCCAAATTTGCCGAGCGATCCCGTTTAAGTGGGGGAATTGTACCCCGCCCATGCGATTTACATAACTAATGGCTGTAGTGTTATCTACCCGTAATAGTATCGCGCAATTAGTTTCTTTAGATGCCAAGCTTTTGAGTCCAAGAAAAATTGCCAATAGTTCCAGATAATTTATATGGTAATTGCGTTCGCTAACTGACCACCCTCCGCGAGCGCGTTCTTCATCGCGCACTGCGCCCCAACCGGTTCGTGAAGCATCTGTGTAGATTTCAATTTTATAGCCGGCGTTTCGCAGTGGATGTAATGTTGTTTTGACGTTATTGGTCCACCAAGTAAGATCTTCAAGGATAATACTAGGTAAATTGATTTTACTCTCATAATTCTGATTTTCAAGTAACGCGAGATATTTTTGACGTTCCAATAACTTGGTATATAACCAACCATATTGGACAGCCGGGCACGCTGCAGTTAGAACACCAATTAATTGAGCAAATTCTCGAATAGTGCATGTGGGTAGACAAATAAACTTCTGAACTAATTGCGCAATACTGTTACGTTTATTATCTGGGAGAGAAATGGTTAGATTCTTAGTGCAAAAGAGAAAACCTAAGAATTTACAACTTTGCTTGGGTTGGAGCGAGCTTTTATCAAAATTTATAACGAAACCTAGGCATTGCAATAGTTTCAAGGTTTCATTTACGTTAGATCTGCAATCCTCATAAGTGTTGCCGATGCAGAGAATATCATCTAGATAAATTACTGAATTAAAGCCCGCGCTTCTCAAGTGAGTTACGATTTCTTTCATAATCTTAGTAAATACCCTGGGAGCCACTGACAGCCCATAGGGCATTGACGTAAACTCATAGGTCGTGGTCTGATTGTTTCTCTTAAATTGAAATCTTAGATACTTTCTATGTTCAGCATGAATGGGAATTAGTAAGTAGGCTTCTTTCAGATCAATTGTGGCTAAGTATCCGTGTTGGGGTATTAACTTTGCCGCTGTTCGATAATCTTCCATCTTGAAATGAAACTTTGAAACATATTTATTTAACGATTTCAAATTTAATATAAAACGCTTGCCGCCGTTTGTCTTGGAGGCAAGGAATATTTTAGAGACAAACTGGTCTCTACTTGGAAGACATTCTGTTATGGCACCTAAGTCAATCAGCTTTTGAATCTCCGTTGACATTTCCTGGTGCTCTAACTCCGAAAGGGTATTGCTAGGAACGTTTGTTTGGCAGACTTCCTTGCAAAAAGGTATGTATAGACCGTTTTGTATCCAATCTAAAATTACTGAATTGGATGAAATTCTCGTCCAACAATTAAAAAAGTATTTAATTCTACCTGCATGTACCTGAGTTACTGCGGCGCTGGGGCACGAGGCTTGTTCGCTGCTGAAGGCTTCGACGCTGGCTGCTGTTGCGTCGAGCTCGGGTATGGACGGCGGCTCTGCGTCGACGTTTTCTTCCCACCTCGGTTGCAGCGGTTCGTTGAGTACCGAGGTGGGCCGGACCAGTTTCCCGAACTAGAAGAGCGGTTGCTAGTGGAATGAGAGCCGGAAGGTTTTGGATTAATCTTTTTGATTTGCAGACCCTGTCGTTCAATAGCTCTGGCTGCCTTGATCTTTTCTGAAAGTTTGTTACCGAACAAAGTTTCGTCTCTTACTGAATCTTGAACTACGTGGAGAAAGTTCTTATCCAGGTTTGGTGTAATTAGCTTTATGCGGCTATTCGTATTTATCGTATGCAAATCCGAAAGAATACGGCAGGCATTGCTAAGATGTTGGATAGCGTTCTTCTTGTCGTCCCCACTTAAGAGAATATTGAGCGCCCTGTTAATGGCCGTTATCCCCGACCCGAGTTGCTGTTGGTGAACTACCAGGATCTTATTTCTGCGTTTAGTTTAGGTGCTTGCAGTAACCTACAGTTGTCCGGGATTAGGTACTCTTTCAGAATTTTTTCCTTTTTATCTTTTGGCAAGCCTTTGACGAGTAGAGGAAGCCACAATTTGGCTAAACTCTCGTGAATTCTTTCTCCAAACTCTGGGGTATCGCTGGTGGACTCACCAAGGGCTTCTAAAAGTTCAGGGTCCAATTCTGGTTCAGATGATGCACCGTTCGGGTTTTGTTCCGTCGAAGTTGCCTCTAAAGCCAGTGGCTCTAATGGTTTCTCCGCCCTGGTCTCTGGTCTAGACTCTGGCTCCAGTGTGGGCTCAGGTTCCGGTATGAGCTCGGGCTCCAGCATGGGCTCAGGTGTTGTGGGACTCTGCCCTGAAGCAATCCCGAGGTCCTTCGTGTTAACTATAAGGTTTAGCTCAGGGTGGTCGGCGTCTTCAACACCTAAAAACAATATTTTTAGGATTAGAAAAGTGGATTACTTCAACGGACGAGGCTCACGGCCTGCCCTGATGAAGAATTTTGTTTCAACGAACGAGGCTCACGGCCTGTCCTGATGATGGTAATTTTTTCAACAAACAAGGCTCACGGCCTGTTCTGATGAAAGCTGATAACGCGTGTAAAAAACAACACGTGCTAACGAAACAAATGTTACGTAATCTTGACTCGTAGTGAATCGTTATAATACAAAATTAAATATGCTTACCTTCATTATTGGAAGATTGTGATGATATGACCCGTATTCGGCGATGTCGTGCGACATCGCGTTCACGTAATTTTCTAATTTTGCGTTCGTAACGCTCGATTTTTTCTTCCGCACTTCGTTTTGGCATTATAAATTTTAATTATAATTATAAATACTTTACAAAAAAAAAAGGCAAGAATAAAGTGTAAACTTATTGGGAGACGCGTGCTGTCGTCACCGTGCACGAAAAAGGAATGAGCTCAGAATGGCGACTCACTCCGTCCCCGAGTCAGCGGTGGAAGGGGTAAGTCGGTTCACAGCCAACTTTAGTTTAGTCAGTTGAGTGTCTTTTAAAGCGTGCAAAGTCACCTGTAGGTTAAGGGGACTACCTGGTGAATAATTATATCTGAAAAATGAAGCGATGAAATATAATAATCCATAGGAACTAATATTATAAATAAGAAAAATTTATTTAAGAAGTAAGCAATGCTCTCTGTGTTGTTCATTACTCTGCATCTGAGCTAGCTTAGTCAAATATAATCAAAGCCCGTACGGCTTTGATTATAGGTATTATACATGTCTATATAAACAAAGCGTAGGTACTGGCGGCGCGTGGTTTGCTGCGAAACGAGCAAGGTCATTGGCGTCGTATTCGGCCTTAAGATATTGATTTATCAGAATTATTTAAGATTATTTGGATGCCATCTAGCGTGCCAATGTTTAAACGTCGCCTTTCGTTTGCTTGTCAAAAGTCACGCACACTACTAAAGAAGTGTCAAATTTTTCCGGGATTTCACTATTGTTTTTCTCAGTATATAATGTAAGTTATTGCCTATAAAGGTCAGACGCGTACACATTTCATTGTAGAGAAGTGATAAAATAATTAGTTTTAAAGAAAGAGTGTCTGTGTTTAGTGAAGATTTTGGTTAAAAAATGTATGGACGGACGGTCGAAGCATTCACCTTAAGTGCGTACTGTTGCAGGTTGTCACCGTATTTTTGTCTCATTTAGTTTTATAATTAGTTATAATATTTACAAACACAATATATACGACGGATACGTTTGACAGGCCTGTTGGTCTAGTGGTTAGTGACCTTGACTGCTATGCCGGAGGTCGTGGGTTCGATTCCCACCCAGGTTAAATGTTTGTGTGATGAACACGATCATTTGTTCTGTGTCTAGGTGTAATTTATCTATAATATTTATGTATTTAGAAATATATAAGTATGTTTATCAGTTGTCTAGTACCCATAACACAAGCTCTGCTTAGCTTGGGCTTAGATGGCGTTATGTGATAGTTGTGGAATATTATATTATTATTATATTATTATACGTACAGCCTATGTATCATATTTGTTAATCATTTCTTTAGTTTCCTCTCAAATAGTCAATGTTTGTCAAAAAAATTCCAGCTTTACATTACAACAATTGGCAAATAACTAAAATACGAGTAAATTAACACTGAGCATATGGTGTCAGCTCAGATTTAATGTTTAAAATTAATTGTGTTAAAAGTGAACAGTCTCAAACAAAGGTGATTGCGGAGCGCGGCGGTGGGCGTCCCCGACTCGGCCCGATTTTCCCGACTTAGCAAGTGTCGTTGTGTGCGTGCTCTGGCTGCAGCCCGTACTGTCACGCATACATATAAGCGGCGTTTAGTACATTTCTCAGAAGATAGCCTACTATTCTGTTTTTACTATGACTATACGAAACACAGCGGCATTAAGCTGCTGTTTTTACGCTGATATTTTAGCTGCAGCGTGGTTCTACCACGTGAAAAAATATCCTGAATATTGTATGTAATGAATAGTGCATGTGGGGGATACAGCTTGTGTGGTCGCAGGTGAAGAGCAACTTCCGCACGGCGGTAACGGTGCCGGAGAAGTGCTGGCTGCGGTTCCGCGACATCCTGGCCGACTACTGCGACAAGATGGGACGCGCGCACGCCGCTGCGCCCGACGCGCTGCAGGTGCGTGCTTTTGTGTGTGTGTGTGTGTGTGTGTGTGTGTGTGTGTGTGTGTGTGTGTGTGTGTGTGTGTGTGTGTGTGTGTGTGTGTGTGTGTGTGTGTGTGGGTGCGTGTGCGTGTGCGTGTGCGTGTGCGTATACGTGCGCGTGCGCGCGCGTGCGTGTGTGTGTGTGTGTATAAAATATAGCTGCAAAGTGGCTCTACCACGTTAAAAAATAAAGGCAACTGCGCTGATTCCGTACGTATTGGCGGACTTCACATGTATGCGAAATATTTTTGTTCCTAAAGTTTTTTCACGATATTTTCTTTTACCGTCGAACACCTGTCCATCAGCACATTGGTTCGTGTGAACGGGAATCGAACCCTGAGTTTATTCGCGTACTGTAAAAATTTACAGCGACCTATTTGCCCTTGAGCTACCATGGCTCATCCACGATTATTTAACTTATTGTTAAAAATTTTGAACTTAAAATATTTATTTGTAAGAAATCTGACTTGTTATTCTGGAATTTACTACTCTTATGTTGGTGTTATAGGGCGGACCTGGACCCCGTGCTGGCAGTGCACAGCCCACTAGAGATATTGTAAGTATTTTCAATATTGTGTAAAATAAATAGAATCGGGTGTTACTTTTCGCAAATCCATTATATAAAAGATGTTAAAACGTAGAACGCAACCAAACCCAGACTACAGTCTCTCGATACATAATTGCCGTCTTCCAAATGCTTCAAGCTGCAACTGTCCTATTATTGTCAAAGTGAACTCCACAAAATATCTGGGAGTAATGACTCTCATGGCACGCCCACATTGACCTAATTACAAGTCGCACCAGAAAATTAATCTGGATTTTTACTATATTGCGACATTCTGCGAATAAGGACCTTTTAAAACGCATCTATGTTGCCTTGGCGCAGTCTATTATGATTTACTGCATTCCTGTATGGAGGAGTGCGTCCAAAATCAAATTTTTAGAAGCTGAATCATGAATGAAGTCAAGTTCTTCAAAAAATGTAGGTTCCACACCCATGCCCTCTATGCCTTAGCAGATTTGTTGTCACTTCGTAAATTATATATCCTACATATTGTTAAAATAAAAACTCAAACCTCTTTACATTTGACACTTCCACTTCACTTACTCACGAAAAGAACGATTTAGTCAACCAAATCTAAGAAATACATTTTGACAGCTGTCAGACTTATTGCACCAAGCATGCCAACCAAAAAATGGGATCATACAATATTCGATTTTTTAAAAAATCGATATCGATTTTTTAGAGTTGGTAATCATTTAGTTTGGTTTGAATCATCATCATCATCATCATTACAGCCCTTTACAAGTCCACTGCTGAACATAGGCCTCCCCCAAGGTATGCCACAAAGCACGGTCCTGAGCCACCTGCATCCATCGACTTCCTGCATGTCTTACCAGGTCGTCATTCCATCTAGTGGGGGGTCGCCCTACACTTCGTCTACCGGTACGAGGCTGCCACTCGAGAACCTTTTTTCCCCAACGGTTGTCGGTTCTTCGAGCTATATGGCCGGCCCATTGCCACTTCAGCTTACTAATCCGTTGGGCTATGTCGGTCACTATGGTTCTACTGCGGATATCGTCATTTCTAAGTTGAGAAACTCCGAGCATAGCCCTCTCCATAGCTCGCTGAGCGACTTTGAGCGTCCTCATACGGCCAGCAGTGAAGGACCACGTCTCAGTTCCATATGTCATCACTGGCAACACGCACTGGTTGTGCAACTTAGTTTTCAGGTTTTGAGGTATACCTGACGAGAAGATGCGTTGTAATTTCCCGAACGCTGCCCAGCCGAGTTGAATCCGTCTATTGACCTCTCGGTCGAAGTTGGACTTACCTAGCCGGACTATTTGTCCCAGGTAAACGTACTCGTCAACAACTTCGAGCTTAGTGCTCCCAACAACTACTGGCATAGGTGTAACATGGACATTAAACATGATCTTTGTTTTGTCCATGTTCATCTTAAGACCTCTCCGTTGGGAGGCACTATTGAGGTCATTGAGCATAGTGCTTAAGTCCTCCAGCAATTCTGCCATAAGGACTATATCGTCGGCAAATCGAAGGTGAGTGATGTACTCGCCATTGATGTTAATACCGTATCCTTTCCAGTCCAATAGCTTGAAAACGTCTTCCAATGCAGCGGTGAAGAGTTTCGGGGAAATAACGTCACCCTGTCTTACACCTCTCTGCAGTTGGATAGGTTTCGTACTCTGGTTCTGTACTCGGATAGCCATCGTAGCCCTACTGTACAAACACTTCAGCACTTCGATATACCGACAGTCAACTTGGCACCGCTGAAGACTGTAGCACCGCCCAAATTTCGACGGAATCAAAGGCTTTCTCATAGTCCACATACGCCAGGCAAAGTGGCAGATTGTACTCTTCGGACTTCTGTACAATTTGCCGAAGGGTATGTATGTGGTCTATGGTACTAAAGCCTTTTCGGAAACCGGCTTGTTCGGGAGGCTGGAAGTCGTCGAGTCTGCATGCGAGACGATTCGTAATGACTCTCGAAAACAGCACGTAGATGCGGCTCAGAGGGGATATCGGTCTGTAGTTCTTCAAGAGGGCGTTGTCACCTTTCTTGAAGAACAAGACCACCGCACTTCTGCTCCACGCCTCCGGAGTATTGCCACCATGGAGGACGGAATTAAAGAGCCTCTGAAGGACTTCAAGTACCGGTTTTCCACCCGCTTTCAGAAGCTCCGCTGTAATTCCATCCTCGCCCGGGGACTTGCCGTTTTTAAGGTGCTGGAGAGCCATTCTAATCTCGCTCAGACTGACGTCCGGGATATCATCGAAATAGTGTCGGATAAGACCCGCTCTTGGATCGTTACTCACACTTGCGTGTGGCTCCAACGATGATGTGTACAGCTGCCCATAGAACCTCTCAATCTCACTCAGAATCTCAGGTGTCCCGGAAACGATGCTGCCACACTCAGTCTTCAGCTTTGACAGTTGGCTCTTTCTGGCATACAGATCTCTGGCAAAGACTTTGGAGCCCTGGTTCCGCTCAATCGCTTCTTCAATACGAGCAGTATTAAATTTGCGTAAGTCTCGCCGCATGCATTTGGAGATCTGTCTGTTCTGTTGCCTGTATGCTGTCAAATCTGTTGACGATTGCAGCCTCATCTCCCGTCTAACAGCCATGAGATTAAGAGTGTGATCGGAGAGCTTTTGTGTTCTTCTGCGGCGGGTCTTGCAGAACTTAGCTCCGACCGCATGGACAGTTTCCACGAGCTTGTCATTCATATCGTCCACTGCATTGCAATCTTCTAGGCACTGAAAGCGGTTTTTTTACTTGAGCTGAAAGGTTTCGGGATTCTGGATCAGAGCATGAGGGGGACGAGGCGTTGACTTCATTAGACGAGACCTCTCCAACTTAACGTTTAGGTTCAGTGTGCCCCTAACCATTCGGTGATCGCTGCCAGTTTTCACCCTTGCGATCACTGAGACATCACTGAACAGTTGGCGTCTGGTCGTCATAATGAAGTCAATCTAATTTTTTGTCGAACCGTCGGGGCTCGACCAGGTCCATTTCCTGTGGGGCCGCTTCTGGAAGAAAGAGTTCATCATAAATAGTCCCTCTTTCTCCATAAAGTCGGCCAGCTGCTGGCCCCTACGGTTCCGTTGCCTTACTCAAAATTATTTTTACTAAAAGTATTTTTTTTATAATACCAGAATAAATTAAAAACGTATACTTTAAAACACAAGATTTATCAGTTTCTTCGTAATTGTTGTAACTATTTATTTCTAGAGGCACAGTTATAAATTTAAGATTGAAACTAGATTGAAAATAAATTTATTCAATCACTTTCAGTAAAACTAGTAGATATGTCGTTGTTTATATTAATTATTATTTGATTTTCAATTATGCTGACAAAGTTAATATCTCTTTCAAAGTCATCCATAATCAATTTTTTTGTTTTTTCTACCATTTTTGCCCAATCATCCTTTGTGTGATGGGCACATGCTTCAACGAATATTTTTTATAGCATTGGGTGACACGAACACACAGTCCACCTGATGGTAAGTGGATGCTATGGCCCATAGAATCAAATGCCCATGAATCAAAATGCAAATGCGTTGTCACCCCAGAGGCTTAAGATGGAATGCCTAGATTCCAGTAAAAAGGGTCTCCGGTTCTCTACACTCACCATATGAAACACAGCAGCATAACGCTACTATTTTAAGCTGGTATTCTGTGAGAGCGTGGTCCTGCCCCGGTTGAGCCGACCCATTCGTGCTACAACTATAATATAGCTGTAGTGTAGCTCTACGACGTTCAAAAAGTTATTATAAAAGAAACAGTCCAAAAACTTAAAGCCGAGTCACAAAGTAAGAAGACAAATAAAAAAATCACAAAATTACGCACAATAAGCTCTCGAAACAGAAAGAAAAACTTGTTTATTCAAAATAGATTATGAATAATATTTATTGAAAGTCACTTTTTTCATTTACCACTGGTTCGCAAAAAAAAAACCTCTGTCTTGCGAAGAACCAGCAAGAAATCCAACGGGACTAGTTTAAAAAAAACTTACAATCATGCGTGTTACAATTAACAACACAAAATAAATTAGAAACAGCTTGGTATCGATCACCTTTCCCAGGAGTTATTATCATCCATATATTCCTTAATATTAAAATAACCCTTTTATACTTATTTTGGCACGGCCTTGTATATGAGTTTTTTTTAAATAAACTTGTTTTATTCACGATTCATGTAATTTAAAGAATTTTTAAATAAACTTGTTTTATTCACGATTCATGTAATTTAAAGAATTTTGAAAATAAAAATTAAATTAAAGAAATAATTCATTGAAAAAATGAATGATTCGATTATTTGAAAATTTTTACCGATTATTTGAATATTTTGCCGATCATTATATATATCGCAGCGACATATCATTGAAACGACGTCACGAAAAAAAGTTTGTACTGGTTATCTTTTAATATTTTGCTTTGCTTGAAAAATTCAAATTGAAATTAGTGATAAAAAACTATACACGTTGTAATGAATTATAGATAACTTCATAATTCTTCGAATTTACGTAAAAGATTATTTTAACCTTTCCCTTACTGCGGCCGCCATATAACAAAAAACAGCTTTGTACCGGACCATCTGTCGTCACCTCAGCTGGCGGCACTTGTTTTAAATATTTATGTTTCTCACGACCTTTCATTTGTGTTTAAAGAGGTTTTAGTTACAGTTATTTAAAGCCGATAAGATTTTCGATAAGTAGAAACAATAACCATAACATTTAAATGTTTATGTTATTATGTACAGCTCTTTTGTTTCTAACGGATCTTTATAAAGTGTACTTACTGACAATAAATTTTGTTTTATGAATGAAATATCGTAAGTTTTTATTTTACTTTTATGTCCTTACAATCAATAAAACATATTCTTCCTAAATGAATCAAAATTATGCATGTAATAATTATAATAATTCTACTTTTTCACTTGCAAACATTTGCAAAAAAATTCGACAATAGACAGTTTGCGCGCGCTTTGTAACATCATTTTCAAAACCTTTTTGTGTATATATTATAGTGTCTTCCTTTATTTTTCTTATACAATCATATAGATATAACATTTAGCAATTCCTAGTAAAAGTATTTACTATGGTATTCGAATAAGAAATATACTATTATTATCTTATTAGAAATCTTGATCGTTATGAATTGTTCGCGTAGAGGTTTTTTGTTTCTACTTTTTTATCAATTGAAACATAAAAAGTTACTGTTGTTGTAACTTAGATCATTCAAAAACATTACGTAGTAAAGATAAATAACATTACTTACAGTTTTTTTTGAAAGAAAATCCAACTAAAATCACAATCACAAAACTTCAACGATTACGCAACCCACCGTACCGGCATGCAAAAGCGAATGGCTGTTATATTTGATGATGTCTATATAACCGAGTGAATATAATGCTACAGAATATTCTTTAGTTCGTTCAGAATCGAATGAAATAGTGTTCAATCGAAAATATACTGTATTTTTATATCAATTAATGACGAAAATAGCAGCACGTAATGCGGACATGTATACATGTCCTCGGTACTTAGCGGTCACAAAACTTGGATCTGTCAACATGTCCTCGGTACCTTATCGTGTGAGTACGCTGGTGCAGTTATTGCCGAATGATTAATGTGAAACGTCAGAAGGTATTTCTTAGATTTGGTTGATTATAAATTTGACTTGAGCTAAATATATAAAGTATATAGAACATTTTCTTTTCATAGACATCAATTCACAAAACTGTCATGCCAACTATAAAATCAGGTTAACAAAACACAAATATTAGTATTTACACCAAAACAACTTATGAATGCAAAGATCTGGTATTATAATGGCTTAAGCCACTCACTTATGAGGAAGTAGAGGACATAATTAGGTTTCAAACATAGATTTACATCCGCACATATTATGAGATATACACCCATGCTCTGTTCATAGCATATTATACTCACTCGTGCACCCATTATGGGGCCACATAGGGCTGGCAGAAGGTTTACACTTACACACACACACACACACGCACGTGCACGCGCACACACACACACACACACACACACACACACACACACACACACACACACACACACACACACGCACGCACGCACGCACGCACAGACACACACACACACACACACACACACATACACACACATACACACACACACACACACACATACACACGCACACACGCACACACATGCACGCACGCACGCACAGACACACACACACACACACACACACACACACACATGCACGCACGCACGCACAGACACACACACACACACACACACACACACACACACACACACACACACACACGTCCCTCACAATACACTTACTGTTTGTTATTTTGCCCGTTCAATCATACTTTTTTTAATTGTTCTCAACGGTAGTCTAAAACGTATGTTGTAAAACTGTTCTTGGAGCAGAGTTTCCTAACACAAGCAATTTATTTAGCGTATAAGGATCTCCAAACACAGCAAAATTGTATTTTTAGACTTAAGTTGGACGACATAAAGATTATTTGATATTTTGATTTGATGCAAACAAACAGCAACACTGCTCATCTCATAGTAACACAGAGAAGACTTTCAGCAACATAATTTTCCTTGCCTGCGCTAGAAGAATTACTACATAGAACAGAACCACTATACTGTATTATGTACGAGTCTTAGCACTCGTAGAATGACTTAGGCAGAATCTCTCGCGCACGACGCCTACAGTGAACTTTGTCCTGCACAAACGAGTGGGGGGGGGGATTCCCGATATACCTTTAATTCCACCTCGCCACCATCGATATGGCGCTAGAGTGACGTAACCTTTCGCTCACTTTCGATCCAACTGGTATTTTATAGACAATTTCATTTAATTTGTAACAAGGATGCTTGTTTGTATATTTCAGGACACATTTACCGGCAGTGCCCCGAGCCGGATTTGATGCGAGGGCTCCTCCCCACTTCACCCCGCCCGGCGCATCTGTATATAGTACACTCTGTGCTCCGTGCCCCGCGCCCGTGCCCAGTGACCCGTGCCCCGTGCCCCTAGGATATCGGCCACACAGCACCCCCGTGACCCCCGCAGCGTGACGAGCAACTATACGGCGTGACATAAAGGTGTGCAACGTGACGTGACCTCGTGACACGCGGCGTGACATACCTGCTGTTCGATTTGTGATGTAGTGTGACGTATGTGTGTCACGTGTACACGTGACGTGATGTAGTGCTGGTTAAAACGCATAATATTGTTATATTATATACAATTATTCTAAGGTATGATCCACATCACCAGCGAAGCTATGGTCGTGCGGGGTTCATTTTCTCAGTAACTATCTATGGCTTGAAGCTTTATTTCTAAACAATGTTTTATTTGTATGTTCTTAATCTGTGTAAATAGTTCAGCACGTGGGAATGTTCCCGTAGGGTACGAAATGAAACAGATTGAAACATTGTTATTCCAGATATAAGTAATTTTAATGGCTGCCATGCATTAGTTTTTGGACGAAACGGAGTCACTTTTTCTTGTTAATGAAAAAATACAAGATGTCACTTATCTAGTTTGTAGGCGTGTTTTGTTTTATTATTAATTGTATGATTATAGTGTACTCGATGGTTTCACTGAGATGTGTGTGGAAGGCTCAAGGGGAAGAGGGTGCGGGGAGCTCGGGACGGGTGGATTCTTAGACCAGAGACCAAATATGTTTTTGAGTAACTTGGCTGTTACCAAAATTTCAAAATCTGTTTAAGGTTCAGTTTGGTTCTTAATTTTTTTATTAATCTACTAATTAACAAATCATAATTAGTTCTTCATTTTAATAGAGCTATAATTATACCGTTTACCACTTTTTCAATTATCTAGATATTTATGTATAATATTTTACAAAAGTATATAGACTGGTTATTGAAAAATAATATAAAAATCTTTAACCTTTTTGAGATGCAAGCAGTCGAGCTTTAAATTAATGCACTTTACCTAAATTTCAACACTGTATCAGTTCTTGTATGGAAATTACTAAAACGATATATAAAAGCGATTCCACTCGTCCATGACTCCCAGGAGTGAGGCACCGGGTGTTTACAGGGCGCGTGTAGGACGGCCAGCGTAACTTGACCCCCCTAACTAATAGTGGCAGAGTTTGCCAAAATACACTGGCGAGTGTTCGACTTCGTTCTCTATATGTGTTTTATGTTAAACTGTGCGGCCATCTGGCTTTGAGACAAGGCTAATTTGGCTAAAAGCACGTTTTCTGATATTATTCTGTACCAATACGTGGCTCAGTACTTTACGTGCCATAGGCTTAGTTTTATGCCACCGCCTACGTTAGCGGTATAAAATATTGGGTATTCGGTCTAGATATTTTATGTCAGCGTGTCTTTCAAACTCGTGTGCCATGTGTTTTACATATATCTATTCTGATAGACAATTTTTCCATTTTTGAATCATATATATGGTATCACAGATCCAATTATTATTATATTGATTATTAAACATTTTATTAAAGCTACGAGCTGGGTGGCATTTAGCAGCTAATCTTTTTGCATATGACTAATTATTGTATTTAAAGCATGGCTATTGATTGTCAAAAAATTTCTTAGCTCAAAATTCGTAATCGCCAGTCAAGTCGCAGTTTGTTAGAGGGTTCATGTTACGGCGGTCATATTCGAATCTTTAGATAAGTAGCGCACTGCTGTGATATACTCGTAGGCGTACGATCCGACGGATTTAAAATGTTTTATGTGTAAGATGGACGCGGCCGCGATAGAACACATTCGAAATTGAGCTTTGTCTTTCTACACAAGATAAAATTTTGTTAAGTATTTACATCATAATAATTATATATATATAGGCGATTTTGGAGAGGTGAAACGAAATATGATGTGATCATGTTGGTATATTATTCAAGTACATATAATTGAAGTAAACGGATATTATAAAAAATATCTAATATTTAACTCAAAGAGTTTTGTGATTTTGGTAAGTACGCTTTTAAAATTTTACAAAATATTAGGTGTTTTATTTAAAAAAAAAGTCTGCATAGCAGCTACCTAGTCCAGGTGGAACCTATATATTTAGTTTGGTCGTGTTGTTTGTGCTACGCGGCCGTGTCCATGTGGGTAGGTTAAGTTTGGATGTGTAAGCACCCTGTGTGAGATTCGCGAGGATTTGTTACTGGGTTAGAATGGGACCAGATGAAGGACCCTAATTGGCGATACTCCCTAGGTGTTTATGTTTAAAAAACAGTTTAAGTCAAATGGTTATTTTTAATGCATATAAAATTCAAGGATGTAGAGAGATTTAACTTAAATAATTTTATTTTTATTGTTACAGCATATAATATAAATAAGATAATATTAAACGAAAGGTTTAATATAATCTTCGCAGCACGTGATCTTTCTTCCCATTGTGAGGCATTTTACCTTAAATCCGCTCTTGGGCGGACGATATGCCTAAACTCTTGGATATTTAAGTAAAAATATAGCAACTGTTAATTTAATCCGTAAAGAAAAAAATATGAATGACATATAAAGATTCGATCAATGTTTATAATTGAATAAGATTGTATTTTTGTCAAACCGTTTTAAAAGAAAATTCGAAAATTATTTTCATCATATTTTGCAAAATTTCTCCCAAAACAGCATCAGCTCTTTAGTTTGCACTTACTTGAATGAAGTCCGTTAATTTAAAATAAAACAAATTGTGAAAAATGTAAAATATAAGATATTAAAATATTCCAATGAAAGGCTTTAAACATTTTTAATAGATATATTAAAAATGTTTAAAGCCTTTCATTGGAATATTTTTCTAAATTTTACTCGACTCAGTAACGATTTCTCGTGAAAAGGCTTGTCTAGTGAGTGCGTGCGTGTGTGCGTTTGTATATATGTATGTATATGAGTGCGCAGGTCGCAATAGTTTTTAGTTCAGCACTACACCGGGCGTCGGGCGCGCCTCAAAACTTATTTACTAATGTATTTATGCATTTTTGTTTCCTTTTTTTTTAATTATTATAATTATTAACGTAATTATTGCTACATCACCCTCAAAAAGTTTTCACCTTTTATTGGTAGCTTTTGGCGACAACGCGTTGTAGTTTTTGTCGTGCGATGTCGATAAGAAAGCACTTTTGTATATTCTACAATTTTTTTAAATATTTTATGATTTTGAAGCCTTCCGAGGGTATGCCGATAGTCATGACTTCACGCGTCGATCGAGGCGTTGCCAGCGTTAACTAGAAAATAAACTTTTTTTCAATTAAGATTATAAAATAAACTTATTTTATAAAATGAACTTATTTAAAAGTCACACTTTACCAATGGGTCGGAAATACTTCTGTCCTGGGAGGAACCAGCAAGAAACCCAGCGGGATATTTAAAAAAATAGTTTACAATTATTAAAATTACACAATAATTAAAAACACAAAAGAAATTAGAAGTAGCTAGGTAGCGATCACCTCATTCTTATGGGTTATTTATCATTATCATCATCACAGCCCTTCACAAGTCCACTGCTGAAAATAGAACTCCCCCGAGAAAGGATGCCGCAAAGCACGGTACTGAGTCAACTGCATCCATCTTAACGGATTAGTAAGTTGAAGTGGCAATGGGCAGGTCATATAGCTCGAAGAACTGACAACCGATGGGGGGAAAAGGTTCTCGAGAGCCAACCTCGTACACGAAGTGTAGGGCGACCCTCCGCTAGATGGAGTGACGACCTAGTAAGACATGCAGAGGTTATCATCTTTCATAAATTCTTAAATATTCTAATAAATGGCAGTGACATATGTGAACGTCAATTCACGTGACTTAGCGTTGATCTAGTTTATTTTTATAGTACTTCAGCAGCAACGATCGTAGATCTCAGCTGATCCTTCTAAACAGCAAGTGCTGGGGGATATCGTCGGCAAACCTTCTGTACACGGCTTATAATGACCGAAACGAACTTATTCACTGAAGGACAAAAATACCAGTAGTCGACACTATCGAAACGTTTGTATCAACTCACACTTGTCCAGATAATTATTATTTAAATCTCAAACCAACTTACACATAATATTTTTGGTCGTTGGACAGTAATGGGCTTTGATACGTGAAAAGGTTTTAGATTACGGGGTTATTTTTCAAAGAGTAGTCAAATTTTAAACTCAAATTCAAATATATAAATAATAATTTACCGTTATCACAGTTTTTGAGAATACGAATAAAGGCTTCTACTTTGATTTGAAATTATCCCAAATTAAGTGTGATATATAGTCAACAATGTTTTGCCTACCAATCGACTTTTGCGAATGTGTGCGTGCGCAGTAGAATCAGTTAAAAAAACGCATTACCACGCATTTTGAATATAAACGATAAAAAGTACAGAATGTTTGAGATTTTTTAATTAATTTTTCTTTACCATTTGCCTATATTACCTATTCTGAACCTGCTCTACAAATTTGGCCGGTAATTGCAAAATAACTGTATATAAAAAAGTGCTTTCTTACGTATGTTAGATTATTAGAGACAGTAAGATGGTAGGTAATTTACTAACTAGTTTGTAAGGTAGTTGATATATTTTATTTTACTACCTACTCACAAAACAAGATTGTTAGTACTTACAATTTTGTTTTGTGGGTTTTGGTTTGTGTAAAATAAAATATACCAACTACCTTACAGACTCGTTATTAAATTATCTACCCATCTTGTTATCTATGATATTCTAACACGTGCTTCAACAAAATTTTTACAACATTTAGATTTAGGACAAACGAGTCATTTTAGTTGATAGCGTTCATATTCTAATGCGTTACTACTTCGTAGGATATTTTTAGTAAGAACGATACGTTTTCCCTCGCCCTTGGCACTTTTCGAGCTACGTTCGGCCATCATTGTCGACCATTTTAATATTTTCGTCAAATATGTTTAATCAGTAGCAATTTTGAAGAATTGTTAATAATTTTGTCTGATAATCTTGGATACAGTGTACATACATTATACTTAGTGGATGTGTGTGCATCTAATCGATCAAAACAACACATTTCATCAAAATGTATGAACTAAGTATTTTTATTTGTAATTGTAAGTTTTCCTAATGAACGTCTAGGACTAGTATTACCCGATTATGACGCTTGAGGCTGTTTTATGAATAACTTTTATTATCCGTTAATAAAATACAGTATTGAGTCATACAACTTTTTTAACACAGCGTCAAGCGAACGGATGAATGAAAATTCATTGGATTTGTAACATGTTAGTTGGTTTAAGTCTGCAATGGACAACATTGCCTATCAAGAGCTAATTCAAAAACCTGTAATCCTAAGGCTTAGTTTACATTGTCAGCGATTTAAAGAGTTTGTTATTTAACTACGCTTATATCTGCTTAATATGTTATGGTCGGGGTGGTGTTATGTTTAAAACTAACAAGAATGTATTTCAGGTTTAATAATAAGTTTTAGTTATAAAATTGTGAGAACTTCATCGCAGCTAGAATTGTGGCTTTTAGTCCGGAACACAGTGAATGTGTTCATTTGGTTTTAGTTCTTAACACTAGATTTGTTTTGAGCATTCAACATCCAATATGCAATGTTATATTTTTGTGGTATTGTAATACTTAGTTATTAGTAACCACTCGATTACTTCTTTTGTGAGTTCTACAGATTCTGCACAATAACGCTTCCGTGCACGTGGGATCTGCAGAATGCACTTTGAACGATTTTAATGTATAATAGTGTAATGTCGACCTTTTGTCTTATAGAAATAGATGACATTTTAGATTGCATCCAACGCGCGACAGAACATGCGATGCCGTTAGATCTAATTCAGATGCGGTCTAATTGTCCACAAGTAGGTTAATTTACAGTACATTTTCCTCTGCATAACATAATCTATTATAGCGTGGGATAAGTTCGTGACGTCCGTTAATATGTTACGTATAGAAAAAGAGTAAAAAAAACCTATATAAAAACACTTCTCTATACGAATAAAAATATTAATATATAAGGAGCGGGGACGGCGTTTGTTCATTCTATCGTAAGTTAGGATAGTTCTCTTTTAATTCGGAAGCCGGACGGGAACGGAACGGCGGGGTAGTGTGGATTGTTTGATGTTGCCGCCGGCTTCTTAAAGTGGTATCCATTGTTCCTTTGTTGTTCCGCAGGGGGTGAGGGGCGCCGCAATGTTAGTCCGGTGATCCGTATCGCTTGTCATGTTGTACTGAGGGCTCGCTAGGGGGCGCACGCACTGTGACAAACATCTTCCTTCCTTCAAACGCATACATTTCATCTACCTCTCTCTCCGTCGTTGTTTAAGAGCATTCGCTCGTTATTGTGGTGGGTGCGCCTTCCGGCGACTAGTGGCTTAATTTTAACTATTATGGTACAAAATGTAATTTTAGTTCCATAGACGTTTAAGATCTACAGAGTTTATATTTAGAGAAGATTAAAAAATTATATCTCTCGGTTGGCGTACGTCTGCCGCGGGACGACCTCGTCTGTCAATAAATATTATAATTAATATATATGTACAATGAGATGTTAAACATAAAGTTAATATTAAAATAGTATCTATATGTTACGAAGCTAGTTATCGCATGAGTTCATTACGTCGGCAATAGGCGGTAGTTCACAAATTGTGGGTGTTACGCTACGGAGCTTTTGATTTGGAATTTCCGTTCGGCTGGGCCGGTGGTCGCATATACTGATCGATCGATTTATTCGGCTCGGGAGTACGATGAATATTGTTACCGAATTGAATAATTGCACGTTCGAGTAGTGTTGCAACAACGGCCTACCGATTGAGAGGTTCATCCGGCTCGAAGGATCATCAGTACTAAAACCGAATTGAGTGTTTGTACGTGAGTGTGAGTGGTCCGTGGAGTGTCGCCGCGACTGCGCCGAGTGCTCGAGAGCTGCCTCCTGTGATACCGCGGCGTCCCCTCCACCTTGTCGCACCCAGCTTTACTTTACCATATTATACCTCACTTTAATACACATTACTAATCTTAAGCATTGTCCCAACTCACTTACATAACAAATTCGCCACACACTTGCTCCACTCCTTTCTGCATCAATTTTCATACCTCCATATCATCCCCTCTCCTCTAGATTTACGCTTAGTCGCGTTTCATTTGAGCGTTTTGCTTTTGCTTTGTTCGAATTGTGGCAATCAATTCTGATAATGGCTCATAAGTGCCTTTAGAACAACAGTTCTTGAAATAGTGAACTCGTTTTCATACAACGAATATCACAAAACTCACAAAATCTTTCCAAGTGAGAGTGATATATATCCTTACATACGAGTTACATAGAGTTTTGTGTTACGAGATTCATTACACCTCAGTTCACGTAAAACTGACTGGTCTGCTCTTTATAATGCTGATTGTTTATAACCTGATTTAAAACTCTTAATACAACTCCCATCTTAACCGTCGCTTGTGTGGTTCCATTGCTGCGGTTAGCTAACAGGTGTCGCGTAATCTGATGTGATAGTCAATTATTACAATATTCATTATTTATTAGTCGTTCGCAGTGCCGTCGTCAGTCACACCTTTGCTTCTCTTTTTTGGATAAATTCCGTATAATAATTAGTACTGCTGGTCAATAGTTCAGCTGCATCAATGCTGATAAACTTTTTGAGCTGGTTTTATTTAAAACGCAAACGTTTTTTAAAAATCTTGACATGATAGTAAGGCTTCTATTTTTAAATAGATTTAGAACATCGAGATGTTCTAGAATATTCTAGTAGTTTCGATAATGTTTTGATTTAAGCTGACGACGCCCCTGCGCCTCGCCGCGCCCGCTCCATTAACTTTATTCATACATAGGTAAATAGATACGAAACGAGACTACTGCAGAAAAGAAAATTAAATAAAAAAATAAATAAAAATAATATGATTCAGAGAGTTGTAATAATAGTACGTTAGTTTTAATTATATTTCTGATATTGATTGATGTTTTGCTAAAAAGATAATTTATCTGTATGTTACGTTTGATGTCGCGTGGGTGTAGCGCTGCCGCGGTGTGTGTCTGTGTGTGTGCACTCACACACCTGCACACAATCCACTACCGACCGGACCTCATGACATACCACTGCAATAGAACTCTACCGACTTAAATATACCTCCAAACGACCCAAAACCAGCACCCCCACACCAGAGTTACAATGATCGAAATATAATATAACTGCCGCAACGAAACTATTAAATTCATTTTAGTTACATATAAGCAATACCACAGTACCTGAGATTGATAAAAAAATAATATAAAAATGTAATAGGACGAAAAAATTTTGGTCGTGAAAAAAAAAACTGGATTTAAAACGGTTTCGAGCAGAACTATTTGTGTAATTATCGTAAAGCATTGGTTATTGAGTTGTCATATTGTGTCGCATTATTTCTGAAGTTATGGCTGGTCGACGACGAAAGCAATGTTTAAATGGAGACTGGTGACTATTAGCTTGAATTCTAAATATCGTCCTAAGAACTAGACAAGACAATAGCAATAAACAGGAGGATTATGCAAAAAAATTCAATTAATATTTGCCAGTCGTCGAATAAATCGGGTAGACGCAGTGTACGTGAATACAGTTAGGGTAAACGGTTGAAGGGATCACAAGGGAAGTGATAAGAATTTATAGGAGTAGGCAACATAACGAGTCGATGTTCGACACGTTAGGTGTGCTCCGGGGTCCCGTGGAATTCACAGTCACATACGTTAGAGGGCAGCACACTCCTGGGACTAGCAATCAGGCCATATTTGGACTGGGCGGCTCGACTCGCTTATGTTACGTGTATGATTAGGCACCCTTCGTATTTACGTCCAGAAAGTAGAAATAATAACAGCTTTTAATTCTGTCGTATGCTAGAGAGAATGGCGAGTGATCGCGGATGTTGAGGTAGGATTCTTTTTAACTTTTGTTCGTAAGCGCTAAGTATTTATAGATCGAGAGAGGAGGGTAGACAAGTCGCGCGCCGGTAGGATCACGCCACGAGTGATAGATATCAAGAGAATGGGGGAAGAAGAGGAACGCATACTGCCAATCGATTGTAGTTTATATTAAATAATGGATAATGATTTGTAGGTTTAAAAAATCTCGAAATACTGTGTCCTAAATATTTCATATTTTATGTATAGTATCGATATTCGGTGGCTTGGTTGTTGTTCAAATACCCACAAGGTATCGCATAGGCACACATTCGTTTTGTTGTGACTTCAGAATAACTGCATCTGTATGTGAACATAATCGGCCACCATGTAAATGTTTTTCTTAGGATGAGGACGATGGATACAAACTGTGTTCTGTAGTGTACCAAGAGACAGGGCGTTGTCTAGATAGGTTTGCATTTGACGTCGTGGCCATTTTGCGTGCTTGATCACCAACAGGCACCGCCATCTTGGAGTGTAGCGCAAAATGGCCGCCGCGTGTTTATTAGGCGTGAACTATGTTCGCGAGAACAGCTAAGATAAAAAAAAATAGATTGCTATATAAATTGTGGTGTTAGGTTTAATGGTGACGGCATATTGGGTGTTGTGTATGGAGAGGGATTGGTGAGATTGTTGTCGATGAGAAGTGCGAAAATTCCAGGAATTATGAAAAAAATTTCTTTCTCTTTTATCGGATTAATTGTGGAGCGATCTACTTTTAAAATTTTAGAAATTACTTTTTGATTAGTGCTAACAGATTAGAGACACCCAATATGCACATAAGTAGTTTGGTAAATTTTGATATCGTAATGAAAGGAACTGTAGGACTGACGCGACTCATTTGATGAGGAAAAAAATTTCGACAAATTTGTTTATAAAATTTCAGCGGTCGTGTGTAACACGGTTGGTAAAGAGACTGTTTCGGTTTGTGTTGGACGGCTGGGGGCTTGTGATGGGTCCAGGATATGTGGAACAACTTGTGTGTGACTTTGGTTTAGGCTGTGAAGTAACCTGGGCCTTTTACGAGCTGCTGACGTCCTTGGCGCACTCGCTGATTAATTTGTAATTGCTGCTCCATAGCAAAATGTCTAGACTAGATGGAAGTAAAAATTACCTTGTTAATTCTTTCTCATTATTTCCGACTGGACGGAAAACTTAGTGCTTAAATAATAATAAGTAATAACTAGTGAAGAACTGCAGCTTCAGATTACGCAGCGAGCGTGCCGGAAAGATTTTGTATCCAAAGATTGCAATGTGTGATGTAACTTCCTATAGGTTATTATTATAGTATTTTATATACTTGTTGTTTTTCTATTGTTTGTCACTAGCTGGTATAGAAATGTTTTGAACATTAAACAGATCTCCTGATCGAATTATATATTATCTGTTATAAGTTTTGTAAGTGGTGAAAGGTACATTCTGCTCACGGTGACGTACACTGAACTCGCTGGAACACTTCCCCTTACTACTCGCACAAATGTGTTGTAGGTACCGTTTAAATTTGTTATCAAATTCGATCCAGCTAGATCAGTGTGCGTCGCGACTCATGTTATATTTGTTCTAAACTTTGGAAGGGCTTGGTACTCGACACACGTGTTGACTCGCTAAAGTTTTGAAATGGGCGATAACCGGAATTTGCCAAGCGATTTCCGACCGTAAAGCCGTGCGTCGAGAGTTTTATATCGTATGGTAAGATAGGCAGTGAAACTGCAGCTAGATGGTGCTTGTGTGTACTTACGTCGGATATATATTATTTTTATTGTATTTCTAAAATGTAACATTTTTTACGCTTATTTATTTTTTGTATAATCGAATGACTCAAAATTTTGTAAAAGTCTATCTTCGCAAAAATCGATTATGGAAGTTGTTTCGTCAATTCATTTCTTTTCAAGTCTCAACCTATTGTAATGGCATCACGGATATGTCCTAGTTCGAAACGCAAAGGCTATCTATGTATATCGAAGACATACATGTAGAACTAGAGCGTGTTGAGTTCGCGTGATAACGGGACATGAAGTGTTGCGACGTGATGTGAATGGTGTGACACGTAAAGTTTGGGAAGGGGATTCGCTCGTCATACACAAGGCGGAATATAGGTGCGCGACTGTGACGCGCGGAGCGCCGTAGGAAAGTTTTACGATAAATGGTGAAAAAATAAATAAACTACAAAAAAAACGAGAACGCTTGTTTAATTCATATCCTATTACCGTGTTATTACAGTAAGGTGAGGTGGGGTGAGCCGACAGAGGGAAACAAATCAGGAAATGAGCAGCAATCTTTAAAAATAAAACCTGCGGCTGCCAACCTGCTTGCCAAGCGTGGCAAATATGGCAAACATCCCCCCTATGAGGCAATGTATGTGGAGGGCCTATGTTCAGCAATGGACTTTAAGGTGGAAGCGCCGGCTTTTCGTCCATACATTTTTTAATCAAAATATACACTTAACACAGACACTTTCTTTAAAACTAATCTTTTTATCACTTCTGTACAATGAAATGTGTACGCGTTTGACCTTTATAGGCAATAACTTACAAAAATTGGCATGCAAGTGATATTAAATAATTCCGATAAATCAATATCTTAAGTTCAATAATTGGTTAATTTCCTTTCCAACCGTCAAAAAAACAGTATAAAATAACATAAAACTAATGCCCTTAGAGAGCTATGTTTTTTTGTAAACAATTTTATTACTTATTATTGTGTGGCAACATAAATACCAAAAGTCGTAGGTAGAGCGACGATGCCGTCCTTCCTGACCATGAGTTGATGAAAAAAAAGCGTTGCCAAACTTCGTTCACTTGACTTGTTAAACTGCGGCTACACTAACGAGCAACGTCAATGCCTATAAACGCAACAATTATTGCCTTAAATTTAACGCGATAAAATGAGTGGCTACACTTGAACGGTCAACGTCGTTTCAGTTTTAATGCCGTTGAACGGCATTAAATTTGCCGTTGAACGGCGTTAAATGATTTTATTAAATGTTCCTTGAATTTCAAGCAAGATGGATGTTGACGCAGCTACTCCATATTTGATGAGTGTAAATTTTTATTATATGATATTGCCAAACTTTTCGTGGCAGAGCCATGCTGCAGTTATATTAGTAGTATTGTTGTAGTACGAATGGGTCGGCTCGACCGGGGAAGGAGCACGCTCTCACAGAATACTAGCGTAAAATAGTAGCTTAATGCTGCTGTGTTTCGTATGGTGAGTGTAGAGAACCGGATACTCTACTGGAAACGAGGCATTCCATCCTAGTCCTTATGGGTGACAACGCATCTGCATTTTGATTCGTATTCGAGGATAGATGTAGATGTCTATGGGCCGCAGCATCCACATACCATCAGGTGGACTGTGTGCTCGTTTATCACCCTATCCTATAAAATAAAAAAATAAATGAAGAAAAAATAAAAAGGAAAAGAATATGGTGGATGCTACAAATGCACAGGAAACGTACACTGTAAATCTATTTATGTTTTATTTTGTTTTCCTGCACCCAAATTGCACTAGAAAGATGTCTAAATAATAAGACAAACGTAAATATATTTTAATAAAATAATAACTAATAAGCCAATCATAAATACTGGTCAAGTGCGAATTAGATACACGTACCTAGGGTTTCGTACCACTGTACACTATGAATTTCGACCTGCAAAAATTGTTTTTTTTTCTCGTGCTTATTTTTCTTAGTTTCATACCGTAAATTAAAGTACTTTTGAAGTAATTTTTTAATTCAATCTCGAAAAGCTTTTTCATTACTCCACTCCATCGGAGCCATACGTGCAACCCCGTTGCTGTCACCGTGCACAATGAGACAAACGTAGTGTGGACGTTTCAACGCGATAATTCGCGCGTTAATCCTTTGATGTACCGACACTCGAGTTATCGCCAAACGGGAAACTGCACTGTTAATGCCGATGTCAAATTATTGCGAATATTCGTGGCCACACCTATAACTCGTACGAATTAACTTGAGACCTGGGCCGATGACGTAATTGTCAATGTACGGTGTGCAAAATAATGCGTCGTAATATTTTTTTATTTGAAATTTTTGAGATTTGCATGAGATTATTAATAAAAACAAAATAAAATGTTCTGGCAAGGGGTGAAGTAATAAGTCATATACTGTTGCCGTTTTTATATATTTTAAATATTTATTTTTATAATATTTATAATATTATTTTTAGTTAACGCGTCAAGGAAGGACAAAGAAATAAACATACACACTTTCTCATTTATAATATTATTAATTTATTTATTATACACTTTATTGCACTATAAAAAGTGTTACAGATTCGTACACAACAAAAATACAAAGCATAACAGGCGACCTTATTGCTAAAAAGCAATCTCTCCCAGGCAACCTTAGGGTGAAAGTGAATCAATCTTGGATAAGCGGAACAGCACAAACTATGTAAAATCAAGGAATAGAAGTAAGGAATATTAATAAGGATTTATTATAATATTTATTATTCATTGTCACTGTATACGATCGGTTCTATTCTAGTTCTATTATATATTTATATATTAGATCGTCCTCACTTTCACTCTCTGAGCTGGATTCTTCCCCTCCGAGGGATATAATTAATTCTCTCTGTTGGATTTCTCCAAGTCTATCACTCTCCCAGTATTCATTTTCTAATCTTTCGATATGGTTAATTTCTTTCTTCCAATCGGAAGCAGTTATAGACTGTATTGCGTCTCTTGTCAAACCCTCTATTTCCCTTTCAAACTGGTTAACATTTTTAGCTGCCACACGTTTTATTAAGTTCCATATATATTCGATAGGGTTCAAATCACAATGGTAGAGTGGCAGCCGTAATACCACGTGTCCATGCTCCCTCATGAGTTCGTCCACTATATATTTTTTCGGTGGTTTATTAAGCAGTATTATATGGTACAGTTCCGGTTTCGTCATTTTTTCATCAAAAGGAATGTTGTTTTTCCGAAGCCAACTCTGCATCTCACCTTTCAGGGACGAGCTCACGGGTGGTTTTTCAGACTGCGTTGAGTGGGTAGGGAGCATTGTCTACAACGACGAGACTGTTTTGAGGTAAGTTTGGGATTAGTTTTTCTGTCAACCACTTTTTAAAGTTTTTACTAAGTATCCATTTCGTGATGGTAGTCCCTGGCATTACTTTTGCATTTGTAAAGCAATTCGGCACCAAGGATAAAGCCGTTTTCACCGCCAGCGTGCACCAATATCCACCGCTGTCCTGGATTATCATTTTTTCTAATGCTTGCGTCATTGTTATTTTGACAGCATTTGCGCACGGTATAGTGGGAGTGAATCCATGTTTCGTCTATATAAGTTACGGGTTTTTTGTCCACCCCAAGTTCATTGTTTTCTTTCTTCCTTCGTAAATAACGGCGGCGGCTAAATGTCTGGCTTTTGTATTAAGACTTGTCTTGCGTTCTTACATTTTTTAAATTTGTACCCCAAGTAGTCAACGAGTATTCGTTGTAACGTGGTTTTTTCACCTGTAAAATAAAGATTTTATTTTTAATTTTTAGTTATCGCGTGGTATTTTTTCAAAAAATAATTTAAAATTAAATATCTCAAAAATGGTTAACTTTTGCATATGGGTGTCCATACATAAAATTGTTGCAAATTACCAGTTCTAGCACCCCTAACAAGATTATGCTTGAATTGAATGTCACCTTGTATATGATACGACCTAAAGTATGATATATAATACATAAAAAAATGTCAATAAATATGGGTACGTACCTGGAAAATTTAGATCTGCTTTTGCAGGCGTTAAAATCTTTTTCAATGTTGGAATTACTTTCCGTACTGTATAGAAACTGTTGACAAGGTTTCTTAGAGCACACAGATCAAAATTGTCGAGTTCAATTTTTTTTGAGCTCTGTTTCCTTTTTTTTCCTGGAGTTGATAGTTTAAGTTCTGGTCTTGCTTGAGAAGTACATGGTTCCGATACTACTGTGACATCATCATTTTGGTCTTGAGAAATTGACTAAACTTTTTTCGCCTCGTTTTTCATTCTTAGTAGTGTTGCCTTTGATATGCCTGTTGCTGCACAAGCCCTCTTTAAAGCTTGGTCCACAGGAATAAGAAACTTTTTATTTGATTTTTCATCTTCGAAAAATTTTAAAACTTTTAGAGCAAGTGTCCGTGCTTGGCTATGTATTGTCTTTCCTCCCATCTTTTTTTAAAAATAAAAAAGGCGGAGTAACTCCTAAGCGTCACAAGAAAACGGCACAACACAACGTCCAAACTTAACAATAAAACAATTAACAACAAACAGATAAAATAACGTTCAATTATAACAAAAACAAACAAAAGTCCAAACCAAACAACAAATAATTATCAAAAATATCGAACTAGAGTCGCGACGCGTATCCGTAACAAAAATGCTATCGGTACTGAGCGCGCACGGCCAGCGCGGGACGCGGTGCGGGGAGTTGGGAAGGGGGTCGCATTCCAGCGGAGTCTCAAGTTAATTTGTAGGTGTTGTACATTCAACGTCCATCAACGCGATAATTAACGGCATTTCTCCTTAGTGTAGCCGCAGCATTATAAAATACATTCTGATTTCGGTTGTCACGCGCTATGATTTGCGCGGGAAATTTATACATATTTCGAATCGAATTGCAATATTTCTGTAGTATATATTT
Source organism: Parnassius smintheus behrii (assembly GCA_036936625.1). Classification (NCBI taxonomy): domain Eukaryota; kingdom Metazoa; phylum Arthropoda; class Insecta; order Lepidoptera; family Papilionidae; genus Parnassius; species Parnassius smintheus. The sequence goes on from JAUPFT010000030.1 coordinate 1,724,359, forward strand.
GAAACTATATTGTAATTTATCGTAGGTATAGTAATTAATTATTCTATAAACGCAATTATGTTTTCGGTGGGATTTTTCTGAAATATCGTCACAAAACTTTTTACCAATGTCATACGTGTCAGTGTTCCATATATGAATGTGTTTGAATGTGTTTTTGGTCAACAATAAATACAATTATTATAAATCACTGTCACACACTCAGTAAACTACCAAAGTAGTAACAAAATTAAACTTGCAAACATTTGCTAAATATGGTTTTGTCGGGTTACATTAAACACCTTTTACGCATTTTGCAAACAGTTTCAGACAGACACACATTATTAGTTTGTTATATTTTGTAGAGCTCAAGTTCACGGTTATGGTGCGTTCAGAAACAAATATAATTCAGTTACATAAAATCCTTTTTTCTGTTCTGTGCTTTATTGTTTATAAATAAATAGCTTATTCTAATCTGAGTTATATTTTTCTTATTCATCGGCCAATTCTACCAGGAATATAAAGATAACAGTGAAATAAAAAGATAAGTAAATTTTTGTACATTTTAGTGTTCTAGATCTTGTGTTCCGAACGCAACCCAATTCATATAGAATTGAACGAAGATTTGTATATATAGAGTATATTTATATTTTTGTTTTACTAAAAGCTTTTGTTGAGGGCTTCTAAATTAGGAAATATTATTTTCACCTTCCTGGTTATTACCACAAAATAAATCACGTTATGGATTTGTCGTTATCTCTTGTTTATGAATTATAGTTTCTTACGTGTTGGTTATGAAATGTCTAATTATTGTAATAATTGGTACTGTTACAAATCATCAGTGTTATTAGTTTTGAGTGAATAGGCATGTATCAGCATAATTATGTTGCTTCAAATAGGTACTTCTGTTTTGATAAAAAATTCAATAGTGTAATGTAATAAAATAAAACTGCATTATATTGTAATCAATGTTGACATAATTTATTTCCCAAAGTTGTAAATCAACTAAATAGTTTACGCCAACAAATATAACTTTTATTTTATAACAATCGTACATAGGGTTTTGTAGTTCTGCCTACCCATTCTCCACATACAGAAAAATTAATAACTTGTTTTTTACATACACGCCATCTAGCGTTCAAGCTTCGTAGACATAGGGATACGTCTGGGCGTGTAAACGACACTATATTCAACGTAAACAGAGAAACCTATAGACTAATGATTAGCGTGGCCTCGAGTGAGAAAGGATGATAACGTAATTTTAGGTTATACAATAATCTTTAAGACTTTTATACATATTTAGATAAAATATTTAATTGTTCTAAGAACTGAACTGAACAAGATTCACCAATCTTAAGCTTACGAAACACTTTTTCCTCACTTAAACCAACTTGTAAACTCCTAAGATTACTACGAACTGTCAAATTTGCTAAACAAAAAAACCGGCACGAAGAAAGGGACAAACAATCACACCACTCTGTCTCATTTCTATGCAAGATGTATGCATAATTCTTTTTCGTGTGCGAATGCGAAAGAAGGCGTCAATTTGTCTATAGGTTTCGCTGTCTACGATATTCAATGACAGATGTTATAATCCAACTTTGTGTCGAATTGGGTGGATTTTGAGATAGTGATATGACCCATTCCAATAAAATGTCCGATAACCGCAAAGTCTACTCCTACGACTTAATAATTTTCCAATTGCACACAAACCCAAATAAACTAAAAATGTTGACTTCAGCGCCATCTTGCGGGATAATGGCTGGGAGCAATCCGTAGGTTTCACCTTAATAGGCTGTAACCGTAACATTATAGCTACTACTAGTCCTCGTAATGTTTCAATTTTTATTCTACAGCCTGTAACAGTTCACTGCTAGCCTTATACGTAGGATACTCGATACGTTTTGAGATACGAAAAAGTATTCTAGATACTATTAATATTTTTTTTACATTTTTTGAAAATCGCGCGCAACTTCTACTACTACCACCAGAGATTTTTCCGGACAGATACGACTTAGGGACCTTCAAGAAAGGAGCCTACTCCTTTTAAAAAGGTCATGGGCGGCGGTAATCACGTAACATCAGGTGAGCCGTATGCTTGTTTGCCCCCTCTCCTATAAAAAATAAATAAAAACGGCACCAGATCTCGCTGAGACTCAATTCCGACACATCATCAGAATAACGTCAGATGAGAATTTCTCTTGGATCGCTACTTATACTTGCGAGTGGCTCCGAATACCATGTGTGTAAGATCTCAATCTCACTCAAAATCTCAGGTATCCTAAAAATAACACTGTCACAGTCGTTTTTCAACTTCGACAATTAGAATTTTCCGGCAGACAGGTTTAGCGAAGACTGCAATATTTATTTTGTTCAACCTGTCCTTCCGTACGAGCTGTATTCAAGTTGCGTAAGTCTCGCCGCATACATTTGGAGATCTGTCTGTTCATGTCCTGTGTACTGTCATATCTGCTTAAGAAAAATTATATGGCAAAATCCAGTGCCTTCTTCGGTAAGATTCTGTCGTCCTATCCGGGCTCGGTTCATTCACGAAACAAAGGATATCACAAAGGAAGAAATCACCTATATTGAAGAACAAGCAAGGAATCTCAAAGAAACTACTGGTATGGAAGATACGGTTCAAATAAATCACAACATTTTGCTTACAATGGTCGATAGAAAGGTGTGCAATGCCGCGACTGATACGGCTTCAACAATGAGATGTTATATATGTGGATAAACATCTAAGGACTTCAATAAACTTGAAAGAAGTAATGTTTGTGAAGAGTCTCTGATATTCGGACTATCCATTCTGCACGCGAGAATTCGTTTCTTCGAGCTATTGTTGCACCTGGCGTACTAAGCGCCCTTACAGAAGTGGCAAGCCCGAACGGCAGAAGACAAAAATATTTTGAAAGAAACAAAACAGAAAATACAAAAAAGCTTCAAAGAAGAGATGGGCCTTCTTGTTGACATACCCAAAGTCGGTTACGGCAATAATAACGACGGAAATACGTCGAGAAGGTTTTTTGACAATCCTGAATGCTCATCTCGGATTACTGGAATAAATATAGATTTGATAAAAAGGTTCCAAATCATTCCTGAAGTGATATCAAGTGGATATGATATTGATCCTGCGAAATTCGATGACTGCTCTGTCAAACTGTACATGGAACTATATGGTTGGCATCCCATGTCACCTACAGTTCACAAGATATTGATGCATGGCGCTCAAGTAATATCAACTAACATTGTACCTATTGGACAGCTACCAGAGGAGGCTGCTGAAGCCCGGAACAAACAAAGTATCAGACGTTTCGCACCTTTGACGTTGCTTCCCGTCGCCGGTCCTGATATTTTACCTTTGCCAGAATATCCTTTTGTTATTATGCATAGTCTCCTCCGACACCCATGGGACGAAAAGGAGTTATTCTGAATGAATACTATAGTAAATTATAATCCAACGTTCCGCCTGATTTATATAACGATTTATCAATATCACGTGGCAGAGCCAAGAATGGGTCGGCTCGACCGGGTAAGGACCACACTCTCACAGCAGCTTAATGCTGCTGTGTTTCTTTGTTAATGAGTATAGAGAACCGGAGACATTTTTTACTAAAATTGGGGTATTCCATCCTCAGGGGATCCTCACGCATCTATATTTTGATTCTTAATATCTAAAGGTCGAAAAGCTATATGGCCGGCCGATTGCCACTTCAGCTTACGAATCCGTTGGGCTATGTCTGTTACTCAGGTTCTACTGCGGTGCTTGAGAGACGCCACGGCATCCTCACCTTCCGCCTGATGCAGGTCCTCACCGGACAAGGTGTGTTCTGGAGGTTCCTGCACCGAATCGGGCGGGAGGAAACGCCCGGGTGCTCCCACTGCGAGGATGGACCGGAGGACACGGTGGAACACACCGTGGAGGTGTGCCTTGTTTGGGCGGAGCACCGCCGTGTCGTCGTAGCGGCGATAGGCGGCGGCGACCTCTCGCGTCCGGCCCTGGTCGAAGCGATGGTCCGGAGCGAGACGGAATGGGATGCCGTCACCACCTTCTGCGAAGCAGTGATGCAAGCGAAGGAGGTGGCGGAGCGGGAGAAGGAGATAGCAGCAGCTTTCCTCCCCGGCCGCCGCGGGAGACGCCCCGGGCGTCGGGGGCTACGTCGTGGCCCCCGGCCACCGTAGGCGCAGGCCTGTGGACGGCGAGCAATGGGTAGTTCGCCATTCGTCCGTCTAACGACGACAGGCCGTGTCGATGGCGCGTTTTGTTCCACGCGCGCCTCAAAGAGCTGTCAGCAGCGTGAAGGGGCCCGCAAGGGCCGACGCCTGCCGGGGCTGCGGGCTGTTCGAAAGAGATACCGCGGCTCCGGAACGTAAGGGCACTGAAGGAACACGGATGGTTTTTTAGTCAGTAAAAGTCTGACACTCCCTTACGCTCCACCCAGAGCGGAAGGCGTCATTAGATGATTTTCCATCCGCAAAAAAAAAGGTTCTACTGCGGATATTCAAATTTCTAAGTTTATCACGCAATGATACCCCGAGCATAGCCATCTTCATAGGTCGCTGAGCGACCTTAAGCGTCTTGGTACATCCAGCAGTGAAGGACCACGTCTCAGATCCGTAAGTCATCACTGGCAACACGCACTGGTTATACAATCTGGTTTTCGAGTTTTGAGGTAGGTATACCTGCGGGTTGGCAACGGCAGTTTTTCATTTTCATCGTTATTAGGAAGACACTGCTGCTCATCTCCTGATTCGTTTCCCTCATTTCGATACATAGGGTAGTGGAGATTCTTACACCGACACTCCACGGTACTACGGTCAATGCAGTGCCGTACTATTAGGGCATTAAATCACACAATGAAAAACAAGCCAAATGATGAAGTGTACGCTCGTTCTAAAGAAGCCTCACAACTTGTTGAAAACGATTAACGTGGGCATGGCCATCATCAGGCATCAGCTTCATTTGGTGAAAAGGGAGTAAAGATCTCAGCCAAAGTTAATCAAAATATTGTCTAGTATCGTGTAGTGAAGCATCACCACCTATGGCTTTCCAGTAAGAGTTGTCCTGGTCACAAGACATGAATACTTAAACCTCGCTCGAGTGCAATACTCCGGGTTTCTAAGAGTTGAAGACTGGGTCTCGTTCAGTCCAGATGGAAACAAATTCTGTTCAGTACTGAAGAAAAGAACCCCGTGTAGGGGTGAGTTAGAATACCTATCCACTACCCCATATCTTCCCGTTTGTGTCAAAAGAAGCGACAGAAGGAAACAGGCAGAAGATGGGCAGCAGCATCTCCTTGATAACAGCAATGGTAAAACCGTAAACCAACATACCCTTCGGCAAATTGTACAGAAGTCCGAAGAGTACAATCTGCCGCTTTGTCTTGCGTATGTAAACTATGAGAAAGCCTTTGATTCCGTCGAAATTTGGGCGGTGCTGCAGTCCCTTCAGCGGTGCCAAGTTGACTGTCGGTATATCGAAGTTCTGAAGTGTTTGTACAGTGGGGCTACGATGGCTATCCGAGTATAGAATCAGAGTACGAAACCTATCCAATTGCAGAGTTGTGTAAAACCGGGTGACGTTATATCCCCGAAACTCTTCACCGCTGCATTGGAAGACGTTTTCAAGTTACTGGACTAGAAACTGGTACATTACTCACCTCCGATTTGCTGACAATATAGTACTTTTAGCATCGCTGGAGGTGGGTCTTACAGCGATTCTGCTAAAAGGAGCGTTATGCTCAATGACCTCTATAGTGTCTCCCAACGGACATAGGCCTTAAGATGAACATGTACTAAACAAAAGTTATGTGAAATATCTATGTCACACAAATGCCGGTGGTTGTTGGGGACACTAAGCTCGAAGTTGTTGACGAGTACGTTTTCCTGGGTCTAATAGTCCAACTTCAACCAAGAGTGCAATCGACGGATTCAACTCGGCTGGACAGCGTTCGGGAGATTGAGTACACATCTCGTCAGGCATAATTCTTTTTTTTTTAAGCTATTGCATAGCTTCTATCGCGGGGCTTGAGCGCGGGGACTGAATCCAGAAATTCCGTAACGAAAAAAACCTCACGCTCCCCACTCCGACGGGCACGGAGGTGTGGCGTTGAAAGCCGTGCATCGTCTAACGTCGTTTCAGTTCGGCAGACTTCGGCACTCGGCAGACTTCGGCACGGTGTTTGTGTGCGTGCGACTAGTCGTATGCGTGTACACTAGCTGCTAACTGAATGATAAAAATTCCTGAATAACCTACATGTATTGTAAGATATTAAAAATATTTTAAACAATATTAACTTCTCATTTACACAATAAGAGAAAAAAAATTGTTTTCTTATCGGTCACCACGCTCAAAAAGTGTAACTTGAGATAATATCAAAGACTTAACTGCATAAATAAAATAAATAATTAATTATAATTGCATAAGTTAATGATTTCTTATATTTACGCGAACACTACACATGATTAAAACTACTTTTACGGATTTTATCGCGTTTATTTTTACTTTTTATTTTTAATTCCCGACGTTTCAACAATGACATCGGGACGTCAGTCATCTCAGTCCCCCGTGACCATGGGTGCTGGAAAGCGCCCGAAACTTCGGGAATTAAAAATAAAAAGTAAAAATAAACGCGATAAAATCCGTAAAAGTAGTTTTAATCATTGCATAAGTTGATAAAAAATGCTATGCAATAGCTTTACCGCGGCAGTCCCCGAGTGCCACACGTCTTTTTTAAATATTAGTAATCCTATTAACTAACATTACTAATATTCCCTTTAACCTCTCCTGGTAAGCTGAAAAGTTACCTGTTAGGAGTGGTTCACGACAGTAGTCGAATGGTGGATTCGAACCCGCGACCTTTTGAGTTCGCGGTCCACGCCCTGCCACTAGACTACTGTCGCTTCAATTCAATTCAAAACCTTAAAACTAGATTGTACAACTAGCGCATGTTGCCAGTGATGATTTTTGGATCTGAGACGTCGTCCTTCAGTGCTGGTCGTATGAGGAAGCTCAACAGAGCGACTGACTTAGCCCAACGGATTAGTAAGCTGAAGCTCGAAGAACCGATAACCGATGGGGAAGAAAGGTTCTCGAGTGGCAGCCTCGTACCGTCAGGCGAAGTGGGGGTGACCTTCCCACTAGATGAAGTGACGACCTTGTAACGACCTGTTAAGACATGCAGGAAGTCGATGGATGCAGGTGGCTCAGGACCGTACTTTGTGGCATTCCTTGGGGGAGGCCTATGTTCAGCAGTGGACTTAGCTAGCTCAAAACGTTATTCGGATGTTGAGTACCTACCTCAAGAAAGCTTTAGAGCTAGCAGTAGCTGAACTTCCCCGAAAGACATTGTTTAACTATTTTAAGCCCGAAGGTGGTGAAAAACATTAGATTAACAAAAGCTGAAAATGACATTTGCAATGACAATAACACAATTGGTCTCCAATGAGACAGGTGGCTGTTCCCGCCAGACAGATCTCTGGGAAAGACTTTTACCTACAATACGTGTATTAAAGTTGCGCAAGTCTTGCCGCATGCATTTTGGTAACTGTCTGTTCGGTTGCCTGTATGCTGTCGTATCCGCTGAAGACTGTAGTATCTAGAGGGGAGTCTTACAACCAAACCAAATTATATTATGGTGTTATGATCGCATATTATTTATACTGTCTGTTACAACATTTTTCATTGCAATTAAAGTCTTAATAAAATCACAATTTTATAAGCCAAAATCTACACACAGGCGTTATAATGAACTGTCCTCGCGCAGTCGGCAGAGGAAGTAAAGGCATTAGATGTTAGTAAGGACCATTGTTGACAAAGCCCCTCGTATCACTCGCTTCCTCGGTATAACTTGACCGCTTCAGTGTTATCACCCGCTGTTGGTTTATTTATTGAGGTTTGTTACAGCCAGATAGGATTGTTTACGAGTATTTTAACTTCCTCCTTGAACTGTGGTTGTAAACATAACTGCAGATCATGAGGTCCCGGGTTCGAATCCCGGATCGGTCCAAAAAAACCAGTTATTAAGTTTTCCGTCAAAAATTCTCAGTAGCTGCCTGGAATTAGAAAGTTGGCGGTATCTCATGCCTTGTCTCGGAAAGCACGTAAAGCCCTTGGTCCTAAACCTGATCTCTCTCCGGTTTACCATCCCATCGGACTATGGAAGTGAAGGAATAGAGAGTGCACCAGTGCTTGCGCATATACTTGGGTAGTGGGCACTATAGTCCTGTCCTACGCCGATGGCTAGTCTTCGTTGAGGCTGGCCGCTGTAACCGAAATTCGGTCTAAAGGAAATTATTGTTTACTTTTTTGAATTCATTTCTTAATTGAAGATGATTTATGCCAGTTTAGTTAACATTTATTTAATTGAGGAAATGCCTACGCGTACGCCATAACAACGCTCTTCTTTCCCTGTGATTCCACCTCTACTGCGGTGGTAAGAGGGGGGGGCGTAACTTTCGTTGCAGTCCACCAAAATAAACGAAATAGGCTCACCTAACCTAAACGGAGTGGCCATCTTGGGCCGGACCTTTCCCTCGGACCAGCTATGTGCACTTCTCTTAGTTCATCGTGATAAGAGTAAGAATAAATAAGGAGCCTTCAACTGCGCTTTGTTCTTCAGACTGTAAAAGTTCACTGCTGACGAGTTCACACTCGAGGGCGGTATCAGACGTGAGCACTTTAGACGTGTTGCCTATCGCCTGTCTGGCTACCGTTATAAATCGTATGTCATAAAATATTTCTGCTATCTACGCAACGCCCGTAACACTATCAGATAAGCCTCATACACACGAGTTTAAACCAATGGCGCCAGGATACAGAAGATTGATTTCAAAAGATTTAGCAACGAAGCCACTATCCAACCTTATGCCTTTTGCGAAGTAATGCATTGCAAAAAGCACGTAGGTGCTGGAAAACTAGGTCTCGAAGCAAATACCTCGGCGGTATACATAGGGTTACCTTAACGAGTAACGGTTTTTTGGGACTAATCAGTTGTTTGATACATCACTTAATCGGTAAATTTTTGGTGTTGAGGTAATTCTTTTAGTAATACCGAGATTTTTGTGTTGCAAAGAGGCTGCCCTGTGCCTTTAACATCGTGATAAGCAGAGTTCCTGTTGGCTTACATGCTTATCTTCATCGGTTTTATTTTAAACTTGTAAAAAAATTACTTCTTTTACGTTTCACAACATGTGTGATGTGATTGTGATCGAAACGATTTATTAGGTTGTAGTTGAATTCTAATTGCGCTACGCTGTATGTGTAGTGCGTCACAATGTTGTAATAGTGTTTTTTTTTTAAATAAAATGAGAGTGACAAACGACTACACAATGTTGTCCATAGACAACTAAATTTATCCCCTATTAAGAATCAAAATGCAGATGAGTTGTGAGCCCTGAATACTAAATAATATATTAATTTATTAAGTTAAATATATATAATAATATATTAATTTATTAAGTTACTTTTGTTGCAACATTTTATGTAAGTTTTTTATATACCTAAACGTTAGTTAGTCTACGATTGAAACTTAAGTTTAGTCTTTCAATATTTTATAAAGTTTCAACACAATGTTTCGACAGTTTTGAACCGGTCGCGTTATACGGTGAAGCGCGCGGGCCCCGTCTGACATTGAGAGGGTATCTTTGATCTCCGCATTGGGCTCTCGATTCTGCTTATTTGCTTATTAAAGGATTTATTTAATTGAATTGACTCTTCGTCTTTGGCAGCGGGATGCGACGAGTGAGTTAGTGCTTGGAGGGGCGCTCTGTCGGTTTTTGACACGTTCTTCCCTAATCATAATGGTTTGGTGGTCTCTAGGAAGCAACATGTGAATTACTTACAGTTATACACCTACTATCAAACATTTTTTTAATAAAAAGATAGTTTCTTTATTAATTTAAATTGACAAATGAACTTACAATCCACCTGATGGTAAGTGGTTACTGCATTCCATGGAAACATGCAGTCAACTATAAACTAAGAGGATGCAGATGAGTTCCTCCAGGATTAAGATGGAATGTCTCGCAGACTGCATTTGTACCCTATACTTACCCTGCAGAACGTAGCATAGGAGTGTAAGCATTGATATTTATTGCCAGAAATAGGGATTATTCTTTTTTTCTTTTCTTTTAATCTTTTTTTAAACGTTACCCCACTCTAGGATTTTATCCTATTGCTGTGCAATTGCCAACAAAAGGCATTAAAAAATGTTGCTACAACAAACGTGTTTTACGTTATCTTACTAACTACTATAATAATGAAGCCTTAAAATCTTACGCAAAAATCGACAGCAAAATACTAAAAAGAATAATAGTCACAGAAAAAAGAAAATCTTACATAAAAAGAGTGCAAACGTCACGTAATAAATATAAAACTATATGGGCTACGATAAATGAAAAAACTAAAAACGTTAAAAGTGTAAAATATGAAAACATTTGTTTACGTAATGACGTTTTAAATATAACATCTCCAAGTAAAGTTGCAAACTTATTCAATAATTATTATATAACTATAGGTTCAAATAACTGCTCCTCTCTAAATAAGCGGCCATCTCGAGTATCCTTGCCAAATTCACTATATCTTAGTAGTGTTACAGAAGCTGATGTAAAAAGAGCGATAATGGGACTAAAAAGAAACAATTTTCGCGGATATGATGAAATCCCAGCTGCTCTACTCATATATTGCGTAGATGAGTTTGTAAAGCCCTTAACTTTTCTTATAAATAAATCGTATAAGGACGGCGTTTTTCCGGAAAATCTAAAATTAGCTGTGATAAAACCTATTTTTGAAAAAGGCGATAAAACTGCTGTATCCAATTATCGCCCCATTGCATTACTGTCTGTAATTTCAAAAATTTTTGAGAAAATAATTTGTAGTAAAAAATATAATTTTTTTTTGAAAAAAATACAGCATTTTTAGTAATTATATCAGCATGGTTTCCGAAAAAATCATTTTACTACGTCCGCTGTATTTGACTGCATCTTAGAAATTCAGAATGCTCTAAATGAAGGAAGATGTGCTATAGCTATTTTTATGGACATATCCAAAGCATACGATCGCGTTTTGCATGGAGCCTTGCTGGAAAACCTATATTCGCTAGGTGTACGAGAGAAACCGCACGAATGGCTCTCTTCTTATCTTGCGAATAGAAAACAGTACGTGCAGGTATCACATTTAAATGAATATCGAAACCTGATATATGACATAAATTCGTCCACTGCAAGAGTAACAGGTTCTATACCGCAGGGTAGTGTCCTAGGATGCTTGTTGTTTTCTATTTATATCAACGAACTTCCTTCAGGTGCACAACATAGAGTCGTTTTGTTTGCAGACGACGCGACAGTTATAATTACTTGTAAACAAAAAAATCTAAGTAGTTTGCAGGAAAAAATAACCCAATGCCTTAGAAAAATTGTGAATGAATTAGAGGTTTTAGGCTTATTACTAAATTTTGAAAGACCAAAATAATGCAGTTTCGTCCATATCAGAGATCAGAAGTCCCGCTCGCTATATCTTACCAAGGTATAAATATTGAGGAAGTTCGCACATTTTCATTCCTCGGGATAATAATAGACTCAACTTTTTCATGGAAAAGTCATGTAGAAAGAGTTGTGAGTAAGTTGAGCAGTTAGCAGGTACTAATGAGCAGTGCGCACTTACTGCGTACCACAGCCACGCAGCTGCCTGGATAAGATACGGCATCATATTCTGGGGAAACTCTACCGAGGTACACGCGGTATCCATGCTCCAAAAACGCTGCCTTAGAATCATCACATTCGCAGCTCCAAGAAATTCATGTCGAAGGTTGTTCCCCAGATATAACTTACTAACTGTAACGAGCATGTACATTTTTGAATTATGCCGATTTCTTAGGAAAAATCCTCAGTATTTCCAGCGATTTGAAGACAGACCCAGTCGCTACGGCACACGCCGAGGTTATAATCTGGTTGCTCCTGCCACACATCTCACATTATATAAAAATGGCCCCTACAACATGGCTATAAGGGTTTACAATCTTTTACCTAATACAATAAAAGCCCTCCAGTGTCGTAAATTTGAAATAGTACTCAAGAAAATGCTTATTGTAAAAACATATTACAGTTTGAATGAATATTTTAATGATAAATTATAAATCAATTTTAATTATTTGACAATTTTCTTTATTTCTATTTACATATTTGACATTGTTAGTATTTTTCATCAAAATTTTTAAACTTTATTTACATAATACAAATGACGAATATAAATGATGATGAAGGTTGAATACCTCAATCGCCCCGTGACCATGGAGCATCCATGGCAGCACCCGAAACGTTGGGTAAACAATTGGTAAAACTAAATATTTTGTACAACTGACTTCAATATAAATAAAATGAGAACATCATGTAGGACTCGTACTTACATAGTGAAAGTTGATTTAACACGCATTATCTAGACACGCGGTAGCGTGTCAAGCCAAGTTCGAGCAGAACGGCGTGCCGCACCGTGTGTAATATTACACGAACCATTTGGAGCCACTTTTGACCCCCTCATAACTCAAAAACTATTTCACATAAACGTTTCAAATTAGGACAAAAAATTGAGACTTGCGAGATACATATGTGCTTCAAATTTCATAAACACATCTCAAACGGTTATTTAGATATTAACGTCCAAAAATCGTCATTTTTATCACTGACTGACATATAAATCAAAACTCTAACCTAGTTCCAGATGTCCTAGAAAGTTCAAATTTGGCATGCAGATAGGTAATTAGGTGAATACAAAGGAATAAATCAGAAACTGGTAAATTTTTATCATTTTATTATAATTTTTCACTTATTTGATTCTATTAGGAACACTAAACTTTATTAACAATTATATTATACTTATAACTGTAATAATGTATGTTTGTAAGAATCAGCAATCAGCAATCAAAACTGATGACAGCCGGTCTTAAATATATAACGAATTAATAATTTAATTTAATTAATTAATTAAATTTACTTTTTACCCTTACCTTCACTCTGTCTTGTCTGACTTGTCTAGTTTTCATATACGAATTATATTATAGCCTTCTCAAGTTCTAAACCTGTTACTTGTCGGTTCTTATTTTATTATTCCGAAAATTTGGCTTGCTGGTAAAAACTAGCCATCGAACATAATAATTCGTATATGAAAACTAGTAAAAGTCAGACCTTAGGTTACAATATATTATCCTAAATTATAAGAAGAAATGATATTTTATGTTGTTATAAATAAATTTCAGGGCTGACCATTGAACTTGGCACCCATTTAGATCCACTTCTTTTGTCGTTGAAGTCAACAACCAAGGCATATATCATAATATTGAACTTGGCTCTCATTTCACATTTATGTTTTTGATGGGATTAAGGATAGCTCTAAACTACTGGTCAGATCTTAATCAATGGGAGCACATGAGCAGCACCCGCTTTTAAATAAAAAAAGAATCATCAAACTCGGTTAACCAAGAATAAAGTTCTGAGGTAACATAAAAAATGCAGTCGAATTGAGAACCTCCTTCTTTGTTTGAGGTCGGTGGAAAATCGTTATATTCAATGTGTAGCATTCGCGTAAATAAAAGAAATCATTGGGAGTCATAAAGAATTTCTAAGCAAACTGTCCTTTGGAAATCCTTACAAACTACTTAAAGATCGTGTCAGCATGTTACTTTTGTTAAACTTCTTGGCACTGTAGGACAATTTCTAACAGATAAATTGTTTTTTTTTTTTCATTTGTATACGATTGTTTGCGGCCAAAATAAAAATGTTTTCTTTTTATTAATGTTCAGGGAACAAAGATGATTTTGAAATGCTTCTTTCTCTCCGTGGTAACCTGACCAAATATATTATATTTATTTTATTGTATTATACATTTTGTTCACCAGCACCACATTGAAGTCCACTGCTGGCTGCTGTAGAGAGGACATGCCTTGATGATCACGCTTGGTCGGCGCATTGGCAGTACCATCTTCTAAGGATACTACTCCCCGACGCTGGTCAGGATATTTTCCCATTCCAAAAGCCACTGTTGAACATAGACCTAGGGTGAAAGAAATATATATATTTCCTTCACCCAAGTCCCATAGTTCCATCTATAACTCTTAATATACATAAACCATTAATTCAGTATCTAATAAGAATTTCACAGTGTCGCAATAGTCGACGAGGTCACTGTGTGCAAATGGCAGTACAGTAAGCAGTGTTGCCATATACGAAAAGGCAGTACAAGATATTAAATTATTAAGACGCCAACGTACTTTTGTTTTCGATTGACCAGGCTTCTACGTGTGATACAACAACGATAATCTGTATTATGGTTGTAACATGAATGGGTAGGCTCGACCAGAAAGGACTCCGCTCTCGCAATACCATACCATAATAAGCAGCTCAATCCCGATATGTTAGATACGTGTGGTAAGTTCTGAAGACCGGGTACACTTTTTACTAGAAATGAGGCATTTTATTGTAGTCCTAAGGGTGACTTGGGTCTTATATGACTTGGGACAAGTTTCAAAGTTTCATACACACACACACACAAAAGCATATACTATATATGTACCCTCTCAGAAATGAGGGGAGGCCTGAGCCCAGCAGTGGGACGTATATAGGCTGTAACTTTACCTTACTTTAATATATATATATATATATATATATATATATATATATATATATATATATATATATATGTATATATATATATATATATTTTATAGAATAGGGTGACAAACGAGCACACAGTCCACCTGATGGTAAGTGGTTGCTGCGGCCCATAGACATCTACATCTATCTTCTATTACAAATCAAAATGCAGATGCGTTGTCACCCGTGAGGACTGAGATGGAATGCCTCATTTCCAGTAAAAAGGGTCTCCGGTTCTCTACACTCACCATACGAAATACAGTAGCATTAAGCTACTATTTCACGCTGGTATTCTGTGAGAGCGTGGTCCTTCCCCGGTCGAGCCGACCCATTCGTGCTACAACTATACTACTAATATAATTGCAGCATGGCTCTACCACGTAAAAAAGTATAATTTCAGTAGGGGACTTTAGATACACTGTAAAGGTAAAATTAAATCCTTATTAAACCGAATAAAATGCTTGACGATACAATGACGCTAACGACTTTTTCTGCCACCGGTGAAATATTTCGCAGATTTCATTGCGGGGAAGTTAATTTGTTAGGAAATTAAAAATTATTAAATAAGTACTGTATATTATGTGACACCTCTCACTAATTAGTGCGATCTAGAGAAGTGCTCGAGACAATTGAGATCATTTAAACAGCATCCCCCACCTGATGCGACAACCTTTGTAATGCAAATGTGGGCCGAGCAGGCGAAAGAATAACGGAGTCTCTTGTTCTGATATTCTTTGATTATAATAAACAGGGCTTACCTTAAACGCGACTCGAGCGCGCTCTAGCGGCGCTCCGCATAAATTTGCGAGTTACGTTTACGCCGGCGAATGGGGGATGACACTTGAAAGTGGAGGTGTTTTTATTACTAAACATTTGTTTGATCTTGCCTCACTCCATCTTGTATTAATGCGCTGGGTAACAGTAAGCTAAATCACGTAAATTAAAATTTAAGTTACGTAACATAGGTTGGTTAAGTCAAAGCATTTTTTTTATAGAATAACAATGTCAAACGAGCACACAGTCTACCTGATGGTAAGTGGTTGCTGTGGCCTATATACATCTACATATATCCTCGATTAAGGATCAAAATGCAGATTCGTTCTCACCTCGGCTAAGATGGAATTCCTTGTTTCTAGTAAAAATGGTCTCCGGTTCTCTACAGTTACTATACGAAACACAGCAGCTTTAAGCTACTATTTTACCCTGATATTCTGTGAGACCGTGGTCCTTCCCCGGTCGAGCCGACCCATTCGTGCTACAACTATCCGCTTGCTCTCAGTAATAATAATGTCCTTCAGACGGAATTCCGGCCACAGCGGCCAGCCTCAACGGAGGCTAGCCATCGGCGCAGGACAGCATGATAGTGCCCAAGTATGCGCAACCACAGGTACACTCTCTATTGCCTCACTCTCATAATCCGATGCGATGGTAAACCGACACGACCGGAGAGAGATCAGGCGCAGGACCAATGGCTTTACGTGCTTTCCGAGGCACGGGGGTGAGACACCGCCAACTTCCTGATTCCGAGCAACTACTGAGAATTTCTTGACGGAAAAACTCAATAATTAATTTTTGGCCATACTCGGGATTCGAACCCAGAACCCCATGATCAGCAGTCGCACTACTACAACCACTAGACCAACGAGGCAGTTTGTCAGTCAGAGTTGCCCTCAGTAGGACTGTGTGAATTAAAGGTTTACGGAGAAAATTTCGTATTTTAAAATAGGCTATAACCACTGTACCTAATACAACACGTTCATACATAAACCTTACGAGAAATACGAGTATATGAGAGATTGATATTTCTTGTTAAAAAAATTGACGGATCAATCAAAGAGATTCGCGAGTGCTCGACCGCTCATGCGTGCTTCGAGAGCACCTCTGCGGGTAAGTCCTCTCGTGGCGACGTCAAAAGAAAGCCGAGAGCAAGAGAGATTGATTTCTGTTTGCTTTATTAAAATAAATGAGTCGCTATTTTAATTACAATTTTAAGACTTGCGGTTCGTTTTCGCTGTGGCTTAGCGATGAGTTAGAGTAGAGAGTAGAGAAATAATCGTTTGGCGGGATGTTTGAAATTGTGAAATTTATGTATGTATTGTATGTATTGTCTCCATATATATGTATGTATTGTCTCCACGATACAGGAGATAATAGCATTGATACGTTTTAACATCGTCATACTACTAAAAAAATATGGTTTCGAGACTATATACCTAAATGGTAAAATAATATTAATTACTCGAAATTAACTCTTTTGATAATTTTTTTATTAACTCGTTTTCAACTGACTTCAAAAAAGGAGACGGTTTTCAATTCGACGGTATTTCTTTCCGTGTTTGATTATTTTTATATTTTGATCACCTCAGAGCTTTTTCCTAGGTAAACGAATTTTGATGATTATTTTTTATTTGAAGGCTGGTGCTTCTTATGGTATCCCATATAAGTTTGATCAAGACCTGACCAGAAGTTTTTGAGTTATCCTTAGTAATGTGTATTTAATTGACTTCGACTACATTGATGATGTTCTCATTTGATTTATATTGAAGTCGGTTGTACAAAATGTTTAATTGTACCACTTTTATTTTTTAATTACCTATAAAGTAATAGCATCATCACAATTATCATTAAAGCCCTCCGCAAGTTCAGCTAAATTAGGTAAGGTACCGTTACAGACTATTTATAGTCCACTGTTGAATATAGACTTTCCCCATAGATTGGCTTATAGAGGGATATTTGCCACAGTTGCCACGCTCGGCAGGTGGGTTGGCAACCGCAGTTTTTATTTTTGGTTGTTATTAGGAAGATGCAGCCGTCCATCTCTGGGCTTGCTTCGCTCTGTCGCCTCTCACGTCACCCACGGGACGATTTGAGATGGTGAGTACTTATAAAATATTTCAAGCGAAAGTGCAGGTGCACGCTCTACAGTCTACACCCTCATTCAAGTAATCAGATGGGACGGTAACTCGATACGGCCGAAGAGATCAGCCGCAGAAGCAACGGATTTACATACTGTAAAATGAAATGTAAATGTAAATGTAATGCGAAATACCGCCAACTTCCTGACTCCGGACTGCTGCTGACAATTTCCAAATGACAGGAAAACACAATAACTACCCACTTACCAACCCACTTAACCAACTGGGCAGTCCATAATATCTATATGTATCATGGTAGTAACAGAATCATTGTAAAACATGCTTACTATATTACATTATCGTATAAGTATGTAAGGGTAACATGGTCACCGGCGCTCTATAGAACCAAAACTAGAAAGAGGACAGAGACAAAAACACAAAGTCGTGTACTATAATTTATATATTAAGAATAAAAACAAAACTGCTTTGGCAATATTAGGAACACTTCGCAAATCAACTTACTACAAAAAAACTTAGGTACTACTCTACAGCATACTAAAATCAACTAAAATATTTACTTTAGTATAAACTGTCAAAACGGCGTCGATGAAGCGGCACCCGTTTGACCCTTAACTCATATTATTTGTTTGACCGAAGAAGAGCTATCATATCACAAAACTATCTATGCAATCAAGGTAGTAGTTTTAGAGTTATAAGAAAGTGACCAAATTAACCGGATGACCATATTACCCTCACGTACTACTTATATTAATATACCTACATAAGATAATTTGGAGAATTCAAATTTTATGTTCGTTAAAGATCCTGCAATCTCTGTTTCCTGAAGCTAATCTGTACATCTAGATACAAAGCGAAGCGCGACTGCCAAGCGTCAGGCAAACACATCGCTGAGACTAACCTAATGAGAGCAAGTGAGAAGGAAATATATAGATAATATTAACGGGACTGAGACGACTGTATGTGGCGGGCGAAAGCGCAATAACTGCTATACACAGCGTGAACAAAACGAACTTATGCACAGTTCTCAGGTGGGAGTGAGAAGCACGCGGGTGCTCAGTGTTGCTTGGTGAATAATTTACGCGCGACCGCCCTTTCGTGAGCTCTTGTCGACGTTGCGCATACATAGTGTTGCTAGGCTTTTTGTTTTAAAAGAACACAATATTAATAATTGATTTCAGGGTAAAAATAGAGTGTGTAGGAGATATCTTCCTGGATTCCTATCTGCGTCCAGTGCATTGGAACATTTATTATTTTTTATCAACACAGATTTACTAATTACTTTTATTATGATGTTAAATTTATATTGAGCCATTAAATTGGAAGATCAAAAAGACTAGGTTTAAAATATTAGGAACGCATTAGTTAGGGGATCGACTTAACCGTTAAAATATTTACCATTATAAAGGGTTTTTATGTAATAACAGGTCAAATTTGCATAGAAAGTTCACAATAAGTAGATAATACAGACAAATGGTTAAGAAAAATTAATTTAAAAAATCAATAAAAGTAGAAGCCGTATATACTCGTATTCTCAAAAACTGCAATAACCGTATATCATAATTTTTATATTTGAACTTAAGTTTACAATTTATAAAAATCAATACAGGATTATTTTTCAAAGAGTAGCCTCTTTGAAAAATAATCCTGTATTAATTTTTAATCAACTAGAAAAAGGAGAAGGTTCTGTGTATGTGGAAGGAGAAAATCAATGTATGTAACGCAATATTTTAAAGTATTTAACGTACTAGTATTACATCACTTTAAAGTATTTAATGTACTAGTATTGTTTATAGTCGGTTAAAAATCACTACATGATTATTTTTCAGAGTAGCCAAATTATAACTTAGGTTTAGATATATAAATAATGATATAACGTTATTACAGTTTTTGAAAAATGAGTAAATCATGAAGTGGGTAGCTGATTTATTACTAAATATTAATTTTAAACAGTTTCGATGAAAATTCAAACTCATCTTATAATAACTTCATAATTTTAAAAATTCTCTTTGTTTATGAGTAAATTTTATTTTAAATTAATTTTTTAATTAAGAATTAAAATTTTCATTATTAAAATTCTCATTGAACTTTTCTAATTCTCCAGTCTGTGCTCACTATAACAAAATTTACGCTCCTCTACGTACTTTACGCTAGTATCCTTTTATTGTAAAAATCCTTTTACCAATCGTGCCACTAGTAATTTCTTCGTTGTAAAACACGTTGTAAACAACTTATTGTGATCGACAGCACAATAAAATTGATTGGGTTTTATTTGATTTGAGCTATTTTTGAGTTTTAGTGAGACTAACGGCCAGCAATTAATTTTTATACATAGAGAAGAATAATATTGGCAGTTTAATAATTTAGTTTATTTTAGTTTATTGTCAAAATATTGGCAGCTTCTCACGTACTGGCAACACCAACAATCATTGCTCTAAAACTTTTTATGTACTCTGTTCCAGAACAGCTTTAATATACGTATGTACCTAGGTGTTCATATTGGAATTTTCTTGTTTAGTTATACCTGTGCACTGAGCACCTTATATAGTATGTAGAGTTGTTTTGTGTCTAGTATAGTACCTAGGGTTGTCACCGTTTCTAGAACAGATACCTGAGATACAAATACTATGTTATAGGTCGTCAAAAATGACGTAAATTGCATAAAGGTAGTTTTAATATGTTTATTAAATTAAAATATAGCGAATAATAATTATAGTTAAAAGAACATATTTAAAGACATTAAAACAAATAAAATAATTTCCATAATATGTACCTAGTAGCTTCTGAAGTCGGAGCTTCAATTATTCGATTCACTACATCTTTCACCGACTTCAGAAGCAATTTTAAGTTTAGTTTAAAATATCTTATTCTTTTCTGTTTATTGAAGTCGGTGTTTCCTTTTTCTTTTGATTGGCGTTAGCAATATCACAATCTCAAGATAAGAAATTAGAATGTTGAATAAATTTTCTTCCTCTATTTCTGGGAATGTGGATATTTCTTCAAATTTTAATGGTGGTCCCATTTGATGCTAAACTTACTTAAAATTATAATAAAATAATAAGACTTATACCTAATAACACCTTTACCTATTAACTTAAAAAAAACTTCAACTTCTCATCGATCGGCTTTAATAAAACCCTGACCTAACTTCCTCAGGAAAAAAGGCTCCTAACTCCTATTCCATAAAAGTGTTCTGAAAGTATATTATATCTGCCAATTATCTGTCTCCGGGCTGCTACTGAGGATTTACATAATGATTTCTTATATTTACGCGAACACTTCACATTAATTAAAACTACTTTTACGGATATTATCGCGTTTATTTTACTTTTAATTACTTTTATTTTTAATTCCCGACGTTTCGGGCGTATTCCAGCACTCATGGTCACGGGGGACTGAGATGACTGACGTCCCGATGTCATTGCTAAACCCGGAGTACTTTCAGCTTTTTTAATTATTGTTTATGGTCCGATTTATGCAAAATGAACTATGTCCTGAGGTCTTGCAGTGGTAGGTATGCTTGGGTTTATATACTGAGGATTTATTGACACGATACCCAATAACTTGGCCAAACCTGGGATTAGAACCCACGATTGAGACAATTTTGTCAAATAATAAAATTTTAGTGGATTACAGTGGTTTTTATGAAAAAGTTACAATCTAGGTACTACGACGTCACCTTAAATATACGGTAGAAGCCCTAAGAGCGGTTACCTATTCAGTACACGTTGCAATACCTATTGTATAGCTTTGAACGAGAGGCTGGAGGTTCTCTAGCTAAGTATTTAATAGAAGATTTCCCTGCGACTTTGTTCACACAAATCTTTGGCATTTTTCACATCGTGGCAAAGAGATCAGATAACTTTACTGTTTTATATTTCTTTTAAAATAGTTTTGTAAAACACGTTTTCCGTTTTCATCTCTGGTACTGGTATTATCTAGGTATTATTGCATGTTCGTTAGGCACTGTAACAATTTACCTTAAACTCTTTATGTAAGGCTCTTTATCTTAGGGTTGCACTGCCGGAAATATAATATAGATACCTAGATAGTCAACTATGATCACCTTTGTACAGATTTGGCATGTGAAAGATTTGATATAAATTGTATTATTTTCAAAATAGAAAAGTTTTTTGATCTTTTTTGAGTATATACACTAAAAGTCTGATTTGCAACTAAGTCCTTGAGTTACCATCTTCCTATTTGGGCCTATTTTTAGTCATCATTGCGGTCAAACCGCGAACTCATTATGCTCATTAACTTATTATCAAGAAAGCCCACGTATTGTGAGTTGTGACGGGCAAATACGGAACCCTACCTCCTGACCTGCCATACATTTGGCCCGTTTTTTTCTTCTATGGATTAGGATGATAAACGAGTCACACAGTCCATATGATCGTAAATGGATTCTGTGGCCCATCTACATCTATCCTTGGTTAAGAATCTAAAATGCAGATGCGTTGTTACCCTGAAGGACTTAGATGGATTGCCTCGTTTTCAGTAGAAAGAGTATTTGGTTCTTTACACTCACCATACGACACACAGCACAGCATATTCTGTTTTCTATTCGTTTTAGTTCTATACTCTCTTTTTTATAGAATAAGGGTGACAAACGGGCACACAGTCCACCTGAAGGTAAATGGATTCTGTAGCCCATAGACATTTACTTTTATCCTTGATTAGGAATCAAAATGCAAATGCGTTGTCACCCGTGAGGAGTGAGACGAAATTAATCGTTTCTACTAAAAAGGGTCTCTGGTTCTCTACACTCACCATACGAAACACAGCAGCATGAAGCTGCTATTTTACGTAGATATTCTGTGAGAAAGTGGTCCTACCCCGGTCGAGCCGACCTATTCGTGCTACAACTATAATATAGCGTGGCCCTACCACGTAAAAGTTAAAAGTATTATAAATTAAAAGTATCTGTTCAATACGAGTCATTTATCGGATTATTACATGCATTATTTAAAAAGAGGAGCAGGCTTAAACTTCTAAAATGCCGCCGCCTGAAAACTGTCGCTTGACCATGGCCCACCGACTTGCTCCCGGCGTTTTGAAAGTCTGCAGTCTAGGAAAATGTTCAGGACGCACCCGTCACTATATTAGAATTGTTAGACGACATTTAACTGTGTAGTGGCGAAGTAAGAATATCTACTACCTCACATCATCCCATGGGTGACGTATGAAGCGATAGGTGGAAGCTGAATCAACCAGCATCTTTCTGCTGAACAAAAATACAACGTCGCGTGTTTTTGTTCAAAACGTTGCAAACCAGCTTGGCAACTATGGCAACTATGAGGTACTGGGGGTAGTGGGGGCTATGTTCAGGAGTGGACTTTTGATGAACTGTAATGTTTCTATGGATGGACAAGAAATCCTCGCGAAGGAATTCCGATTCCTACCAAGGATGATTTGTAAGATATCTCTATTGAAATTTGAATGAAGTACAAAATTAAAATATTCTACTTCATTCTAATTTCAATAGAGTAGTGCTAGTATCTTCTTCTTTTATTTTTTTATTGGATAAAGATGAGAAACCGGCACACAGTCCACCTGATGGCAAGTATTTGCCGTGGCCCATATACATCTATATCCATCGTCGACAGTGAATCAAAATGCAGATTGCGTTGTCACCCGTGAGGACTAATATGTAACGCCTCGTTTCCAGTAAAAGGCTCCTCCGGTTCTCTACACTCACCATACGAAACACAGCAGCATTAAGCTACTATTTTACTGTGGCTCTACCACGTATAAAACAGACTACCTATACCTTTATTGATTCATGCACTGTACGTTCATCATCCACTGCTGAATGAAGAGGAGTTTTGTCGGGAACTTGGCTGTCGACGGATTGTTCCTCCAGTTTTATCGCTTAAATACTGGTTTGAAGTGGATTTAATTTCGTGAAAGAGATGCGGTTTTGTGAATTAAGTGTCTGCACGTGTAAACTATTAGAGAAAACGACAAAACAAGTGCTTCGATGTTGATATAAACCTCAAGTTATTTGATCGCTTAGGCGCCTTATGAACTGGAGTGACTGTCGCCATCAACTATCGGCTGGGTTGAGCTGTCGTCGAAACCGAAAGGAACGCCAAAGAGCATGTGCCTGAGCCACCTGCATCCATCGGCTTCCTGCATGTCTTACCAGGTCGTCACTCCATCTAGTGGAGGGTTGCCCCACACTACGCCTCGAGAACCTTTTTTCCCCATTAGTTATCAGTTCTTCGAGATATATGGCTGACCCATTTCCACTTCAGCTTACTAATCCGTTGAGCTATGTCGGTCACTGTGGTTCTACTACGGATATCCTCATTTCTGAGTTTATCACGCAGAGAAACCCCGAGCATAGCTCTCTCCATAGCTCGCTGAGCGACCTTGAGCGTCCTCATACGGTCATACATAATATAACATACATCACAATAACAGTGTCCTCTATACAGAATGTCACGGTGGCCAGCTTTAACGCAGGCTAGCCATCGGCGCAGGACAGGGTTATAATGCTCAAGATGCGCAAGCACAGCGGCACTCTTTATTACTTCACCTGGAGAGCTTTAAAAGTAATATGGTAAAAACCTTCCATCGTTTTCTTACAAGAACAACTTAGACTATTTAAATATGGAGTATTATATACTCTTATAAATAAAGAATTTAATAGAACAATTACTTCCAAAACATTCTCCAGTAACAGTCGCAAGGATGAGTGGGCGACAGTAGGAATTCATATAAGAAGACGAAGATTATATAAACTTTACCATGAAAAATCATTTTACACACACTTTTAGACAATATGTCAAAAATTATAAAAAAAAGAGTGTGGTCCACAGCCAAATCTTTAGATATTATTAGCAACAAAATTAAGACTTCTATAAATATAATTAATATAATAGTAAGTATAATTAAAAGCGAAACCGGTAAAGACAAACGTCGTAACATCAACTATCAAGACTAGATCAAATCAAGAAGTCCCAGCCGTGTTTGGGAAATATTTTACAGATATTCCTATCTTGACTTGACAACATTAATTGAATACTTCTCCAATTATCGCACTGTCATTACTCAAACAGAATGTTAATACCATTGACTTATATATTACTACAGAAGATATTTTAAAATATTTCAAAACCCTTGATGTAAGAAAAATTGCAGATTTATGGCAGATTTCCTTTACAGTTATTGCGTCCACAAAGGATTTAATTTCATCTCATCTTGCTAAAGTAATACCATTGGACCCGCTAATCTTAGACTATTTCTGTACTACCAACTCTCAGTAAAATTTTTGAAAAAATAATTTTGGATCAATTATAAATAAAATTTATATGAATAAGTTAGTCTAGAAAAATCAATTTGGTTGGTTGTGCTTATGAAATATATTTTCAATGCCTGAGGGAATTCACAAGATGCCTTAGGCATTTTTTGTGATCTTTCCAAGACTTTCGATTGTGTTCATCATGAGTTATTAGGAGACTAGAACATGACGGTTAACGGTATCAAAAATATTGCGCTTAGACTTATTCTGTCATATTTAAATAACAGAACTGTAAACTGAAGTCAACTAGGAACCCTTATAGTTTCGCCATGTCTGTCTGTCCGTCTGTCCGTCCTCGCTTAATCTCTGTGACCGTTAGCACTAGAAAGCTGTTCTTCCATTCCTTTTTCGTTCCTTCCGTTGTTCCATCGTACGCAATGTGCAATGGAGTGGAATAATTTGCCAGCGGACGTCTCTCTTGCGATTATAATGTGGGAATCGGGTGAAAAGAGAGTCGTAATAGCTTAGTGGCGAAGTACTCTCCTAATTTAACAATTTTACAGGGGTACAGTACAGTTTTTAGGGTTTCGTAGTCGACTAGGAACCCTTATAGATTCGCCATGTCTGTCTGTCCGTCCTCGCTTAATATCTGTGACCGTTAGCACTAGAAAGCTGAAATTTGGTACCAATATGGGTATCAATCACGCCGACAAAGTGGTAAAATAAAAATTGGAAAAAAAATGTTTTATTAGGGTAGCCCCCCTATATGTAAAGTGGGAAGTGATTTTTTTTTAATTTCAACCCTAACGTGTGATATATTGTTGGAAAGGTATTTAAAAATGAATAGGGGTTTACTAAGATCATTTTTTGATAATGTCAATAATTTCGGAAATAGTCGCTCCAAAAGTAAAAAACAATGTGTCCCCCCCCCTCTAACTTTTAAACCATAAGTTTAGAAAATATGAAAAAAATCTAAAAAGTAGAACTTTATAAGGACTTTCTAGGAAAATCATTTTGAACTTGGATGGAAACAACAGTACCCACTACCGGGAGCAGTTGCAATGGCGCGGAGCGCTGCTGGAGCGCGAACATAATGGATACCCACCTTTAAACTCATATGTGGGAACACATTGTGACGGACGGGAAACTACGGAACCCTACACTGAGCGTGGCCCGACACGCTCTTGGCCGGTTTTTCTTGGTATTACTAATGACGCAAAGCTTCAATGAGGCCCCCATATCTAAATTAGCAGGCAGACAACTCTGCAGCATATGCTGTAAGAAAGATTAGAGGTTTCACCAATGTTGAGAGAGTTAGTTTATTTTAGTTACTTTCATAGCGTAATGTCTTATGGGATTGTGCTATGGGGTAATACGACTGACTTTGAAAGCCATACAGGCAATTTATAACTTAAATTGTAAAGAGTCCTTTAGAGAAATTTTTTAAGGAATAAACATATTAACTTTGGTATCGCAATATATTTATGAAAATGTAATGTATGTATATAAAAACAAAAATAGCTTTGATAAGAATAAAGGTGTTCATAACTTAAACACTGGGAACCAACATAAGTTTGTAATACCAGTTCCTAGATTTCACAGAATTAGTGATTTATTTGTGGGGCAATGTTTTAAAACAAAAATAGGTTTATTAAAAATTGTATAAAAAGGGATTATTATAATATCAAGGAATACATAAATAAAAATAACCCCTGGGAATGAGGTGACCGCCGCCATTCTGAATCTATTACAATTCATTTAAACATTTTACAAACAAAATTATTGTAAAAACAGTCTCTCTGGGTTTCTTGCCGGTTCTACCCAGGATAGAGGCATTTTCCGAACCAGTGGTAAATAAAAAATGACTTAAAAATTGTATAAAAAGGGATTATTATAATATCAAAGAATACATAAATAAAAATAACCCCTGGGAATGAGGTGACATTTTCCGAACCAGTGGTAAATAAACAATAAGTATTATATAATAATCTATAATAAATGAAAATAATCCTATTCTATTCTATACATACATACAAATGAAAAACACTTCTGTGCCAGTTGAGTAAAAAATGTTGCATACGTAAATACCTTTGCCTACTCGATATCAAAAATAATTAATGTTGACAAATAATACAGATTTACATTTAAGTATCCGAGGTCGGAGGGTAGAGGGCAAATATTTACGGCGCGTAATCGTAATGGGAGGGCGGGCCGGGGAGAGTAGATTCACCCCGAGCCATCGATTTCCCTTCGCCTCACGCTTTTGATACACCGATGTTTGCTAAGGATGGAACGAAGCCGCACGATGGGATCAGAAGCTTTGATACGTTGATTGATATATTATTTGACTTATAACTAAAGATGAAGAAATAGAAATAACTTTTCTTTCACACTCGACGTCTTAAATTTTTTGAGAGATTTGACACACGAACTTGCAGTCCACTTGTTTATGCGTGGATACTATAATAACCCATGGACACGTGAAACGAACTTACCACAAAGAAGGTTCTGGATGCGTTGACATCTGTGAGGATTAAGATGTAATGCCTAACAGTCTGTAATTATTCTCCTTTTTCTTGCCTATTAAAAATTTTAATTTTCCTACATTCTTTTTATAATTTTAAAAAGCTGATAACAGTGTAGAAATGTAAAAATAAACAACATTTTTAGAGGTACGTCTGTACTCTTTCCCTGATTTATTCATTCATTTTACAAATTGTCATTTCGTGTCCGCTGAATCAACCTGTAAGGAGTTTGATGCCCCTAATAGCCCATTTAGCGCGTTGCCGCCGCACCGGCCCGCATCCCTCTGACACACGGCCGGATGTATTCCTTCTGCTGAGCACCCTTCAATTACGTCCATAAATTACTGACGTTCGAGTGATCAGTTATCGATAAACACTAACCAGAGCTTACATCAACCAAAGGGTTTACCTTAGCCATAAAAAATAATAAAACTATAATCTTTTTTATACATAGAGTGAGTGTGACAAACAGGCACACAGTCCACCTGATGGTAACTGGATGTTGTGGCCCATAGACATCTACATTTATCCTCTTTAAGACTAAGACGGAGTCACTCGTTTTCAGTCAAAAAAGACTCCGGTCCCTTACACTCACCATACGACACAGCAGCGTTGAGCTGCTATTTTACGCTGGTATTCTGTGAAATGATGTTTATTGGCACGATGAAATTGTATTGTAATTAAAAATGTACTTGTTGAAATAAATAAAAAAAACCGGCCAAGATCGTGTCGGGCCACGCTCAGTGTAGGGTTCCGTAGTTTCCCGTCCGTCACAATAAGTGTTCCCACTTATGAGTTTAAAGGTGGGTATCCATTATGTTCGCGCTCCAGCAACGCTCCGGGCTCCTGCAACTGCTCCCGGTAGTGGGTACGTGCGCGAACATGGAGCGTGCAACATTGCACGCTCCGCGACAGGCGCTCCTACTTTCCATCCAAGTTCAAAATGATTTACCTAGAAAGTCCTTATAAAGTTCTACTTTTCAGATTTTTTTCATATTTTCTAAACTTATGGTTCAAAAGTTAGGGGGGGGGGGGACACATTGTTTTTTACTTTTGGAGCGATTATTTCCGAAATTATTGACATTATCAAAAAATGATCTTAGTAAACCCCTATTCATTTTTAAATACCTTTCCAACAATATATCACACGTTAGGGTTGAAATTAAAAAAAATCACTTCCCACTTTACATATAGGGGGGCTACCCTAATAAATTATTTTTTTCCAATTTTTATTTTCCCACTTTGTCGGCGTCATTGATACACATATTGGTACCAAATTTCAGCTTTCTAGTGCTAACGGTCACAGAGATTAAGCGAGGACGGACAGACAGACATGGCGAAACTATAAGGGTTCCTAGTAGACTACGGAACCCTAAAAACAATGATTTCTTATATTTACGCGAACACTACACATTGAATAAAACATTTTTAAAGATTTTATTGCATTTAGTTTTATTTATTTTTGATTTCTAATGTTTCGGGTGCTTTGCAGCACCCATGGTCACTGACATGATCGACGTTCCGATGTCTGAGTTAACACTTTTTTCTTCTTTGTTTTTACAGGGGTTGTGTATGCGTACGCATACATTATGAATCGATGACGACTCGCGGGACAAGGACACTTTATGTCTTATGCCTTCTCGTCAAGGTTAACCCGGAGTTCCTTCCGGTTTTAATCAAACGAGTTAAATCCGTAAAAATAGCTATTTTTCAACCAAAGATTTTTTTCGGCTAAACTAGCACTCCTATGATAGGAGTTTTGTTTAAATAGTAGATTGCCCGAACAACGTTGTTCTTCTCTTCCTGGTATCGGTGGTATCGGGTCCAGATTTTGTGATTTGTTTTTTCTGACACTCGTACAATATATTATCGTGGAAATTAATCGTTTTAACCCATCCATATATATATATATATATATATATATATATATATATATATATATATATATATATATATATATATATATATATGGATGGGTTAAAACGATTACGCCAAATATGGCATCTCTATATAAAGATATACCTATATATATATATATATATATATATATATATATATATATATATATATATATATATATATATTTATATGGAGATGCCATATTTGGCGGACGGGTTGCTGCAAGGTTTTTTGTGATTTCTGGTCAGTATCCCTCTGTCGCTTCCTACGGCAACCATGGGAGGGTTTGGGGCAGTGGGCATTCTTAAACCGCCCCCATATAATTTCATCCATTATAGTCTATCACAAGTCCACTACTGAACATATGCGTCCACCACATATAGGCCATATTTATAGGGGAGATATTTACTCGGAGATGAGAGGAGTTCCGTGGACCTACAACATGCACAAAACCCCTGTGGTTCATATTAAGTACATTATCAGGAGTATTCAAACATATAGAAATAATTTCATTTCAGAAAACTCGAGCATAAAACAATGTTATTAATTTTTTTTTACAAATTGTCATGTTGTTGTTTTATTATCTATAACTATATAGTACAATTAAACTATTATGTACCTATTGTGTTTTAACTGACTTACGCATCGGCAAAGTGAGTTCTTTGAAAATATTCTTACTCTCCGGCCAATGCAGAGGTAACATACAATTTGTAAATAATTATTTTATTATATTATGGTCGAGTTATTTGAAGTAAAGTAATTTCTATACGTTCGAATAATGATTTCGATAAAGCACTTTACGGCAACAACAGGGTTATGTTACATGTTGTAGTCTGTAACTTTGGTGTACTGTTTACTTAAAAAAAAGCGCTAAGTACATCGTTCGCGTGTTTTATGGGTATAGGAAGAGTCACTTAGGTAATCGCCAATTACATTTTTCCCATCATACAAACAAAAACCAATTTCTGACACGCGTCATACCTGACACGGGTGGCACGTGTCGTGTAATAAACTGTATAGAACTCGTTTTATAAATAACTTTTTATTAATGTTTCGTTATTAAGATGCTATCGTGTAGTAGCGGTTGAGAATATCCACTAGCCCATATCTTCCCGTGGGTGTCGTAAAAGGCGACAGAGGGAAACAGGCAGGAGATGGGCAGCAGCATCTTCCTGATGACAACAATTACACAAAAAAAAACTGCGGTTGCCAACCCGCTCGCCAAGCGTGGCAACTATGGCAATATACCTCCCATGAAGAATTACACAAATAGACGGCCCCCAGTCCCCGGCGGCCCCGCTATTCCTCGCCACGGTGGCGACCATGGTAACATGGTAACTGGGGTGCTAAGAACTCCGGAGGAGGTTCAGTTACCACATACGACGACTCGACCTGGCAACAAATAAAGCACACACCCTGAGGAGAGATACTGGAGTTGGAAGAAGAGGTAGACAAGTTGCGCTGGCATATTATTGGGTTATCCGAGGTCCGAAGAGGGGGAATAAGTTGCCGGACTCGAGGATTACCGTGTCCTCCACACGGTAATCCTCGAGTCCGGCAACTTGTTCTATCACCGGGAGGGCGACCATCTGTCCCAAGGAGGTGTCGGATTTATCGTCCACAAGTCTCTCGTCAACAACGTTGTAAAGATTGGGAATGGCTCAGGACCGTGCTTTGTGGCATACCTTGGGGGAGGCCTATGTTCAGCAGTGGACTTGTAAAGGGCTGTAATGATGATTATGATGATATTAAGATGTAAGATAATTAAAGACCACCTTCTTTGGTCATATCATGATATGACCGAAGAAAGATCAGGCGTATTTTTTTTTTAACATGGGGAAATGCCTACGCATACCCGCCTCGCGGAGGCAAGGACGGGTTATGTCGGACTCGCACCGACTAAAACCCCATGGTGTTCCACCTTTGTCGCTTATTGGCAGGGCCACGGGAACGCTTTCGCAAACATCCGCAGCCCCACCAGCACCTGCCGCCCCATGGCAGCACCTCCTCGGGAGAGGAATATTCCTCCCCGTTCTCCTTCACAGGTAAGGCGCACCAGAACACATGGGGCGCCTTCCTTCTCGGCCTCCAATTTCATCTGCGCAACGGACGCCCCCGCGTCCAATGCAAGAATGCCATGGGGCCAGGAAAAACGAGCACTTAGAAGTACTAGCCTTCCCGACCCCAGCGGCGGATCTGGTCTATGGCTCCGCCGCCAACCAAGATTCGGCTGCGAGTAGGGTAGGGAGGGTAGGGAGAGCGGCGCCTCGCAATACCGACAATCCTCTCCCCCAGCAGCCCCACCACCACCGCATCAACGGTGCGGCCCCGTTTGAGTCGCGGAGGATAGGGCGAGTGGCGCATCGCCATACCAACACTCCTCTTCCTCCGCGACTCCACCTCGGCTGCAGCGGTAGGTGGGGAGGACACACCTCTCACCGCAGTCCACCAAAACACATCCGAAGCGGGCTTCCCAAGCCCACTCGGAGTGGCCACCTCGGGCCGGCCCTCCACCTCGGACCAGCCATTTGGGTGGTTCCTCTTTGTTCACCGCGGGAGACCAAGCCACGGCTACTAAGCCCCCCCGCCACGACAAGGCGGGAACCCGATCGGGGGGGAAGATCAGGCGTATGACCGACGGCTTTACGAGCTTTCCGAAGCACGGGGATGTGGCATACTCCGGGCGGCTTCTGGGAATTTCATGTCAGAAACCGTGCCATCATCATCATCATTCGCAAGTCCACAGCTGAACATAGGCTTCCCCCAAGGAACGCCACAAAGCACGTTCCTGCGCCACCTGCATGCATCGGCTTCCTTCATGTCTTAACAGGTCGTCACTCCATCTAGCGGCTAGTCGGCGAGTCGCCCTACATGACGCCTACCGGTATGAGGCTATCACTCGAGAACCTTTTTTCCCCATCGGTTGTCGGTTCTTAGAGCTATATGGCCGGCCCATTGCCACTTCGGCTTACTGATCCGTTGGGCTATGTCGGTCACTCTGGTTCTACTGCGGATATCCTAATTTCTAAGTTTATGACGCAGAGAAACCCCGAGCATAGCCCTCTCCATAGCTCGCTGAGCGACCTTGAGCGTCCTCACACGGCCAACAGTGAAGGACCACGTCTCAGGTCCATAAGTCATCACTGGCAACACGCACTGGTTTTACAATCTAGTTTTCAGACTTTTGAGGTATACCTGACGAGAAGTTGTGTCGTAATTTCCCGAACGCTGCCCAGCCCAGTTGATTGAACTCTCGGTTGAAGTTGGACTTACCTGGTCGGACTATTTGTCCCAAGTAAACGTACTCGTCAACTTCGTGCCAGAAATCCTATAACTAAGTTTTGACCCGATTCGGACCTCATGATCATCAATGATGTTGACAACTACTAGGCCTACGAGACAATAAATCCCTATGCGCATAAAACAATGAGATATTTCACTCATATGTAATTGTCATTATGTCATTATTTTGTTTTGCACAATTGAACTACAGTTGGGTCCAAACCCGGGACTATCAAGTCGCTCTCAATTCAAGCGAACATACAATTGTTAAACAGAATTCGGAAATATTAACTCGTACTACAATACTCGGTAACTTTGAGTGGTACGGAAGCGCAACCCATCTCGGGATTATCTGGGATTACAGAGATTCTTTGTGTCGTCGGCGACGCCTTGTCTGTCGTGTCGTGTAGTCCGTTTGTCCGTGCGCGCATTGTGGACCAATATTTGTAGGCGTCGGCACAAATCAAATCGTTAGCTGGGAGAGGTGTTAATGCGGATTCTGTTTTTTTTTCTCAAGATGACAGTTAAGGAGTAGCTGTATTTTAAACCAATAGTAGTTTGATCTTGGTAACGGACAAAGAAGATAGATATAGAAATAGAAGTTTATTTTATTCAGTATAGATTATAAATAATGCTTACTGAAAGTGATTCTTGTGTTTAAATTACCACTAGCTTGGAAAACACCTCTAATGATATTCAACATCGTCATCTTGACAGCTCTTCTCAATTCCACTGCATACTAAGAAATTGATGTTAAAAAATTTCAAAACACAGTCTTTAACCAATTGCATCTATGGACTTCCTGCGGCTTTACTTTACTGAGTAAAGCCATTCAAATTCAAATTCAAATTCAAATTTATTTTTTTGTGAATACAGGTAATGAGACAGTATAGATCTTATATGTATAATTATGTTATATAAATATGTTCGCTGCATTCGACCCTTAGGTATACAGTACCCGGTTGACCGAGCTTTGCTCGGTATTTTTCGCTCGATTTTTTTAATTCGTGTGTTTTGGAAATTATATTTAGATACAAATTACATACTGATGAATTATAAATAATATTTTTTGATCTTAGCGACATAACAGAAAAAACTGAACTGGTTATTTGAATAAAAAATCATGAGTGCAATTATTTTTATTTAAATTTTCGTGTTTTTAAAAAATACTAAAAAAAGGGCTCAAAAAAAATATATTTTCTCAAAAAAGAAAGAAACTTGAAAAAAAAAATAAAAAAGTCGGTCGGTCGGTCTGGGCTCGAACCGAGGTTTTACGATTTTGTGACCGCCCATTATACCAATAAGCTATTTATAATCATTATCAAACTGTCAAAATTTACCTTCTTATTCTAACTATATTGTAGCAGTTTTTAATTGCCTAAAAACACGGACAAAAAGACATTTTCTAAAAATAAATCTTAGCTAGATCGATTTATTATCCCCGAAACTCCCTGGACACTAAATTTTATGAAAATCGTTGGAGCCGTTTCCGAGATCCCGATTATATATATATATACATATATACAAGAATTGCTCGTTTAATAGTATAGGAAATATTACAGTTACAATTAAATTATTATATATTATTTCATTTTATTATTTATATTATAATTATATGAGAAAATTCGATGTAATAATTAATTAAAATGGGATATTTACAATAATATATTGTCCAATCAAAAGTCAAATGAATTATATTCTGTGAATGTCATTATAATATGCCTACTGATGCGTCACTTAAATATTCATCTATTGAGTAGTAGCATTTCTCAATTAGAAATGTTCTAAATTCTTTTTTAAATTTATGAATATTTTCCATTTCATGAAACGTAGATGGAACCTTATTATATATTTTAGACAATATACCAAAAACGCTTTTTCTAAGTAAAGCTGTCTTTGGTGAAATTGTATGAATTTTATTTTTACGTCGGTTGTTCGTTATTAGATAATCATTAAATATTTCAGGATTAGTTTTTACAAATATTACAACTTCATAAATATACATTGCGGGAAATGTCAATAACTTAAATTTTTTAAATTGTGGTTTACAGCTTTCTGTACTCGATATGCTTGCAATAGCACGCACACACTTTTTTTGTGCTTTAAATATATCTTCGCGCCTTGTGGCATTGCCCCAAAAAATTATACCGTAGCGCACAGTAGAAGATACGAAGCCGTGATATACCGTCCGTAAAGCATCTACATTAACTACTTTGGATAATACATGTAAAGCGTATGAAAATTGGTTTAACTTTTTGCAAATATATTCTGTATGAGTCTCCCACTTTAAGTTGTTGTCAATATAAAGACCTAAGAATTTTGCTGCTTTGGTTTCACTAACCTTCTCACCATCGTAATTAATATTAAGTAAATCAAGGGGCCATTTTCGTTGATAAAAATTCATTATTTGAGTCTTTTTTAGGTTTATTATTAAATTATTTGACTTAAGCCAGCTAATTATACTCTTCAGGCTGTTATTAATTTCATTTTCATAATTATTTATGTCTGTACATGTAAACACCATAGAGCTATCATCTGCGAATAGAGTCATAGGAAAGCTTACGCTGTTAGGTAAATCATTAATATATACTAAAAACAATAAAGGACCAAGTACGCTTCCTTGAGGAACGCCAAAATTTGGGGATCGAGGATAGGACCAATAAATATATTCATTTTTAGTCTTTGGACAAATCCGTGATACTTGAGTAATTTGAATCCTGTTTGTTAAGTAGGATTTTATAAGATCAAGTGTCTTGCCTCTTACACCGTATTTATTTAATTTTATAATTAACAAGTCATGCCTGACAAAATCAAAAGCCTTCGAAATGTCCATATATAGGGCTGTCACTGGTAGTTTTCTGTCAACATTTGTAAATACTTGGTATAAAAATTCATAAATTGCTACATTAATAGATTTGTTTCTACGAAAGCCTTTTTGTTCTTTTGCAAAAATATTGAATTTTTCAAAGTAATTATATAAATTCTTATAAATTACTTTTTCTATAATTTTTGAAAATATAGAAGTCATAGCAATCGGACGGTAACAGGATAAGTCCTCCTTGTCATCTTTTTTAAATAATGGTTTAATAATGGACGTTTTAAGAACTTCAGGAAATACACCATCTTCAACACATAGGTTTATAATATGACTCATTACTGGGGCAATTGTGTTTCCTACGTGTTTTATTACTTTTGTCGAAATGTCATCAAAACCAGTACTTTTTGTGTTTTTTATTAATTTTATTGTTAATAGTATGTCATTAGGTGTAACAAAATTAAAGAAAAATGAATTGTATTTATTATGTGTCAAATTATTAGAATAGTTCATATTAT
Source organism: Parnassius smintheus behrii (assembly GCA_036936625.1). NCBI lineage: Eukaryota > Metazoa > Arthropoda > Insecta > Lepidoptera > Papilionidae > Parnassius > Parnassius smintheus. The sequence continues at coordinate 1,760,142 of JAUPFT010000030.1, forward strand.
TTTTGTCATCTATTGCATATACTTGGTCAATGTAATGATCATTAAATGTCTTTTGGATTCGTTATAAATTTATTATTTATTTTAATTCGTGTTATAAAATTTCTACTAAACTCTTTATTATAATTTTTTCTGTAGCTATTAACAATTTTCCAAGTTGTTTTTGTCTTATGAAGTGATAAATTAACAATGTGATTGTTTTGAGCTTTTTGTGTTAATTTAATTATTTTTTTAATCTATTTGAATAAGTCCTAAGCTTATTTTTGTTGTTTTGATTAGGATCTCTTCTATATTGCCACAAAAGGTGACGCTTACGTTTACAACAAAATTTTATGCCTTTTGTAATCCATTTTTGTTTCGTATTTGTTGAAATTCGTGCTCGAATAACAGGAAAACAAAGATTATAAAATAATTTAAATTCATTATAAAACTTATTAAAAGCCTCACTAGATGAGCTACTGGTATAAACATCTGTAAATCTAATTTTATCTATATAATACTTGAATTTGTTTAAGTTTTCTGTTGAATAATCTCGTCGTTTTGTATACCAATATTTTAATGTGCATGTTGTTTTCACCGAAAACTTGAATACCTGAGCAGTATGATCAGAAAGTCCTAAATCTAAAATATCACTTCTCCCTTTCCCAACATTGTGTATTATAAGTATTATCTATGCAAGTGCCGCTACAGATTCTTGTCGGTTTGTCAATTTCCAATTTTAAATTATAACTATTCATTAACTGCGCAAACTGTAAAGAATATTTATTTGTTTTTATTATGTCAATATTAAAGTCGCCACAAATTATTACCTTTTTATTTAGTTTGAAACAAATTTGTTTCAGTATTGTATCCATTTTACTAAAGAATATTTCATAGAATTGACTGTTAGTTCTTGGGCTTCTGTAAATGCATATAATAATAGTTTTATGGGCAGTAAGCTCAACAGCACAGCATTCAAAGATATTAGATATAGATAGGTTATTTATGTTATTTAGGGGAATGTATGTATAATTATTCCTAATCAGTATACAACATCCGCCATTCCTATTATCTCTTGCATAAAATGAAGCTAATTTATATGACGAGACGTTTAAGAATTCTGAATCAGTATACTTCATGTTGTGTTCCGTTATACATAATACATCTATTGATATATTATTTTGTAATAAATCATTTAGGGTAACAGTTAATAAGTCAGCTTTACTTATGAGTCCATTTATGTTTTGATGAAGCAAAGTTATACTATTGTACAAGAAAAACCTGATTATTATCATTTTTTACAATATCGGAAGATGCACTTATGTTCAAAGAATCTACGTTTTTATTTTTAGAAATAATACATTCTTCGGTTTGCGTAGATTTATCGAATAATTTGTTAGAATTAATACAATTATATGAAATTACATGATTGTTTGTTATTTTGTATGCGTTAATTTTTATTTGATATTCATTGCGTAATATCTCTTTTAGCAACGAGCGGCAAACAAAAGTGGAAAAAAATGACTTAAATGGTATAAAATGATCAAAACCCATCTCTACAAATATACAATTTTTATGACGATTACAAATATATCTCAGTTCATAATTTAATTTTTTTTCATTTAAAAGTTTGTTATATGGAATTTCGGATATAATTACATTTGTATTTGATAAACAATTCAAATAAACTTCTATATTACACTTAAATTCAAATGGATTTTTGTCATTAATTCCCCCCTTAATTATGACGTAATCTTTACTTGTGAGTGACAACAATTCCTGTTTAAATGAGGATAATAGATCATACATTTTCGCACCCGGTTTCCATAGACAAGTGACTAAAAATTCATCTCCGATAAGGTTTTGAAGGCAGTGACGAACTCCTCGACCCTGTTGATCTGCGATGATAAATATTTTTCTTTTAGTGCTGTATGTTGGAATCACGGAGCTTATTCCATTCTTTACTATTATTTTTGTTTGAAATTGCGAAGGTGTCGGGTCTGTGGTGCACGTGGAATGATTTTCGGTGTACTCTTTGGCTTCTTTTTTTGTTGTGGAGCATATTACATTACCCTGTAATTTTTTTATATTTTGGTTTAATTTTTCTATTTGTCTGTTAGCTTCTTCCAATTCTTGTTCAAGTTTCTTAATTTTGTTTTCAAGATTAATTACTTGTGTAATACTTGTCTTAGGGGATATGGAATTTGTTTTCGTAGGAGTTTTATCCACAGATATAAAGTTTTTAATTCTTTTTATGACCGGAGAAGACATTACTGAATTTTCAGAAATACCAATTTTTTGCATTAAACTTAGAGTATTTTCTCTTTGGGCTAGAGTTTTTTTTAGGTCTATGTTTTCTAGAGATAATCGCTCCACTTCTTCGTTAGCAGATTCCAGTAATAATTTTTGTTCATTAATTTGACGTTGTAAGTTTTTTGTGTAGTCATTTTCCGTGATGGAAGTGTTTGGTAAACTTAGCGCAGATGTGTCGAAAGGATTCGAGTAATTTACATTGCATTCATCGATAATTATTGAAAGATCTGTAACTGATTTAGATTTGTGTTTTCGTAAGGTGATGTTTGTTTTTTCCATTATTATTGTCTTTTTAATTGCATTGAAATTACAAATCACTATAATTAACAAAATAATTTCAGATCAGTAGTGACATCTGTTGTAGGTCATACTAGTGCTTTATTACCTATCAATGTATGCAGGTCAGTAGTACCATTAAATTTTGAAAGGTGGCGCTACTTCCAAGTTTTTTAAAAATATAAATAAAAAACGGTCTGCATTTAATATTAAATTTGTTGAAATCGTAGTTGATTCGATTATTCCACAATTCACTATATATCGTTTTGTATCTGAGCACTGTGAGTCTGGATCCACATTCACAATCACTTGAGATATCTTAAATTTATCTGGATTAGTCACTGTTACAATTATTTTTATTTAGCAGTATTTTAGTTTATTATACACTACGAATACCTTGAATAACACTGGTGCCGTTAATTAGTGTGTTTATGGTTACTTTATTACACTAATCACTGTTTAAAACTTATAAGGACTGTTAAAATAAATTAAAATAATAAGAGCCCGTACAAAGCACTGTTTATTCAACTACCCTTCGCCATGCAGCTATGTTAAAGTTTATAGTTGAAGCATGAATGGGTCAGCTCGACCGGGAAAGGATCACGCTCTCACAAAATACCTATGTGAAATAGCAGCTTAATGCTGCTTCCATCCATCTTAGTTCTCAGGAGTAATAGCGCATCTGCATTTTTGATTTTTGTTCAAGGATAGATGTCTTTAGGTCACTGCATCCAATTACCATCAGGTGGACTGTGTTCTAGTTGTTCTAGTACACAGTCCACCTGATGGTAAATGGATGCAGTAGTTTAGTAACATACGTTTTGCGTTTTTTGCTTCAACATATTGTTATATGTTGAAGCAAAAAACGCATAACACTTTTAGGGAAATTTAGAGGACTCTTCCCAGGTACAAAGAGGTCAGAGAAAGCATGTACCAGGCATTGGGATGTACATATAGCAAATGAAATGAATATCAACCCGAACAGAACGATATTTTTACTTTTTTTTTGCTGATCATATATTAAAATATTGTTGCGCGCCTAAGTTGACGTCATGTACCCGGAACTAGCACCATCTAGTGTCGGGGACCAGGGCGAGGAGGGCTTCCTAGAAAATGTCAATCTTGACTTTCGACCAACAGCGCCATCTAGTATCTGTGGCCGTAGAAGGAAAAGGGGAGATCTCCCGCCGGGCAAGGTGTTCTGCCCGGTGTTTGGCCAACACTCCATGTGATAGTTCGGACATATTCTATATATGCTGTTTGTGATTCGGAATGTTGATAGCGTGATTTAGGCTTCGGTGTGTTTCGCTTGCGGTGTTGTGACAGCGCCGCCACATCATGGTGCACATCACCCCCCTCCTCTGACCGGAGGTCGACAGTGCAGTCCGATTGCCGGTGCGTCCTTAATGCCGGTGGGTAAAGCATGCTGTGTGCGTAAGGGCAAGTGACACCGGTGCGAATGATATGCCGATGTGTAATGCATGCCGTACTACGCATTAGCAAGTGATGCCGGTGAGAACGATGTGTCGGAGCAAGTGCCAGAAGTCTGACACACGGCCTATTCCAAAATAACAGTCTATTACCTTGCAACAAGTTTCGATAAGAACTATTGTTTTTAAATAATAATGGTGACAACACAGTCCACCTGATTTTAAATTGATGCTGTGATTCATAGACATCTACATCTATCCTCAATTAATAATCAAAATGCAGATGCGTTGTTACCCCTGAAGACTAAGATGGAATGCCTCATTTCTAGTAAAAAGGGTCTCTGGTTCTTTACACTCACCATTCGTATGGTGCACAGCAGCATTAAGCTGCTATTTTACGTTAGTATTCGGTTAGAACGTGATCCGTCCCCGGCGGAGCAGACCCATTCGTGCTGCAACTATAACAGAACTAATACATGGTTCTACCACGTACCTAAAATTCTTATCCTCAATACACCACTTTAATAAAATCAGAACTGGTGAAGCTTCCCCTTAAATATGAAGATGTTTAACAATTGTCCGGTGTAAGTAGCAGGAACCGGAACTCGGTATTGTGCAAGCCGCTACCGTAACCACCATCTCTACCGTACCGAGCCTGCCCACGCACGGTGCCTTTGTAGTGTTACTAATTCACGCGTAAATAGGTATTAAACTTTAAATAGCGAGTTACGAACACAATGGAGATCGTGAAAATGAGATTTTTTTCTCCGTGCGGTGACTTAAGAGATTCTATCATCTTATATCATTTCGTAGTTTATTCTTCTTCGATGTCGCAAAGGCATTCGATAAGGTGTGGAACGACCGTTTGTTTTACAAGCTGTATAAACTAAACGTACCCAATAGGCTCGTACACCTCAGCCGAGCCTTCCTTACAAATCGCTCTTTTCGGTATCGAGTGGAGCGAACCCGTTCTACGAAACGATTCCTCAACTCTCCAAAGCTCCATCCTGTCTCCACTCCTCTTCACACTCTTTACGCAGTGATAAACACCGCTCTCTTCGCCGACGATACGCCATTCTTTATATCAGATTATAATAGGAATAGTCTCATAATGATTTCTTATATTTATGCGAACACTACACATTGAAATAATACTAGTTTTTACGGAATTTATCGCGTATATTTGACTTTTTAAATACCCGACGTTTCGAACGCTTTACAGCACTCATGGTCACGGGCGGGACTGAGATGTTCAACGTCCATATGTCATAGTTAACCGCGGTTACCATAGATTAAAATTTAACTTTTGTTCCGATCTATGCAGTATGAACTTATGGTATCTTGAAGTCTTGCAGTTGTATGCTTGGGTTGGGATTTAATTTTATTTATTATAGGATCCCAAGCAGATGGTAGCACCCAGCCATCTTCTCTATTTAAATTAGGATGTTTTTTGATTTCAATAGCCTCGCGAATCATCCTTGGAAGGAATCGGTGTTCTTTAGCGAGGATTTGCGGTCTATCAAATCTGATGTAGTGACGGGGGCGATCCTGTACGTGTTCACAGACTGCAGACTTCCCGGAGCGTCGATTCTTCACATCAGCTATATGTTCTTTAACGCGGGTTTTTATTGATCTTTTAGTTTGTCCTATGTAGGAGAGACCACATTCACAATCAAGCTTGTACACTCCTGCATCTTGCAGAGGGACATTACACTTGACCGATGGTAAAAACTGACCAATCTTCTTCGGCGGCTTGAAGTATGTTTTGATGGAAGCGCGCTTCAAGATGTAGCCAATCTTGTCAGTGACTCCTCTAACATATGGCAGTACAGCAGGTACACGCTCGACTGTGGCCGGCTTCACTCGTTCACTGTGACGTAGGCGCGGGACTCGAAGCTTGTTGTCATGCAAAACTTGCTTGACATGGTGGAGCTCTGCAGCCAGGTGTTTACTGTCACAGATCCCTCGTGCTCTCTGAAACAAAGATTTACCCACGGTAGCTAGCTGTGAAGGATGGTGGTGAGAATCACCGTTTAAATATCTATCTGTATGGGTCTTTTTTCTATACACAGTATGGCTCAAGGTGTTATCAGGATTCCGAATTACTAACACATCTAGAAAAGCTAAGGAATTGTTTGCCTCTAACTCCATTGTGAACTGAATTTTAGAATTTATAGAGTTAAGATGGTCTGAAAATGCAGATACTTTATCTAAAGGTAGAATTGTGAAAGTGTCGTCTACGTATCGCTTGTAGAACCTTGGATTTATGGGAGAACTAAGCAGGGCTTTCTCCTCAAAGTCTTGCATGAATATGTCAGCGACAATGGGAGATACAGGTGAGCCCATCGCCACACCATCTACTTGCTTGTAGAACTCCTCCTTCCACAATAGGTAGCCAGATGTAAGGCAGTGTCTGAGTAATACTGCATATTCTACGGGCATGTTGCTTTCTTCCAGCCTTCTAGTTACAATTGAGATGCAGTCTTCAACAGGTAAGCATGTAAACAATAACTGCACATCAAAACTGACCATAGTTTCATTGTCTGCCGGATGTAGGTCTTTAATCTCGCTGACAAAATGGTAGGAATCCTTTATGTGTGCTCTTGTATGTCCCCTGAGTGGTGAGAGTATTTTCGCTAAGTGTTGAGCCAATCTGTAAGTTGGTGAATCGATTTGGCTCACTATGGGACGTAATGGAGCATTGGGCTTGTGTATTTTTGGTAACCCATACAATTTTGGTGATTTGGCGCACGTAGGTATTATCCATTTTACGTCCAGATTTAATTTTTCGGAGTGTTTCTTTATGAGGTCACTAGTTGTTTTTAGTGTGCTATTTGTTGGATCGTTTTTTACCTTTTTATAAGTACTTACATCCGACAAAAGTTCTTGTATTTTAGAATTCTAATCTGACGTATCCATGACTACCGTGGCGTTTCCCTTATCTGCGCGGAGAATCGTAAGTTCGTGTTTATTGCGTAGGTTCTTTAACGCTATAAATTCGTCTTTGGGAAGATTCGGTTTAGGCACTGAACATCGACGTAACATAGACGAAATGTCTTGACGTATCGCCTCCAAATCTTCTTTCCGCATATTATTTTTAAATAAACAGTCCTCGACACTACAGATAATTTCTTCGTACGGTAATTTGCGGGGTGTAAGTGCAAAGTTTAGGCCTTTGGATAAAACCCTAATTGTTGCATCATCCAGTGTTTGTTTTGACAGATTATAGAGCGCGATTAATCTATGATCTGTGTTTGTCAATGGTTGCTTTCGGTTCTGGCATTGATTCAGATGTTTGACATTTGAGTTGTTCGTTAATTTTTGATATTTTTCTATATGTTTGTATTTGCATTCATTATATTTACTAATTTCGCGTTTATTTAATGTTTCCATGCAAAAATTATAGTCAAACGTCGTTAAAACTTTCTTCAATTCACTGGATGATGTGTCTATGGATTTGTTTATGTCATATAGATCGGAGCGTTTTTGTTGGATTACCGTCCGTAACAACTTTTTACTCGCCTGATTTAAGATCTTAGCGCTTCCTCGAATGTCCTTTTTGGTTGATATTTTGACACACGTAGGAATGAGATTATGGTCACGGCATCTCTTCAAGAAATTTAAGGCTGTTAGATATCTTGCGCGCTTGGTCTTTAGATCTTCTAATCGGCGTATTTTATTTGCAATTACCAGTCCGTACTGGTTTACATAATGATTTCTTATATTTACGCGAACACTACACATTGAAATAATACTAGTTTTTACGGAATTTATCGCGTATATTTAACTTTTTAAATACCCGACGTTTCGAACGCTTTACAGCACTCATGGTCACGGGCGGGACTGAGATGTTCAACGTCCATATGTCATAGTTAACCGCGGTTACCATAGATTAAAATTTAACTTTTGTTCCGATCTATGCAGTATGAACTTATGGTATCTTGAAGTCTTGCAGTTGTATGCTTGGGTTGGGATTTAATTTTATTTATTATAGGATCCCAAGCAGATGGTAGCACCCAGCCATCTTCTCTATTGAAATTAGGATGTTTTTTGATTTCAATAGCCTCGCGAATCATCCTTGGAAGGAATCGGTGTTCTTTAGCGAGGATCTGCGGTCTATTAAATCTGATGTAGTGACGGGGGCGATCCTGTAAGTGTTCACAGACTGCAGACTTCCCGGAGCGTCGATTCTTTACATCACATCATTCATACACCTGGGCGGTTCTCACCGCCGAGAAGATTGACCGACACGAGCTAAGCTGTCAGAGCCGGTGGTCCGCACTCCTCCACTCGGATAACGGTTAGATAGCTCAAAAAACCACCACAGAAGCGACATGGTGATTAGTAACAATTAGTGATGCAACGAATACGAATACGAATATTCGTATTCGCCGAATAGTAGACATTTACCGAATATTCGTATTGGGCGAATATTAATCACGAATATTTAAAAACTAATATTTTTGTACACTAATTACTGTCAGACTTTGAAATCGCACGTCGTCGGCGCGTAAAAAATACGACGTTTGCATAGACCCTAAGCCGCAAAACGACGGTTACAGTGTAGTGCAGGGCAGGTACACAAGGGCAGGGGAGGTATTACTCATTTTAACACTCAAACAACTGAAAGATTCTCAACCAGCTAACAATACACTGAAACATTTTTTTGGTTCACGATATTGAAACTAGATGGGACGCAACATATCAGATGTTGAAGAGATTACATGAACAACACAGAGCAATTCAAGATGTTTTACCATCTCTACCGAATTGTCGTCATGAAAATGATTTCAAGGCAATGAGCTCTTATGAGCCAAATTATTGATATTCTGGCCAATTTTGAAGAAGCTACTAAAGAGCTAAGCAAAGAATCAATGATATTATCTCAAGCAACCCCAATAATACGAAGTCTTAAACCTTGCCTCTGATCCATTGGCCTTTTATTTCGCGAGATGTCCATTTCAAGGCTGAAAAAACTCACCCAAAAATATTTTTCACTGAAACCATGTATAGTCCCCTCAGAAAGGCTTTTTCAACGGCTGGGAACATCCAGACTGACAGACAAAAACCAGAAAATCTACAAATTTTATGTTTTTTTAAATAAAAATTTGCTTGTTGTAAATTACTTTTTCAGTACCATGGCGAGATATTCGTATGCGTATTCGTATTCGTAATAGAACCATCATCGTCATCATCATCCTTACCATCATTACTTTTTTTCATTTTAGTATTCTCTTAACATACGTTACCTGCATACTAGGATTTTCTTCTGTATCGTGGAGGCAGTTTACAAACATAAATTTCATAAGGACAAACGTCCAACCTTTCCCTTTTCAATCAGCTCGAGGCCGTTCAGAACACGAGCCCTGAGGCAGATGAAATTTTAAAAGCCGTATAGGCTAATACCAACATCAGAAAATAGATAGATGTCGTAAGAGTAATAGTGCAAAGTGCCAGAAATACTTCATACCTCCGATAGATAATGGTTTCTTATCTTTATGCGAACACAACACATTGAATAACTTATATTTACAGATTGTATCCTGTTTAAATTCATTTAGTTTTGATTCCCGACATTTCGTGTGATTTGCAGCACCCATGGTCACCGGGGGACTGAGCTGACTGACGTCTCAATGTCAGAGTTAACTCGGAGTACCTTCAGCTTTTAATTAATAATTTTGGTCCCATCTACACAGCATGCACAGCATAGCTTACTGTATCTTTAATTCTTGCAGTAGTATGCTTGGGTTTAGTTTTATTTTATTAATTACAAGAATTTGAGTCCAAGGATTTGTGGTATATTAAATCTGATGTTATGATGCGGGAGTTGATCTTGGACATGATCACGGACTGCAGCTTGACAGATTGTAAAAACTGGCTTGTAGTAATCTTATCTGTGACTCGTCTGACAACAGTAAAATTTATTAAGATTTCTAGAGAAGCTGAGTTGGATGAAGTAGTTTGCAATTCAAGACCACACGCGAAATACGCATTTAGCCGTGGCGACTTGGAAACCAGCCCAGCTCAATCTCATTAAATCAAAAGTCTTAGATAGGGTCAAATTTACATGGGTTTTCTATCAAAAAATTCTCAGTAACAGTCTGGGGTCAGGAAATTGGCGGTGCTTCGAGTTTTTATAACGCAAAGCCGTTGTATCTGCGCCCGATCTCTTTCCGGTCGTGTCTGATTGCCGTCTCATCAGACTAGAGTGAGAGAATAGAGTACATCCGTGCTTTACATACACACTTGCACTATAATCCGGAGCAGATGGATAGTCTGTGTTGAGACTGGCCGCCGTGACCAAAATTCAGTTTGAGGGACTTTGCACCCAAACAGTACACTATTTTCACATATAGGGTATATTTCACCAATAGTTTGATGGGAAAAGCAGCAGAGCAATGCTTTCTTCCGACTTGTGTACGCGTCATATCGAACGTAAGCGTTGTGTATTTAAAGTTGTTTCTTTTTACTTTTCACCCGATTCAAATAAAAAAGTAATTAATATCATCATTTCTCTCAATGCATCACTGAAAACCACACCTAAAGTGGTTCAATATATATATATATATATATATATATATATATATATATATATATATATATATAATAAAGTCATCTACTGAGTTTTTGTCTGAACCACTTTAGATGTGGTTTTCAGTGATGTATTGTATATATTATACATTATGATCTAGTTCTCTCTTATTAGGATTTTTGGAGCGCAGCTCCCATGGCGCAAGAAAACGATTCTTTGAAATCTATCTCCTCCATAATCCCTAGGCCGATTATATAATTTTTTGGCAATATTTGTAGTTCAACGCACACAAGGTTTTTTTTCTCTTACTATCTAATCAATTTGCTAATTTACATCTGCGCAATGTCACACCATTTGATTGAATCTTTTATTGAAATAAAGATACCTATATAAGTTATGACTTTAGACTTTTACTCCGCTCTGTTTATGACGCTAGCAAAAGGTTTTACCTTTGCATCTGCATCGGCCCTAGTATTCCGTATCGCAGAGGAAGTTCACACAAACAAGTTCCGCAGGGACGTACATCCAGACCCGGAGTCATTATGTATGTAGGCAATACAAACACTTGACCCGTGTGGGATTCGAACCCGTGCCCCCGCCGAAATGTCTGGAAAACGATAAAAGAATGTATGCCTCGCTGATTTTTCATAGATATTGACAGTTCAAAGCAAGCGCAATGTGAAATTATAATATTTATTTTATTGAAGTGAAAACTTCTTTAGAATTGTTGTGTTTTGAAACTCAATGAAAAATCGATCGTCTATAGCTGCTCATCCGATCCTGTGGCGACTGACGCTGGTGTTCCTCAGTGGTCTGTTCCGTCCGCAGCTCTCTTCCTGCTGCATATTAACGATCTGCTTATGCCCGGTATCTATGGGTATGCAGACAATAGCACAGTTGTGGAGAGATACTAACCAAGTATTCGGGCCAGTCGGGATCAAATCCAGTCCGAAAGAGAGGCTATGATTGAGCGTGTGAATCTCACACTATAGGCAGTCTCCAAAACACAGGCGTGTCTTTTGGCCGCTAAAAGCAGCCCGCTCACCCTGGCTCCTACTTTCCGGAATGTATCCTTGGAGTACACTGACCGCCTTCAGATATTAGGGGTTGAATTTTCTCCGAACCTCAACTATGGGCGGTTCATTAAGTCCAGAGCTAAAGCAGCCGCAAGGAAACTTAGTGTTCTTGCAAGGGTGCGGCGTTACTTCACGCCGGGATAGCTCCTTACCTTATATAAAGCGTAAGTCTGGTTGTGCATGGAGTACTGCTGTCACATACGGGCTGATGCTGCAAAATTACAAACATTTTAATTCTTTGACATTGAAATTTTGGTATTGTTTTATATTTTAGTTAGCAAAACGTAATGTTTAAGAACTGTGTATTTGTAAATCTGATTGTACTGTTTTTATTGTAATGTCCTCTTATTTATAAAGCAAAAAGCAATGTGAGTATGACGCTCAATATTCATGTAGTTTACACCTATAAAAGAGTTATCACTGAGCATTAAATTATTTATTGTCTACTCTTAGAAAGCTTGTAGTGTGTTGGTGTGCCAAATAAATAAATAAATACCACCTGGCAGCGTTGAAGTCAGTGCAGAGACGTGCTAAGAGGCTCATTGGCGACCTTGATTTGGTTGAAACCAACCTTGTCAGCCTCGAGCACAGGCGCAGAGTAGCCAGCCTCTCAGTATTTTATAGGATGCAATTTGGAGAGTGTGCGCAGGAACTGCACGCTTTAATTCCTCCCTCTCCTTCCACCATCGGAGGACCAGGCGGTCGGCGGGTCTTCGCCCTTTTGTTGTCGATATCCCACGCATTAGAACCTTACGGCTTACTTCTATATTTTTAATGTGTACAGCAAAGGAGTGAAATATTTTGCCGGCGTCTATCTTTCCGTCCGAATACAATCTGGGCGTCTTCCAGGCATTTGTTACGCTAAGAGAGTTCAATTTACCATCTAAGGCTGCATCACCACTCACCACCAGGAGGGATTATGGTCCATCATTGGCTTATAAAAAGTAAAAAAAGCGACACTAAAAACATATACATAATATGTATATAGAATTCAGCCTGCGAGAAAATGAGATAGAATAAAATATACTGTTTTTTCCTATCATCTCTGTCTCCTTTCTAGAAAGTTTCACTTCTACCGCGTGTGACAGCCACATATGTTTTATTTTATTTTATAGAAAAAACATTGAAAAACTATCACATAGTCCACCTGATGATAAGTGGGTGCTGTCACTCATAGACATCTACATCTATCCTCGATTAAGTATGAAAATACAGATGCGTTGTTACCCCTGAGGATTAAAATGAAAAGCCTCGTTTCCAGTAAAAAGGGTATCTGGTTATTTATGAACCTTACGAAACACAGCAGTATTTTCTACTGTTTCACGTTGGTATTCTGTGAGAGCGTGGTCCTTTCCCGGTCAATTCGACCCATTCGTGTTGGAGTGATAATATAGTCGCAGCGTGGCTCTACTACGGCTACATGTTTTTAAGTCACATTTCAGCGAATCCGAAAAATATATGATTAATTTTTTGTTTCATTTGGTATAAGTTTTGTTAAACATAGAGTAACGATATTTTAAATCAAGTGGGGAGCAAACGCCCCGTCGCGGCATATGCGTTGCCCCCGGGGATGCTCGTGTTTGCTAACTTAATTTCAGCAAACATTTCCTAATAATTACAAATATTTGCCAACCGCTACCAGACACTTATTTTATCTGTGAAACAGATTAAGAAGTCATAATAAGTCATACACATAGTGTAGTTAGTCACATAGTCTTGTTACGTGGTAGAGCCGTGCTGCAGCTATATTATGGGACCGGAGTAGGACCACGCTCTCCAGAATACCAGAGCGGATAGCAGCTTAATACTATTGTGTTATGTATGGTGAATATAGACTTAAACGGAGACCATTTTTACTGGAAAGAGGCATTCCATCTTAGTCTTCACGAGTAACAACACATCTGCATTTTGATTCGTGATCGAGGATTAATGTGGATGTCCATGGGCCGCAGCAACCACTTACCATCAGGTAGACTGTGTGCTTGTTTGTCAGCCTTATTCTATAAAAAACGCTCCACTCGTGGGCACAAGCCTCCAATCATTTATGAGAGTGCTACGGAACGATTGTTCTTTTTCTCATAAATAAAAGGTATAATTTTAAGATTAAAATTTGAACGTCTTTCTATATAAGGTATTTCTGACTGCAGAAGAAACGGGAATTTAATAGGTGGCAGCTCGTTGGACTCCTTTTTTTGTTCAAGTTTCCGTCAGGCACCGCCTCCTAGGTATCTATTCCTACTACTCAACAGCTGAGTTTACATTAATTAAAGAGTTAAGTTAAAAAACAATGAAGCTATAATCTTTTTTAAACATAGAATCGGTGTGACAAACGAGCACATAGTCCACCCGATGGTAAGTGGATGCTGTGGGCCATAGATATCTGCATTTATCCTCGATTAAGAATCAAAATGCAAATGCATTGTCACCCGTGAGAACTAACGTGGTAACTTTTATACGTGGTAGAGCCATGCTGCAGTTATATTAGAAGTACAGTTGTAGTACGAATGGGTCGACTCGACGGGAAGAGCCACGTTCTCACATAATATCAGCGTGAAACAGTAGCTTAATGCTGCTGTGTTTCGTATGGTGAGTGTAGAGAACCGTAGACCCTTTTTACTGGAAAGGAGGCATTCCATCTTAGTCCTCACGGGTGACAACGCATCTGCATTTTAATTCTTAATTGAGGATAGATGTAGGTGTATATAGGCCACAGCAACCACTTACCACCAGGTAGACTATGGTTGTCTATAAAAAAAATAATAAGAAAACTAAGCTCGACTAAGAGGATAATGTAGCTGATATAAAGTATGACTCTACCACGTTTATATTATAAAATATTAACTATATATAAACATTTCTAGGAAATACGATGTGTTCGATTACAATACAACGTTTGTAAATGAATAAAATTGTGTCCAAACAAATCATTGCAGGCTCGTTTCCGTTGCTTCATCCTGTTATAGCATTTGTGGGTAGGCACAATCACTAATAGGCTTAGCCGACCTCCCCGTATTGTGCGACATACGGACAAACTTCTGGCGGATTATATCTATTGTAGCGTTACGATTTTGCTCGGAAAATTCGTATTTTGTACAATTTCATTCTGCAATTATTGCGGGATTATTCTTGAATGATCGCGTAATTGAATGAAATGAAATTGAATTTCTATGTAAACAACCGGGACATAGTCCTGTAAAGCTAGCTGTGTGAGGAGAAATAGTAAGCGAGTTATGGAGCAAGCTATATTCGGCGAAGCAGATCTTGAGTGAAAAAGAAAATGAACGAATGTAAAGAACGGTAAACCCTTTTTACTGGAATGAGGCATTCCATCTTAGCTCTTAGGGGTGAGAACACACCTGTATTTTGATTTTTAATCGAAAACGGATGTAGATGTACATGGGCCACATAATCCACTTACCATCAGTTGGACTGTGTGCTCATTTATTACCTTCATTTTACGTGTATTATGTAACAAAATTCAAAAGAAAAAAGTAGGTACTACTGGACGTCCGTTAAAAATTTCAAATAAAGTTGTCATCCGCCGGAATTAATATGGGTTGCCTAACAACCTGTAAATTTACAAGCTAGTTACTGTAGTTATTTTACTTTTTGCATAAAAATTACAAGCGATTAGGCGACATCCTTATTTTTAAAATATGTTAACCTAAAACGCGATGTCAATATGATATCGCTTTGTTACAGCAGAATCGGACAATCGATTCCACACGTGCCCTTTCACACGCTAACGTTATAGATAAAATGAAGAAATATTACAAATTATTTCCGATATTTCCTATTTATTTATAGAAAAATAAATTACAAACGAGCAAAAAGTACATGCTGTGAGCCACAGACATCTACATCTATAAGCGATTAAGAATCAAAATATAGATGTATTGTCACCCCCGAGGATTACGAGATGAAATGCCTCGTTTCTATTAAAAAGGGTCTCCGGTTTTCATCACTTACCATACGAAACACTACAGCAATATGATGCTATTTACGCATTGATAGTCTTTGTGAGCGTCGTTCTTCCCCGGTCAAGGCCGCTCATTAGTAAAGTAAATTAAAGTTACAGCCTATATACGGTCCCACTCTTGGGCACAGGCCTCCTCTCATTTCTGAGAGGGTTTTAGGGCAAGGAATAGTCCGCTGCGCTGCCCCAATGCGTATTGGCGCACTTCACATGTCTTCGTAATATTTTTTTTCTTATTTCTCAAACATGCAGGTTTCCTCACGATGTTTTCCTTCACCGCCGAGCACGTGGTAAATCAGCACTTAAAATTACAATTAACAATTTCATTGGTGCCGGCGGGGATCGAACCCGGTTTGCTCGCGTATGGTGAAATTTACACCGAGCGCTAACCACATGAGCTACCACGGCTGTCACCACTCATTAGTGTTACAGCTAAAATACCACTTGATGGTGAGGATGCTGTGGCTCATAAGCACATATTATGTTCTCAAGTAGAAGGCGTAACAGTGCAAGTGGGTGCATGGCTTTACACGTGGTAGAGCCATGCTGCAGTTATATTAGCAGTATAGTTGTAGCACGAATTGGTCTACTTGACCGGGGAAGGACCACGCTCTCACAGAAAACCAGCGGGAAATAATAGCCTAACGCTGTTTCGTATGGTGAGTGTATAGAACCGGAGAGTCTTTTTACTGGAAACGAGGCACTCCATCTTAGTCCTCACGGGTGACAACGCATCTGCATTTTGATTCGTAATCGAGGATATATGTAGATGTCTACAGGCTACAGCAACCACTTACCATCAGGTGGACTGTGTGCTCGTTTGTCTCCCTATCTTATAAAAAAAATTGCAAGTACAACATGACGCCGTGAGTAAAGAGAGTGAGTGAGAGTGAGAAGAAGGTACGTATAGACAGTTCACCGAAAAAAAATACTTGAAAGCAGAGAAGACTTGTCTAAGATCTTGTATGATTGATGCGCCAGAAAGGCCGGTATAATAGTTTTTTTTGTCAAACTAATTATGTTATTGTTATATTTACTAAATGAGTCGTGGTGGCTCAGGGGCTAAGCGCTCGCTTTAAATTTACAATACAATTAGCAATATAATTAGCAACCCGGGTTCGATGCCCGCCGGTACCTATGAAATTGTTAGTTGAAATTTTAAGTGCTTGTTTACCACGTGCTCGGCGGTGAAGGAAACCATCGTGGGGAAACCCGCATGTCTGAGAAACAAGAGAAAAAATATTTCGAAGACATTTAATGTTTGCCAGTACGTATTGGGGTAGCGCGGCTGACATTTCCTTGCCCTAAAACCTTAACTAACGATATTGTAGCAGTTTTTCATTTTCTAAAAACACGGACAAAAAGACATTTTCTAAAAATAAATCCTAGCTAGATCGATTTATTGCCCCGAAACTCCCTGCACACTAAATTTTATGAAAATCGTTGGAGCCCTTTTCCGAGATTCCGATTATATATATATATATATATATATATATATATATATATATATATATATATATATATATATATATATATATATATATATATATATTTAATAATTAATTATAAATTAACTAATTGTAATTAATAGACGTGGAGCAATCACGGATTCTATGAAAGTAAATGCTGTAAAACACAATTTTTGAAAATTTTATTTTGTTATAAAATGTAACATTTTTATGCTTAAGGAATTGCTCTCAATTTGCTCTATTAATTAATAAAAAAAAACAAAAATAGTATATATTAATAACAGGAGTATATGATAATAACAGGAGCAACTAATTGGCATACAGTTTGATTAAAAATATATAAGTTAACTTCCTCAAACTTTTATTTACTAATTAATGTTTTTGTTTATGTCACGCTATATATTTTTAACCTTGTGTTTTTGGGGCTAATAAATTCTTTTTTTTTCCTCTACAAATCAGAAAATCATTCCAACATCCTCCCTCTTCCCATTACACACACACTAATATATTTTCTCCTATAGTGTAGGCATTTTACATAGATTACATTGACAAACAGCCAGACCCGGAAAAATTCTTTGTAGGCCATACAGACACTTCTTCCGTTCGGACTTACAGAAGAAAATCCTCGTGAACACATTGGGATTATAGTAAATTTTTTGTTTACTCCAGTGGTTAACAAAAAATTTTTTTATATTAAATAGGCCAAATAAGCATGCGACTCACTTTATGGTAAGTGACTACCGCCGCCCATGAACAACTGCAACACCAGAGAAATTGCCGGCCTTTATAAAAATAATCGACTCTTTTCTTGGATATTTCTAAGTTGTATCGGTCCGGAAAAATCGCTGGTGGTAGTCGATTCCACAAGGATATTGTGCGATGAAGAAAACTCCTTGTAAATCGCACAGAAGTAGACCACCAAACATACAGGTCGTTTGGATTTTATCGCGAGCTTTGTAATTAATTATTATACGGAATGTTGGTATAACATAATAATAACATCAAGAACTTACCTTCAATTAAAATGAAAACGTTTAGTTTAATAGAGCGGCCCACATAATAAAATCGCTTCGAGTGGCACTCAATAAACGACGAAACATTTGTTTCTACAACTAATAAACAGTTAACGAGTTTGTTCCTCGATTGACCTCGCTCCATTACGAGGGCATAGCAATAAACATTGTGTTAACTCCGCTCCAATGAATAAATCGTATAAAACACGAGGGTCTGGGGAAAATCATAACAAAATCGAAGATCACAGATTTAGATCATACAGTAAGTAGGTAGAAAAGGTTGCATTTGATCCTCAGAGAGGCTAACGCGTTAAAATTGTTCAAGAGAACTTAAAATGGTGAAACAGTCCAAAATACTATTGCTATTGCTTATAATGTTATTTATTTGGTATATCCATGCATTTGTCGTGGTCACCAAGCTTGGTGGATTGGATTCCTATATGGTAATTGCAATATACTCTCACACCTTTGAGACTGCTTCCAGTCATCGTACAACCGGCATATAGGTATAAAAGTCACCATCGTAGGGCTTCCCTATAGATTGCATGTTTAGGCATTTTATATAGATAGCTTTTTTGGAGTCTTAACAGTCGAGATGAATGAATGGACTCTCTTTCTACCGCTAACACACAACCAATTCTAGAATCCAAAACCATTTTATAACGGCATATGTTTCAATATTAGATTAAAAACGAACAAACAGTACTTTACCGGATGGTAAGTGGCTGCTACAGCCTTTAGGCTCCAAATCCAAATAACTTCAATAAAGAAAACCCTGCAGCAATGGGTACCATTTTGGATGGACTCCCAGGCAGAAGCCAATTATCTGTAAAATCACGTCTGGATTAATATAAAAATATTATTTTATTGTTCTCATACTAAATTGATGAGATACTGATATACCGATATTCAGCAATATTTAATACTCAATATTTCCATAATATGCAAATTAATACATATTAAATTATCACAATATCGACGGATGCAATGTTTTATCATTCATTATTACTGTGTTTTCGTATTATTATTCTATCATTATATTTGTTATTGTTTTCATTACAATGTGTTTATTCTACATATCCCTTAATCTTTGGCCCGCCTAGGGCGCGACAAGAGTTCGCGGATTCGTTTTATTGTTTTCCCCCTCCCCTTCCCCCTGACGCAGTTCACTAACAAAAAAGCCGTGCAATATGCTCCTCATAAGCACCCCTGTCGCCCCGCATCAAGCTCAGCGCTTGATTGATGCTTCAGTGTTTTGACGGCATTCGGGGAAGGTACTTCGTAGATAGGTATTGAAGAAAGAAAGAAAGGTTGTTTATTAGTACTACAAAATTAATAGTGGATGTGTAAGAATATCCACTATTCCATATTGTACCATGGGTGTGGCTAACGACGATAGAAACGAATTAACCCAGATGGGAAGTAGCATCTTTCTAATACAACCAAAAGATAACAATTGCGGCTGTAAGCTCGCCTGCTCAACTTGGCAACTATTGCACATGAGAGAATCTATTTAGCAAAATTAAATATTGTAATTTGATAATATCCACCTCAATTCTTAGTTACAGTTGTTAAATAATACTTAATTGTGTTGGTAAAATAAGTAAAAGTCATAAGTATTTTAATTAAATAGTGTTTTGTGTTTCAACTAAAAGAGACAGCTGTAACGAACATCGTTTGAACTTTCTGTAAGTTATTGTAATTTTCTTGTTATCCCTTTAATATTTTAAGATTTACCTTTTAAATTAGTGCAGTTTCGGATTTCAATTTGAATTATTTACCTGATAATTTAATTTGAGATCTGTAAGTAGACACATAGATCTAGATATTAGCTTACTCTGTTTCTTCGGTTTTCTTTCTTTGTTTTCTTTTGCTATTTACACATAATAGTAAAATGAATACACGCAACGCCAAAACGCGCCAAATGGAGAACCAACTTCAAATGGCGCTTCTAGAACTTAAGGCGTCAAAAGAGCAATGTGAGCTGTTGCTTAAAGAAAGGGATGACAACGAAAAGGAAATAATAAATATAATTGCCAAAAATAGTCAACTAAAAAGTGATATGGTTAAGTTGCATAAAGACTACACAAATGTTTTAAAAGAAAGGGATCAGCTTCAGGAAACAGTCGATGAGTTTGACCGATGCAGCAAAGAATATGAGGAATCCCTCAGATTAATTGCTGCATTGCAGTTGCAGTTAAGTGAGGCTAATGAGCAGATTTTGCAATTAAAACAATACTTAGATGAATTGAAAGTGTCCCAAACTCAAAGTCTGTTCAATGAGCTCATAGAATGTAAATCTTCAAAAACATTGCATCCCTCCACAACAATCGATTTGACTGGTGATGATTTTGTCACATCTAGAACAGCATAAAGGATTACATGCAGTAGAAGAAAATTAAAGAAATACATAAAAAATAATAAATATGTTAGGAAAGTACAAAAATTAATTAAAACAAAAATTAATACAAAAAATTATATAAATATATGTAAGGAAAAGCATGTATTAATTAATAAACTTAAATTATATGCAATTGAGGTGGAAAATATGAAAAACTGTTATGAGACTGAAATAGAGTGTCTCAATTCAGAAGTTTTGTCGCTTAAAAACTCCTTACAAATTATCTCAAATAAATATGCATCGGCTCAGGTTGAGATAAAAGAACACATATTGGCCATGAATGATCTGGTAAAGTCATGTAAATACAATGGGGAGCGCTTTGACTCCTTAATAAAACATCAGAGTGAGAATCAACGCTCCATACCATGTTCATCGGGGACAATATGTGTAAATAGCAATGACTCCTTATTTTCACCAACACTCTATGACGGTGCCATAACACAGAATAAAAACTTAAAAAGTAGTTTAAATATTAAAAAACATAAAGTTATTATGTATTGTGATGACATGGGTAAAAATTTGGGCATGATGTTAAATAACCATTTAAAAGGACAATTGATTAGTAATTATTGTATGCCTGGAGCATCCTTTAGTCATATAATGAATAAAGTTTTAACCAGTAAGTTTTCTCCTAATAGCACATTAATAATTTTTGTTGGGAGAAGAGGCAATGTAAGCAAAAATCAATTATTAAAATATATTGATAGCCTCAATACTTTAAATGTACATAAAATTATCTTGTTTACATTGCCTTACATACAGGGTTGGCCACAGGAGAATAAAATAAGATATGATTTAAATTTATTAATGAATAATTTATCATGTAATAATAATTTAAATTTGACATTTAATTGTAACAATTATACCAATAGAATTAATTTAATAGATATTAATAATTTAATTAAAAATTTTTTGACTACAGATAGGTACTACCTATCCAAATATAATTTAAGACAGATAGCAAATGTGCTATCTTATTATTTATATATTAACTCAGCCAAGGACTTGGCTACCCAGACATCTGCTCCTATTGAGCAGCATAATGATTTGACATGTAATTTGGAATCCGTTCCAAGTAATTTAAATTAGAAAATGAGACAATAGAGGTAATCTCTAGCAGTTATAATAATTTAAATAGTTTAGAATGTAGCTTACAAATCCTTAATAGTTGCAATTGTATAACTCCAGAAAATGATAATAAAAATTGTTTACACCTGGTGCATCAGAATATACAAGGCATGATAGGCAAAGAGCTAGAAATTGAATTGTTTTTAAATAGCAACAATATTCATATTTTATGTATTACTGAACATTGGTTAAAAGCTCATATCACCAGGTGCTCAGTTCTTTCAATAGAGAAACGATTTTAAGAGGTGGCTCCTTAATATTAGCTAGTAAATTATTATCATATAAAGAACGTAAAGATATTGTGAGCCTCTCTGTTGAGCGAACTGTAGAAATGGCATGTGTTGAGTTTGAGCACCTCATTGTTGTGAGCGTTTACAGACCCCCATGTTCAATATATGATACTTTTGAAAAAATTATGGAGGAAGTTTTCGCTAAGCTTAATAAACAGAATAAATCTGTTGTAATATGTGGAGACTTTAATATCAATCTCCTAGAAGCTTCCTCCACTAATATTAAATTTAGATCATTGTTTAAATCTTATGGTCTTTTTAATTTATTTTTGGAGCCAACACGTATTGCTGAATCTAGTGCAACATGTATAGATAACATTTTTACAAATGTTAAGCCGTTCAATAAATGTATAATTCAAAAATTGAGCTCTGATCACTGTGGACAATTTGTTTCATTACCTTATGTTCACAAACAGCAAGTAGATAAAAAAGTAGTGTTTGTTCCAGTAAATGCACATCGCTTGGAGAAGTTTAGAAGTAACATAGTAAAAAAACTTCCATTACTTTCATACCAAAATAATCCAAATTTTTTGTATGCAACATTATTTAAGCTCATTTGCAATGAATTTAATAATACTTTTACTTCTAAAACATTCTCCTTGAATAATCGTAAAGCATTTAATGAATGGGCGACAGTAGGAGTCCATAAGAGTAGACAAAGGTTATATGAACTTTACAATGAAAGGTCATATAATCCTAGCGTCGAATTTAGGGAATATGTAAAAAATATTCCAAAATATTTAAAAGAGTGTGCTCCTTAGCCAAGTCATTGTATTTAAGCAACAAAATAAAGACTGCTTCTAATAAAATTAAAATGACATGGAGTATAATTAATTGTGAAACTGGTAAGGTCAACTCTCGCAATTCAAACTACCAGTTAAGTTTTAACAATAAATTAACTAAATCAGATCAGGACGTTGCAATGGTTTTTGAGAAATATTTTACTGATATTCCGATCTTAACCACTAAGTCACTGAATTCTTCTCCTACCGTCGCCGAAACATTACTTAAACAAAATGTAAATGTGTTCATAAAGTTTCATCAAAAGATATTGTAAAATATTTTAAGACTATTGATATTAAGAGAACCGCCGATCTGTGGGGGATTTCTGTTGAAGTTATTGCGTCTATAATAGATACAATCGCACCTCAACTATCTATTATTTTTAATAGTAGTATCAAATCTGGTGTGTTTCCTGATTTAATGAAGCATAGTAAAGTAATACCTTTATTTAAATCTGGTAGTACATTGGACCCCGCTAATTTTAGACCTATTTCTGTACTGCCAACACTTAGTAAAATTTTTGAAAAAATTATTCTTGATCAATTGTTAATTTTTTTTAATGTAAATAAATTACTTCATAAAAATCAATTTGGTTTCACAAGGGGTCGCTCGACAACTGATGCTGGTGTTGAGCTGATTAAATATATATTTAATGCATGGGAGAATTCACAGGATGCTTTGGGTGTGTTCTGTGACCTATCCAAAGCCTTCGATTGTGTTCACCATGAAACATTAATCAGGAAACTTCAACACTACGGTGTAAGAAATGATGCTCTTAAATTCATTATTTCATATTTAAGTGACAGAACACAAAAAGTTGTTATTAATAGTATGAGTTCTTCCGGGTCCATTGTACAAATGGGCGTGCCTCAGGGCTCAATTCTCGGCCCTTTTCTGTTTCTTGTATATATTAATGACTTACCTTACATAGTAGGGGATAACCATGATATAGTATTATTTGCTGATGATACTTCATTAATTTTCAAATTAAAACGACAGTTATTAAATTCCGACGAAGTAAATAATGCTATAGCTAAGTTAGTCAATTGGTTTAATGTTAATAATTTGCATTTGAATGGAACTAAAACTAAATGTATGAAATTCTTAACTCCTAATGTTAAACATGTCAATACTAATGTAATTTTAAATGGGGAGGAACTGAGTCTTGTTGATACCACCATTTTTCTTGGAATCACACTGGACGCAAAGCTTCAATGGCTCCCCCATATATCAAAACTAGCTAGCAGACTTAGTTCTGCAGCATATGCTGTAAAAAAGATTAGAACTCTTACCAGTGTTGAAACAGCTAGAATAGTTTACTTTAGTTATTTCCATAGCATTATGTCGTATGGTATTTTGCTATGGGGACACGCGACTGACACTGAAATTATATTTATTTTACAGAAGAGGGCCATTAGAGCAATATATAATTTAAAACCAAAAGAGTCACTGAGACAAAAATTTAAGGAAATTAATATATTAACTCTGGCCTCTCAATACATTTATGAAAATGTAATGTACGTACACAAAAATAAAAGTAGTTTTGCGAAAATAAGTGATATTCATTCTGTAAATACTAGGAGCAGACACAAGCTGGTAGTACCAGTTACTCGACTCCACCGAGTCAGTAATTCATTCTTGGGGATGTATACGCTTTTACAACAAAATCCCAGAAAATATACAAAATTTGTCATACACAAAGTTCAAAAATGTTATTAAACTAAGTTTGTATAAAAAGGGTTATTATAATATTAAGGAATTTATAGATGATAATAACCCCTGGGAAGGGTGATCGCTACCAAGCTATTTCTAATTTGTCTTGTGTTGTTGATTGTAAACATGATTGTAAGCTATTATTAAAAAAAAATAGTCCCGCTGGGTTTCTTGCTGGTTCTTCCCAGGACAGAGGTTTCTTTTGCGAACCAGTGGTAAATTAAAAAAGTGACTTTCGATAAGTATTTTTATAATCTACATTGAATAAAAAAAGTTTCTATTTCTATTTCTAGACATGCCTATGTTCAGCAGTGTAATTTTGGTAGGCTGTAACGATTAGTAAAATTAAAATTTAACTCTCAAACTAATATATATATTTTTTTCGTTCCATGTTTTTTTATATAGAATAAGGGTGTCAAACGAGCACACAGTCCACCTGATGGTAAGTGAATGTTGTGGCCCATGGAGATCTACATCTATCCTCGATTAAGGATCAACATGCAGATGGGATGTCTCGTTTCCAGTAAAAAGGGTTTCCGGTTGTCTATACTCACCACACGAAATACAGCAGTATTGAGCTGTTACTTTACGCTGGTATTCTGTAAAAGTGTGGCCCTACCCCGGTTGAGTCCACTCCTGACGTCTCCGGTGTAGGGAGGATTTGCCTTATTCGCCACGTTTTACAGGAGGATTGACGAGCGCAGTGCCAGACGTGAGCACCTTTCATGCCCTGTATTTTACTGGGTCACAGCTGAGGATCGCGAGGGCGGGCAGCTGTCACAGCAAATATGCCACACAGTTGTATTTATATTTACGTCAGTTATTTTTGGGATAATACGAAATAAAGTTACATACTCATCTAAAATAAACTTAAAATCACGTGGACAAAGGGTTCACAAAAATTATGACAGCGTTCTCTTAGTCACATTAAACAAAATCTGTGTTAGGTTTTCAAAAACAACGGCCACGGTTTACAAAACAAAGAACTAGTCTTCTCGCCTGCTCGTCGCCACGTCGACTAAATGAGTTACGGAGAATTGACCGTGATATAGTACGCAATGTATTAAGGCCGCCGACCTCGTCTAGTCGTATATGTGTCTTTGTATTTTACAAACGAGGCCACAGCATCTACTTACCATCAGGTGGACTGTCTGTTCTTTTCTCACTCTTAGTCCACAAAAAAATCTGGAATAAAAAAGGATTTAATGATTTCTCATATTTACTACGCGAAAACTACATATTAAATGAAACTAGTATTTAGATCGACTTCGAACCATTTAGACCCCTTATGTAACCTGTAAAATATTTATGTCATATAAAATGAGTAAATTAAACGCTATGAAATCTTTAAAAACATATTCCATTCAAAAGGATCTAATTTACTGTGAAACGGGAGCAACTCTCCTGTACCGGGAGTGGCTTATGTACACTTATATACACTTATATACACTTTTTTACTTTTACAAACTGATGATGAAAGAACTAATTACAAAATATTCAAACGTAGTCAATTTTAAGATGTCTTTAAGTCTCGTGATGTCACAGTCATTTTGACTTGAAGTGATAGAGACCGCATATTATTTTTATTATAGGTGTATATTAATAAGAGAAAACATATTTTTCTGTAGCCCTAATAAGTCCCGTTCCTCTCCGAGATTTAACTCGAGTTCTGGCTCTACAAACAGTATCTTTCTGACTGTTACTGACAGGCAATCTCACCCTGAAGCCACGCAACACGTCACGCCCCGTGACAACGTGACATCAAACGTGTCAGCCGCTCACGCCGAGTGTCACAAGGGTGCCGCAGGGCCCAATTTGTGTCCGACGCACTGCCTCTATTGACTTCTTTTGTATTATTGAGACACTTCGGGCCGACAGTAGTCATTACGACTCTAAGCAAGTCTTCATCTTACAAAAGACAAAATTGGCCACTGAAAGGAAGAATTTTGGTATTTTTATGGTTTAGGTACATAAAATATTTATCCTCGTAATTAAAAATGAAATGAATTATCATTTTACAGGATACGTAATATGTGACAATATCGTGCACTGCCAAAGGTGAGTTCTACGACTATTACGATTTTTGTGTAAAACAAGTATTTTTTTTAAATATTTGGTAAAGTAATTTTTATACACCACTGGTTCGGAAAATACCTCTGTCCTGGGAAGAATCCCAGAAACTCAGAAGGATTATACTTTTCTCTCAGGAGCGGTATTCCTCACGAATAAATTGATAATCACAGTTTAGATTGCTGTAATCAATCTAACCAACCGTGGCGTGGTGTCAGAATATCCACTATAACTATATCCTATATTATCTCGTCGGTATCGTAAGGCAAAAAGGAAAATAAAGTGATAGGCGGCAGTGTCTTACTAATAACAAAAAAATAAATAAAAGAAGCTGCGGTTGCCAACCCTCTCAACAACCGTACAACTATAACAAATATACCTCTTATCTTCAGCGATAATAGAAGTTTAGTTGAATCCTAAATACCTATGCCTTACTCATGGTAAGAACACGCACTCACGTTTATATACTGGATGACCTGTTTTACAGTCTGGAAAAAATAGGGTATTTACATGTGAACGGAGTAGAAGCCTATGGCAGTGATATTTTACAAAAAAAATTGAATTAATCGTTTGAAATTCAAATTTCAAACGATTGCGATTGCGAACGATGCTCAAGGGAAAAGGAAAAAGTAATTTTTATTAACAATTACTTTTTCCTTTGCCCTTGAGCCTGTGACCCTGCGAAGTGACAAGGTCAAATATGCCTACTAAATTTATTGATTTATTGCCGTTTGTAAAGTAGGATGGATATGATTTGAATTTCGATAGACTTTAATTTATTTATTTATTTAATTCATTTTTTTTGTAAAATATCAGTGCCATATAAAAGATCATCCAGTATATGCATCTATATGGCATTTGCAAACAACATAGTTTTAGGCAATGATTTCAAAAGGAAGGATAGGCCCATCTAAATATTTTACTCATAACTTTTTTATACAAGAAAAAGTAGCGCATCTGTCATAATACAAACGTCATATCTAACACGACGTAACCAGGTCGAATTTCGTAGTATTATTATTATCCTAACTGTACCATTATTTCATAGTTTGTAGTATGTAGTATCGTAATAATACTAAGCGAAAATACCATAATTTTACCTAAAGGTCGACTTGTATTATTATTGGGTCCTTTTACTTTCTAATATTAACCCTACGATATCGAGAATTTTTGTATTATATGAGTACCGCTTTTTTTTAAATAAAATTAGAATTAGCTCCCTTTCTGGTCAATCGGTGCTCGATCGATACATTTATGTTGCATCCTTGATACAATTATAATGAGGGGCCACCACGATTAAAACTTAAAGCTCTTAGCAATCGGTTTGAAAACAGAATTTCAAAATATTTTATGAATCAGATTTTCAGATTCAATTAAGCAGATATGGTTCTTTTGTACTCATTTTACTCTTATTGAATATAAACTATATTAGGTACCAATATTCAAAATTTAACTTACACTAAGTTCTTAGAGAAAAATTAAACAGAAATAAAAATAAAACCGGCAAAAAACGAAACGTATAGATAAACCAGAAGCGTGACGCCAAAATCCCGGCTCATGGGTAAAAAGAAATATGAAACGTCAAAAGTGATATAATTTTTGTAAAAATAGTATACCTAATTTTATTTTCCATGTACAATATTTTTGAGGGTCTGAATCCAACCCTGGCCTAATCTTGGTAACGTAAATAAGCTAACTTTGAAATAAAATAAAACATTAAAAATGCGTTTATATAATAATTTATTATTAACAAAATAAATATAAGGTTAATTTACCGATGATACGATATCCCATGTTCCTACTTAATCTCTGTATCGTAATTTTTGCAACCTTTTACCACGCAACTAGACATATTAATGACAGGCAAATCTGTCTTGCGCGCGCACCACTGTCGACCGAGTCGCGTTGGCTCTAAAACTGTAATGTTAGGGCCAGCGTACAGGCACAGCGGTGACACTCCCTGTACGTGAGAGCTTAAGCGCCGGTGACCTTGAGTCGAAGCGTGTAACTCTAGGGTTGATATCGAACCGAAATGGAATATCATAGACTTGTACCAAAGAAGATACATAGTAGGTATGTGTTATAAATTATGTAAACTTATGTATATGGGTAGTGAAGGATACGTTCAATTTTAAATCAACTTTTATTACATGAGGATTATTAAAACTTCCGACAAACCCAAATATGCATGACAGTTAATGGTAATCTTAAATAATTAACCAACACTTAGTATTTCAGTACGCAATAATCAGTATTACCTACTATCATTTAAAAATAATTTACTCTTATATATTTTTGAATTTTTCGATAAATTTTTTAATTTTCATTATTATTTCTAACAATTGCAAAAATTCGTAGCATGTATATTTTTTTTAGAAAATCCAAAGGTATGCAGGTTTCCTGGGACATGGCGGCCAACAAATTGTTCCCTATATGTTGAGGAGATAAGTCATTTCTATTTCTAATCAAATAATCCATAAATACAACAATGAACAAATACAAAAACTCTTTATAGATATCTAAAATTTCTTGACTCTCTAGTGGTATTTTAATAGTGTATATTTCAGTTAATGTAATATAATAAAATTATTGGCGATATATTAGTTTTATTGTCATGGTATTTCCCAATAATTCTTGTTAAGATCATATCGACTTTCATTAAAATGAGTTCACATATTTTTAGGTATCATAAAACACTATTAAAAATTAAACTAACGAAACAAGGGCCCTTGTTTTGTGCAGTGGAATTTATTTTAATTGTAATCACTTAAAATCACTTTCAGTAATACTTATACATATACTATAATATCATTTATTTAATAACAACATTAATATTGATCAAAGCATATAAACCTAGCGTACACGGCTATAAAAACTAGTAACGTTACTTGGTAACATAAACTTAATACCTACATGAATAGAATAGTAATATGTACATTA
Organism: Parnassius smintheus behrii; assembly: GCA_036936625.1. NCBI lineage: Eukaryota > Metazoa > Arthropoda > Insecta > Lepidoptera > Papilionidae > Parnassius > Parnassius smintheus. The sequence continues at coordinate 1,789,528 of JAUPFT010000030.1, forward strand.
AGATATCAGTAATGTTCATATATTAATTGAAATATTATATCAATTGATGAATATATTCATATTAACTAATACTAACAAATATCGGTATTACTACAAGCCCTCGGCCAGGGCAGTCGGCGACTGCCCGTTCCACGCCCCGCGCGCCTCTCAAGGCCCCCGCACACATCAAGACACCCACACATAGCCGCAAGCGATTTTACGTGCACACATGCTTAAGTGTCGTTTCTTTTCGCGTAGTGTATATATTCTTTGGTACAGGTCCGTTTTGGTTGTTCGGTCGGCCCGGTTGATATGTTGGCGACCAGCAGTGATATTTTACGGATCAGTTAAAGAAAGAAATGAGAAAGATGTGTGCGTGATTGCGTTACAAGAATTGAGCACGGTTTCGACGTCATTTTATGCTGGATTTTTGGTTCCTCCTGACCAAATAAATAAAATCATAGGGATGTTTTAATTTTATTGTGTTATAGTTTACAATTCCTTTTTTGACAATGTCATTCCTTTTACTTTTCTGCATTGATAAGAGTCATGGTCTATGTCAGAATATACACATATATTCTGACATAGACCAAGGAGGCCCTGCTTTTTTCTCAATGGTAAGTTATGTTGGAATATGATATAAGAGTATAAAAACTAAACAACACGCATTGATCATGAGCTGTGATGAGATACACAAGAATCTAATAAAAGCTAAGCCAATAATGAGCGTGTTAATACGAGTAGTAAGTGGACGACAATAAACTCCACAATTTGACCGTGTTTGGCCAAAATTCTTCGTAAAACGCATGTTAGTAGAGTGCCAACCTTCACGATGATGTGGATGGAGTTACGAATGTTACAGCTTGTATACGTTTCAATCTTGGGCACAGGACTCTCATACTTGAGAGAGTTTTAGGACAAGGAAGTGTCCACCGTGCTACCCTGACCTAATGCATTTAAGCGGACTTTACATTATTTTGAATTAATATTTTTTTTTAAATTTCTCCGTCACTCTTTTTACGTGGTAGAGCCACGCTGCAGTTATAATATGGTAGGAGCACGAATGGGTTGGCTCGACCGGGGTAGGACCACGCTCTCACAGAAACCAGCGTAAAATACCAGCTCAATGTTGCTGTGTTTCGTATGGTCACTGCAGAGAACAACAAACAGTGGTGGAGCCACGCGGCAGCTTTTGTTGTTGCACGTATGGCTCGGCTCGAACCACGACCTCACAGAAGACCAAGCCCATAATAAAGAAAATTATTCATTGATTTTTTTTCTATTTCTCCTCAGTCACCGATAAAGGTATCGGTATCGGTATCGCCAATTATTTACTACAATAATCGGTATCAGTATCGTATCGGCACAATAATGTATAGTTACATCCCTAATTTTAATCTTAACGCCGTCCACCAACATCTAGAAACAGCGAAGCCAGCCTTGCTCTTTCTAATCGAGACGCAGGTGTCCTCTCCGGCTGATACTTCGTATCTCTCCTATCCGCGGTACAAATTAGAACACGCCTTTGCGCCCCAGGCTGGAGTTTGTCAGATCCACATCTGTTTTCGATGCCTTGGCAGCCTTGAAGGTACGGGCATGTCCATCTTATAGCTGCGCGTAGGCTGTGACGATCATCCACGCCTCTATATAGGTCCCGTAGTGGTAATGCCGACACAGACCGACTCATCAACCACGTCCACATGACCATAATGCTTTGTAAATTTAACGCCTGTCATTCTGAATGGCTTAGTTCCCATTTAACCAATCATGCGGATAGATCTGTTTACGACTTTGCTTTGGTCTGACACATCTGGTTACTTCACATGTGCATATGGTCTGACACAACTGGTTACTATGCCTACGTGGATCCCAAATGTGGAAGATCATGAGCCTTCTCTGTTGGACCTTCTGCTGAACTCTCATCCGGATCGATATCAGGTCTCCGTCGATGCCTTTCTTGGCTCCTAGAAGCATTATCTGATCCTGATTACGGTGCCACTTACGTACCCATCGCGGTCCCGTTCTGCAGGTTGCCGCCATGTCTGGCACTATAGGTCAGCCGATTAGGACAGGATGCGATCTGTTTTTAGAGCCTACCCTTGGGGATGGATTTGCTTCTCACCGGATGATACCAGCGTTGTTGCTGATGCTATCGCTGATGTGGTGCTACAGGGAATGGAACTTTTTATTCCATTATCTGCGGTACCTATCGAAGACAGTATCGAGTCATGGTTTGGTCACTTCTGCAAAATTGCATCACGTAATAAGCAGGAGTGCTAGCGGAACTGGTCTGACGCATTAACGTCTCGGGATGCAAACACCAGCGCTCTTAAAAAGAAGTATAATTCCGCCACCAGGTCCTTCAAAATTGTCGTTGCCATGGCAAAGTCGGAGCACATCGGCAGGATTGGTGAGAAACTAGTTCGACTTCCTTCGGGAAAACGAGCATTCTAGTTCCTCACCAAGGCTATCCAATGGAACTTCTGTCAACCACCTCTACCATCTCAGCACGGGGAGGACAACTCACTGGCTCATGCTGCAAAGGACAAAGGCGATCTGCTTGACTCTCTTTTTGCGTCCAACTCGACTCTTAATGACGGTAGAACACACCGCCCATCATACCGCGATGTGAGTGCTCCATGCAGGATGTGCTGTTTACCCAGCGCTCGGTGCTCAGAGCACTCCTCTCTAAACGTCAACAAGTCGAGTGGGCCTGATGGCGTCCTTCCTATTCTGCTGAAGACGTGGTCTCCGGTGTTTGCACCGATTTTAACGCGTATTTTCGAGTACTCCTACTCCCTAGGCGGAGTCCCGAACTTATGGAAAACAGCTTTAGTGCGATCCCTAAAAAAGGCGACGGCTCAGATCCGTCCAACTACAGGCCTATCGCTCTCAAGTGTTTGTTCTCCAAAATAATGGAAACTACTATTAACTGCCAGCTCATGAGGTACCTCGAGGATCACCCGTTGATTAGTGACCGTCAGCACGGTTTCCATAGGGGTCGCTCAGCTGGTGATCTTCTGGGTTACCTAACTCATATGTGGGTGGAGACAGTAAAGTCCAATGGGGAGGCTTTGGCGTTAGTTTGGATAGAGCGAAGGCCTTCGATCGGATTTGGCACAAAGCGCTTCTTCCGAAGCTCTTTTCCTATGGGGCGTATGGGCTTCCGGAGAAATTGTGCAGTTGGATCGCCAGTTTTCTCGCAGATCGGAGCATCAAAGTCGTAGTAGACTATGCATGTTCCGATTACAAACCTATTAACGCTGGTGTTCTACAAAGCTGTGTGTTATCATCAACGCTGTTTTTTCTGCATATTAATGATACGTTGCAAACCGGTAAAATTCATTACTATGTGGACGACAGCAATGGTTTTAAACACCGGCCGCCGTGGCATAATTTCTCGGGAAAACGTCGTCGAGTGCCGAAGCAAACTTGTGTCTTAAGTCGAGACTTTGTTAAACAAAGTCTCGGACTGGGGTCGACTAAGTATGGTCCAGTTCATTCCCAAAACACACAAGTTTGTGCGTTTACCGCTAAAAGAACCCCTTCGTCGTATCTCCTCAGTTTCAAGGCGCTCCCCTAATTGCCTTAGCTAGTATCGGAATTCTCGGCGTCTACATATCGAGTGACGTACATACAGTTTCGTGGTCACTTGGAAGAGAAGGCCAAATTGGCCTTTAAAAAGCTTAGTGTACTCAGCAGAGCGGGACATTATTGCATGCTGGCACACTGGCAACTTTACAAAGAGCGGGTTCGGCCTCACATGGAATACTGCTCCCATCCTGGGCTGGGGTTCCCCAGTGCCAGCTCCTTCCATTCGATTGTATCCAGCACGGAGCCGTTCGAATCGTCAGCGACCGAGCTCTTTCCGATCAGGTTGACTTACTGGCATTGCGAAGAGATGTTGCATCTCTTTGCGTATTTTATCGTATTTATCACAGGAAGTGCCCCGCGGTCGCGACACCATCCATATCATCTGGATGACTGGCAGTCCACCACTAAGTTAGACAACTTATAAGAAGTTTATTTCGTCGTACAACTTCCTTGTGGAATCAACTACCACAAGAGAATTTTTTGGAACCGATACGACTTAGGGACCTTCAAGAACAGAGCTTACTCCTTTCTAAAATGCCGGCAATGCATCTGCAATTCCACTGGTTTTGCAGTTCATAGGCGGCGGTAGTCACTTACCATCATGTAAGCTGCATGCTCGTTTACCATAAGAAACTCTACTATAAGAAAAGAGAACTGGAGACCCTTTTTCCTGGACACTAGGCATTCCGTCTTATTTCTAAGGGGTAACAACGCATCTGCATATTGATTCTCAATTGAGAATTAATGTATATATATATGTATATATGTATATATATATATATATATATATATATATATATATATATATATATATATATATATATATATATATATATATATATATATATAATATGGGCCGCTGCATCCACTTACCATCAGGTGGACTGTGTGGTCGTTGGTCACTTTTACAGATTTCCTCGAGATCTTTCCTTCACCGACGAGGACATGGTAACGAGTACTTAATATTGCAATTCTTTTTTTTTTTTTAAAAACGTTACCCCTAGACTAGGATTTTCTCCTGTATCGCGGGGGCAGTTTACAAACATAAATTGCACAAGGACAAACATCCAGACCCGGAACAATTATTTGTAGGCACAAAATACTTGTTCCGTGCGGGATTCGAACCCGCAACTCCCAGCGCAGCCACTCATTGCTAAGCCACTACGCCACGGAGTCGTCCTAAAAACCATCCAAATTAACAATTTGGTGCCGGCAGGAATCGTACTCGAGATGCTCGCGTACTGTGAAATTTACAGTAAGCGCTTAGCCCCTGAACTACCACGGCTTCATGGCTTCTTAACATTTTGAAGTAAAAACTTATTTACAATAGTTGTGATTCGAAATTCGATGAAAGAAAAAAGCGACATTAAAAAGAGACAAACATATATCTATAGGATCTAGCTTGCGACAGTCGTGCCATTTGTTAAAATTGAAAACTTGGAGTCTGTATATTATGTAATGTTTTATATTATGTAGAATAAAATGTGAATTTCGAACTCGGTAACAATATTATAATAAATAAACCCTACAATTATTCTACTCCTGATACTCTCTTTCTCTCTCTCTCTCTCGCTCTGCATTCCTGTCATTCTCTCGAAGTTTAGTTTTCCGCAGGTTTCACTCCTACCGCGTCTGGTCTAATTTTTTTATGACAAATTTTCTAGTAGCGGTGTAATAACCTCTACCCTGTATCATCCCGTGGGTATCGTGTTTAGGAAGATGCTCCTGTCCATCTCCTATTTCAGTTTCCTTAAGTCGCACCTTACGATACTCACGAGATTATGAGATATAGTTGTTTGTCTTACGCCGCCGCTGCCCGATACTTAATAATAACTTAAACCCGGCAGCTAAATAAATAATAAACCTAACATCTCCCACGTCACAGCCAACAATTGAATGCAGTAATGTTTTTGTTCATTTGAAAGTCGAAAAGCCACCGTTGTGTACAGCCGTTTTATTCCTATAGTTTAATTAGAGCGCGGGAACGGCGGCCATTGTGCGGGAAACAATATGGCGTCACTTGACGCGCGGCCGTTGCGCGCGCGCACCCGCCAGCTCACTTCCGGCTAAGTGCCACTAATTTTGGTCTTTATAGGGACAGTCTACTTCTAAATGATGGTAGCATGAGCGAAATATATACCTAGCAAGTATTTATAAGGGTTTATTTGAAAAAGACATCCGTTACGACCTGTATTTTTTTTTCTTAGATATGTCGGTTTCTTATGGTTGAACGTTAATGTGCACAAATCGACACGCTTTACACATCATATTGTGCATTAGCGACTCGTCCAGGTTTCACCTGGATCTAATAATATAATGTCATATTGTTGTAAGATGATCAGAAAAGACCATATATTTTATCAATTTATCGAATTCACAAAAACAATCGTACATCAGTTATCAATCAATCGTACAACAAAGTTTTTCGTATAAAATATAGCCTACAAGATTAGGCACTCCTGGCATTACTTTCTATCTGTTCGTCTAGTTTAATTACAATCGATTCAGCCATACCAAAGATTAGCATAGATAGACAGACACATTTTAAAAAAGGGTTATTCAGGTCTTAATAGCCTGCATATAACCCTCTTAGCTACATAAAAGAAAAACATTTCAATACTGCTGACATGCACTTTAATTTTATTTACTTATATGTATAGATTTAACATTGTATTATACTTAATCATCATCTATGACAAGTAATAAAAAATAAAATTAGGATAATAATATTTTTTATTTCATAGGTTAAATAGCAAAAATACTTCTAAAATTTTTTTACTAAAAAAAGGGAGATCTTCCAGGACTAGCCGAAATTATGGTGAATATAGTGGCTACAATAATCGCGGATACAAAAGCGCAGTGCGATATGGCTCCATATTATTTGGCTCTAAACACTACCGTAATTGTGAAGTCTCCCGGCTCAAGTTACTGCAGAATTGGATTGATTGGGCAACGACTCTCAAAGTTTGCGTTAAAATTATATCACAAAAAAATATTATCATTCAACGATAAATGGAGCAGATGCTTTCACAAAAAAAATATTAATTTTTTGTTATTAATGACTTATTGGCCTCATAAGTGGAAGTCGAAGACAACTACTACTACTAAAATATATGTCAAAAAACGGTTTCAATTTATATTTATATATATGTCATTATACTTTCTGTTTCTAATGAAGCATCCAAGTCAGTCACGCCATTTTTAATTAATAAAGAGACACAACATTTATCGAAATAATGATGACTAACGAACACACGGGGCAGATTATAATCTGTAAATTCAATTACATTTATCTCTGAGAGCGTGGTGTTTCTTTTAATTGAACTAATCTATTTGTGCTGCAGCCTTAATACTGTCTAAAATAATAACGTCCCGTGGTGATGGAAAAATGAACTTACCCTTCATTTGGCTAAGTAAGAGTCGTAAGAGAAGACTACGGGAAATACCATAAAGATTTAATGGCCTCCAATAAATGGCGACACTTATATCGACTCATTTTATATTAAACATATGATATAAGAATTTTTAACATGATTGTACCATTAACATACCATTTCGTATATAATATGGTAGTTGTAAAATACCAAAAACGTGGCGTTAACGTTTGCCGTTAACGCCACGTTTTTGGTATTTTAATGATTACAGGACCGTTTTTATAAATTTGGGCATGTCTATCATCTTAGCGCATACAAAATAATGTCTTTTATATGACATGTTATGTCAAGCTTAGAGGTACACCAGAGAGAACAATCGCAAGTTATCTAGATATAAGGATAACTATATTGAATCTATAAGCATTCACGTACTTCGACATAAACACCTAGTTTCCTATATGATAATGATAATGATAATGATAATGATAATTTATTTATTACTTTAAAACAAGTAGTAAGTTGTTACAATATTGTTGGGCACCCTCTTTTAAGTAAATAGATACCTGTAGTAGAGGGCCCCGCTCTTCCTTATTACAATTATATTACTACTTTAAATTAGAATTAAGTATATATATATATATATATATATATATATATATATATATATATATATATATATATATATATATATATATATATATATATATATATATATATATATATATATATAAGTACCCGGTTGACCGAGCTTTGCTCGGTATTTTTCGCTCGATTTTTTTAATTCGTGTGTTTTGGAAATTATATTTAGATACAAATTACATACTGATGAATTACAAATAATATTTTTTGATCTTAGCGACATAATAGAAAAAACTGAACTGGTTATTTGAATAAAAAATCATGAGTGCAATTATTTTTATTTAAATTTTCGTGTTTTTAAAAAATACTAAAAAAAGGGCTCGAAAAAAATATATTTTCTCAAAAAAGAAAGAAACTTGAAAAAAAAAAATAAAAAAGTCGGTCGGTCGGTCTGGGCTCGAACCGGGGTTTTACGATTTTGTGACCGCCCATTATACCAATAAGCTATTTATAATCATTACCAAACTGTCAAAATTTACCTTCTTATTCTAACTATATTGTAGCAGTTTTTAATTGCCTAAAAACACGGACAAAAAGACATTTTCTAAAAATAAATCTTAGCTAGATCGATTTATTATCCCCGAAACTCCCTGGACACTAAATTTTATGAAAATCGTTGGAGCCGTTTCCGAGATCCCGATTATATATATATATATACATATATACAAGAATTGCTCGTTTAATAGTATAGGATATGTGTATAATGTTCTATTAAAAATCCTAAAATTCCCAAAATAAAATTGTGGGTCACTCATGGGCAAAAACTATCCTATCTCTCAAGTTGGACCAAACTGCAAACGGTGTGCAAATTTGATTAAAATCGGTTAAGTAGTTTAGGAGTCCATCGCTGACAAACAACGTGACACGTAATTTATATATATAAAGATATATACAAGTTTGAGTGCCACTGTCAGTATTGACGTTTGACGGTTCAAAGCTATAATTTTCTGCTGCTGCTGTACCCCGTAGCGCACAGCTTGAATATACTTCAAATTCGGAATTAAATGGTACCTATTAGGTTTCCCAATAACTGATATTTAGTATATCTAAAATATATAGTTCAGATTTAGATTTAAGTTTAAGTATATGTGGATAGCTACCGAATTTGCTTCGCTCAAAATCAGGAATCGTAGTCAAAGTTTCGAAACTATTTTAGCCAACTTAAAAAAAGGAGGAAGTTCTCAAGGCGACTATATGTTTTTCTTTTGAATAAAACTAACCATGATAATCATGACCATGGTTGCTGTAAAGCACCCGAAACGTCGGGAATTAAAAATAAGTAAAATCAGCAAACGCGATATAATCCGTAAATTTAGTTTTATTCAATGTGTAGTGTTCGCGTAAATTTAAGAAATCATTATGTTTTTCTTTTGTTTGTATGTTACGCGATATCAACTATGAATGTGTGTGTCGACTATGAACCGATAATGTTTTTTTTAATTAAAATTAATGGCTGGTCACTTAAATATTTGAAAAATAGGGAATGACATTACTAATGCTACTATTTAGAAGACATTAATTTGAGCTTGGAATATTCCTAAGTACACTATAAAGGGTCAAAAATTAAACTTTCAATGAACATTAAAAGCTGACTTCAAAGAACTTAAAAAAAATATCTTACTTTGTATTTTCACTTTTTCGTATCTTTTATAAGCTTTTAATTACCTGTATTACAATAAATAAGTTTTTTTTATATCAGGTCCGTTTTTGTGAGGAATAAAACTAATTTTAAATGAAACTAAGTATGTAGCAAAATTGTTTGTACATATTCACTCCGCTAACTGATGTGAGGCTGCCACTCGAGTTCCCTCTCATCGAGCCCGCCCATTGCCAATTCAGTTAGCTGATTGGTAGACCTGTGTCGATTAATTTGGTCCACTGTGGATATCATTGTTACAGATTTTATCCCTCAGAGAATCCGCGAGTTGAGGAGTCATAGGTCATTTCTGTCAACATTTGCTGGTTGTTTTAAGTCTTGATATAGTCTGTATACTGGACGAGCAGATATCGACACCATATGCTTTTTTAAACAGATCGAAGTTTGGTAAACCCTTGTTAAACACGGTATTAATACTAAACGGTTAAAAGTTCGCTTTGGGGGAGTAAAAAATAAAAGATCGTTTAATTTGATATTATTATATAATCTGAATATACATTGAATATTGCGCCGGGTACATCTATGTACAACTACACACACCGAGCTAATTTATCGCAAGCATATTAGTATATTATACAAGGCTTGTGCATTACGCTGTGCTTTGTTGCTGGGAGCAAACAAAAATAAAATTAGTTCGGAAACAAATGTTGTCACTAGTGATTATAGAAACCAAGTGTTTGTTTATTCGGGTTCACTTAGAAACTTTCAGTATATGTAGAAAAAAAATGTAAGAGAATATCAGCAAAGGGTAGAGCACAATATAACTTTTTATAAACGAATTTTTTGGGAATTTTTACGTTAAAAATAAGTATTCTTTTATTTTACTTTCGAGTAGATATACCTTTATAACCTGCATATAGTTACCTTAACAAATTGACCCTCGATACAGTTGGGTTGATGAGTGCAGAGCTACTCTCAGACACACACTTTCAATAGTAATCCCATATAAAGAGTACTTGGGTAATCCCATCCCACCAATCACAACCTATAAGATTACGTTTTGACACTTTCGAATGGTACCCTAGGTAGCCTCATTCGTTAAAAAATAATTTAATTTTTATTACTTCTTTAAAAGAACTATTTATGTGAAATAGTGTTCTAGTGCTCTACTTTAAATAAGTAGAAAAAGATGCGTCCTTTGGTTAAAACGTTCGTTCGCTCGCGTCTCGCGTGCAATAAAAGGTAACAAAAATGTATGCTTAAACTATTTACATATGATTTCTTATTTACAATAAAACTATACATTTGAACAGCGTTTCTCTATTTATACATTAATTTTCAAACTTTAATTTTCAAACCATTATAATATTGATCAATACACAAGCGTTACTGTCGATAATATCTCTTGTAATATAATACACCCTACTCTTTCTTTTACAGAATAGGTCAATCACTATATTACGTTTAATCGGTTATATATTGGGTCCTTACATATGAAATTAGCGGTTTGTCGTACTAACCATTTTCATCTGAAATATCTCCTCTTTGGTTGAGAATTCCAAATTCAAATTTATAAATTCCTTTAACTGGTACATTTGAGTTTTGAAAACAGTCATTCATTTGTTTTTTCCTCAATATTTTTTTCTTTAGCGTCGCTTATTATCGCACAATGGAAAACATGAAATATCGGTATATGTACGAGTACGAGTTCTACTCGTACATATACCGATATACTCGTACATATGCCGAAGGATTAATGATGTGTACGGCGCTGGTGTCGCAAAAGCACGGTACGTTTTTGGTTTCAACGTTTTCGTTCTAGAAATTTCGACCTTCAGAACCAACCCCGTCCACGGCCCGAGACCAAAGTGGAAAATGAAGAATTAAAGGCTATTGTGGAAGCGGATCCATCACAAAGCACTTCAGAGATAGCTGCAGGCTTCGGGATAAGTGATAAAACTGTATCAATTGACCCACCACTTATAGCAAATCGGGAAAGTAAAAAAACTTGAACAATGGGTACATCATGAATTGAGCGAATCGAACTTGCAAACACGCGTCGACTACTGTGTCGCTTCACTCAACCGAAACAAAAATGAACGAATTTTTAATCGAATCATTACTTGTGATGAAAAGTGGATACCGTACGATAATCGGAAGCGCTCGTCGCAATGGCTGAACCTTGAAGACCCGGCCAAATCCAGCCCTAAACGAAAATTGACTTAGAAGAAGTTACTTGTGAGTGTTTGGTGGACTAGCGCCGGTGTCTTTCACTACAGCTTTCTAAAATCTGGCAAAACGATTACGGCAGATATCTATTGTCAGCAACTGCAAACCATAAAGGAAGAACTAGCTGCTAAACAACCGAGATTGGTCAATCGCTCTAGGCCAATGCTGCTTCACGACAACGCAAGACCACACTCTGCACAACAAACAACCACTGAGTTAGATAAGCTACATTTGGAATGTCTGCGACATCCACAGTACTCTCCGGACCTTGCTCAGAAGATTACCATTTTTTCCGGAATTTGGACAACTTCTTACAAGGAGAAAAATTCAACCCTGATGCGGCAGTCCAAACCGCCTTCACAGAGTTTATTGATTCTCGCCCCATGGGTTTTTTTAGTAAATGGATCAATGTACTACCTATGAGATGGCAAAAGTGCATAGATAACAACGGTGCATACTTTGATTAATTAAATATATTTTACAAAAAAAAAATGCATTTATATTCCTCCCGTACAAAACGCGAATTTCATATGTAAGGACCTATTAATAACTTTGGGTTACAAACGCACTATGTCAAGGGTTTGACTTTTTTTTAATTATTTAAAGACAAAGGGATCTACTGCTATAAAACCTAGTCTGACGTGTATTTTGTTAAAAATTCCAGTAAATAATCCATGATAACAGTGTCTTAGGATTCGACGGAAGTAATAACTCGAAATTAATATCACTATCGGAGCACATTTATTATCAAAATCCATTTTAAACCATTATTTGTAGGATAATATATATAGCAGTAATTTAAATTAAAAAAAAAATTAAATAGCAGTAATTCGCCAGCAGTCAAATTCGCACCAAAACCCCCTTTGACATTTATGTTATGAGCTTAAGAGTGAAACGATTTTTTTAAAATCCCATAGCACTATATTGGCCGAATAGAACATTTTTTTAGGTTTTTATTGATTATTTGATTAACTTTAATTATATACATTTTTAAACAAGGTAGACTATTGACGACATAATATGATTGTAATTTGCGTGTGTTGTTATTTATTACATACGGTTAATGTCTAGTCTATTGCCTATAAAGAATTTGATGGTTTTTTTCCTTGTTTGTTTAATTTTTATTCATGGAAAATACATCTTTTGTAAATAATGGTGAGCCAATATTAGGTTGTAATATAATTTGCTCTTAAAAGGTATAGGACGGTTTAACGTATTCCAAACACCAATCTACTTAAGATATGGTCAAAATAAAATGATTTTTAGTTTCGAAAATAATCTGTTTTACCTTATATTTATAATATCCATACTTAAATATTTTTCTATAAATGTCAAATTCCTTTTTCAATTCACTCGTTGGTTTCACCAAAGCCATTGAAATATCCTACTCCTGGTCACAATAATTTGGAAAAGAACGTGTTGGGAGCAGTCATTCGAGCTGGGTCAAGGATCCTTGGGTATGTCGTGCCCAAAAAAGGTCTAAATGCTGCTCTACTAGTTTCCTCGGTAGGACTCGTTGACGCCTCTTGAGTTGACTCGTCTTGAGTATCGAGAGACGAGTCGTTGTTTGATCCACCAGCACCTAAATGCAGCTTTCTAGTATGTTTCTTAAGATCGAAATTCCTGCAGAACCCCTTAGCGCATATACTGCACGTGAACGGTTTCCTTTCGTTATGAGTATGCATGTGGAACGTCAGATTGTAGATTTGGTGGAAAGCCTTGTTGCATATGTTACATTTGTAGGCTTTCTCGCCGCTGTGGGTCAGCCTGTGGTTCTTGTAATTGCCTTTTTGGTGAAACCCTTTGCCGCAGAACTCGCAAACGAAGGGCTTGTACCCGGCGTGGATCCTGGCGTGAGTGTTAAGAGTTGACGAGCGGTTGAACGCCTTGCCGCATGTGAGGCACTTGTGAGGCTTTTCTGATGTATGAATTATTTTATGTCGGCATAATGTCGACGCTTGGCGGAAGCCTTTCCCACAAATCTTACACACGAACGGTCTAGCCCCTGTATGAACTGGCATGTGCCTGGTTAAGTTGTAATGAGCATTGAAGACTTTACCACAATCGCCACATGCGAAGCTTTTGTTCTTAGCAGGTGAAGGCGTTGGCCCAGTGGTCGACGACACTGCATGATCCGCGGCAGGAGCTCTTGGACTCGGCGGTCGCTGCACCGGTGACTGTACAGGTGGTGGTCTTGGGAGATGCAGCTGATGCGCGTAAGTCAGTGATACCAAATCCGGCCCATAATACAGAAGAGGATAGTGGGACACAAGCTGTCTTCTAGCAGCAGGTATGTACTGCTTGAACGCGGAATCTAAGAGTTGAGCCCCGTAGGACAGAAATCCGGTCGGTGGTGGTGGCAGAGGTTCGGGGGATACGGACTTCTTTCTATCCGGCTCCATCAGGCGCGCGATCGAGAAGTTGAGGACCGGGGCTGGGGTATCCGGGGACTTGGCGCGCTCGGGGGAGGACTCCCGAGGTCCCTCCGGGCGGGTCGTAGATTGGAACGGCTGCATTTTGTACCTGCGGAGAGGGAGTGTCGGTTAGTTTTTGGTATTGTTAACTGGCGGTTTGAACGACAAAGAGGCGCGGAGCGGTTGTTTTAAGTAAATTGGTAGGGTGCGTTTGACTGTACCCTCGCCGTTCCGCGGCCTTTGTGAAGAAATCGTTTGCAAACATTCGACATTCGGATTGCTTTTTATGAATAGCTGCGGCGTCGCATGGAAGAGGGCTCTCCGCTTTGCGTCGCACTCAATTCTACTTTAGTTTGTAATTAGACTGGCTGTGACTCGGTTGTCTACAATGGTATCGAAAGGCGTTTTTCAAATATTGAAATAGACGCCAATCTTTGGGTTTTATTGAGATTCATAATCATTTTTAAGTCCTTGGCGCTGCCATATTTTTGTGAAATCAGTCCTCTGATATTACAATCAGATTTGTTTTGCAAAAAGTATCGTGCGAGCATTTGAAGCTTAAACTTTAGAGACGCTCAGAGGAAAGTTTAAAGAAATAAATATATTAACTCTAACATCGCTATGTATTTATGGAAATGAAGGTAATGTTTGCACGTGAAGAAATGTATAGCTTTTATGAGAACTAAATAATTCCTAAGTACTTTAAATACAAGGGACGAACATAAACACACAGAATTAGTAATTCATTTACGATGCAATGTATACGCTTTTTTAAAGTTTCATCATCAACAAGATTAAAATTTTTATTAAACAAGAATAGTAAACATATAGAAAGTGTTATTATAAGATTAAGGAATACGTTAAAAATAAACCCCTGGGTTATTTTTATTAACGTATTCCTTGGGTTGGGGTCTATATATACAGGAGTGATCGCTACCATAATGGTTCTATTATAATTACCTAATTGTACAAAACATTTGTAAAATGTTGAGTGTAAAAAAATAACTCTTCTGGGTTTCTTACTGGTTCTTCCCAGGACAGAAACATTTTCAGAGGTATTCAAAAATGAATCAATAAATATTAGGTAATAATCTGTACTATCTGGATGCTTGGCGGTCCACCACTGTACGTTTCACTAGGAGTTAACTTCCGCGTACGACCTCTCTGTGGAATAGTTTAGATATGACTTAAAGACTTTCAAGAAAAGAGTTTACTCCTTCCTTAAAAGCCGGCAACGCACTTGCAATTCCTCTGGTGCTGCGAATGTTCATGGGCGGCGGTAGTCACTTCAGGCACCATCAGGTGAGCCGTATGCTCCTCTTTGTCCCCTCTCCTAAAAAAAACGTATTCTATTCTATTTTATTGCGTTCTTCAAGCCACGGTTAGATAATGATAACTATTACTACTATATATTTTCCTTTTATATCCCAAATAATGAAACATGTGACATTAATTGGGATATAAAAGGAAAATTAGCTTTGGTCAATAATCTATGTATATAAAAAACAACCATGTTTAATTTGCTACATCCTATCTATATACAGGTGAGATAAAAGAAGAATACGGTTTGCAAAATGATGTTGTGATCAGGGTTAAGAAAGGAATGCTTCGGTGGTTTGGTCACGTGGAAAGAGAAAATGAGGAAAGAATGACAAAGCAAATTTACGTTGCAGAACTGAATGGAAGAGTCGGAAAGGGTCGTCCTAAGCGAATTTTTATCGACCAAATTGGCAATATATTGAAAATGGACCAATTAGGAGTACCCTTAACCGGCGAGCATATATGCGTAGGTATATAGATGTGGAGGAAGCGGGAGAGGTGTGTCAGGATCGTGCCAAATGGAAGTCTGTAGCCTTTGCCTACCCCTTTGGGTGACATGTGTGAGTGTTTATGTATATAATAATGTCCTCCAGACCGAATTTCGGACACGGCAGCCAGCCTCAACGGAGGCTAGCCATCGGCGCAGGACGGGATTATAGTGCCCAAGTGTATGCACAAGCACAGGTGCACTCTTTATTCCCTCACTCTCATAATTCGATGGGACGGTAAACCGACACGACCACAGAGAGAGATCAGGCGCAGGACCAACGGCTTTACGTGCTTTCCGAGGCACGGGGGTGAGACACCGCCAACTTATTGACTCCGGGCAGCTACTGAGAATTTCTTGACAGAAAATCTCAATAATCGATTTTTTGGCCCGACCCGGGACCACTAGACCAACGAGGCAGTTTATGTATGTATTATGTATGTATTATGTATGTATATATGTATATCATATATATATATATATATATATATATATATATATATATATATTTGTATATAATTTTTCTGTCCGTGTGTATGTAACTCAACTCCTTCTAAAAGTTTAAACCGATTTTGTTTAAATTTTGTGTGTGATTCGAGAATGGTTTAGATTCACAATTGGACCCGGTAGGTGGCGCTAGTTTTTTTTAAAACTTAAGTGACAAACGAACTTACCTGATGGTAAGTGGTAATTGTAGTCCATAGACTTGTCACCTGTGAGGACTATGTGTGTGTGGTCTATAGACTTGTCACCTGTGAGAACTATGTGTGTGTAGTCTATAGACTTGTCACCTGTGAGGACTATGTATGTGTAGTCTATGGTCTTGTCACCTGTGAGAACTATGTGTGTGTAGTCTATGGTCTTGTCACCTGTGAGGACTATGTGTGTGTAGTCTATGGTCTTGTGACCTGTGAGGACTATGTGTGTGTATTCTATGGTGTTGCCGGTTTTTTGTTTAGCAAACTCTACAGTTTGCTAAACAACTTTGACAGCGTAGCGAGTTTACAAGTTGGTTTATGTGAGAAGAAAAGTGTTTTGTGAGCTTAACATTGGTGAATCTTGTTCAGTACAGTTCTTAGAATAATTAAAATTTTTATCTAAATGTGTTTAAAAGTCATAAAGATTATTTTATAACCTAAAATTCGTTATCGTTCTTTCTCACTCGAGGCCACGCCGATCATTACTCTATAGGTTTCTCTGTCTACGGTGCGTGTAGTCTACGGTGTTGTCACCTTTGAGGACTATGTGTGTGTAGTCTATGGTCTTATCACCTGTGAGGATTATGTGTGTGTAGTCTATGGTGTTGTCAACTGCGAGGACTATGTGTGTGTAGTCTATGGTGTTGTCACCTTTGAGGACTATGGCGAGTCTTCAGAGACTATCTCGAGTTTCGAACTAAAACTTAACAATGTCAAAATTTGAGCCCAGTTAGAGTCTAGGCCGAAGAGGATGAGAATATACTATTCTCTACCGAGAGGTCTAACGCCTTCCGGACTGAATTTCGGTCACGGCACGGCGGTCAGCCTCTACGGAGACGCAGGACTTATAATTGGACCCGGTAGGTGACGCTGTTCTCGAGATCTAGAAATAACAAGTGTGAAGCCGGGTCAGATCGTCAGTATTTATGTATATTCACAAGTCCCACCCATACGAGAATACTACAAAATATAAATAATAATAATAATCCGCGCAAGAAAGGATTATAGTGCCCAAGTGCATCCGCAGGCACAGGTGCACTCTCTAGTCCTTAACTCACACAGTCCGATGGGACGGCAATCCGACACAACCGGAGAGATATCAGGCGCAGGACCCACAGCTCAACATTTTCGATGCACAGTGTGAAACACCGCCACCTTCCTGCCTCCGCGCTGCTTCTGAGAATCACTTGGCAGGATAACCCAATAAGTGATTTAAACCCGACCTCGGGTTCGAACTTGGGACGTCAACATCAGTAATCGCGTTTACGACGTTATCCAATCATTCATTTCTCGTGAACGAATCATTCTAGTACATTTCGTCACGCGTGGCGGTTTATTCGGATTTCGGATCGATCATTCAAATGGATCATTTCGGGCTCCAGTACCCTACACTAAAAACAATTCATTCAGATCATTCGAGATTCGGTCGGTTTTCGACTCATTCACAATTCACACCAATCACGAGTTAAAAAGGTTACTTTTAAGTGTACCAGCTCAAACGAACGAATCATTCATGATTGACACACGTCGACTCTATAGCTCCAGCCTCAAAGCAAAAGCCCTTTGACATTGTGGAGTTTTTTTTAGGATAAGGGTGACAAACGAGCATACGTAGCACGAATGGGTCGGCTCGACCGGGAAAGGACCACGCTCTCACAGAATACCAGCGTGAAATAGTAGCTTAACGCTGCTGATAATATATATATATATATATATATATATATATATATATATATATATAAGTATTAATTAAAATAAATTATTTAAAAAATAAACTAAAATTACAAAATATAGACTATCGGTCCGTAAGTCCACCTGCGATGAAATGTTTAAAATAATTAATACACAAATACGAAATGTCGAGAATTAAAAAAGTTAAATACGGTGAAATCAGCTTTATTCCATTTGTGGTATTCACGAAAATATAAACACATATCTTTCAATGAATGCCAAATTCTTCAAAATTTTACTATAATTTTTTTATCGGCCTAAAAGCTGAACAATTAAAAAACCCAAGGGTTGGCAATGGGGTACATAAAACAATGCGGTGTTAGGGTTGCGTTGAGAACTCGGAAAATATGTTCGCGCGACCGCCGAGTAATTGGACGTCTCATGGTACCTATTGTTTCTGTTCATTGACGCGGCAGTGGAACGTGACGTCTGGGGTTCGAATTTGCGGGACACACGCTCTCTAACGTTATTGTCGAAATATTACATCTAATAACTTGTTGAAAGAAAGAACATGTTTATCAATCGAACTTAGCATGACTTAGTTTATATTTTATAGAATAAGGGTGAAAACGAGCACAGAATCCACCTGAAGATAAGTGAATGCTGTGACCCATAGACATTATTTATCCTCGATTAGGAATCAAAAGGCAGATTTCATCTCTAAGGACTAAAATGACATGTCTCATTTCCACTAAAAGGGTTTTCCGGTTCTCTACACTTACCATGCGAAACACAGCAGCATTGATCTGATATTTAACGCTTTTTATTTGCTATCTAGCCGATCTATTCGTGCTACAACCATATATACCCGCAGCGTAGCTCTCCCACGAATAAAAGTGTTCATGTATTTTAGAACATGTAGCAAGCGCTCAGCTCATGTGCTATCATATTTTTTCACAGTTCTAATGCATATCATATAAATAAAATATAATTTACATCCCTGGTTTAGTGAATACAATTCTAGGAGTAAAGAATGTTTGATTTAAATTTGGTAAGAATTACTTCGCCCACGTCCGCTCAATAAAATAAAATGATGTGTCTTACCTAGTTTGAAGAGCATCTCCCGCCCTCCCTCACTCGCGTGCACTAATCCCGTCACCACTAATCGCAGCACCACCACCTCCAACACCTAGTGGTGATTAGGAAAGACACACCATGGACGATAATACGACACGTGTTTCGCCTCTACACGAGGCATCCTCAGGGGAAGTAGACTCTGCGGTGGCTGACCGCTTAGCGGTAGTGTAGTGTGGAGTAGTGGATCTGGGATTAGAGGTGACGGAATTAATGCACGCAGTTGAGGGAGGGCGGGTGGTGCTTTTCAAAGTAAGTAAGACACATCATTTTATTTCATTGAGCGGATGTGGGCGAGGTAATTCATACTCACTTTAATATAATGGATTTCCGCAAAGTAACGCTTGATTCTATTAATTAATGTTTGATATCTTTTTAATCGTAAAAACTACATTAATTACTCTCGGAGCTATATTTTCCAAAGGTTTTTTTGGTTATTACTGAAAATCAGTGTTGTGGCACAGATTAAATAATGTTACTACATAACTTGCTTTTTGCCACAACTAATTCTTTGGCCTGCCATGGACGTACGTGGTACCAAGCCAAATTTATTAAATTTACGTATTTTTGAATAGAACCAATTTTACAGATTTTATTGCGTTTAATTTTACTATTTTCCTTTACTTAAACACAAGTAATAGAATCAGGCACTACTTTGCGGAAATCCATTGTATTAAAGATGTTAAAAGTTAATTATCCAAGATCCGCGTAAGACTAGGTTGATCTATAATGTAAATTGTATTTTTTTTAAGGTAATCGTCTTAAAAGACGATTACGTTACGACGGAGAACTAATAAACCTTGAAAAGCGTTTTGCAATTTGGTTCCCTTCCCTTGGAAAAAAGGCTTGACCCTGGGACTCGAAAAAGGTCTCTACAGCACACATCACCTCTTCGCCACTCGGACGTGTGAATCACTCGGAGCTAGGTCCGGAGTGGTCCAATATGGTGGGTGCTGCATCAAATAAAACCCAGCGCTTACAACATCAGATCGATGGGCAGGGACATCATGATGAAAAAGCACTTCAGCACGCAATTTTCCTCGACGTTTAATTCTTCGCGGAGTTTTTTGATTAATGATGTGTAATAATCTCCGGTTATTGTCTCTCCTTTACTTAAACAGTCGATCATTATTATAACTTCCGCATCCCAGAAGACAGAAGCCATTATTTTTCCAGCGGACGCCGACACCTTGAATCTCTTGGCTGGCGGGGAAGACGGTCTTTTCCACACCCTGTTTCGGTTTTCCGTCTCTGGGTCAAAATGGTGTAGTCACGTTTCATCTACGGTTACAAAACGAGCCCAAAATAATCTGGATCTTCTTCAATTATTATTACTAAATTTAGCTTTAAAATGTCAACTATTGCTTTCTTTTGGGCATCTGTACACATTTGAGGAACGCAGCACGCAACCATCTTTTTGAATTTCAACGTATGAGTTAAAATAACCTGAATTATCCCAAACGAAAGCTTGAGATTCTCAGCTAAATAACGGATGGTCACCCGTCGATCGACCTTAACAATTTCTTTGATTTTCTTTATTATTTTCTTGAATAGCGACTTTTGTTTGCCGCCTGCAGCAAGTGCCTTCATTTTTCAACTCTTTTTTGAAATTTTCATGCAGAAATATTTAATATCCACACGATGTTCGATTTTGTCTATTTTGAGTACTTACGAATCAAATTCTGGCCAAATGTGAAGTTTGAAAAAAAATTGTGTGTATTTTTTAATTTAGTTTTTTCTGGCCTTGGCTACTAACGAATTTAACATTTAAAAAAATTCATTCTTATAACACATTTATAAGTGGCGACGGTGGTATGTTTTTCCTAGTGTAGTGGTACTGGGATGAGTGGTGACGGGGATAGTGCACGCAATGAGGGAGGGCGGGCTAAGTAATTTTTGACATTTTTAATAAAAATCATTACGTATTTTTGTTATAAATTAATACTCGTATATTTTTGTGTACGGCAATGATCTTTACTATTAAGTGTTTCGTTCTTTCTTAATTCTAAACTACATAACACATATTAAATTCGTGTACCTTGGTGTACCTTGGTATGTTCCTTGGTGTACAATAAAGTATATTTTACTTTACTTTTACTTTAAATTCGTAAAACAATGAGTGTTAAGGGTACAATCACATAAGCAGTCCAGGTGTACCACCTTAACCAACCTTAGTGTTTGCCCAACAATGCTATTATTTAGACGCGATACAATAAACCGAAAATATTTCGCTCAATACAAATTGTTCCCCTATTTAGTAGCACTAAGTGGCAATTGTTTAAGGACCGTTGGTTTATAATTTTTAACTGTAAATCAAACATGTTTTTGTTTGATTGCAGCCATTTTGTCGTAATTGTGAATATTATATTACATTTGTTTTTTTATAGTGTGTGTAAAGACAAAGAAAAACAAAGTTACAACCTACACACGTCCCACATCTGGGCTGACCTCTTCTTGTTTCTGAGAGGGTTGTAGGGCAATAAAGTGTCCACGGCATTGCCCAAATGCTTGTGTGTAGTCTCCACAGATGATTCCAAAATATAGTTCATTTTATATAGTTAGTTTATAATCATCTAGTGAGCTCAGTTTACTTGTCCCTTCAATTTTGTATGAAAAACAGAAACAATTTACTATGAAAAATAGAAAGAAAAATTTTGTATGAAAAAAGAAAAAATTTGCATCGAATGAAACCAGTCTGACGTTAATATCATCATTCGTTTTCGATTTACGAGTATGTGAAGCGAGACTCAAGTACACTACATAGGTACGTAACAAACTCACACACATTCATTCTAAAAACTATAGCATCTGACTGACTCTAGACATCTTGAAAAGTGTAGATATTTTAAAATTTGGATTTGGGAATAACTTCTTCATGAGTTTTTATAAATAAAATTTCAACAGTTGAAAACTGAAATGTGCGAATCACTTTCGCTAAGTTGCCTTGCTCTCAGATATGGAAGTCTGAAGTCCGATGACGTCATGAAATTAAAAATTATTTAAATATAAATTGCAACTCTAACAAATGAAAGATATCTGTATCAGCTAAGTATAGCCAGAATTCTCAAGTGCATTAGATAGTTCTATCAGCCCGGGTCTGTCCTATCACAAATCTGGTTTAATATCGTAATTGCCCATCCAGAAGTACCCCTACCCTCTCAGTGCCCGCGCCTTATCAACACAGCATCCCATCTAATCGACACCTCTCTAGATAATGTATAGATTAGACACATTCTGCTACTTTAACCACTTTGTAAGCGAAAATCAATCTTAAGATAGTGCACGTAAAGTGGAAAATAAAATATTTTCATTTTAAAATTACTTCTATGGTACTCTACGTTTGAGCGTCCTTAAAAGTCATTTTCATTCAAGTTCATGATAAATTGAACGATTCTTTCAAAAAATAAGGTTTATATTACTATGTTTATATTTTTTTTTTATTTAGATATCTTCGACCTCAAATTAATTTAATCAAATATTTTGCGTTGTTTTGCAAATTTGCAAATATTTTGCTTTAAAATAAATCATTTTCATTTCATTTTGATTTAAAAATAAAATTTTAAAAACCGACTATCGTTTTAAAACTCGATTTCTCCGACCAGTGAAGAAAGGAAGAAAGAAATTCCGCAGATATATTTTTTCTCAGGTCATTTTTAAAAGCTTTCATTTAACTTCACTTGTATGTGTCCTGGAATTTTGTGAATATATTTTTAATACAATGGTGGAAGAAAACGTTAGGCCGTGATGACAGCAGCAGCATTTCTAGCACGAGGGTACCAGCTCTGCGTTTACCAGCTTGCTTAACCAGCGTGATGAGGGTTGAAAAAATCTCTCCTCTGGAGTTTTTCTTGGCAATTTGCAAAATTTTAGGAAGATCTATGTTTAGTAGCATACTTACAAACAGAATTCTAGATGGTACTTGTCAATAATTTATGGAAAATTGCTCGATTTTAGATGTTAAAAACTCACTTCATAATAAATCAAAATACAGCATTACGTACGACAAAACGTACGTAAATCCCGCCATTTCCTAATGTCAAATTGACATCTGTCAAGACAAGAAGTCATTAGTGCGCGCGACATCCGACAAGCGTAAACCCCTAAACACTTAATCGCAGATTAACCGTCCTTTTCGAACACATGTTTGTTTATATGTGCATCCCTTTCCCAATCCTATAATCTGTTGCGGGGTTTTAGTAACGTCCCAATTATATTTGACATACGATTTGATGCCATTTGTAAGTAACTAGAGGTCATGTTATTCTGGAATTTACGGCAAATAACATGGGAGAGTCTGATTTACCTTGGTCTCTCAGTTCGTATAGTTTCTCATGGATTTAATATTACGGTGTGGGTCGTGAAGAATTGGTGTTGGGAAATCGCTTATTAGGAGGGGTGGGTTTGGGGTAGTATTGTCGTGTAAATTGTTTATTACGAGTGCTGAGTGGGCCGGCGGATACGTTGACATTTCATTTGGATTTATGGATTGCGGTTCGGGGTTTGATTATTTTCTAATATCTATGTTAAGTATGGTAACGGGATTTTGATGTTTGGTTAAGAATTCTAAATAATTGCTTTATTACATAAATAAATAATTTTATGTAACATTTACTGTGTTAGTATTTCAATAATTGATAGAATCAGGCGTTACTTTGCGGAAATCCATTATAATAAAAAATAAAAATATCAATTTCTTTGCAACTTTCCGCTAAACACGTTTAGCGGAAAGTTGCAAAGAAATTCATATTTTTATTTTTTATTTCAATAATTGTTGACCAAGTGAGTGGGAACTTTGAAATTAAAATAAAATTATTTTAAATTCATATTAAAATACTTTAAAGGCAGGTATTAAATAACATAAAAAATAAGCTGTTCCCCCGACTATGTCCGCGAGGAATTTGTTACGGTTGGATTTCATGGGTTTTAATTATAACCTTATAACATCAGCTATCTGTCAATGAAAATCCCGTCCAGGACAAGAAGAACAGACAGACAGAAAAAAATTAAAAATGGTTTTTTTGTTATAAGTCCGTATACAGGTTATCCCAAAACTCGACGTCAACCCGGAACCGAGTGACAAGGCAAGTCATGCTGGTTGTCAGAAAAATTAAAAAAAAACGGAAAAATTTCACATTCTGTGATAGTTTTTAGTCACTTCGGTTGCCACAAATCTTTACTTCTTCCAACTATTTTTTTTTTCTTATGAAACTCTGAATAATGCTTCTCCAAATTGGTATCGAAATTTGAAAACCAAAAGCTTGCTTAAAAATAGGACTTATTTTGTAAAAAAAATTAATTAAAAATTGCCTATGTTGAACTGAATGTATTGAAAAAAATTGTATTACGCGAGTTTGGCAAATAGTTGGCGCATTTAGTAAGGATTCCAAAATGGTATAACACTTGTAGCTGCAATCGTGGACATTGTTTATTTTTCCTCTCGTAAAATCACAGTTTTAACAAGTTTTTCTTACTTAGTAAAAATAATTCTAATGTGCCCAAAATTTTCCAAAAGGTTGTAAATTGTAGCTAGAAGTGAAGGATATAATTTCATACGCATTTAATAAAAAGCTGTTATTTTGACATTACAAACCGCCACATCAGTTTTATTTATTTGTACCTATGTGGCAGATTTTAGGAGACGGCGGCATTTGCGATAAATTGATTGACGCCAGTAAAATTTGATAAAAAATTAGTCGTTACTGAATGATTTTTTTGATTTAAATATTGCAACCACTGTAGAACTGAAATTTCGGAAAAAATATTTATTTAATTATTAAATAAAATCCGACACTACAAATAAACTTACAAAATTTTTCCATGTACCTCCGATTCGTAACTTCGACCATGTTCAATCGGTTCGCGTGGCGACAACTTATCTAAAGACGTACATAGTGTGACAAAATAGCAAATGTTTTTTATGAACTAGATGTGTACCAAAGCAAAGCATAGTTAGTAAGTATGATAAATAAAATTAGCAATTGAGATAATAATGTTACGATTGTGTGTATCTGTGTATATATTTATAGTAGATTTGTATTTGTGTATATTATATGTGTTAGTAGATATAGTTTTATATTCAGTATACATTGTTAGTGGGTGTCGTTAACAATTTGTCTATAAAATACCGTTTAAGATTATATTTAATATTTTTTATAGTTAGTAGTAAAAAAAATGTTTATTGCTTTTGGAATTTGGTTCAAAAGAGCGGGAATTTGATATTGTAACCTATCCATACATATTTTTATATTTTGGTATACTCATTTATGGATTAAGGGCTTGTCGAGTGAGCTTTGTATAGATATGGCTAATCTTTAATTCTTCCTCGCTATAATTTTCAAGCAGTTGTTGGTATTTCACTTTGTCGTGTACCTACTGGTAGTATTGTACAATGATGAAAAAGACCATAAGGATATTTTTTATATTTTTCTTTGATTTCGACAGCTGTAATACATTTAAGGATGCTTAATAGATTTAATCTTCACTTCAAAGTAGATTTAATCTTCACACACACACGCACATGCATACATAAGTACCTAGGTATAAAAAATACATTAAGTACATTGTTTCCGGTCGAGCCGACAAATATACAAATCGTCACACACAGCACACAGTCCACCTTATGGTAAGTGGATGCTGTAGGCTATAGACATCTACATTTATCCCCGACGAATAATAAAAATGCAGATTCGTTGTCACCTTTGAGAACTAAGATGGAATGGTTCGTTTCAAGTAAAAATGGTCTCCAGTTCTCTACGCTTACTATATGAAACACAGCAGCATTAGGTAAGCTGATATTTTACGCTCGTAGATTGTGAGAGCGTGGTCCTTCCCCGGTCGAGCCGACCCATTCGTGCCACAAATATAATATAGCTCCAGCACGGTACTATCTCAACCACATGTAAGACGGCAATTTTTTACCTTTTAAGATACTGCGAAAGAGAAGGTTGGGGAGATTTAGAGTTGGCACTGCGGCTCTAACGGCTCTGAGCGGAAGACGATAGTAGGTACAGGACCAGCAGGCCGTCGGCAGTCAATTTGTCGTCAAAACCCAGTAATGGACTAAAGATTTCTCTAAGGCCAGTTTTAACTAAGTATATATTTACAATATATACTTAGTTAAAACATGTTATATGTATTTTATCATATTGGAAAAGTTACAGTAGTAAAAACATCAAGTACGTAATACTACATGAAAAATAGCTTGAGGAAGACGGCCAATTACAAGTTTTCACAAATACAATTAAAACTGTAAACATATGACAAGTTGATGTAAAATAATAATAACAATAATAAACATACGCACATTATAGGAATTTAGTTAGAGAAATTATGAGAAAGCGTTTTTCTAATAGAAGAAGGGTAACAAAGAGTACACAGTCCACCTGATGGTAAGTGGTTGTTGTGGCTCATAGACGTCTACATTCATCCTCGAATAAGAATCAAAATGCAGGTGCGTTTTCTCCCCTGAGGACTAAGATGGCATGCCTCGTTTTCAGTAAAAAAGGATATCCGGTTCTCTACACTCACCATACGAAATGCAGAAGCATTAAGCTGCTATTTTACGCTGATATTCTGTGAGAGCATGGTCCATAACCATAATATAGCTGCAGCGTGTCTCTACCACGTATTAACATATTACCACATTAAGTTTACGAACACTGGTGTAAAATAAATCGGTCTAATTAACACTTATTAATAATGAATTTTGTCGATAGATAGTCTTATTTAGAGGGACGTGTAGAAGATTATATTATTTCTTAGTGTCACCGATGGCGCGCGATTTTATAAAGCAACTTTGGGCAGTCAACTGTGTCTTAAAAATATACAAAAGAACACATATCGGCTATTTTTCTTCGTTTGTATAGAGGCAGTATATGAAATTTCATACAGTGCATACAGTAATCGGGTACGTAAGTGTCAGAACGTAGTGTATTTAGAGTTTTGGCGGGAACTTGACCACCGGCGGATTGCTGCTCTTGTTTTATTGTATAAATAATGGCTTGAAGTGGATTTTGATAGATGTAAAATGGTGCGATTTTGTGTATTAAATGCCTGCGCATGAGAACTATTAATCTAAACGAAGCAACAAGTGCTCTGGTGATGTGAACCTCAAAATTATGTGACTGCTTAGACGTTTTGAGATACGGTCGTAATCGACTCCTGAAGCTGTCTGCTGGCTCAAGCTGCTATCAAAATATCCCAAAAACTTCGCAATATGACACATCAACGTATTATTATGAAGAAGTTTTTAAACAAATTATTTTAAAAGATTATTTCTTGTTACTTGACACTTGTAAAAATACAACCGTACGAGTCCATTAAAAAAAGGAAAAAAAAAGATCAGAATTTAGATCGATTTTGATAAATTTGCACTACAAAAAATATAATTTAGGTACTTGCATTTACTCTCGCAGAAATCAAAAATAATTTAAATATAAAACTCCCCCTCAACCGCGTGTCTCGAGCGCCACTTAACGTCGGACGTCATTTCCGTCGCGCGGCATCGAACCTACATCGTTGCCGCCAGATGACAGAGTTCCGCATTGTGACCCAGTAGATCGTACTAATTCGATTTTAGAGTGGTCGTCGCTGAATGACAGGTTTGATAGCGAATGATGACATTTTTGACGAAGTTGAAAAAATTCAGTTTACTTCACTCAAAAGTGAATAAAAAAATGGCGTGTCATTTTGAGTGCCCGCGAACGCAACGCTCATTGGGAATTATTACGTTTTCTTTATCAACTGCAATACTCCCATGTTTAAGTAAACTACGCTGCTACTGTATTTGTTTGTTTGCAGCACGGATGGGAAGATTGAAGATGGACGCCATATTATATACATCGTATTCAACAAATACCAGCGTAAAGTAGCAGTATAAAGCTGCTTCTTCAACGCTATTTTTAAATGAGGGTAGTCGTAAATGTTCCCGTATTTCTCTACAATCACCATACGAAACACGATGTGTAGATATTATATGGAATTGTTTTCTTGGAAATGGCTCCGACGATTTAGACAAAATTTCGTATTAAGATAATTCTAAATTTAACTAAATAGGTTTAAATAATAATAATAATTTTATTTCAGATACAAGCTCCATACATTTTACTCGGAGAAAAATTATTTGGTTTTTTTTCATATGTGGAGATAATTATATTTTTTTTCCCGCCAAGCTCAGTCGTCTAGGTACTTTAGTTATAAATCGGTAAGTGAATGGCAAATCATCTACTTCAATATGGCGCACTTCCGGTTTTGATTCTTTTCACTGCGCGGCTTCTGTGTTAATATTTTATCACAAAATGTTTGATATGCATTGTATGACAACCACCAATTAACACCAGCGTTAGTTAATAGGTTTTAACTTTTTGGTACCCTAGATTTTTTAGCAAACTAGTTGGAACCCAGCGCGTTGCTGCTGCAGAAATAATTAGAGATATATAGAATTCCATTTGGAAGTTCTATTGTTTAATTAGTAATCATAATACTTTCATTGAAGTTTCAAATCAATTTCGCTGTCCGCTAGAACACTCAGGATGATGTTGGTGCTAGACCGCATGGGACTCAGCGTGGAGGCATATCTTTCGTTTATTATGGCTTCAAACCCATCAACTTGAGTCTCTGCAAACATGAAGCGATACAATACCCAGGCAATCCTATTATAATTCTCAACGCATTACATATATACTATAAAAAAAAAACTAGCGAGATCTGGTGAGCGAAAGCTTATTAGCCCTCATTGTATCACACCTGCAATTTCCCAGCCGTTGCAGTTGCTCATGAAAAGAATAAAATAATTTTTATTCTTTACATTTGTTCCTTGTTGATTACGATTGGATTCCATGGGATAATGATTTCTTATAATAGGTCCTTACATATGAAATTGGCGTTTTGTACGGGAGGAATATATCTAAGACGACACATCGAAAAGGCTATCGCCGTACTAATCCGAGTGAATACATAATTTCTATAAAAACTTGAAAAACGCCGTCATAAGGTCTAAAATTGCGTAGCGCCCGCGACGATTAAAAGCGCTTAGAAATTGTCAGAATCTTAAAATATTTTTTTAAAAATTATTGATTTAAGTTATCAAAATAATGAACAAGTAAATTATGAATATTGATGTTATGAATGCATTTGAGTGATTCCCAAGCATACAGATTAAGTAATTTCGTTGTAATTTCAACTACTTAAAGTGATTTTTAGAGGTGTTTTCGCAAATAATTATGATCGAGTCAAAATTATACAATCGTGTTTTTGAACAATCAAATTCAAGATAAAGACATGAATTTACCTAAGTCAAAATTTCACTTTCGTTAGTGGTGTCATAGTCCTATACTATTCGATGAAAGGAGGTGCATTTTTTCACGGTGTCGCCTTAATTAATCAAAGTATTCACTATTGTTATATATGTCCAGAATCGGTCCAGCCGCTTCGGAGATCAGCCGTAACGATCAGACGGACAGACAGATAGGCAGACAGATAAACAGACAGACAGACCAACATACACAGACGAAAAAGTTTTATTTATTACAACCAGAAACTTGAATTTTATTTATTTTTATTTTATACATAGATTACAAGTATACTTAATTGAAAGTTATTTTAGCTTGACCACGGAAAAAAACTCTGTCCTGGAGAAATCCAGCCAGAAACACAGCGGGACTTTTTTTAAACATTAATTTACAATTTTTTTATAGGATAGGGTGACAAACTAGCACACCGTCTACCTGATGATAAGTGGTTGCTGTGGCCCATAGACATCTACATTTATCCTCGATTACAAATCAAAATGCAGATGTGTTGTCACCCATGAGAACTAAGATGTAATGCCGTTTCCAGTAAAAAGTGTCTCCGGCTCTCTATACCACCATACAAAACACAGCAGCATTAAGCTACTATTTTACGCTGGTATTCTATATATCGAGAGCGTGGTCCTTCCCCGGTAGAGCCGACACATTCTTGCTACAACTATGCTACTACATAACTGCAGCATGGTTCTACCACGTATAGAACATTTATTTATAATTTAATATTTTAAATAATATGGTATGAAAATATTTAGAAACAGTATGGTAACGATCACCTCATTCCCAGAGGTTATAATCGGTCATATACTTTTTACTAGTTTATTAACCTTATTAAGCAATTTTTACTTAATAGAAATTTTAAACTTTTTGATAGATAGGCCCTGTATATTTTCTGGAACTTTGTTGTAAAAGCGTATACATTGCCCAATGAAGGATTAACTGCCACTTTGGAGTCGAGTAATTTGGGCGGTCACTTACCATCGGATAAGCATGCTTGTTTGCTGCCTCTTATGTAAAAAAAGTGTACCTACCACCAGTAAGTTAAACAGTAACAGCCTATATACGTCCCACTCCTGGGTACAGCCCTCCGCTTATTTCTGAGACGGTTTAGGGCAAGGAATAGGCCGACGTTGAAAGATGAACTTAACATGTCTTCGAAATATTTTTCTATTTCACAGAAATGCAGGTTTCTTCACGATGTTTTCCTTCACCGCCAAACACGTGGTAAATCAGTACTTAAAATTACAATTACCAAATTTGATTGGTGCCGCCGGGGGTCGAACCCGGTTTGCTCGCGCACACTGAAATTTACAGCGAGCGCTAACCGTCTGAGCTAGCACGGCATCACCACCAGTAGGTTACGCGGATTATTACGGTGTGATTTTCTATACTTCATTTTGGGCAAGACTCGTGTCACGAGCGACGTCAAATATTTACCGCTTGTAATTGGTCACGGTTTCTGTTCCCGGGGGGTTATGTTTAACAAGTGTAATACGTTTATCACCCGCACTAGGGTATACTATAAACAAAAGGGGTGGTTTACGAGGATTATCCTTGAGATAATTATCTCAGTAGAAATTAGAGTTAAACGACCGCGTAGACCACTCGGACGGACCGCTCCAGTTTCTGCTACAGTTCTTACTTTTTATTTAGAATATAGGTGATAAATGAGCACACAGTCCAACTACGGTAAGTGGATGTTGTGACCTATATAAATCTACATCTACCTGAATTAGGTATCAGAATGCATCTCTGAGGATAAGATGGAATGTCTCGTTTCCAGTAAAAATGGTCCCCTGTCTGTACACTCACCATACGTAACACAGCAGCATTAAGCAGCTATTATACGCTGGTATTCTGTAAGAACGTGGTCCTTCCCCGGTCAAGCCGACCTATTCGTACTACAACTATAATATAACTGCTGCATGCCTCTACCACTTATATATAGCTGCAGCATGGCTCTAGCACGTACAAAAATTAATCAAAAATTATATGATATAAAACTTGTAAGTTACAGATACACTATCGAAGAACGTAATACCAATGATTTCAAAAGTAAGGATAGGCCCATCTAAATATTTTACTCATAACTTTTCATACAAGAAAAAGTAGCGCATCTGCCATAATACAAACGTCATACCAAAACTCGACGTAACCAGGGTCGAATTTCGTAGTTTAATTATCCTAATTGTACCATTAGTTCGTAATTTGTAGTCTTTGAGTTTGGTTTAATACTCAAAGTTTGTAGTACATAGTATCGTAATAATACTAAGCGAAAATACAATAATTTTACCTAAAGGTCGACTTGTATTATTATTGAGTCCTTTTACATTTTAATATTAAACTGTTACGAGCTTAGGGTTCATGACAATAAAAACTGCCGATTGAATTACCAAAATTGACACTTTAATTACCGATTACACCAACTAAAATTTAAATCACACTAACAATTAATCACACTGCTTTTTTTTGTGTTCCGCTCTCTAGCTCTATATTTAGGAATAAATCACTTTTTATTTATACTTTTATTTTGATAGTTTTCCGGGTAGGTATAATTATTTAAAAATCTAGGAAAACAACAAAGAAAATGATACTACAGATCACCAACGGATAGCTTATATTTAAAAAACGGTATCTTATCGGTAAGAAAGCTGTACCTCCTACGTATTGTGACGAGAAAACACAAGTCAATTTACTACCCAGGAAAAAATAATCGTAGGACGATAGTTAACATTGTTCCGCAGCCCCGGGTTAAATCGGTATTTTCAAATATTTACCCTGTAACATATCTTGAATATAAAAAGACACTAGAGAAATGGTTAATTACAAAAAACTATGAAGAAATTGAGAGTATCATTTATCACTCATAAGCGTATCTGAGTGCTATGCAACCTTTGGTGACAGTTATAGAAAAGCAAATCCTTTGCTTAAAAGGAAGCTCCAACCACAATATGCTATGTAATAGATTAAGTTATGCAATAAAAGAATTTGAATTTGACCTTCACAATTATTTTTACCTTTAGTACGTTTCGTATGGTGATTGTAGAGAACCGGAAACCCTTTTTGCCCCGTTTCCATACAAGGCATTCTTTCTTAGTCCTCAGAGGTGACAACGCATCTGCATTTCAATCCTTAATTGCAAATAAGTAAATGTAGATGTGTGAGGGCCACGCACGTCATCCACTTACCACCGGGTACCAAAATTACGTACAATTAAAATTTAACGGTGCCATTATATTGGAGTACCTATATAGACGAATGTGTAACCCCCGAGCTGACATGGCTTCAAAGAATCGCCATTCAAAATTATATTAACCCTTCACACCTCACATAATTAAAAAATCCTGTGACAATATCCGAAAAATCACCCTTGTACGTTCTGAGCGATCACACCTGACCGCCCTTCAGGTAGGTTAAACCTCCGCCCCTACTCGAGGGCGATTAAATTAGCCCTCCGGAGGGTCGATGATACGCTGTTGTGTCTTTCGAAACGATTGCTATGGTGCTTGTTATGGGACAGAGAGGTACCTAATGGGTTTCGTTCAGGCCATTGAGCAGGAATGCAAGACTGAAGGGTAGGTATGATTAAGTTAACGTATTATTATCTATGCTCAAGCTTTGACATTTAACATAATATGTACCTATATTAATTTATTCCCTTTTTGCTATGGTGTCATAAGATAAACGACTGTAGCAAAAGTCAAAAAAACATAATCATAGCAAAACTATGATTAATTAATTAATTACAACCAAATACTTCTATGTATTTCAGAACCAAATCTGTGTCACAATTATGTAACGCGCCACGAGTATGTCATGCAGTTGTATTTATTTTTACGGCAGTTACTGTTTTTAGGCAAATACGAAATAAAGTTAAATATTTATCTGAAACAAACTTGCGGTCGTCAAGGAGTATGTTAGGACTGAATCTCTATGAGTCAATCTGAGTGACAGGGTGAGAAATTATGTGATAAGAGAAGAGTGTAGTACGCAAGATGATGTTGTGACCAGAATTAAGGGGAAATATAATGTCAAATGGCTTAGCAAGATCCTTCGTTATGCCGAAAATATTGCAGCATTAATTTTGAAATAAATATACGGTAAAGTTGAGGATTAATGTTAAGGATTATGTTAGACGAAACCACGATTTCGTAAAATTTTCTCGATAGAAAAAAAAACCAAAGTTACCTCCAAAATAAACAATAAACCGCTGTTATTCATAAAATACTTTAAATAAGATCATGAAACTTTGCATACTAACTGAACTAACTATAAAGCAGTGCTTCTGTTATTTACTTTTTTTTAAAATACCATTATTTTCGCTGTAAAAAGAAATTACCTAAACTATCGGCGTCTTGAGCTTGTTTCCTGTCGCCCCGTTAGTATCGCTTAGGCTTTTGAAGGGAGAAGTTGTGTCGCTTACGATCAGAATATACATTACGCAACAGTACGACGTAAAATTAAAATGGGAAATAACCGTGATAAAAATAAGAAGCGGCTGGCTTGGCGTTAAGAAATAGGCATAAATATGATAAACCTAATGAAATAAGTGCCTTTCTACTTACAGTATTAGTGGTTACAAACATGTCGGTACATAGTATACGACGCGCGGGCAAGTGGGGACGAAATTAGAATTTGAGCTGACTTACTCTATCCTCTTAAGAAGGGAATGCTTTGGTGGTTTGGTCATGTTCATTGAAATAACGAATGTGGAAACACTGAGAAAGCAAATTTATGTTGCAGAAGTGAACGGAAGAGTCGGAAAGGGACGTCCTAGGTGAAAGTTTATCGACCAAATTGGCGATATATTGAAAACGGGCTAAATTAAGAGTACCGACTACCGGTTAACCGACGAGCATATATGTGTAGGTATGAATGTTTAGGAGGCGAGGGAGGCGTGTCAGGATCGTGCCAAATGGAAGTCTGTCTGCCTACCCCTCTGGGTGACAGGCATGAGTGTTTATATATGTATAGTAACAAACTTCAAATTACGTTGACAAAGTGCGCACATAAATGATGACAAAGTTTTCATAATCACATTAAACAAAATTGTTGTTAGATTGCCGAAAACAACGTTCACGGTTTACGAAGCAAACAACTAGGTAGTCTTTTCGCTCGCTCTCAGTCGACTAAAGGAGTTGCAGAGAATTAACCGTAACTTAGTGCGCTATGCATAATGACCACAGAGTTCGTTTAGTAGATATATAAAACATATACATACATTTTTAATACATTTGGTTTGATTAAAACCTATCAGAAGTTTACTGCTGAACGTAGGTTTCCTCTATAGATTTCATCATATGCTATATACATATGTGTTTGTTTATTTCTGTTCTTTTTTGACGATCGCAGTCCTGGACGTAAACACCTTTGACGGTTATTTTCGAGATGCTTGTGCTGTTTAGCCTATGCGGCTCTTACAGCTTCATCTGACTCAGAGCTTGCAGGCCGCGAGCTAGTTGAATAGGTCAAGGCAATAAATATGAGCATGATAATGATGATGGTTTATGATTTGCTATTGTTACCAATTATCAAGTCGCCTCGTTGGTCGTTTTATTTATTTATTTATTTGAGCTATCTCTATATCTAACCGCTGTCCGAATAGGGAAATGCGAACCCCCGCCTCTGACTGCTCAGCTCTTGTCAATCGATGTTCTGGGCGGTAAGAATCGCCCAGGTACACCTTTGACGCTGCTCTCCATTGCCGGTCTGGGTTTTCCACGATTGAGGTAAACGAGATGGCTTTACCGCAATCCATCTGAAGCTATGACCTTTTTCTGGTAATACCTATAGTATACGTTTACGATACCACAGGACAAAATGTTTTTATTGATTCTCTTAAGCTGATCCCACGTACGTGTTGGCAGTACTCTGAGGACGTTATGGAATTTATTGGTGTAATTTATTCAAAGATGTTCGGTATAAAAGCTTATATCTTAGACCTTAAACAGAGTAATCCTAACATCCTCAGAGCGCAAAGCAAAGCAACGCCCTAGCATGTTGCAATGTGACAATGGTCTTACGTGGTAGGTCCATGCTGTAGCCATATTATGGTTTTAGTACTGATGGGTCAGTTCGATTGGGGTAGGACCGTGCTCTCACAGAATACCAGCGTAAAATAGGGGCTAAATGCTGCTGTGTTTCGTTTGGTGAGTGTGAAAACCAGAGACCCTTTTCACTGGAGATGAGACATTCCATCTTATTCCTCAGGGTTGACGACGCATCTGAATTTTGACTCTTAATCGACAATAGTTGTAGATGTCTATGGGCCTCAGCAACCACTTACTATCAGGTAATCTGTGTGCTAGTTTGTCACCCTATAAAAACACACAGCAAATAGATTTATTACTAAAATGCAATTTTTAAGCATTCAATTCGCAAGCAGCAAGTGTCCTATTTTCTATAGGATAAGGGTGACAAACAAGCGCGCAATCCACCTGGTGGTAAGTGGTTGCTGTGACCCATAGACATATATATCTATCTACGATTACGAATCTAAATGCAGATGCGTTGTCACCCGTGAGAACTAAGATGGAATGACTCGTTTCCAGTAAAAAGGGGTCTCCGGTTCTCTACATTCACCATAAGAAACAGCGTTCAGCTGCTATTTTATGCTGGTATTCTGTGAGAGCGTAGTATTTCCCCGGTCGAGCCGATCCATTCGTGCTACAACTATACTACTAATATGGCCGTAGCATGGCTCTGTGTTTCGAATTTATTTAAACTCTACGAGTGAAAGTTTATTTTATTTTTATTTTATTTTATTCTTATTGGAAAACTTACAGCTAACATTAACAGTAAATAAATGAATAACAACTAGAAGGCCATTTAAAAGTTTTTACCTATAGACAATATGAACTTAAAAACAATAATTCCAGTCGGTAAAAGATAAACATCGATTAAGACAAATACAGTAAATTAACTAAATTAAACAGAAAAACATTCAACAAAAGAATTTTTTCGCTAAAATATTTTTGATTCGAGAAACACTGGTACTAAACAGATCCAAGTCAACGCTATTGGAAATGTCATTAAGAGTTCTGCATGCACGTATTATAAAAGAATTTTGTCTGTATTTATTCCGGGTATGCGGCACGTGGAATAAGCGAGGCTTTCTTAATAGGGTAGCTCTTGTTGTAAAGCCTAATTTACTCAGTAGCTCCGGACAGTCAATATGACCATTTGCCAATTTAAAAAGATAAATCATATCTGCTATGATTTATCTTTTTACGAACGTAGGCGGTTCGTGCAGAGGCAAAATATGAAATTTTTTACATCGCGAAATGTAGTTATTAGTGTAAAATTGCGTCTTAAATTGCAGAAAACGTAGAAAACGCTTTTGTACTTGCTTATAATTTGGATTCCACACTTGAGAGGCGTACTCAAAATGGCTGCGAACAAGAGCGCAATAAAGTATCTTATATGTTTTAATATTATGAAAATCAGTGGAAAATCTCAAAACGAATCCAAGTGCTCTATTGGCTTTTTTAATGATATTGTCAATATGTGCGTCAAAAAGTAATTTAGAATCGAAAAATACACCAAGATCTGACTGTAATCTCTCTATAGTAGTGTCTTGTAATTTGTAATGAAAGACAGTGGGATTGGGTTTACGGGTAAAAGTAATGATAAAACACTTGGACACATTCAAGTCAAGTTTATTGCGTGAACAATATCGTTCAAGTTCATTGAGATCACGCTGCAGACCAAGGCAGTCAGAAGTATTTGTAATGGGACATAACATTTTCATGTCATCAGCATAAAGGATTATTTTGGAGTAAGTGAAGCAGGAACCTATATCATTTATAAAAATCGCAAAGAACAAAGGACCTAATAGAGATCCCTGCGGTATACGTGAAGGGATTTGCACAGTTGCTGACGTATAACCATTGAGTACTACTGTCTGACAACGATTCTCAATATAAGATTTAAACCACCTAAACAGGTCGCCGCTGATACCTACCTCGAGTAGTTTTCTGAGAAGTATAACGTGATCTAAACGGTCAAACGCTTTACTGTAATCAGTGTAGACTACGTCAACTTGTAAGTGCTCAGACATGATGTTAGTTAAATAGTCAGAACAGACAATAAGGTTCGAAACCGTGGATCTACCTTTTAAAAAGCCGTGTTGATAATCACTGAGTGTTTGTTTGATGCCATGATATACAGACGAGTATACGATTTTCTCAAAGATTTTGTTGAATAAACAAAGCTTGGATATTGGCCTATAGTTTTCTATACGGTCCTTTGGACCATTTTTATGGATGGGGGTAATAAATGCAGATTTCCAAATAAGAGGTACTATTCCTTCCTTGAGAGAACGTCTGTATATTATTGTTAACGGTATAGTCAAGCTTTTAGCACACTTACTTATAAGAATGGGTGGTATACCATCTGGGCCTGCAGATTTATTAAGGTCAATCGAGTTTAAAAGCTTAAAGACTTCAGTTTCGCTAACTTGTATCGAGTTTATACCCGATACAGTATGTGATCGCCAATTATCGGGCTCATATCGGGTGTTATAGTTATTGCGAACTTTGTGAAAATTACCATAGAAAAAATCGCTAAACATATTACAAATGGTATCCCCTTGGCCTGATGATATGTGTCCATACTTCATTATAGATGGACAAGCGTTTGACGCTTTTTTATATTTCACGAAGGACCAGAAGGTCCTTGGCGATTTATTTATGCTGAGTTCTATCTTTGCTATATAATTATTGAACATTTCGGATTCTAATTGTTTGGCGCGATTGCGTAATACTAAAAAATACTCATGATCTGACAAATTGCCATATTTTTTATATTTGGTATGAGATTTAAACCTTTCCTTTAAAATTTTTATAAGAGGGGTTTTATACCAGAGGGGATATTTAGAAGAAGATTTTACTACTTTTGTTGGTATGTAAGTGCCGCACAAGTTGTTTAGTCGAGTATATAATAGTGACAATGCATCGTCCACTGTGCCCTTAAAAAGATCGTGAGACCATGTAAAATTATCAAGCTCTCGTGATATAGAGGAGAAATCAGCTAAATGGTACATAAACTTAGTCCTTGGCTGGACTGGTAAAGTGTGGTAGGTACTCGACAAAATCCGTTAGAACATTAAGAGCTACATGATGAGGGTCTTCAGGCACTAAAGGGTCGGTACATTTTGTTGCGGATAAGTGATTATTACAAAAAATTAAGTCGAGTATTCTGTTGTTAACATTGGTATGAGAGTTATATTGCTGCAGATTACACGTATTTAAGGTGTCAAAAAAGTCGGACTGAATGGACCCCTCAATATTTTCTGGACAAAGAGAGTACAAGTCATCGTCAAGAGTCCAAGTTATATTTGGTAGATTAAAATCTCCCAAAATAACGAAAGCATCAGTTAGATTGGTCGTTACTATGTCGTATAACTTTGTATAAAAACAAGCTAACTGTGCAGATAATGAGTTACCCAGATTTTTTCTGCATAAGTAAATCGTACAAATATGCAGTTTATATGTCATTTTCGGTTTGGAACGCCGAAGAGTTAACGATGCCCATATGTCTTCGGCAGAAGAACGCCAGTCGACCCGCTCCTCCACTGCAAGCTCACGCTTAACAGCAATAAGCACACCACCTCCCAACGTTTGATTTGTAACATTATAGTTTCCATCACGTCTCCATACAACATAACGGTCATCAAAGAGCTCGTTATTACAAAAGTCATCGTTAAGCCACGTCTCCGTCAAGCATATAACATCATAATTGTTAATACATACATCTCTCAGAAAATTTGATGCCTTTGTTCGCAGACCACGTACATTTTGATGGTATATTTCAACAGCCATCATTAAAATCATACAAAAACACAGAAATAGCGCTGAAAATGACATACTATAACATAAAAAGAAGTGCGAATACGCACCTAAAGTGTGGTGGTAAATAAATAATATTAATAAAAAGTATATGACGGATGTGTTTAACTACAGCAAATAACAGCGCCAATTTGTTCATATTGTAGCAATCGTTAAAGAAATAAGACGCAAAATGTACTATACATTTTGCGTACTACATTTTATAAATATCAACGAAGAAGTATTGATCATTTATATAACAATAAAATACCGCAAGAAATAATTTAAGATTTGTCAAACTAAACGCTATCTTAACTAATATCACATATGGTTTAAGGTACAGAAAATCTTCTTTAAATCTGCTTCCGTTTTTATTGCATATGTAGGAGATGTTGCTTTCTTTTTCATTAGAATTGTACAGTTTTTTACCCATGTATAGCAAGAGCTTTTGTCTTATTAAGTAGCTGTTTATTCTCAAACGTAAGGTGGTCATTAATGAAAATCCTGCTATCACTTCTCAATCCTAAATCCGCAGCAGTTAAAGTTTTACATTTTTTAGCAGCAGCTATAAAATTATCTCTCAGGTAATGGGTGTGAAGTGATACAATGATGTTTTTGGTGTTTTTATTATTACGCTGAGGTACTCTTGCTACGTAGTTGATTTGTGAGACGTTGTTGGACGTTGTTTTGTGAGAATGCCTTTATTTTATAACTTATTTATTTTTTATTCGGTTGATTCATATCTAGTACGTGGTAGAGCTATGCTGTAGCTTTATTACGGTTGTAGCACGAATGAGTCGGTTCAACCAGGATAGAAACCACGATCTCATGAAATACCAGCGTAAAATAGCAGCTTACAAACAGCGTAAAATAAGCTGCTGTGTTTCGTATGGTGAGTGCAGAGAACCGGTGACCCATTTTACTGGAAACGAGGCATTTCATCTTGGTATTCAGGGGTGACAACACATCAGCATATTGATTCTTAATCGATGACAGTTATAGTATATGTTTATGGGCCACAGCACCACTTGCTATCAGGTGGACTGTGAGGTTGTTTGTGATCCTAATCCTATAGAAAAGAATTTGTTCCTACAGAATGCTAATTACTTTTCTTTACCCGGGCAAAGACCAGGAAGGTCGTTGGTTCATTAGTAATATACCACGATATTTGTACAAACCTCTATGACTTAAGTAGCTCTCATACTGAAAAAATATGTGTAAACATAAAACCAAATTCGGATGTCCGAGAGAATAATCCGCGTTTTTACGTAACGTATGCAAACAGTAGCCGCTTCCTGGCGGTCTCTTTACCCCGGACAGATAATAACAAGTTTGCAAATATATCGGTTAACATCTCCGGAAGGATTTAGAGGCATCACACTTAATCCGTTACTTGCGAAGTGTTAAGGATTAACAGAGATGTAACTAATGATTTGGAAACTATCTTTATTTTTTATGAGGCCAGTGGACAAGTTATAATACAATGCTACCTACTAGTATTTATCTGAATTAAGTAAAAAAGTTAAGTATTAATAACAATCCTCACGCCTGTCACCCAGAGGGGTAGGCAGAGACTACGGACTTCCATTTTGCACGATCCTGATACATCTTCCTCGCCTCTTTTACAGCCATATATCAATGTATACATGCTCCTCGATGAGGGGCTTTAATCAGGTCCATTTTCAATATATCACCAATTTGGTCGAATAAACCTTTGTCTAGGGTATCCCTTCCCAACTCTCACATTCACTTCACATCTGCAATGTAAACTTGCGTTGCCACTCTTTGTTCGTTCATTCTTTCTACATGACCAAACCACCGAATCATTCCTTTCTTAATCCTGTTTACAATATTATCTTGCAAACCACACTTTTCGTTTATGTTTTATGTTTAGGTATAATCCCTAGAGTTAAAACAGGAAAATAAACCCGAGTGCGTAAAAATGTCTGGAAAGTGAAAATTTTGTATCTTGTCACCCCGTCTTAAGACCTACAAATCTAACGACACCTCAGTTTAAATCCATCAAGCTGTTAAGGTTACAGAGTGAGTTAAAGAAATAGACATACATACTAACATATATTCGTTAACATACATTACCCTCCTTTTGGGGCAGTCGGTTAAACAGAGTATAGATATGATGTATTAAATAACACTGATTTTGCAACATATTTCTGGAATTTATTCGTACTTCTTATTTAACTTTTTCTGTAGGTATAGATATACTAGCCGAGAAGACACTGTTAAATAAATAACAAAATAAACATTTTAAAGCCAGAAAAAAGAAGAAACTGCACGTTCTACTTCAACTTCACGTTCACTACACTGCAATAAAATCATAAAAAAATAAAAACAGAAAAGGAACGACTGATGCTATCGACATAATATTTCAATATTTATATTTTTTATATAAAACAGATTCAATATTAAAATACTTAAACATAATAAAAATTTAAAACAAGAAAAGAATTACATACTTAAACATAATACAAAAATAGATTAAATTTCAAGAATTTTTGAAACGTTCTACTTATCCTCAATTAAGAATTAAAATGCAGATGCGTTGTCACCCGTGAGGACTAAGATGGAATGCCTCGTTTCCAGTACAAAAGGATCTCAGGTTCTCTACACTCACCATACGAAACACAGCAGGTATGAGGTGCTATTTCACGCCGGTATTCTGTGAGAGCGTGGCCCTGCCCCGGTCGAGCTGACCTATAGGTTTTACAACCATCATATAGCTGCAGCCTGGCTATACAACATAAGAGTTTATTGAAAGTATGTATCATTACTTTTGATGTTTATACCAGGGCATATTGTAGTCATATATAATAGTTTTTAGCATTTAAAATAATACCTCATGTAGGGAGATATGCAAATTATAATTTTAACAATGTGTAGGTACGAACGTAAGTAATTATTTATAAAATAAAAATATAAAGAAACGTAATATTTTGTAAAACAATGCTCTTTTTTTAATATTACCTATATCATCGTACCATCGAGTTCAAACTTTATTGAAGTCCTAATAATACTCATTAATATTTTTTATTCATGATTTATTAAACTGTACATTTTGCTTTAAATATTTTTAGATAGGTAGTTTTCGACAAATCAGAGAGTAAATGAGGGTAAGTAAGCTTCGTACAAGCGTCTTACAATCTTCATTCGATCTAATCAAAGACAGTTCACAGCATCTTAAAGTACTGCAGTTATAAACTTGTTAATCCTGGACGGATGCTACAAATCAGAAGTTCATAGTTGTATTCAGCCATCTTGATTGAAATTACGATGGTTTTCATTTTCCGGATTCTACCAACCTTAAGACATTGATTCTATAATTGCAAGTCGTAGGACACGCGAGGAAGTTTTAATTTGAAAGAATTAAGTGTTTTTGTTTTAAAAAAACCGGATAACCATAAACGAAACATGGGTAGGATATGGTAGTTTAAAAATATTCAAAATATACTATTTCAGTCGTAGTTTCTGTGTCGTGAATTTCTTTACAAAATAGATATTTCTGCTTGTTAAGCACTGAAAGGTTAATAATTATTGCCTGTGTTATAAATAAAATTGAGAATAAAATTAATTTTACGGATTATACCGTGTTAAATTTTAACCTTTTTAGTTCCCGAAGTTTCCAGTGCTTTGCAACACCTATTATCACGGGTTCCTTTTTATTTACTGTGATTAAAAATTAATAATCCGTTTGGCCCATAATAAAGATAATGCCAGTAGCGTTAACACAATGAACAGAAGTGGACCTACAATCTATCCCTGAGGTACTCATTGTTACTTTAAAGTTCGATGACATGACACCATAATATATTAATCTCTTTAATTTTCGGTTGTCGCCGTATAATGGAGACGTTACCAAATCTTTCATCTTAGTGCGTCATGTGGGTGTAGTGTAAGAGTCCATAGAACTGCCAGGAATACCTCATGGCTTTCAATAGAAGAAGGTATACTATACTGTATATAAGTTACCTAATTTTGTTCGCTTTGCGTTTGGTTAATCCAGGAAAGATTTTTTTAATAATATAGGATGACAAACAAACACACAGTTCACCTGATAGCAAGCGGATACTGTGGCCCATAGACATCTACATTTATCCTAAATAAAAAATCGAAATTCAGATGCTTTGTCACCCCTGAGGACTAAGATGGAATGCCTCGATTCCAGTAAAAATGGTCTCCGGTTCTCTACACTCACCACACGAAACACAGCAGCATTACGCTACTATTTCACGCTGGTATTCTGTGAGAGCGTGGTCCTTCCCCGGTCGAGCCGACCCATTCGTACTACAACTATAATATAACTGCAGTATGACTCTACTACAATATATAAATACATAAATGAATATTGTATCGAGAAAAGCACCTGCCGATTACCAATCTTCAAAGTTTGGCAGATTGTGGTTTTCTATACCTACTGGTATGAATTGGAAACAAATAACTGTAATCATTAACAAATAACAATTTTACGTGGTAGAGCCACGTTGCAGCTATATTATATCTCCTTAGTTGTAGCACGAATGGGTTGGTTCGGTCGGGTAGGATCACGCTCTCTCACAGAATACCAGCGTAAAATAGCTTAATGCTTTTGCGTTTCGTATAGTAAATGTGAGAGAACTGAAGACCGTTTTACCGGAAACGAGGCGTTCCATCTTAGTCCTCAGTGGTGACAACGTATCTGCATTTTGTTTCTTAATCGAGGATAAATTTAGATTATATGGACCAACCGCAGCATCCACTTACAACCGACGTCAAGGGTACCAGCTGCTATCGCCAATGCGCATGGTAAGTAGTAGATGTAGATATAGCCGTTCACAAGATCTTTAAACTAACCAAAATTGTACAAAATGTTTGACTTTGATTTTAAGGGGATATAGTAAGTCAGCTGAAATTCTAATTTCGTCCCCACTTGTCCGCGCGTCGTATGCTATGTACCGACATGTTTGTAATCACTAATAGGTACTGTAAGTAGAAAGGTCGTTAGACACTTATTTCATTAGGTTTATCAAATTTATGCCTGTTTCTTAACGCCAA
Organism: Parnassius smintheus behrii; assembly: GCA_036936625.1. NCBI lineage: Eukaryota > Metazoa > Arthropoda > Insecta > Lepidoptera > Papilionidae > Parnassius > Parnassius smintheus. The sequence goes on from JAUPFT010000030.1 coordinate 1,833,841, forward strand.
GCCAGCCGCTTCTTATTTTTATTACGGTTATTTCCCATTTTAATTTTACGTCGTTCTGTTGCGTAATGTGTATTCTGATCGTAAGCGACACAACCTCCCCTTTCAAAGGCCGAAGCGAAGTGACCGGGCGGCAGGATTCACGCTTCAAGAGGCCGATAGTTTAGGTAATTTCTTTTTACAGTGAAAATAATGGTATTTTAAAAAAAAGTAAATAACATAAGCATTGATTTATACTTAGTTAGTTCAGTTAGTAAGCAAAGTTTCACGATCATATTTAAAGTATTTTATGAATAAAAGCGATTTGTTGCTTATTTTGGAGGTAACTTTGGTTTTTTTTCTATCGAGAAAATTTTACGAAATCGTGTTTTTGTCTAACATTAATCCTCAACTTTACCATATATTTATTTCAAAATTAATGCTACAATATTTTCGGCATAACGAAGGATCTTGCTAAGCCATTTGAGATTATATTTCCCCTTAAGTGTAGCGATCAAGGCCTTCTACAATATCTACATGAGAATAATATCTGGCAGTAGATCACAGATTTTTTGCGATCACAACCCGTACAATTAACAATAATAACGAACTCCAGACCGAATTTCGTTCACGTAGCCAGCCTCAACGAAGACTAGCCGTCTGGGCCAATGTACTCTCTATTCCCTCATTCTCATAGTCCGATGGGACGAGAACAGTCTAATGTTAGAATAATTCTTGTCTGTCTATGCGAACGGAACACGATGTTATTTTAATGACAGGAATCTTATATTTACCCAATACTTCGTATTAAATGAAACTAATTTTACGAACTTTATCGCATTTAATTTAAACTTCTTAATTTCCGACGAGTTGGGTGCTTTACAGCACCCATGGTCACAGGGGGAGGGGTTAGAGGTGTTTGACGTCCCGATGTCACAGTTAGTAAAAAGAAAGTAAACACGCGGTAACACCTAGTTTAACTAAAGAAACGGATACGAAATGGCACTAACCTCTAAAAAAGGTATCTGTCTCCCCTCAACCACTTGCCTCCATGGCAATATAACCGACTAGTGGTCACCGTCGCCGGGATGGTCACCGTCGACAGTCACCAGTAAATGAGCATCACGGTCACTGCACCCGCGACGAAGATGGCCGCGCCGGATTTCGAATTGATATGACGGTAGAAAGGCGAACGGCAAGTGGCAGTGGCGACTGGCAAGCCCCGCAGCGCTACACTCTTCACCCCCGCGCTCCACCCCTAAAGTCCTAACGCCCCCGGCATTCGCAGCCCAAAGGGCGGTCGCCGCCTTCAATAATTCACCAACAGCATATCTCGCCCCTCCCTCTCGCGAGTCTATATTCAAGATCGCTCCATCCCGCTCGGTAGTGATGCGCACTTACATTGGTTGCACTCTTGCTCGCTCGCTCATGTTGGGGTGCTCTATCACCATCTCTCTTGCACTCATTAGGCGGGTCTCGACTCTTGCATTATATAGTATGTTTGGCGATGTTTTTATGAGGTTTGCGCAACCTTGTACAGAGTAAGCTACGTACAGAGACTCGTGCAATTAATTGTTGATTTTTAAAATATTTTTTAATATGTTATTCGGCAAAATAATATTATACACAATTGCTTTAAATAATACTACTAATTTTTAGTGGTAGAATCATGCTGCAGCTATATTACTGATATAGTTGTAGCATGAATGGGTCGGCTCAACTGGGGAAGGACCACGCTTTCATAGAATACCAGCGTGAAATAGTAGCTTAATGCTACTGTATTTCGTATGGTGAGTGTAGAGAACCGGATACCCTTTTTACAGGAAACGAGGCATTCCAATTTAGTCCTCACGGGTGACAACGCATCTGAATTTTGTTTTGTAATCGAGGATAGATGTATGTATCAGGTGGACTGAGTGCTCGTATATCCCCCTATCCTATAAATAAATACTGGTAGTAAACAATGTTTAGCTACTTGGATTAATATGAACATGTTTTTCTTTCAATAGGTAGGTAATTAAGCAAATAGTGCTATGCTGTAACTACATATAGTAGCTACGTAATAGTAGAGTTACAGCCTATATACTTACGTCCCACCGCTGAGCACAGGCATCCCCTCATTTCTGAGAGGGTTTTAGGGCAAGAAAATGTCCGCTGCACTGCCCCAATGCGTGTTGGCGAACTTCACATGTCTTCGAAAAAAAATTCTTTTATCCCTCAGTCATGCAGGTTTCCTCACGATGTTTTCCTTCATCACCGCGCACATGGTAAATCATCACTTAAAATTGCAATTAACAATGTCATTGGTGCCGGCGGGATCGAACCCGGGTTATTCGCGTTCTTTTATATTTACAGCGAGCGTTAACCATCTGAGCTACCACGGCTCTCTTTACGTAACGTAATAGTATCCACTATGTATTCTGTGCAACGTCTCCTTATTATCCCGTGGGAGTCGAAGAGAGACAGAGGGAAATTGAAACGAAAGACGGATAGCAGCGTCTTCGTAATGACAACTCAAACTCATAAAACTGCGATAACTGGCGTACTATGCGTGACACATATCTCCCCTATGAGGCAATCTATTGGGGGGGGGGGGCTTATGTTCAACAGTGGACTTTAATACACTGTGATGATGATGAAAATTAATTTAAAAATTAGCTGTGTATGAAATAAAACTAGTATTATGGATTTTATCACGTTTAATTGCAACTTCTTAATTTCAGACGTTTCGGTTACTTTACAGCAGCCACGATTACTCGGAGAACTGAGGTGTCTTTGTGGTGAGGTGATCTTTTTAACCGACTTCAAAAAAGAGGAGGTAAACTTCTCGGTTGTATGTTCTTTTTAAGTGTGTTAAGTGAACCGATTTTGAGACAATTCTTTTTTATTTGAAAGCTGGTGCTTCTCGTGTGGTTTCATATAAATTTGATCAAGATCTGATCAGTACTTTCTGAGTTATCCTAATGCGCATTTAATTGACGTTGACTATATTTTATTTAGGTATATTGAAGTCGGTTGCACAAAATTTTTAAATTTATATTTTGTGAATATTAGATACTATTTTTTTAATCTGCAAAAGCCGGAAAATTTGGTAGATACTTTCATTTAATGTGTAGGTAGTAGGTATTCGCGTAAACATAAGAAATCATTATACAGATGGGTACATGGTTGTGTGACTCCGTGGTGGGCGGTAAGGGCTTACCTAAATAATAAGTAGATAACCGAATTCGATTCCTGGCAGGACAAATAAAATTGTTATATTGCTGAGGTTATACTGTTATATACTGTTATCAGCGGTGAAGGAATATAAGGCAAAATATTTTAAGGATTTTTTTTTTGGTTTGTAATTTCTTCCAACAAGAATTGTTGTGATGGATGCTTCCCTGCATCAAAATCCTCACAGGAGTGTCAGCAGTGAGGAAGATCTTTGCAGAGAAGTGTGATACGTGGCCTCCTTAAATATTTCTTTTTTAACGGTCCCTTAAAATCCACAGCTGGGACTTCTCTCACTGTAAAGAGGAATTAACCCAATCGTTACACTTGCCAAACAAATTGAGTTATTGAGCACTTTTTAAAAAGTAAAAAGAAATACTAACAATGCTATTTACATTAAGTACTAATATTCTCTTTAACCGCTCCAGGTAAGCTTAACATGCTTGTGTTAGGAGTGGTTCACGGCAGCAGTCGAATGGCGGATTCGAACCCAGGACCTTTTGCAGCCGTCCGCACCCTGCCATTTGGGTAGGTACCTACTGTCGCTTTTTAACAGCACTAAAAACATAAAGTGTTGCCTATCTATCTACATAAAACACAAAAAATGGTTCTAACTATGCCCTTTATACCTAGACTTATACCATCCAACCGATGGGCTCCAAACCGGTTTCAATGGAAAGGCAATAAATGCGAAGATGGTTTTACCACTAAAACAATGCATTAGTCTTTTCCATGCGCATGATCGCGGAGAAGTTTTTGGCGAAAAACCAAAGAGTTTTTTGTGCGTTCATGGACTTGGAAAAGGCTTATGACAGAGTGGACAGGGATGTGTTATGGCAAACGCTGAACGCATTTAGGTTGAGCGCTGGTTTGATACAGGCATTAAAGTCTCTGTATAGGGACTCGAGTGCTTGTGTTAGAATCAACGGGGTCTACTCGGGCTGGTTTGGCATCCATAAAGGTGTCAGACAGGGCTGTGTAGCTTCCCCGTGGCTGTTCAACCTATTTATGGACAGCTGTTTGGAAAATTTGAAAGTTGAAGAATGCGGGGTAAGAATGGGTGAGTTAACCATCAAATGCCTTTTGTACGCCGATGATCAAGTCATACTTGCGTCGTCGGCGGCCGAGTTGCAAATGATGGTTACATTAATGAACAGGTCATTAAAAGAAAGGGGAATGAAAGTGAACGCAAGTAAGACGAAAGTGATGGTTTTTGAAAGAGATGAAAGCAAAACGGTATGTGAAATAAGAATAGAAGGAGAGTTAACTGAGCAAGTGGATGAGTTCGTATATTTGGGATGTGTATTCAGCAGGGATGGGAGATATGATAAGGACATTGAACGACGAGTGAATGCAGGAAATAAAGTAAATGGGGCTCTACACTCTATTGTGAAAAGTCAGAATGTGTCAAAAAAGGCACGTATGGCAATTCACAGTGCTGTATTAGTCCCTACTTTAACGTATGGTACTGAAAGTTGGGTGTGGCAGAAGAAGCACGAGAGTAGAATAAATGCGGTAGAAATGCGGTCGCTAAGGAGTATGTTAGGGCTGAATCTGAGTGACAGGGTGAGAAACTGTGTGATAAAAGAAGAGTGTGGTTTGCAAGATGATGCGGTGACCAGGATTAAGAAAGGAATGCTTCGGTGGTTTGGTCATGTAGAAAGAATGAATGCGGAAAGACTGACAAAGCAAATATATGTTGCAGAAGTGAATGGAAGAGTCGGAAAGGGACGTCCTAGGCGGAAGTTTGTCGACCAAATTGGCGATATACTAAAAATGGGCCAAATTAAGAGTACCCTTAACCGACGAGCATGTATGCGTAGGTATATGAATGTGGAAGAGGCGAGAAAGGTATGTCAGGATCGTGCCAAATGGAAGTCTGTAGTCTCTGCCTACCCCTCTGGGTGACAGGCGTGAGTGTTTATGTTTATGTACAATGCATTAGGCACTATACCTACTAGTGACCTTTTTTACCGTCTGGAAAAAAGGGTGTACCTGGGTAACGTGTGAACGAAGTAAAAGCCACTGAAATTTTACAAAAAATGAAAACAAAAATTTTTTTGTTTTTATTTTTTGTAAAATTTAAGTTGAATTAACCGTGTGAAAAATTTTTTTTGAGCCTGTGAACCTAAGAAGTGACAAGGTCAAAGATGCCTACCTACTAATTGTTTTATTGCCGTTCCTAAATTACGGTGGATATGATTTAAATTTCGATTGATTTTCGATTGTTTTTGATTTTAATATATATATATATATATATATATATATATATATATATATATATATATATAGAGAGAGAGAGAGAGATTAAAATTTTTGTTTTTATTTTTTGTAAAATATCAGTGCTATAGTTTTCTACTCCGTACACATGTCAGCCAATATAAAAAAGGTGATAAATAAACAAAATTTCCTTTTTTTTCTCACAAATAAACAAAATCATAGTGGCACACGACGATGTGCTAGTACGAGTAGCTTACCAGGGTGATCTGAAAAGTTTCCGACCTCAACGTGAAGATGGCAGCACCCGTAAATAAAAGCTAGTGAATGGGTGCGTTTGGCAGAAAAAAGCGCTAGCAACGCTTGTAAGCAAAATGGCGATCGTAAGCGGTAAGCGCTGTCAAATCATAAGTAGCTATTTTTATAGTTGGTTTTAACCGGGGAACCTAACCTAATTTAAATATATCTTTGTAAAGTATTCATAATAAAAACTTACCAAACACGAATTTTTAATAACATGTATTTGTCTATTCATGTCATTATATTACTTAAAACTAATATTGCAAAAAACAACTTGTAAACTCTACTTCAAAACAACCAAATCAAATAAGCAAAATGGCGGATTGTGTCAGCGCTACTGAAGTTAGCAAACGTGTCCTGGCCGAAAACTGTATAGTTTAGGTGTTTAGTTTTTGCTTACAAGCGCTAGCAAGCGCTTATAAGCGCTAAAATAGTTTTCGGCCAGGACACGATTGCTACTTCAGTAGCGCTGACACAATCCGCCATTTTGCTTATTTACTTTATTTGTTTTGAAGTAGAGTTTGTAATTTGTTTTGTGCAATATTAGTTTTAAGTAATATAATGTTATGAATAGACATATACATGTTATTAAAAATTCATTATTGGTAAGTTTTTAATATGAATACTTTACAAACATATATTTAAATTAGGTTAGGTTCTCCGGTTAAAACTAACATCGTGTCCTGGAGGAAAATAGCTACTTACGATTTGACAGCGCTTACCGCTTACGATCGCCATTTTGCTTACAAGCGCTTGCTAGCGCTTTTTTCTGCCAAACACACCCAATGTAGTTGTGCATCTTTTGACACTTGACAGTTACGCACCGAAATTCCAGCCATTTTGGACACGTAGTTGTTATTTGACAGTCGTTTGAGCATAGAGTAAAGTAATATATACAGAAATAGAGAGCCATCTCCTGGGATTTTTTGTCACCCAATATGACTAGTGTCGCCGTCTGGTATCATATCCCTTGAACTAATCTCAATATCATGTTGACTATAGATAGCTGTATATAGTTATGTATATCTATACTATAGACGGCTATACTTATATTTTAAGGGATTAGGGTTCAATTAAAGACGTATTATAGATTTCAGTAATATTAACATTTATTTTTGTTATATATATTTAACATACACGAGGTAAAAGCGTCTATTCCGCAAAATAAAACACCAAACCAAATTAAATATGTCCACCGGGTTACCGGAATGACTAATGAAAGCGTCTATTTCGCACAACACTACACAAACATACAATGTGTCCAGCATGGACAACAACAAAGATCACAAAATCCATTAAATATAAATTTGGTTTATGATAATTACACGATAAGTGAAGTTACTTCTACCCGCTTTCTTGGCTTAATTATAGACAGCAAATTAAATTGGAAAGAACACATTAACGTATTATGTAAAACAATCAGCAATCTTTCATACGCCCTTCATAAACTTGCTCCAACTATCAACACAGATACGCTTTTTTTGGCATACTATGGTCTTGTTGAATCTGTTCTCAGATATGGCATCATTTTTTGGGCCAACTCAACTAACAGAGATATGGTATTTAAAATGCAAAAGCGATGCATACGGCCCATGTTTGGTATTCAAATTACGGAGAGCTGTAAGCCATTATTTATCAAACACAAAATTCTCACACTTCCATCACTATATATATTGGAAATAGCTTTATTAGTTAGAAGCAACCCACACTTGTTTCCTCGCCTATCAGACAATGTAAGACGTAATCGCCGAGACAACAATAGACTATGTGCTCACCCTGCTAAAACAGCGCTACTGCGTTAATATATAACAAAATTCCAAACGACATTAAACAATTGAATACAGGATTATTTAAGAAAACATTAAAAAAATATTGACTGCAAAATGCTATTATAATGTTAATGACTTCCTTAACGACAAATCTTGAATCATGAATGTAACAAACCTATTTAATTACTATTTACTACTTTACTATATACATTGTTAATATCATTGTATTGTTAATGCCATTGTATAATTATTTTTGTTAGGAAATATAATTGACATTTATTACATTCAATTACTTCATGTTCTGATAAATTATTTAGTAGATATTATACCTTTTGTCATAACTCATTAATTATCTGTTACAGCTATCTTTATTTTCTATTTTTTTTCTCATATGTATTTGTACACCAACTATGGTCAAACATGTTGATTCAAAATTATAACTTTAAGACCAATAATAAACATCAAATGTATTATTATCTACACATGTTTTTGCAAATAAATATATCTTATCTTATCTTATCTTATCATGAAAATCTAAACAGACAACAAGAAACAGAGGGCTAATCCCAACTCAACCAAACTTATTGTAGCAACAACCGAAAATCACTTATAAATTTTAATAAATCAACAACTTGTTCAGACGTCGGTAGCCAAGAAGTACAAAAAGTGTGTGGTCAGAAGAAGAGCAAAAATGTGAAGAAATATTTACAAGTACAACAAAAAGAACGGCTGAAGGCCGCTATATAGTGAAACTGCCATTTCGGGACAACCAACCGCGTTGTTTGGGTGGTGGCTCGCGACAAATAGCTGTAACAAAATTTAAGGCATTAGAGAAAAGGCTATCAAAGGTTAGTCAGTTAGGTCATATGAGACGTTTAAGAAAAGATGATAATGAAATTAATGAAGCTGTTTACTTACCCCACCATGCAGTCGTTAGAAAGGACAAAACAACTACGAAAGTTAGAGTTGTCTTTAATGCATTATGTTATATAAAGTTGCTACTTGCCAGTTCGAGAATAACCAGAATTGGTGTAGTCGCCATCTAGCGTACCTTTTAGAATTTAATGTTCGAAAGTTTATGCGGATATAGTAAAAGATGGCACTAGCGTCTTTGCAAATTATTGAACCCAACCTAAAGTATGGAAGTGTACCCCCCTGCGTTTGAGTGAGTAGTAAGACATTCGCATGTGTTTTCGTGGAAATGAGAAAAATTGAGTATCGAGCTGTCGTAAAACTTTTGTTTTTTAAAGGCAATACGCCTACGCAAATCAAAGATGAGTTAGACTCTGTGTATAAGGACTATCATTTACCACAGTGAAATTTTGGGCAACTGAACTTAAACTTGGCCGTGAGAGCTTGGGAGACGATAAACGTTCGGAACGTCCAAAACCTGCTACTACTGTGACTTATCGTCACATCGCTAAATTTTCCTAAATGGTACTAGATGACCGCCTAATTAAATTGATAGAGATAGCAAAGGCTATGAAAATGTCTATGTTTGTCACACAGGTATTAAATTAAGATTTAGGTATGACAAATCTGTCAGCGCGTTGAGTGCCGTGTTTGCTCACGTTAGACCAAAAACGTGTTCGAATGAACATTTGCAACGCTCGCAGTTTAGACGCAATAAATCGGGAACCGGCTCCAAAAAAGCAAAAACTGTTTTTAGGCTGGGTACCTAAGTGATGGCGACTGTTTTTTGGTATAGTCATGGAGTTATCTTAATCGATTATATTCAAAAAGGAAAAACCATTATAAGAGCATACTACGCATCATTAGTCATTATTTCACAAACTGAAAGTAGAAATTGCTGAAAAACGGTCACACCGACAATTGTGAAATTGATTTTTATCATTCCTTTTTTATTAAATAGGTTATGTTATGACGGTGGTACCCATTAATTTATATAACACTAGATCAGTAATAACCGCGCCAAAGCGTTGCCACTGCAAATATGGCCACAGCCATATGCCTAGCTAACGTGACTTCATTGTTTAATGTGACGCCGACAGAGTTGAGCCGCGACAAAAACGTACTGAATCAAGCGGAATCACTTTCAACACATAATTTTTAGTTCTTGTTTTCATATAAACGTAAAAAACCTCAAATAATTAAATAAAATTATCGTATATTGCCATTTAGGTTCAATTTTGCCACTTTTCCGCATTTGTGATTATCCTACATTAATGGGAGACTATATAATTAATGGAATAAGTTAATTTGTTACCTCTGACTTTAAATATTTTGGGAATAATAATAAAAACTACGTTTTAACTTTCATACAAAATAATTAATTATTCTTATTTTAGTTTATTCATGATTTATCTATTAAATATATTTTATTACCTATTTTATATTAAAAATTTTATATTATTTATAATTTCATATAAATTTTATATTAATTGTATTTTATTATTAGGTAATGGTATTTTACTACCTATTTTATATTGTTTGATTTATTGTTTATTTATTTTATTGTACCATAAAAATACGTTTTATTTCATATCTATAACATATATCATTATGTTTACTTCTATTCATCTGATAAGCTTTGTATCCTTTTTTCTAAAGGGACGTAATAAAGATTTTAAAATAAAATATACTTTTTTAATATAAAAACAATTAACTGCAGCTTAAAAAAAAACTCATTTTTATTGCGTATTTTAGCTAAAATTTCATATAGTAAGCCACACCAACCCGCCATTGCATGTTTAATAATAAATAATTATTAAACATGCAATGGTTTGTGTGTCTATCTTTATCTAATCTTAGCGACGATATTGTTTTCGCAACTTGTGTAAGTGAGATAGATATTTTTTTTTTTTATAGAAGAGGGGGCAAACGAGCATGCGGCTCACCTGATGTTAAGTGACTACCGCCGCCCATGATCAACCGCAACACCAGGAGAATTGCGGGTGCGTTGCCGGCCCTTTAGAAAGGAGTAAGCTCTTTTCTTGAAGGTCCCCAGGTCGTATCGGTCCGGAAAAATCGCCGGTGGTAAACTATTCCACAGAGAGGTTGTACGTGGAAGAAAACTCCTTGTGAAACGTACAGTGGTGGACCGCCAAGCATCTAGATGGTGTGGATGGTATATATGTTTACTTAAAATTGTTATTAGTTTCAAAGCTACGTTGTCGCGTTTAGATAGTGGTTACACTTTTTTCGACGCGCGGTAATGTGGTTTGCTCCTCTAGTGTTGTATAACTCAATGGTGGTACCATATAAATTTGGAAAAAAACCATCCCTAAATGTGGCAAGATTGGGGATTTGTAATAAAAGAAAAATTAAGAGTCAAAGGTGTCAAAAACTGGTTTACTCAATTCCGCTCCCTAAAATAAAATAAAATAATGTGTCTCACCTAGTTTGAGGAGCACCTGAACCCCCCTCAACTTTTAACGCGACAAAATTAACTTTTAATTAAAAGTGAACGAGGACTTCAACGATTAAAAGAAGGTATGATTTCACATTTTGAAATGGAATATTTAATTTTTCTTCTTTTAGCACCGATATGAGATTATTTTATTCCTTTTAGTTGTTTAAAGTCGTCTGTTTTACTTTTAAATAAAAGTTAATTTTAACTTTTTAATCCCCGACGTTTCAGGCGCTTACAGCACCAATATGGTCACGGAGAGGACTGAGGTTTTTGACGTCCTCATATCGTAGTTAACCCCTCATCTTTAGTTTTATATTAATTTTTGTTCCGATTTACGCAAAACGAGTTTAGGTTTTTTATTGGATCCTTGTAGTGGTATGCATGATTTTGGATTTAATCTTTTAAATTATTATGGGATCTCAAGCATATCTTATTGGCACCAACGTTTTCATAATAACGAGTAAAATAAGACAAAACTGTGGTTGCCAACCTACAACTATGGCAAATATCCCCCCTCCCCGCCCATGAGGCAATGTATGGGGGGGACCAATGTTTAGCAGTGGAATATAACAGGCTGTAAAGGTAACGGTTAGCAGATGGTAGCACCCAACAAACTTCACTATGATAGATAATTTGGATGGTTTTTTTTTATTTAAATGGCTTCTCGATTTGGAATGCCTTAATCGACACTGATAAATGTAACGTGCCCGAAATTACAGCAATCGAAAAGTTAAAATTAAACGCTATAAAATAAGTACAATTTTTTTAAATAATGTATAGGTATATACAGTAGGTATTCGCGTGAAGCGGAAATCCATGCGGGAGGTGCTCTTCAAACTTAGATAAGATAGAAATCTCTTAGATAGAAGACACTTCATTTTATTTTATTACACCGATTTTATCTTATTAATTTTAAACATATTTAATAAAATTGATTACCGCAAAGTAACGCCTGATTCTATGAGTTGCGTTTGTTTTAAGTAAAGTTTTTATTAAAGGATAAGAGTGACAAACGAGCACACAGTCCACCTGATGGTAAGTGGATGCTGTGGCCCATGGACAGCTACATACATTTTTCCTCGATTACGAATCAAAATGCAGATACGTTGTCACCCATGAGGACTAAGATGGTATGCCTCGTTTCCAGTAAAAATGGTCTCCGATCCTCTACACTCACCATACGAAACACAGCAACGTTATGCTACTATTTTACGCTGGCATTCTTTGAGAGCATGATCGAACCGACCCATTCGTACTACAACTCTAATATAATAGGTATAATAGAAATATATTTTTTCAGTCATGCAGAATTATAGACGATTTGTTCCTTTACTGGCAAAGAGTATAATAACTGTCCTATTTACATTAAATTATCATAATAGCTCGTAAATTTCACAGTACCTAGGAACCATAAGAGCAACGCGGGATTGCTTCCCGCCGGCGCCGGTGAAATTACACTACTAAATATAAAGACTCCCGATTGAAAGTCACTCTCTGGGTCGATATATTGCTTCATAATGGTATTTGGTATAGCTTCCACGTTTAGCAGGCAAGTTGGCAGCCGAAGTTTTTTATAAAACTGTAACTTAAAACTTTAGGAAGATACTGCTATTCAAATCCTGGTTTGATTCCTCTGTCACCTCTTACGGTGTCGTAACAGGTGATATGCGGTAGTGGGTATTCTTCTTAGCAGCGGCGGCCTTAGGAGGTGGCGAACAGGGCAATTGCCCGAAGCCTCGCTCAACAACCCAAGCAAATTTTACAAAATATAGATTTTTTTAACTATATTTTTTATTTAAAACTTTTGTTTTTGTTCCTTAATTACTTATTAAGGTTTACAACATAACCGTAAATTAAAATAAAATTAGTTAACTAATTCATTCATTCAAAACGTAATTGAAAAATTCATTATGTACTACTTAAATATCGCACCTCGAAACATTTGAAAATTGGTTCTTTAATCGCATAGCAATCGGGTCAGCTCGGGAGTCGGGACATAATTTTCTGCAGCTCTATCGCTCGGGGAATCCCCGTGTTTCATTTTGTTCGTCAACTCTTGTCACCTTGGAATTATTTTGCTTGCAGTTTGAGTTACAAAATCGTTACTGTACCGTACATATCTTTCAACTTTATTGAATATTACGTTCTTACAGTAAGTATTTAAAGTATTGATTGAGCTGAAAAGGTATAAATTATAGTAAGTAAGCTTAAAAAGTTAAAAAAATCTGTGTGATACTTAAAAAATATTTCTCACCTTTTGTGCGAAACAAAACAAGATTTACGAAATGAGTTCGCGTGATTTAAAAGGAAACGAGCTGTGAAAAGAAGGCAGGTAAAAGAAAATCTACGTGAAGCTTTATATAAATATATAAAAAGTGATGATCAAGAAATCTCTACAAAACATTTATTGACTGAAAATAACTCGGATCCTGATACAACTGAAAACATTCCTTCCACAACATCGTGGGTACCGCCGCCGTCACTAAGTAAAAACAGCGAGGCTGATGATGAATTAACTACATCATTGTCTCTTAGGCCACCGGTGCTGCCCGCAACGCAATCCAGTCAAGAACACGAATTTGAGTTAGAGTCTATGTGTACATCCAGGACTCCTGGATTATTGATGCACACCGAGATTCCGGAACAGATGAGATTGTATTAAAAGGTCCAATCAGGGTTCATCATCATCATTACAGCCCTTCACAAGTCCATTGCTGAAAATAGGCCTCCCCCAAGTAAAGCCACAAAGCACGGTCCTGAGCCACCTGCATCCATCGACTTCCTGCATGTCTTACCAGGTCGTCACTCCATCTAGTGCGGGGTCGCCCTACACTACGCCTACTGGTACGAGGCTGCCACTCGAGAACCTTTCTTCCCCATCGGTTATCGGTTCTTCGAGCTATACGGCCGGCCCATCGCCACTTCAGCTTACTAATCCGTTGGGCTATGTCGGTCACTCTGGTTTTACTACGGATATCCTCATTTCTGAGTCTATCACGCAGAGAAACTCCGAGCATAGCCCTCCCCGTAGCTCGCTGAGCGACCTTGAGCGTCCACGTCTCTGATCCGTATGTCATCACTGGCAACACGCACTGGTTGTACACTTTAGTTTTCAGAGATTGAGGTACCAATCCGGGTTAAAGTTGGTTTATTTCCCGTGAATGATAATGGACGGCGATTCAGCGATTATTATTATAAGAAGATAAGAAGATTAGTTTAACGGTAGAAAGCTTAAAAGGCGCTGGATGATTTACCTATTCACAAACAAAGGATGCCTTTTCTGCTTTCCGTTTCGATAATTCGGACTAAAAAATACAAAGGTTGGATCAAGTGAAGGAGTGGGTGATTGGAAACACTTGGGTGATTACCTAAAGTCTCACGAATCTACTCGACAGCGCAAAGATTGGATGTTTAAATGGATTAATTTAGAGCATGGTTTAAAAAGCTGTTCCACTATTGGCTTCTTGGCCCAGTCACAAATTGAACAAGAAAGGCAACATTGAATAAAACTATTATTTACGGATTTTATCGCGTTTAAAATTTTTTTTTCGGGTACTTTACAGCAGCCATGGTCACGGGGGGGGGGGGACTGAGATGTTTGACGTCCCAATGTCATAGTCCGGCTACCTTCAGTTTTTGAATATTAATTTTTTTGGTCCGATTTACGCAAAACGAGCTTATAGTATCATGAAGTCTTGCAGTGGTATGCTTGGGCTTGGGTTTAATTTTGTTAATTGTAGGATCCCAAACAGACGGCAGCACCCATCCATCTTCTCAATTGAAATTTGGATGTTTTTTTATTTCAATAGCCTCGCGTATCATCCTTGGGAGGAATCGATGTTCTTTTGCGAGGATTTGTGGTTTATCAAATCTAATGTAATGATGGGGACGATCTCGAACATGTTCGCAGACTGCAGATTTCCCGGAGCGTCGGTGCTTCACATCAGCTACATGTGGGTTTTATAGATCTTTATTTTTGACATATGTAAGAGAGACCACATTCACACTCTAGCTTGTACACACCTGCATCTTGTAGAGGAATATTACATTTGATGGATGGTAAAAATTGACTAATCTTCTTGGGCGGCTTGTAGTATGTTTTAATAGAAGCTCGCTTCAAGATGTAGCCGATCTTATCTGTGACTCCTCTAAAATATGGTAGTACAGCAGGCGTGCGCTCGACTGTGTCACCCGAAGCTTGTTGTCTTGCAATACTTGCTTGACGTGCTGAAGCTCGGCGGCCAGATGTTTTCTGTCACAGATCCCTCGTGCTCTCTCTCACGGTAGCTAAATATGAAGGATGATGGTGAGATTCACAATTTGGTATGGGATACACTGTGTATCGGAAAAAGACTCATACCAACCGATATCTAAATGATAATGAATATAAAAACCCAGGTGAACGAACATAATAGCTGACGTGAAGCACCGACGCTCCGGAAAATCTGCAATCTGCGAACATGTTCAAGATCGTCGCCACCATTACATTAGATTTGATAAACCACAAATCCTCGCAAAAGAACACCAATTCCTACCAAGGATGATACGCGAGGCTATTGAAATTAAAAAACATCCAAACTGCTGCCATCTGCTTGGGATCCTATAATTAACAAAATTATACCCAAACCCAAGCATATCACTGCAAGACCTCTTGATACTATAAGCTCGTTTTGCGTAAATCGGAATAAAAAAAATTTATATTCAAAAACTGAAGGTAGCTGGACTAACTATGACATTGGGACGTCAAACATCTCAGTCCCCACCTCCCCGTGACCATGGGTGCTGTAAAACGCCCGAAACGTCGGGATAATAAAAATAAATTGAAGTAGTAAAAAAAGTAAAGTAAAGTAAAGTTACAGCCTATATACGTCCCACTGCTGGGCTCAGGCCTCCCCTCATTTCTGAGAGGGTTTAGGGCAAGGAAGTGTCCGCCGCGCTGCCCAAATTCGTGTTGACGAACTTCACATGTTTTCGAAATATTTATTTTTCTTTTTCCTAAGACATGCAGGTTTCCTCACGATGTTTTCCTTCACCGCCGAGCACGTGGTAAATCAGCACTAAAAATTGCAATTAACAATTTCAATGGTGCCGGCGGGGATCGAACCCAGGTTACTCGCATTCTGTTAAATTTACAGCGAGCGTTAACCATCTGAGCTAACACGGCTCTAGTAGTAAGTAGTAATTAAACGCGATAAAATCCGTAAATAATAGTTTTATTCAATGTGTACCTAGTGTTCGCGTAAATTTAAGAAATTATTAAGAAAGGCAACGTTAGAGAGATATTTCAGAACGATTGCTAGTAATTGTAAATTTTTTAGCATCTCACAATTTGGCCTTCAGGGGTCATAGAAAGAAGTTAACATCTGACTCATATTCGAGTGAGACAAGCGGCAACTTTATAGATATATAAAATATTAGCCCGATTTGATCCCGTGAGATTTCACCTAGAACAAGTACCTAGGCTGCACTAAAAGTGTCGGGAATGGAATATTTCCACTGTTCCTCTCATATTAAAATCTTTTTAATTGAAAACTCCTTGGTTTTAAAAATCAAATACCATTTATTTATTTAAAAAAGATTCTCGGTCTGGTCACAAGGTTTTGTCAATTGAGAAAATGGAATTTACTCGAGAAAATTCAAGAGCGATGATTTATTATGACTTTTGAAGTGGTTTAACACGAAAACAGTGTGATGACCGGATGATTTCTGCATTTGGTGATGAAGCCCCATCCAAAACCACAATTTATCGCTGGTTTGCTGAATTTCAACGTGGACGTGTCAAGCTCAGTGATGATCCCCGTCAAGGTCGTCCAAAAACTACAGTCACCCAAGATAACCTTGATGCTGTGCGTAAGCTGATTGAGGAAGATCGACATGTGACATACCGCGAAATTCAAGCAACTTTAGACATTGGCATGAGTCAAATACAAATAATCTTGCATGAATAATTAGGTGTAAAAAAGTTGATTTCCCGATGGATACCGCATTCGTTCTGTGAAGAGCAAAAAGCGGCTCGCGTTACTTGGTGCGTCAGAACTCTCGAAAGATTCCACGCAGGATCCTCAAATGATGTATACAACATCGTATCAGGTGACGAATCCTGGATATATGAGTACGAACCCGAAACAAAAAAGCAGTCACGAGATTGGGTGTTCGAAAATTAGTTAAAGACAACATAAATTGTTCGTTCACGGAGTGTTGCAAAAAAAATGGTGGCCACGTTTGTCTCCAAAACCGGCCTTGTTACGACTATTCCTCTTGAGGGACAAAGAACGGTTAATGCAGAATGGTATGCTAGCATTTGTTGCCCCAGGTCGTTTCTGAACTCCGTAAAGAAAACTGCAACCGCCGCATCATCCTCCATCACGACAATGCGAGTTCTCACACCGCACACAGAACAAAAGAGTTTTAGAGCAAGAAAACATAGAATTATTAGACCATCCGCCGTACAGCCCCGACCTAAGCCCTAATGATTTCTATACTTTCCCTAAAATAAAGAATAAATTGCGTAGACAGAGATTTTCATCACCTGAAGAAGCTGTGGACGCCTACAAAACGGCCTTTTTGGAGACCCAAACTTTCGAATGGAATGGTTGCATCAATGATTGGTTCCACCGTATGGAAAAAATGTGTCAAATTTCACGGAGAAAACTTCACACTTCGAAAAGCAATAAATACATTTTTAAATAGTAATGTTGTGTCACTTCCTTGATTCCCGAAATTTTCAGTGCCGCCCTCGTAAAGGATAAGACGATTAATGACCACTATATCTAAAAAAATATTCAAAATGAGCTCATACAATTAATGGCAAGTCACGTAAAGACTCAAATTGTTGAAAAAATAATAATAAATATTACTCGAGTGTTCTTGATTGCACTCGCGACGTTTCTCGTGTTGAGCAACTTTCAATATTTATAAGATTTTTTAATCAAATCATCTTCATCCATATGCGTTAGTGAACAATTTAAACTTATCCTAGTGTTAGTAACATTAATAACATTATTAATTTAAT
Organism: Parnassius smintheus behrii; assembly: GCA_036936625.1. Lineage (NCBI taxonomy): Eukaryota > Metazoa > Arthropoda > Insecta > Lepidoptera > Papilionidae > Parnassius > Parnassius smintheus. The sequence goes on from JAUPFT010000030.1 coordinate 1,851,701, forward strand.
TTAATACAAATACAGCTGAAATCGAAGAACAGTTTATTGGTTTCTTAGCAGTCGAAAAAACCACAGCTCAGAGTTTGACTAATTATACAGAATAAGAACATTTAAGTATATCATTGCAAAACTGCAGAAGCCAAGGATATGATGGTGCCAATATCCACTTGCTTATTTTTACCTTGTGGGAGTCATAGCTGGAATCTCATCCTTAAGATGCAGCATCGTCTTGTGTCCAAGCAAAAATCTTTTTTTGGTTTGCTACAAAGGTTGTACACTCTGTTTGTCGGCTCAAGTCAGAGGTGGGCTATTTTAAATGCTTATGTAAAATCGTTATCGCTAAAACCAATTTCTGAAACTAGATGAGAGTGCAGGATAGCATCAGTGAAGGCCGTTAAATACCGATTAAGCGATATATGTAATGCTTTAAAGAATTTAGCAGAAAATACAACAGATTGTCAGTTGGCTAATGAATGCCATTCTATAGAAAAGAATGAAAGGAAACTAGGATGACTACCTACGAATTTATAGTTCCACTTGTCATATGGTATGACATTCGTACAAAGATATGTGTTATAAGTTTTTTTTTTTCATTTATTTATCATATGAACAAGCATTACACATATTTGTAGTGATAGCATTTAAAAAAAACCACTAAGGTTTATAGTTAAGCTATCGAGAGATTACAATTTTATAAAATAATATAGCGTTATGTTGTATTGCAGATACTATAAAAAAGAAAAACAAACAAAAACATGAAATAAATATGCAAACAATAAAAAAATGACAAAATACGTTATAATAATTTAAGAAAGTGACCCTTTAGTTTACACCTAATGTTATTTTTAGTGATATTGTCCACTAATTCTGATGGTAAGTTATTGATAAGCCGAGGTATTAAGTAGCTACATGTTCTCTTACCGTACGCATTGCTAGCACGCGGCTCGTTGAGACGGTTTTTAGAAATTGCTCGAGTGTTTACAGAATGCTCAATCGGGATTTTTAGCGATTCATTAAAAAATTGTTCTTTTAATAAAATACTTTGTACTTGTATATGTATTGGTAAAATTTTACAATGTTTAAAGAGACCATTAACGTCATCCCTGAATTTATTTTTTATTTTATTCGGAACTATAGTATTGAGTATTCTTACTTGTAAACTATGGATCTGGTCAAGATATGTTTTGTAAGTTCGGCCGTAGCTACTTAGCCCGTATTGAATGTGCGACTCCGCAAGTGCATTATATAACATTAACTTTATTTTAAAAGGAATGCGATTATTGAGAATAGCGATATTCGCTAAAAACTGTCTTAGTTTAGTACATACACGGTCAATATGCTGGCTCCAATTTAATTTACTGTCAATAACTAGTCCAAGATACGTTTGTGTGTCAACTATCTCAATTGCTGGGCAGCAGCATTCAGCAGCGCGGTTATTATGTAAGCAGATGTAGTTGTGTGCAACTATTTTTTTATTGAAGCGGGTTTTAGGTATAGAGATTTAATTACTAACAACTTAGTTTTACTATCATTAAGGACAAGCCCAGCATCATGGCACCACCTTGATAGGATATCTAGGTCAGACTGCAAAAGGTCACATGCCTTTTGTGGATTTTTATCACCGATTACAAGACAAGTGTCATCTGCAAACTGGTAGCATGTGCAATTGACGATGTAGTTGCCCATGTCATTGACGTAGGACAAAAAGTGCAAGGGTCCTAGTACCGAACCTTGTGCTGTTCCCTCTGTTATCAACAGCGGCTCGCTGTAGTTATTTTCAATTTTCACAGACGATTTTCGGTTCTTCAAGAAATTATGGCACCAATTAAGTAAGGGGCCACGTATTTTTTTTTTTATAGAATAGGGTGACAAACGAGCATACAGTCTACCTGATGGTAAGTGGTTGCTGCGGCCCATAGACATCTACATCTATCCTCCATTACTAATCGAAATGGAGATGCGTTGTCACTCGTGAGGACTGAGATGGAATGCCTCGTTTCCAGTAAAAAGGGTCTCCGGTTCTCTACACTCACCATACGAAATACAGCAGCATTAAGCTACTATTTCACGCTGGTATTCTGTGAGAGCGTGGTCCTTCCCCGGTCGAGCCGACCCATTCGTGCTACAACTATACTACTAATATAACTGCAGCATGGGTCTACCACCGCAAAAACGTATACCACATTTGTCTAATCTGTCCACTAGCTGTGCATGTAACAAAGTGTCAAAAGCACGTGGGAAGTCAATAAATAGGGCAAGCACCTGTCTTTTTTCATTTAGATGACTATTCACTTCATCAGTAAATTTTGATAAGAGTCCTGTTGTACTTTTTCCTGATTGAAAACCAAACTGATACGGGCTCATTACAGTGTTATTCCTATAAAATTTGTGTATTTGATCGCTTATGAATTTTTCAACAATTTTATCGATTGATGAAAGTAATGTAATTGGGCGATAGTTCGAGTAGTCATCACGTTTTCCTTTCTTATGTACGGGTCTGACACAGCCTTCTTTCAATTTATCAGGATACAAACCACTTTTAATGCTACTGTTAATTAGGTCAGAGATAGTTGGGGAAATATGTTCGCCTATCATTTTAATGTCAGCAATCGCAATATTGTCAGCACCTGGTGCCTTTCTTGAGTTAAGATTTTTAATAATTTTATGAATACTACAAGAATCCGAAAAAATATACTGAAGTCTAAGATTTTATATGTATTGTTTTGGTTTACTAATTTTATTTTACAATTAGGAACTATACTTTTTACCGCCATGTCAAAGCTATTTGCGAAGTTATCTGCAATAGATTTGGAGGTAAGTCCCTGTGCATCGAACGCTTTTAGTATAGCCGCATCAATATACAAGTTCATTCTCCCTAACATTTGGTTAACAATAATATAATTTTTTTTAATATTGTTAAAATTACTATTTATTTGCTTAGTGTAATATATGTTCTTTTTGGCTTCGAGAACTTTATGGACTTTATTGCGTATTTTATTATATTCTAGTCTAAGCTTAGAGTTATCTAGATTATTTCTCCAATTACGGTATAATTTGTCACTTTTATTACAAAGACGAGTAATATTGTCGTCAATCCAGGGTAAATTAAACCGCTTGGGGATCTTTCTAAATAGTTTATAGGTTTTAATATTACTTGCGGTATTATTAAAACCTATAAACCTATAAGTAAAATGTGGCAAAGCGAAAACACGCACTTAGATGTGGCTATACAACACCTAGACGCATTCACAAATTGGCTCGATAATTATCGAGAAAATGGTTTTCAGTCATCCCTTGTAATAGCGAGAGAAATAGATGCAGAAAATGATATTGACAGACAGTTCAAAGAAGTCAGAGGATGACGTAAAAAAGACATTTTGATTATGAATGGAAGGATGAAGCTCATGAATTGAATGCGGAAGATATTTTCAAAATAATACCCTGTCCTATCTCTACCAATAGTGATATTTATAAAAACTTACCTGTAAAATTAATTTAAAAGTGTTTCGACTATGTAGTTTGTTTCCTTAACTCAATTTATATTACTTTTTTTTCTGTATCAAAAGAGCGTTTTAAAATCAATTGTACTGAAAAAATATCAGTCCCGTGAGACCCGCAGTCAAACGCCTGTATCAATCATCAAAAACATTTAGGTAAAATGTTAGTATGCAAAGGCCATCACAATGTGTCCAAGCCTCCTTTATAGAATAAGGGTGACAAACGGGCACATAGTCCACGTATATAAATATATAAATGGATCAAAACGCAAATGCGTTGTCACCCCTGAGGAGTATAGATGGAATGTCTCGTTTTCAGTAAAAAAGGGTCTTTCGATCTCTACACTCACCATACGCCATACGGACAGAGCGGCCGCCGTTAAGGCAGTCATGCCTCTGGCGTGGCACGGTGCACTTGTTGTATCCCGCTACTAGCTCATCCTCGACTCTTCGGATAATTAATTCGTGAAAGCGAATTAATTATTAATATCAGCTATTAAATTAGTCCCAGGACTATTTATAGTTGATTATCTTTGATCTGTGTATTTCATAGTAGGTAGTGTAAAGTAATAAATTGTAAATTCTATTTAAAAGAAATGTCCCGCTAGGTTTCTTGCTGGTTCTTCCCAGGACAGAGGTTTCCTTCGAACCAGTGGTTGTAATACTTACTATATTGAATAAAAATAATTCTATTCTATTCCGAAAGCCTTTTACGTGATAACCCTACATTACACACTACATTATAACTACTTTCCCACATCAGAAGTGGGACTAAGGCTTTCCATAATAATAACCTTACCCTTAAAATATCTTTGTACATATTCACAATTTTATGTCACATCATACACATCGTGGTCGTAGCAATCATATTCTTAGAGTAATTAGATACCTACGTTTGCATAGAGAGAAACTACTATTCAAATATACTACTATATAAGCGACAGTAGCTTAATGGCAGGGCGCGGACCGCGAACTCAAAAAGGTCGTGGGTTCGAATCCGCCATTCGACTACTGGCGTGAACCACTCGTAACACAATCAATTTAAGCATACCACGAGTGGTTAAAGGGAATATTAGTAATGTTTATAGCATTGTTAATATTCTTTAAAAAAAACATAAATTGAGTCAATATACTTGTCTCACTTTTTCTACTTTAATTTTTAAATAAGGAAAAAAGAGACAACTCTTATGAAAGATGTTGCGTGTAATTCACGCGTGCAAATAAAAATTTCAAGTGGTCATCTTTGATCTCTTTATACTGTACCAAATATAAGAGTAAGTAATCATATATTCTGATTTACTAGAGAAATGACATCCCAATTGTAGTAGTTTTATATGTGACGTTACTTTACAATACAAGCACTGCCCTCTATATACACAAGTACGCTGGACTGGCTTTACACCGTGACATAATGAGGCTATTTGATTTGCGCCATTTTGGCGCTGACCGCAGAAGTGAACGTAACGGAACTAATAATAGAGATAAGAAAGTGTGACAAAATATATCGATAAAAATTCGATACTCTACCTATACCTAAATAAATAGAATGAAATAGAATGGAGTCCATGGATAGATGACCTCTACTCGTAATGTCCATTCTTTTTATGTATCATATTAATATAATGCCATTATTCATCATCATCATTACAGCCTATCACAAGTCCACTGCTGAACATAGGCCTACCCCAAGGAATGACACAAAGCACGGTACCTGAGTCACCTGCATCCATCAACTTCCTGCATGTCCCCTTAAGACTCCACCTCGACTACAGCGGTACATGGAGAGGAATTTCCTCTAGCCGCAGCCTACTAACACATATCCAAGGGATCGACATTGTCAGGCGAACTCTATACATTTGTCTATGGCCCAAGAGTTTGCGAGAAAACGAGACGAGGAGAAATAAAAAACATTCGAAATAATGATCTAATACTTTTATACTTACTGGTACTGGTACTACGAGGAAATATTGTCAATATACTGCGCTTTTTCAAAGTCGTGCATTTCTCATGCCTAACAAAACAGACGTCTGTGAAATATTTAGAACAAAGATGATCATTTTGTTTCGGACGCGATCATATTTATGCGAGTTTCTCTTTGTGGCCTCTTACGACACTCGCGAGACGATATGGGGTGGTGCATACTCTCATAATACTTTCGTCATACGTGGTAGAGCCATATTGCAGTTGTATTAGTAGTGCATATAGATGCAGCGCGAATGGGTCGGCTCATCCGGGGAAGGACCACGCTCTCACAGAATACCAGCGTCAAATAGTAGCTTAATGCTGCTGTGTTTCGTATGGTGAAAGTAGAGAACCGGAGATCCTTTTTATTGGAAAAGGGGGATTTGTAATCGAGGTCGATGTAGATGTCTATGGGCCGCAGCAACCACTTACCATCAGGTGGACTGTGTGCTCGTTTGTCACCCTATCCTACAAAAAAGACTACTACAAAGTACATGTATAAATAAAACACTTAAATATTTTAAACCAACTTTATTTTTAGCTAAAATATAATAATTCATACATCAAAGAAGTTCCCTAATTATAAGGTAATAATACCGCGATAATACAAAAAAATATAAAGAAGAAATCAATTATAATAGGTAATAATAATAATAAAAATAAAGGTAAGTTAATGTAGCTACCTTCCACAATACTCTTAACAAACTGAGTTCTCGCTTTGTGCTGGTTTTGAGCTGAGTCCAAACATAAAAAAAAAACGGTCGAGTCAGATCTTAAAAATACAACGGGGAAATGGTCATTGGACGGTTGTCGATTGGAAATAAACGCAAACAAAACACGTAAAATAACTAACGAATGCGTTTAAAACGAGCGAGCCTCGCTTCTAGCTTACTCGGATAATTCTGATGGCACGTCGATGGTTACCTAAAATTAACAATTCCTAGTCGCATAACTCGCTCTACTCAGGTGACACGGATTTTGATATCTGTCAGTGACGCAAACGATCATCAAGTTGTTAAATTTTGATGCTAATTACATCCAAAAGGAATGGAATGAACGAACTGAGATAAGTTTCAAATTTAAACAAGCAAAGCACTAAATTGAAAACAATGGCAGTAATAATACACAAATGATTATGTTGACAACAATTGCTTAGTTATTTTTAAAGTCAAGTGTCCTTAATCTACGCTAATACGCCAAAAGTCCATGATATGCAAGATGTAAGGGACAAACGACATAAGCGTAGCTGAGGAATAAGAGAGGTCCCAAAGCGACTCCCCTAGATATAGGTGTTATGGTTTTGATTTTGTAATGAATATATACGGATATCTGCTCTCCCTTCCCCCAAAAAAAGGTCAACTACGCATTGTTCGAATGCCCGAGCCAATAAATCACTCGAAACAAATTAATCTTAACTAATTATAAAGGCGAGTCGTCACATAATCGCCATTTCCCACTTGTGCGCATATGCGTCACGAATGCACTAACACATAGCCACTTAGTACCTAATTGTTAGTAAAAATTCCCTTAACGCATTCAAAATATATATATAATTATAATATAGTATCTATAGCTGATCCTAAAACGATACCGTTTTATATAGTAGTTGTATAATATAGTACATCTATGTATGTTTTTTTCTCAAATAACTCTGTGCCTAAAATACATTTTAAGCCGATTTTTTTTATTTAAGAAGCTCGTAGAGGGTTAGAAGTGATTGGACATTATCCTTTAACACATTAAAAACTACTCGTGAGACTGCGTTTTGTACCGTTAAAACGAATTGAACCGATCCGTGTTGTACTTATTAAATGCGACTTCGGAAGCACCGAAGCGGGGTTAATCGCGGCTTTATGAATGGGGTAATAAAAGTTTTAGAAGCGAAGTGGTGCCAGATTGCTCGCAACCGGCCGAAGCGTCACTTAAGTGTAGTTAATATACAATCAGTGTTTGACATCTTAACTCTAAATCCACTTATATACCAACTTCATACGAAATTACAACGACTACTGTTTTTTTTTTAAATACATACAATGTTTCACTTACATTAGAAAACAGATAGAAAAGTCTCAAAGAGCTCTACAAACAGACGGACGAGCCTCAGCTAACGAAGCAAGCGAGGGGAAATTATCGATTACGTATAAATTTGATATGATCAATTTTGAGACTTAAATTTTAGAGACTAACAAATCTTATAGTACCAAGTCTTGTGCCGCGTGAAGGTGCTGAAGCTTAAACGAGTACGTGGAGAATTGCACTCTATACCAATGTAGTAAAGTCGCCTTTAATGAATAGATTAAATTTTGTTAAACGTACTCCGTCGTCAGTAGAAGCTAGAAAATCAATTCCATTATCTGTTTAGGAATTACAGAAATGTGACGTTAAGTGGACGTCATATTTTAGGAATATTTGATATCTGAACAAAATCGTAGCAAATTGTAGCTTATTGCAAGCGACAAAGATGAAATTAAAATACGACCATTTCTTAACGTCACGTGAAGATTTAACGTTGACGCGCAGTGTGTGCGAGAGAGAGGAGGGGACGTGAGACGCGCGCAGGTGCGAGCGAGATGGACGAGGTAAGTACGGGCCGCGGGAAAGGGACGCATTACATCGTGCTGTTGTCCCACTCTAGCTGGCTGATGTTCCTGTACTTGTGCTGCTTGCCCGGCATCGCTGAGGAGAAAGAATTTGAAATTAGTTTTCAATTAAGAGAACAGAGTAATGCTTTTTTATTAACTTTTTTATTTAATGCCATTGTTACACACTATAATTTCAGTAAATTGCAAATAATTTTATAAGGAGTTATTTAAGTAAAACTGAATTGTGGAAAAATGGAAATTTAATATGATCATTTTCTTTTAGTCATTTACATGGCATAATGGCTACATCTTTATTATGGTTGCAGCACGAAATGGGACGACGGCCAGAGACGTCTACGTTCGCACAGAGTACCAGCATAATGTCGCAGTATCCACTTGCCATCAATTGGACCGTGTGCTCGTTTGTCGGCCTTGTTTTATAAATAAAATCCGTTCCGTTCCGTTACAGCCTATCGAAGTCCACTGCTGCACAGAGGCCTTCCCATAGATGTCTCATAGTGGGGTAATTGGTCACGGTTGTCACGCATGGCATTCGGGTGCAAGACCATAGTTTATTTTTATTTTAAGTTGTTGTTAGAAAGATGTCGCTGTTAATCTCCTTATTTGATTCTTTCTGTCTCCTCTTACGACATCCACGGGGCAATGTGGGGGAGTGAAAATACAAATTGAACAATAAAGATTGCGTTGATTTTTAGTTATCATTTATGATTACGATGGTAATGATTTATCGAAGGAGATTTATTTAATATTAACAACATACGTTCAGCGTCGTCGTCGTCGTCGTCGTCGGAGTCGTTGCGGTCGGAGTCGGAGTCGGAGCAGGAGTCTGCGTCCGAGCTGTCCGCCGCCCGCCCGCACTCGGGGGCGGCCTGCTGGGGACACAAGCAATACTTCAAAACACTAAAATGTCAGTCACAGATTATAGTATAGTGAAATGAAATAACACTTATCGAGCATGCGCCACACAAAACAAAGTAGTTGTTTTATTTCAATGTTATACGAATATAAGCAATGTTTCATAATTTAAAAAATGCAAATTATTATGAAATACAAGAATTACTCCGAAAAATTAAATTGGACGCAGAATCAAAAAATCTTATGTTTTGTATATAAAAAAGTGAAATATTTTACATAAAGCATCTAGAATTTGCAAAAAAAAATATTGTAAACAAAAAATTAGTAGAATATGTTATTTTCATGAAGTAAAGCAAGTAAAGTAATCGAAACTCTCAAAAACTTGTTTTTTTATTAGAATTTTACAACTCTTGTTGTAAAATTCTAATAAAAAAACAAGTTCTAATGTTTATATTGCATTTTGGTTTCCACCACTTATCAAATGTCGAGTCTAAGCTAATGCAGGGATTACTGTTTAAATACAAGAAAAATGTTTCGATTAGTGTCTGCAAATTTTCGATGGTACTATTTAAAATATTTTTTATTCATTATTCGGAAGCGTTTAATTCTGTTGATCATAAAAATCGTTTTTAAAAATAACATTAATATGCAAAAATAGTACTTAACTAGCCTTTTAATGATTACGTTTAAAGCAATGAATATAAATTGTGTTAATTATGGAAAAATTAACACGATTTATAATAGTAAAACAAAATACATTAGGTGTTCCACAAGGCTCTGTCCTCCGACGTGTTTTATTTTTAATAGATAAAGATGTTAATTTTAATTCAAATTCAAAAGATTTTTTTGTATAGATTTATAACTGTTTAGAGAAGAAACACCTTTGAATTTCACTTTGCTGTAATTAATCTTACTCGTAGCAAACAATTACCTCTAATCTAAAATTTTATAAGTTAGTAGAGCACTACTCGAACTTTCTAAAGAGATGAAATGGGTGACAGTGGAAAAGAGCGCCTGTGGTTCGTCACGTTAAATGCTGAGATCCTCTTCGTTATGTTCGGCAACGTTTAAAACTTTTTAATGAATAATGTAAAAAATTTAATTTGTTTGTTGAAGTGATATCGATAGATCGATGTGGGGCCCACCTCGTCCATGGGGTTGACGGTGATGGTGAGCGCGGAGTCGTCCCAGGCCATCTCCGGGTCGCGCGTGGGCAGCGGGCGGGCGGTCGCCGCAGGGCGGGCGGGGCGGGGAGAGGGGCGGGCGGCCAGCGCGCGCCCCGCGCCCAGCGCCAGCAACGCCATCAGCGCGCCGCACGACACCGCGCCGATCACCAGCGCCACGTGGTCTATGCGGCAACCATATATTTAGTTTATACTTATGTTAGATTGACAATGTAAAAGAAAAAGAGCATAGCATATCTTACGTTAAAATGAGATAGAATGGCTAGACCATACACGTACGTTATAAACCAATATCGGGCTAACGTCAATCGTAATCCCACTTATTTTCGAGGTATTTTTGAGTCCGAAGGATTAATTAGAGCGGAGCTCCTATGGCGCAAGAAAGCGATTCCTTGAAATCTATCTCCTCCGTAACCCGTAGGCCAATATTTGTAACTCAACGCAGACAAGGTTTGTAAACAATAAAAATCTGAATTTGTCTAAAAGATATTTAATAAAACTAAATTGTCTATGGGAAAATACATGTAAAGCAAAAGTGCACGCTTTAGACTTTTACTCCGCTCCGTTTATGATGGTAGCAAAAGATTTTACCTTTGCAACTGCATCAGCCTTAGTAAGTTTTTAAAAGGTGTGATTAAATATGTTGAATGCAGTTCATCGAGAAAAGAATATACACCAAATCATACATTTCACACGTAAGTACAATTAAAATGTGCAAATGTTTTATACACAAATGTATAGGGAAAAATATTTTATTACGATAACGCTCTAAACGCGTAAGAATTATGAGAATTTTTTTACAAAGACGTGAATTCCCGCTATTTCTCATCAAATTTTTGAATTGATTCTTGTAGAGATTGACACTATCGATGTTATCTTATCGATAACATGTTTATAGCCGGCAAAGGCATATCTTTGGACGCAGCCTCTTTTAACTTAGTAGGTAATTTTTTTAATTTTCATTATTAAATTTTTGACATTATAATAAATACTTTAGTTACATAAATTAATCTCTTATGTATCAGATTCCCAAAAAATATTGAGATTAAACAGAAATGGTTGAAAATGATAAATAGAGAAAACTGGGTACCCAAAAAATATACAACTATATGTAGCAAGCACTTTGAACAAAAAAATGTTTTTCTCACAGAAGTGCACAAAGAGTAAAGCTGCGTTCTGGTTCATTACCCACATTATTTATGCCCGTGCGTAGTTCCCGAATTATATATTTTACTGTACATATGTTCATTTCGTTTAAGCAAGTTCAAATGTGTACAAAATTGTTGTCGTCATCCTTGTGATGTATTTTTTATACGAAAGTAATGAAGGAACTTGCAGTATTATTTGATGGAAACGGCTACTGCAGTACATTATTACCTACAGTCAGCCTACAGTCAAATAAAGAAAGCTACAAAAGTATTTTGACCCCTGAAGACTAAGATAACACGCAGCTTATAATTATACCAGTTCTCTATACTCAACAGGCCGGAATGCGCACTGCTGCTTAGCGGCAGCAATAGGTAAAAGGGTGATTAAAACATCATTTTATTCATTTAAATCATAGATAAGTACAAATTGTATACACTGATTATATTTGTTTGTAGGTTGTATTGAAGCCGAAACGCAAAGCATCGTAATATGTCTACAGAGATATAACCCCGTAGCTCTACCGCAAACGTTTTTTTTAAAGAAAATTCCCAGAAAGAAAAAAATGAACACACGTATCGATATTCTCTGTAGACGCCTAGATATGAAACAAAAAAAAAAGAAAAATATAAGAGCACAAATAACGGGCTAATTGAAAAGTGGAAAAGTTGTCACAAGTGATAAAAAACCTAGAAAGGCTTACCTCACTTCAAAATAACATTAGTGCTGTAATGGTGTTTAGTTTAAACAATTTGTTGCAGCATCTCCTCGAAATGGTAATTAAGAAAAAACAAAATAAAAAAATTAAACAAGAGTATGATACTATAAAAATAAATATAAAGAAATTTGCCCTTACTTTACACTTTTATAGCCCTAAGGGCTTACAATAACATGAGAACAAAATTTGACCTGTGCCTGGCATATCCTCGAACACTACGAGTCTGGTACTAAAATGTAGGCTGTAAACCCGACAAAGGAAGCCGTAGAAACCATAAAGGCTATAAGCAAAGAAAAAAAGATTTGGTCATCGCCCTTACGTTCAATGAAATGTCTATCCGTGAGCACATTTTGAATATTTGTGTATTTGAAGGTCTCAATCATCATGGCTATGTTGATGTAGGTAATGGTATTTACGGAGATCAAGTAGACAACGCTAAAGAGGTATTAGTGATCATGGCAGTGGCAATTAATTATTTTTGGAAAATCCCAATTGCTTATTTTTTGGAATAGGATTTACTGCTTCACTGTCAAAATTTGGATTTATTGGGTTTAAACTGCGCTAACAGAGCGTTGGAAATGTTTATTTGAATACGCGGCACCCAACGCGTTGACAGCTTTCTCATGCTTGGTGTAATATGTATACCAAAGTTATACCGAAGAATTTTATGCTGTCAGATTCTTCTATACTGTCATTTTCTATTTTTATGTTAATGTTATTATCAGTAGAGATCGGCCGAATATTCGTTTTATAGTCGGTATTCGGCATATTCGGCACCTTTACCGAATATTCGTATTCGGCCGAATGTTCGGCTAAATCACCAAACATTCGTTTTCATGGTGTCCAATGTATTGAAATGTATGAATTGAGTAATGCGATGTCTTTTACTGTCGAAAGTATATTTTATTTATGGGCTAAATCTAAGTACTCTAGAGTGCCTCAAATACATAAATCTATACATTTATGTTTTTGAGGTACAGTAGATTTATTTCCGATTATAGCAAATAGAAACTTGATAAAATGTTTTTGGGTACAAAGAAACAATATTTACGTGACGTGACGTACGTACGACGACATTAGTACATTTCACTTTACTTTGGTCGTCAGTTTCTCTAAAATAAGTCCAAATAGTAGATCTCCTCCCGCTCACTTTTATCATATAATTATCGATTTTCACTAAGAATAAAACAACGAAACACTTTATTATCACAAGAATAGTAAAGCATAAGCATGTGCCGGCAATTTGCTCAGTATTAGATAATGCAATAACTGTCAGGTGTGGCGGGGAGCGAGAGGCAGGATCCGGCGCTAATCACGCGCGGTTTACGGTAACAAGTTTCGACATAAATTGGTTGGGTCCCGAGATTATCCTGCCGAATAATGTTCGGCCGAATATTCCGTTTAGTAAAAGTTTTACCGAACATTCGGCCGAATATTCGATTCGGTGAAATCCATATACGGCCCATCCCTAATTATCAGTGCGTTTACTTTTATTTGTACCAAATTTTATGAATTCTGTTTTTGACAGATTTACAATTAATTTGTTTGCTTTTAGCCATCTTAATACAGGTTGTACTTCTTTACTTATTTTAATTTCGTGAGATGTATCTTGATCCTTATATGGCACTATTATAGATACGTCATCTGCAAATAGAACACTTTGACAATTTATCGAATCTAGTAAGTCAATAATGTACAATAAGAATAATAAGGCGCCTAATACGCTCCCTTGTGGAACTCAATCAATCAATTTCAATCTTGGTGTAATATGTGATAAACACGTTTTTTGGACATTTTCATAGTTTTTGCTATCTCTAACACTTTAAGTTGGTGGTGGTTTAGCACTATTTGGTGAACTTTAGCGATGTTATCGTCGTTAGTTGCAGTTTTTGGACGTCCTGAATGTTCGTTGTTTGCCAAGCTTTGACCGCGGTGAGAACCTATGTTAGCATTTTGATGGGGATAAATGTAATTCTTCAAATGCATTCAATTACCACCAGGTGAACTATGTGCTTGTTTCCCTATTTTTATTTAAAAAAAAAACTGTCAGTCGTAGGACTGCAGGTCAGAAGAGAAGACTTCTTAGCTTTACAAACATATCTGTATGTACGTATCTGAGCATTACGGTCACGCAAGTTCGGTGCTTCTTCCCCATTTCAAAGGTGTCCAACGTGCCTAAAGAAGTTTTCACTCAAAAAGACATATTGCGCGTATAAAGTAGCGTAAGATTTAACCGTAACTTAGTGCGCAATGTATTTAGACCGCAAGCTCGTCTAATAGTATATAAAGATGTGTTAATTGGTAGTATGTGTTGGTGAAGGCAACTCACTAGAGCCGGTGTGCTCGTGGTCCGCGCGCAGGTCCAGCAGGCGCGCGGCGGGCAGCTCGGCTGAGTGCGCGCTGCGCTGCGCGTGCGCAGCGAACACGCGTGGCGCCGTGGACAAGTCCGCAGCGCCCGCAGCGCTGTGCGACATCTGCCGGAATACCATTTTTTTAAGTGGAACACTCATGTTGCAAATATAATATAGTTGTAACACGAATGGATCAACTCAACCGGGGAAGGAAAACGCTCTCACAGAATACCAGCGCAGTAATAGCACTGTAAGAATACCATTATTTCTGAGCAAGGAATTAAACCTCATACTCATGGTAATTACTTGAGTAGAAACGTTAATTTTAAACAGGTTCTCTGTTCTTCGTCACCATCACCACCATCATTACAGCCTTCAGCGAGTTCACTGCTGAATATAAGCTTCCCCCAAGGATTGCACCAAAGCACGGTTCTGAACCACCTGCATCCATAGACTTGCATGTCTTACCAGGTCGTCACTCCATCTAGTGAGAGAGGTCGTCCCACACTTCGCCTACCAGTACGAGGCTGCCACTCGAATATATGGCTAATCCATTGCCACTTTAGCTTACAAATCCGTTGGGCTATGTCAGTCACTCTGGTTCTACTGCGAATATCCATATTTATAACTTTATCAAGCAAAGAAATTCTCAGCATCGCCCCTTCATAGATCGCTGAGCGACCTTTACCTTTCTCATACGGCCAGCAATGAATAACTACGTCTTAGATCCATAAGTTATCATTGACAACACGCACTGTTTGTACAATCTTGTTTTGAGGCATGCCTGACGAGAAGATCGTCGATCGATCGAGAGTCGTAATCTCCCGAACGCTGCTCAGTCGAGTTGAATTCTTTTTTTTTATAGAAGAGGGGGCAAACGAGCATGCGGCTCACCTGATGTTAAGTGACTACCGCCGCCCATGATCAACCGCAACAACAGGGGAATTGCAGATGCGTTGCCGGCCCTTTAGAAAGGAGTAAGCTCTTTTCTTGAAGGTCCCCAGGTCGTATCAGTCCGGAAAAATCGCCGTTGGTAAACTATTCCACAGAGAGGTCGTACGTGGAAGAAAACAGTGGTGGACCGCCAAGCATCCAGATGGTGTGGATGGTATCGGGACGTTTGCCGCGTAGTGCGTTCACGAAACTTGGCGGCTGGGATTAATCCGAACAATTCCTCAGAGCACTCCTCATGGTATGTGCGAAAGAAATTGCAAAGAGATGCAACATATCTTCGCAGCGCCAGTGAATCGAGCCGATCGGAAAGCACTCGGTCGTCGACGATTCGAGCCGCTCTGCGCTGGATGCAGTCAAGTGGAAGGAGCTGGTACTGAGGAGCCCCAGCCCAGAGATGGTAACAGTATTCCATGTGCGGCCGAACCTGCGCCTTGTAAAGTTGCAGGCGGTGTGCCGGCATGAAATACTGTCCCGCTCTGCTGAGCACGCCAAGCTTTTTAGAGGCCAATTTGGCCTTCTCTTCCAAGTGACCACGAAACTGCACGTCACTCGATATGTCCACGCCGAGAATTCCGATACTGGCTGAGGCAACAAGGGGGGGGGGGGGTGCCTTGAAACTGAGGAGATACGACAAAGGGGTTCTTTTTAGCGTTTAACGCGCAAACTTGTGTCTTCTGGAGGTTAAACTGGACTCGATTTAGTCGCCCCCAATCCGAGACTCTGCTCAACAGAGACTCGACTTCAGATACAAGTTTGTCCCGGTACTCGGAGACGTTTTCCCGAGAAATATTGGCACGGCCGGTGTACAGAGTATCACCAGTGCTGTCATCTGCATAGCAATGAATGCTACGGGTTTGCAACATATCATTAATATGCAGAAGAAACAGCGTTGGCGATAGCACGCAGCCTTGTGGAACACCAGCATTAGTAGGCTTGTAATCGGTGCTTGCACCGTCTACAACGACCTTGATGCTCCGATCTGCAAGAAAGCTGGTGATCCAATCGCACCATTTCTCGGGAAGCCCGTAGGAAGGGAGCTTCGAAAGAAGCGCTTTGTGCCAAACCCGATCGAAGGCCTTCGCAATGTCCAAACTAACGGCCAATGCCTCCCCTCCCTTGGACTCTACTGCCTCCGCCCATCTGTGAGTTAGGTAGACCAGAAGATCACCAGCTGACCGACCACGGCGAAAACCGTATTGGCGATCACTAATCAGCTTGTGATCCTCAAGGTACCTCATGAACTGGCAGTTAACAATAGACTCCATTGTTTTGGAGAACAAGGAGGTGATGGGGATAGGCCGGTAGTTGGACGGGTCTCAGCGGTCGCCTTTTTTAGGGATCGGGTGGACGCAAGCCGTCTTCCATGATTTCGGGACTACGCCTAGGGAGTAGGAGTACCGGAAAAGACGCGTTTAAACCGGTGCCAACTCTGGAGCACACGTCTTCAGCACAATTGGGTAGGATGCAAAGAAAGACCGCATCCCATCGCAATCGGCTGACCTATAGTGCCAAACACGGCGGCCACCTACAGAATCAACTGCGATTTCAGCGTGAGTGGCACCACACTCCGGACAAGACAATGGTCCGAGGAGCCTAAAGGGGCGTCGACGGAAATCTGATATCCGTCCGGGTTAGAGGTCAGCAGAAAGTCCAACAGGGAAAGTGCATGATCCTCCACATCTGGAATCTGCGTAGGCGAAGTAAGTGTCAGACCATATGCCAAGGCAAAATCATGAACAGATCTCCCCGCATGATCAGTTAAAAGTGAACCAAGCCATTCGGCGTGATGAGCGTTAAAGTCGCCGAGGATCACGATCTCTGCTGCTGTAGCAACGAATCTGTAGCCATTTGGACGTGGTCGAAGAGGCGGTCTGTTTCGGCATTACCGCTATGGGATCTATAGAGGTACCCGTAGACGCGTGGATGGTCGTCCCTGTGTACGCGTAGCCAAAGGATGGATAGGTCTGAACCTTCAAGACTGCCGAGGCGTCGAGAACAGATGTCCTCTCTGACGTAAACGCAAACTTCAGCCCGAGGCACAAAGAAGTGTTCCAGTTTGCACACCGGGTAGGAGAGATACGAGACATGAGACGGAGAGGACACCTGCGTCTCGGTCAGAAAGAGCAGAGCCGGCCTCGCCGTCTCGAGATGGTAGTGGACAGCGTTTAGGTTAGAGTGAAGTCCCCTGATATTGCAAAAATTCACGGATAGCGTGGCAGGGGTCGCCTTGATCTTGTTGCTCCGTTTGCTTCGAGCAGTTGTAGTCTTGAGCGGAATTTTGCCCCCCCCCCCCCAGAATACGCGGGGCAGCATGAGCACCCACGCTCAGGAGTGGAGAAACATTGTCGTGGCTGCTCAGCGAGGGATTCTCCAAGGGTGCTGGTACCCTCCTGGGGTAGTCTATCATTTAATTCCGGTACTATGTTGATGGGGGGAGGGGATTTGAATCTATAGATTGATCTCTCGGTCGAAGTTGAACTTACCTAATCGGACTATTTGTCCCAGGTAAATATACTCAGCAACTCCAAGCTTAGTGCTCCCAACAACTACTGGCATAGGTGTAAATATGAACCGTAAACCGTAACCGTTGAAAGGCGCTATTGAGGTCATTCAGAATAGTACTTAGGTCGTCCAGCGATTCTGCTATAAGAACTATATCGTCGGCAAATCGAAGGTGAGTGATGTGCTCGCCATTGATGTTAATACCGTATCCTTTGCAGTCCAGTAGCTTGAAAACGTCTTCCAATGCAGCAGTGAATGAGAGAGAGTCACCCTATCTAACAACTTTTTGCAATTGAATAGGCTTCATACTCTGGTTCTGTACTCAGATAACCATCGTAGCACTACTGTACAAATACTTCAGCACTTCAATATACCGACAATCAACTTGGCACCGCTGAAGCAACGCCCAAATTTTGACGGAATCAAATGCTTTCTCATAGTAAACATACGCAAGGCAAAGTGGCAGATTGTACTCTTCAGTCTTCTGCACAATTTGCAGAAGGGTATGTTTGTAGTCTTTGTTACTAAAGCCATTTTGGAATTCGGCTTGTTCGGAAGGCGGGAAGTCGTCGAGTCTGCGTGCGAAATGATTCGTAATGACTCTTGAAAACAGCACGTAGACGCGGCTCAGAAGGCAAATCGGTCTGTAGTTCTTCAAGAGAGCGTTGTCGCCTTTCTTGAAGAACAGGACCACCGCACTTTTGCTCCACGCCCGCTCCTGGATTAGTTCCATCATGGATGTCACCACGGAATTAAAGAGCTTCTGAACGACTTTAAGTACCGGATCTCCACCCGCTTTCAGAAGCTCCGCTGTAATTTCATCCGCCTGGGGCCTTGCCATTTTTAAGATGCTAGAGAGCCATTCTAATCTCGCTCAGACTGATGTCCGGGATATCATCGGAATAGTGTCAGATAAGACTTGCTCTTGGATCGTTACTTACACCGACGTGTGGCTTCAACGATGACGTGTACAGCTGCTCATAGGACCTATCAATCTCACTGAAAATCTCAGGCATCCCTGAAACGATGCTGCCACACTCAGTTTATAGCTTTGACAGTTGGCTCTTTCTTGCAGACAGATTTCTGACAAAGACTTTGGAGCTTTAATTCCGCTGAATCGCTTCTTCAATACGAGCAGTATTAAAGTTGCGTAAGTCACGCCACATGCATTTGGAGATCTGTCTGTTCAGTTGCTTGTATGCTGTCAAATCTGCTGAAGACTACACAGCACTTTACAGCCATGAGATTAAGGGTCTTTGTTCTTGCAATATTTTATCACTCTCTTAACTGTTGTCAACTATTATTTATTCTGAGTTGTTGTAACATAAAAGCAATCGACAAAGTTAACATTCAAGTTACATTATTTCAAAAATCTCTTATAATCTCGTATAACCAATTACCCTCTCCGAAATGTAGAAAAAATTGTGCCCAATAGACGCTTTATTTTAGATCCTACATTATCTCAAGCCGTTCAAAATATTACATTATAAAAATTATTATATTGTATAACATCATATTCAACCAATTGTCATTTTATATAGTTGTTTTTGGAGTATGAAATTAGTTCACGCGATATCCTAACTTAATTATACTATATAATGGTGTAATTTCGAATAATTGTTAAAATGTAATAATAATGATAAAATGATTTCTACATACCTTATCTCTAGCAATGGCATCCAACTTATCAGCGAGTCCACTGGGACGGAGAGCGTGTGCAGATTCGCCTGATGAAGCAGTGCGAGGATGGATCACGGTTAACTACGAAACAAATGTTAAAATTACAACACAGAAGAAATTAAGATATCAGCTAAAGCTATTCGTGAAATACGACGTGGAGAGAACTTAAAGAGAAATCTATCATAGTTTTTATAAAATTTAAGTGACTGTAGCCCCATATCATCCCGTGGGTTACGTAAGAGGCGACGACAGAGG
The DNA here is from genome assembly GCA_036936625.1 of Parnassius smintheus behrii. NCBI lineage: Eukaryota > Metazoa > Arthropoda > Insecta > Lepidoptera > Papilionidae > Parnassius > Parnassius smintheus. Next base: position 1,871,399 of record JAUPFT010000030.1, read on the forward strand.
ACAACAAATCAGGAAATGGGCAGCAGTGTCTCATTCATTACGACGAAAACCAAAAGACGGCGGTTGCCGACCCGATAGCAGAGTGCGGCAAATTTGGAAAATATGCCCCCTGTGAGGAACCTATGGGTGAGTCCTGTTCAGCAGTGGACTTTATTACTGGATTGTGAAATCTTAAAAGTCGGTGGTATGAATCCACCATTTAACTTCTGTCGTGACCCATTAACTCCTAACGCAAGCAATTAAGGCTTACTTGGTGTAGTTAATGCATAAACTTATTAATAATAAGTCTAATATAATATAAGTCTAAGTATAATAAGTTATTATAGTATTGCGTACGGACCGGGTCATTGAACAAACTAAATGTCACCGACTCATTGGTACTAAAATGACAATAAAGCACCAACGCGAACTCGCATACGTGCCGTGCGTTCGTGCGGTGTTTCCACTTTTAGGTATTTTGCACTATTTTATGATAAATCTACTAATGTAGCTGGCTTTAGGCGTTTCTTCAGGTTGACATAGTTTTGGATAATTTGGGGTGAAATCGAAATTCAGGTAACCCTGTTTTATAACCACCCAATGTAATTTTTTTTATAGATTTATCGAAGTGGATAGGGTCAAAAGAGGTACAAAAGAGTGGAATGTAAAAGTTTTTCATTCTGTATGCTTATAGGAATATGTAATGGTATAATATTTTACTTAATTACAAATTCATTATTCCTATGATATTAAGCGTTATTATAATTTGAAAATGAGACAACTTCTTCTTCACAAAACTCAAGAGTTTTACTTTTTTTGTTTCAAAGTTTCTATAAAAAAATATCGTGAAGTGATATTTAAAACTTGCAATGATGTTGTTCCTTAAAATATTCAAAATTAGGTGTAAATAAGGCTATTTAGATGTGTTTTACGAAAATTTAGGGAGTATTACTACTGGTTCTAGAATAAAACCAAAATCATAAGTGGAAACACTGGTTCCGTGGTAGTTAATGACTATTTAAGAGGTAGCCCTGATTTATTCTATGCTTAAACAGTAAAAAAATTTCGTTCGCACATCCATATCTTGTCATTCATATCGATGAGTTAACGGAACTATTAGTAATGTTGATAGCGTTGCTAGTATTTTTAATTCAAAAAAGAAATAATATTCCATTTTGTAACGTAGGTGTCATATGAGGCAACTATGGACAGACGGGACTAGACCTTTTATTATTTTAAGTCGTTATCAGGCAGATGTTGCTGCCCATTTACAGTTTGCCTCTGTCGTTTCTTACGACACCACGAGACGATATACGGTAGTGGATATTCTCCTTCGGGACTCTTTAACTGGATAATAAAGAATGAAAAATCTCGACAGTATCTTATTCCCTACCTTCGGTAGCTTATTTTTTTTTCTTTTCGTCAACAATCGCAAGTACAAACTGTATTTTATTTTTTATTGATAGTATCAAAGTTCCAATGATAACAGTATGAGGAACTAACATACGATGAAAGAGGGAAAGCAACTTAACTAAATTACTTGACTGATCGGGAGCTAAAAACAAATGTTAAAAATTGAAAGAATTTTGATTTTTTTATGAAATTTTGATTATTTGTTATACCCCCTAAGGTGTTGCTCCTAGGTGCTCCGAGGTAGACTTACTCCCACCAATAGCAAAATTGACTTCTTCAAAATGTCAGTATCAAAAATCGACCAATTAGAGTACATTTTTAGGCCTTAAAATAAATCTAGTTAAATTTTAATCTAACTTCTAGTCAACAGTGATATCTATAAAAGTCGTATACTCACAGTCTGCACATATTCGTTGCTAGTGAAACGGCCGTTGAGCTCAGAACAGGTCAGTTTGAAGACGCGGTTCAGATAATACGCCGGTTTCTTGTTGCTGTACTCGATCTCACGTAGCACCTGTAAACGATATTCACACGTATTACTACGAACACAAAAGCTTTTTGGGATTAAGAATACAAATTTTTAGAGAATCTGGTTTCAATATAATAAATGCCTAGTTCTTACTGAAAACAACACGCTAGGTATTACCACTAATACATTGAGTTCGGTCTAATAAAAATAATATTATTTTTTAGTTTAACTACTGATTATTAATATAAAACAGGAACAAAAACGGACCTAAAGTGTTTCCTAGATGAAAAACATAACACATATTATGTTTTGTTGTTAGTATAATATTCGACCTTTCCATAATAAATACGATGAATTAGGTTATTTATTACCAAGTATTAAAATTCTGTAATATATTACGATTACAAATATTTTTGTTAAATACCAATAGCGGTGTTATTTAAACGACGAATGACCTTTTAATTAATTCAAAAAAAAGTTACTACTTATTGTGGATTTAGATTAGATGTATTGGAAATATGTACTTTATCAACAAATCACCGCTTTTATTAGATTGCCTCACCTCACATACCTGGTTATTCTCTATACTGTAGTTATTAACAATGTAATTAAACGAGAGGTGAAATTGTAGACACTGAGTCTCTTTTTCACATCACAAGTCACATGCGTGTGCGTAGTTGACGAATAACTAAGTATGTATACGTACGTACGTGCATGCGTACGCGCGTATGCGTGTGCATGTGTGTGTGCGCGCGTGTGCGTGTGCAAGTAAATGTTTATGTGTCCGTGTGCATGTACGGGTGTGGGTGCAGGTGTGCATGTGCATATCCAAGATAGTTAGTGTATGTATGTGTAAGTGAGTGTGCGTGTGCAGTACGTACGCGCTGGTAGTTGTGCACGGAGTCGGCACCGCTGAGATTGACGCCGTCGCGGGTGAGCGCAGCGCGCACGTCGGACGCGGGCAGCTCGGCGCCGCCGCGCAGTGCCAGCGCCTCGTGGTCCGGGTTCAGTGCCGGGTACACCGACACCACGCACGAGTCCAGCTTCTGGCTCTCCGCGTCTGCGGGGCCCACGTAAAAACATGAACAACATTTATGATTTGTGGAGTCAACGTTAGTGTTACCATTACAGCCTATTAAACTCCTCTACAGAACATCTGGCATCGTCATCAACAGGCTTCCCACATAGATTACCTCATAGAGGGGATATTTGTCACAGTTGCCACACATGGCAAGCGGGTTGGCCAGCCCATCTGCCGATTTGTTTCCCTCTGTTACCTCTTACGACATCTAAGGGATGATGTGGGGTACTCGATATTCCTACACCGCCACTACACGGTAAAGTCACACTACAGCTATATTCTGGTTGTAGCACGAATGGGTCGACTCAACCGAGGTAGGACCACGTTGTCATTCAATACCAGCGTAAAATAGCAATTCAATGCCACAGTTCTGTTTGGTGAGTGTGAATGGGACTAGTAGTAGAAGTATAAGAGACGAAATATTTGAACCTCATCATTATCTACATATTATTTTTCTATTACAATTCAACATGGATCTGTTAAAAACAGATCCACAACTTTGAATTTATATAATCGTATTTATTGATATACGGGGTTATCTTTCAAAGAGTAGCAAAAATGCAATGATATACAGTTTTTGAAAATACAATGTAATAAGGTTTCTAGTTTTATTTGTAATTATCCCACATTGAATGTGATTTATGGGCAAGAACGCAGACACGCGCTCCTTTGTGTGCGATTGAATTCACGTTTTCGTTTCTCACGATTTTTCCTATTGTTTAGTTTATTAGTGACAGGCTTGCTATTAATGCTTAAGCTAATAACTACACGACGCAAATTATGATTTAACGGGCTTAGGATCGTCATAAAAATAAAATTAATAAAAATATTTTTGCTTATCAACGACGTAACTGACGACAGTCATTATTGTGGCGTAATTCAAAAATTTGAATAAACTATTTACGACTAAATAACTTGTGCAAGTAGACCCAATAACTAATATTAGGACCTCAAAATGGAATCCGTTAACTTTCGTGAAAATAGCAATAATTTTACTGTGGCGGTTCCCATAACTTTGAGTCTCCTTGACTTAAACACGACTCTTTATTTCACCCCACAGATAATAGTCTAACGGTGAAAGTTCCGGTGGGTTTGCAGGTAGGGCCTCCATGGGCAATCCACCTATCTTCATATTCACTATTCAAATTATCGCTCACTGCACTTAAAAAGTTTGATGAGTTGTCAATTGTTCTTCGATTAGTAGGTATACGTACATTCATTTCTTGCTGCGATAAAAAGACTAACTTTCGTATAAAATTTGCGCACTATTTCATAGTTTCATAGTATTCGCGATTTCAATTTTTCGTTCCGTTATTGCTAATGAAGCGACACTACTACTTAAAACTTTAGTGTAGTAAAATATTAGGCATTCGATATTTATGAATGACAATCAGTTAAAATAATGCATTACTACTCAATCTGAATTTAAAAGATGAAAAGGACAGAATGTTTGAGATTTTTTTTAAATAAATTTTTCTTCATCATTCGTCTATACGAGGGCGGCACTGAAAATTTCGGGAATCAAGGAAGTGACACAACATTACTATTTAAAAATGTATTTATTGCTTTTCGAAGTATTCTCCGCGAAATTTGACACATTTTTCCATACGATGGAACCAATAATTGAAGCAACCATTCCATTCGGAAGTTGGGGTCTCCAAAATGGCCGTTTTGTAGGCGTCCACAGCTTCTTCAGGTGATGAAAATCTGTCCACGCAATTTATTCTTTATTTTAGGGAAAGTATAGAAATCATTAGGGCTTCGGTCGGGCCTGTACGGCGGATGGTCTAATAATTCTATGTTTTCTTGCTCTAAAAACTCTTTTGTTCTTATACGGTGTGAGAACTCGCATTGTCGTGATGGAGGATGATGCGGCGATTGCAGTTCTCTTTACGGAGTTCAGAAACGACCTGTGGCAAACAAATGCTATCATACCATTCTGCATTAACCGTTCTTTGTCCCTCAAGAGGAATAGTCCTAACATGGCCGGTTTTGGAGACAAACGTGGCCACCATTTTTTTTGCAACACTCCGTGAACGAACAATTTTTGTTGGCTTTAACTCAGTTTCGAACACCCAAACTCGTGACTGGTTTTTTGTTTCGGGTTCGTACGCGTATATTCAGGATTCGTCATCTGATACGATGTTGTATACAGCATTTGAGGATCCTGCGTGGAATCTTTCGAGAGTTCTGACGCACCAAGTAACGCGAGCCGCTTTTTGCTCTTCACAGAGCGAATTACACAAGCAAGATTATTTGTATTTGACTCATGTCAATGTCTAAAGTTGCCTGAATTTCGCGGTATGTCACATTTCGATCTTCCTCAATCATATTGGATTCATAACACCAACTTTGTACCCATAAATAAAGAACGTTGTGAAAGTACTCCAACAGTAGAAACTAGTTAGTAGAAAGTAGTACTAGTTTGCCGTGTAGTGGCGGTTAAGAATATCCACTACCCCATATCTTCCCGTGGGTGTTGTAAAAGGCGACAGAGGGAAACAGGCAGGAGATGGGCAGCAGCATCTTCCTGATAACAGCAACCGTACGACAAAAAAAAACTGCGGTTGCCGACCCGCTCGCCAAGCGTGGCAACTATGGCAATATACCCCCCATGAACAATTACACAAATAGACGGCCCCCAGTCCCCGGCGGCCCCGCTATTCCTGGCTACGGTGGCGACCACGGTAACGGCGGGGCAGGGGGTGCTAAGAATCTCCGGTGGAGGTTCGGTTGCCACCAACGACGATTCGACCTGGCAACATTTAACGCACGCACACTGAGGACTGACGAGAAGATCCTGGAGCTGGAAGAAGAGATAGACAAGTTGCGCTGGAGTATTATAGGATTATCCGAGGTCCAAAGAGAGGGGAAGGACACGGTGATTCTCGAATCCGGCAACTTGTTCTATCACCGGGAGGGCGACCATCTGTCCCAAGGAGGTGTCGGATTTATCGTCCACAAGTCGGACGCACAGCATCAACGTTTTCCTGGGTGACTGCAGTTTTTTGAACGACCTTGACGGGGATCATCACTGAGCTTGACACGTTCACGTTGAAATTCAGCAAACCAGCGATAAATTGTGGTTTTGGATGGGGCTTCATCTTCAAATGCAGAAATAATCCGGTCAATACACTGTTTTTGTGTTAAACCACTTCGAAAGTCACAATAAATCATTGCTCTTGAATTTTCTCGAGTCAATTCCATTTTCTCAACTACTAAACAAGTTTGACAAAACCTTGTGACAAGACCGAGAATCTTTTTTTAAATAAATAAATGGTATTTCATTTTTAAAACCAAGGTGTTTTCAATTAAAAAGGTTTTAATATGACAGGAACAGTGGAAATATTCTATTCCCGATACTTTTAGTGCAGCCTAGTATTAATTATTCTGAACCTTCTCTACAAATTTGGCAGTATATTGTAAAATTGAAATTTAATGATTATTTCACGGCTAATATGGATGCGGGTGCCCAAATAGAGACAGTATTAACGGACTACCATAAAAGTATTTATCCCATAGATGATTTCATTTTATTATAAGAGTTTTTTATGCAAATTGTTTTGTCCACATATAGAAAATGGATTATAATGCTTTCTGGAGTACCACAAGGCTTGATTTTTGGGCCGATACTGTTTAATAATTTTATTAACGACATATTTTTAGTTTTTAAACGCTCTAAAATTATTATTTTTCCGGTGACATGAACATTTTTAAAGGATATATTATAACATACACGATTACATTTTGTTACAAGACTTTTACTTATTGTAAATTATTGTTACGAGAAAACATAACTTATAAGACTTGGGTTTATCGCAAACTTTTTTATCATGCGATTCTTTCCTTTTATTAATGATTGCAATGTCTACCTTTTTTATTTTCTAATCTACGTGCAGAAACCAAAGACTTCTATATATATATATATATATATATATATATATATATATATATATATATATATATACTACTTGACCGGTGGACGTCGGTATGTTGACAAAGTGCGGACATAAATAATGACACAAAATCAGTGTTAAATTGTTGAAAACAACTGGTCAAGACCAGCTCGCTCGCAGTCGACTAAAGGAGTTTCTTAGTAAAAACTTTTTTAACAATTAAATTCAACGTTCATCATCATCATCATCATTACAGACCTTCACAAGTCCACTGCTGAACATAGGCCCCCCTCAAAGTATGCCACAAAGCACGGACCTGAGCCACCTGCATCCATCGACTTCCTGCATGTTTTACCAGGTCGTCACTCCATCTAGTTGGGGGTCGCCCTACACTACGACTACCGGTACTAGGCTGCCACACGAGAACCTTTTTCCCCCAACGGTTGTCGGTTCTTCGAGCTATATGGCCGGCCTATTGCCACTTCAGCTTACTAATCCGTTGGGCTATGTCGGTCATACTGCGGATATCCTCATTTCTAAGTTTATCACGCAGAGAAAACCCGAGCATAGCCCTCTCCATAACTCGCTGAGCGACTTTGAGTGTCCTTATACGGCCAGCAGTGAAGGACCACGTCTCAGTTCCATATCTCATCACTGGCAACACGCACTGGTTGTACAATTTCGTTTTCATGTTTTGAGGTATACCTGACGACAAGATGTAACGTAATTTCCCGAACGCTGCCCAGCCGAGTTGAATTCGTCGATTGACCTCTCGGTCGAAGTTGGACTTAGCTAGTCGGACTATTTGTCCCAGGTAAACGTACTCGTCAACAACTTCGAGCTTAGTGCTCCCAACAACTACCGGCATAGGTGTGACATGGACATTAAACATGATCTTTGTTTTGTCCATGTTCATCTTAAGACTTATCCGTTGGGAGGCACTATTGAGGTCATTGAGCATAGCGCTTAGGTCCCCCAGCGATTCTGCCATAAGGACTATATCGTCGGCAAATCGAAGGTGAGTGATGTAATCGCCATTGATGTTAATACCGAATTGATGTTAATTGATTTACGGTATTAACATCAATTCAACATTAATGTAATAAAAATAATTGATTGCAAATAACTGCAAGTTTTCTTGAAAAACATAAAATTAAAATAAAATACTGTCCTGGCGAAAAACATATTTAAAAATTGACGAATAGAGTTTTCGTTGTCTAATATTTATGAAAAGAGGATATTGTTAATATGTTTGGTGAGAGTTGTAAGTTTGGGGAAGTATTTAAAGAAAACCACAACTTTTGGCGCATTCTTAAATATGCCAATATACATGAACTTATGCTAGTTTCTCCTATGCTTTACAAAATGTTAGTGTAAGTAAATGAGTGGTGGCTCACCCTGCAGCTGGGCGTGGTGGCGCGCGACGACTCGCACTTGCAGGTCGGGGAACACCTGCAAGCCCGCGCGGAAGTGCGCGTAGTCCTGCGCCACGTCGCCGCTGCCGTTGAGCAGCACGCTGGGCGTCTGCGGCTGCTGCACCATCACGTACGCCTCGGCGGGCCGAGCCTGCACCGCGTGCCCGTTGTCGCACCTGCATCCACACCCACACCGCTTGTAATCTCCCCACACATAACGCACCCAGCCGGAAAATGCCGTGTACAGACCCGGTACACAATGTGAGAGACAAACCATTAATCAAATATATATATGCCAGAACAGACACCAGTAACTGTTTGTTTGCAACACATGTTACAGTCCAAAAACTCTAACTCAAATAATATGTGCCAGGCGCTTGCCACAATTTGACACACTTGAGAGGTAAGTTACAGCCAAATAAGTAAACATTCATCCGGACTGAATTTTGCAATTTATTAATTAATTTTGCACGACTTACCATTATAGAATATGAAGCATTTCCTTGAATGACGTCCTCTCAGAAAAATCGGACGTCATGCAGCGATGGAGTGAATTTTATAGAGAATTGTATGCGTGTCATGATCTTAGTGAAGGATCCGGGGGTGACGCCGTGACTGGCACGCCAGACACGGACCTCGATGACACTGAGGTCATCAGCATGAAAGAGATTGAACGTGCGATTCGAAGTTTGAAATGTGGTAAGGCTGCGGGACTAGACAGAGTTACTGCTGAAATGGTCAAGTACGGTGGGCCTCGCGTCTGGGACAGCTTTCATCTGCTGTGCAATTTGTGCTGGCGGACGGGAGATGTCCCGGATGATTGGCGATCCGCGGTCATTGTGCCTTTATATAAAGGTAAAGGTTCACATTTTGACTGCGGGAGCTATCGGGCGATCAGCTTGACCAGTTTAGCAAGTAAAGTTTATTCGAAGGTTTTGACACGCAGGATGCAAGAGAAATCGGAAAGATTCTTATGGGAGGCACAATGCGGATTTAGACCTGGAAGAGGATGCACGGATCAAATGTTTTCTCTCCGCATGATCACGGAGAAGCTTCTGAGTGTTAACCAGAGGATTTTCTGTGCTTTTGTGGATCTGGAGAAAGCATTTGATAAGGTTATAAGGAAGAAAATGTGGGAACTGTTGCCGGGATATGGTGTGGATGGTCGATTGTTAAGGGCTGTGCAGTCATTTTACTATGACTGTAAAGCCTGTGTGCGGGTAGGGCATGACCTGTCACCCATGTTTAGCGTCCAAGCGGGCGTAAAACAGGGTTGTGTCATGTCGTCCTGGCTGTTCATACTGTATCTCGACAGCTATTTGCAGAAGCTGAAAGATAGCTGTTTGGATGTGAAATTGGGTGACATAAAAGTTAATTGTCTGCTGTATGCTGATGATGCAGTGCTTATTGCGCCATCAGAAGCAGAACTGCAGGCATTAGTCACGTGTATGAAAGAGGAATGTGAAATTAAAGGTCTCCGTTTGAATGCTAATAAAACTAAGGTTCTAGTATTTGAAAAGGACGAAGAGAGAACGAAATGTGAAATATGGGTAAATCAGGAATGTCTAGAACAGGTAAATGAAATTGTATACTTGGGGAGTGCTTTCAGCCGGGATGGAAGATGTGATTTAGATGTGGATAGGCGTGTCGCTGCCGGAAACAAAGTCAATGGTGCCCTGAATGCATTAGTCAAAAGGCAAGGCGTGGTGAAGAGTGCACGCCTTGCAATACATAACGCAGTGTTGGTACCGACTTTGTTATATGGCAGCGAAACCTGGGTATGCCAGAAGAAGCATAAAAGCAAGTTGAATGCAGTGGAGATGCGATCTCTTCGTAAAATGTGTGGCGTTACCATAGCCGACCGAAAGCGAAACGAAGAGATTCGCAATATGGCAGGATTGAAAGATGACCTTATCACAAAAATTGATAGGGGCGTACTCCAATGGTTTGGGCACGTTGAACGAATGAGTGAAGACCGAATGGTGAAGAAAATATATAGAGCGAAAGTAAATACTAAAAGGTGTCGAGGTAGACCGAGACTAACTTTCGAAGACCATGTGAGCAAATTGCTCGAAGAGGGGAGGGTCAAGAGTACTCGGATACCTAGACGTGCATGTATGAAGAAGTTAATGAACCTGAAAGAAGCGAAAGAGGTATGTAAGGATCGTGACACTTGGCGATCTGTTCTCTCTGGCTACCCCGTTAGGGATTGTGCGTGACGATAAGTAAAGTAAAGTAAAGTAAGCATTTCCTTGTAGCCCTCAGAAGCGGTAACACATCTGTAGCCTTCTCTGTTTGATGTTAGTTGCAAATGATATGAACGAAATTAGGTGCGGACATCGTTCAGAACAGTTCAGAACAAAAATATGTAGGTAATAAAAACGATAAATTATAAGCATAAAAACATTTTAAACCGAAAAACGAAAGCTAATGCTTTTACTATTGCAAAAACAAAATGTTTTATATTTTTCATTAAGAATTTTGGATTGGACGCTTGTCTTTTAAGCCATATCTTAATTTTATGCAGGATCTTCGTTTTTATGGATTTTTTTCTTCACAATATACTGTAGCGTCACCTTGCGAAGTTTTTGGGAGGTTTCGACGACAACTCAACGAACGGACAGTCGATGACGACAGCCACTCAAGTTCATAAGACACCTAAGCGGTCAAAATAACTTAAGGTTTTACTTTTGTGGATTTAGTTAAGCTGACCCTCGGCTTTTCTCTAGCATTACAGAGAAATAAATTGCTGCGCCCACATAATGACAATAATGTAATACTTGTAATACTTGTCGCATCCGAAGCTGGAAGCTTCAGGAAGCGGATACTAGGGACAAATATCACACGAGGGTAGCCGAAAAGCTTGACACCATCGATGGCAGGAAAGAATGTGTGGAGAGAACATGGCAGAACCTTAGGGATGGAATGGTAAGTGCAGCGGAAGAAGTATGTGGTACGACAAAAAGAGGTAGTAGTAAAAGAAGAGATGCATGGTGGAATGATGAAGTGAAAGAAGCTGTAAAAAAGAAGAAAAAAGCATGGTTAGACTACTTGGCCTCTAGTAACGATGAGCATATGAGAGAGAAGATGAAAAGAAAGATATAAGCTGCAGAAAGTTCATGCGAAAACATTGATTGAGGAAGTACGTGAAAGGTGTAGAATAGAAGCGGACGAGAGGTTGTCGCACAACTTTAGGGAAAACTCCAAACTCTTCTGGAAAGAGGTTGGAAGGTCCCGGAGTGGTGCGACAGCTTTAAGAATGAACAAAGTGCTTTCGAGAACCAATGACGTCCTCTCAGAAAAATCGGACGTCATGCAGTGATGGAGTGAATTTTATAGAGAAATGTATCCGTGTCATGATCTTAGTGAAGGATCCGGGGGTGACGCCGTGACTGGCACGCCAGACACGGACCTCGATGACACTGAGGTCATCAGCATGAAAGAGATTGAACGTGCGATTCGAAGTTTGAAATGTGGTAAGGCTGCGGGACTAGACAGAGTTACTGCTGAAATGGTCAAGTACGGTGGACCTCGCGTCTGGGACAGCTTTCATCTGCTGTGCAATTTGTGCTGGCGGACGGGAGATGTCCCGGATGATTGGCGATCCGCGGTCATTGTGCCTTTATATAAAGGTAAAGGTTCACATTTTGACTGCGGGTGCTATCGGGCGATCAGCTTGACCAGTTTAGCAAGTAAAGTTTATTCGAAGGTTTTGACACGCAGGATGCAAGAGAAATCGGAAAGATTCTTATGGGAGGCACAATGCGGATTTAGACCTGGAAGAGGATGCACGGATCAAATGTTTTCTCTCCGCATGATCACGGAGAAGCTTCTGAGTGTTAACCAGAGGATTTTCTGTGCTTTTGTGGATCTGGAGAAAGCATTTGATAAGGTTATAAGGAAGAAAATGTGGGAACTGTTGCCGGGATATGGTGTGGATGGTCGATTGTTAAGGGCTGTGCAGTCACTTTACTATGACTGTAAAGCCTGTGTGCGGGTAGGGCATGACCTGTCACCCATGTTTAGCGTCCAAGCGGGCGTAAAACAGGGTTGTGTCATGTCTTCCTGGCTGTTCATACTGTATCTCGACAGCTATTTACAGAAGCTGAAAGATAGCTGTTTGGGTGTGAAATTGGGTGACATAAAAGTTAATTGTCTGCTGTATGCTGATGATGCAGTGCTTATTGCACCATCAGAAGCAGAACTGCAGGCATTAGTCACGTGTATGAAAGAGGAATGTGAAATTAAAGGTCTCCGTTTGAATGCTAATAAAACTAAGGTTCTGGTATTTGAAAAGGACGAAGAGAGAACGAAATGTGAAATATGGGTAAACCAGGAATGTCTAGAACAGGTAAATGAAATTGTATACTTGGGGAGTGCTTTCAGCCGGGATGGAAGATGTGATTTAGATGTGGATAGGCGTTTCGCTGCCGGAAACAAAGTCAATGGTGCCCTGAATGCATTAGTCAAAAGGCAAGGCGTGGTGAAGAGTGCACGCCTTGCAATACATAACGCAGTGTTGGTACCGACTTTGTTATATGGCAGCGAAACCTGGGTATGCCAGAAGAAGCATAAAAGCAAGTTGAATGCAGTGGAGATGCGATCTCTTCGTAAAATGTGTGGTGTTACCATAGCCGACCGAAAGCGAAACGAAGAGATTCGCAATATGGCAGGATTGAAAGATGACCTTATCACAAAAATTGATAGGGGCGTACTCCAATGGTTTGGGCACGTTGAACGAATGAGTGAAGACCGAATGGTGAAGAAAATATATAGAGCGAAAGTAAATACTAAAAGGTGTCGAGGTAGACCGAGACTAACTTTCGAAGACCATGTGAGCAAATTGCTCGAAGAGGGGAGGGTCAAGAGTACTCGGATACCTAGACGTGCATGTATGAAGAAGTTAATGAACCTGAAAGAAGCGAAAGAGGTATGTAAGGATCGTGACACTTGGCGATCTGTTCTCTCTGGCTACCCCGTTAGGGATTGTGCGTGACGATAGGTAAGTAAGTAAGTAAGTATGTAATACTTGTGTTATGAGAGGAATAGAACAGATAATTCACAACCTCCGACTGCTTTTCTAGATGACATTTTATAATTAATTGCAAAAAAAATTACAATTTAAATAGGTTGGGTGTTATTTTACTTTATTTAATAATTTCTACAAAACTGCATTCTTTTCAATTTATTTAAACAACTTATTAAGAGAACGAATGATTTTACTACATAACCTACAAAGCATAAAACATAAATTAAAACAAAACCCCAGGTCCTGCAAGAATATGATTTATTGACATACTTATCAAATATTTAAATCTTCAAAATAAGACCTATTTGTACTTTGTTCATGCCGGGCTCAAACTAGTATGGAATCAAATTCATATCCTTTACATAAATTGCAGTAGCCATTTACCATCACGCGAACGTTAAATTCTTCTGTTAGGACTCTTAAAGTAACAACTATATCAAATTTTCTTTTTTGCTACGGACATAGTGGGGTTAATAACACCATATAATGCTGCTATTTTTTGAAAATAAACAGAGATCTTTTTTAATGGTTGCATTTCATTCCATCTTAATCCTCAACAGGTGCTAATGTACCTGAAATTAACCTCCCAAACATCGCTAGATAAAGATGCCTATAACCACAGTATCCACTTACCATCAGATCGACGTGTGCTCGTTTATCTCACTTAATACTAATAAAAAATCTTGTAGTGAAAGTAAAACACAACATGCCCCCGTTGTGTAATATTACTTGATCACATTGAATGATGACATTTGGAATGTAATAATGATAACAGTGATGGACTTACGTAATGGTGGTAGCAAGGTGCACATTCCTACGTCCAGGAGTCGGGAACGCGCGTGCGTCTCCGTAAGCGATACGTCTCACCAAGGTCTCCACTTCAGATGCACTATCACCCTCCACTGACACCGATTTCAGATCTGGTCAACAAATTACGTTATAAACATATTAATGTGCGACCAAAACGATACTCAAAATAACAGATACTGGAATCAAGTGCTAAGCACAATTACCTTGTTACCTTGTACGTGTTCCCTTTGCCCCCCCCCCATATTATACTGGTATACTTAGTTACCGTAACAGCATATTAACCATCCCCTGTTGAACATAGTCATCCGCCATAGATTGCCTCACAGGAGACATATTTGCCATAGTTGCCACGCTTGGTAAGCAGGTTGGTAACCGCAGTTTTTAGAAGTGAAAACTTCTTTAGTATCGTTGTTATTAGAAAGTCTATCAAACGAAAAAGCGACAGCAAAAAGAGACAGACTCATATATTCATAAGATTTAACGTGGGAGAAAATGAGATAGGAAGCATTATAGATTATAGGTCAATGCTAAACGCGTAAACGCCGCCGAAACGGCGTCGCTTACGCGTTTTGTTCAACAAGGTACGAAGGTGCCTATGGAATAAAGATGGTTAATATATCCTTTAACTGTTAAAATAAACAGGTAATAAAATTAACAAATTTATTATATAAATAAAATTAACCATAATGAATAAAATTATTCAGTCCATTCAAAACAATCGTCGATCGATTTAAGTAGATAGCGCTATTAAAATTTTATGTACTAAAGGGCTAAAGGTTTAAAAGCATCAATACACGTGTTTCTATTGATTTTTTATATTAAAATTTAGACTTCCCATTAAAAAAGGTTGTAACAATTATTTGTTATAAAATTAAACTTATATCTCATATTTTATTCTACACTTGTGTTAATGCAACTTGTGTAATGTGTAAATGCAACGTTAAATCTTTTGAAGCGTTAATTTTATTAAACCGTACAAAATGATATTTAAACTCATATGGGTAACGCTACTATGGAATAAACAAGCAGTGAAGAACGGCCAAACCTCAACTTTGTAGATTTGAATTTTATATTTATATTTATATTATATAAATTTGTATTTTATATTTCATTTCATTTGAAGGTTTCACTTGTGTCGTATTTTTATTTTTAGACGTTATTAGGAAGAAGCTGCAACCTATCTACTGATTTGTCTCCCTCTGATACAACTCCTGTGATATCCACGAGTCATGGATATTCTTACAACTGCATTACACGATATACTTAGTATAAGTTGTTAATTAGTTAATTGTATACGTTTCTTTATTGTTAGTTAATTGTATACGTTTTTTTATTGGTTTTATTTAGTCTTTACTTCCGTCAACATTTTTAATGTCAGTTTACTATTCTATATGCGGTAATAAATATTTTTATTATTATTAGTATATAACATATTTTATAATTTGAATTAGCTACTTTCGGAAATAGCATCTTAATGCTATTGTTTTTCTTAAGGTGAATGTAAAGAATTGGAGACCTTTTTACTGAAAACGACGCAATCTATCTTAATTCTCAGAGGTGACAACACAGTCTGATTCTTCATCGAGAATAGATGGCAGATATATTATGTAAGCTGCGGCACCCACTTAACATGAGGTGGACTGTGTTCGTTTGTCGCCCTTATTTTATAAATAATTATATTTCTTGTAGTATCGTGCTGTAATATGGCTGTATAAGATAATTCATCACCACGTTTCATTTCGTGAAGATTGTAAGTGGCTAATAAGGCTCATATCGTATCATCGTCGCTGTAAATATAACCATTTACCATCATGTATTCACGGGGCTATTTTATACCAAAACTCACGAAACCGCAGCTTTTTGTGGGTACGCAATAAAAGCACTGAACTCATTACACACACACACACACACACACACACACACACACACACACACACACACACACACACACGCACACGCACACGCAAACACACACGCACACGCACACGCACAAGCACACGCACACGCACACGCACACACACACACACGCACGCACGCACGCACGCACGCACACACGCACGCACGCACGCACGTACTCACACACACATATATATATTTATATATAACTCACTATATATAGACAACTATTGGTTCAAAAAAAATTGCAATACTGACAGAGGTCGGGCGCCAGGCTGAGTCCCTCTCGGCAGCGCGCGGCACAGCGGAGAGCGGATGATGGCTGCGAAGCGGCCGGCAGAACCCCCAGGCCCGCCAGCCAGCCGCGGATATGATGTTTCATACCCCCCTCCGCACCTGCAATCAAATCAAACATCTTCATTAATTACACTATACTCGTTCAGTATAACTTACGATTTCTTCTATACTACGCTTTATTTATAAGTGACTTCTCCTTTACGTACTTTTTAAAAACGTTTATTAGTAAATTTACTTTCTCTTTGGGCATCTTATTGAAGAGGAAGACACAAATTGTTCTGTAAACCAGTTACTTACCTTCTTCAGTATAAAAGAAGGAACCACAAATTTTTATTTATTTCTAATTTATACTGTATATGTTGGAAGGTGTTAAATGAAAAAGAGACGTGTTACTTTTACTACGACGTCACTGTAAATTTTTAGAATGTCACTTTTTATTCTAAATAATGAAATATTATTTTATACAAAAAAAATTTCGAATAGATATATTGTGAAGTTACAGTCAATATGTTAAGAAACCAGTCCTTAAGAAACGCAGAAATAAGCAGTTACGATTTTGACAATATTGAAGAAAATATTCAAAAAAAAAATTCAAGCTTTCATATTTGCTCAATAATATCTCCGATAAAGAAGTTCACTAAATAGTGCCCATTTCCCACCAGGTAAATTAAAAACTTGTCACTCAATTTAACTTTAAATTTAAAGGGTGATAAACATATTTCTTAAACAGTTAAAACGATAAGGTCATTATCAAGGAATAAATAGAATCGCACGAACAAGTCAACGCATTTTTTATACGTTAAGATTATAATAAATTTTACATCCGGCTTCAGAAACCAATTTTTATTTAAGGATAGGTTGAATTTTATTATTTATTTAATTTAAATTGTATTAACTTTAAGATAGGTTAAAGTTGCGACACACACACATTTTATTATTATATCACAAACTAACACACGTTTTCGCCTCTCAATAATACACACACACACACACACACGCACGCACGCACACGCACACGCACACGCACACGCACTCGCACTCGCACTCGCACTCGCACTCGCACTCGCACACGCACACGCACACGCACGCACACACACACACACACACACACACACACACACACACACACACACACACACACACACACACACAAACACTTCCTCTCATTCTCATCACACCGATACTCAATATACGGTATACAAATATACAGTACTTACAATATGACGCAGATAAAGGTATCTTACGACAAACACTGTAAATTATGTATTAACATTGCTGAAGACGAAAAAAATATATTTTAATGTTTTGCAAAAAATGTAAATCTATAAAGGCTTCTATATTGCATAATATGTTCAAAACTTGTTTATATATATTGGTAAATGTACAAGCTGTAGATTTTGTTTCAATTAAGAAAAAAAAAATTCTGTCCAATGAATTAGATTCTTATTTGGCTACATTTTTATTAAGATCCTTTTATTTTCGTGATAATAAGTAAAAACGTTCCAAATAAAGTCATTTTTGTCTACCGTATGTCGCACGCTTACTTCCTACGGGACAAATATGCATGCAGTGAAGAAGGAAGTGCTGAAAGTCTTTTAACGTCGGAAGTCCTCGCCTTAAGATATTAAGGAATGAAATCATAATAAAATCTTACCCTGCCAACAAGCACCAACAACGAGGGTAGTATTGATTCCGTGTGCGGGATGAAGCGGCCAGTCGTCGATGACCTCAGGACCCTTGCCATCCAGTGAGCGGTAGGGTTCACCGTCCACGAACAGCTCTACACTCGGGAAACGGATGTTGATCGCGTAGTGATGCCATTCGTTGTCGCACACCTGACAAAATATTCATAATTTTATATATTAACATTACAGTGAAAATTACAAAGTAGTTAATAGTCCAGCCGATGGTGAGCCAATGGAGTTTTTGAACTACCATCAGACTAAGAATGCGAATGAATCGGGCATTTGAACAACTACTGTGTCTCACCCGTCTGTGTGACACCGCCAACTTCCTAAGAATTTCTTGACAGAAAAACTCAAAAATTGTTTTTTTAGCCTGGATTCAAATCCGGCACTTTATGATCAGCAGTGGTGAAGCCTCCATAGAAGCTGAAAAGCCAGACTTGCCCTTTCAATCTGCTCAATCAATAATATCAACTAATAAAATAACTCGTAAACTGTTTCAAGCAATTTTAAATTTCCCGCGCGCTTCTCTGTTCTACACAGATCATGACCTCGTAGCATATATGTAACGCCAGCACTTGGCAGTTTGCTTTCAATTCGAAATACACTGATTCGTGTTCTCTCTATTTCAAAGCGAACACACAATGGACTGTCAAAATTAATGAAAGGAAGGAGTAGATTTGAGCTATTAGTCGTCTCTCTAGCACGCGTTGGCTTTTTACCGGGCTTTCGAGAAGACGATCGCTCCCTTTCTAACCTGTGGCAAAATGTTTTGTAATGAAATATAACTACAAAATGTTTATATAGGAATCACTATGGAACCAAAAGCTGGGCTTTGCTCTGAAGTTGTTTCGGAGTGCGCGGGCGCGCGGGTGATACGTTTGCAAGTTCACTTCTCATTTCAATGTTTAATTTTGTTGTTGTGTACCATAGATTAAAATTTAACTTTTGTTCCGATCTATGCAGTATGAACTTATGGTATCTTGAAGTCTTGCAGTTGTTCTATAGTAACCGCGGTTAACTATGACATATGGACGTTGAACATCTCAGTCCCGCCCGTGACCATGAGTGCTGTAAAGCGTTCGAAACGTCGGGTATTTAAAAAGTCAAATATACGCGATAAATTCCGTAAAAACTAGTATTAATTCAATGAAAAAAAAATAAATATAAGAAATCATTATGTAAACCAGTACGGACTGGTAATTGCAAATAAAATACGCCGATTAGAAAATTTAAAGACCAAGCGCGCAAGATATCTAACAGCCTTAAATTTCTTGAAGAGATGCCGTGACCATAATCTCATTCCTACGTGTGTCAAAATATCAACCAAAAAGGACATTCGAGGAAGCGCTAAGATCTTAAATCAGGCGAGTAAAAAGTTGTTACGGACGGTAATCCATAAAAAACGCTCCGATCTATATGACATAAACAAATCCATAGACACATCATCCAGTGAATTGAAGAAAGTTTTAACGACGTTTGACTATAATTTTTCCATGGAAACATTAAATAAACGCGAAATTAGTAAATATAATGAATGCAAATACAAACATATAGAAAAATATCAAAAATTAACGAACAAGTCAAATGTCAAACATCTGAATCAATGCCAGAACCGAAAGCAACCATTGACAAACACAGATCATAGATTAATCGCGCTCTATAATCTGTCAAAACAAACACTGGATGATGCAACAATTAGGGTTTTATCCAAAGGCCTGAACTTTGCAATTACACCCCGCAAATTACCGTACGAAGAAATTATCTGTAGTGTCGAGGACTGTTTATTTAAAAACAATATGCGGAAAGAAGATTTGGAGGCGATACGTCAAGACATTTCGTCTATGTTACGTCGATGTTCAGTGCCTAAACCGAATCTTCCCAAAGACGAATTTATAGCGTTAAAGAACCTACGCAATAAACACGAACTTACGATTCTCCGCGCAGATAAGGGAAACGCCACGGTAGTCATGGATACGTCAGATTATAATTCTAAAATACAAGAACAAATAGCACACTAAAAACAACTAGTGACCTCATAAAGAAATACTCCGAAAAATTAAATCTGGACGTAAAATGGATAATACCTACGTGCGCCAAATCACCAAAATTGTATGGGTTACCAAAAATACACAAGCCCAATGCTCCATTACGTCCCATAGTGAGCCAAATCGATTCACCAACTTACAGATTGGCTCAACACTTAGCGAAAATACTCTCACCACTCAGGGGACATACAAGAGCACACATAAAGGATTCCTACCATTTTGTCAGCGAGATTAAAGACCTACATCCGGCAGACAATGAAACTATGGTCAGTTTTGATGTGCAGTTATTGTTTACATGCTTACCTGTTGAAGACTGCATCTCAATTGTAACTAGAAGGCTGGAAGAAAGCAACATGCCCGTAGAATATGCAATATTACTCAGACACTGCCTTACATCTGGCTACCTATTGTGGAAGGAGGAGTTCTACAAGCAAGTAGATGGTGTGGCGATGGGCTCACCTGTATCTCCCATTGTCGCTGACATATTCATGGAAGACTTTGAGGAGAAAGCCCTGCTTAGTTCTCCCATAAATCCAAGGTTCTACAAGCGATACGTAGACGACACTTTCACAATTCTACCTTTAGATAAAGTATCTGCATTTTCAGACCATCTTAACTTTATAAATTCTAAAATTCAGTTCACAATGGAGTTAGAGGCAAACAATTCCTTAGCTTTTCTAGATGTGTTAGTAATTCGGAATCCTGATAACACCTTGAGCCATACTGTGTATAGAAAAAAGACCCATACAGATAGATATTTAAACGGTGATTCTCACCACCATCCTTCACAGCTAGCTACCGTGGGTAAATCTTTGTTTCAGAGAGCACGAGGGATCTGTGACAGTAAACACCTGGCTGCAGAGCTCCACCATGTCAAGCAAGTTTTGCATGACAACAAGCTTCGAGTCCCGCGCCTACGTCACAGTGAACGAGTGAAGCCGGCCACAGTCGAGCGTGTACCTGCTGTACTGCCATATGTTAGAGGAGTCACTGACAAGATTGGCTACATCTTGAAGCGCGCTTCCATCAAAACATACTTCAAGCCGCCGAAGAAGATTGGTCAGTTTTTACCATCGGTCAAGTGTAATGTCCCTCTGCAAGATGCAGGAGTGTACAAGCTTGATTGTGAATGTGGTCTCTCCTACATAGGACAAACTAAAAGATCAATAAAAACCCGCGTTAAAGAACATATAGCTGATGTGAAGAATCGACGCTCCGGGAAGTCTGCAGTCTGTGAACACGTACAGGATCGCCCCCGTCACTACATCAGATTTGATAGACCGCAAATCCTCGCTAAAGAACACTGATTCCTTCCAAGGATGATTCGCGAGGCTATTGAAATCAAAAAACATCCTAATTTCAATAGAGAAGATGGCTGGGTGCTACCATCTGCTTGGGATCCTATAATAAATAAAATTAAATCCCAACCCAAGCATACAACTGCAAGACTTCAAGATACCATAAGTTCATACTGCATAGATCGGAACAAAAGTTAAATTTTAATCTATGGTAACCGCGGTTAACTATGACATATGGACGTTGAACATCTCAGTCCCGCCCGTGACCATGAGTGCTGTAAAGCGTTCGAAACGTCGGGTATTTAAAAAGTCAAATATACGCGATAAATTCCGTAAAAACTAGTATTATTTCAATTTGTTGTGTTTGTTGAAAATTTATGCTTTTTCAAAGATTTTTAGAGAAAATGGAGGATAATAGTGTTCCTTGTGATGAATTGAAGTGTGATAAAGTGCTAATCAGCGAGGAAAAGGTAAAATATTTAAACTTTGTTGAGAAAATACGTAAAGTCAAGAGCGTCTTTCGGACTTATCAATTATCGCAATTGGAAAACAGTTATTGGTACAATAAAAATGTTCACGAACATTATACGCCGACGTAATCAAATCTTTCCTTAAGAAAGACAGACCTATAATTTAGAATATAAATAATTTTTTTTGTTAATTTTGTACATAGTTTGTTTGTACTTTGTTCATATATATAGTATTGTATGTAAATATCTTTTTCTTTCGCTCAAGCAAACCCAAACGGCTTTTGTCAAAGCCACCGAAGGTATACAATTGCTGATATGTCATACAATCTATCTAGCAGTAGTATGCCTTCTGTGTGCTTTGTTAAATACGTTCTCGACAGCACTGAATACAGTGGAGACAGATCAAGATTGGTGTATTTTTATAAAACAGCTAAAAACAACAAAACCATATCTTGGACTTGTCCTAGTTTGTAGCCCTAGCTTCACCACTGATGATCAGCAACGCGCAGTGCAAATGGCAGTCTTTTAGGAGCCTACATTCTGCATTGGATTTGAGGTGGCTGCAATGATGAGCATGAAATTTCATATCCTATTAAATAGTATTTCATATCTTTGAGTTTTAATTTAAAAAAAAATTACCTCAGGGATCTTCCATCGCCACTCAGCTGGCCTAAAGATGTTCAAATCGCCTTCTCCAAAGTCACGACGCAAGAGCAGAATGAGGCGACAGTTGCGCACGAATAATGCATAGTGGTGGCGGTTCATTTCTGTAAATGTAAACATAAATAGAATAAGTTAATAGCTTTAAACTCTTTTGATTAAAGTTTTTTAGACAAGAAGAAATAATTAAACATCTTTTTATATTTTAAGAAAGGAAAAACTACTTGATACTATTAATTTTCACCAGATTCTATTGTTATAGTTACTTGACATACAATATAAATAACAAAGCACTGAAAAGAGAACCTTTGAGGACCCCACCGATGTCTTTTTTAATTTTGATGACTGATACCTTTTTTTCAATTCTATATAATAACTTTATATATTTTTATGTGAGACATTATTTATTATATTAAAAACAAAAAATATGGATTTTCTATTAAAACAATATTATTTTAATTTAATTTTATAAGCGAGATAAAAGAGAGCGTTAAGATGACACATCGAAAACGCTATCGCCGTACTGATCCGAGTGAATACATACTTACTTACTTACTTATCTTCACGCACAATCCCTAACGGGGTAGCCAGAGAGAACAGATCGCCAAGTGTCATGATCCTTACATACCTCTTTCGCTTCTTTCAGGTTCATTAACTTCTTCATACATGCACGTCTAGGTAGCCGAGTACTCTTGACCCTCCCCTCTTCGAGCAATTTGCTCACATGGTCGAGTGAATACATAATTTCTATAAAAACTTGAAAAAACGCCGTCATAAGGTCTAAAATTGCGTAGCGCCCGCGACGAATAAAAGCGCTTAGAAATTGTCAGAATCTTAAAATATTTTATTTTAAATTATTGATTTAAGTAGTCAAAGTAATGAGCAAGTAAATCATGAATATTAATGTTATGAATATATTTTAGTGATTCCCAAGCATATAAATTAAGTAATTTCGTTGCAATTTCAACTATAGTGATTTTTTAGAGGTGTTTTCGCAAATAATTATGATCGAGTCAAAATTATACAATCGTGTTTTTGAACAATCAAATTCAAGATAAAGACATGAATTTACCTATATCAAAATTCCAGTTTCGTTAGTGGTGTCATAGTCCTATACTATTCGATAAAAGGAGGTGCATTTTTTCGCGATGTCGCCTTAACGAAGAGTGTAAAACAGTGTCAAAAGCTTCTTTGTCAAAGCTTGAGATAAAAATTCACACAATGCAAGTAGATACAACTTACTGTGATCATCGGCCAAGCACAAGATATGTTCCTTGCGATGTTTATCCTGGTCAGGCCATGGGGCGTGTCTCATCCAGGTTGACACTGAGAAGGTGCTGCCGAGCGAATGCCCTAAAACTGATTCCGGTACAACCGCCGATGTGGTCTCACCGTCGAATTCGAACATTTCCTCGCCATCGTGTCCTGAGGAATGATAGCGATATTAATGAATGGTTAAATGAACAAAAAATTTTTATAGACAAATTGTATACTAACCTGCGTCAGGTTTCAAAGATTTAGCCCATTCGTTGCCCTCTCCCGGGCTCGGCAGTAAGTCGACAGTTTTTGGGTCCAGCCCTGAAATCAAAATTATAATTATGGTAAACTAATTCTACATCAATGTGATAAGTTGCATCAACTCAGATATGTTTCCATGTTTCTTTTAGTAAGTTACGATACTGGAGACTTAATAAGAAGGGGTATTTGATATCAGACTTTAAGTTTAGAGATGAATTTGCACCCATATTTGTTCACTGAGATTGAATATTGGATACAGTTAAAATTTGTCACCAGGCTATGTGCTATTATATTGGTTTCACTGATATTAACAAATAGGTTTTTTTCACTGATATTAACAAAATAGGTTTTTTGTGTGTAAGGCAACTAATATGTGATGCGGCTTTTTAATGAATGGCAATTTGTAAAAGGCATACTTAAGTTTCTCGTTAAAGTTATTGCTTTTATATTAGATATATCGGTATCTTATCTGGCTACCATTAATAATACAAGCGTTAAATCTGGTGAGATTTAATGAAACAAAGTACAGTCATCCCTTTACTTAAATCGAGTAGTACATTAATCCCCGCCAATTTTAGACCCATTTCATCAAAATCAACATTAGGTAAAATTCTTAAAATCATTTTTATTTTGGATCAGATATTATTTATTTTTAAAGAAATGGCTTCATATAAATCAATTCGATTTGACAAGATGTCGCTTGACAACTGAAGTCGTTTTGAGCTTATTAAACATATTTTTGCATGAGAAAACTCAGAGTATGCTTTAAGTATATATAGTAACTTTTCCAAGAGCTTCGACTGCGTTCACCATGGGAAATTAATCAGGAAATTACAGAATTGTGGTGTCAAGAACATAGCATTTAAGCTTATTATTTCGTACTTAAGTAATAGTACGCAAAAAGTTATTATCAATCGTAAAAGTTCTTCGGAGTCATATGTACTAAAGGATGTTCCTCAGGGCTCAATCCTCGGTTCATTCTTATTTCTAGTCCATAGTAATGACAGAACTTTCCTTGTAGGGGGATAATTATGACATAGATTGTTGCTGTTTTGTTGATGACACATCTAAATATGATGAAGTAAATATAATGCTTTATCGCAATTAGTGCACTGGTTTAACGTTCATAATTTTCATTCAAACTATAATAAAGATATAAAATTTACAATACGAATGTCAATCTGAATAACAATGTGTTTTTAATTGAATACCAATGTGAACACTAATGGGAAAGAACTGAAACATGTAGTTACTGAGCCTCGTTGTAGTACACATACAGTCATTCGCTCAGCCTCTCGCTCGCTCGTTACTCAGTGCTCACCGCAGATGGTGCGCTGCGCGTGCAGCGCGTACGTGTCGCGGTCGCAGGCCGCGCCTGCGCGCGACGCCTGCAACGACACAAGGGCTTGCACGCGCGTCACGCCGGGGCAGC
This sequence comes from Parnassius smintheus behrii, assembly GCA_036936625.1. NCBI lineage: Eukaryota > Metazoa > Arthropoda > Insecta > Lepidoptera > Papilionidae > Parnassius > Parnassius smintheus. The sequence goes on from JAUPFT010000030.1 coordinate 1,896,795, forward strand.
GCTCGTCGCTCGAGCACGCCTCCAGCCGCGCCGCAGGGAACAGCGCCAGCGGGCCCGACCCTGGCGCGTAGTCCACGCGCTCTGCCACGCCTGCCACGAACACACCATCGTCGTTATCAACTTTTTATAAAATAAGGTTGACAAGCGAGCACACAGCCCACTTGATGGTAGAGAATGCTGTGTCCCCCAAATAAAAATCAAACTGCAGACACGTTGTCACTCCTGAGGATTAAAATGGAGGCCTCGTTTCTAGTATAAATAGTCTCCGGTTCTATACACTCCTGCGTAGGCCAAACGCAAGCACCTATAATACTACTGCCCGTCGCCTGAGTATTTTACACCCGTTCTAAAAAAAGATGGTCACACCAACATCTTTCGGAAGGACACTACTACTACTACACTAAATTGAACGGCAAAAGACAGCAGCATAGGTGCAAAATCTATGGTACTCATTAATCCGCCAGCCGAGTGTAAGGATTAAGGCAAATCCTTACTTCAACGAGAGATGCCTACGTTTAGTAGTGAAATTTGACATGATGAACAAAAAGAAGAACTTATAGTAGTAATAAAAACTTATATAGTTATATACAATTTTGTACAACTTAGATGTGTGTGACTTTAATAACTCCAGAAGAGGAAAAAATTAATTTGGCGCACTTTTTAACGCTATTCATTTGCATAAATGTTTGAAGAAGCTTTTTATAAAAAAAAATTTACAATACATTGAACAAATTAGTGACTCCATGTGAGAATTTCCCAAGGGTCACGTTTTATCTCATACTATTGACCTTTATGGTATTGTCAATATTTCACTTTAGTTTAACAATACATTTTAAAATCGTTTTGAAATTTCGTCGAAATCGAAAAATCGAAAAAACGCTTTACTATGCTGGAAAGATAGATCAGTCATAATGATAACAGTAAATTGGTTTTCATGTCAACTATCAATGTTAAAAATCATTATTTGTATGTGTACAGCGATTCATACAATAAGTTAATTACACGTATATTATACCTTTCCATCCCGCACGACAGGGTTTGTTGACTTTGATGGTGACCATCACTGGAGCAGACTGCATCATACCACAATCATATGCAACTACTGACAGGATGTGATTGTGTGATTTATCGTAATCCAGGGGTTCGGTATTGCGGATTACACCTGTAAAAAAGCAAAAAAAATCACATGAGTGTCTTTCGGCTACAAATATAGGTAAGCTAAAGCTGACTCAACACCTTACCTTCGTTATCGATAGTGAAAGGCTGGTTTCTGTCCGTGACAATCTCATACTTGCACACGTCCCCATAGTGTGGTGTGCAGTCACGGTCGGTAGCTTCCACTCGCACGATCTCATCATAGATCTTGCCTTCGTCAACTGACCGCACGTAAGCGGCCTGGCTGAACACCGGGGCGAATTCGTTCACGTCCGTCACCGTGATGTGAACCGGGACCCTGAGATAGAAATTAAATGGCAATATTGAAATGGTAAATGAGAAAGTAGTTTAGTAAAATAGATTAATTTTTTCTAAAGTTGCTTCCTCCTCGTCGCAGATTTAGAAGTTAACTTGATATATTTTGTCATGTTTGCGACTTCATTTTTAGGTAATGTATGGATATATTCTTCAATAAACATAACATAAACACTCACGCCTGTCACCCCTTGTATCTATCACTGCGCCCCTCATTCTTTCATCCACAATTACGAAATCTATCATGCTTATATCATCACCTCTTTCCCTGAATCCTCTTGTGGCGAAAGCAAGTGTTAGTCACAAAAAGATTCTTTTCCATACATACGGTGAGGAATCTTTTTGTGACGTATACATATTACGAATATTCTTCAATATTATATCGTTAATTAATAATTTGGTAGATAAACTCAATGTTGGGCGTCCCTTACCGACTCTGCCGTTCACTTCTGCAACATAAATACAAATAAATGCTTTGTTACTCCTTCCTCATTTATTTTTTGTATATAAGCAAACCACAGAAGCATTCTTTTCATAATCCTGAATTTATTACTAAAATTTATTGAAATACAATATTTCCTGTCATATTGAACAGTGGAAATAATTGGACGTTTTTGTAAAAATTATTCTATGATGGTAGAATTAATAGTAAACTATAAGATGCTCCCAGAAGGTTTGCCGATACTCACTCCTTCCACTTTTCTCGTCTCAGGCTTGTCTGCTTAATCCCTCTAGCAACGCTGCATCTACTGACCGTGACGTCATGACTCTATTAGGAAACCTAAGCGCGAGTCTTAGGCGAACAAACCCATAAATCGAGTGACAAGTTGAAGGTAGTCAATACTCACGTGTTGGAGTAGGAGCCATCGCAGCCGACGGCGGCGATATCAAACTTGTAGTTGCGCCTTTTCTCGCAGTTAAGAGGGTAGCGTACTCGTAAGCGGGCCTCATTCTCATCGATAACCATGATCTGCGGACAAATTATTATAAATTTATAAAAGTTCTTTTAGTGGTATGGTGGCGGTGGAAGAGAAACCGTCATCATCCCGTGGGCAGTGGCGAAGCTAGGGCTCCAAACTAGGGCAAGCCCAAGATATGGTTTTGTTGTTTTTAGCAGTTTTACAAAATACACCAATCTTGATCTGTCTCCGCTCTTCAGTTTCACAGAAGGCATACTACTGCTAGATAGCATCGTCTTGTTCGCTGAGGTCTTCAAGACAATAGCGAATGCAAATGTAAGTATACGTAACGGGGTCGCGCCGTTTCGATCTTTTCCTCAACACAAAACGAACAAGACGACGAGGAAGTATAAATAGATAGTCTATACGCTGATATGAATGTAGTATACCTTGATTTAGAGATAGTACATCTCTCTACGACGTATAAGTACGTCAATTTGCTATTTAACGCTGATAGTTAACGATTATGTATTTTATGACGAATAGTAATCCTGGACAGGAGCCCTGGCTTAGTCTGGGTTGGATTAGTGTGATTTGCCATCGAGGGCTATACCACCACTACAACCAGCGCTGGACCACATTCCCATCACCAGGTGGGATTGTGGTCCAGCGCTTATAATAAGTTAAAAAAAATATATCAATGTGGCGTCATTCATACGAGGTGTGTTCAAAAAGTAAGGTGACTTTATATTTTTATGAAAAACTATTTATTTATTCATCAATATTTATGTTGTCCCCTTCAAAGTAATCCCCCTCAGATATAATACACTTGTGCCAACGCTTTTTCCAATCGTCAAAGCATTTCTGATAATCACTTTCTGGTATAGCCTTCAGCTCTTTCAGCGATGCAGTTTTTATCTCTTCAATCGTTGCAAATCTTCGTCCTTTCATAGGTCTCCTCAGTTTTAGAAACAGGAAAAAGTCACATGGGGCCAAATCCGGTGAATATGGTGGCTGAGGCATGATTGTAGTGTTGTTTTTGGTCAAAAAACCTCTCACAAGCAACTATGAGTGAGCAGGTGCATTATCGTGATGCAAAAACCATGAATTGTTTACCCACAATTCGGGACGTTTCTTACGTATTGCTTCTCGCAAATCGCGCATAACTTCAAGGTAATACTCCTTATTGACCGTACGACCTTGTGGCAAGAACTCATGATGCACCACACCCCTACAGTCGAAGAAAACTGTAAGCAAAACCTTCACATTTGATCGAACTGGGCGTGCTTTTCTTGGTCTTGGTGATTCAGTGTGCTTCCACTGGGACGATTGAGTCTTAGTTTCGACGTCATAACCGTATACCCATGTTTCGTCACCTGTTATGACCCTTTTGAGCAAATCTGGGTCGTTGTTGACATCATCCAATAGCTCTTGAGCGATTGTCATGCGACGGTTCTTTTGGTCGAAATTGAGCAATTTTGGAACAAATTTCGCTGACACACGTTTCATGCCCAAAATATCCGAAAAAATTTCATGGCAAGAGCCAACCGATATGCCAACATCCTCCGCAACTTCTCTGATAGTGATTCGACGATTTTCCAAAACAATTTTCTTCACTATTTCAACGTTTTCATCGGTTGTTGACGTGCTGGGGCGTCCAGAGCGAGGTTCGTCATTGGCATCTTCTCGGCCATCTTGAAAAAGCTTGTATCACTTATAAACGTTTTTTTTAATAAGAGTAGACTCACCGTATGCCACTGTCAACATTTCAAGTGTTTTGGAGCACGTAATTCCTTTTTTTACACAAAATTTGATGCAAATTCTTTGATCCATTTTTTTTTTGATAGAAGAAAATCGCCGAGCACACCAAAGTACGTCTGACCTTTGTAACTGTCAAAAATAAACTAAACATGCTATACACTTCAAACTTGAAACATATGCTCAGGACATGTGTACCAACGCAACAAAATACAAAAATCGAAAATCGAATGTGCGTTGCCCGCGAAATTCAAAAAGTCACCTTACTTTTTGAACACACCATCATAATCATCAAAGATCGGTATTTTAAATTTTTTTCGTCTCAAAAAGCAATTCTAAGTTTATAAAATAATGGCTATCCGTCCAGACAGACAGACAGCAGATAGACAAAAATTTTATATGGTTTAATGATTTTTTTGATCCAAATGAATTCTGATCCAAGAGACTAGTTCTTACGGACCATCAGTCAAGTGTAATGTCCCTCATGCAGGAGTGAACAAGCTTGATTGTGAATATGGCCTCTCTTACATAGGACAAACTAAAAGGACAATCTAATGGGACAAACTAAATCAATAAAATTAGAGTAAATGGGACTGTCTCTACACTCTATTGTGGAAAGTCAGAATGTGTCAAAAAAGGCACGTATGGCAATTCACAATGCTGTGTTAGTCCCTACTTTTATGTATGGTAGTGAAAGTTTGGTGTGGCAGAAGAAGCACGAAAGTAGAATAAATGCAGTAGAAATGCGGTCGTTAAGGAGTATATTATCTGAGTGACAGGGTGAGAAATTGTGTGATAACAAAAGAGTGTGATTTGCAAGATGATGTTGTGACCAGGATTACGAAAAAATAGCTTCGGTAGTTTGGTTATGTAGAAAGAATGAATGAGGAAAGAGTGACAAAGCAAATTTATGTTGCAGAACTGAACGGCAGAGTTGGAAAGGGACGTCCTAAGCGAAATATTATAGACCAAATTGACGATATATTGAAAATGGACCAAATAAGGAGTACCCTTAACGGACATGCATGTATGCGAAGGTATATGAATGTGGAGGACCCGAGAGAAGTGTGTCAGGATCGTGGAAGTCTGTAGTCTCTGCCTACCCCTCTGGGTGGCAGGCGTGAGTGTTTATGTATGTACTATATAATAAAAGACCGCGTAAAAGAACACAAAGCTAATGTGAAGAATCGACGCTCAGGGAAGTCTGCAGTCTGTGAACACGTACAGGATCGCCTCCGTCACTAAATCAGATTTGATAGACCATAAATCCTCACGTTAAAGAGCACCGATTCCTTACATGGATGATTCGCGAGGCTATTAAAATCAAAAAACATCCTAATTTCAAAAGAGAAGATGGCTGAGTTTTACCATCTGCCTGGGAAGTTATAATTAATAAAATTAATTCCCAACGCAAATATACCTAATATAAGCTCATTTTGCTTACATCGAACTACAAATAAACCTATGTCTTAATGGTAAAATTGTCTAACTTTCCTTGTTGGAAACAGGGACTTGGTAATAAGTAATCAGTTACGGCTTAACGGATTAGTATGTTGAAGTGGCTATGGCCTGGCTATATAACTCAAAAAACTGACAACAGGAGAGAAAAACAGTTTATCGAGTGGCAGCTTCGTTCCGGTAAGAGGCGAGGTTTAAACGTGACAAGCTGCAGGCATACTATGGTGGCAGCACGAATAAGTAGGCTCGGCCGACTTATTCGTGCTGTTATTCTATAAAAGTGTGGAAATAACTACACTTTTATAGCGTACTAGCCTAAAATAGCAGATTCATACTGCTGTGTTTTGTATTCAAACCAGAGTCTTTTACTGGTAAATGGTTGTTATATCATTTGTGTGAGAGAAAGTTTTTACATAGCAGCCCGAAAAAAAAAACCTTATATAGAGAGTGCTGTGAGATTTGATTGCTATGGAGCATCAAAACAGAAACTACGAGACGTTTTTATTCTCAAGCAACTAATTTACGTAATAGAAGCACTTTTAGCACGAAAACATAATGAAAAACATGAACTCTAACCTCTTTATCGCTTAGCGTCAGTAGAATCAAGCAATAAAACGCTTTAAGTTCAAGGAGGAATGTTCTGGTTTTTCAGTTTGTGAGATCTAAAATAATAATTTCGTTTGCGTTACTTGTTAATTTTCTCTTTTATTTTATTTTTTTATAGAAACGTTACCTCAAATTATGCAATTTTAGCCGTAGTCTCTTATCTTTACAAGATGATATATAGATATATCTGTTAGTACAGCATAGATAGGTTTGTATAAATAATGAGATTATATACATTGGCATCACTCGACATTTATTTGTTATTCTTCAAATACCGAATAATAGCTAGTATTATTCGATATTTGGCGAATAGTTGTCTAAAATAAACTTTTAATGAACAAAAAATCTTTGCCATATAAATAATCAAACTTTAATTTTTCTTATTATATGTAATATAAGAAAAATATTCGTAGGTAATATGTTAAATTCCAGCAAGTTTGAATATCTTGAATCATTTTATTTTTAGGCAGTCCGAGTTCAGATTGAATACTTTCAAGTTTTGTATGTCCCAAGTGACTGAAATGTGTTGTCACAGTGCGGCGGCCACTAGCCGCACTAGACTGAATTTCTGTTTACGGGGGGACTGTTTGTTATTGCATCATTTATTACCAGCTGGAGAGAATGTATGAATAAGCGAAATCGATTAGGTGGGAAATATCCCACGGTACTATACGCTGGGTTGTACAAAACGAGGTATCGATTAGGTGGGAAATATCCCACGGTACTATACGCTGGGTTGTACAAAACGAGGTATTCCCCGTAAATTAGGTACAATAAAAGAGTTGCCAGCATTTAAAAATGTAATATCAGTATAATATGAGACTGATTTCTTTTACTTCATTGTTTCGTTTTCTTATAACCTTAGAAAGTATTTAGATTACAGTAACAAATAAATTCAGACATTGTAAGCCACTACGTCAAGGAGCCGTCTTTTTATTTTAGTTATGGGTGGGCTTTACGACAATAATTTTATTTTGATTTGATAAACGAAACCTGATCGCTACAGAGGATAATTCGCAAGATTATGCTAAACATCAATGTCTTCTTTAACAGGAATAAGAATTCTTTTGTGGGGATTTGTGACAATCTAAAATATTGACGGTTAACCTGAGCTGTCAATCTGATATAATGGCGGGGGAGCAATACTGATACGGCAGTTATTTTTGCTTCATTGTTATTTTGTCGTGACATTACAGACTGAAAAATATTTTGCTACTCGCTATTGTTGTCTCATTGCGTAATTAAAATGTTTATATGATGGTATATGAAAAAACATTATACTCGATTAAATATATTTTAATAATTAAAAAATAATATTAACAAACGTACATGGATAAGTAAGTGTTTTGGTATTAAATGCATTTTAAATCAATAATACGAAAAACCTAGTGTTACGGCCTCTAGTTACCCGGGCAAAGGTCGTGGAACTCGGGCCCATCAGGAGTTCCACTCGACGAGCAACAGGAGGTCGGCCTAAATGGCTTGTGGAATATTACACGTTAGCGGTAAAAAGGGGACCAAACAAAAACTTACCTATTTCTTCGAAGTAGGGTCTACCTTAGGAAGATTCAGGTGTAAGTGTGGGTGTGCTTGACTGTGTTGTGGTGGGATTGTGTTAAATTATGTAACCTGACTTCCTGCTGGTTGCAGAACCGCCGACCCCAAGGCTTCACCTCTATTCTTTATATCGAAGTGGCAGTCCGTCACAAAAGTTTAAGAATCTAGTAAATTACACTCGTTTCTCACTTGTTAATTGGAGACAAGCCAATTGTCATTAGGTTAATCCAATAAAGTCCAACAAGATTTAATCGAACGCGCGTCACATACAAACTCGACCTTTGTGAAAAAAGCAATATCACCGGACCGCGCGGCAAACTACTCAGGTTCGCGAAGTATATACGTTAAGGCAGAGGTGCGACTAAACTATTAACACAACGGGCAACTACCCAGATCCACGCTCTGCGATAAGTGAAGCGCAAAACCCGACGCCGGCGCAGCCGGGCGCCGCACCAGCCTGCACCCCCCCGCGCCTCCGCCGTCAGGCGCGCCTCCCGCTCGACCCGAGCGCCGACTCAGGCCTAAACAAGCCCCCGTCCCGGACATGAGGATCTAGGTCCGCGAGTAAATTGGCAAACGGGATAGGGTAGAGACGGCACGTTGCAAAACCGAATCTCCAACCAAAACCTCGGCCACCCTAGGGATCCCATCCGGTCCATACGACAACTTGACAATGCGCCCACGGCGCCAATACAAGGGCGAGGCGTTAGGTTCTTTAACTAACACGAGGTCTCCAACCCGAGGGGGGTCCGTCTTGTCAGACCACTTAACGCGCTGCTGCAAAAGATGTAGGTACTCCAGAGACCATCGGTGCCAAAAGCTCTGAGTTATTTGTTGCAGCATGTCAAATCTGCTCAGCCGCGAAGAGACTATTTCCCGGAAGGGGTACTCGGGCAGGGCGTTAAGCGGCTGGCCTATCAGGAAGTGGCCAGGGGTTAGAACCTCTAAATCATTCGGATCGGACGAGAGGGGACAGAGGGGCCGAGAGTTGAGGACTGCTTCAATTTTACAGAATACGGTGGCAAGCTCTTCAAATGTCAAAATAGTTTCGCCAATAACGCGACGGAGATGCGTCTTTGCAACCTTCACCACCGCCTCAAAAATACCGCCCCAGTGTGGGCAAGCCGGAGGGTCGAATTTCCACTGGATGCCCTTCTTGGACATCGCAGTAGTTAAATAGGTCCTGTTGCTAGACAGAAATTCAACGACCTCCTTCAAATACCTATCAGTACCCTTATAATTAGTTCCGCAATCCGACCGGATCAGGTCCGGTAAACCGCGACGCGATACGAAGCGACCCAGTGTGGACAAAAAGGCCTCCGTGCTAAGGGCACTTACAAGTTCTAAGTGAACAGCCTTAGTGGAGAGGCACACGAAAACGCACAGATAGGCCTTATGAGCACGCGCGTTACGAAGGTTAGAGGACTTGACGAGGAAGGGGCCAGCGAAGTCAGTTCCGACTCCCGCGAATGGTCGGATGGCTCTGACGCGGTCGGGTGGTAAGTCGCCCATCATCGGCTGTGATATGGGCGCCTTCAACTTATAACAAGATATGCACTTAAAGATGACGCTCCGAATGGTGCGTCGACCCGCCAAAATCCAAAACTCCCGCTGCAAAATGGCCGAAAGAGCGTTGCACCCAGCGTGGGCATTCTGAACATGGTAGTGAGTTACCAGCAACCGAACCAAGGCGCCGTCCTTGGGGAGCAGTAGAGGGTGTCGAGCCTCGTACGGCAGTTGAGAATTTTTCAAACGTCCGCCCACGCGAAGCATCCCCGAGTCATCCAGGAAGAGGTTCAGGCGGGCCAGCGCACCCTTGACAACTAAGCCCCGCTTCAAGGTATCAATCACGAGCTCGAAATGCTCCGCTTGGATCATACGGGTCCAATGCATCAAGGCTTCGCGCCGCTCGCTAGGGGACAAGGCGGAATCCGATATTCGGTTAGATGGGTCTCTCGAGTTGCGGACAAATCGACGCAACCAAGCCGTTACTCCCAAGAGCTTGTCGAGAGAGCTGTACCGTTCTAGTAAGGAGAGGTCACGAGTGGGCTTATCCTTGACCACTCCTACTCGGGCTCGTAGGCCAGGCAATTCAATTGGTTCAGAGTATTTGTTCTGGGGCCAGAACGCCTGAGACTCAGCTAACCAGCCGGGCCCCCACCACAGCGGGTGATCAACCAAGTAGGAGGCCTCACAGCCACGAGAAGCACAGTCTGCTGGATTCAACTCCCCTGGGACATGTCTCCACGTTAGACAAGTGACAGAATTCTGGATTTGGGACACGCGGTTCGACACGAAGACCTCAAGATTGTGAGGTGCCGCTCGGAGCCAACAAAGTACTATCTCACTGTCCGACCAAGCGTAGACGTCCGTAATGTCGATTACCGACTTCAAGGAGGAGTGAACGTGGTTGAGCAGTCGCGTGAGAAGAGCAGCTCCAGACAGTTCCAACTTAGGGATAGTTAAGCGGGACCTAATGAGAGCCACTTTGCTTTTAGCAAGTACGAGATGGACGGAAGTATGGCCAGAAGAGCTCACCGTCCGCAAATATACAACAGCAGCGTAACCCTTCTCAGAGGCGTCGCAAAATCCGTGCAGGGTAACCCTGCATTTCCCTGGAGGGAGGAAGCACCTTGACATGGAGACCCGGTCGATGTCTGGAAGGGAGGACACAATTGAGAGCCACTCTCGCAAGAGAGCACCGCTTATAGGGTCGTCCCAACCCAACCCGGATATCCAGAGTTTTTGAAGGAAACACTTAGCCAAAAAGATGACCGGAGTAATCCAACCATTAGGATCGAAGGTGCGAGCTACAGTTGACAACACAGAGCGCTTGGTCCATGATTTAGGGGGGGGATCGATCTTGACTCGATACGTGAAGGTATCCTGAACAGGCTGATATTGAATGCCAAGCACAGTCAACAAATTAGGATTGTCAGGGTGCTCGAATAGATGAGGGTCTTGTTGATCCTCTCCTGGGAGGTCCTTCAAAATATGAGGGGAGTTCGACAACCATTTGCGCAGCTCATAACCTCCCGACTTCAGGATGGCAATCAATTCGTCTCGCAATACGAGGGCCTCCTCGACGGTGGAGGCACCCGTACAAATATCGTCCATGTAGACCGAGGTCTCCAAAATAGAAGCCCCCCGAGCGTATCTTAGGCGCTCTCTCTCAGCTAGTTCGAGGAGGGTTCGCATGGCGACATACGGGCTGGATCGGAGTCCATAGGTGGTGGTGTTCAACTCGAACACTTGTATCGGATCGCTGGGCTTCTCGCGCCACAGGATCAGCTGATATCGACGGTCATCACGGTGGACCACTGATTGTCGAAACATCATCCGAATGTCGGCTACAAAAACAACTTGATGCCGACGGAAGTGGGTCAAAATGTCGGATATGTCCCTGATCAATTTAGGACCAGAGTGGAGACACTGGTTCAGGGACACCCCATTGGACGAGGGGGCGGAGCCGTCGAAAACCACCCGAATCTTACTCCCAGGGGACTTCAAAACCGCGTGGTGGGGGAGGAAGTAGTGTTCATGTGATCGCCAGTCGAAATGAGAAGGTGACATGTGACCCAGCTCTTGATATTCGCGCATGAACTCGACATACTTGTCGCGAAAGGCTGTGTCGCGACGCATACGGCGCTCCATAGAAAGCAACCTCTTTTCGGCCATGGTCCGAGATTGGCCCAAAGGAGGCCGTGAGTCAAGAAAGGGTAAGCGGGTGACAAAGCGACCGTCGACACGGCGGCCGGTATTGTTCTGGTAGAACAACTCGCACTCACGGTCCAGAGGGTTGACTCGAGGCGCGTGTGGCGGCTCCTCAATTTCCCAGAACCGCTGGACGACGTCCGAAAGAGACACGCCCGCCACTGGGAGCGGGTCGGCTGCCTGATGCGGTGGAGACCACAGAACCGGTCCAAAGAAACTGTGCCCAAATACAGTGGACACGGCTGACAAGCCATCGGGCTGTAGGGCTCGTATCTCGCCTAACAGGATGAACCCCAGCACGTCGGCCCCCAGCAACAAATCTATCGGCCCAGGTTGGGACCATTGAGGGTCTGCCGGTCTCAAGCCAGACGTACAACAAACCGCGCTATCATTTATACGGGCATTAGGGAGAAAGCCTACAATATCATCGAGGACATTTACCTTAACTAAGATGTGGAGGTGTTCGCTTGCAGGACCAAACACCAGCCTTGCTTGTCCCCTAGGAGCAGGAGGCTCTGCACCTCCAATACCTACCATTGGACATGATTTGGAGCTCCAGGGGAGCCCTAGTCTTCCCACTAACCGAGTGGAGGCCACACAGCGTTGTGAACCTGAATCCAATAGAGCGCGAACAGTTAAGCAGTCGCCACTCGAGTTGTACACCTTCACGGCGGCCGTCGGCAATAGAACAGTTTGACAGGTGGACTGCGGACGGCTTAAAGGATCAGTGAAGGCGGCCGTGGTGGGAGCTAGGGCGGCAGTTTCCTAGCAGGAGCTGCCTTCGTCGGACCGGCACTCAAGCCGGGGGTCCGGAAAGCGGAATTCCGGCGGCATCTCAATGACCCGTGGATGAAAATCGCAGAACGGGCCGACCTGGGGGGCTTCTGGGAACCTTGGCCTGGAGGCCCTGGACAGCTTCGAGGTCTCAGGGAGCCCGTAGTAGCGGGACCGACCAAAGGGGGGGGGGGTGGTACTCCAGTCGCGGCCTCTCTGCTAATGGGGGTGAGAAGGATCTCGCTGATCGCTGAGTGGCCGCGAAGTCCCTCTCGACCCTCCGAGGGGGGGTGACGAACCCCCCGCCCCTGGGGGAACGACCCCCCGACTGGTCGTGAGGGGAACCCCCTCCGAACCCAGGGGCAGGGTCGTCGGTAGGAGAGCGACGAGCGTCACCTGTCAGAGGGGGTGGCTGGGCGCCCCCGCCCGTGGGGGATGAGGGCCCAGCCGAGCCCCGGGAGAAAGAGCCGTTCGCGCCCAGGCACAAAACGGCGTGGTGCTTGCCCTGGCAGTGCGGACAGGGCCGCTGGTGCGGGCAGTCTCGTTGGAGGTGCCGTTCTAAACATGAATAGCACCAGCGGCGCTCCCTGGCGATGGTTCGTCTCGCTGAGGCAGGCTTGCCTAATAATTTAGGGCACGACGTCACCTGGTGTTCTGCTGCTCTACAATAGGAGCAGGGGGGCTCCTTCCTGGCCACTAGGCCACTATAAGATGATAGGAGGGGGCGCCCTCCCGCAGGAGCACCACTAGGTCTGAGGGGGGTTGCCAACAACTTGGCCGGGGGGTTTCGCCTTTCCCTGGTCACGGTTCGGTTAGCAGTCCGCAGATCTCCGGCGGTGCCCGCTGCGTTTTCAATCTGCCGGCACTGCTCCTCCAAGAACCGCAGCAGATCCCTGAAGGGAGGAATATAGGAGGCGCCGTCTCCGCCGTACCTCTCCTCAAAATGGAGTCGAAGATCGAGAGGTAGGCGGGACAGCACAATATGGAGCAACAAAAAGGACCATTCGTCCACCGGCAAATCCAGCCGTCTCAACGAGTTGCAGGCCACCAAGACCGGATTTACGACGTCCGGTCGTAGTCGGGCCCGGTCCTTTAGCAACGGGAGGTTTAACAGAAGTTTGACGTGCTCGTCCGCAATTCGCCGTACGTTGGCATACCTTCCGGCAAGGAGGTCCCGAGCGTTCAGGTAGGCGTCGTCCGACACAATGAGGCCAGGAGATACGCCATCTTCTGGCTTGGTGTTAAATCCCTCCGGGCATCCACTAGGCTGTCAAAAAGTCCCACAAATGTTAACCACTCGGAGAGGACCCCGGAGAACCTTGGCAGGTCCAGAGTGGGAAGTCGTCCCAACAGCTCCGGGTGAGTGGGCTGCTTCCGAGGGGACTCGAGCAGGACACCCAGCCGAGCTTCACGCGCGTCACTAGCCTGCTTGGCCCCTGCCTCAATCAGGTCATCCGTGAGAGCAAAAAATTGCTCATAGTCGGAAAGACAGGAGTCTAGGACTCCCTGTTCCGCTCCCGAAGCCATAATCTCGGAGCATGCCTCCTCCACTACGGCCCTTCGGGCCGTGACTTGCTCGAGCCGCTTCTCCAAGCTATGGATTCTATCGGGTCTCCCTATCAAGCTGTGAGCATTCGCAGCCCAGCGCAGTTCCGCTTGTAAGCGAAGCGTCGGTGACCGGTGTGAAGGCATCATTACAAGGTACGATTATCACCGAATTAAACTTAGTACAAATTACTTTACACAATTAGTTTAATTATCACAATAAAAATAATACAATACAAAATACTATTTATCCAATCAGTAAATTATACTACGCAATTAATTTAATTCAAACAAATTACTATTCCACGAGTAATAACTACAGTCGGTTTACGAGACAACGCTGATTGATAATTATTACATATACAATATTTGCAATTGCCACGCTTATGTAGCAACGGTAATTATAAACCCTACTCGACGCGTGTACCTAAACCTAAGGTAAATACCTAAACAGTCCGCTTACGCCCGGCCGCGGGCGTGGCACAATTCTACCTACCACTAACAAAGTAAGCGACCGAATAAAGTAAATAAAACTCAAAAAATACGGTTACTACACGGTTCTATACACCGATCCTATCCGCTAACAAATAACACGCGAACAAAACAAAATTATTAATACGTATTGCAACAAACGTTACGTATTGAGCTGGGAGTGGTTTCAAAACCCATCAGGAAAACCACGCTCTGCTACCAAGTGTTACGGCCTCTAGTTACCCGGGCAAAGGTCGTGGAACTCGGGCCCATCAGGAGTTCCACTCGACGAGCAACAGGAGGTCGGCCTAAATGGCTTGTGGAATATTACACGTTAGCGGTAAAAAGGGGACCAAACAAAAACTTACCTATTTCTTCGAAGTAGGGTCTACCTTAGGAAGATTCAGGTGTAAGTGTGGGTGTGCTTGACTGTGTTGTGGTGGGATTGTGTTAAATTATGTAACCTGACTTCCTGCTGGTTGCAGAACCGCCGACCCCAAGGCTTCACCTCTATTCTTTATATCGAAGTGGCAGTCCGTCACAAAAGTTTAAGAATCTAGTAAATTACACTCGTTTCTCACTTGTTAATTGGAGACAAGCCAATTGTCATTAGGTTAATCCAATAAAGTCCAACAAGATTTAATCGAACGCGCGTCACATACAAACTCGACCTTTGTGAAAAAAGCAATATCACCGGACCGCGCGGCAAACTACTCAGGTTCGCGAAGTATATACGTTAAGGCAGAGGTGCGACTAAACTATTAACACAACGGGCAACTACCCAGATCCACGCTCTGCGATAAGTGAAGCGCAAAACCCGACGCCGGCGCAGCCGGGCGCCGCACCAGCCTGCACCCCCCCGCGCCTCCGCCGTCAGGCGCGCCTCCCGCTCGACCCGAGCGCCGACTCAGGCCTAAACACCTAGTTTTTTTTATTTATCAGTCCGCTGACGCCACAAAACATTCTCCGGTTGTACGGAAGATTTTCCTTAACATCTGCGAATTAACTTTCGCAATACCAGATGTCTCGCAACTGTGACGATGCTGCCAGTCACCGATCTGTGTGTTTCACGGCTGGCATATGAAGATGACTATACAGTCATCTCATATCTATAGTCAAATCTTAAAACGGGGGCCATTCATTAATTACGTAAGGATGATTTCAGCGATTTTTAAGTAGTAGTGTGTAGCACAGAATTACGAGTATAGTGCGCGAGTGTATGCGGAGGCACTGGTGCATGCTTTATTCCCTCACTCTCATAATCCGATGGGACGATTCTTCGTTACGGGAGAGAGAGAGAGAGAGAGAGAGAAAGAAAGAGAGAGAGATAGAGAGATCAGGAATAGAAACAACGGCTTTACTTGCTCTCCGAGCCACGGGGTTAAAACACCGCCAACCTCCCGAGTCCGGGCTGCTACTGAGAATTTCTTGACAGAAAAATTCAACGACCAATGAAGCAGTCAATACCACCTATTATATTTAAGAACCAACTAAGCTAAACTAATTGATTCATTTATGCCATTTTAATTAATACCAAGCCGTTACTTTAAATTTTATCCAAAACCTTCGATAGTTTTCGCTACAATGAACAAATGTATATAAATGAATGACACTTTTTTATTCAACATAGATTATTAATAACACTTATTGAAGGTCACTCTTTTGTTTAATTTAGCACCGGTTCGGAAAAAACATCTGTTCTGGAAAGAACCAGCAAGAAACTCAGTGGGACTTTCAAAATCCTTCTGATAAGCTATCCAGCACATCTAGAAGCAATTTAAGCCAATTAATTAAAGGTAACACTCTGTGTTAAAACAATTGGCTCCAAAAAACACGTCTAGTAAGTTTGATGGATTTCGAGTGAATGTGTCAATTCATATATTATCGTATCTGCGTAGCGTCTCATACTTTCAGATAGTTAAATAAGCTTTTATACGCAGATAAAATATTCTTTGACGCGATTTACACAATTAACAACACAAAACAAAACAGAAATATCTTGATAGCGATCGCCTCATTGCCTGGGGTTATTATCATCCATAAATTATTTAGTATTATAACAACCCTTTTTATGCAAACTTAGTTTAATAAAGTTTTTGAACTTTGTGCAGGTCAAATTTTGAATACTTTACCGTTACTTGCACCGTTGCTACATAAAGTAGCTTACAACAAGTCAATTAATAATATATCCCGGAGTAATCGTAACAACTGTGTCCGGAACGAGGAAAATAAACTAAATAAATAATTAAACAACCTTTTCTTTAAAAACCTGCATGACGCAGAGTTGTCACGTTGATGTGTAAGTAAGTGCAATTTTTTCTTATACAAGGTATTCCATCTTAGTCCTCAGAGGTGCCAACGCATCTTCATTTTGATTCAAAATCTAGGATAATATAAATATCTATGGGCCACAGCACCTACCAATAGATGAACTGTGTGCTTGTTTGTCATAATATACTGATATATCATAACAAATTGATTCGGTATGAGATATATAATTAATTGATAATTACTTAAGTATTATGTAAATGTACTTGATACGCGGGTGGCTGATTGCTTCGTTATGTATGTAAATGCCTCGGTAATGTAAAATGCTTGCTTACATGAAGAATATGTATATGTATCATACAGGCATTGATTTTTTACATGGTAAAGCCACTCTGCTATATTATGTATGTAGTTCTCACAAAATACCGGATTAAAATAGCAGCTTAAGGCGGCTGTGTTTCGTTTGGTGAGTGTAGAGAACCAGAGATCCTTTTTACTGGCAACGAGGCATTCCATTTCAGTCCCTGGAGGTAATAACGCGTCTACATTTCATTCTGAATTGAAATATCAATCCGATTGAATTGATGTCCATGGGCCACAGCATCTACTTTCCACCAGGTGAGCTGTGTGCTCGTTTGTCAACCTTATATTATTTAAAATAGACCACATAACAGTACTATGTACATAATGGCTATTCATCCCCGTCTATAAAAGTTTACTCCGAAGATCTTAAAATAATAAAATAATTTCACATTCCGAAGTCGGGCCGTATTTATTTTATACTATTATGTCTTTTAAAATATTCTAAAGCCACCTTTGTGATTCATTAATTAACTTTCCTGGTATAATCATATTTTTATTATTTGTTTCTAACTATAGTACTTGAGGGTAATATGTTCATGCGGTTAATATGGTCAACTTCTTAATAACTCAAAAACTACAGCCTTGTTTGTATAGACAGCTCTGTGATACGATAGCTTTCAGCATTCAATCAAATAGTAAAGGGTCTAAAGGGCGACGCTTTATCGACGCCATTTTGACAGACGACGGTACGGTTTTAGTATGGTGTAGTGTATGTCGTAGTTTTGTTTTTGTTGATTTTTCAACGTGTCCTAATTCTAATATTGCCTGAGCTTGTTCCTTTTTTATATATTAGTTATAGTACACGGCTTTGTATTTTTGTCACTGTCCTTCTGTTAGTTTTGGTTTTATAGGGCGGCAAAACTTAAGGTGAACCATATTACCCTCACATACTTCAAAACTGCTTGTGTTGTACCCAACCATAAGCAACAGCGGGACTAAACAAGTTACAAATAATTTAAGGAAATTTTGAACCCGCCGTGTAATTATTTCATTCTTTCAAATTATATATAGTAGGTTAATCTTTACCTTTTCGAGGGGACACTGGCCACAATCTCAATGTCGCCTTAATATATTAAACACTAGTTAAAATGTAGTAAACAATGGATAGTCCCGTTAAAAACATCACCCCTATTTTGCTACCCTCACGCGTGGAATTTGTTCACCAAATGACCATTGCGACACCCCTGAATTTTTTTCAGATTTTTTTTTCTCTATAAAAAAAACCCCTGAAGTATAACTATATTAATAAAATAGAATCACCTAAATCTGTTCATAATTGATGAAGATATCGCGTAATATATATATAAAAAGATACAGCTGAATTGTAAACATCCTTTTTTAAGTCGGTTAGAAGGGAACCCTACCGGCCAGACGTGAGATCATCTCATTCATAGACATTATATCCTAAAACATACGCGTCAGTGACTTATACGAGTAGATAGTTATTCCGCCATCAGTTATAAGCCCACAAAATGTTTATAACAAACTCTTAAATCGGTTTTTACGACAATCGGTTAAGGAGACGGAGTGGTCAATTTTCTTGCACCTCCATATGGTGATCATAGAAAAGGTGACGTCATAGTTGCTACTTAACGTCGGGTAACCGACATAGCCCAACTGATTAGTAAGTTGAAGCAGCAACGGACCTTTCATATTAGTTAGTAGGTTATAAGTCATACATTGAGTGTAAATTCGTCAATAAACTGTTCTACAGTTTGGCTATATCATTATGCCATAAATTAAGTACTTGTGTACATTTTTTTAAGAATAAAATGAACAAATTAATGCCTAGTTAACCAATCTGATCGAAACGAAGGATTCTCGAATTCTTATTGGTATGAGGAGGCAGCCTCATACCAATAAGCGAAGTGTAGGGCGGCCCGCAACCAGGTGGAGTGACCACCTGGTAAGACATGCTGGAAGTCTATGGATGTATTACCTAATGGTAAGAGGATGCTGCGGCCCATATACATCCATCCTCGATTAGGAATCAAAACGCAGATGCGTTGTAACCCCTGAGGATTATGATGGAATGCCTCGTTTCCAGTAAATAGGGTATCAGGTTATCTACATTCACCATACGAAACACAATAAGCTGCTATTTCACCTTGATATTCCATGAGGGAGTTGTCCTTCCCCGGTCGAGGCTACCCTTTCGTGCTACTTAACTACTTAACTTTGATTTATTGTAAAGCATTTGGTTTATACGTGAGAACCGCCAAATATTTTACAAAACGTTACATTTAACAAATGAAGCGTCTCCAGTTCCCTACACTCACCATACTAAACACAGCAGCATTGAGCTGCTATTTCACGCTGGTATTCTGTGAGAGCGTGGTCCTTGCCCGGTCGAGCCGACCTATTTGTGCTACAACCATATTATAGCTGGCTCTGCCGCGTAAAAATATATTTGTACTCGTATTGTGGCATTCCTTAGATAGTGAGTTATTAATTTATTCAATTTAGTCTTACGGTTTTCAGGTCAAAGAGTTGGAGCTGTTTCTCTCCTCTGAAATCATGTGAGGTTTTTAGTCCAGCATCCTGATCCCTCTTCAGAGATTGAAGATGTGTGTATTGAGATGCAACGTTGTTGACGTACACACTCTCGTTCACTACAATTCAGTACCGCGCTTTTCTCGACAGGAAAAAGTACCAAATGACCTCTACTTTTCGGCTATTTTAAGGACAAAAATTAGATATACTAAATCACTAATAAGTGATTTTGTGCAGTCACTAAGGATTTTTAATTATAAAATTTGCGAGATACGAGATATCTATTTAATGAGGGCCAATAATCATACGGTGGGGTGAATTTTTTGCCACTTTTAACTTTTAGGATTATCCATCGTTTTGTTTATTCATTTCTAATTTAATGAATACACAATTAATTAACATATATAAAAAAATTTACACATATATGACAATTTAACTTCTCCACTATGAGATCAGTTCAACATTTCACCTAATTCTAAAGTTGCGCCACCTTCGTGCCTGATATAATAAATACTTCATTTTTATTCCGCGAAAGACAAATCGTCCACCACAATCACACTCGAACTATGCATGTATTTGTTTCGCCCTGTTTCGTTATAGAGTATACAAAAATTTCGATAATGTGTGCTTACAATTTGTGAATAGTTCCATCGGTGCAACATTCTGAACACTCGCCTATCGCAACTTTAGCTATGAAACTTTTACAATAGCCGTTCCCAGTTGCCAGCATTGACTTATATATTACAAGCGTAGTTGCCAGTCACAATATTACAACGTTTTACACATTCGTTCGTGAAACTCGTTTTCAAACAGAAAGTTATGTAGTCGACGATAAATCTGTCGGTACAGATAACAAATATTGTTACATTGTTGGGATTTCCAGTTAGTTTCGAATTGGTACATTTATTTAAACTGTTTGAATATAAGATAAATCTATTTTCCCTGCCTTGTATTGTAAAACACTTGAGAAATACCATTCCTATGACAGACAGAGGATCAACTTGAATAACTAAGCTCTTTCGTTTCTGCAATACTATAAAATATCGTAGAAAAGTATTCTTATTGAGTTCTTATGTTTACCCGAGTACTACTATTCAGTAAAACTAGTTTTTTCCGGATTTTATCGCGTATATTAACTTATTTTGTATTCCTGAAAGGTTTCGAGTACGACGCATGACAGAAGATGATTGAAGGATTGGAATCAACGATATTTGAGTTCGCGGTCCGTCTGTCACTTAAATCATGTATGGTCCATGAACAAATCGTGTATGTATGGTCCATGAACAAATCATGTATGGTCTTTGAAAAAATCATCTATTTTCCATGAAAAAATTACGTATGGTCCATGAACAAATCATGTATGATCCATAAACAGATCATGTATGGGCCAAGAACAAATTATGTATGTTCCATGAACAAATAGAATACACCGAAGTTTAACCAACGGCATAGCTTACGTGTATGTGCAGTCTTACCTCAAACGGCGCTTCCCCATGATGTTTGTTATTGAGAATGAGGAAGGAGCAGAGCGGGCCCCGAGCGCGAATTGCCGGTGTCACTTCCACGAGGGTCTCGTTCTCACGGATGAGACCGTGGTAGCCCTCGTCCGGCTCCGCAAGCTCCAAGTGCGGGACGTCTGCGGACAGATTTTTGCTATTTAGAATCGACTGTAATGTGATATTTAATGCACCGTGACATGGGGTTGTAAGAACACATAACCCCATATTGTCATGAGGCACCAGAAGGAAACTGATATATTCCTGAAAATATCTCCAAACATACCCTCTAATAAGACAATCAATGTGGGAGGTATTTATATAGCAGTGGACATTTACAGGTTGTAATTGACAAGGAATGGTAATATTTCTTGAGAGCGATTAATTCATGTTCTCTTGGACGATACAAAAATAAGTCTTTATTATTTTTACAAAAAATAAATAATAGCTTGTTAATCGACAAAGTTTATTTTTTATGGTAAAGGTGAAAATGACTCGTTGGTCTGGTGGTTGTAGTAGTGCGACTGCTGTACATGAAGTCCCGGGTCGGGCCAAAAAATCAATTATTGAGCTTTTCTGTCGAGAAATTTTCAGTAGCTGCCCGGAGTCAGGAAGTTGGCGGTGTCTCACCCCCGTGCCTCAGAAAGCACGTAAAGCCGTTGGTCCTGCGCCTGATCTCTCTCCGGTCATGTCGGTTCTCTCATTCGATTCTCTTCATCTGAGTTTGCGCATACATTTGGGCACTACGATCCTATCCTGCGCCGATGCGATGGCTAGTCTCCGCTGAGGCAGGCCGCTGTGACCGAAATTCGGTTTGGAGAACATTATGGTAAAGGAAACCTTTTTTTAAAGAATGACAAACGAGCGCACAGTCCACCTGATAGTAAGTAGATGCTGTGGCCCATAGAAATTTATTAAAATGCTATTTTACACTGATAATCTGTGAAAGCGTGTTCCTTCTCCGGTGGAGCCGACACATTCCCGCTACAACTGTAATATAGCTGAAGCATGGCTCTACTACGTAGCAACTACGTCAGTAGGTATACCTTTGTTATTAATGTTTAGAGCATCTTAAATAAATATTCGTACAAAGCTTTTGCATTTATGTGTGAAAAGAATTTGACAGAGAGTATATTATATTTGCAAATAATAATGTCCGTTTTACGTTAGATCTGAATGAAACACCCAAAGTACAAATGCAGCGTTGCGGAAATTACCCAAGCGATATCACTTCCACAACCGCCAGGGGAATACATATTTGAAACAATTATTCACAAGAGCGTCCATTAAATGGAACATTTCGTACACTGAGCGTATTAAGTGTTAAGGGAATACTATGACGCGTGTAGAATTCACTGAGTAATATTCGCAGCAACACTTTGTGAATTACTAGCTGTTTTGTTTTTTTATACGACAGGGTGACAAACGAGCACACAGTCCACCTAATAGTAAGTGGATGCTGTGTCCCATAAACATCTGCATCTATCCTCGATCACGAATCGAAATGCAGATGTGTTGTTGCCCGCGACTTCGTCCGCGTGGCAGTTATTACCATTTGACTTCATGGGTTTTAATTTTTTGTTGCGAGGAACCCTAGTTAAGATAAGATAAGTTAGAAAGGAACGAAATTTAACGTGAAAGATACCCAACGTAATTATGTTAATATATATAGGTACAAAAGAGAAAGATAAAATAAAGTAGTTAATCGTGTGCAAGCGAGATAGATTGTTGTATAGAAATAGGTTGAAAAGAGAGAATAGATCATGTTAATATGGCGAAAAGTGTTTCATTTCAACTTACATCTTTTTCTGAAATAAAGTAGCCTATGTTACTTTTTATAACACTAGCCATCTACCAGTGAAGGTCTCGTGAAAATAGTTTCAGCCATGTTGGCGATTAGCCGAAACAAACAGACAGATACACAATAACACGGTCATAAGTTACAACGGTCCGACGGTAATTCGAAATCACATATAAAACACATTTTTGTGACGACATATTGTTATATTAGTGCAAAAGTTTCGTATTTCATCTAGCAGAATATACCTATACGTCAGCCAAGTAACCGATCTCTCTCTCAATGTGACGTTAACATTTCCTGAAATAACAAAGAGAAACGTATATTTATCAAGCCCTCTCAATCGTACAACGAAAACAATCACGTTCACTCTCATTTCACTCCCGTCATTCACAAGTTACGAAAGTGACATCGCTTTACGGTAGAATGAAAATAAAAAATAATATATGAAGATAACCTATGGGCGTGATACGCCGTCATATTACTTAAATTTGTTTTATTTAAAATAGTTCCTTTTTGTTTGTTTTTGGTTTTTACCTTTTTACGAAATGTTTTTTGCGGGCAAATTCTTCTCGGTCAGTATGTTTGAACAGCAAAAGTTCAAAATATAATTTGTAATTGTAAGCACAAAAAATGGATTCCAAAACTAGAATTCTTTGGTACGTTCTGTAGCCTAAACGACTCGATGGATTTTACCATAATATGTTATATTATAAGGTGTGGTTTGATAATTGTGGGAGTGAGATAGGCTACAAAGTTCTTCTCTTTTCAGTAAACATCTTTATACAGTCGGGTTTTTTTAAATTACTGTTTTAAGGATGGGCCTTGTATATATTATAGTTACTTGTTTATATTTTAGGACATAGAAATTGAGGTTCTTCATTGTAGGAGGTTAGAATGTATCAATAAAGGCAAATAAGGCAGTTCACAGTGCTGAGTTAGTCCGTACCTTTTGTAATAAAAGTTGGTTCTGACCATTGAAGTAATATGTACTTACGTACTAGAACAGCTATTTCAAACAAAACATGTGAGCTACTCTGTGTTCGCGCGGTTGGTTTTTTTATCATAGAATAAACATAGGTAGAATGATCAGTAGGTAATAATAGATTGTATTGTTAAATAGGTAAATTATATCGAGAACAATTTTCAATTTTTTTTTTCAAACAATATCAAGGTTCGCCACCCGTCACGTTATGTCTCCCGGAGGGGCGAAAAGTGGATTGCGGAAACCCGTCTGGCTACGCTGAATGTATGTGGAGGAATGAACGATAAGATGGATGAAGTATGCGAAATGATGAATGACAGAGGAATAGATGTGTTATGTGTGAATGAGACGAAACGAAAGGGAAAGGATGCCACTGCACATGGCACGTATACCGCGTATAATCTGGTGTAGGCGAGACCGAACGGGCATGCCAGGGAGTCGGTTTCATCCTTTCAGAAAGAATGGGTCAATGTGTGAAAGAGTATGAATGTGTAAGCCCGAGACTGCTATGGTTACGAATGAAAGTGGGCTTAAAGAAGCTGTTCCTGCTAGGGGTGTACGCCCCAGACATGTCTAAGCCCACTTACATCCGAGAGCAGTTTTGGGACATGGTAAGGATGGTGTTGACAAAATGTAAGGAAAATGAAAATATTATTATGTTAGGAGACTTTAATGGAAGGGTTGGGGTGAAGAGGTCTGGTTATGAAAGGATATTGGGAACGTTTGGTGATGAAAGTATAAATGAGAATGGTGAAGACCTCCTCACCGTATGTGCGGAAAAGAATCTTTTTGTGACGAATACTTTTTTTCGTCATAAGAAGATTCACATGTATATGTATACAAAAGAAAGAGGTGATGATAGAAGCATGATAGATTTCGTAATTGTGGATGAAAGAATGAGGAGCGCAGTCGTAGATACAAGGGTTTACCGGGGGTCCAACGTAGGGACGGATCATTACTTGGTCTTATGTCGAATTAATGGTCTTTTCAAGCGTTGGCGGCATCGGACATCTGTGTCTACCACTGCGTTACAGCGTATAAGAATAGAGAAGTTACAAGATGAAGATGTGAAAGAGAAGTATAAATGTAGACTGAGAGAAAATATTAGATGTTTGAATGAGTTGTGTATGAATGATTTAGACTTGAATACTGTGTGGGATAATATTAAGAAAGGTTTGGTGGATACCGCCACCGAAGTATGTGGTGTAAGTAAGAGAACAAATGAAAGGAAAAGTAATACGTTATGGTGGGATGATGAGGTACGGGTGGAAGTTGAATCAAAGAAGAAAGCATGGTTAGATTTACTAGCAACCAAAGCTGGTAATTCTTCTGGTATGAATGATGAGATTGAAAGAAAAAAGGCAGAATTTAGACGTCTAAATAAGAGAGTAAAATAAGTTGTTGAAAGGAAAAAGAAAGAAAGAACGGATAAGAATGATAGAGGGATATCTGATAATTTCCAGGCTAACATAAAAATGTTCTGGAAACTCGTAAGAACTGCCAGGGGAAATACAAAACAGCCTATAATAAATGCTATAAGAGACGAGAATGGATGTATTCTGAATGATGAAGTTTCGAATTTAAACAGATGTAAGGAATACTTTGAAAGCGTATTTATGAGTGAAGAGTCGTCGGAATTAAATGAACTAGAAATTCCGAAAGAAGTGGAAAGGGGTATGGAGATAAGTGTAGATGAAATAATGAAAGCAATGAAAAGCATGAAAGCAGGTTAGGCAGCTGGATATGATAGAGTATCACTCGAGATGCTAAGGGCTGGAGAGGGAGTGGTGGCAGGCCTGCTGTACACCTTGTTTAATTTATGTTGGGAATTAAAACGGGTACCGGATGACTGGTGTAAAGCAGTTATAGTACCAATATATAAAGGAAAAGGGTCACAGCAGGACTGCAAAAACTACCGCGGTATCAGCTTGCTTGGTATTGCGGGTAAACTGTATGCTAAGATGTTAATTGAAAGAGTTATGAAAGAAACTGATGGAAAAATTTGGGAAGTGCAAGCGGGTTTTAGAAAGGCAATGGGGTGTACAGATCAAGTCTTTTCCATGCGCATGATTGCGGAAAAGTTTTTGGCCAAAAACCAGAAAGTTTTTTGTGCATTCATGGACTTGGAAAAGGCATATGACAGAGTGGACAGGAATGTGTTATGGCAAACACTGAACTCATATGGGTTGAGAGATGGTTTGATACGGGCATTAAGGTCTCTTTATAGGGACTCTAGTGCTTGTGCCAGGATCAATGGGGTCTACTCGGACTGGTTTGGCATCCAAAAAGGTGTCAGACAGGGCTGTGTAGCTTCCCCTTGGCTGTTCAACCTATTTATGGACCGGTGTTTGCAAACTTTGAAAGATGAAGAATGTGGGTTAAGAATGGGCGTGTTAACCGTCAAATGCCTTTTGTATGCCGATGATCAAGTCATATTTGCGTCATCGGCGGCTGAGTTGCAAATGATGGTTACATTAATGAATGGGAATAAAAAGAAAGGGGAATGAAAGTGAACGCATGTAAGACGAAAGTGATGGTTTTTGAAAGAGAAGAAAGCAAAACGGTATGTGAAATAAGAATAATCATCATCATCATTACAGCCTTTCACAAGTCCACTGCTGAACATAGGCCTCCCCCAAGTAATGCCACAAAGCACGGTCCTGAGCCACCTGCATCCATCGACTTCCTGCATGTCTTACCAGGTCGTCACTCCATCTAGTGGGGGGTCGCCCTACACTACGCCTACCGGTACGAGGCTGCCACTCGAGAACCTTTCTTCCCCATCGGTTATCGGTTCTTCGAGCTATATGGCCGGCCCATTGCCACTTCAGCTTACTAATCCGTTTTTTTGCAATTGCAATGCAGTGGACGATATGAACGACAAGCTCGTGGAAACTGTCCATGCGGTCGGAGCTAAGTTCTGCAAGACCCGCCGCAGAAGAACACAAAAACTCTCCGATCACACTCTTAATCTCATGGCTGTTAGACGGGAGATGAGGCCGCAATCGTCAACAGATTTGACAGCATACAGGCAACTGAACAGACAGATCTCCAAATGCATGCGGCGAGACTTACGCAACTTTAATACTTCTCGTATTAAAGAAGCGATCGAGCGGAACCAGGGCTCCAAAGTCTTTGCCAGAGATCTGTCTGCCAGAAAGAGCCAACTGTCAAAGCTGAAGACTGAGTGTGGCAACATCGTTTCCGGGACACCTGAGATTTTGAGTGAGATTGAGAGGTTCTATGGGCAGCTGTACACATCATCGTTGGAGCCACACGCAAGTGTGAGTAACGATCCAAGAGCAAGTCTTATCCGACACTATTCCGATGATATCCTGGACGTCAGTCTAAGCGAGATTAGAATGGCTCTCCAGCACCTTAAAAACGGCAGGGCCCCAGGCGAGGATGGAATTACAGCGGAGCTTCTGAAAGCGGGTGGAACACCGGTACTTGTAGTCCTTCAGAAGCTCTTCAATTCCGTCCTCCATGGTGGCACTACTCCAGAGGCGTGGAGCAGAAGTGCGGTGGTCTTGTTCTTTAAGAAAGGCGACAACGCTCTCTTAAAGAACTACAGACCGATTTCCCTTCTGAGCCGCGTCTACGTGCTGTTTTCGAGAGTCATTACGAATCGTCTCGCACGCAGACTTGACGACTTCCAGCCTCCCGAACAAGCCGGTTTCCGAAAAGGCTTCAGTACCATAGACCACATACATACCCTGCGGCAGATTGTACAGAAGACTGAAGAGTACAATCTGCCACTTTGCCTGGCGTATGTGGACTATGAGAAAGCCTTTGATTCCGTCGAAATTTGGGCGGTGCTACAGTCCCTTCAGCGGTGCCAAGTTGACTGTCGGTATATCGAAGTGCTGAAGTGTTTGTACAGTAGGGCTACGATGGCTATCCGAGTACAGAACCAGAGCTCGAAACCTATCCAACTGCAGAGAGGTGTAAGACAGGGTGACGTTATATCCCCGAAACTCTTCACCGCTGCATTGGAAGACGTTTTCAAGCTACTGGACTGGAAAGGATACGGTATTGACATCAATGGCGAGTACATCACTCACCTTCGATTTGCCGACGATATAGTCCTTATGGCAGAATCGCTGGAGGACTTAAGCACTATGCTCAATGACCTCAATAGTGCCTCCCAACGGATAGGTCTTAAGATGAACATGGACAAAACAAAGATCATGTTCAATGTCCATGTCACACCTATGCCGGTAGTTGTTGGGAGCACTATGCTCGAAGTTGTTGACGAGTACGTTTACCTGGGACAAATAGTCCGACTAGGTAAGTCCAACTTCGACCGAGAGGTCAATCGACGGATTCAACTCGGCTGGGCAGCGTTCGGGAAATTACGACATATCTTTTCGTCAGGTATACCTCAATCTCTAAAAACTAGATTGTACAACCAGTGCGTGTTGCCAGTGATGACTTATGGATCTGAGACGTGGTCCTTCACTGCTGGCCGTATGAGGACGCTTAAGGTCGCTAATAATACGAAATAAGAATAAAAGGAGAGTTAATTGAGCAAGTGGATGAGTTAGTGTATTTGGGATGTGTATTTAGCAGGGATGGTAGATATGATAGGGATATAGAACGACGAGTAAATGCAGGGAATAGAGTGAATGGGGCACTACACTCTATTATGAAGAACCAGAATGTGTCAAAACAGGCACGTATGGTAATTCATAATGCTGTATTAGTCCCTACTTTAATGTATGGTAGTGAAAACTGGGTGTGGCAGAAGAAGCACGAAAGTAGAATAAATGCTGTAGAAATGCGGTTTTTAAGGAATATGCTAGGGTTGAATCTGATTGACAGGGTGAGAAATTGCGTGATAAGAGATAAATGTGGTATGCAAGATGATGTTGTGACCAGGATTAAGAAAGGAATGCTTCGGTGGTTTGGTCATGTGGAAAAAATGAATGAGGAAAGAGTGACAAAGCAAATTTATATGGCAGATGTGAACGGCCGAGTCGGGAAGGGACGCCCTAGGAAAAAGTTTATCGACCAAATTGGCGATATTTTGAAAATGGGCCACGTTAGAAGTACCCTTAACCGACGAGCATGTATGCGTAGATATATGGATGTAAAACAGGCGAAAGAGGTATGTCAGGATCGTGCCAAATGGAAGTCCGTAGTCTCTGCCTACCCCTCTGGGTGACAGGCGTGAGTGTTTATGTATGTATGTATGTATGTAACAATTTTCAAATTTTTTCATTTATTTTGTATATTATGGAGACGCCAGTAACTTAAGGTATCTTCGATAAAGATTTAGTGGACTGTAATTTTGGTGCATACGGCAAAGGGGAAAATAAATAGGTGGGATAGCACGCACTGACCTGATGAGGGCTGCCGCGCCTTCCTCCTGGAGTGTCTGCTGTATAGCGAGCTCGCCACGTGGTTCGGCGCACACGCACTCTCGGAACAGTCTCGTGAAGTCCCACACTCTCCACCTTTGCCTTTACGGGGGCGTCTCACACTTTTATGAGTTACAAAGACACAATGTCTGATGCGGTGAATATTAAACATAAACAGGAGAACTCAATGTTCGTCCTGCGCGGTTTGCGGTTAATGTACATAAGACGCGACGGGTGGCCGTGCGTTGCGGATGGCGTAATATCACTTAGTATAATGACGCGCACCGAGATCCTCTTTTTCACCTCGGCGGCAGCGCGTGCGGTAGGAAAGGGAAGGAAGGAAGGAAACAAAAAATATGCACTAGTCATGTTGATAAAGTAGATATAACTTAGGACGAACTCAATGCGATATGTAATGTAATGTTGATAAAGTAGATTGTTAACTGGCGTTACCATTTCCTCCCGCCCTTAAAGGGTCACCTTTAAAAGACAACCGTAATATAAAAAGTAAAAGGAAAACAAATAAATAAGCGGTATATAAAGTGAGAGGATGCGCTCAATGCGCATGTCTCATCTACTAACCTTACTTGGTAAGCGAGAAAATGTATACATAAATATAATATTGCGGTTTAATACTTTTTTAATATATATAAATATAAACTTAATTCCTAATTTAGATAAATAATTATAATCAAAATAATCGTGATTTATTGTCTTGGGAGAGGGCAAATACGAGCAACAGGACGGAGATATGTTCCCTTAGTAGTTCTCACGGTCACTACTCGAACTACGCCATCCTTCGAAGGATGAACAGACTCGACAATCGCTAATGGCCAAGCAAGGGGCGGTTCATTATCATTTATCACAATTACAACCATGCCTGGTACGATAGCCGTAGACGGGGTGTTCCACTTCTGACGAACTTGTAATCCGTGAAGGTATTCCGTCCTCCACCGGTCCCAAAACGACTGAACTAATTTATCCAGTAAAGAATGCCTGTGTAACAGACTGGTAGAGTCAGATTTGACTTTGGGTGCGACAATAAAGGTGCGGTATTCAAAAAATGACTCGGAGTAAGAGCTGAAGGCTCTGCAGGATCAGAACTTAATACTGTCAAGGGCCGCGAGTTTAGCAAGCACTCAATTTGCGCAAGAACAGTATTAAGCTCTTCGTATGAAAGTAACTGATGTCCGATAACTCGGAATAGATGCGTTTTTACGACTTTGATCATACTCTCCCAGGCGCCTCCAAAATGAGGAGAGTTAGGACAGATGAACTTCCATGTTATACGATTCTCAGCACACTCTTGCTCAAGCTTTGGGCGGTATTCAACGTTTAGAAATTTATAGAGATCGCGAAGATACGAAGCGGCACCTTTAAAATTCGTTCCATTATCCGAATATAAAAACTGAATCGGCCCTCGTCTAGAGAGGAAACGTTTAAGCGCAGCGAGGAAACTAGAACTACTAAGATCTGTAGCGATTTCTATATGTACAGCTCGAGTCGTGAGGCATGTGAAAACACATAAGTACGCCTTCTCGCTGCGTACACCACGACGACGTACAGGAGTGTATGCGATAGGACCGGCATAATCGCAGCCCGTGTGTGTAAATGCCTTAATAGCTTGTCTTACACGACTATGGGGAAGATCAGCCATCAAAGGGTAAGTTGGACGGGGTCTAAGCCGGAAACATATATTACACTTGTAGACTCTGCTTCTCACAGTGCGGCGTGCGGAAAGTATCCAAAATTTTTGACGGAGCAATGACAATAACAATTCAGGCCCAGCGTGTAAATTTTTAATATGATAATAGTCAATGATCATGTTCACTACATGATCACTGCGCGGGAGTATAATTGGATGTTTTTGCGTGTAATCTAATGCGGAGTTCGAAAGACGACCACCAATGCGGATTAAACCATTCTCAATAAAAGGCCTTAAACGATTGAAAGCGGGCGAGCAAGGTTTGTTACCTTCAATATTTAAATAATCCACTGCAAAATGCTGTTTTTGCAGGGCGCGGAGGATTATAACCTCAGAGAAACTGAGATCATCAGCAGTCACTACAGTAGTGTTGCGGCGGGGCAATAATTTAGCAAACTTACACACGTACGCAATTATACGTAGAAGTTTACTCCTAGAAGAGATGCGGAGTGCGAGCTCATAAATCGCAGAATTACAGACGGATGTGCACACAGTGTGCGACAAAATCTTCTTCTCAGGCATATTTGCAATAACCTCATTGTCTAAAGTACGAAGAGGCCATTGAGATGGATCTAACGAAGTCCACTGAGGCCCATGGAGCCACAGGGGGTTTGAAACTAATTTATTTGGCGTAACGCCACGTGAAAGTATGTCAGCGGGATTCTCAGTACCTGCAACATGATAAAAGTTATCAGCGCGAATATTGTCGGTAATCTGAACAACGCGGTTTGCAACAAAGGTCTGCCACTTGTGTGGCGAACTCTTTATCCAGTACAGAGCTACTTTTGAATCTACAAAGGCATAGACTGATATTGCAAGGTCAAGAGAATAATTGTCGAGTACTCTGCGAAGCAATTTTGAGAGTAAAACCGCTCCACAAAGCTCAAGGCGTGCAATAGATAGTGGTTTCGTCGGTGCGACTTTAGTCTTTGCACAAATCAACTGGACGGTGTTACCACTGACGCTCTTTACATGTATGTAGACTACGGCACCGTATGCGCGCTCGCTGGCGTCGGAAAACCCCAGGAGTGACGCAGTACAGTTTTTGGATACACCAACATGTCGCGGGATACGTAAATCATTAAGAGCTGGTAATTCAGCACAGAATTGCCTCCACATCTTAATAATTGGCGGTGGTGGTATGTCGTCCCAATCTAAATTAAGTTGCCAAAGCTGCTTTATTAACAATTTGGCGTACGCGACTGTGGGAGCAACGAAACCCATTATGTCCCACAGGCGAGCGACAGTAGATAAGATGGCGCGCTTAGTGCACGTCACATCAGCGGGAACAGATATCTTAAAATAAAAGGCGTCACTATCGGTAGACCAATGCAAGCCTAGTATTTTATGTGGCATTGATTTATCGAACTCTACTTCTCCTGTAATTTTATGGGAAGTAGGGAGGTCATCTAAAACAGATCGACGGTTGCTATGCCATTTTATCAGGTCCCATTGGGCACCCTTGAATAAGTCTATCAGCTGCCGAGAGGTCTCACTGGCCTCGGATTCACTGGGCATAGAGAACGCGATGTCGTCCATATATAGCGAAGTAAATGCGATACGACTCGCAAGCGGATACTTTGCGCCGTCGTCATCAATGAGCTGTCTTACCATGCGCAATGCATGGTATGGACTCGAAGTTAAACCGAAGCACACGCGATTGAAGTGGTATAACACAAGTGGGTCTTGTGGACGGAAGCGGTATAGGAAGCATTAGTAACGACGATCAGAATCGCGAACAACTATTTGCAGAAATTGTTGGCGACAGTCGGCTGTCATAGCGATTGGATGTAAGCGGAAAGTTAAAATTGTATTGAACAAGTCGCCTTGCAAATTTGGTCCTGAATGCAGAATATCATTTAATGATCGCCCAGTGCTAGTCTTACTGCTATCATCCAGGACGATGCGCAGACGCGTTGACTTCTTATCTTCGCGTAAGACTCCATGATGCGGTATGACATATATTGGAGCGGGTTCATGAGAGTCATACGGCGGTGCGGGGGATATATAATTTTTAGCTAAGTATTCCTTTATGACGTCATCATATGCTAACCTTAATGTAGGCGAGGCTTGAAGTTTCCTCTCCAAGCACATGAATCGTCGTCGAGAGGTTTCATAAGAATCTCCGAGAGAGTAAACGTCATCTTTAAATGGCAGGCCAACAATATATCTACCAGTAAAAGGATCGCGGGATGTCGTAGATTTATAAAACTCTTCACATTCAATGTCTGAAGGACACTGAATGGGCGGTGCGGAGGGTGGCTGTTCAAGCTCCCAAAATCGTTGCACTAATTTGTCAACGATAGGAGACTCTAGAACTGAGCAGCACGTTAAAGAATGATTTACCTGAAGTGTCGGCACTGAGCCCATAATAACGTAACCAAATACCGTATTCAAAGCCGAGGGCCCGGACAAGTCGTTAGACGAATAAATTACGTCTGGACATAGTAAGTGCGGGAAAAGGGATGCGCCTATCAAAACATCAATTTTATTAGGCATGCTATAACATTCATCAGCGAGTCTTATGCCATGGAAGTGTGATAAGGCAGATGTGTCTACCACAGCGGTGGGCAAAAGGTCGGTGATTTGATCAACAACTAGCGTTGAAATATTGAAGTTAATATTCGAGTCGAATCGTGAGAAAATTTTAATATCAATCGATTTCGATTTTACAATTTTTTCAACTCCACCGAATCCCTTTACTACAGTACATTCGGTATCGTGTTGTTGAACGCCTAAACGATGACAGCACTCTTTAGTCATAAAATGGCTTTGAGCCGCGGAGTCTAATAATATACGAATAATTTGTTTCTCTCCCTTAGCATCGTAAGCAAATACTTGAGCGGTTGATAATAAAACAGTTCTCTGCGAACGACTTGCGCGCGCGGGAGGCGGTGAACGTTGAGAAACATTCTTGAACGAAGTACACAGCGCGACGTCTGAACGCGCACCTGCGGTGAGGGGTGGCGAGTGTGCGGGCGCGGGGGTTGTAGACTTCAGTGTAACTGGCTGAAGCGGTGGAGAACGCGCCAGCGCAGGGGAAGCATTATCGCTTCTGCGGTGGAAGTGCAACAATGTGTGATGTTTAAATTTACAAACTCGACAACTATAATTTGAAGAGCAACTAGACACTCGATGACTTAAACTGAGACAATTCACACATGCATTGTTACTCTTTACGCATTTAAATCGTTCCTGCGGCGTCATTTTATTAAAGTCTGCACACTTAAATAGGTGTTGATGCACAATATTATCGCACAGACACTTTGAGCAAGTAGTCGTCGTGCTTACGTACGCCTGATACTTCGGCGACGAAGTATTATTACAGCGACGATTATTACCGTTACCTCGTCGATTGTTTGGTGCGCTATTAGAATTTGTACTAGAATCGGTGCGTTGCAAAACTTTGGAGCGGGTCTTAATAAAATTTACTAAATCATCAAAGGCAGGTACCATCGAGTTATGACTATATTCGAAAGAGCGAATGGTATCCGGGTCCAGCTTCTTAAGCGCGATATGAAGAACAATTAAGTCCGCGAGATTATCTAACTTTAAGTTTTGTAAAGCGCGCACTGCACTTATAAAGTTATCAGTAATTGAATCAAAATTATTTGCGGTGGTGATTGCAATGGCTTAAATTCGAACATCTGATTAATATATATATAGATGCTAGCATACGCCGGTCTTCATATTTGTCGACGAGTGCTTGCAATAAAATTTTATAATTTTCAGCGCAAGGTGTTATACCTGAGCATACAGATAGGGCTTTGCCCGTTAGTTTACCTAGCAAATAGTATAACTTTTCAGCGTCGGTAAGCGATGTGTTGTCATGGACGGTTGATTTAAAGCTAGCATAAAATAAAGGCCATGAGCGAATGTCACCCGAAAATGGCATAAGTTCGATAGGCGGAAGTGAGAATCTGGCTTTAGATGGTGTACTAGTACTTTGTGAATTAGATTGCGAATATTGTAAATAAAGCCTATTTATTCTACCGCAAAGAGACTCAAACGCAATGAGGCTGTTATAATCAGGTTTAGCAATAGGGTTTATTTTTAATAAATGTGAATTATAATTATCTAAGACCTGTTTAAACTCAATACGTAAAGCATTAATATTAGAACTTCCATCAAGAAAACGCTCCATCGTGGAAGTGTTTATGTGGATGTCCGAGGACATATCATATATTTTTTGCACTATTTCAAATAAAGCATCTCGTTTAGCTAACAATAAAACCAACTCAGCATCAGGTGTGCCCTCATTATCCGAGGAATCGCTATTATTCGATGCTATTTGTTTTTTAGGCGGCATTACAACTTAAGTTATGCGGCAAAAATAATATAATTATAAGCGGGTAGTCTGTAAGCGACCTCGCTACGCGGTTGAATTATTAAATATTAGTTTCGTTAACGATGAATTTTAATTGTTAACTTTTATTTAGTTGTTATTTGATATTTTTGATATATGGTTTATGAAGTTATTTATAACGAATATAATGCTTAAATATATGTGCAAATAATAAATGTAATTTAACAGTATAATCTATAGATGTAGTTGAAAGTTGATGACGTGATGTGAACATACAATAAATAATTTATATAGATAATTATATGCTTATTCATTCTATGAATATAGTTTTAAAATTACTATGAATGTCACCTATTAGAACCTATTCTAGTTTTCTAATAAGGGCGGGGTTAATCCGAAGTCGGATTAAAATATAAATAATTAATTATATAAACGCTTATTACGATAACGATCTAATAAGGGCGGAAAGTCAAGGTCAATCCGGCTCGAAGGACCATTAAAAATGGAGACGCCAGTAACTTAAGGTATCTTCGATAAAGATTTAGTGGACTGTAATTTTGGTGCATACGGCAAAGGGGAAAATAAATAGGTGGGATAGCACGCACTGACCTGATGAGGGCTGCCGCGCCTTCCTCCTGGAGTGTCTGCTGTATAGCGAGCTCGCCACGTGGTTCGGCGCACACGCACTCTCGGAACAGTCTCGTGAAGTCCCACACTCTCCACCTTTGCCTTTACGGGGGCGTCTCACACTTTTATGAGTTACAAAGACACAATGTCTGATGCGGTGAATATTAAACATAAACAGGAGAACTCAATGTTCGTCCTGCGCGGTTTGCGGTTAATGTACATAAGACGCGACGGGTGGCCGTGCGTTGCGGATGGCGTAATATCACTTAGTATAATGACGCGCGCCGAGATCCTCTTTTTCACCTCGGCGGCAGCGCGTGCGGTAGGAAAGGGAAGGAAGGAAGGAAACAAAAAATATATAACTTAGGACGAACTCAATGCGATATGTCATGTAATGTTGATAAAGTAGATTGTTAACTGGCGTTACCATTTCTATATGCTTATTTAATATTATATTACATAATACTATATCACAATTACATTTTAATGATATTTTTATCTGAATATTTTAAAAGGTATCTTCTATGTCAAATATAAAAAACATACTGAATGTATGTTTAACGAAACTTATTAATATAAAAATTAAATTACAAATATATTTATTTAAATTAGAATAAGTGTCGTTCATAAATACTGGGCACGCGGGAGTTAAAAATGGACGAATTTATTCCACTTTAACTTAATATAAAAGAATAACGAGCAGATTTAAATATAAAAAATTGGCCCAATTATGATAACTCATTTATTCAAAAAAATTGTGTATAATAATTTATTCGTCCTATACTTAAGTACCCACACAAATGTCGCATCTGAACAAATTAATTCCATAATCTATATTACATGACACAAGATGGCGTCTTAGGAATAACTTGTTTTATTATTAATTTATAATACTTTTTAATTAATTAAGTATCTTATTAATCGATGAAAAGTAATAACTTGGTTATTACTGACATTTCTTGAATTATTTGCGCAATATCTAAGTATACACGACGGCATATTTTTATCAAGAGATTTTTTTTTAAATCAACACAACACGTGACAACCCTACAAGCGCCTAGCGAGTGACTGATTAAAGTGCGGTGCATGCACCGTAGTTGAGTGGAACAGAGTAGCTGAATGCAGTCAGGGACTTAAAACGTTATAAATATCAGAATTTTTAACGTTATGATAACGTTATAATGGTATCGTTACTTCAGCAAGCCTGTCATTTTCGATATTTTAGTATAACGTTTTAAGAGTAACAGAACGAAATTGAGACAGTCAATTTAACGCTATTATAACGATAAATACGCGACGTTGCCAAACCTAATCATTTTCAAAAGCGCGCGAATCTGCGACTAACGAAATGGGTGGGGCCTGGGAGCTCGGTCGGACGGGGAATTTCCCGCACCTCACGCTCTCCAAAAGCGAACTGGCAACGTTGTAAAATGAATGAACATTTGCATATTATAACAAATATCAACCACTTGCGAGTTGCGATTTGCGATTGCGACGTATTAATAATTATATCTGGATAATTATATTACTTAGATTGATTTATTTTTTAAATTTGGTTCTAACTACACTTAGTAATATATATATATATATATATATATATATATATATATATATATATATATATATATATATATATATATATATATATATATATATATATATATATATATATATATTGGAAATGGGTCGTAAAAGAATTAATAAATGTTATAGATATTTTAGTCTTGACGAAAATAATAAGACTTCGAAATGTTTAGTTGCTGGATGCGAAAAAGTTTTGAAGGTAAGTCAAAGCAGAAGTCGTAGATGGTAGATAGTAATGCGCCTTTTCTTTACCAGTCAGTTTTTATTAGGTTCCTTCATCGATCACTAATATAAAACTTATTAGTGATCGATGGGTTCCTTAGTAAAATTTGTTCATATTGATGAGTACAACGAATTCTCAAGGCAAATCAAGTTTTTTATCCATAATGTTCATAACATCATGTTTTTAGTTGTTTTACAAACTTATAGAGATTAAAGTACTCCTGGTTCTGACCAAATTTAACAAAGACACAATTTTACGTGGTACTGCAGTTATAAAAGTAGGTAGTAGGTATAGTTGTAGCACGAATAAGTCGGGTCGACCGGGGAAAGGCCACGCTCTCACAGAATACCTGCAAAAAAAGTAGCTTAATGCTGCTGTGTTTCGTATGGTGAGTATAGAGAACCGGAGACCAGTTTTACTGGAAACGAGGCATTCTATCTTAGTCCCCACGGGTGACAACGCATCAGAATTTTGATTCATAATCAAGGATAGATTTAGATGTCTACAGGGCTAGGGCCACAGCAACCAATTATCATCAGGTGGACTGTGTGCTCGTTGGTCGATCTATCTTATAAAAAGAATTAAAAGAGGAGAAAACGAGCAAACGGCTCACCTGATGGTTAGCGACTACCGCCGCCCATGAATAACAGCCTGGCCAAATTACCTAAAAAATTACCTATCTATTTGATAAATTATAATGGCAGAACATCGAAACTACTATAATTGTTGCGTGGATGGATGCTTAATGAGCAAACAAAAGGATTCAGATAATATCATTTTTTATGTAAGAATAATTAAACATACATTTATTTAATTTGTTTTTTGCTTGAATAAATACTTATAGCAAAAAATAATTAAGAATTTATTTAAATACAGAAGTAATACCTAAGTACTTTATTTCAAAACTTAGTTCAAATTTACTTCACTATCTAAGTGGCTAACTTACATGTCTTTTGTAAATAAAATATTTTAAGTTATCACAAAGCACTGAAATTAAAACTTTGTTTATAATATTTTTAACTAATTAGAATACAATTAGGTACATGTGTTTTTAATATGGTGCAATATCACTATATTATTTTTCTGTGTGGATATTGTTACCTGTTCCTATATTCCACTTAATTAAATGTGGAATCAAATCACCATTGAAGATTAGCGTGAAAATGGAGAGGTTAGTTATTCTTATTCATACCTATATTGTAATACAACTTGTTCTTGAATATTGAGTTGTTCTTGAAATTTATTGTATTCACTGCGATTGCGCCTGGCGAATGGCGATGAAGCAGTCATAGATGAAAGCGGTCTAACATTGCAGTTTTTAATATTAAACCGTATACTTAAATAAAAATAAACACAAATAGTTTTAAAGAAATTATAAACTTCCAAATTATCGCTGTCAGAAATCGAACCCGGGAGTTCCCGGATTCCACCACAGCGCTTCAACGCGCCAAATCCCTTTCAATTTGACGACAGAATTTAAAAGAAAGGGAGCGTTAACCGGTATTTTAGAGACGGCAAAAAACATTAAGTATATTTTAAGTAAAACAATAATTGTAAACTAAATAAATTTTATTAATGTTATACATACCGTATTTTTAAGCCTTTTTGACAGCCCTAAATAAAAACGGAAAAAGAGCCGTGATTGCCGTGACGTAGAAAGATGAAGAGATGCAGAGTAATACGGACACTCGCGCGCAGCGATAAAGGTTTTTTGGGCTTGCGAGCGCAAATTATCTTATTAATAATAATTATGTAGGCCAATGTAGGCTATTAAACGTCGGTAAGCAGTCAATATCAAAAGAGTGAAACGTCTGTACGTAGTAGGTACTATTATTTATTCTGTGCTTACAGTGTGTACCTACAAAATAACAAAATGAATTGAAATGGCACCAAAATACCTTACAATATTTTTATAACTTTAATTCTAAGCATTTTAATTTTTAATAAGTAATTGTAATTTAATTAAGCTATATTATATAAAAACTATTAAATAATAATTTGATAATTAGTGCTGTTATTATTTGAATATTTTTTTTTATAAGATTGGGTGACAAACGAGCACACAGTCCACCTGATGGCAAGTAGTTACTGCGGCCCGTAGACATCTGCATCTATCCTCGATTACGAATCAAAATGCAGATGCGTTGTCACCCGTGAGGACTAAGATGGAATGCCTCGTTTCAGCAGCATTAAGCTACTATTTCACGCTGGCATTCTGTGAGAGCGTGGTCCTTCCCCGGTCGAGCCGACCCATTTGTGCTACAACTATACTACTAATATAACTACAGCATGGCTCTACCACGTATAAAAATAAGAATATGTATTTTGTATTTGAATATGACTTAACCATAAAGAAAATTAAATTATTAATTATTTAACTAAGCAATATTATATTTTATATAGGTAATGCAAACTTTAAAATATTTATTTTTTTATTTTAATTTAGATTACTTAACACTATTTATACCCTATAGAAAAATAAAGTTATAGATAAGAATATTAATCCAAATTACAGTTATTCAGGTTATTATTTCTTATTATCTATAAAAATTTTATAGCATTAGTTTTATAGTAATTATTTTTGTAAAGTTTATTTCCTTAAAGCATTGTCGGCTGGCACCGATTTCGAAAATTCTAATCTTTAGTAAATGAAATCCCGCATTCAGTTATTTTTTACTTTTTTTGAAGTTGGTTTAATTTTTTTAAATTGCTATTTTATATCGCAATTTTTAGTTTTAGGTTGTAATTATTACATATTAGAAAAACCTTTTTCAGTTTTAGTTACACGTTTTAGTCAATGTCATAAAACTGGTGAACCAATTATGATGAAATCGTTATTATTTCCTAATTTGAAATAAATGTAAGCAAATAATCCTAAAGTTAAAATCAATAAAAAATGATCACGATCACTCACCATACGAAACACAGCAGCGTTTATCTGCTATTATACGCTGGTATTCTGTGAGAGCGTGGTCCTTCCCCGGTCGAGCCGAACAATTCGTGCTACAAAAATACTACTAATATAGCTCCAGCATGGCTCTCCACAACTTATCCGGTAGAATAAATCAATCGGGTTCATAGTTCATTAGAAATACCTGGTTATTTGGGATCTCCAGAGGTCAAAGATTTTTCGTTTATCCAGTTTTCCAATTAGACAAGTTCAAAATTTAGTTGGCTCATTTGCAGAGGCATCCGCTTATAGAGGTCGCTGTGTACCGTTATTCCATTTACATATAAAAGTAAAAATGAAAATGAAAATTCGTATTTTTGGTGTTATAACTTAAGTGTATGTATTTAATACTAAGTTTATACTAGAAATTCAAATGTTTGTAAACAATCGTGTCGAAACCTGTCCCAACTTGATAAATTTTCTCACTGATAAAGGAAATTGAGCTCCAGAGTCCTGATTACAGAGATAAATTACATTGAAAAAATCCTAGAAATCAAATCTCATTTAACCTGGTTCGAAAAGTTCCATTAACAGAGGTAATTCGATGAAAAAATGCCGGGACCTCATTGTAGTTCTCAATAATGGAGGTTTCTTACTTATCCAGGTCCCACTTAACCAGGTTTCACTGTACATCATGGACAAACATGCATACAGACATTCATACATACTTAATACATACAAATTTTACACATGTGTTTAAAACCCATATATACTAACATATTATTAGAATATTATGCAATTCCAATAATATTACAAACATACAGGTCGAATTGATATCTTCTTTTTTTGAAGTCGGCTGAAATGTTTAATGGCGACAGTTTATCTTATTAAATACAACTATAAGTTCCATTAAAATTTTAGTCACCCGCATAGTAATTTTCTTTCATATTTGAAATTATTTCTTTACAGACCCTACATGGTGCAAATCTATTAAAGCATTTAAGCAAATACCATGAAAATGAGCACAAGGAAGTATTAATACTGAATAGAGAAAGTGACAGTTTGGCTAAAAACCCAAGATTAAGTACGCAGGATACATTACTTCAGGAGTGTACAAATTTAGTTACTGTTTACGGACGTCCATTGACTTTAATCGATGATCAGGCTTTTCAAAATATTATATCTCTGATACCAAACATTAACTTGGCGATTAACTCTCAAAATGTACGATGTACTCTCAAAGATACTGCTGACGAATTACGTTCAAATGTAGCCAATGAGTTGCGTAATTTACATATAAGCCTCAAAGTGGATGTAGCCTCCTTTTCGAATCGTAGTTTTATGGGAGTCAATGCTCAATATGTTAAGGATGAACAAATTGTTCTTAGAAATCTTGCAGTAATTGAACTGTTTATACGACATACATCTGAACATTTAAAGGAAAGATTAATTTTCATTTTGCGGCGTTTTAGAATCCACAACAAGCAGGTTTATTGTATAACTACAGATAATGGTGCAAACATACTAAAAATGAGTAGATTATTTGCGGCCGAAGCTATTCATATTGAAAATAATAATCCTGAAGAAGGCGATCGATTCAATAGCAGTTCCAGTCAATTAGATATCACACATTCTGATTCTGAATCGGACGCAGATAATGTCGATCATGAAACAGAAAATTATTTTAATGACCAAATAAGGCAATCTATATCACATTTTCAATTAAATATTAGTGATGATGAGGACAACATTGCCATTTCAGTAGTCAGATGCGCTGCACATACCCTACAACTCGCAATGCAAGATGCTTGCAATGATAATATCATACAAAGCGTTATAATCAGTGCCCGAGATATAATAAAACGGCTTAGAACACCAACATTCTCTATAATTTTGAGAGAAAAGAGGAAGAAGAAACCTTCATTAGATTGCACCACGAGATGGCATTCTACCATAGATATGGTAGGAAGTATTTTAAACTTAAAGGATATATGTGCAACAAGTGAACTCCTGTATTTACCTGATGAAACGTGGAATGATCTAGATTTATTTTTTAAATCTATGCTTCCAGGAAAGAAGCTTACTAAAATTTTGCAAAAAGAACAGCTTACAATGGGTGATTTTTATATCGAATGGATGAAATGTCAATTTGAACTGCAAAAAATTAACACTCCGTTAGCTAAACAGATTATTTGTTACATGAAACACAGACAAAATGTTTTATTTGACAATAATGCATTCCTAAATGCTATTTATTTAGATCCTAGAGTAAATTCTACTCTCACTAATGAACAACAAGGTATTGCACAGACAAATTTAATAAATTTATATATCCACATTCAGAAAATAAATTTAGCAAATCAGAAGAATACACATATTTGTTCAAGACTCGAAACGGAAAATATGCCATCTACCTCAAATGATATACAAGCTGCAGGTTCAAGTCAGTGCTTGGAGGATTTCTTAAATTATAGCTATATGGAAAAACATGTCCATAATATTTCAACATTAGTAAGAAGGAGCGATCCAACTGGTGAAATAACCAATACTCTCAAAGCATCCTTTAAAATATTTTTAGAAGAACCACTTCTTAAGTCGTCGGAATGCGTTTTAAAATTCTGGGAAGAAAAACAGCTCATATATCCACAATTATATCAATTGGCGCGTGTTGCATTAAGTGTACCAGCAACGCAAGTTAGTGTGGAACGACTTTTTTCATCGTTAAAGTTCATAGTTTCCAATTTGAGGATGAATTTAAAAGACGATATCATAGAAGATATTTTATTTGTGCGTTGTTACAAGTTATATCGTTAACTGAAAAAAGTACATCACAATAAATAGAAAAACTAGTGCTAAACTAATACCGGTCATATCAATAACAGAATGTTTATTGTAGGTAGTCATTATACAAAAATATTATGTATCTTAGCGGATCGTTACTTTGCATTATAAATAACTAGCAAGATTGTAAAATTATGATTATAAACGAACAATAAGATTTGCAATTTAACATTTACATTTTTTATTAAATTCGCCCCATTGATATTTGCCCCTCCCCATTTACACTTTGGAAAATGTTTTTTTACAAACTAAAGCTAGTTTGTAATGTTAATATGTTTAAAGCTAGTTATATTATAATTACTTACATGCTGTTTTGCGTTTATTTTCTTTGTTTGAATTTATCATTACCTTAAGTACCTACTACTTTATTTATTATTATTGATTGTTTAAAAATCGCTAAAAGTTGTGTTCATTTAAAATAATTAAAAATTAAACATACCTAGGTATCGTTTTTTATTTATTATAATTCCCTGCATTGGTTAATCAGTTAGTTAAATTTGTAATGCAATGTATCAAAGTATTCCTTGTCTCATTATAAGGTTAAGCCCTGCAGGTTATATTCTTTCCGTGTCCGTTTTCTCTATTTGATTTGTGTGGTAATTTTTCACTTCGTTCAAAAAGTTTAGTATTTTGATGTAACATCTTGTTCTCATACATGGGTTAATATATTTTAGCTCTTCAGTTAGTAATTGGGTAAAGTATTCATTCCTTCTATCGTCGTTGATGTAAGTAGCACAACATTCAGACTTAGTTAGAATTCTTAAACGTGTTTTATTCTTATCTTCTTTTATATTGGACCTTGTAGGCCGTAACAATGACGGGGATATTGGACGATTATTTGCTTCTGAGTCCATTATTTCAGGAGTAATGCTTCGCTTCATACCTAAAACTAAAAAGATATAGAGATTTTAATAATTCAGTTTAGCAGATTTTTGTTTATCCATTATTAGGTATCCTAATTAGATCAAGACCGCGCTAGCGACAACTTCAGTAACGGCCGGTTCCAATATTCTGTCTATCCGTGGGTTTGGTTACAGATAGGTATTTGACATTAGCTCCATCAAAAATACGTTGAAATTCTACCTCCAGGCTCAAGTAAGAAAATTCATCCACAGATGGATAGGATATTGAAACCAGTCGATAGCCACGCAACGAATTTTGATACAGTTTTCACTATAGTTTAGAGAATGTCTTGCGGAAGGTTTATAAATTATTATTAAACATTAATAGTATAAATAAAAAGTAAAAAACTTTTTTAAAAACAAGCTTTTATTTAAATGCACTAAAAATAATAAAATA
Source organism: Parnassius smintheus behrii (assembly GCA_036936625.1). Lineage (NCBI taxonomy): Eukaryota > Metazoa > Arthropoda > Insecta > Lepidoptera > Papilionidae > Parnassius > Parnassius smintheus. Next base: position 1,941,288 of record JAUPFT010000030.1, read on the forward strand.
AACTTTTTCTTTAAAACTTTAACTATCAACTTATTAACGTCATTACACAATCTACACTTATATAATTAATATTATAAAGAGGAAAGATTTGTTTGTTTGTTTGTTTGAATTGAATAGGCTCTGAAACTACTGAACCGATTTGAAAAATTCTTTCACCATTAGAATCCTACATTATTCCTGATGAACATAGGCCATATAACGTTTTCAAAAAATTAGGGATCCGTATGAAAACTTCGCTAATGTAACCCAAGGTGTGAAAAAAATACCAAAAAAAACCTTATTTCGCGTACGCTGCGGAAACTATTGACAATAGAGCAAAGTGATGTGCTACAGTTTTATGGAGGACATCAATATTAACATAAAAGTCTGCAATACCATATGTCTAACTATTATAGTTATCTCACAATAACTACTTTTCCATGTTAAAATAGTCAATAGTAACGTCGAAAGATCCTTATATCGCGTACACTGCCAGCACCATGCGATGCGGGTGTCACTGGGGTGTGGGAAGGGAGTCTATGTCAAAAAATAAATTAATTTTGCAAATTTTTTAGCTAAAATTATTGAACTAAATGAGCGAGGTGTCATATCATGTCGCGCGGCAGAGACGCGTGATGTACGCGGGTGAAACCGCGGGGTACAGCTAGTAATTTATATGATTCAAAAACTTGTCGCGAGATTTACGTATTTAATTAGTTTGAAAATGTTTAAACTTACTTTAGGACTTTTACCAAAATCAATCAGATCGAGTTATTTAATTTACTTGTACCTATATCTACACCGTAAATCTCGCGACAAGCGCGAAAATCTCTATTAAGTTTTGGAATGCCCTACTTTTGCATATGCATATGCATATAACGTATATACGTTAAGCACAAAGTATATAATGTATGTATATATTATTTTTTTTTAAATTATTTATACTCTTTTTGAAAAATAAACCCATAATTCACTCACGTATTTACTGGTGAACATATAGCCTGAATTTAATTAAAATTGATTTTATGACATTCGAATGAAACAGCTTTTTCACTTAGTGGGCGTACCTAAAATTGTAGATTTTGAGGAAACTTTGGGATCTTTTTCTATCGAGCCAAAATGTGTCAATCGTGTTTTCGTGTGAGTGTAGTTGTTTCGTGTTCACTAAAAAAAATCTTTAACTTTCATGATGAATTTAAAAAAAATGTTTTTATGCGCACCTATAAAGCGTGAAAAATCTGCTTCTGGTATGATGTATTTATTGTATTTATCTGCGTTACATTATTGTTTGAGGCATAGGTGTAGGTAGGTATTATTGGTGTAGGTATGTACATATTTGTGTAGATATGTAAGGTTTTTTAATATATTTATATATATGTACATAACGTATATTATATGTTTTACTTTACCTTTTATTATGTATTATTAGTTTATATCATTTCATGTATTGTCTATAAGTCGCATGTATTGATATTATATTAGGTATATTTATATTGCACCACCTACCTAGCACTCACTGTTTTATTCCTTTACACCTTTGGGTGCCTGGAAGAGATCGCTATGTAGCGATAAGGCCGCCAAATTGTACATGTAATCTGCTTTTTGTTATGTTATTTGTAAATTTGTTTGTGGTGTACAATAAAATATATTCATTGATTCATTCATTCATCAAGATTTTATATTATATGAATTGTGTAATGACAATATAAGTTGATAATAAAATTTTTAAAAGAAAAGCTTATTTTATCCATATTAGCGCATTTTAAATAAAAATTTGTTTTAAAAAAGTTTTATTTCTTTTAATTTATTTTTTAACTTTTAGTTATCGCTGGCTGGCTATTTATAACGCCACAGATTATAACAAAAACCGGGTTATAAAAATGTATGTTTACCAATAATATGTCGAACAGCCTCTGCTGGACTGCAACATGCTTATAAGTAAGGCTGTATATTTATTTATACAACAAAATTAATAAGTTAACAAATATATATCCCTTGAATAGTAGAAAAGTGAAAATTAAAATTAGGAATTGGCTATTAGGATTAGATTATGATCAAACTGAATCGATATTTCAAAAATTGTTTAAATCTTAAATTTTAACCACACACACAAACACATGCAAACGCGCGCACACTCACGCGCACTCATGCTTATCACACACGCCTACACTTACACTCACACCCAGCCGCAAGCAAACACACACACACAGACACACACACACACACACACACACACACACACACACACGCGCGCGCGCGCGCGCGCGCACGTACACACACACACGCACACACATATTTTAAAATTGCTTTACTTACATAAAATAATTAGCTGTCATTATATTAGGGAAATCACTGACTTTTCTAGCTCGGCAGTCAGTCAGAGGCTTAAAAAATATTGTAACAAATTTTATGTCAATAAAGATTATAATTATTATTATTTTTTTATTCTCAACAAGCCCTTTCATTTGATATCCATATTGTATGAGTGCATTAAAAATAATAAATCTGCCATCTTTGGTGCAGACCAAGCTAAACGTTTTTTTTTAAGTTACAACTCAATCGATTAAAAATATCTGCTTCAAAACTGAGTTGCGTGATTCCACCCGAACAAACATGGTTACATACATTGCAAGTTAAATAAAAGCTATTAAAATTACACCCGTGCAAAGCCAGGGCACGACATTAGATACATGTAAAAATATTTAATTATCTTACCTTTGATATTCCGACTTCCGAGTTGTATGTACTTATGTAAAATCTATCTCAGTTGATAATTCAATTGCTGTGCAGATGATCACAAAACCGATAAGCTTTGGAGCACTGCGTTCGATAGATCATAGAACGAACATACGAGTAAAAGAGATGGCATAGAACAATAAATAATAACGTTAATATTTTGTATAACAATATTCTAGAAACGTTTAATTGACATATTTATTGTAACGTAATTATAACGTTATACACATGCAAAGCTTTGCATAATATCGTTTTATAATATCGTTTCCCTTAAACATAACGTTATCTCGCATTTGCGCTAATAACGTTACTGTATTTTAACGTTATTTAAGTCCTTGAATGCAGTGTCGCCTCTAGTACGTAGTAAACAATAGCTCAATGGTTCTGACGAAAGAAACATAATATATATAGTAGAATAAATGCTGTACAATTGCGCCATTAAAAAGTACGTTAGGGGTAACACTGGGTGAGAAATTGTGTGATAAAAGAAAAGTGTGGATTACAAGGTGACAATGCTTTGAATACGACTAAAGAAGGAATATATCGGTGGTTTGGACACGTCGAAAGAATAAGAGAGTAAATAGTAACGAAGCAAATTTATGCTCCAAAAATAAACAGCAGGGTTGGCAACGCATGCCATAAATGGAAGTTTATCGATCTAATTGACCATATATCAGATTATCAAATATGGGTCAATTCAAGAGACCCTATAATCGACGAGGCTCTTTTTTCTATCATACGGGAACACAGCAGTACAGGCAATGCTATTTGGTAAAAGAAATAGGTAAGAGGGTTTGTTCCTACCCAAACGGATTCCTGGGTTATCTACCCTACTTAAATTAAAAATTAAAAAAACCCGGAACAAAAAGAGCTAATGATCTTCAACGGCTGCACAACTTTTCTTGAAACATAGCTGAGTACACTCTCAATTAAGACACCTTTCAAACGAAAAAGGCTTAATCAAAATCGGTCCATACGTTTAGGAGCTATTATGTTACAGACTCATACACACACATACACACACACACACACACACACACACGCGCGCGCGCACACGTACTCGCACACGCACACGCACACGCACACGCACTCGCACTCGCACACGCACACGCACACGCACGCACACAGACATACATTGCAAACTTATAACACCCCTTTGTTTTCGTCGGAGGTTAAAAAGGAGTTCTACCATCTAGTAATTTTTTTCCTTGAAATTGTATATGTAGTCCATAGTTTTTTTCAGACAGATTTGTTTGTAAAGTGATTATACCGACGGAATCCAAGCATTATTGTGACAATAGTCCGGTCAAATTAGACCAGAAAATAAGAGTAGAGACACATAAAGTTACAACAAGCTGATAATCGGTAAAATTATACAAACTATATTCATAAATAAAATTTTGAAGTTCTCCGCCATTCATGTATGGAAAAATTTTTACTCAAGATCAAAGGTCAAAAAATTAGTTTTTGCTGCTATAATAAATGAAATATCGCTTTAATTTTTTCCAATCTTTGCTAATTTCCATTATTTTGTAACTTATCGGGGAAACCACGTTAAAAAAAAGCGCGCTAAGTACTTTACCTCAGGTGGAGTGGAAACGTGTGCATATTATGACGTTTACAACTTTTACAACTTTTTGAATCCTAATATTTCAGAAACGGTGGCTCGTAGGAAAAAAGTATTGATACATTTTTGTAAATTTTATGGTCTGCAGCTTTAATCTAGGATATTTTTATGATAAAACGTACCGTTTTGCTGAAAATCACGACTAATTTTTTTGACCTTTGACCTTGTGTAAATAAATTTCATACACAGGATTGGTAGGGAACTTCAAAATTTTATATATAATTTTATTTTGAACAATTTTACCGATTATCAGCTTGTTGTAACTTTATGTATCAACGAATGTCTAGATTGACTGGACTACAGGTAACGAAACGAGTTCGCAGCTTACCAAATACGTTGCACTGACGTTTATTTAGAGTTCAATTCGAGTGATAACGACCTGCAGCGGTGACGTCGTTTATCTCGCGCTGCTTGCAGCGTCGTTTTCATTCCATAGTTCACATCTGCAAACCTTTTGTTGCGAGGAGCGCGCTTGATGATGCATATAGAACGCATCTGCTTAAAACTAACATAAAGCTAACCATTAATTTGAATGAAGATAAACATCGTTCGTATCGAATAATAATTTTAGACTCTTGATCATTAAATTGTAAATCAAAACAAGAGAGTCTTTCACTACATTAAAACATTCTGGGTACATAAAACAACGATGTTCTATAAAACCCATTTAACAGATTAAATAATATTTAAAAAATAAATTGTAATCACTTAAATTAAAAATTAAAAAAAAAACCCCGAACAGAAGAGCTGATGATCTTCAAACGGCTGAAAATATTTTCTTGAATCATATCCAAGAACATTCTCGATCAATTCATCTTCCAAAAAAATTAACTAGGTAAGTAAATATAAATTGGTTCATCTGTGTGGGAGAGGACAAATTGGTTCATCCGAGTACGATGCCAATACACAAAGAAACACAGCTACACACGTTAAATGAAGCGACAGTAGCCTAATGGCAGGGCGCGGACCGCGAACTCAAAAAGGTCGTGGGTTCGAATCCGCCATTCGACTACTGGCGTGAACCACTCGTAATACAATCAATTTAAGCTTACCACGAGTGGTTAAGGGGAATATTAGTAATGTTTATATCATTGTTAATATTCTTTATCTACAAAAAAAAACATATAACATCTTTTTTTCCACCACTACATCCTATATCATCATCAGTACATCCCTTTATAAGTGCAAATGTTGGCCCACGATAGAATACAACAAGTAAAACTGACTAGGTACTAACTTACTACTTATTGGCTTAATGGTCAGCCACCGCAGTCTTTTTCTCCTGATGATGTCTAATTAGAGATAAAGTACGTTTCGTATTATGGACGTTGTGTGTCCTTTCTAGTGTAGTGGTGTTGGGATTAGTGGTGACGGGGAGAGTGAGAGCAATTGAGGGAGAACGGATGGTATTCTTTAAACTAATTATTTTATTTTATTACGAGGAACTTAGATAATTAAATTTAAACATTTTTAATATACCTAATTAATTTCCGCACAATAACGCCTGATTATGTTAGTTCATTGGAAATTACTAATGTAAGACACAGTAACACATTTTCGAATAATAAACTTTAAGATTTATTGATTTCTTTCATAGGTATATTTATATAATTTTCTAATACTTGCTGTGTAATAAATATATTACAAAGGTTATAAGGTACCCAATAAATAATAATATTTTATTAGCGATCCACCCCAGCTTCAAACGACTGAATTCTAGATCACGACTACAGCGCCATCTGTTGAGTCCAATTGTAATTCTAAGCCATCCAGGAACCCACTTAAACACATAAACAAAAATTATTAGAATCTGTTCAGCCGTTTAAAAAGAGTTCAGTGTATAAATACACGTACAGATGAATTTTAATATTAGATACATAAAAATTTCCACAATTAAAAACTAACTTAACAATAAAAAACTATTAGAAGAATTAGTATCAAACCTAAAAGCGCGCCAAAGTTTACTAGAGCATATCAGATTATAGCACTTTAGGGCATCCATTATACCGCCATTACGTGGCATCAAGCCGCCATCTTGATGTGGGATTACGCTTGGGACTACTTAGCGTGCGGTCGATGCTGTCTCCATTTCTAATAGACTAAGCTCACACGATATAAGTGGAGCATCATTAAAGCTAAACTTTCTTTATATATTCAATGTTATTACCCGACTAGAATTATTTTCAGTGCTTTAATAAGGCTTAAAGATCTAGTCGTTTAATTAGTTTAGCATTAAGTTAGATTCGCGGAGGGCTTTTTATATTAAATAGTTATCTATGTTTTCAGTGCTCCTTCATGTCATGAGAGCACTAAAAACCTGTTAGACGATTTATCATTAATATGAGAACATGACGCGTATCATTATCACCATTATCGCCCTTTTCATAAATCTACCGCTGAACTACGGCATTCCCGAACGAATGTCATAAAGCACGGTCATAAGTAATCTGCATCAATCGACTTCCTAAATCCCTTACCAGCTCGTCACTACATTTATCACTAATATGAGAACATGACGCGTATCATTATCATCATTATCGCCCTTTTCATAAATCTACCGCTGAACTACGGCATTCCCGAACGAATGTCATAAAGCACGGTCATAAGTAATCTGCATCAATCGACTTCCTAAATCCCTTACCAGCTCGTCACTACATTTATCACTAATATGAGAACATGACGCGTATCATTATCATCATTATCGCCCTTTTCATAAATCTACCGCTGAACTACGGCATTCCCGAACGAATGTCATAAAGCACTGTCATAAGTAATCTGCATCAATCGACTTCCTAAATCCCTTACCAGCTCGTCACTACATTTATCACTAATATGAGAACATGACGCGTATCATTATCACCATTATCGCCCTTTTCATAAATCTACCGCTGAACTACGGCATTCCCGAACGAATGTCATAAAGCACGGTCATAAGTAATCTGCATCAATCGACTTCCTAAATCCCTTACCAGCTCGTCACTACATCTAGAGGGGTGCCGCCCAACACTTCGCGTCAGTACGAGATTTACCTGATTTACATGGGGATTTTTAATTATAATAGTTTATATATATACTTCAAAATGATATTGTAAATCCAAATGCACTGAAAACAGCGGAATGGGGTACAGCTGCGTTGTTGTTTGCTGCACTAAAACGAAAGGCTTTACAAAAGCATTTTGATATGCCATTATCCAACCGTTATACAGTGTACTCGTAAACCATCATAATGGTTTCGAAATGCCAATATACAGTGTGATATGTGTGTAGATACTCGGTGAACTTATACAAGAGTTTATATGGACCCTAAGTTCTACAAAAGTACTATTCGTTTAATAAAATGCTTTCTTTGTTAATTTGAGAGGCCTGTGCTTAATAGTGGAATGTGTATAAGTTGCTACTTTGCAATTTTCAACCAACAGGTAAATTACATATTATGTAGTTAGCCCATATTTTATTTTTACTAAGAAATTTTTATACAAGTTTTTTTAATTCACAAAAATACTATATATTATACATGCTCACACCTTATAAATATACTATTAGTTCGTTTATATATTTATTTAATTTTCCGACTTCAAGAGCTAACGTGCGCTCAGCCTGTTAGCTCGGGGTATGAACTGGACTGAAAACCACACACAGTTTTACGTTTTAGTTTTCTTAAATTTATGATGTTTTTTTGCCCTTTGTTACATTTTTTATTTATGCTGCAGCATAAACTGTAATAAACGCATTTCTTTCTTTCTTCTTTTCTTCCTAATATTATAAAAAATCCTATAATTAATGTTTAGTGTATAAATTCATATCAAAGAAAGGACTTAACAAGTTTGTGAAGCGAATAATATACCATACCTCGTTAGCGCGGTGTATCGGTTACTCAGAGGCTGCAGCTAGCTGTATCCGGGCTGAGGCGAGTCGCTTTATAATATTGTACACTTAATGATTTCTTATATTTACGTGAACGTTATACATTAAAATGAACTGACTTCTTGGATTTTATCGCGTTTATTAATTACATATTTCATATGTCATTTGTTGCGGTGTTAGAGTATCCCATATAGTAACAATCGACTATGAGAAAATTCAAAATAATCATACGGCTTCCGATAGATGTCGGTGTAAACAACGCATTTAATTAGGACGTAAGATACCCTTAATTTTTCAATTAATAGGTCACAGTGAGTTAAAGAATCGTGAAAACTGATTTTTTAATAGAATAACGGTGAAAAACGAGCACATAGTTCACTTGATTGTAAGTGGATGCTAAAACCCATAAGCACCTAATCTGTCCTATCTTTACGTTACATATAACTGGATAGTATCCTATCTTTACGTTATCAAGAATCGAAACCAAGGACTAAAATCAATTTTAGGAATTACATATTTGTATAATGATACAAAATAAAACGCTATGTGATTGAATTGAAGTTGTTTAGATTATTTTTTATTAATGTTGTTTTATTTATATTTATATACACACAGTCCACCTGATAGTAAGTGGTTACTGTGGCCCATAGACATCTACATCTATCCTCGATTACGAATCAAAATGCAGATGCGTTGTCACCCGTGAGGACTTAGGTGGAATATATACATAGTAAAAAGGGTCTCCGGTACTTTACACTCACCATACGAAACACACTAAACACAGCAGCATTAAACTACTATTTTACGCTGGTATTTTGTGAGAGCGTGGTCCTTCTCCGGTCGAGCTGACCCATTTGTGCTACAACTATACTACCAATAAAACTGACCCATGGCTCTTGGCTCGTGGAAAAAACCTTTTTGCTTATAATATCATTGCACAATATTATAAGTAAAAAGGTGTTTTCTCTTTTTCTTATAATATCATTGTGTGTGTGTGTTAGATTGTCAACCTTACTTGTACAGTAAGTCACTTGGCGCACAAAACAAGTGCGGAAATTACAAATAAAAGTTTAAGTAACAACTTAACAGTTAAGTAATGTTCAAGCCCAGCGACTCATTACTGCAGCATTAAACATTAGCTGTGAGTTAGTAATGAGGGTAGTGCGACAAAGTTTAAATTAACTGCGGTTATGAACTACTACCCGTCGTCGCAAACTTCGAACAGTACACAGCTATATTCAAATATAAGGGTTCTGAAGGCATAGTAGATTATTTCTGAATATTTCACTGAATTATGTTGTATTTAAAACTTGAGTTATACATGGTAGAGTTACGCTATATTGAATATTACGTATTTAAAAATAATATATAATAATCGATGTTATCAATAGATGGAGCGGCGATCTCTGCAAGGTGGCTGGTAGAAACTGGATGCGTGTAACCGAAGACCTGGCTAAGTGAGGCGCTTGGGGGGAGACTGGCTGATAATTATGATGATGAATGATATTATGGCCTAACAAGAATGGATCGAGGATAGATGTAGAGGTGTATGGACCAAAGCATCTGCATAAAATCAGCTTGACTAGCGACTGGTGGTCGATTGTACCCCTATGAGATTAATTTAGTATTTTGATTGAATTATCCCAGTCTTCACAATAATTGTTTTTTTTTTCAAACAATTTCCTACCAAACGTCCACTGCTGAAAATAGGCCTCTCTACTTGTCACTGTATTTAGACAAATCCAAATAAAATTACATACTTATCTGTAATAAACTTCAAATCACGTTGCCTACGTGCGCACATATGTAAATAATGACAGTATTTCCTTTGTCACATTAAACAAAAACAGTGATAGATTGACGAAAACACAGTTTGCGGTTTACAAACCAAACACTAATGTTTTCGGTCGCTCACAGTCGACTAAAAAAATTACGGGGAAATGAACGTAACTTAGTGCGCAATATATTAGTATCGTAGTGACCGTGTAGTAGTTACTCGTAAGTCTGGTTTTATTTATTTATTCTTAATTGCAGTCATCTTAAATAAAGCTGCCATATGCTGTACCACCACCTTTACACCAGTAACAGAATCTATCACCATATGAAGTCCCAGGTCTAGGGGAAATTCCAGAAATTGTTTTACTGGTCACGGAGAACAAAACGCTTCTTGAATACAGGAACCGGGCATAAAGTAAGTTATGGGGAGACCTATACTTAATAGTGGATGTAAGATAGTCTGTAACTGTAACGGTAAATAAATAAAAACATATGTCTTTTTATCCTGGGACCCAGCCTTATGCCAGTTCCCGCAATCATTGCTCGTTTTCGAAACGCTGAAAAATTCCCGTAGCGCAATCCCGCTCCGCTGCTTTTTAATCTAACAAAAATCTTTGCTTTTAAGATTGTAAACGAAAATGTCGTAGTAAGAAATCCAAGGTGAGTGGATGAAAAAAGTAAACTAGGACAAGAAGTTCTATTTGTTTATTAGTTGTAAAAAGATAAAATAAAGTGAAAACCTATATACAGAGTGGCGCACCGTTATAATATCACCGCTGGGCAAAGACTTCCTTTCTTTCCCGAGAGGATTTTAAAGTAAAAGAGATTTTCGTTTTTATATTTTATTTATTTGTTTTTAGTATGTATTTTACATGAGATATTATTAAATAGTATGCATTATAGTATATATATAGACATGCAAATTTGTTTATTCTTAGAAATTTCAGCTTTACAAAAATTAACATAACAAAATTCATCATATCAAAACATTAAATCAGCAACAATCCTTCTAACTATATAAAGATCATAAAAATGTTAAAAGCATAATTAAAATAATAATAATAACAAACAAATAAAGAAAATTTAATTAAACAATATTATATACCATGTCAGTTAATTATAAAATGTCAATTATGAACTATAGTCCCAAAAAAGTTATCGTCAGTAATTTTAAAACTCATTGACCGAGTATAATGTATTTTGAAGAAGCCACTGGTGTAATTTTTTTTAAGTGTTTGTATGGGAAGATCCTTAATTGTGTGGTGTTTTCCTGTATATTGTTTTACCAATGCAGTAACAACTTTTGCTAAAACGTTTTTTGGTATTTCGCTCATTATTATTCGTAATTCATATTCGATTTCTCAGACAGAGGCACCCCTGAGGACTAAGATGGAATGCCTCGTTTTCAGTAAAAAGGGTCACTGGTTCTCTACACTCACCATACGCAACACAGCAGCATTGAGCTGCTATTTCACGCTGGTATTCTGTGAGAGCGTGATCCTTCCCCGGTCGAGCCGACCCATTTGTGCTACAACCATAATATAGCTGCAACAAGGCTCTACCGCGTAAATGTTGTAAGCTGAGAGACTGCGAGGAATTATAATGTGACTCCTTGACTGAATTCCATTCACTAGCCATCTACGTAGGACAAGATCACAGTACACAAGTGTGAGTGCAAGCACAGGCCCCCATCAGTTTTAGGGGAAGAGGCAAATGAAGTTACAGTTCACCTGATGGTAGGTGGCCACCGCAGCCCATGGACTCCTGTGCTTATACGTAGAGCTTAGAGTCATGAAAAGAATAGAGTTAAATATCTGAATCGGGTGGTATCCTTTGATCTGATGAATTGCGTATATCGAAAAATGTACCAGTTGATCAAGCATTATCCACATATAACCAGCTAGTTGTTACAACGTAATTTCACATATTATTACGGTTAAGCGCTCCCCACTCTCCGCGCCTCGAGAAAGGTTAAAAGTTCAAGACATTGCCCGTGATTTAAGACTGACCTGCGAATGAACGATGATGACCATGAGACATCAATTATATTTTTTCATTATAGCCTACCAAATAGTCCACCACTGAGCACAGGACTTTGCCATACTTGCCACACTTGGAAAGGGTGGAAACCGCAGGTTTTTTTAAATTATTTTCGGGTGATTATGGTGTCCTATTTCAGGTTCCCTCTTTCGCTTCGTACCACACAGATGATATGAAATAGTGGACAAAATAACATCGCTACTAACTAAACATCAGTTGTATGCTCTACAAATTTTATAAAAATCCAGATGTCATTTGAAACCAATAACACAAGATATTTACAAGGTACACCACACAGTCCACCTGATGGTAAGTGGATGTTGTGGTTTAACTTCGACTAAGAATCAAAATGCAGATGCGTTGTCGCCCCTGAGTACTACGATGAAATGCCTCGTTTCCAGTACAAATGGTTTCTACACTCACTACGTAGGAAACAGCATTAAGCTGCTATTTTACGGTGGTATTGTGTGAAAGCATAAGCATACGAGGTAGGTAAGCAGAGCACTTAGTTAACCAAGGTTTCTTATAAAATGACAAAACAAAAACATATAAAAGTTTGGAGCCTATTATCTCATTCCGGGGTTAAATCCCTATTTGACTTGACTGTAAACAGTTATATATAAACATTAATTGCATGCCCAGGTCCATTAGCGCCCACTCACACATCTCGCAAACAGCGCGCTGACCACCACTTACCATGATTTTAATTGAACTCCCGCACGGCTTGCACCTCGTAATTGGAACTTGCCGGTTAAATTAACGTATGTGCACTTTCATTTGTTTTAACGTCAATTTTGCGTTTTAAAAATATATTGCAGTTTCGTTAGAGACGGAAGCAAAAAATTGTAATAAAGAATTCATTTTCCTTGTAATAATCTAAGTCTTCTTTTATTAAAGGTTTACATTAGGTTCAAATCTAAAGCACCCCACGTGTCACGAGTCATCTAGTTTTTATAGTTTAAGTAGTAAGGTAAGGTTAAGGAATAGCACAAAGAACGGTCCTGAGCCGTCTGCAACTGGACGGTGAATCGTCTGGTGGCCAGGCCGTCACTCTATTTAGAGGTGGGAACGGATTTCGATAGTAAGAGACCGTCACTCGAGAACCTTTCTTACTTCTTGATTGATTATTGGTTCTTCTAGCTTATATGACCGGCCTATTGATCAATAAATAATGAATAAGAGATGTTTCATTATGTGATTCACATACGAAAAACCACCGTGGCGCGGTGGCATAGCATTGAATTACGGAATTGAGGACCGCGGATTCGAATCCCGCATGAAACATTTGTATGGCCTAAATACAATTAATTGTTCCGGGTTCTTTCACTATACAGGAGAAAATCATATTAACTTTTCCTTAAATCTAAACGAAATAATTGTCTAAGTGTTCACTTTAACTCATATTTCATTCTAGTTAAAAATGTGACTTATACGAGTAAGATTTATGATACGTTAGTGCCTCATGCGCTCCAGAAGTGCTATATATCACGCTAAACTTCTTAAAGTCCTGAACGGGCCGCACTGAGCCATCGCAAGTCCCATAAAAGTCGCAAGTCCCATATTTAACGCGGAAGTCTCTCTGAGACAGTTCAGGAGTCAATTCGTAGTGAATTCTCGTTAGTTTGTGATAGTTGCAATCTCAGAGACGTCGCTTGCGGTTTTCCTTGCACTCGACATTTCTAGAGAAATTCAAGATTTACCTCCGCTTCTAGCTGGTTTTCGAAGATAAATCTACTGCAGGATTTTATTTGGTATTCAATATACTGACTTAAAAGTAAGTTTAAAGAATAAAGTAATTTTCGAATAAAGCTTCAGTAAAGTGAATAGTATTAAATCATAGTGCATAAAGCATAGCGATTTGAAGCCAGTTTTAACTTTTTATTAAATCTCTCTTTTTAACCCTTTCAGTGAAATAAGGAATATCAAAAGCTCTCATATTTTTGCACTCTTAGGGGTTATATTTTTTCTCCAAATTTATATAGAACAACCCTAAAGTCAAAATTGACCAGGATATCGAGTAACGTACATATAAAAAAAGAACATACAAAGAAGTTGGCTAAAAATAGAGTGGAAGGTGTAAAACAGAGATGCCTACTATGTGTAATATGTAAAGTTGGTTATTAATAATTTTGAAAGAGGTTAAAAAAATCTATTTTGAGCGAAAAATGTTTTTCACTGTAGTCATCATCATCAGTATCTTTACCATCAATAAAATCCAATTCTGAACATAGCCAACTCCATTTTTTTTATAGAAGAGGGGGCAAACGAGCATGTGGCTCACCTGATATTAAGTGACTACCGCCGCCCATGATCAACCGCAACACCACGGGAATTGCAGGTGTGTTGCCGTTTTTTTTTCCACATAGGAGTATATTTGTCATGGTTTCCTTACTGCTTCACGTTGGCAACTGCGTTTTCAGTTTATTTTGAGTTGTTATCAGTATGATGCTGCCGCCGATATACTGTTTCATTTCCCTATCATCCACGGGATGATATTAGGTGGTGGATTTTCAATAGACACGTAAGACTTGCCCGGGTACTTAATAATGATGCTCTATTAATGGCGTATCATGGCGTAGTTGAATCAAACCTACTATATGGAATAATATTTTAGGGAAACTCAACTCAAAAATACAAAGTGTTCAAGGTACAAAAACGTTGCATTCTAGCTATGTACGAGTATAGACTAAAAATCAGAAACAGTTGCAAACCATATTTCATCAAGTCCAAAGTAATGGCTTTACTTAGCTTGTACATATATACGAAACAGTTGCTTCGTATATATATAACAAACGAAGCAGCTGTTTTCGTAAAATCTAATCCTGATCTGTTTGAAAAGCTATCCGACGCTGTTAGCTGTAATAGATGTAACAACGATAGACTTTGCATACGTAAATCAAATACTAAGTTAATGCACAAAAACATATTTTGCATGGGCCCCGTAATATTTAATAAAATACTAAAAGAAATTAGGAACCTAAATATCTCCGTTTTTAAATGACTTCTTTTTAAAAACGGCTGAAGGATTTCTTGATATGCAAATGTTATTACAACATAACTGACTTTCTAAATGATAAATTTTGTAGTCATTAAACAAAAACTCTGGTTTTAGTGATTAGGAACATTTCGCTATTACGATTATATTTTATAGTAAATATACAACTACAAAATAGTCTATGCAATGCATAGTTTGACATTCAAGTTGTATTTATTGCCTTAGTTATTTTATTCATCGTATTTTTTAATTTAGTATTTTGTATTGAATTTGGAAAGTAGCCTTGACATTAATATTATTCTACCAAAATTGGTTATATATTGATAATTACAATTAAATTTATTATATAAACTTTTACTTGCATGTCATCAAAATGTTATAAAAATTCTTATTATAATTTACCAATTGATGAGATTGCAAATTAGCAGTATTATCGTGAAAAAAATTAATCGTGCAAGTGCACATCAGTATCACGAAAACCGCTGCAACTTGTTGTGCCAACCAAATAAACCAACGGAATAATACCTGGATCAGATAGTTTAGATGAATTAACCTTTTGTACCCATGGAACTAAGGCCGACCAATGTGGTGAATATTTTGCGGCGTCCCCCTACTAGATGGAGTGACGACCTGGCAAGACATGGCTCAGGACCGTGCTCTGTGGCATTCTTTGGGAGGCCTATGTTCAGCAGTGGACATTATGTGAAACCAATTCTACGGAGTTTATAGCGTTTAATGCAACTTTTTAATTCCTTGGTCACATGGGGACAGTCTTTGAGGCCCCGATGTGATATTTAGCCCGACTACCTCCAGTTTTTGAATGTTAATCCTTGTTCCGATCTGGATAGGGGAAAGGCTGCGAACTGTTTAAGATCGTTCCCGTCATTACATCAGATTTGATACACCACATATCCTCGCAAAATAATACCGATTCCTTCTACGAATAATCGCGAGGCTATTGAAATTAGTATCTAAAACATTCTAATTTCAGAAGAAAGATGGGGTGCTACGAATTGCTTGGGATCCTATCTATCAACATACATAAAAGGGGATATTTGTATATATGAAATAATTTAATTTTAAATCAATTTCATCGATCACCATGAAATTTGGTATATATATGTATTTTTCAATGAAGAAGGTTATATATATTTATAAACTAAAAAAGAAATAAAAAAAATTAGAAACAAACATTTTTTTTTAATTCAATTATATTTACTTTTTTCAATCCAGCGCGGCGGTTAATAAATTGAATTACATGCGCTAAAATTAAAAAAAAAAAAACCTTGGTGAACACAATCTATTATATTAACTGGAAGGGCAAAGTCTGCCGGGTTCAGCTTGTAATTAAAAAACTTTATCCAAATCCAAGCATACCCCTGCTAGACTGCAAGATACTGTATCCTTTTTCTGCGCAGATCGGACCAAAAATTAACATTCAAAAATTTAAGTAAAAGTAACCAGGGTAACTATGACATCGGGACGTCAAACACCTAAATCTCCCCCGTAACCATCGGTGCTGTTAAGCTCTCGAACCATCTGGATTTACAAATTCAAATTAAACGTGATAAAACTAGTCATTTGAATTTACATAAATGGTGTAATTATTGTTTATGAGCTGCCTCTATCATGATTCCTTCTGCTTGTTTCTTTGT
Organism: Parnassius smintheus behrii; assembly: GCA_036936625.1. Taxonomy (NCBI): domain Eukaryota; kingdom Metazoa; phylum Arthropoda; class Insecta; order Lepidoptera; family Papilionidae; genus Parnassius; species Parnassius smintheus. The sequence goes on from JAUPFT010000030.1 coordinate 1,957,960, forward strand.
TTCTGGGTTTGTATCTGAACCGCCTTTACCTGCAACAAACAAAAACAATAATTTAATCCAATTACTATGTTAATATAAGTATTGCAAGAGATGGCGAGAGGGAGATGTAATGTGGTAGGCCTTCGTTTCTGAATAGGAGTTTGTCTAAATGGGAAATACAGTTTTAACTTATTATTTCAAGTAAAATCTAAACTGTCCGCAAGTCAGTGCTTGATTACTAATTTATCTGATGGTAAGTGGTGACATATTAGATTTAGGAGCAGCTGATTTTTCGCTCCAATGCTATAATAACGAGAGACAACACGAGGATTTGTATAATTGATTATAACTTTAAAGCAATCCACAAATTAATAATGCTTTTCAAACATAAACCCCTTCGTACATATATGAAAACAGAACGCAACGTGTAGTGCCGGTGTAAGAATATCCACAACCCCATATCGCCCTCTGGGCAATCGTACCGTCCTTTTGGCGTAAGTGGCAACAGAGGGACCCTGGAACAGGAGATGGACAGCAGCACGATCCTGATAACAACACTAAATAATAAACACCTGATGGTAAGTGGATGATGTAACAAATATACATCTACATCTATACCCGATGAAGAATCAAAACACAGGTGCGTTATCACCGCTGAGGACTATGATGGAGTGCCTCGTCTCCAGTAAAAGGGGTTTCACTGCACAAAACACAAAAGCATTAAGCTGTTACTTTACGATGGTATTCTGTGAGTGTGTTCATTTCCCCTCCAAGCAGACCCATTCGTGCTACAACCTTGATATAGCTCTGAGATATAGCTGCAGTATGGCTATGGCTCTACTACGTTTAACACCTTGTTTACTTCAGACATAAAATATCCGAACTGGCGACTTGGGTTATTTTCGACCGGATTTCAAAGTAAATTATACATTGAAGTGTAACGATCACACGAAATCTAAAAACCTTTCCCTAACTCCGGGACGAGACCCTGCCTCGATATAAATGAGCAAAGTTTCCGAGGAGTTCGCGATTGCAAAACACGATACGCTCGAGTACAATAACAGTAAATCCCATTGAGATATCATCCCTTGTCCGATGGCAACAATCAAAAGTTTTTATTTTGAAACAAATTGTTGATTAGGTACTTTGCCCTCGTTATTTAGGGACTTTTCTGTACTCAAGTAAATGATATCTATCTAATCATTTGTAATCGCAATCGAATATAGAAGATAAAAGAATTAAATTTTTTATAATTTATATTGTATTTTAACTTATGAATAAACTTTGTCTTAGGATTGAAAAATTGACACAAAGATAAAATTTAAAAAAAAATTAAATGCGAACGTCTCAAGTGTGTTTGCGATAGGACACAAACAGTAATGTTGTTGACACAGATCCCAGGTGTTTATGTGTCACTTAAGGTGGGCTTATACAGGCAACTAAAATTGCTCAATTCCAGTCAATACTCGTCAACTATGACGTCACGACTACTTCAAGCAATTTACGGCAACGGCAACAAGCATCAATACTGCTCAATACTATATTGAGCGATATGGCGCAACTTCATCAACTAGGCAACACTGTCCTACACGAGCATTTCAGTATTCGCTCGCTATGGACGACATTGTTCTTGCTGCGGCGGCTTGTAGCGTTTTTTTTTTATTATTAATCAAAAATAAAAAAGAAAGAAAAGGAATAGGCGTATCTGGTTGCGATCTTTTTTGGCAAAGAGGCCGCAATTTTCATTGTGTAAAGAATTAGATGATATATTATTCAAAAACTTTACTAGAATGTCACGAACAGACTTTGATTTACTTTTGAACAAAGTCAGCCCATTAATTACGAAACAGACGACCAACATGAGAGAACCAATTTCTGCATCAACAAAACTTGCTTTAACCCTTCGATTTCTGGCGATTTCCGACCTCTCGCTCTCCCCGCGGAAGCAAGACGGCAAGCCGCAAAACAAACAAGTGCGAATGAGATATATACAAAAATTGATAGGAATTTCCAAACCCATTGGATATTCATCAATTTGTATCTGCGACATTGAGCGATATGAAATATCTGGAGCAATTAGAAGCAATATCGCCGAAATAATTGCCGCAATTTGCTTCATTGCTTTGAAATTGCTCCATTAATTGCTCCAGATCGGTCCATTTGTGTCGCCGAGCAATTATTGCCCTCGTGTAAGCGCACCTTTACAAAATAAAGAATGTGTCAAGTGTGTTACTTGCCTAACTTGTGGTAAAACGCTAGGAACAAGATATTAAATCTGTAATTGCGTAGGCAAAGTACCTAGCAACTTATTACATTATATAAACCAATATTTTTAGGTTTAGCGTTGTGCGAAAAGCTTTTCGCTCAACGGACTCTGCCAACCCCTCGACGATTACAGATGTGAAACTATGTAAACAAAACAAATACCAAATAAATTCATAAAAATATTAAGTTAAATTCAAATTTATTTTTATTTCTGTATAAAACATTTAATGAGACAAAATACATAGATCTTTAAAAAAACTAATTACGTTCGTTGTATTAAACCATTTTATAATAATAATAATATAATAATAAATATTTATTTGTATAAGACATGGTACATTTTTAGGTCTTATAACATAGTGTGTACATGCATGTTTTACCGCTTTATCGGTATGCAAATATTACGTCAACGTGCAATTTAATAATTAAAATTAGAAAAATACAAAAGTACAAATAAATACAAATATAAATACAATGAAATAAATATTAAATAGTACCCGGATAACCAAGCTTTGCTCCTTTTTTATTAATTACATTTAGATACAAATTACATACTGATGAATAACATTTTTTGATCTTATTGACATAATAGAAAAAACTGAACTAGTTATTTAAATAAAAAATCATGAGTGCAATTAGTTTAATTAAATTTTTCGTATTTTTAAAAAATATTAAAAAAGGGCTCGACATAATAGATTTTCTCACAAAAGAAGGTAACTTGGAAAAAAAAGGAAAAAAAAATGGACCGGAGCCAGGACGCGAACCAAGGCATTACAATTTCGCGGTCGCTTTATATACACTTGGGCCATTACGATCATTAACACATTGTCAAAATTTACCTTCTTATATTGTAGCAGTTTTACATTGCCTGAAAACACGGACAAAAAAATATTTTCTAAAAATAAATCCTAGTTAGATCGATTTATTGCCCCCGTAACTCCCTGGATACAAAATTTTATGAAAATCGTTGGAGCCGTTTTTGAGATTCTGATTATATATATATATATATATATATATATATATATATATATATATATATATATATATATATATATATATATATATATATATATATATATATAAGAATTACTCGTTTAAAGGTATAGGATAAATACAATGTTATTTCATCTTAATTTGAATAAAACAGTAAAAGAAAGATAAAATATACAGGCATGGTCAATTCATAATGCATAATGTCAAACTAGTATAATGTCAATCTTACAAACTCTAAATCATTCGTCAATTTAAAATTTCATACATCAACAACAATTCGCTTGAGGTGACCGTCACGGCAGACTTTGATAAATTCATTTATGTCATAAAAACAATTTTCAATCAGAATCCCGAAAATAATTTTTTTTTAAAGTTTAAATGTCAAGTTTTGAATATGGTTCGGGAGTAAATTAAATAGTCGAATACACATGCTATAACTATTTCTAGCAAAACAAGTTGTGGCTGTCTGGGGCACAGATAACTACCACGGGTACCTTCTTGTACCACAACGATCATTATGTTGTTTTGTGAAGAGGTTAGCATTTGCAATTTGTAATTTAATTTGTAATTACATTTGCAATTTGTAATTACATATGAAATTTGTAATTTAATTACATATTTTATTAAATTATTTATTAAGTCTAGTTCGAGTCCGTGTAAAACATCGACCGGGATAGGAACACGCTCTTACAAAATACCAACGTGAAATAACAGCTTAATGCTGTTGTGTTTCGTATGGTGACTGTAGAGAACCGGAAATCCTTTTTACTGAAAATGAGGCATTCCATCTTTGTCTTCACGGGTTACAACGCATTTTGATTCCTAATCGAGGATAGATGTAGATGTCTATGGGCCACAGTGACCACTTACCATCAGGTACCATTATATGCTTGTTTGTGTCCTTTATTCCATAAAAAATGGTATCGTAAAATTTAATTATATTCAATGAATTATGAGCTAAATAAATAATATAAATAAAGAGCTAATGAAATCATCGAAAAGCATTAGAGTTTCATTCGAGTAATTTAAAAAAAATCCGCGATACATTGCAGCAGCGTTGCGGACTTCCAGCTTCACCATGGCACATAAGAAAGGTATCGTCTGCATAACATCTCATTCAAGGAGTGACGTATGAGACAGAAAGAATGTTTTGTACGCGGTAGATCCACACTATAGCTATATTATGGTTGTAGCACGAATGGGTCGACTCGACCGAAAAAGGACAGAATATCAGCGTGAAATAGCAGCTTAATGCTACTGTGTTTCGTGTTGTGAGTTTAAATAACAGCAAACACTTTTCAGTGGAAGAAAGACATTCCATCCAAGTCCTCAGGGTGATAATGCATCTGCATTTTGCGCAAGCTGGAATTCACTCTCGACGAAAATTTTACGTAGCTACCGTGGCACGCCAACTTTTTAAGTCCGGGCTGCTACCCCGCCTAAGACATGTTTTATTTAATATGTATTAATCGCGTAAATATAAGAAACCATTAGACGAAGCAAACCGTTTGGTTCGGTTCACGGGGAGAAAACCGGAGACTCTTTTTACTGGAAACGAGGCATTCCATCTTAGTTATTAGGGGTATATGACAGGCAAATGAGGATAAATGTAGATGTCTATGGGCCGCAGCATTCACTTACCATCAGGTAAACTGTGTGCTCGTTTGTCACTCTCATTTTATAAAGAAACGGTGTGAGATAGAGTATCACTTCTGTATAAATTTTTTCTTTTTTAATCTCAATTTATTACTCTTTTTACAATCTTCATTCCCTATTTGCAACCATATTATATCTCTGATATTTTAATTGTAAATAATTTTACCCTCCTCTCGGCGACGCCAGACGTCGTTGGCTGTCCTTTGATTAAATTTTTCGGATCTAAGCGCTGTATAATTAATCCAATTTCCGAGTAGTTTTTCTGTTTTCCTCTGAAAGTAATTTAAATTATTCACTTGTTTACCATTTCATAAAACGTTTTTTAACAATCTTTCTGTTTTCAAACTTTCTTTTTAACTTCCTTCAAAATATTTGTTTCGACTCAGTAACCGATATTACTTTATTGTTGCTTCAAGAAAACTTAATATTGAAAGTTACAGACTACATCTGTCCCACAGCTGGGCGCAGGCTTCCTCTCATATCCGAGAGGGTTTAAGGGCAAGGAAGTGACCGCCACGCTGCCCCAATTTGTGTGTTGGCGAATTTCCCTTATCTTCGAAAAATTTTATTATTATTTCTCAGACAATCAGGTATTAACATATCATTACGACATATCTTTTCGTCAGGTATACCTCAATCTCTAAAAACTAGATTGTACAACCAGTGCGTGTTGCCAGTGATGACTTATGGATCTGAGACGTGGTCCTTCACTGCTGGCCGTATGAGGACGCTTAAGGTCGCTCAGCGAGCTATGGAGAGGGCTATGCTCGGAGTTTCTCTGCGTGATAGACTCAGAAATGAGGATATCCGCAGTAAAACCAGAGTGACCGACATAGCCCAACGGATTAGTAAGCTGAAGTGGCAATGGGCCGGCCATATAGCTCGAAGAACCGATAACCGATGGGGAAGAAAGGTTCTCGAGTGGCAGCCTCGTACCGGTAGGCGTAGTGTAGGGCGACCCCCCACTAGATGGAGTGACGACCTGGTAAGACATGCAGGAAGTCGATGGATGCAGGTGGCTCAGGACCGTGCTTTGTGGCATTACTTGGGGGAGGCCTATGTTCAGCAGTGGACTTGTGAAAGGCTGTAATGATGATGAATCAGGTTTCCTGACGAAGTTCTTCTTTACCGCCGAGCACGTGGTAAATAGCATGTGACCCTTGAAACCGCAATTAACAGTTTCGTTGGTGCCGGCGGTGAGCGAACACGGGTTGCTAGCGTACTGTGAAATTTATAACGACCCCATATCATCTGAGCTACCACGCTTGAAATCTTTAAGACCACTGGTGATGAAAAATATTTTTAAGAATACACCAAGTGACAGACAGAGTGACAAAAGAGCACTCTGTCAGGCTGATGTTCAACACACTGTCTGATGAATTACTAACAAACCGTGTCTCTAGTTCTGCCATACGAACTGCAGCAGCATTAAGCTGCTATTTTACGTCGGTGATCTATGATAGCGTGGTCCTTCCCCGATCGAGGCAACCCATTAGTGCTGTAGCAATAATAAATTCTCATCCAAATCACGTATTATTTAAAAATTGTAAGATTTTCTCAAAACATAATTAACAGATTTCTTAAGCGATGCAATGTTGCTTGTGTAAAACTAAAAAAAATATAATTCCTCTGAAACTTTTTAGTAATATTTTAAAACAGATTTTACTTCCTTCGTGCATTTAAAACTACTCGAATAAAATAAAAGCTTGTTTATGCTCAAGATTATATTATAATAATATCAATAAAATAGAAATAGAAACCTTACTGTTCATTATAAATAATAAATACTTCTTGAAAGTCACTTTTATGTTTAATTTACCACAAGTTCGGAAAATACCCGTCCTGGGAAGAACCAGCAAAAAAACCCAGCGGGACTTTTTTATTTGATAAAAGAACAGTTTACAATCATTTAATGTGTTACGCAGTAATCAACAACACAAAACAAATTAGAAATTAGCTTAGTAGAGGTCACTCATTCAAGAGTAAAGGACATCTAAATTGAATTTAATCTACGCGCTCTCTGCTCCAGCATGCACCACTCGTACAATCTACAAGTGCTCCGGCGCGGCGTGTTGCATTCATTTCATTTGCAATGCAGATGAGTTACACGACGGAGAAGTATTTCTCTGGATGTGAAGATGAGATGCGATGCGTTTGCGTTTATTAAATGCAGAACTCGATTGTGTGTGTGTCTTTCCCGTATACTTTGTTCAGAGTTTTTTTTTAAATAATATAAGCGTGACAAACGACAACAACATAAAATAGTGAAAAAAAACTGCGGTTCTCCACACACTTGCTAAACGTTTTGCCATAAGCTAGCCAACTATGGCAAAATCCCTATGAGCTTTTCTTTTTTTTTAATGACACCATACAAAATGGTTTTCTCCCGTTTTATGAGGGCAGTTTATAAAAGTAAATTTCAGAAGGACCAACAACCAGACTCGGAACAATTATTAGTAGGTCATATTAAACACTTGTTCTTGCAGGATTCAAACCCGCGGCCTTTAGCGCCGTAATTTATTGCTAAGCAATTTTTTTTGTAGAATAAGGAAGCAAATGAGCACATAGTCCACCTGATGGTAAGTGGATGCTATGACCCATAGACATCAACATTAATCTTCGATTAAGAATCAAAATGCAGATGCGTTGTTACACCTGAGGACTAAGATGGAATGCCTCGATTCCAGTAAAAAGGGTTTCCGGTTTTCTACATCATCATATGGGACACAGCAACATTTAATAATAATAATAATAATAAAAACAATTCAACATATTACAGGTCCATGTAAATCTATAGTTCAAACTGACTACAAACATAGACATGACCAAGTTGCTGCAATTGTCCACCAAAACCTGGCCCACAAACATTCATTCATTTCAAAAAAGGTCGCTTATTATAAATATATTCCCAGCACTATTTTAGAAAGTGATTCTTTCAAAATATATTGGGACAGGACAATTATAACAGACAAGACTATACATTACAATAGACCGGACATAACAATACTAGACAAAATTAAAAAATCTGTTTTTATAATAGAGATAGCAGTTTGCAACACACACAACCTCATTACTACACATTCGGAAAAAATGACAAAGTATAATGATTTCTTATATTTACGCGAACACTACACATGATTAAAACTACTTTTACGGATTTTATCGCGTTTATTTTTACTTTTTATTTTTTTTTTTTTTTGATGAAAGTGACCATGGGTGCTGGAAAGCGCCCGAAACGTCGGGAATTAAAAATAAAAAGTAAAAATAAACGCGATAAAATCCGTAAAAGTAGTTTTAATCATGACAAAGTATGTTGACCTGGCTATCGAAATAAAAAGGCAATGGCAAGTAGACTCCGTAAAAATCATTCCTATCATCATATCTACAACTGGTGTAGTTCCAAAGACCCTTCAAACCAGCCTCAACATGCTTCAAATGCCTAAATCCACTCTTACACTTATACAAAAAGCAGTCCTTCTTAACACCTGTCGTCTCACACGTAAATTTCTTAACTCATAACCGTCATCATTGTAATTCTTTCTTTTTTTCCTGCGTGCACACTTGGTCAAGGCCCGTGTGTCCGTTTTCTACCCCTCAATACAGAGGGAGAAATAAAAACAAATAATAATAATAATAATAATTAATAATAATAAGGCGTAGGGAAGTGACGACCCCATCGCCCGCTGACGTAACAGTTACGTGACAAAACTGCGACGTCGGCGCAGTCAGTCAGCATCCTGCCAAGATATGTGAGCGCCGTGCCTAGGCAAAATTGTAGATGCAAAGGTCCGTTTGTGCATATGACCCAACCACGAATGGGTGCCGGGCTTGGGCGTCTCCCGTTATTTGGCGCCCATAAAATGGATGATGGAAGAAACACAGAAAGGAACGCGCATAGGGCCGCTGCCTGGGGGTCGCCGGGGCGCGTCTGGAGCCGGCGCTGGACGCGGCAGCATGCGGGCCGCCAGCCGAGCGCGAGAAGCTGCACGATCACCTAGCAGCCCCTCGCATCCATCATCCCCACCAGAAGGCTTGGTGTCGGCTGGGTCTTCTCGGCCCCAGCAAGCGGCACCCGCCGCTGGTGGAGCACGCCGCATGCGTTGGACAAAATCTATGAACGAAAACGCATTGCGGGCGTACTATAGCGCGAAAGGGGAAAAACTGTAGGAATAGCGTATAGGTCTCGGATGCATTGCTTTTTTTGCTGAGCTGGAGCCGTCTATCCCCGTCACGGAACAAAACCTGGCTACCGAGTTCGGTACATCATGCGCTCGAAAATATTTGATGATGCCTAACTCGAACGACTACGACGTGAGGCTATTCCGTCGTCGAATTAATAGGCTATGGTTGGAGATGCAGCTCCACATTCGACAGACCAGCATCCACACGTGGAAGCCGCCATGGATCTTCCAGTTGTGGTTGATTCGAACGACGATGAAATAGTCTCCCACGAACTAGAGCAAATGAGGAGTATATTGGAAGAGGCGATTTTGGAAACGCGCAGCACCCCTCTCGAAAATCGACCGCGACTTCCCCGCATACCCCAAAGCAGGCGAAATCGGGCTGCCGTGACCTATTTGGAAGCCAGCCGGGACCTTTGCGAGACGGACTCGATTCTCTTTGGCGCCGCAGTGGCAGTTTTCCGTATTATTGGCGCCAAACTTCCCATGGCTGGACGCGCTACTACACAAAGTAGCACCATCCCAGCCTGGAGAAAAAGAATCGAGGACCGTATCGCAAAGGCAAGGGCCCTTATCGGCAGACTGACAAGCTTCAGGTCGGGTAATAATAGACCGAGGATTGAGCGCACCGTTAGGATGGCGTTTGCTGGGACAAATATCAGTTTGTCCCAGCCGGATATCACGCAGAAACTAACGGAGCGCATAGACGAGACGACCTGAAGCAAAAGATCGCTGCTTGGGGGAAGCGGATTCGACGATTATCCGAGAGGTCAAGGTGGTTCAACCAGAATCGTCTCTTCCAGAGTGATCAGAAGAGGCTCTACAAATCATTGAAGCGACCAAAGGTTTGTGGAGCGGGCCAAGAACCGGATCAGGCTGACATTATCGCATTCTGGCGTGGCCTGTGGTCAGAGCCCGTAAACCACAGCGGGGGCCCTTGGATGGAAGTTGTGGCGAGCCAGGGTGCGAGTGTTACGCCTATGCACCCCATCACCATAACGCCAGAAGACGTGGCTGAGGCGGTCCGTAGGGCCCCGAACTGGAAAAGTCCGGGGCTCAACGGGCTGCATCATTACTGACTGAAGGAGTTCATAGTGTGTCACGCTGTGCTCGCCCGACAGTTTCAAGAGGCTTTCGACCAGAAGTCACTCCCGAGCCTCTTCACTACTGGGATCACTCACTTGGTTCCTTAAGATCAGGATACCACAGACCCGAGCAAATACCGCCCCATCACGTGTCTACCCACCATATATAAGACACTGACATCCATTTTGAGCGCGAGAATCACTCGTCACCTGGAGCTAAACCAGGTGATGTCACGCGCTCAAAATGGATGTCGGGGCGGTGGTCGTGGAACTAAGAAACCACTCCTCATTGACGCGGTCATAGGCAAAGTGGTGAAACGCAACCGTCGGAACTTCTCTGCCGCCTGGATAGACTACAGAAAGGCGTTCGAATCGGTGCCCCATACATGGCTAAAGAGGGTCCTCGAGCTGTACAAGATTGACTGTACAGTTAGAGACTTCCTCGAGCAGTGTATGGGGCAGTGGAGTACGATCCTTTGTCATCTGGGCGAGCGGATGACGGCTGCGGAGAACCACATAAGGATAAGAAGGGGTATCTTCCAGGGCGATTGTCTGAGTCCAATCTGGTTCTGCCTCTCTCTTAACCCTCTCAGTACCTTACTCGAAGTCTCCGGAAGGGGATTTCAGCTACGGAAAGGAGGGACAAAAGTGACCCACCTTTTCTATATGGATGACCTCAAGTTATTCGCCTCCAGTCGCTCCCATCGTATGGAACTGCTAAACATCACTTGTGAATTTAGCAATTCTATTGGAATGGAGCTGGGGACGGATAAGTGTGCGGTCCTCCATGTTGAAAGGGGAAGGGTTGCTAACTCTGAGGTTCTCTCTCCATAGACTTGTCTATGCCCGTCAACTTAAGGACCCTTTGCGAGGCTGAAACATTCCGATACCTGGGTATGTTACAGAACATCGGTATCGATGAGCCTGGTATGAAACAGTCAGTTTGCGACGGGTTTTATGCACGCTTGACCAAAGAGCTTAACAGCCTTTTGTCCGGTGTGAATAAGTCACACGCATATAACTGCTGGGTCATGCCTGTCCTCATGTATACCTTTGGCATACTCAGGTGGACTCAGACTGAGCTTAACGCCCTGGATAGAAAAGTCCGCACTACCATGACGTCCCATAGGATGCATCATCAGAGATCGTCGGTAATGAGGCTGTACTTGCTGCGAAAGTATGGTGGGCGCGGCTTTCTGAGCGTGCTCACCATGCATAATCGCGAAGTGTGCAGTCTCCGTCAATACTTCTTGGCGAGATCGGATGATCCATTCTATAATGACGTCATTTCTAGTGATAAAGGGCTTACCCCTCTATCCTTAGCCAACGAGCAATGGCAGGACCCAGCAGTGCTTAGCATTTCCGACCGGGAGACCGTATGGAAGGAGAAGGAGCTCCACGGGAGGTACTACAAGGCTCTACATGAGCCCTTCGTAGATACAGTCGCCTCCCTCAACTGGCTACGTTTCGGTGACCTCTTCGGGGAAACCGAGGGTTTTGTCTGTGCAATACAGGATCAGGTTATTAAGACCAACAACTATCGGAGATACATCCTAAAGGATGGCACCGTCGACGTCTGTCGAGCTTGTCGCCATCCCGGAGAGTCACTCAGGCATGTCATCTCCGGTTGTTCGGCGCTTTCTAACTCTGAGTACTTGCACAGGCACAACCTAGTAGCCAGAATTCTACACCAGGAGAAATACGGTCTCGTGGACCGGAAATTGCCGTATTACAAGTACTTGCCGGAAGCCGTGCTCGAAAATGACCGCGCCAGGCTCTACTGGGACCGGGCCATCATCACAGACAGGACTATTCTTGCGAATAAGCCTGATATTGTGCTGATGGACCGGGCACAGTCAAGGATATTTTTGGTCGATATTACCATCCCGTATGACGAGAACCTCGTGAGAGCCGAAACAAATAAGCAATCAAAATATCTGGACCTGGCTCACGAGGTGACCGACATGTGGGGTGGTCTGCCGACCGAAATGATTCCTGTAGTCGTCTCTGCGAATGGGCTAATCCCAGTTAGCCTCTCTGGTCATCTGAGGCGACTGGGACTCCGTGACGGACCGCTCCGGGCTCAAATGCAGAAGGCGGTGCTCCTTGATACTGCCCGCATCGTCCGCCGGTTTCTTTCCCTTTCCCCCTAACCCTTGGCCGTTTGGTCTCCCCTGCCGAGGGCTTCCATCTGGTTGGGCTTTTATTTATTTATGTATTTTTGTATTTATTTTATTTTATTGATATTTATGTATATTTATCTTTTCATTTTCGTTTATAATTATATATTTATACATCCCAACCAGATGAGAAAACTATATAGATACTCCACACAATAATAAAAATAATTTCTTTATTTGCTTAGAAAGGGGCTATTTTACGTTTGGTGTTCTGTGCGAGCTTGGTCCTACCTAGTCGAGCCGACCCATTCGTGCTGCAACCATAATATAGCTGTAGAGCCACCCCAAGGCAAATGTTGTGAGAACCTGGTAAGTGATAAAGGTAATCGATGGATGCAGGTGGCACAGAACCGTGCTCTATGGTATTCTTTGGGAGAGGCCTACGTTCAGCAGTGGACTTGAGATGGACTGTAATGATGACGAAGTATTTACTGTAGGTATTGCCATTTGTGCAGTATTGTGTGAAGAAAAATACGAATTGGTATTACTATGCCATTAACACTACAATAGTATATACAGAATGATCTTTTTTACCGTCTGGAAAAAAGTAGAATGTAAACAGGTGAACGGAATAGAAGACTATGGCACCGATATTTTACATTTTTTTTGTTTTTCATTAACATATTATGAACTAGATTATACAATAATCAGCAAATTATTATGGTAGTAAATTACTTCATTATAGATAAGAACCATAAATAATAAATAAGACTGTGTAATTGTGTAACATATTGACTTCGTCTAATTTTATCATTAGCGCATAAATTTAAAGCACTACATATAGAAAGAAAGAAAGCATAATTATTAATAATATTATTAAAAATTTAAAATATATTCATAGGTTCAATTATTTAAAATAAAAAAACTTAATAACAAAATATTTAAAGAAAAGAAAATTTCACTCCCGATCGCAGCACCAAAAAGAACACCGACTTAGCATAATGCTGCAGTAACAGTCATCGCAACGCTGATATTCCGTTGGAGCCACATAAGACTCTCGCCCAATAAATTATGTTTTAAGCAGACATATAAATAAGAGTATTTATTTTTCTCAAAAAAATTAAATAGACAGCTTAATAATGAATTGTAACAAAACGGTTTGTGAAACAGTTGTAACTGGAAACCCATTACTCCTACTGCTGCTATTCTACCACAAACAACAATTAACTATACACTAGGCAAGAGATGAAAACGCATATTATAAAATAGAACTACAAATATAAACAAAAAACAAAATAATAGATATATAAAACTTAAACACACAAAAAAGTTCAGTGATTTGAGGGGGTATCAGAGCCATATAAAAGCACTTGGCTGAATTCAGCCGGGGGTATGTTAAGTAAACAGACAACGGGATATCGAGAATGTAATGAGGGCAGTGAAAAAGTTTAATTAACTGAGGTTTCACAAACTGCCGCCAGCGAAACGCTGAATGTACCTATTTTACAATGCTAAATACATTTAACCATGATAAGGCCGTAATTTCTAATATGGATATTTATTTTGTAAAGAAAAAAGTATTTTTTCAACAATTACAACTACCATATGTAATGCTTTATTATACACAAATACCTTTTTAAATATAAAATTTGACCTGCTCAAAGTTCTAAAACTTATTAAACTAAGTTTGTATAAAAAGGGTTATTATAATATTAAGGAATTTATGGATGATAATAACCCCTGGGAAGGCTGATCGCTACCAAGCTATTTCTACTTGATATTTGTTAATAGTATCGTACATGATTGAGAGTTGTTATTCAAAAAAAAAAACATCCAGCTGTTTCTTGCTGCTTTTTCTTCCTAGGACAGAGGTTTTATAACAAATCAGTGGTAAAAAGTGACTTTCAACAAGTATTTTTATAATCTATATTGAATAAAAAAGTTTCAGTTTCTGTTTCAAGCTTAGTTTAGCTTAGCTTTGTGAACCCCATCAGGGAACAACAAAACAAGTCTATTTCTCTCGCTGCGGTCGTTAAGGAGTAAGAGTGAATGTTAGGGCAGAATCTGAATGACAGGGTGAGAAATTGTGTGATAAGAGAAGAGTGTGGTTTGCAAGATGATGTTGTGACCAGGATTAAGAAAGGAATGCTTCGATGGTTTGTCCATGTGGAAAGAATGAATGAGGAAAGAATGACAAAGCAAATTTATGTTGCAGAAGTGAACGGCCGAGTCGGAAAGGGACGTCCCTAAGCGAAAGTTTACCGATCAAATTGGCGATATATTGAAAATGGGCCAAATCAGGAGTACCCTTAACCGACGAGCATGTATTTTTTTTTTTTTTTTTTTTTATAGAAGAGGGGGCAAACGAGCATGCGGCTCACCTGATGTTAAGTGACTACCGCCGCCCATGATCAACCGCAACACCAGGAGAATTGCGGGTGCGTTGCCGGCCCTTTAGAAAGGAGTAAGCTCTTTTCTTGAAGGTCCCCAGGTCGTATCGGTCCGGAAAAATCGCCGGTGATAAACTATTCCACAGAGAGGTTGTACGTGGAAGAAAGCTCCTTGTGAAACGTACAGTGGTGGACCGCCAAGCATCCAGATGGTGTGGATGGTATCGGGACGTTTGCCGTGTCGTGCGTTCACGAAATTTGGCGGCTGGGATTAATCCGAACAATTCCTCAGAGCACTCCCCGTGATAGATGCGATAAAATACGCAAAGAGATGCAACATCTCTTCGCAACGCCAGTGAATCGAGCCGATCGGAAAGCACTCGGTCGTCGACGATTCGAGCCGCTCTGCGCTGGATGCGGTCAAGTGGAAGGAGCTGGTACTGGGGAGCCCCAGCCCAGAGATGGGAACAGTATTCCATGTGCGGTCGAACATGCGCCTTGTAAAGTTGCAGGCGGTGTGCCGGCATGAAATACTGCCCCGCTCTGCTGAGCACGCCAAGCTTTTTAGAGGCCAATTTGGCCTTCCCTTCCAAGTGACCACGAAACTGCACGTCACTCGATATGTCGACGCCGAGGATTCCGATACTGGCTGAGGCAACAAGGGGAGTGCCTTGAAACTGAGGGGATACGACAAAGGGGTTCTTTTTAGCGGTTAACGCGCAAACTTGTGTCTTCTGGGGGTTAAACTGGACTAGATTTAGTCGTCCCCAATCCGAGACTCTGTTCAGCAAAGACTCGACTTCAGACACAAGTTTGTCCCGGCACTCGGAGACGTTTTCCCGAGAAATATTGGCTCGGCCGGTGTAAAGAGCATCACCAGTGCTGTCATCTGCATAGCAATGAATGTTACGGGTATGCAACATATCATTGATATGCAGAAGAAACAGCGTTGGCGATAGCACGCAGCCCTGTGGAACACCAGCATTAATAGGCTTGCAATCGGAGCTTGCACCGTCTACAACGACCTTGATGCTCCGATCTGCAAGAAAGCTGGTGATCCAATCGCACAATTTCTCGGGAAGCCCATAGGAAGGGAGCTTCGAAAGAAGCGCTTTGTGCCAAACCCGATCGAAGGCCTTCGCAATGTCCAAACTAACGGCCAATGCCTCCCCCTTGAACTCTACTGCCTCCGCCCATCTGTGAGTGAGGTAGACCAGAAGATCACCAGCTGACCGACCACGGCGAAAACCGTATTGGCGGTCACTAATCAGCTGGTGATCCTCAAGGTACCTCATGAGCTGGCAGTTTACAATGGACTCCATTGTTTTGGAGAACAAGGAGGTGATGGCGATTGGCCGGTAGTTGGACGGGTCTGAGCGGTCGCCTTTTTTAGGGATCGGGTGGACGAAAGCAGTCTTCCATGATTTTGGGACTACGCCTAGGGAGTAGGAGTACCGGAAAAGACGCGTTAAAACCGGTGCCAACGGTGTATGCGTAAGTAAATGATGTAGAGGAGGCGAGAGAGGTGTGTCAGGATCGTGCTAAATGGAAGTCTGTAGTTTCTGCCTACTCCTCTGGGTGACAGGCATGAGTGTTTATGTATGTATGTATGTTCTCTCACTAACATATTAATATAGTTTTTTTTATAAAATTGTAGTAACATACAAATTACAGTTTACCAAAATTGTGTACCAAAAAAAGTGCAAATTTAAACTAAATATTTATTACATATACAATACATAATGTGTGGTACAATTACAGTGAAATATTATGTTTAGGATAAATTTTTCGAGATAATCCTCGTTTCAAAAACAAACATTGTTATGTAAAGATCAGCTCAGTCAAATACAAATGAATGAAAATAATTTTAAAATTCGCTGTGTACTCGTTCATGCATGCTGGCTGGCTGAAATTTAAAATAAATGGACAAATAATATAAAAAAAAAAAACAAAACGAAATATCCATATCGCCGCGTGTCGAGCACCGGAGGTAATTTCTGGCACGCTCCGGTCGAACTCTCGCTTGCACTCGAAATAATTGGATACAATCGATACCGACTTTTCAAATATTTGCAACACTATCGAACAGTATCCTCAATTTTTAAAATATATCGAGTTATTTCTAAATTGAGGTCTGACATGGAATGGTAAAGGCTTTTCCTGACATTTTCCGTAATCGCCTCATAAGACACAATTGATACTCGCTTGCAATGGGGACCTCATATTGCGGCCTTGTCAAAAGACTTAGCTCTGCTGTATACGCAGTGAAACGTGAGGATCAGTAACTGATATTGAAAATATATTTGTATTACTGAAAATTAGTATAAATATATTTTCGTAGTAGTAGTAAGTAGTATAAAATAGTATAATATTAAACCAAAGAACTTACAAAGAGATAACTTTAAAGAGATGACAATTATAACTCATAATTAATTTTGAGAAATGTTATTTAATGGCCGCGGCTTCTAAATAGCTATAAATAGAACAGAGAACATAGAGAATATAATAGAATAGAATAGAAGAAATAAAGATGAGCCCGTACATACAGACGAAAATTTTAAATATCGTTATTTATATCTTAACAGCGTGCAAATAATTCCTGAGCTCTACAGAAGCCAGTTATTATGGTTGGAGCACGAATAGGTCGGCTGAACTCGGTAGCACCACCCTCTCGCATAATACCAGCGTAAAATAACAGCTTAATGCAGCTGTGCTTCGTATGGTGAGTGTAGAGAACCAGAGACCCCCTTTTTACTGGAAATGAGGCTTCCCATCTTAGTCCTCACGGGTGATAACGCATGGACACTTTGATTCTTAATAGAGGATACATAAATGTAGATGCCTATAGGCCACAGCGTTCACTTATCATCAAGTAGACTGTGCTTAATTGTCACCTTATTCTATAATAAAAAGACACTTAAATTTAATTTATATGTATAAAATATATAGATTAAGGAGACTATTTAAATACCTTTGACAAAATGAGTACATAAAACCCATAATATTAACATGCGCAATAAATCTAAACGTAATGTTGAAAGTACAGATTAATGTTGAACAAGATTCGCTGTTATACTGATTTGCCTTTGCACTAAATGTCAACAAGAATTACTTAAAATCTATAGTGAATAAAAATGATTCTATTCTATTCTTTTCTGTTCAAAGTGCATGTAAAATGCATTCTTGTGAAGAAAGGATATTATAAATTATATAACTATTTAAAAGATAAGGCTGCGTTTCCAAATGAACTTCCTCAGACTTTTTTACTTATTTATATATTCTACAAGGATAAATTGTAACAGTTAAGAGAAAAATGGTCTATTTTCACGAAGTAGGGACTTGTTATAGCGATTGTGTAGACTTTGACTTTACCGAAAAGTTAAAAGCCAATTTTGTTGTACATAAATATTTTACTTTGACTCTGATTAGACGTGACCATTTCAACTGCACGTAATATAGGATTTGAGATATTCAAATTTCTGGTTATTTTTAAGGATTTATTGCTTGTGCTTTCATTTCTTTCATCACTGCGAATTACAATTAAATGTAAAAACTTTTCAAAATGTTACTGGATACTAATATGTTATTGCAGCAATAGTTGAGTGCGGATCTCGAACTTTGAAAGAAAGATTCGTGAATTCTAATTCAACTTCCGCATTCATTCGACTGAGTTCGGTATAATATAAATACAGGCGTGTTATTATTGACTTATTTTTAAATTTGATTGATTAGCCTTACAGTTAACAGCCTAGTCTTTTTAGCCGTCTCGTTTAATGAAAAAAAAACCGGCCAAGAGCGTGTCGGGCCACGCTCAGTGTAGGGTTCCGTAGTTTCCCGTCCGTCACAATAAGTGTTCCCACTTATGAGTTTAAAGGTGGGTATCCATTATGTTCGCGCTCCAGCAACGCTCCGCGCTCCTGCAACTGCTCCCGGTAGTGGGTACGTGCGCGAACATGGAGCGTGCAACATTGCACGCTCCGCGGCAGGCGCTCCGACTTTCCATCCAAGTTCAAAATGATATTCCTAGAAAGTCCTTATAAAGTACTACTTTTCAGATTTTTTTCATATTTTCTAAACTTATGGTTCAAAAGTTAGGGGGGGGGGGACACATTGTTTTTTACTTTTGGAGCGATTATTTCCGAAATTATTGACATTATCAAAAAAATCTTAGTAAACCCCTATTCATTTTTAAATACCTTTCCAACAATATATCACACGTTAGGGTTGAAATTAAAAAAAAAATCACTTCCCACTTTACATATAGGGGGGCTACCCTAATAAATCATTTTTTTCCAATTTTTATTTTACCACTTTGTCGGCGTGATTGATACACATATTGGTACCAAATTTCAGCTTTCTAGTGCTAACGGTCACAGAGATTAAGCGAGGACGGACAGACGGACAGATAGACATGGCGAAACTATAAGGGTTCCTAGTTGACTACGGAACCCTAATTAACAAGGTGAGCATGCCATGTGATGTCGCCGGTCTGTGCCAAATTATGTCCAATATTATATAAATGTACGCAACTTCAGCCGCACAATAACCTACCGTCGTTGGTATTACAAGATAGGTGCAATATTCTGCATCGATTCAAGTTCATTCAAGACGCATCGGATGAACACTGTTTAATAAAAAGGCTAGGCTGTTAAATGAAAGGCTAATAAAGTTAGTTGACCACGACATACATACAATGTCAATAATATACATAAACGATGTATAAATAAACATGTATAAATAAAATACTTCCGTTATTTTCGTTTAATTTCCTTGAATAAATAATTGGAATATTTAGTAATGCTGACAGTACTGATTGTATTTTGCTATAAGAGAAATCGTGAAAAGATCCACACGATAATCCCTATCGGATCAACAAAACCTTTTTACCGCACTCCGCCGTCCAATGAATAATTCCCAGCAAACGGTACGGATTTACAGGCGGCCGTGACCGACTCAAACCCTTTTCGAACCTCACGCAGTTAACGGATAAATTCCTTTGACGTGTTTACAAAGAAAAACAAACGGTTCTCGGGACGCGACGGGCATTAAGGAAAATCGAATAGTATTATATACTTTTTATAGTCTTATATGTTTATTAGTTGCGTCTTTTATATTTTCCACAACAACAAGCGACAAGTTACAATCCACCTGGTGGTAAGACGCTGTACCCACCAACGCCTACATCTATCCTCGATTAAGAATTAAAATGAAGTCGCACTGTGATCCCAGAGGAATAAGGTGGAATGCTTCACTACCAGCAATGGTCTCATATTCTCTGCACTCATCGCACGAACAAGACAGCATAATAAATCTGCTTTTGTTCATCCTCACTAACCCCTAAAGTTTTACAACTCGACATGGGTCTTTCCCGCTGTAGGAGGAAAAAGATTAAAAGTAACAAACGAACACACAGTCCATCCGACAGTAAGTGGACTATGTACTCAATAGACATTAACATTTATCCTCGATTCGGAATCAAAATGCAGATGCGTTGTTATTCCAGAGGACTAAGATGGAATTCCTCGCTACCAGTGTCTCCGATCCTCTACACTCATAATATAAACAGCGTTATGTATGTCTCATAGAATAACAACGTGAAATACGTTATTATTCTATGAGAGCGTGATTTTTCCTTGGTCGAGACGACACATTGGTGCTACAGCGTCGGTCCACTATAAACTCCGTATAAAAACAATGAACTAGCTAAGTTTAAGTGGACGTTTACGACTAGTTTATTTTTGAACAAACAAATTGTCTTTTGGTATTGATGCAGCATGATACCTGTATGTAAAATATTATTATTCCGGACGGATCTCACCTGCCTTAATAATTTTGCACTCGTACTAGATTCAGCAAAACGGAATATGTATGTAATCACTTACATGTCAGTCCGTCAGTCACCCAGGTGTGCTTTGTTAGTGCTTTGGATTGATAATTGAAATTTAGCAAAGTTTACACAGACACGTATGGTAATAGTAATTGTGCGATATACGCTTAAACTGCACAAACACAGAACGGAATAACTGCTGCTTATCAGACAAATATGAAGCTTCCTGTGCTTTAACACTAGTTACACATAGTGAAATTTAACTATCTACAATGGCGTTGCCTTATCCTAATTCGACCTAAATTAATTCTGAGAAGATGTCATAAGATCTTGTAGTGGCGTCAGACAAACCAACTGGCTTTACATGCTTTCGAACTGAGCATTTTCTTGACAGAGAAACCCATTTTGGGTTAAACATGCAACATAAACCTTATGATCAGTTGTGCCCACAATCACCACAGTAACAACGCAGTTAAGTCATAAAGTTTATTACCCACGCAATTATGACAAATCGATGGACATAATCCCGCAACTAGTTTACTATATATACAAAAAAAAATAACCTTGTTTTTAGCTCTGTCGCAGTCGGTTAAAAAAGAAAATGAACTGAAAATATTTTCGCAATGCTTTAAGCAAGTTAAATTGCTCCGAAATTAAATTATACAACGGTATCCGACAAATCTTTTAAAACGACATTCGACGCGTTTCCTTCTGCAGCCGGGGAACGGGATAATACGATTTGAAATTAAAATGTTGGGTTGTTTGTCAAAGAAGAGCGTACTAAGTACAGCAGTTTAAACGATTCTTGTGAAATAGGTTTTTCATCCTTTAAATGAAGCTGGAAAATAGCAACTGATTTATTTTGAGATTGCAAGACTTGACGGTGGTTGCAGGCCTGTTAATATCACTTTGTATTAAATTTTTGCAGTGTTGTGGCTGTTACGAAATACAGCACCTCACGCAAATCATGTCATAAAAACTACTTTTTTATAAAAAAAAAGGTAACAAACGAGCACACAATCCACCTGATGGTAAGTGGATGCTGTGGTCCATAGACATCTACATCTAACTTTGATTAAGAGAATTAACCACTTCACTGTCCCGTAAGTCATATGTGCATATTTCGACTGTTGAATTTCATATTTTTATCGCAGGCGGGAAAGTTGTCAAAATGCGGATGTGTTGTCTAAATGTGTTGTCTAATGTGTTAGGACTAAGAAGGAATGCAACAGTAAAAAGATCTCCAGTTCTCTACACTCGCCATACGCAACGCAGCAGCATTGAGCTGCTATTTTAGTCCGGTGGAGCCGACGCTATGTGCTACAACCATATTACAGCTGCAGCACGGCTCTACCACGTATCATTAAATTACTTAAAATATCTAGACTGATATTGAATGTTGTGAGCACTTGCATAAATCGTTACCCTCCGCTGGTCAAGTTGATCGTCATCGCAGTAACGGACGTCTCACATCTTTGACATTGCCCTTGCCGGTCTGGAGTTTTTACGTCGGGCGTAAACCAATTAGCTATACCGCTATCTAGAATGTTCTGGCTTTTTCAATAGTCGCCTCTAATGAAATCTCTCACGGTGCAACGTGTGGTTGTTACACGGCGATAAGCATAACTATTACCTATTATTATTTTACAGTTTTACAGCTAAGACTCCATGGAAATTTTACCTTGTTTTACTACTCAACAGTCACAGCGTTCATCTGGTGTCATTGAGACAAGTTTTAACTGCAGTTTTATATTCAGAAACTTTACCAGGAACGAAAGGCTACACCTGTACCATCAACTTTGAAGCGTATAGAACGGAATTTTTACGACTTAACCAGCTGCGATCATGACTTTATGCGAGAAGATTCTGGAAAGTTTTCAGTATCATCTCAAGTGCACAAGTTATACTGTCGTCTTTGAACAGCACCGTTCTGGATACTCTATAACCGGACAAAAAAAATCCAATGGCGAAGCATTAGTGTTGAGTTTTGTGCCAATGGCGAAGCATGAATTATGTACACCAACAATTGTCGCAACAATGCACAAATAGTATGCACACATCAATTTAGACACTAATTGCACAATCAAT
This sequence comes from Parnassius smintheus behrii, assembly GCA_036936625.1. NCBI lineage: Eukaryota > Metazoa > Arthropoda > Insecta > Lepidoptera > Papilionidae > Parnassius > Parnassius smintheus. Next base: position 1,980,544 of record JAUPFT010000030.1, read on the forward strand.
TGATGAAATTGACGACCTCGTGGCACAGTAGCTTAGCAATGAGTAAAAACACCGTTTATGGCCGCGGGTTCGAATCCCGCACGGAATAAGTATTTGTGTGCCCTACAATAATTTTACCAGCTCTAAATGTTTGTCCTTGTGAAATTTATAATATATATATATATATATATATATATATATATATATATATATATATATATATATATATATATATATATATATATATATATATATATATATTTAAACTGCCCTCATGATACAAGACAAAATACAACTAATTTGCACTAGAACTATATTTATTAACATAATTTATACACCAGCTCTACCCGCGATAACTTAGCGTAAAATGAAATAAAGCTTAGGTACTTACACAAAAAACTGCTTGCCGATCCGCCTGCCAAGTGCAGCTGCGTCAAGTATCCCCTCTGTGAGACAACCTATGGTGGAGGCCTACGTTAAGCAGTGGACTTTATTTATTTCTTAAAGACACCTAGGGATAAATACCATAATATATTTACACAAATATTCATTCATTACAGCCCTTCACAAGTCCACTGCTGAACACAGGCCTCCCCCAAGGAATGCCACAAAGCACGGTCCTGAGCCACCTGCATCCATCGACTTCCTGCTGCTGCATATGTTACCAGGTCGTCACTCCATCTAGCGGGCCGCCTCACCCTTTACAAATATTTATACATGAACATAATTTTAAGTGTAGAACCAATGCAAAGCAGCCAAAACATGCTTCATAAAAAATACTGAAAAATATTGGAAAAAGTACCAGATTTATAAGATAAATGATTACATATCAGCATCATGACCTAAAATAAACTAAGAACTAAAAAAACTAAGAAATACCAATAGATAGATAGATGAACGTCCCAATGGCATTCAAATAACCCCCGAGCTCTATAAAAAGCACAAATGTCACTAAGAAATCCTCTTAAATAACTAGTTTTAATAAAGTTATTTAGTTATAATGTTTAACCCTAATAGAGAGAGGCCCGACCCGCAAGTGACTGTTTCTTTTTTTATATTTAATTTAAGCTTAGACTTAGAAATAACATTAGTATTTGACTAAAACATGCAAGATCTATTCACATGATCACAAGATCTTCCACAGAAATCTAAATAATAAGGTACCTTATTATTTAGGTTGCCTTATTATTTAGATTTCCGTGGACCTACACTTTAAGCATTTTTTCTGCAACTCAATGCTTTTAACGTATAACGACTTAGAACTAATATTAGTATTTTATTAATAAACACGATTTAGTAATAAAGCTTCTTTTGTACATCTCATTGCTTCTAACCTAAGACAATAGTTTTCAATTAAGCACATCTCATTAATCGCCGTCACGTAAGATAAAACATTGTATCTATACAGTCATCTTGATTTACTGCGTTCCTCCCACGTATTATGTCCCGTGTGGCTCGCTCCACACTTTCTAATTTTTCCACCGATTGTCTACTAAGTACTACGCCGGCTATTTGTTATTTGGACCTCATTGATCAGTCGTGTGCGAGGAAGATAAGTGTCAGGTTAAATGTTGCGGCTTTTATTATAGAATTGGCGATCCGCCCCGACTTCGACTAGATAGGATGTATTAATGTAGCATTATTTAGATTTAAAATAATTATAGACCATATTTTATCAATTTTTAGTGTTGAGAAAAAAATTCACGCTTTCGGACAATATATAGCCTCGATTCTCCTAACATTGCCCTCCATCAGTTCGTGAAGTTTCATAACAATTAGTTTATCCGTTTCGAAGATTAGGCCGGACAGACAGACAACAAAAAATGCAACCCTGAGCTTAATATAATCCATGGTCATACGTGGTAGAGCCACGCGGCAGCTATATTACGGTTGTAGCACGAATGCGTCCACGCTCGAAGGACCACGCTCTCACAGAAAACCAGCGTAAAATAGCAGCTTAATACAGCTGCGTTACGCATGGTGAGTGTAGAGATCCGGAGACCCTTTTTTATTGAAAACGAGGCATTCCATCTTAGTCCACAGGGGTAACAACGCATCTGCGTATTGATCAATCGAGTATAAATGTAGATGTCTGTGGGTCATAGCATCCACTTACCATCAGGTGGACTGTGTACTTGTTGGTCATCCTTATTCTACAAAAAAGACAGTTATCTCAATAAGATAGTAGACTTCAATTTTAATTATATGTCCACATCGAATAGACACCTGGATGGTTAAAGGACATTGTGGTCCGTAGACATCTTCACCTATCCTCGACATAGAACATTAATAAAGATCCGTTGTCTTATCACCCTCTGAGGACTAAGATAGAATGCCTCGTTTCCGGTAAAAGCGACTGTGTTTGGATATGTGGCGGCGTGAATATTCATATAGGGCGGCAAGTGCTTTTCATAGATAAGAGATATGACATTATTTCATTACACGGATTTGAGCTTATTAATTTAGAACAACTTTATTTTTGCATTCTCGTATAACTCACTACTACAATATATAATATACAATAAATAAACAAAGCATTAACACATTTATACTTTAACAGCGATATTATTTTTTTAATTACTAGCGATAACTTTTAAAAGAATAATATTAACATGTCATCCAGGCCAAATTTTGGCCACGGAGGTCAGTCTCAACGGAGAATAGCCATCTGCGTAGAATAATAGTGTAGGTACTCTCTCAATAGTCCAATGGGATGGCAATCCGACGCGACCGGAGAGCGATCAGGCGCAGGAACAACGACTTTAGATGTTTTTGCCGGTTATTGCAAAATGACCCTGTATATTATCAGCTGGCTAATTTCCCATGAACTGGTTAACAACTATATATACGAGTGCAAATTGTACAATTTCTATATGTCTGTCTTGCCAACGCTCTACCTCTAATAGGCCAGCAAATTACTTTTATAAATAAAAATAGCAGTTGCGAAAATAATGAAAAATTAACTATGATAAGTGATGCCTAGAATCAATAATAATGGGACGCTCTTTCTCATATTCAAAGGTTGAGTTTTCCAGACGACCTCCAACCCTGCGATCTATTTATTGAAATAAAAATTGTAAAATTATTAATAATATAAATTTAAAATACTTATGATGTGCAACCAATGATACAAAATGGTTTTTAGTATATCAACGTGTGCACCTAAATTAAATCTAATCCTGCCTACCTAACGATTTTAACAAAAATGTCTATGTGTCCAATTCAGTAATATTCCATAAGCATACAAATATACATACAAAAACCTCTCAGCAATACAACAATGGCTAGTCTAACCTCGAAGGCCGTTTGTATCGATGAGTAATAAAATCATTGGGCACAAAGGTTCAATATCAAAGTTTTCGTGTACAAAGAAAAATGTGAGGGTCGAGCGTTTCGCCTCTATTTACCAGCACTTTAGTACCTATTACAGGTGAATTGAAAAACTTACCTTTGATCTGATTTATTGTAAAGTTATATTATATCGGCAGGGCAATGGTTAAGTGTTTTCTGCGGCGTGGGGGGCTTCAACATCGATTCCAGCCGGTATTTACATTGTCTTCAAATTATTAATTGAGTTTCCATGTCCAATTTATAAAAAAATGTAATAAAACAAATAAAAAAATATTTTAGAAAAATCTTTCTCGATACATTTTCATTTGTAACCAGAAGCCATAACTCTAACATTATTAAGATAAAATTACATTGAAATCCACAAAGAACGCAATGGCAAGGAATTTACCAATTCTTGCCAAATGCGTTGCAACGATATGCAGCAGTACGAATCTAGGGTTCACGACGTTCTTGAAATGAAGTTTATTTAAAAAAAAAACACATAGAGAGACAGAATCAAAGAATGAGAGATCGAAAGAGTCAGCACATGCATGCAAGAAAAATTACATTTTCATTACTAACAATCTTTTTTATAATATTAGGGTGACAAACGAATACACAGTCCATCTTATGGTAAGTGGATACTGTGGCCCATAGAAATCTACATAATACAAGTATCTTCGGTTAAGAATCAAAATGCAGATGCTTTGTTTACATTAAAAGGAGCCTCTGGTTCTCTAAGCTAACCATACGAAACACAGCAACATTGTGTGAGAGCGTGGTCCTTACCCGGTCGAGCCATCCCATTCATCGTACTACAACCGCAGTATTGATGTAGAATGGATCTACCACGTAAATCTAATATAAATCTTCTATTTACAACGTTACATAACAGATTAAACATTACATAACAGATTAACAGAAAAAAAGATTTTTTTTATAGCATTGGGTGACAAACGAGCACACAGTCTACCTGATGGTAAATGGATGCTGAGGCCCACAGACATCCATATTTGTCCTCAATTAAGAATCTTTAAAAATACGTTGTCACCCCTGAGGACTAAGAAAGAAATGCCTCGGTTCCAGTTGAAAGGGTCTCCGGCTCTCTCCACTCACCATACGAAACACAGCAGCATTACGCTGCTATTTGACGCTGGTTAATAATTTACAAAATTAAACCCAAACCCAAGCATACCACTACAAGACTTCATGATACTATAAGCTCATTTTGCGTAAATCGGACCAAAAATTAATATTCAAAAACTGAAGGTAGCCGGACTAACTATGACATTGGGACGTCAAACATCTCACTCCCCCCGTGACCAGGGGTGCTGTAAAGCACCCGAAACGTCGGGATAATAAAAATAAAAATAAATTAAAGTTGAATTAAACGAGATAAAATCCGTAAATAATAGTTTTATTCAACATTATTATTTACAAACGTCATTATTATTTATTCACAGTTTCCTCTCCAATCAGGAAAAGTACATTTGTCAAACGTATTTTTTATAAAATAGAAGAACCAACAAATTTACAGTCTTACTGATGGTAAATGGACAACTGCAGCTCATGGATAACTGCAGCCAACTTCAAACAAGGAACGCTACAGATGTGTTGCCAACTTTGAGGACTAAGATGTAATGCTTCACAACCTGTGAATACACTAGCACTCTATACCCTTCAGACGGGTACACAGCAATACAAGCACTGCTATATGTCGGCAGAAATTGATATGAGCATGTCACATACCGAGGTGGACTCCTAAGCAATTTAGTTACAAAAATGTTTTAAAAGAATTACATTATTTTGGTGTAGGATTGGCAACCCTATTTTCCGAGAACGCAGCGCATTGTCATGCACCCCGCGTGCTACGATGTCACTTGTCGTCGCTGGATAAATTGCAGTTAGTTTGTTTTATTGCTGCGGTGGGTACAGCGGAGCGGAGCACGTATTCCACATACATATACGTACACAGAAGTACGTTCTTAGTTATGTACATTACATTATTATGCACATTATATATGTGCACCTACTACCTACAATTTATACTTATACCGTTGGATGATCTTTGTGTAACATACAAATGCGAAACCTTAGTACGAGTGTATCGTATATTTCGAGGACGTACCCCGTGTGTTTGACACTGTGTGATTCTATGACAAATATATTCATTTTGTTGCAATTCAAACCTGTCACTCATTAATTTATTGAAGTTAAAGTTAAGTTACAACCTATACACGTCCCACGGCTGGGCATTAGGGCATATCTCATTTCTGACAGGGTTTTCGGGCATAGAATTGTTCGCCGCCCCGACCAATGCGTGCTGGCGAATTTTACATGTCTTCGATATATTTTTTTTCTTATTTCTCAGACACGCAGGTTTCCTCACGATTTTTTATTTTTTTTATTTATAGGATAGGGTGACAAACGAGCACACAGTCCACCTGATGGTAAGTGGTTGCTGTGGCCCATAGACATCAACATCTATCCTCGATTACGAATCAAAATGCAGATGCGTTGTCACCCGTGAGGACTAAGATGGAATGCCTCGTTTCCAGCAAAAAGGGTCTCCGGTTCTCTACACTCACCATACGAAATACAGCAGCATTAAGCTACTATTTCACGCTGGTATTCTGTGAGAGCGTGGTCCTTCCCCGGTCGAGCCGACCCATTCGTGCTACAACTATACTATTAATATATATATATTTAAACTGAGGGCAGTTTAAATATATATATATATTTAAACTGCCCTCATGATACAAGACAAAATACAACTAATTTGCACTAGAACTATATTTATTAACATAATTTATACACCAGCTCTACCCGCGATAACTTAGCGTAAAATGAAATAAAGCTTAGGTACTTACACAAAAAACTGCTTGCCGATCCGCCTGCCAAGTGCAGCTGCGTCAAGTATCCCCTCTGTGAGACAACCTATGGTGGAGGCCTACGTTAAGCAGTGGACTTTATTTATTTTTTAAAGACACCTAGGGATAAATACCATAATATATTTACACAAATATTCATTCATTACAGCCCTTCACAAGTCCACTGCTGAACACAGGCCTCCCCCAAGGAATGCCACAAAGCACGGTCCTGAGCCACCTGCATCCATCGACTTCCTGCTGCTGCATATGTTACCAGGTCGTCACTCCATCTAGCGGGCCGCCTCACCCTTTACAAATATTTATACATAAACATAATTTTAAGTGTAGAACCAATGCAAAGCAGCCAAAACATGCTTCATAAAAAATACTGAAAAATATTGGAAAAAGTACCAGATTTATAAGATAAATGATTACATATCAGCATCATGACCTAAAATAAACTAAGAACTAAAAAAACTAAGAAATACCAATAGATAGATAGATGAACGTCCCAATGGCATTCAAATAACCCCCGAGCTCTATAAAAAGCACAAATGTCACTAAGAAATCCTCTTAAATAACTAGTTTTAATAAAGTTATTTAGTTATAATGTTTAACCCTAATAGAGAGAGGCCCGACCCACAAGTGACTGTTTCTTTTTTTATATTTAATTTAAGCTTAGACTTAGAAATAACATTAGTATTTGACTAAAACATGCAAGATCTATCCACAGAAATCTAAATAATAAGGTACCTTATTATTTAGGTTGCCTTATTATTTAGATTTCCGTGGACCTACACTTTAAGCATTTTTTCTGCAACTCAATGCTTTTAACGTATAACGACTTAGAACTAATATTAGTATTTTATTAATAAACACGATTTAGTAATAAAGCTTCTTTTGTACATCTCATTGCTTCTAACCTAAGACAATAGTTTTCAATTAAGCACATCTCATTAATCGCCGTCACGTAAGATAAAACATTGTATCTATACAGTCATCTTGATTTACTGCGTTCCTCCCACGTATTATGTCCCGTGTGGCTCGCTCCACACTTTCTAATTTTTCCACCGATTGTCTACTAAGTACTACGCCGGCTATTTGTTATTTGGACCTCATTGATCAGTCGTGTGCGAGGAAGATAAGTGTCAGGTTAAATGTTGCGGCTTTTATTATAGAATTGGCGATCCGCCCCGACTTCGACTAGATAGGATGTATTAATGTAGCATTATTTAGATTTAAAATAATTATAGACCATATTTTATCAATTTTTAGTGTTGAGAAAAAAATTCACGCTTTCGGACAATATATAGCCTCGATTCTCCTAACATTGCCCTCCATCAGTTCGTGAAGTTTCATAACAATTAGTTTATCCGTTTCGAAGATTAGGCCGGTCAGACAGACAACAAAAAATGCAACCCTGAGCTTAATATAATCCATGGTCATACGTGGTAGAGCCACGCGGCAGCTATATTACGGTTGTAGCACGAATGCGTCCACGCTCGAAGGACCACGCTCTCACAGAAAACCAGCGTAAAATAGCAGCTTAATACAGCTGCGTTACGCATGGTGAGTGTAGAGATCCGGAGACCCTTTTTTATTGAAAACGAGGCATTCCATCTTAGTCCACAGGGGTAACAACGCATCTGCGTATTGATCAATCGAGTATAAATGTAGATGTCTGTGGGTCATAGCATCCACTTACCATCAGGTGGACTGTGTACTTGTTGGTCATCCTTATTCTACAAAAAAGACAGTTATCTCAATAAGATAGTAGACTTCAATTTTAATTATATGTCCACATCGAATAGACACCTGGATGGTTAAAGGACATTGTGGTCCGTAGACATCTTCACCTATCCTCGACATAGAACATTAATAAAGATCCGTTGTCTTATCACCCTCTGAGGACTAAGATAGAATGCCTCGTTTCCGGTAAAAGCGACTGTGTTTGGATATGTGGCGGCGTGAATATTCATATAGGGCGGCAAGTGCTTTTCATAGATAAGAGATATGACATTATTTCATTACACGGATTTGAGCTTATTAATTTAGAACAACTTTATTTTTGCATTCTCGTATAACTCACTACTACAATATATAATATACAATAAATAAACAAAGCATTAACACATTTATACTTTAACAGCGATATTATTTTTTTAATTACTAGCGATAACTTTTAAAAGAATAATATTAACATGTCATCCAGGCCAAATTTTGGCCACGGAGGTCAGTCTCAACGGAGAATAGCCATCTGCGTAGAATAATAGTGTAGGTACTCTCTCAATAGTCCAATGGGATGGCAATCCGACGCGACCGGAGAGCGATCAGGCGCAGGAACAACGACTTTAGATGTTTTTGCCGGTTATTGCAAAATGACCCTGTATATTATCAGCTGGCTAATTTCCCATGAACTGGTTAACAACTATATATACGAGTGCAAATTGTACAATTTCTATATGTCTGTCTTGCCAACGCTCTACCTCTAATAGGCCAGCAAATTACTTTTATAAATAAAAATAGCAGTTGCGAAAATAATGAAAAATTAACTATGATAAGTGATGCCTAGAATCAATAATAATGGGACGCTCTTTCTCATATTCAAAGGTTGAGTTTTCCAGACGACCTCCAACCCTGCGATCTATTTATTGAAATAAAAATTGTAAAATTATTAATAATATAAATTTAAAATACTTATGATGTGCAACCAATGATACAAAATGGTTTTTAGTATATCAACGTGTGCACCTAAATTAAATCTAATCCTGCCTACCTAACGATTTTAACAAAAATGTCTATGTGTCCAATTCAGTAATATTCCATAAGCATACAAATATACATACAAAAACCTCTCAGCAATACAACAATGGCTAGTCTAACCTCGAAGGCCGTTTGTATCGATGAGTAATAAAATCATTGGGCACAAAGGTTCAATATCAAAGTTTTCGTGTACAAAGAAAAATGTGAGGGTCGAGCGTTTCGCCTCTATTTACCAGCACTTTAGTACCTATTACAGGTGAATTGAAAAACTTACCTTTGATCTGATTTATTGTAAAGTTATATTATATCGGCAGGGCAATGGTTAAGTGTTTTCTGCGGCGTGGGGGGCTTCAACATCGATTCCAGCCGGTATTTACATTGTCTTCAAATTATTAATTGAGTTTCCATGTCCAATTTATAAAAAAATGTAATAAAACAAATAAAAAAATATTTTAGAAAAATCTTTCTCGATACATTTTCATTTGTAACCAGAAGCCATAACTCTAACATTATTAAGATAAAATTACATTGAAATCCACAAAGAACGCAATGGCAAGGAATTTACCAATTCTTGCCAAATGCGTTGCAACGATATGCAGCAGTACGAATCTAGGGTTCACGACGTTCTTGAAATGAAGTTTATTTAAAAAAAAAACACATAGAGAGACAGAATCAAAGAATGAGAGATCGAAAGAGTCAGCACATGCATGCAAGAAAAATTACATTTTCATTACTAACAATCTTTTTTATAATATTAGGGTGACAAACGAATACACAGTCCATCTTATGGTAAGTGGATACTGTGGCCCATAGAAATCTACATAATACAAGTATCTTCGGTTAAGAATCAAAATGCAGATGCTTTGTTTACATTAAAAGGAGCCTCTGGTTCTCTAAGCTAACCATACGAAACACAGCAACATTGTGTGAGAGCGTGGTCCTTACCCGGTCGAGCCATCCCATTCATCGTACTACAACCGCAGTATTGATGTAGAATGGATCTACCACGTAAATCTAATATAAATCTTCTATTTACAACGTTACATAACAGATTAAACATTACATAACAGATTAACAGAAAAAAAGATTTTTTTTATAGCATTGGGTGACAAACGAGCACACAGTCTACCTGATGGTAAATGGATGCTGAGGCCCACAGACATCCATATTTGTCCTCAATTAAGAATCTTTAAAAATACGTTGTCACCCCTGAGGACTAAGAAAGAAATGCCTCGGTTCCAGTTGAAAGGGTCTCCGGCTCTCTCCACTCACCATACGAAACACAGCAGCATTACGCTGCTATTTGACGCTGGTTAATAATTTACAAAATTAAACCCAAACCCAAGCATACCACTACAAGACTTCATGATACTATAAGCTCATTTTGCGTAAATCGGACCAAAAATTAATATTCAAAAACTGAAGGTAGCCGGACTAACTATGACATTGGGACGTCAAACATCTCACTCCCCCCGTGACCAGGGGTGCTGTAAAGCACCCGAAACGTCGGGATAATAAAAATAAAAATAAATTAAAGTTGAATTAAACGAGATAAAATCCGTAAATAATAGTTTTATTCAACATTATTATTTACAAACGTCATTATTATTTATTCACAGTTTCCTCTCCAATCAGGAAAAGTACATTTGTCAAACGTATTTTTTATAAAATAGAAGAACCAACAAATTTACAGTCTTACTGATGGTAAATGGACAACTGCAGCTCATGGATAACTGCAGCCAACTTCAAACAAGGAACGCTACAGATGTGTTGCCAACTTTGAGGACTAAGATGTAATGCTTCACAACCTGTGAATACACTAGCACTCTATACCCTTCAGACGGGTACACAGCAATACAAGCACTGCTATATGTCGGCAGAAATTGATATGAGCATGTCACATACCGAGGTGGACTCCTAAGCAATTTAGTTACAAAAATGTTTTAAAAGAATTACATTATTTTGGTGTAGGATTGGCAACCCTATTTTCCGAGAACGCAGCGCATTGTCATGCACCCCGCGTGCTACGATGTCACTTGTCGTCGCTGGATAAATTGCAGTTAGTTTGTTTTATTGCTGCGGTGGGTACAGCGGAGCGGAGCACGTATTCCACATACATATACGTACACAGAAGTACGTTCTTAGTTATGTACATTACATTATTATGCACATTATATATGTGCACCTACTACCTACAATTTATACTTATACCGTTGGATGATCTTTGTGTAACATACAAATGCGAAACCTTAGTACGAGTGTATCGTATATTTCGAGGACGTACCCCGTGTGTTTGACACTGTGTGATTCTATGACAAATATATTCATTTTGTTGCAATTCAAACCTGTCACTCATTAATTTATTGAAGTTAAAGTTAAGTTACAACCTATACACGTCCCACGGCTGGGCATTAGGGCATATCTCATTTCTGACAGGGTTTTCGGGCATAGAATTGTTCGCCGCCCCGACCAATGCGTGCTGGCGAATTTTACATGTCTTCGATATATTTTTTTTCTTATTTCTCAGACACGCAGGTTTCCTCACGATTTTTTATTTTTTTATTTATAGGATAGGGTGACAAACGAGCACACAGTCCACCTGATGGTAAGTGGTTGCTGTGGCCCATAGACATCAACATCTATCCTCGATTACGAATCAAAATGCAGATGCGTTGTCACCCGTGAGGACTAAGATGGAATGCCTCGTTTCCAGCAAAAAGGGTCTCCGGTTCTCTACACTCACCATACGAAATACAGCAGCATTAAGCTACTATTTCACGCTGGTATTCTGTGAGAGCGTGGTCCTTCCCCGGTCGAGCCGACCCATTCGTGCTACAACTATACTATTAATATATATATATTTAAACTGAGGGCAGTTTAAATATATATATATATTTAAACTGCCCTCATGATACAAGACAAAATACAACTAATTTGCACTAGAACTATATTTATTAACATAATTTATACACCAGCTCTACCCGCGATAACTTAGCGTAAAATGAAATAAAGCTTAGGTACTTACACAAAAAACTGCTTGCCGATCCGCCTGCCAAGTGCAGCTGCGTCAAGTATCCCCTCTGTGAGACAACCTATGGTGGAGGCCTACGTTAAGCAGTGGACTTTATTTATTTTTTAAAGACACCTAGGGATAAATACCATAATATATTTACACAAATATTCATTCATTACAGCCCTTCACAAGTCCACTGCTGAACACAGGCCTCCCCCAAGGAATGCCACAAAGCACGGTCCTGAGCCACCTGCATCCATCGACTTCCTGCTGCTGCATATGTTACCAGGTCGTCACTCCATCTAGCGGGCCGCCTCACCCTTTACAAATATTTATACATAAACATAATTTTAAGTGTAGAACCAATGCAAAGCAGCCAAAACATGCTTCATAAAAAATACTGAAAAATATTGGAAAAAGTACCAGATTTATAAGATAAATGATTACATATCAGCATCATGACCTAAAATAAACTAAGAACTAAAAAAACTAAGAAATACCAATAGATAGATAGATGAACGTCCCAATGGCATTCAAATAACCCCCGAGCTCTATAAAAAGCACAAATGTCACTAAGAAATCCTCTTAAATAACTAGTTTTAATAAAGTTATTTAGTTATAATGTTTAACCCTAATAGAGAGAGGCCCGACCCACAAGTGACTGTTTCTTTTTTTATATTTAATTTAAGCTTAGACTTAGAAATAACATTAGTATTTGACTAAAACATGCAAGATCTATCCACAGAAATCTAAATAATAAGGTACCTTATTATTTAGGTTGCCTTATTATTTAGATTTCCGTGGACCTACACTTTAAGCATTTTTTCTGCAACTCAATGCTTTTAACGTATAACGACTTAGAACTAATATTAGTATTTTATTAATAAACACGATTTAGTAATAAAGCTTCTTTTGTACATCTCATTGCTTCTAACCTAAGACAATAGTTTTCAATTAAGCACATCTCATTAATCGCCGTCACGTAAGATAAAACATTGTATCTATACAGTCATCTTGATTTACTGCGTTCCTCCCACGTATTATGTCCCGTGTGGCTCGCTCCACACTTTCTAATTTTTCCACCGATTGTCTACTAAGTACTACGCCGGCTATTTGTTATTTGGACCTCATTGATCAGTCGTGTGCGAGGAAGATAAGTGTCAGGTTAAATGTTGCGGCTTTTATTATAGAATTGGCGATCCGCCCCGACTTCGACTAGATAGGATGTATTAATGTAGCATTATTTAGATTTAAAATAATTATAGACCATATTTTATCAATTTTTAGTGTTGAGAAAAAAATTCACGCTTTCGGACAATATATAGCCTCGATTCTCCTAACATTGCCCTCCATCAGTTCGTGAAGTTTCATAACAATTAGTTTATCCGTTTCGAAGATTAGGCCGGACAGACAGACAACAAAAAATGCAACCCTGAGCTTAATATAATCCATGGTCATACGTGGTAGAGCCACGCGGCAGCTATATTACGGTTGTAGCACGAATGCGTCCACGCTCGAAGGACCACGCTCTCACAGAAAACCAGCGTAAAATAGCAGCTTAATACAGCTGCGTTACGCATGGTGAGTGTAGAGATCCGGAGACCCTTTTTTATTGAAAACGAGGCATTCCATCTTAGTCCACAGGAGTAACAACGCATCTGCGTATTGATCAATCGAGTATAAATGTAGATGTCTGTGGGTCATAGCATCCACTTACCATCAGGTGGACTGTGTACTTGTTGGTCATCCTTATTCTACAAAAAAGACAGTTATCTCAATAAGATAGTAGACTTCAATTTTAATTATATGTCCACATCGAATAGACACCTGGATGGTTAAAGGACATTGTGGTCCGTAGACATCTTCACCTATCCTCGACATAGAACATTAATAAAGATCCGTTGTCTTATCACCCTCTGAGGACTAAGATAGAATGCCTCGTTTCCGGTAAAAGCGACTGTGTTTGGATATGTGGCGGCGTGAATATTCATATAGGGCGGCAAGTGCTTTTCATAGATAAGAGATATGACATTATTTCATTACACGGATTTGAGCTTATTAATTTAGAACAACTTTATTTTTGCATTCTCGTATAACTCACTACTACAATATATAATATACAATAAATAAACAAAGCATTAACACATTTATACTTTAACAGCGATATTATTTTTTTAATTACTAGCGATAACTTTTAAAAGAATAATATTAACATGTCATCCAGGCCAAATTTTGGCCACGGAGGTCAGTCTCAACGGAGAATAGCCATCTGCGTAGAATAATAGTGTAGGTACTCTCTCAATAGTCCAATGGGATGGCAATCCGACGCGACCGGAGAGCGATCAGGCGCAGGAACAACGACTTTAGATGTTTTTGCCGGTTATTGCAAAATGACCCTGTATATTATCAGCTGGCTAATTTCCCATGAACTGGTTAACAACTATATATACGAGTGCAAATTGTACAATTTCTATATGTCTGTCTTGCCAACGCTCTACCTCTAATAGGCCAGCAAATTACTTTTATAAATAAAAATAGCAGTTGCGAAAATAATGAAAAATTAACTATGATAAGTGATGCCTAGAATCAATAATAATGGGACGCCCTTTCTCATATTCAAAGGTTGAGTTTTCCAGACGACCTCCAACCCTGCGATCTATTTATTGAAATAAAAATTGTAAAATTATTAATAATATAAATTTAAAATACTTATGATGTGCAACCAATGATACAAAATGGTTTTTAGTATATCAACGTGTGCACCTAAATTAAATCTAATCCTGCCTACCTAACGATTTTAACAAAAATGTCTATGTGTCCAATTCAGTAATATTCCATAAGCATACAAATATACATACAAAAACCTCTCAGCAATACAACAATGGCTAGTCTAACCTCGAAGGCCGTTTGTATCGATGAGTAATAAAATCATTGGGCACAAAGGTTCAATATCAAAGTTTTCGTGTACAAAGAAAAATGTGAGGGTCGAGCGTTTCGCCTCTATTTACCAGCACTTTAGTACCTATTACAGGTGAATTGAAAAACTTACCTTTGATCTGATTTATTGTAAAGTTATATTATATCGGCAGGGCAATGGTTAAGTGTTTTCTGCGGCGTGGGGGGCTTCAACATCGATTCCAGCCGGTATTTACATTGTCTTCAAATTATTAATTGAGTTTCCATGTCCAATTTATAAAAAAATGTAATAAAACAAATAAAAAAATATTTTAGAAAAATCTTTCTCGATACATTTTCATTTGTAACCAGAAGCCATAACTCTAACATTATTAAGATAAAATTACATTGAAATCCACAAAGAACGCAATGGCAAGGAATTTACCAATTCTTGCCAAATGCGTTGCAACGATATGCAGCAGTACGAATCTAGGGTTCACGACGTTCTTGAAATGAAGTTTATTTAAAAAAAAAACACATAGAGAGACAGAATCAAAGAATGAGAGATCGAAAGAGTCAGCACATGCATGCAAGAAAAATTACATTTTCATTACTAACAATCTTTTTTATAATATTAGGGTGACAAACGAATACACAGTCCATCTTATGGTAAGTGGATACTGTGGCCCATAGAAATCTACATAATACAAGTATCTTCGGTTAAGAATCAAAATGCAGATGCTTTGTTTACATTAAAAGGAGCCTCTGGTTCTCTAAGCTAACCATACGAAACACAGCAACATTGTGTGAGAGCGTGGTCCTTACCCGGTCGAGCCATCCCATTCATCGTACTACAACCGCAGTATTGATGTAGAATGGATCTACCACGTAAATCTAATATAAATCTTCTATTTACAACGTTACATAACAGATTAAACATTACATAACAGATTAACAGAAAAAAAGATTTTTTTTATAGCATTGGGTGACACGAGCACACAGTCTACCTGATGGTAAATGGATGCTGAGGCCCACAGACATCCATATTTGTCCTCAATTAAGAATCTTTAAAAATACGTTGTCACCCCTGAGGACTAAGAAAGAAATGCCTCGGTTCCAGTTGAAAGGGTCTCCGGCTCTCTCCACTCACCATACGAAACACAGCAGCATTACGCTGCTATTTGACGCTGGTTAATAATTTACAAAATTAAACCCAAACCCAAGCATACCACTACAAGACTTCATGATACTATAAGCTCATTTTGCGTAAATCGGACCAAAAATTAATATTCAAAAACTGAAGGTAGCCGGACTAACTATGACATTGGGACGTCAAACATCTCACTCCCCCCGTGACCAGGGGTGCTGTAAAGCACCCGAAACGTCGGGATAATAAAAATAAAAATAAATTAAAGTTGAATTAAACGAGATAAAATCCGTAAATAATAGTTTTATTCAACATTATTATTTACAAACGTCATTATTATTTATTCACAGTTTCCTCTCCAATCAGGAAAAGTACATTTGTCAAACGTATTTTTTATAAAATAGAAGAACCAACAAATTTACAGTCTTACTGATGGTAAATGGACAACTGCAGCTCATGGATAACTGCAGCCAACTTCAAACAAGGAACGCTACAGATGTGTTGCCAACTTTGAGGACTAAGATGTAATGCTTCACAACCTGTGAATACACTAGCACTCTATACCCTTCAGACGGGTACACAGCAATACAAGCACTGCTATATGTCGGCAGAAATTGATATGAGCATGTCACATACCGAGGTGGACTCCTAAGCAATTTAGTTACAAAAATGTTTTAAAAGAATTACATTATTTTGGTGTAGGATTGGCAACCCTATTTTCCGAGAACGCAGCGCATTGTCATGCACCCCGCGTGCTACGATGTCACTTGTCGTCGCTGGATAAATTGCAGTTAGTTTGTTTTATTGCTGCGGTGGGTACAGCGGAGCGGAGCACGTATTCCACATACATATACGTACACAGAAGTACGTTCTTAGTTATGTACATTACATTATTATGCACATTATATATGTGCACCTACTACCTACAATTTATACTTATACCGTTGGATGATCTTTGTGTAACATACAAATGCGAAACCTTAGTACGAGTGTATCGTATATTTCGAGGACGTACCCCGTGTGTTTGACACTGTGTGATTCTATGACAAATATATTCATTTTGTTGCAATTCAAACCTGTCACTCATTAATTTATTGAAGTTAAAGTTAAGTTACAACCTATACACGTCCCACGGCTGGGCATTAGGGCATATCTCATTTCTGACAGGGTTTTCGGGCATAGAATTGTTCGCCGCCCCGACCAATGCGTGCTGGCGAATTTTACATGTCTTCGATATATTTTTTTTCTTATTTCTCAGACACGCAGGTTTCCTCACGATTTTTTATTTTTTTTATTTATAGGATAGGGTGACAAACGAGCACACAGTCCACCTGATGGTAAGTGGTTGCTGTGGCCCATAGACATCAACATCTATCCTCGATTACGAATCAAAATGCAGATGCGTTGTCACCCGTGAGGACTAAGATGGAATGCCTCGTTTCCAGCAAAAAGGGTCTCCGGTTCTCTACACTCACCATACGAAATACAGCAGCATTAAGCTACTATTTCACGCTGGTATTCTGTGAGAGCGTGGTCCTTCCCCGGTCGAGCCGACCCATTCGTGCTACAACTATACTATTAATATATATATATTTAAACTGAGGGCAGTTTAAATATATATATATATTTAAACTGCCCTCATGATACAAGACAAAATACAACTAATTTGCACTAGAACTATATTTATTAACATAATTTATACACCAGCTCTACCCGCGATAACTTAGCGTAAAATGAAATAAAGCTTAGGTACTTACACAAAAAACTGCTTGCCGATCCGCCTGCCAAGTGCAGCTGCGTCAAGTATCCCCTCTGTGAGACAACCTATGGTGGAGGCCTACGTTAAGCAGTGGACTTTATTTATTTTTTAAAGACACCTAGGGATAAATACCATAATATATTTACACAAATATTCATTCATTACAGCCCTTCACAAGTCCACTGCTGAACACAGGCCTCCCCCAAGGAATGCCACAAAGCACGGTCCTGAGCCACCTGCATCCATCGACTTCCTGCTGCTGCATATGTTACCAGGTCGTCACTCCATCTAGCGGGCCGCCTCACCCTTTACAAATATTTATACATAAACATAATTTTAAGTGTAGAACCAATGCAAAGCAGCCAAAACATGCTTCATAAAAAATACTGAAAAATATTGGAAAAAGTACCAGATTTATAAGATAAATGATTACATATCAGCATCATGACCTAAAATAAACTAAGAACTAAAAAAACTAAGAAATACCAATAGATAGATAGATGAACGTCCCAATGGCATTCAAATAACCCCCGAGCTCTATAAAAAGCACAAATGTCACTAAGAAATCCTCTTAAATAACTAGTTTTAATAAAGTTATTTAGTTATAATGTTTAACCCTAATAGAGAGAGGCCCGACCCGCAAGTGACTGTTTCTTTTTTTATATTTAATTTAAGCTTAGACTTAGAAATAACATTAGTATTTGACTAAAACATGCAAGATCTATCCACAGAAATCTAAATAATAAGGTACCTTATTATTTAGGTTGCCTTATTATTTAGATTTCCGTGGACCTACACTTTAAGCATTTTTTCTGCAACTCAATGCTTTTAACGTATAACGACTTAGAACTAATATTAGTATTTTATTAATAAACACGATTTAGTAATAAAGCTTCTTTTGTACATCTCATTGCTTCTAACCTAAGACAATAGTTTTCAATTAAGCACATCTCATTAATCGCCGTCACGTAAGATAAAACATTGTATCTATACAGTCATCTTGATTTACTGCGTTCCTCCCACGTATTATGTCCCGTGTGGCTCGCTCCACACTTTCTAATTTTTCCACCGATTGTCTACTAAGTACTACGCCGGCTATTTGTTATTTGGACCTCATTGATCAGTCGTGTGCGAGGAAGATAAGTGTCAGGTTAAATGTTGCGGCTTTTATTATAGAATTGGCGATCCGCCCCGACTTCGACTAGATAGGATGTATTAATGTAGCATTATTTAGATTTAAAATAATTATAGACCATATTTTATCAATTTTTAGTGTTGAGAAAAAAATTCACGCTTTCGGACAATATATAGCCTCGATTCTCCTAACATTGCCCTCCATCAGTTCGTGAAGTTTCATAACAATTAGTTTATCCGTTTCGAAGATTAGGCCGGACAGACAGACAACAAAAAATGCAACCCTGAGCTTAATATAATCCATGGTCATACGTGGTAGAGCCACGCGGCAGCTATATTACGGTTGTAGCACGAATGCGTCCACGCTCGAAGGACCACGCTCTCACAGAAAACCAGCGTAAAATAGCAGCTTAATACAGCTGCGTTACGCATGGTGAGTGTAGAGATCCGGAGACCCTTTTTTATTGAAAACGAGGCATTCCATCTTAGTCCACAGGGGTAACAACGCATCTGCGTATTGATCAATCGAGTATAAATGTAGATGTCTGTGGGTCATAGCATCCACTTACCATCAGGTGGACTGTGTACTTGTTGGTCATCCTTATTCTACAAAAAAGACAGTTATCTCAATAAGATAGTAGACTTCAATTTTAATTATATGTCCACATCGAATAGACACCTGGATGGTTAAAGGACATTGTGGTCCGTAGACATCTTCACCTATCCTCGACATAGAACATTAATAAAGATCCGTTGTCTTATCACCCTCTGAGGACTAAGATAGAATGCCTCGTTTCCGGTAAAAGCGACTGTGTTTGGATATGTGGCGGCGTGAATATTCATATAGGGCGGCAAGTGCTTTTCATAGATAAGAGATATGACATTATTTCATTACACGGATTTGAGCTTATTAATTTAGAACAACTTTATTTTTGCATTCTCGTATAACTCACTACTACAATATATAATATACAATAAATAAACAAAGCATTAACACATTTATACTTTAACAGCGATATTATTTTTTTAATTACTAGCGATAACTTTTAAAAGAATAATATTAACATGTCATCCAGGCCAAATTTTGGCCACGGAGGTCAGTCTCAACGGAGAATAGCCATCTGCGTAGAATAATAGTGTAGGTACTCTCTCAATAGTCCAATGGGATGGCAATCCGACGCGACCGGAGAGCGATCAGGCGCAGGAACAACGACTTTAGATGTTTTTGCCGGTTATTGCAAAATTACCCTGTATATTATCAGCTGGCTAATTTCACATGAACTGGTTAACAACTATATATACGAGTGCAAATTGTACAATTTCTATATGTCTGTCTTGCCAACGCTCTACCTCTAATAGGCCAGCAAATTACTTTTATAAATAAAAATAGCAGTTGCGAAAATAATGAAAAATTAACTATGATAAGTGATGCCTAGAATCAATAATAATGGGACGCCCTTTCTCATATTCAAAGGTTGAGTTTTCCAGACGACCTCCAACCCTGCGATCTATTTATTGAAATAAAAATTGTAAAATTATTAATAATATAAATTTAAAATACTTATGATGTGCAACCAATGATACAAAATGGTTTTTAGTATATCAACGTGTGCACCTAAATTAAATCTAATCCTGCCTACCTAACGATTTTAACAAAAATGTCTATGTGTCCAATTCAGTAATATTCCATAAGCATACAAATATACATACAAAAACCTCTCAGCAATACAACAATGGCTAGTCTAACCTCGAAGGCCGTTTGTATCGATGAGTAATAAAATCATTGGGCACAAAGGTTCAATATCAAAGTTTTCGTGTACAAAGAAAAATGTGAGGGTCGAGCGTTTCGCCTCTATTTACCAGCACTTTAGTACCTATTACAGGTGAATTGAAAAACTTACCTTTGATCTGATTTATTGTAAAGTTATATTATATCGGCAGGGCAATGGTTAAGTGTTTTCTGCGGCGTGGGGGGCTTCAACATCGATTCCAGCCGGTATTTACATTGTCTTCAAATTATTAATTGAGTTTCCATGTCCAATTTATAAAAAAATGTAATAAAACAAATAAAAAAATATTTTAGAAAAATCTTTCTCGATACATTTTTATTTGTAACCAGAAGCCATAACTCTAACATTATTAAGATAAAATTACATTGAAATCCACAAAGAACGCAATGGCAAGGAATTTACCAATTCTTGCCAAATGCGTTGCAACGATATGCAGCAGTACGAATCTAGGGTTCACGACGTTCTTGAAATGAAGTTTATTTAAAAAAAAAACACATAGAGAGACAGAATCAAAGAATGAGAGATCGAAAGAGTCAGCACATGCATGCAAGAAAAATTACATTTTCATTACTAACAATCTTTTTTATAATATTAGGGTGACAAACGAATACACAGTCCATCTTATGGTAAGTGGATACTGTGGCCCATAGAAATCTACATAATACAAGTATCTTCGGTTAAGAATCAAAATGCAGATGCTTTGTTTACATTAAAAGGAGCCTCTGGTTCTCTAAGCTAACCATACGAAACACAGCAACATTGTGTGAGAGCGTGGTCCTTACCCGGTCGAGCCATCCCATTCATCGTACTACAACCGCAGTATTGATGTAGAATGGATCTACCACGAAAATCTAATATAAATCTTCTATTTACAACGTTACATAACAGATTAAACATTACATAACAGATTAACAGAAAAAAAGATTTTTTTTATAGCATTGGGTGACAAACGAGCACACAGTCTACCTGATGGTAAATGGATGCTGAGGCCCACAGACATCCATATTTGTCCTCAATTAAGAATCTTTAAAAATACGTTGTCACCCCTGAGGACTAAGAAAGAAATGCCTCGGTTCCAGTTGAAAGGGTCTCCGGCTCTCTCCACTCACCATACGAAACACAGCAGCATTACGCTGCTATTTGACGCTGGTTAATAATTTACAAAATTAAACCCAAACCCAAGCATACCACTACAAGACTTCATGATACTATAAGCTCATTTTGCGTAAATCGGACCAAAAATTAATATTCAAAAACTGAAGGTAGCCGGACTAACTATGACATTGGGACGTCAAACATCTCACTCCCCCCGTGACCAGGGGTGCTGTAAAGCACCCGAAACGTCGGGATAATAAAAATAAAAATAAATTAAAGTTGAATTAAACGAGATAAAATCCGTAAATAATAGTTTTATTCAACATTATTATTTACAAACGTCATTATTATTTATTCACAGTTTCCTCTCCAATCAGGAAAAGTACATTTGTCAAACGTATTTTTTATAAAATAGAAGAACCAACAAATTTACAGTCTTACTGATGGTAAATGGACAACTGCAGCTCATGGATAACTGCAGCCAACTTCAAACAAGGAACGCTACAGATGTGTTGCCAACTTTGAGGACTAAGATGTAATGCTTCACAACCTGTGAATACACTAGCACTCTATACCCTTCAGACGGGTACACAGCAATACAAGCACTGCTATATGTCGGCAGAAATTGATATGAGCATGTCACATACCGAGGTGGACTCCTAAGCAATTTAGTTACAAAAATGTTTTAAAAGAATTACATTATTTTGGTGTAGGATTGGCAACCCTATTTTCCGAGAACGCAGCGCATTGTCATGCACCCCGCGTGCTACGATGTCACTTGTCGTCGCTGGATAAATTGCAGTTAGTTTGTTTTATTGCTGCGGTGGGTACAGCGGAGCGGAGCACGTATTCCACATACATATACGTACACAGAAGTACGTTCTTAGTTATGTACATTACATTATTATGCACATTATATATGTGCACCTACTACCTACAATTTATACTTATACCGTTGGATGATCTTTGTGTAACATACAAATGCGAAACCTTAGTACGAGTGTATCGTATATTTCGAGGACGTACCCCGTGTGTTTGACACTGTGTGATTCTATGACAAATATATTCATTTTGTTGCAATTCAAACCTGTCACTCATTAATTTATTGAAGTTAAAGTTAAGTTACAACCTATACACGTCCCACGGCTGGGCATTAGGGCATATCTCATTTCTGACAGGGTTTTCGGGCATAGAATTGTTCGCCGCCCCGACCAATGCGTGCTGGCGAATTTTACATGTCTTCGATATATTTTTTTTCTTATTTCTCAGACACGCAGGTTTCCTCACGATTTTTTATTTTTTTTATTTATAGGATAGGGTGACAAACGAGCACACAGTCCACCTGATGGTAAGTGGTTGCTGTGGCCCATAGACATCAACATCTATCCTCGATTACGAATCAAAATGCAGATGCGTTGTCACCCGTGAGGACTAAGATGGAATGCCTCGTTTCCAGCAAAAAGGGTCTCCGGTTCTCTACACTCACCATACGAAATACAGCAGCATTAAGCTACTATTTCACGCTGGTATTCTGTGAGAGCGTGGTCCTTCCCCGGTCGAGCCGACCCATTCGTGCTACAACTATACTATTAATATAACTGCAGCATGGCTCTACCACGTAAAAATGTGAGATGATGATGATGAAGATGTTTTCCTTCACCGCCGAAACGTTTACCATAGCATTAAATAAAAACGAGCTGTTAGATCAAACATCCTATATATCCTATATATTTTACGGCGGATTTTCCGGACCGATACGACCTGAGGACTTTGAAGAAAAGAGCTTACTCCTTTCTAAAGGGCCGGCAACGCACCTGCAATTCCCCTGGTGTTGCGGTTGATCATGGGCGGCGGTAGTCACTTAACATCAGGTGAGCCGCATGCTCGTTTGCCCCCTCTTCTATAAAAAAAATATGCAAATACTGTACCTATGGGACGATTGCATTCGTGGACACTACTGATTCTAACGAACCTGGCAACCCTAAGATTCTAATTCGAACGCAGCCGTCTGTGTTGGGTAGGTTTCACGTGTGATCATTGTTTTCTGTGCGAGTGTTATTGAGACGGCTGTGAATAAACGGGAAATGCAAATAATCGTAAGACTTGCGATTGATGGCGGCACTCATCAATTCACCTGATAAGCTTGGTACGACCGAGGCAAGTTCTTACTACAATACGAGAGGACCATGTCCAGGAGTAATCTTTTACGGGTTCACGATGAAGAAGAAGAAAAATGAGTCACTTTAAAATAATTTTATCAATTAAGTGAACAGTGTCGAAACCGCAAAATATTGTGTAATACGCCCCTCTTTCTATTTAACAACGTAAACGACTCTTCTCTAACAACATAAACGACTCCTCTCTAACAGAAACGCAAATAAATTAAAGTAAACCAGGCAATAACAGCTTAGAACGAAATATCAATTTAGTTTGTCTGTAATGGAATAAATTAACCCTACGTCCTTTGACTTTCACCCCCAATGATATTCAATTTCATTAATTTAACGTCGAGGGTTGCAGACACAATTAGTAATTTCACTATTAATCGATATATCGTACAGTAAATTAAATTCAACGGCGAAAGAAACGTCCAGTCTAAGAAAAGTTCATAGGCTAAACGCTCGCTGTAAATTTCATAGTACGCGAGCAACCCCGGTTCGATCCCCGCCGGCAACCATAAAGTTATTAATTGCAATTTTAAGTGCTGATTTACCACGTGCTCGGCGGTGAAAAAACATATCATGAAGAAACCTGCATGTCTGAGTAATAAGAAAAAAAATCTAATAATAAATAAGAAAGAAGTTCGCCAACACGCATTGGGGCAGCGTGACGCACATTTCCCTGACCTACAACTCTCTCAGAAATTGAAGGAGGCCTATACATAGCAGCGGAACGCATATAGGCTGTAAATTAAACTTTTAAGGGAAGCCTTAACTCTACTTATCATTTAATACTAACAATATGTGATTACCATTTAAAACAACAACCATCCAATGGATTGATTGTTAGAAAATAACTTTAGGCATTAAATCCGCCCGTGTATCTTTTTTTCATAAAATTCCAATGAAGGTTTTAAATAAATAAATAAACTAGTCTATCTTGTATTTGGTCTGACACTGAAAACTAATTTTGATCTCAATAAAACATAGATCTACGAGTTGAATAAAACTAATTTACGGATTATAATATCACGTTTAATTTTAACCTTTTAATTCCCAACGTTTCGGGCACTTTACAGCAGCCTGTAGCTTTGCTATAAAGCGTCGTTAAAGGGAATTAAAAAGTTAAAATTAAACGCGATAAAAACCATATTTGTTTCATTTAATTTATAGTATTCTACACATGTGAGACATAATTATAGTTTGCAAGTAAATCAATCGGGAATAAGGTAGCTTTTTTAGAATTATGGTGACAAACGAGCACACTGTACACCTGATGGTAAGTGGATGCTGTGATCCATAGATATCTACATCTATCCTCAATAAATAATCAAAATTCAGGTGCGGTTTCACCCCAGAGGACTAAGATGTAATGCCACGTTTCCAGTGAAACAGGTCTCCGGTTCTCCACACCCACCACACGAAACGCATTAGCATTAAGTTGCTATTTTACCCTGGTATACTGAGAACGGGGTCATTCCCCGGTCGAGCCACCCCATTAGTGCTACAAGCTTTCCATCTATGAAATATTTTTCAGTATAGAATCAGTAGTTTCAGATAATTCCACCTACATAAAATACGTTAAGACGGCCTTACCTTTTCATGTTAATAAAATACCAATCTTTTCTATATTTATAATCGTTGCTGCGTCTGTCAGTAATCAAGTAACTTCTTAGCGACATGATTGATTGGGGTCGTTGGGGAGGGGGGAGGGGGCTGTTTGTTCGCAGTAGTCAAATCAATAACAAAATATTTGCAATATGATTTCCTGCAAAAGATAAAATCTAAAAACCTTGAAATCCAGGCTCTGTGGTAGAGTTCTTTCTTGTTTCTTTTTTCGTGGTTAATGGACTCCTACGGTTGTACTTTTGCCAGTGTCAAATGATAAGAAATTAACTTTTACTATTTTTATCCTAACTAATTTTTGCTAATAGATCGTCACATTGTGATGATTTTGGGAGATTTTTGACGGGTGGCTGAGTCAGCAGATAGTCGATAACGACATTATCTCAGGACGCCATAAAGACACAATAACTTGAGTTTCAAAACCCACTTCCGAACCCTGGATAAAACAAGAGCAGCAATCCACCAGCGGTTAAGTTCCCGCCAAAACTTCTGTGGTAAAGTTAGAAAAAAATTTATATTGCACTATCCGATACCCGGCGCGTTGCCGCCGCACAAATAATTGTGGAAATATCGTTTTGAATTTGTAAGAGTTATATTGTTAATTTAGAAATGATAATACATTTATTGAAATTGAATGATATATAAATTTCAGATAAAAGTAAATGGGCAAAATTGTATGGAGCCTGTCCCATCGGCGGCCACATCTGTACTATTTATTTTCTAGTAGCCAATTATGTATACAATAAGATTACAAAATACTGTTTCTGTAAGTTCCTAGGATAAAAAGTTATCATAGGTGGATTATATTTAAATCATTTAAAAGGAATGATTACAGTTTTTATCTTAAATACAATATTTTGTACACCTCGTGATGATGTCACATTGATATAATAATGAATTTTAAGTGCAATATAATGATATGACCATGTTATTATATACGTAATATACAAATATAAGATAATGATAGCTTAAATAAAAATAAAGGTTTGTTAAATACGTTGATTTATTAAAATAAAAACATTATGCCAGATTACAATAATACAATATTACTTAATAACTACAATGTTACTTAATAACTACAATAGTTATTGGAATTTAATCGTCATCAACAATTATTTCATTTAAAAAATCAGCTGGCAAAAGAATGTCTTCCTCTTGGTTTCTCGCCCACCCTAAGTACCAAACTATACACATTATGTGGGCGCAGCAACCCAGAGTGCGTTTACCGCTAAGGCAACTGCAATAATAGTTTTCTATGGCTTCCCTACCATTTTTCTGCTTGTCTATAAAAATAATAAATTCTAGACCGCGCATGTCGCGATTGTATTCGGCAGCGGAAAAGCCAAACATTTGTAGCTGTAATGCCGTACTCGACTAGACTTGTACATTGGGTATCTCTATACACTTCTATATTATATAGGCCTTGTCGCACATGCTCCGCATAATAGCTGCGAGCTAACTTCACTTGATATGTGCCAAGTGCAAAAATAATTAAATCGTCCTCGGTCAGCGACGGAAAATCACTTAAGTTAGGTTGGTTACCAGTAATACTATCAAAGCTAGCCCGTCGACGATTTAAGTTGTTGCCTAAGACATACTCTGCTAGGTGATTTGGTTGGTTCAATCGTTGGTTTATTATTGTTATAAATGTTTCTGCGTGTACACTATCACGTAATGGTTCTCTGCATGCGTTCAATAACGCAGCGGCTATTTTAAAATCCTTCATCATATGGGGCAAGGCACGATTAAAAAAATCTTGCCGAAATAACTTGAAGTCGCGTTTAAACCAACCGTTTATAACTTTGATAACCCAGCGGCATATGGTAACCAACCTAGATTTATTAGCTTGCTCTGTCGTTAACTGATCTTCTTTGCGATTTTTTTTGTTTTTGGCGAGTGCGCTTCATATCCACAGGCATGTAAATCGTCGATTACGTCGCGAAATCCACGGTCTAAGATGAACACATCCCCTTGTCTAAAAAACCAATGAATACTGCCTTCTTCGTCTTCGATCATATTTTTAAGATTTGTGCATCCGACTCTGTAGCTGCATATGGCCCAAATGCATCTATTATATGACCATCGCAGCATACTATTAAAAGTGGTTTCAATAAATTCGTGAATTTGTGTAAACTATATGATCGCCTTTGGAATAAATGGTTTGTGGACTTTTGAATGTAGATATAAGTGGCTTCTGCTATCACAATTGCCTTTCTATTTGAGGCATTTGGATTTCCAAAAACAGCATTTGGCACTTGAAGATTTCGATTAGCTATGTCCCTTCTGTCAATATGGTCGTAACCCAGATGTCGAGGAACGAAGTCCAAAAAAAGGGAATCCCTGGCTAACTTAAGATGTCTTTCAAGGGTTCGCCGGCTCATGTTGAAAAGTGATGCCAGCCTTTCGTTTGCTTCACCACTTCGCAGCTTCATTAGGTAACAGGCTAATATTGTGTTCGGCCGATTTGATACGTTCGACAATGACGGGGTTTGTTCCAAAATATTCATAAATTGTTCTCCACTGACACCCAATCGAATGTATATTTCATTTATGTCCATGTCATCTATATGATCAAAATCCAAAATAGATCCTCGAAGCACTGCTATTTTCATGAGGCTCTAAAAAATGTGTGGCGTTGAAATCGTGGAGCAAGTTGTGGCTGTCAATTATTTGATCCCAATTGTTGGATTCCAAATGTTGAACGCAAACTCTTGCGCTATTGGGAATATAAAAGTTAAAATGAATTAAAAATGTTACTTTCAGATTATCCGGAATTCTTCGGAGTAACGTTCGTCTGCAGTTTTCAATGCACATTCATGTGGTTGCGAATTTTCATTAGGTTGCGCAGCTCTTTCTGCCCGTTGCCAGCATGGTCGACAAATATACTCCTGGCCGTTGTATTCTAGCTGAAGATGAGAATATTACAATTAGTTAAACTGCATAGTTTAAATGGTTTCACAAAACTGTCGATATGAAATATTTAGTTACTTTTCTAAATAAAAAAAAACGATAAAGATAAACAGTATTCTTTTTCTAAATACGTATATACTATAATACCAGTAAAAACGCTTCATAACGATACTTTTTAAAGTGAGAAACTACCAGTTCCTGACATGACAAATAAGACATAATGATTTAGTTTGACTTACCTGACGTTCAGGAGTAACAGCTTCAATAATATATTGGGCTACAGCGGGATTGTCTTCAGACCGAGCGTGTGTTATCTCGTATCTTCTTCTGTTTATCACAGATCGATTACACAAAACACACATTTGACGGTTATCAGCAATAGTTATAGGAATACAATTCACAAAGTCCAGTAAAACAAGCACAAGTCACCAAGTTAGATATCAAGTCCGAGATACAAGCCAGAGTCGAAAGAGATGGTCAAACAAAAATGATCGCACAGTACTCAACGAAACAAATGTCGCTGATTGGTCACACGAAGCAGGTAGAATTGGTTGGTCTTAACAATGGTTCCTAGAATTGAAAACAAAAACCAACTTGAAGTGGCTTGTTCAACGAATACTCGTACGTTAACAAAAGCAGCTGTTGAGTGGTCGGGTCGCCCCGCACATTATTGCCGCCATTTTTCTTTGAAAGCGGTGCAATCCTGGTATGGTTTATGATCGGCCCAGTGCATATTAGCGGATAAAAGGCATGATAACAAAGGTATTGAATATGGAGCATCGATGTGAACCCGGAGAAGAGCTCCGCCGTTCACTTCGAT
The DNA here is from genome assembly GCA_036936625.1 of Parnassius smintheus behrii. NCBI lineage: Eukaryota > Metazoa > Arthropoda > Insecta > Lepidoptera > Papilionidae > Parnassius > Parnassius smintheus. The sequence goes on from JAUPFT010000030.1 coordinate 2,009,834, forward strand.
TATAAACGACGCCGTCTTAAAAACACTCCTCCAATACGTATGCTAAGGACCCCTGTCCCCTGGCATACGACAGCCAAATATTTAGGTGTCACTCTAGACACAGGGCTCACTTTTAGGCCCCACGTCAAACGAGTCACCCGTCACGCACGGTTTTACCTGAGTAGGCTCAACAGTATGTTGGGCAGACACAGTAAAATGTCCCTTCGGAACAAGCGAACCCTTTATAAGGTCTGTATACGACCCGTCATGTCCTACGCGGGCCCCGTCTTTGCCCACGCAAACCCTAACATTTTAAATGAACTCCAAATAGTTCAGAACCTCTTCTGTCGTCGAGCTGCGAACGCACCTTGGTACGTCCGTAATGCCGACCTTCATCGGGACTTAGAGCTCCCAACAATTCAACAGTTCCTTAAAAAACTCTCTGAGAACTTCTTCAAAGCCTCAGAGTCGCACCCAAACAATTTAATTCGTGAGGCGGCTTCTTATGCAGCCCCACCCCCCTCTCGCTATCGTGTCCGCAGGCCGAGAAACTCTCTCTCGGACCCGCCAAATAAACTGTCAAACGACCTGAACTGCCTCCTGGCGGCTCAGGCCAGTTCTAATTAAATTAATTATTATTATATCAACTAATATTATTTTGCCTTCGTAGGCACTCCCTCAGCGGCTCTTAGCCGCCTGCGCCCTCTTTTCCCAAAAGAGGATCGCTCATGATAAGGCACAATAGAGCTTAATCAGCCAGCTGCCTGTCCCCAAAGGCGGTTTTTAGGGGGTATCACTTAGGGTCCCCGGTAGGACAGTGAGTCCCCCATAACCACGATAGACCGGCTATCGTGGTATGCGTAATGCATTTTCCGCCTCCCTACGTACAGGGTAGCCCTTTAATTGCTTCGGGCGCAAAAAAAAAAAAAAAAAAAAAAAAAAAAAGGTATTGAATATTGTGACAAATATTTTTCATGGAATTTGTTGTGAAATTTTTCATTTACATGGAAGCCCAATAGTTTCATTACTTTATTTATTAATGCATGCGTTTGTAAAATAAGCAAAACGCAAAGGTTTTTCGTATGTTTTGTGATGAAAAACAAAAAATGCTGGATGATAAAAATATGACAATTCATTAAAATAGTATTTAACCCATATCTTTTTTCTCAATTGATATTTAATCATACTGCTTGAACAATATTTGTTCTACAAGCATTTACCTTTCAAATGACCCCAGTTTTATTAATGGCCGCTAATGGGCGCGGACGCCCATTGTCCTTTGTCGGTGCGATATACTGTAAGTTAAATGATGCTATGATACATTTAGCCTAGGTATAACGTCGCGTTAGTGCAAGTCAATAAGCTGATAAAGTTTTAGCGCGATCTGATGAACGGTACGGCAGTGCATAATTTTTTTTTAATTTTATCTTGGTGTTTTGTTTAATCGCTTTCATAAGTTTGTAATCTATATATCTTAAGTCACGCCAATATATTCTAAGTGTATGATCTTTATGAATTAAAACCTATCGTATTGACATGATACGTTTGTATACAGTCAGCATTTAACACAAAAACTATTCAAAAATCAGTATGAAAAGGTTCGATGTTTACATAAAACCTCACGTAAAACATCACATCCTCTTTCTCCCTTCAAAAACATCTTTTTCCGATTAAAAACCCCGACCTGAGTACCTTCAGACGAAAACAAGAAAAATTCGACGTATACAGTTTTTCCATATGGTCGTTAAAAAATCTCTCGCAGTGAACGTGCGCGGCGTAATCATAAATTCCGTTATATCAGTGTTTTTTTTTCATAATCGAGGCAAAGGCAACTCTGCTCGTAAAACGTACTCTAAATATAATATTAAAATCCAATATTCAACGCAAAGGAGATAAATGTGAGATAAAATGTTGTAAAAATCAGATAAGTTAAAAGTAATGTAAAATTACAACCTATATAAATCCCTTAGCTGGACAAAGGCCTCTTATTTCTGAGAGGGTTTTAGGACAAGGAAATGTCCATCGCGCTGTCCCAATGCGTGTTGGCGGAATTCATATGGCTTCAAAATATTGTTTTAATTTCTCAGGCAGGTTTCCTCGCGATGTTATGTAATCGCCATTGTAAATCACCAATTAAAATTGCAATTAACAGTTTCATTTAATAAAGTCCCGTTGGGTTTCTTGCTGGTTCTTCCCAGGACAGATGGAAACAGATTTTTTCGAACCAGTGGTAAAATAAAAAAAATGGCTTTCAATAAGAATTACTTGTAATCTATACTGAATAAAAAATTATTCTATTCTATTGGTACCGTCGGTGATCGAACGCGGATTGCTCAACTGCGAACTATGTAACGTACAGCGTTCTAGCACGGCTCTCAAAATGAGTTGTTATTTAAACAAGATTCCATCGTAAATCTACTGTCGTCACGTCACTGTTTTTTTGGTCATTACTGAAAACAACGTACTCATGCTGAGTAATGACCGACGCACGTTTGGCACGCTTTCGACGTACAAAGCAAAATTAAAAAATATCGTATTTTTGTTATAAGTTAGTATATTGTTGTACGTCAATATCCTGTGCCAAAAGAAATCCTTTACTTCTTTCTTTGGTGGACTTTTGCGGACCGCACGGAACAGATTTAAATTAATATATGTATTAATTGTCTACGTGGAGGCGACATATGAAATCCAGTGCCCCATTACGTCTCTTGGGTGTCGTTAAACCTATAGGAAATGTCGGAGATTTATTGACTTCAGATTGTAATATTATACACACACACACACACACACACACACACACACACACACACACACACACACATATATATATATATATATATATATATATATATATATATATATATATATATATATATATATATATACATTATAATCTCACTAATCCGGCACTTCGATAGATCGGCACGTCCAATAATCCGGCACCCTCCGCCCACGCCTCCCTCGCCCCTCTATACCTGTGCGCTTCGGTCGCTGCGTCATCGACGAGCAGTCTAACCTCAAAACTTATCACATGCACGTGCTTACGTATTTGTTTTTTTTTTCCAAGTGAGAATAGTTTATAGTTAAAAATGTCAAATAAACGCAAACACAAGACACTAGATTTGAATAATAAAATGGAGATTTTAAAGAAGTTAGATAGTGGAGAAAACATGTGCAAATTGGCAAAAGAATATGGTGTTGGGCGTGCTACTATACACGATCTTAAGAAAAAAAGGCAAAAGATAGTAGACCACGTCAAGACAATGGAATCGGGGCCAGGAAAGCGTAAAACACTAAAAGTTGGCGATTGTCCAAAGATGGAAAACGCTCTTTACATGTGGTTCTTGCAACGGCGTTCTAAACACACTCCTATATCTGGAGAAATTCTGAAAACCAAAGCAATCGAATTTTATAAAAAAATTACCCACAAAGATGATTTTCGTGCCAGCGATGGATGGCTGGATAAATTTAAAAAGCGATTTGGTATCCGTCTCTTAACAGTATCGGGTGAGAAATTATCAAGCGACGAATCTGCAGTACAGCCATTTATCCAGCATTTCAAAAACAAAGTAGAAGAACTGGGTCTTCTTCCTGATCAAATCTATAACGCAGATGAGAGTGGTCTGTTCTGGAGACTGTTGCCCAATAAAACATTCGTGTCTTCTACAGAAGCAAGTGCACCAGGTCGTAAAGTGAGTAAAGACAGAATCACATTCATGCCGTGTTCAAATGCTACTGGAACGCACAAATTGGATTTATTAGTGATTGGCAAAGCAAAAAATCCCAGAGCTTTCAAGAACATTTGTCTGCCAGTCTGTTACAAGAACCAAAGTAGAAGTTGGGTCACAAGAGAGGTATTTAGCGAATGGTTTCATAAAGACTTTGTCCCAGAAGTAAGAAAATTTATGAAAAGATCTAACTTGCCCATAAAAGCTTTACTCGTACTTGACAATGCTCCAGGCCACCCAAACGAACAAGAACTTAAATCAAGTGATGGGAATATCCAATCCATCTTCTTACCACCAAACTGCACACCTTTACTGCAGCCGATGGATCAAAACGTTATCCAAAAAATAAAGTCTTTGTATAAAAATAAATTGCTGATCCATATTATATCTCAGGATGGTGATATAACGCAGAGCCTTAAAGGAATGAATTTGAAGGATGTTGTATTCTCTCTCGCTCATGCTTGGAAGTCTGTTTCATCTAACTTAATCCAATCTTCATGGAAAAAGTTATGGCCCACAATGAATGATGTATCAGAAACAGAAGAAACAGATGAATGGGATCCTGAAGATAATATGCCTATTGTCGATTGGTTAAAAAATCTATCAGAAAAAGGATTGGAGACAAGTGAGGAAAATTTAAATTCTTGGTTTGAAGGAATCGAAGAAACAGAGCAAATTATGACAGATGAAGAAATAATATCTGAAGCAGTACAAGAAGAAAGCTTTGTAGAAATATTAGAGCCACCAACTACTACAACTGCTATAAGAGTTAAACCAGATAATGCATTGATGTGTTTCAATACGTGCATAACATGGGCAGAAGAAAACGGCATGTCTGCCAAAGATATTATAATTCTTCGCAACATGCGAGAAAAGGTTTTTAAGCAAGGACTACAAGTTGCACAAAAGCAGACCTCAATTAAGGATTATTTTAAAACTACATAGTTAATCACATATGTACCTACATGTTAATCGAATACATTACATACATTGACTCCCTCTATGAAATATGTACTTTATTTTATTCTTTACCTATGACTTTTTCACTATAATCCAATAATCCGAACATTCCAATAATCCGGCACCCTCCGGTTTTTAATAGTGCCGGATTAGTGAGATTATACTGTATATATATATATATATATATATATATATATATATATATATATATATATATATATATATATATATATATATATTTATAACCAAGTGTTATTATCAGCATAGCCAATATTATGAACTTTTATATTCACGCGAACACCACACATTTAAATTAAACTAGTTTTTACGTATATCACGTTTTTTTTAAATAGAATAAAGATGTTAAACAAGCACACAGTACACCTGATGATAAGCGCATGCCGTGGCCCATAGACATCTAAATACATTCTCGATTAAGAATCAAAATGCAGATGCGTTGCTACCCCAGAGAACAAATATGTATAAAAAGGGTCTCCAGTTCTCTAAACTCACCGTACGAAACACAGCAGCATTAAGCTGCTATTTCACGCTGGTATTTTGGTGGTCCTACTCCGTTCGAGCCCGGACGAACTATTATAACCGCAGCGTGGCTCTAGTAATTATAAAACTACTAATATATTAACTTATATTCCGGATGTTTCGAACACCGGTATAAAGTACTCGAAACGTCGCGAATACCGATGGTCACGGAGGGACCGGAAATAATAAATAAATTAATATACGCAATAAAATACTTTTTTTAATGTATCGTAATAATCCTATTTCCACAGACTTTGATTAAAAGTATCAAGGAAAACAAACAGCCGTAGCTTTCTACCCCAAGTAACACGTTTCGAAACAAAGGGTTCAGATATCAGAAAGACGTCGAGTGTCTACAAGAGGCTCTCGTATGAAGTAAAAAAGGGAAATGTAAAATAAAGAGAATGCATGACACATTCGCACACTGCATTATATGAGAATCGCTCGCAGAAATATAAACCGCCTTTTTTGTTGGAAAATTGTGAACGTGAATGTACGTCGCGTCGGTCGAATTATTTTTCTTGTGGCCTATTTTTTTATACAAAAACGAGTGCAGTTCAGTTCATCTGACGGTAAGTGGCTGCTGTGGGCCATAAACACCTACATGGGTCTTCGATGGAGAATCAAAATGCAGATGCGCTACCACCCCTGAAGACTAGGATGGAATGCCTTGCCACCCGCTCGCTTCGCTGTCCGCACGATAATATTTTATTGCGAAACCCAGATTTAAAATATCAAGAATAAATGTTTGATGTAACTATTGTTAAATACGTTGTTAGTGAACTTCTACATTGTGAAATGAGCAATTATACTAAATATCAAGTCAATCAGGTGTACAGTTTTAGAGATCTCGTAATAAGTCAGTCAGTCAGTGGTATTTCACTTATATATATATATATATATATATATATATATATATATATATATATATATATATATATAGCCTATTATAATATTTATTTGTAACCAGCGATCTACCCCGGCTTCGCACGGGAGTTATCAGGATTCTACAATAGCGCCACCTACCGGGTCCAGCTATGCCTATAACCTTCGCGCAAGTGTAAGCAATATGTTAAAGAAGTTTTACATCAATCTGATGAACGGTATGGCAGCGTATAAGATAACGAACAAATAAATATTAATTTTTATATATTACATTATAAATATTTTCTGAGCTATATGTTAGTCGCCTTTTATGCTGTATGTCGAAATACAGAAAAGCCTATTATATTATACTATAAAACGCTTTTATGAACACCTACCTGTATTCGTAAAAAAGATTCGATTGATTGATTGATATGATACCCACGGGTCTAACAACAATGAAATATCATACCGCTAAGGAGGAATTTTATCTTAGTCCTCGGGAATGACAACGAATCTGCATTGTGACTATCAATCGAGGATAGATCAAGATGACTATTGGGCATCAGTATCCACTCACAATTAGGTGGCCTGTTTGGATATTCTTACCTCCATAAGATACTGCCATCTATAACATTGAGATCTTTTTGGCAGTTCCCATACGACACCCACGGAAAGAAATAGGAGGGTGAAACGAAGGTATTTAAACTAATAATTAAAAAGATAAATACAAAGATCAAGAATAAAGAAGAATCTATGTACACTACTAAACGGGCATCCCGGTATTAATACATTGTGCACTAAGTCACTTTTGAACTCGTTAATTCTCCGTAACTTGTTTAGCTTACTGCGAACGGGCAAGAAGACTAGTTCTTCGTTTTATAAACCGCGGAAATTGTTTTCAACAATCTAACACTGATTTTGTTTGATGTGAGTAGTGGTGGGACGTTGTCGAATGTTTGACAGACGAAATGCAACCGTTCTCGCGACGACGAAAACGGTTCCAAATAACGGTTGTCCTTGCAACTGGTTTGTTTTGAAGACGGCTTACAGAATATGGAATAGAATTGCGTTTTTGTCGAGTGAAATGGTTGCAGTTTCTTACAACTTTCAACAATTTAAGTGTATGAAATTATTTACTAAATAATTCGTTATATTGTTCGACTTTACTTAACGATGAAATGCACTTCCCTTCATACTTTTCCAGGCTTAGCACTGGCTGCGACAGACTTAGCATTACTATTAACATTAGCGAATGTGTTTCATTGACACAAAGTTCACTTTCTATTGTAAGGAAAGTTTAGTCTCTGTCTACGTTTACAAATGAACACTGGACCAAAGACTACAATAAAACGCGAAACGTTAAGGACGACGACGCGACGAGTGACATAGATAGTTGAATAATGGCGTTCTCGACTGTATTTTCATAGGCGTAAAATAAAAAATAGCACTAGGTAATTCGAAGAGTGGTTTGTGCAACGATAATTGTTTGAACCCAGGACGTAAAACGGTATCATCGTTGCAGAACACAAAACGATCTTTGTAAACGGTTCGTCGTCGAACGCCTACCCTAAGATGTGACCAAGAAAACACTGTCATTATTTATGTGCGCACTTTGTCAACGTGATTTCAAGTTTATTTTAAATAATTATGTAACTTTGTTTCGTATTTTCCGAACCGTTAATGCTATAAGATTAGTTCCAAAGACAGTAACTGTCCTAAATGGAAATATAACTACGTAGCATACCGTGCCAGACGCCCAGCCGGGCGATCCATAGCCTGTGACAATGTTTTTGTTCTGAATTGTCGATCTAGTAATACAAATAGAAGTCTTTAAAAATAGAAATGAACGCCCCTCTCTAGGAAAAATCAGGCCGCTTAAAAATGCTCTTATGCTAATCACCCTGCTCATAGACCTACCTAACAAACAAACACAAGGCGTACGACGCGGCGCGGCGCCGACACAAAGCGACCTCTCAACCTTTAGCGACTCGCGTACTCACTCCGTTTAATAGCTGGATCAATAGTAGCAAGTATGATTAAGGAATGATTTATTTACTATTAAAGAAAGAAAGAAAGAAAGAAGGAAGGAAAGATACACTACATTTTGGCACAGAACACAATTATTACATTTCGTTTTTTGTCATAAATTAATACTGCTGTGTTTCGTATGGTGAGTGTAGAGATCCGGAGACCTTTTTTTACTGGAAATGAGGCATTCCATCTTAGTCCTCAGGGGTGAAAGTAATAATTAGAACCATAGGTCACAGACAGATTGATATATTATGACGGGCAGTATGCTACGGTAGTTGTCGACAATGTGGTGGTCGTCGTCTATACAAACCGATTCTGGTGTGGCTGTAACACCCGCCTTTTTTACGCATTTGTGTTGCAAAGCATAAATAAATGAATAATTTATATGTCTTGCACCAAATAAAACCCCACGGTATTCTTAGCTGCATATAGGCACAGGAACGCTCTCGTACACATTCCCGCATTATAACTTCTCACGTATTCTTCTCCTCACAGGTCGGAACATACGCGCGCCTACCTACACGGGCTCGATCTCCGCAACAGACCCATTTTCCCCCAACTTGCCTTTTCATCAGTCAGTACGCTTTACCATCTTCGGCTGCGTCACCATGTACTGTCAGGTGGGATAGTAGTGAAGCAGTACTTTTTTTATTTTTTAGTCATTACTGAAAACCAGCGTCGTAGTGTTGCCACAATTCAAGCTGAGTAATGACCTTTTTTGACATGCCTCCGACGTACAAACCCAACATTCATTCAATCATTTTTTTATTTAATAATGGTAACAAACGAGCACACAGTTCACCTGATGGTAAGTGGTTGCTGTGGCCCATAGATAACTACATCTATCCTCGATTACGAATCAAAATGCAGATACGTTGTCACCCGTGTGGACTTAGATGGAATGCCTCGTTTCTAGTAAAAAGGGTTTTCATACTATAAAAAAATAAGTTTCCAGATTCGGATGCGTAGGCATTTCCCCGTAAAAAAAAGGTGTAAATGTCTACAAGCCACAGTACACGCCATCAGTTAGACTATGTGCTCGTCTGCCCCCTACTTTATAAGTAAACGTTGCCGTTACGGTTACAGCCTAGTAAAGTGCACTGCTGAACATAGGCCTCCCCCACAGATTGCCTCATAGGGGGGATATTTGCCATAGCTACCACGTTGGCAACGGCAGTTTTCATTTCTAGTCGTCATCTGTAAGGAAGACGCTGCTAACCACCTCCTGATTTGTTTCCTTCTGTCGTCTCCTGTCGCACCCACGGGTTGATACGGGGTAGTGGATATTCTCACACTGCCACTACAGGGCACTACTACAGGGTACAAATACGCGCAGGTGTTGACCACAGTACCTACTCACCACCAGATACCACTGTGTGCTCATTCCTTCTGCTTACTTTATAAAAACAATGAATACGGAATAAAATAAATTTTATGAATTTTACCGCGTTCAATTTTAGCTTTTTTAATTCAAGACGTTTCGGGTACTTTACAGCACCCATGGTCACGGGGGGGGACTGATGATCAAGAGTTAAGAAGTTAAAATAAAACGCTATAAAATCCCTACAATTAGTTTCATTCCACGTGTAGTATTCGCGTAAATATAAGAAACCATTATAAGAACAATCAATTTTAATATTCTATATTTCTATACGGAAGTTTAATACTAAGGTCCGTATTATGCGAGTACACCGTTTGAGATAAGTTTAGCTCGAGATTCAGCATCCTGCCGGCAGACCCCCCGCTGTTAATAGCGGCCCAAAATGGCCGCCGCACTACCGGTGTGCAATTATTTGACGGATGACTGACATTTATCTCCCGCCAGTTTTACCAACTGTGCTTCTCTTGATGAAACTACAGAATGGAACAAAGTGTTCAGTAGATAAATCTTTTTATTAAAGAGAGCGTTAAATAATGTAAACATATTAAGTATTAGAATGTAAATGATACTTCCGTCTTCTAGTTTAATCTTAATATATATATATATATATATATATATATATATATATATATATATATGTATATAAATTGCGTGTCACGTTGTTTGTCCGCGATGGACTCTTAAACTCTTTTACCGATTTTAGTCAAATTTGTACACCGTGTGCATTTTGGCCCAATTTGAGAGATAGGATGGTTTTCTTGCCCATGAGTGACCCTTAATTTTTTTTGTAAATTTAAGGTTTTTTATATACATACATAGGACATGACAAAGGGTCGTCGAAAAGGGCAGAACAACGTCTGCCTGACAAGCTAGTATGTATTTAATAAAAGATGAGTTAATAAAATAGAATGAAATATTTTTTGACGTAAATACATATTTTAATTTGGTGCCATAGTGCGAGGCAATTAATAAAACTGATGATAAAAAAGCGTGGGATACATTTTGGTTAATTTGGGGTTGCAGTTACATATTTATCATCTCATCATCTAAAGTTAAACTTTTTTTACACCAGTCGATAGCTCAAGGATCAAAGAATTCGGTTGCGTTGAGTGAGGACTGAAAAATCACGCGCGGTGGAGGGGGTAGGAGGTCGTTTCCTTAAGTACACTAATTCACGTAAAACACACGGCGGTGTCCACAATACAGTAAGGTCCTAGTTTTTAAGTGACATTTTTTTAGTGTCATGATTTGAAAAGAGAGATTAAAATAGCGGCTAGCATACCTACACATCTATAGGATTTAGCCTGCGAGAGAATGAGATAGAATACAGTATGTAGTGTTTCCTACTATCACAGTCTACTTTTCTGAAGGTTTCCATGCAGTAGAAGTTACTGCATGTGAAAGGCGAATCCATCATAGTCCTCAGAGGTGACACGCATCTGTAGCCTACATTGTTTGAAGATTTCGGCTGGTGTCCATGGTCATGGTCATGTCCATGGTACAGTAACCATGTCTGTCATGGTCTGTTATTTCGACTGTATCTACAATTTTATAATAAAGGGGGTTTTCCAATGAACAATTCAATTATTGGAAACCATTATAAAAGCACGCGGATCTGTGTGATTTTCAATAGGATACTAAATATACTAAAATGATTGCTTACCAACCAGAACTATATTTTTAAACCGGAGGAACTATAATACAAAGCATCGAAAATATGTTGAATGTCTGTAAAATTAGTTTTACGCAATTTCTTAAAATTTACCGTTACCAAAGTGCAAATTATTTATGAAAAGAATTTAGTCAAAATTCGTTAATAACCCATAAATACCAATCCGTCGTAAAACCGTCTAGCTCGTAGATTAGAGCTAAATATACGATGCACGGAGAATTTAATTAAAACTGTCGCCACTCACACTGACATAGCATAGTGAACAATATACGGACCAGCTTACATTTTATCCTGCCTTCTCTTATGTCAGTTTATGTATTATAACAATTATAAACGAATGATTTTACAGTTATATAATGAATTACGTGGCAGAGCCACGCTGCATCTCTCATATATTATGGCTGTAGCACGAATGGGTGGTTCAACCGGGGAAAGACAACGTTCTCACAGAATACCAGCGTAAAATAGTAGCTTAATGATGCTGTGTTTCGTACGGTGAGTGTAGAGAACCGGAGACCCTTTTTACTAGAAACGAGGCATTCCATCTTAGTGTGCTCGGGTGAAAACACATCTGCATTTTGATTCGTAATCCAAGATAGATGTAGATGTTTATTGGCCACAGCAACCACTTACCATCAGGTAGACTGTGTGATCGTTTGTCATCCCGTCCCATAAAAAAAAACATAAAATAGCAGCTTAATGCTGCTGTTTCGTATGGTGAGTGTAGAGAACCGGAGATCCTTTTTATTCAGGGGTGACAATGCATCTGTATTTTGATTCTTAATCGGGGATACATGTCTATGGTCCTCAGCATTCACTTACCATCATAGGGACTGTGTGTTCGTTTGTCACCTTTATTCTATAAAAAAATATAACCTATGATAATAATGTCCTCCAGACTGAATCGTTTACGGTGGCCAATCTCAATGTAGGCCAGCTATCAGCGCGGGACAGAATTACAGTTTGAGGGACTAACTCCCTCATAGCCCGGCGGCAATCCAACATGACTGGAGGGAGATCTGGCACAGGATCAGCGGGTCTTACGCGTTTTTCAAACATCGGCAACTCCTTGACCCAGGGCTATTACTAATGCTAGAAGCCGAACACTTCGCGAAGACATAATCTTTTCATTTCCGAGAGTTGACGGAAACCGGAGCGTCGGGTCTCGGTTTCGCTCGAAGTTTTGACGTCTCCACGACAATGTGGAGTCATACAACATGAGATAGGGTAGTGAGTGGGTGTTCACACACCGCCGCTGCACGGTAGTGTCGTCCCGCGGGTGTCGTAAGACGCGATAAAGGGAAACCAACCAGGAGATGGGCAGCAGCGCCTTCCTAATAACAAATAAAGAAACCTTGCCAAACGTGGACACTGTGGCAAATATCCCCCCATGAGGCAATCTATGGGGGAGGCCTGTGTCCAGCAGTGGACTTTACAAAGCTGTAATGGTAACGTAATGGCAACCTTTCGTACGTAATATTTGATTCATTGATCGTTTCCTTATAAAGTAAAGAGGACTAACGAGTTATACATGACATCATTAACATTCGTGTAATTGCGATTAGTGTGGCTTAGGCATAAGAACTTCTACGTCAAAATTTAATATCACATTGTGAACATATAACAGAGCGTCATATACCTCTGTAAAGCGAGATCACTTTATCAGGCAGGCGTAGTCGTTATATTAAACTCGACAATCAGCTCTCACCATTAAACTAAATAGCGTTGTATTACCTCCCCCCCCCTCCCCTAAACGTGTAATATCACATAAATTAGCTTATTTATTTCACTGAAAATATATCTTTTGTTATTTTGAATAACATTAAAAGAATTACGAAGTAGAGCCACGCTCTATTATGGTTACAGAAGAAGGGGGTCGACTCGACCGAGGAAGGACTACGCCCCCACGGGATCCCAGCGAGTTTCTTTGGTGCCGGTGGGATTTCAACCCCGATTGTTCGAGTAATTAGGAATTTACGACGAGTACTTTAGCCACTGAGTTACCAAGGCTCTTGTACGAACATTAAATCATTTTAAACTAAAAAAGGATACGTCTATAAGCATTCACCGATGCAATGACATTAAACCGCGGAGAGTAGGACTGTGTCATGATTTAGGTTTTTAGTTTGTTTTTATTATGAAAATAAATTTTGTTTTATTTAAGTAGGGTAATAATAACAAATGAGCACACAGTACGCCTAATGGTAAATCCCCAGACGTCCACATCTATCCTCGATTAAGAATCAAAATGCAGATGTGTTGTCATTCCCGCGGATTAAAACGGAACGAAAATTATTTCTTATTTCGTCTCTGCTTCTCGCCATTCCTTCACTCTCACGGAACCAAGCAGTCAGCGTCTTCCTCCAAATGTCACTGCATTTACCTGCAACAAAAAAAATTTTGTTAGTATTCTGAATTGGATTATTTAAAAAAGATTTCAAAACCAGTCCACCTGATAAGTGGCTACTGCAGCCCATGGTCAACAATGTATCCTGTAAAACAGCAAAAGGCTGGCTAATTTGAACCAGGCTTGATACGGGCAAGATTATAATATCATATTGTTTAATTATTTCATAGGAATGATAAAAAAGGGAAGTGAATTTATCACTTCCCTTTTTTATCATCAAAAGTCCACGGCTAAACATAGGCCGTCCCACAGATTAGCCTCAAATGGGATACTTTGTTTTGTTCTTTTTAAAACTTGTGGAGTTAACCACACACTAGGACTTCCCCTATCGTATTGTATCGTAAAGGCGATATACGTACATAAATTGCACAAGGTCACACATCCATACCTGGAACGATTATTTGTGGGCCATTCAAAAACTTCATACGTGCGGGATTGGAACCCACGGCACACAGTGTCGAAGCCGAACTTGAAATAGTTTTCACACTAATAGGAAAATGTAGGAAAATGCTGCTGGCTATCTCCTAGCTTATTTCGCACTGTTATTTCTTTTAAAATGATGTAAGTTTCAAAAAAATAACATTAAACCTATAAATACGTAAACTTTCACACACGACAGCAAATCAGGAGATGGGCAGCAGCATCTTCCTAATAACGACTAAAAATAAAAATAAATTATGGTTGCCAACTCGCTTGCCAAGCGTGGACACTATGGGAAGTAACCCTTAATATATATATATATAAGGTAATCTATGCGAGAGACCTATCTTCAGCAGAGCAATTTAATAAGTTACGGTAGCGGTGAGAAGGTCACCTCTTAAGACCCGAGTTCGATCCCCGCTGGCACCAATGCAATTGTTAATTGAAGCAAAATTTGATCCGCGATAAGTAACGACACGTATTAATCTGCTCCTCAATTTTTTATTCGAAATCAGTGTAAGAATTAAAGTTTTACCGTGATTCTATATACGTTTCGATAATATAAAGTGCAAATATAATAATATAAAGCTTTGTAATAACACCATTGGACAAGTGAAATTCCACCTAGATTGTGAGTAATAGAAATAAACATTTTAAAAACAATCGTTTGCTAAGTGCCGTCCCTGACCTAGGACAACTCGCAGCCGCCTCGCATCTACGCACACATACGCATCGCACAGTGTACGTGACATACGGCACAGCGTTTTTATCGCTAACGCCTTATTCATCCGCAACTTTCAAGCGCATCTTGAAGCCTTGCTTACTATGGGTGGAAATAAATGCTCTGGATGCCGCCACAACATAACTACTAGAGAGTTTCTGGTGTGCTCCGCTTGCTTATCTAAATATGACCTTTTATGTGCTAACGTTGGATTAAAAAGATTTAATCTGATGAACCAAGAAACAAGACACAGCTGGAAATGTCCTGAATGTCATAGTAAGCAACCAAAAACTGATAACACGAACTCACCGTTGCGCCAACCACTTCAATCCACTCAGCCGGGCCTCAGTAACGTCAGCGTACTTGAGGAAACATCATGTGAAGCCAGCAACGTTACCATCAGAGCTCGCCAGCAATCACAGGCTGTTCCAGTTGATGACCGTTATGTGACGGAGGATTCACTGCGGCGAATACTTAGTGAGGAATTGTCACTCATGATCGAAGGAAAAATAAAAAAATTGGTAACTGTACAACTTCAAACGATAAATGAGCGCATAACGGAATTTAGTGAGTCCATTGCTTACTTTAACAGGCAATATGAGGAAATGAGGGCTGAATTACAGGAAAAGTCGTCTATTATAACAGGGCTGCAAAAAGACAATGAAACGCTACAATCAAGTGTCAAAGCTCTGTCCCAAAGACTCAATCTGGCGGAGCAGAATATGAGAGAGTCGAATTTGGAAATAAATGGCGTACCAGAACATAAAACGGAAAATTTGTCAACCATTTTAACCCAAATAGCAAAAACCGTTGACTGCCATATTGGAGATGAAGATATTTATCATGTAACCCGAGTTGCTAAGCTAAACAAGGACAGTGACCGGCCTCGCATGGTTATTGCTAAGCTCCGCAGCCCCCGACATCGAGATGCCATGTTGGCTGCTGTTGCCAAATTTAACAAAAGTAACCCAAAGGAAAAACTGTCAACCCAACATCTTGGTATGGCGGGTCCGCCAAAGCCTGTGTTTGTCTCTGAGCACTTACCACCAGCTATCAAGTCCCTGCACGCAGCAGCTCGCATCAAGGCCAAGAAAGAAGATTACAAATTCGTATGGGTTCGTAATGGACGCGTCTTCTTACGCAGAAATGAGTACAGCCCAGCCATACTCATTTGAAATATTGAGTGTCTTGATTCGATAACCTCTTCTCAACATAGATCCTAACAACTCATGTATGAGGCACCTTTGTAATATACTATCAAAACGTGCGTGGTCTGAGAACGAAAACAACTGACGTATTAAAAAAAATTTTTGGTAAATAATTACGACGTTATAGTGTTTACGGAGACTTGGTTAAATCTGGATGTTGCTAGCAGTGAAATTTTCGATTCTAGATATAAGGTTTATCGTAGGGACCGTGTATGTTCCAAATCCACTAAAATGGATGGTGGAGGAGTATTAATAGCTGTATTGCGAAACATTCCATCCGCTCGTGTTGAGCGATGGGAAAGTAACTGTGAAGATTTATGGGTATCGGTACAAATAAAAATTGGCAATATTATCTCGGATATTGCCATTTGCGCGGTATATTTACCTCCACCAGTTAAATCAGATACTTTAACATATTTCCTTGACAAAGTTGATAACGTAACGAACCAACCCAATAACGTTCTAATTATGGGCGATTTTAATCTAGGATTCATTAACTGGAGTAGAGATCATGATCATATTGCTCAAATGGTTCCATCTAATTACAATAGTACCCTCGGATGCGTTCTTATTGATTTCATGTCTCTTAACAACTTTAGTCAATTTAACAACATACAAAACAGTGACGGCGGATACTTAGATCTCATTATGAGCAACTTTCCCGGTGTTGATGTCTCGGAGCCTCTAGAACTCTTGAGTAGGCTGGACTGTAAACATCCTAATCTTTTAGTAACGTTGCAAAAAACAAATTTTACTTATCTCCAGCCTAAGAAACGAACTGACCACAATTTCTATAGGGCAAATTACGAGGGAATTGCCTCGGACCTGGAGTGTATAGATTGGGTGGAAAGGTTTTCGAGCTGTAGCAACGTCAATGAAATGGTTACAAAATTCTATGATGAGCTAAGATTAATTATTGATAGATCTGTCCCCAAGATTTATACGTGGTAGAGCCATGCTGCAATTATATTATTAGTATAGTTGAAGCACGAATGGGTCGGCTCGACCGGGGAAGGACCACGCTCTCACAGAATACCAGCGTGAAATAGTAGCTTAATGCTGCTGTATTTCGTATGGTGAGTGTAGAGAACCGGAGACCCTTTTTGCTGGAAACGAGGCATTCCATCTTAGTCCTCACGGGTGACAACGCATCTGCATTTTGATTCGTAATCGAGGATGGATGTAGATGTCTATGGGCCACAGCAACCACTTACCATCAGGTGGACTGTGTGCTCGTTTGTCACCCTATGCTATAACAAAAAAAAAAAAAAAAAAAAAAAAAAAAAAAAAAAAAAAAAAAAAAAGCGCCGTCCTTCCAAGAGTAAATACCCCAAATGGTTTAGCCGCACCCTAATTAAACTTCTATCTGAGAAAAATAAGCTACGCAACAGATATCGGAAATATGGTAATCCACGTGACAAAGGGGACAATCATTTTTGGGCCCACTAAAAATATTAACGTCACTTAATGGTATTACATCAAAAAAAAGACACCAAATTATAATAGTAAATGGCCTACAGATTTTTCGAAAATGTAAACGGAATCAAGAAATATGAAAAAAAATTAGTTGTTTTGATATTCGTGTTCTGATTAGTGTAATATGGGTAAAATGCGTGTACCTAATTAGTCATTTTGCAGTTTGTATAAAAAGAAAACTATTTTTTCACAAAGCTGACTTAAAAAAGATACCACTAAGAACTTTATGTTTAATTTCTAAAAATTTTAGCTGATATCACGTTATAACATAGTTCTAAATGACTGTGAACCAAAACGTTATTTTATCATTGACTTCCGGTAATTCCCAGCGGCCGGCGGACGGGTACGGCGGGCGGGGCGGCGGGGTATTACCTACATCTTTAATCTTAACGGCATTGACGTTCGTCACGCTACTGTTTTTTTGTATTTATATGCGATTTTAAGAAAATGGAATCTGCTAGATCAGCATACAATGAAAATAGAAGTGTGTGTTGCAATTGTGGAGTCAGGTTTCAACGCAGTGTGCGAAGACAATTACTGGCCGAGACAACTGCTGATGTGCGCCAACTTTTATCTGTGTGGATTTCTCATGAGGTGGGATAATATTATCTCATGGAAAGCTAATGACTGCACTATACAATCTATCTACTTACTTATTATCTAGATTTAAACTTTTATGAGAAATATATATTATTTTTGTTACTCTCGATTTTATTCCAACAATATTACTATACTGCGGAAACGAAAATTACATATTTTCTTTATTAATGTATTACTTAATATTTTTATTTTTGTTGAATAATATGGGATATGGTACGATTTTTTTGAAATAATACGAAAGAAAACGATCCACAGACTCCAGGAACACATAACGATCTATACATGATTAAGTACTTAATTATTTTAAGTTTTTAAAAGTAATAATAAATATCCCTTCATATTATTAATAAATTCATACCTTCTATAGCTATAATTTTAATCTTTAGTTATATTAAATTGATAAATGATATATTATATTGATTGAATTATTTTACATTTTGACACAAGATGACACTGCATTCTTTCCTGCTATTTACCAACTTACAGGCATAGTTCTTTGCATTGACTCCATTGACTGGCATTGACTGTAAGAAAAAAGTGTGTTGTTTCAAACTATTTGGTAGAAAAAATATAATATGGTATAAACTTGTTTGTTTAAATTGATGTAAACTGTGTTCGTGTTAAAGTAAAAGTTTAAAAATGAAAATTCACGTAGTTTTACTGCTTACAAGTGGATTAGTATGTTAATGTCTAATTGATGCAAAAAATGTTTAACCTAAGGGTTATATCATGCACGTAAGTCAAATATTAAATACCTATTTCACATTTATGTATATAATTTGCCAATGACATTCGAAAATGCAAACTGACGAGTAAAAGTCCATGTGAGTATAAAAGTTTATTTTTCCTCCTAGAATTTTGTAAAATCTATAATTTATACTGAATTAACCTTTAACAAATGATAAACACAGGTCTTACTAATAAGTTAAATGTTAAAGTATTGAAGTTTTATGTTATTAGTGAAATCTAATTTAAATAATAGATAAAATAAAGTCACACAATATACACAAAAGAAGTTTTTGTGGCATGGTATGATGTATCACATGTTATGTGTGTCTAATTATCTTTTGTCAGTCAATCAGAAATCAAAGTCGAAAAAGTATATATATATATATATATATATATATATATATATATATATATATATATATATGTCAATATTTATTCTAAGAATAAAATATTAAGTAAATAGAAAAATAAGTTATTTTGTGCAATGAAAAATATTTCAATCCACTGTAATATTACCGTTACAGCCAATTAAACTCCACTGCCGAACATAGGCCTCCCCCATATATTACTAATATTACACAACTCCATAATACTCTAATATTATAAAGTTTATTTATCACTAAGAACACACACAACACACTTATATGATATACCTGAAATACTGTAAATATTGTAAAATCATATATTATTTGAAATAAAATGTATTGTATTTCAAATAATATAGGGTTCCACATCAAACATTTACTTTCATGCCAACTTCGCTTCCCTCCTCAAAATGTACATTTATCTGAACTTAATACTTATTTACTCTTTTATTTTTAATTCCTGATTTTTTCAGTTACACCCACTTGATGCACTTTGTTGTAACTGCCTAAGAATATTGCAAGAAAGTGTTGCATCTGCTCACTCCATTAGAAGATTTGGGTACAGGAATATTTGTATTCCATGTGGATCTTCAATTTTAAGAGCACACCGTACACGGATTGTGCCTATTAACTCTGAAGAAAGAGATATTATTTTGCAGTGGATACCATCACACCAGGTACTTACTTTATTTTAAAAGGCTGTACACAGATTGATGTTTGTAAAATCAGACACCTTGCATACAATTTGGCCTGATATTTATGCTCATTCAACGTGGCAGTTCACTAACAGGTTATCTTTAAGTTTACAGTCTACCAAAAGTCTACTGCTGAACATAGAACTCCCCATAGATTGTCTTATGGGGGGATATTTGCCATTAATAACCACTTTTTTTATTTTTAGTTATTAGATGAACGATACTTCTTCCTTATCTTACACCCATATTTGTATGCTTTTGTACTTATTATACAAGTAATATTTTTTACCTTAAAAGACATTAGTATAAATAAAACGGGTTGGGTTGACCATTCGGTCGCCTCAATTTGAAGATTCTGTTACTGTGGGGGGCGTCAAGGGAGTTTATCTGAAGCACCTATATGCGAGTTTTGCTACCGGAGCAGCATCGAAGTATTTTTATTTATTTTTTGAAAATATTGGTAAACGACTAATTAATTAAATATTCTCACGTTTTTGACGTTTCATCTGTCAATGTCATATCGATATATAGTACTAAATCGATCTAGTGAATCGATCTAGTGAATCGATATTTCACCATAGAGAATCAAGATCAAATCTTTTCTGTTTTGTTAAGATTTACAAAATTATTTATAATTAGTTGAAAGTACCCCAACTCGTAAAGAATGACAGTTTTTCAATTTAATCATTCAATGTTATCTGAAACTTAAAAGAACTTGGACTTAGTGAAATATTGTTAATAATTTTAAAATAATTACTTCTTGTCTGATATGTGATGTATTATTTATTTCTATTTAAATAAATAGTGCCACAAAAATATTATGAGGGGAAACAATTGCATGCTAATATTTATAATTTTAAAAGACATTTAAACTATTTAGTGTTAAAAAGATTGAAATAAATAGAACAATAATAAATATTATTAATATTTAGAGTAGACACTGTAAAACTATGGTTCATTTTGTTAGTTGATAAAAAAATAACTTTTTTCAGGTGGATCGTTTAGAACGAGTATGCAGTCCTTGCTGGCTGAGGGCTTCCAGAGCTGTATGGAGACAGAGACAACAAAATGAGAACAGGGATATTGAGTTACAATCCATGAATATAGAAGACATCGGTAACATCCCACAACCACCCCCTATACCTGCACCTGTAACCCCTGCCATTACCAGAGCGGTATCAACAATTACTATGGCTAATTATAAGCGTGCTGCTTCTACTTCCCGTCACTGTATTTTTAAGTCATGTAATCATTCATCTAGATTTTTAATACCTAAACTACTTAAAGAGAGATTGCTGATAGATCACTCATTTTATGTGCCACTGTGCGCTCGTATTTGTGAATACCATTTAAATGAACCCCACAATGATTGGAATAATTTATACACGAGTAGTAACTGTTCAGATTTTACTGCATCTCAGATAGACAACCTTTGTTCCTTACTTAAAAGTAGTGTTACTCAAAATTATAATATTTTAAATATCATTGAACATAATTCAATATTATGCAAATATTGGTTAGGATTTACCAACTACCAATTTGAACAGTTACTAGTTGAAATTCCATCTATCAGTGAAAGAGTTAAATCACCTAAAAGAAGTCTAGCTATGTTCTTAATGAAACTTCGTACAGGTGATAGCAATGAACGCATAGCTTCTCTATTTAATGTAGCTTCATCGACTGTGTTCAATCACTTAAATATTGTAAGTCAGTGCTTTGAAGAGCAATTCATCCAACTGCATTTAGGGACAAATACCTTATGCATTCAACAAGTTGCTCAATATAACTTGACAATACCAAATGGCTTGTTTGGTAATCCAGATATGGATCCTGAATTTATGCCAGCCATAGTAATATGTGATGGTACATACATTTATGTGCAAAAAAGTAGTAATTACTTATACCAGAAGCAAACATATAGTTTACATAAGTATCGTAACTTAGTTAAGCCATTTTTAATAGTGTGCTGTAATGGTTATATCCTTGATGTTTTTGGACCATATCCTGCAACAGAATCAGATGCTTCTATAATTCTTAGACTGTTCAACGATAATAGTTCACTGCGAACCTATTTTAGAGAAAACGATGTATTTATTCTTGATAGAGGTTTTAGGGATGCAATTCCATTCTTGCAGCAATGTGGTTATAAGGCTTACATGCCTGAATCTAAACAAGCTGGTGAAATACAATTATCAACCATTGCTGCCAACAAGTCCAGATGTGTAACTTTGTGCAGGTGGGTGATTGAAATTGTAAATGGGAGATTTAAACGGGACTTCAAATTATTTCGTCAGGAATATTTTAATACTGCATCTACTCATCTCATGCTATACTTTAAAATTGCAGCTGCATTAATAAATCGATTTCATACGTTGATTCGTAATAATTTTCATGCTGTAGAGATATTGGCAATTGCTCAATCCAAACTAAACACTCCAAATAATTTAGCCTCCTACGTAGAAATGCACAATTTAAATAGAGTGAGAGTGCGATTTGCCAGCATTAATGGTAATCTTCCAGAGCTAGATAATTTTCCTCAACTGACATTCCAGGATCTCATTCTGTTTAGTCTAGGAATTTATCAAATTAAACAAGCTCGTAGTTATTACGGGGAGCATGTCAGGGCTTCTGGAGAATATAAAATCGAGGTATACCTGCAATCTGTCCATGGTTTTGGTCCAAATAGTTATCTATTGCGAGGTAGGATACAATCAAGGCACACTAGTAAAAAAACTTATTACACTTATATACTAGTTGACACCAACCCATCAATTGCTAACACTAGGGCTGCTCTTACTGGGTACTGTTGCAACTGTTTGGTAGGCAGACGCACTGTTGGCTGCTGTGCACATGTCATGTCTGTTGTCTGGTTTCTATCTCGGGCACGGCATCGAGATGAGGTTGAACCACCTGCATCTTTTTTAGATGATATATTACTTTCAAGTAATGATATTGAAAATGATGAATGATGATTATTAATCTTAATGCGTATTAATATTGTAATATATATGATCATTTTTGCTATAGTTGTTCCACTTGTGGCAACCAAAGTTTTTTGTGTTATTCTATAGGAAGATGCTGCTGCTCATCTCCTGGTATTTTTATTTTATTCTGTCGACTTTAACGACACCATACGGGACGGAACGTGATGGCAATTCACGGAAGGCCTCTGTAATATTTTACATTATATCTTAAATTTAGGAGCCATATGTTCGGCAGTGGACTGTTGTAATGATGATGAATAATGATGACTAAAAATTGTAATTTTTGTTGCTTATTTGAACTATTTCTATTTTACTGTGTGCTTTATTATCTGTTATATATTATGTTATATGTGTAATTTATAAATAAACGCCGAGCAAAGTTGAATTTATTGCTCTGGCACCCTTTTTTATCTCTTTTAATTGACAATATCCTTCTGATTTCTAATAATATCGTAAACGGGCGAGACATTATATTTTAATGATGTATGGGATTTATACTTGCTAATATGTAGATGAATACTTTAATGAACAAAGGGCCGGCACTGCACCTGTCTGCTGTGTTATTTTTAAAAGAGGACTCATAAAACACTGACGATTTTTACCATAATTAATGCAGTGATTATACATGATCTTTGGGACTTATTACATATCAATATCGTATCGTAAATAGAAATGTTACCATCAAGTTATTTTGAAAAAATCTTTTAATATGATCTTTTGATATGAAAACACGAAAAATGTTTCTACCTATGTCCGTTAGAAACCATCCAAGCGATTTTGATGAAATGTTTATGTGTGTTTGAATGGGTCTCTATATGATTCATATTCACATATGGACTCGGTAGGTGGCGCTGTTGTCGAAATCCAGAAATCACCTGTGCGAAGTCGGGGCGGATCGCTAATAATAAATACAATTAAACTATACCTGTGTGTTTGTTATCCTGGCACAAACAGTTCAAAACATCTTACTTCCTCACAATTTATCAGTGTGTAATAACAGATAAGCATGATATTACCTAGTCATTTTGGTATTTTAGAACCCAGTCATTTTAAGATGTATAATTAGGTATTTAATAATCAACCAAAGCATATTAAAAAAAGTCTTGACACCGGGCCTGTCTGTCTGTCTGCATTAATAGATCTGAATTATATAGACTATGTTGGAAATGATGATTTACTATCTATAAATACGGTTGCATTATAACTTGTTTTTTACACAGTCAGTTTAAAACATCTTTCTTACTATATAACGTGTGTTGGTAATATTGTAAATATAAATGGATATATTATACCTTAGTCATCTTGAATTTAATCATATTATTTTAACGGTAATTGGGAAGTACACTCACAATCAATATATATAAAAAATTGTATCCATACCACATTTGTACACAGACAGGCACTATATTTTGCCGTAACTACTAAAAATATTGAAGTACCTGAAAATGCTGAATGTACCTACAACTTGGTTTTATATGAACTATTATTCAACAGTGCACTATTTTAACTTAAAATACCGGTAAAAACCACTATAAATAGCTTTTAGTTTATTTCTAGGTTATTTTAAAATTCATATTTTAATTGTTAATTTCTCGATTTTCCGTCTAGATGTGGTAAAACTAATATTACTTTTGTAATCTATATATTATAAGGAATAAATCGACATCCATTTCATTGCGTGACGCGAAAATTTGTGGTGGGCCCATTCTCCATACAAAAATTGATTGTCTCCTTTGAACAAAATTTTTAATAACAAATTTAAACGATTTCATTGCAGAATCTGGTCCCCAAGTAGCCACTCTTTTCGCCAGACATTTTGCTTCCACGTTCAGTTCAAATTTTGAAAAAACAAATCACATCTTCGAGGATTTATCACCACTTATTTTATCGAATATTCAATTTTCTGAAAATGATACCTTAAGAGCAATTAAACGATTAGACATACAGAAAGGAGCCGGTCCTGATAAAATACCTCCTCTATTTATAAAGACCTGTGGATCTCTTTTGTCTCAACCATTAACTATGATCTTCAATTGTTCGCTCAGAGATGGTGTGTTCCCCGAGGAATGGATAAAAGCAAAAATAGTACCTGTATACAAAAAAGGTGAAACAAGCAACGTTAAAAACTACCGGCCGATTTCCATTTTATCCACATTTTCGAAATTGTTCGAGTCTCTGATTAATCCACTAATTATTAGCCACATAGATACTTCACTAACTGAGTACCAGCATGGGTTCCGCAGGGGCCGCTCAACACAGACTAATTTGGTCTCATTTATTTCTGAAATTGCACTGGAGGTTGATAGTGGAAGTCAAATTGATGCTGTATACACAGATTTTACCAGTGCTTTTGACAAAGTAAATCACGCACTACTTTTAACAAAATTGCAAATGAAAGGGATACATGGTAGTTTGCTTCACTGGTTTAGATCTTACCTTAGTATGAGACCCCAGGTTGTTGCTGTTGGGGGTTTTGAGTCAGATATATATTTTGCATCGTCAGGAGTCCCGTCCCACAGGGATCTCACTTAGGCCCACTCCTATTTCTTATATTTATTGACGGTATAGCGGTGCACATAAAAAACTGTAAATTCAGCTTATTTGCAGATGATTTAAAAATTTACAGAGCAATCAATTCTTCCCATGACATAAAACTTATCCAGGAGGATTTAGACAGTATTCACACATGGTGTGAATCAAATGATATGACCCTAAACGTTGATAAATGCTACCATATCAAATTCACAAAAAAGAAAAATCATTTCCCATCAACTTATGAAATTAACGGCTCAACATTAACTGAAGTAGAAGAAATAAGAGATTTAGGTGTAACAGTAGACAAGCACCTTAAATTCACTTCACATATTAACAATATTGTGCATAAATCCTCGAAAATGCTTGGTTTTCTCAGGCGAAGTACTGCGGATTTCCGTTTAAATTACACCCGAAAAATATTATATAATGCTTTGGTTCGGAGTAACTTGGAATACGCTAGCGTGGCATGGAACCCTGTATATGCTGTTCACTCTCAACGCTTGGAGGGTATTCAGCGTAGATTCACTAGGCATTTGGCATTTATTACGCAGGGCGTGTCACACCGGTCACCATATGAGCATCGTCTTGTCTTTTTTAAAATGAAATCGTTGCGTAGCCGTCGAAGGAATCAGGATTTGGTGTTTTTGCACGGACTTGTCAACGGCAAAATAAAATGTAATGAGCTACTAGAACGTGTTAAATTGACGGTGCCTGCTCGCATACCCCGACATCCTATCAAAAAAACTTTTGCCTTGCCTTCTGTGAGGACTAACCTTGGACGCCATTCTCCTCTCGTTAGATGTTGCGCACAGTACAACGAGATGAATATCGAAACATTTGACATTTTCCACGACTCGTTGATTAAATTTAAACGAAAACTGGTCGGCCCTTTGTGAAGAGGCAATTGTTCTTAGTTAAGTTTTAAGTATTTTTTTTGGTGAATTTTACTATTTTATTGTTTTAAAATTTTCAGATATGTATATATATATATAATGTTGTTACTTAGGTAATATAATCTGTCAATGTTGTGTGCACCTATAATAGGTATATGTTAAGAAATTATACTATAAAAATGTAACTTATAATATGTATACATGTACTGTTGGTGTACCTTTTAAATAAAATAAAATAAAATAAAATAAAATTAATTGCAATTTAAAGTGCTATTTTACCACGTGCTCGGCGATGAAGGAAAACATCGTGTGTAAACCTGATCAAAGAAATAAGAAAAAAAGCAATTTGGAAGACATGTGAAGTTCGCCAACACGCATTGGGGCAGCGCGACGCATACTTCCTTGCCCGAAAACCCTCTCAGTAATGTGCGGAGGCCTGTGCCCAGCAGTGGGACGCATATAAGCTGTAACTTTAACTTTAGTATTCAGAATCCTTAACTACATCAGAAAGATTCATCTTCATTTTTAATCACTAGAATCTTGCTATTCGAGTGTCAAATGGCATGCAGTTTAATAATTCAAGTCCGGCCGACCGTATGCCATAGATCGATATCAAAGCCGTCACGTGCATCGCATTAACGCTCCATTGCAAACATTTGGCACACGCAGTAAATTACACAGTACGCCAGAATCCCGCGTTCGATTGCTGGCACCAATGAAATTGTTCATGTAAGTTCTTAGTGTCAACTGACTACGTATCCGACGGTGAAAGAAAACATCACGAAGAAACCTGCATGTATAATGGCTAACGAGGACTCGTGATATGGTAACGGCTATGGTAATGCCGCACATTTTACGAAGAGATCGCATCTCCACTGCATTCAACTTGCTTTTATGCTTCTTCTGGCATACCCAGGTTTCGCTGCCATATAACAAAGTCGGTACCAACACTGCGTTATGTATTGCGTTACGACGATTTAATAATAAAAACTTTGACCATGTAACTTCTTTTCCAGTTACTAAGCTTTCTGAATGGCCCACGTATATTAATGCTTATTATTGGACTGGACTTAAAACGAGCCACCTATGAAAGTGGTGCACACAGATGAGGTTGTGCCTAAGATGAAGTGCTTCACTGCTTTCAATGACATTGCTCTCTATAATCTTCGAGCC
The DNA here is from genome assembly GCA_036936625.1 of Parnassius smintheus behrii. NCBI lineage: Eukaryota > Metazoa > Arthropoda > Insecta > Lepidoptera > Papilionidae > Parnassius > Parnassius smintheus. Next base: position 2,037,198 of record JAUPFT010000030.1, read on the forward strand.
GTAACAAAGCAGTAGGTTTTTAGAATTGTATAAATGAAATGCAAAATGAGAGTTCAGATAACTGTCGGACACTCTGCAAATAACTTTGAGAGGACGGCTCCGCTGTATTTAGCCAATATCACGTAAGTTTTTTTGTTTGTTGTTTTGTTTTTTTTAAGTGGTAGAGCCATGCTGCAGTTATATTAGTAGTATAGTTGTAGCATGAATGGGTCGCCTCGACCGGGGAAGAACCACGCTCTCACAGAATACCAGCGTGAAATAGTGGATTAATGCTGCTGTGTTTCGTATGGTGAGTGTAGAGAACCGGAGACCCTTTTCACTGGAAATGAGACATTCCATTTTAGTCCTCACGGGTAACAACGCATCAGCATTTTAATTCGTGATCGAGAATAGGTGTAGACGTCTATGGGCCACAGCAACCAGTTACCACCAGGTGGACTGTGTGCTCGTTTGTCATCCTGTCCTATAAAATAAAGTAAAAAAAATAAAAAGTTGAGTACTTCGCGTATTGACGTATCTGTCGCCTCATACGACACCCACGGAACTGGCTGGCTGAACCAGGCTAGCTGGATGTTCTTAGTCTTTATTTAGATTTTCTTATATTCTCAACTAGCGTGCTCAGTAACTAGTAGTAGTAACTAGTTGTACTAGTGGCTATTATTTTTTTTATAGAATAAGGGTGACAAGCACAAGGGGTGACAAAGTCCACCTGATGGTAAGTGGATGCTATGGCCCATAGATATCTACATTTATCCTTGATTAAGAATCTAAACGCAGATGTATTGTCACCCCTGAGGACTAAGATGGAATGCCTCGTTTCCAGTAAAAAAGGGTCTTCAGATCCCTACACTCACCATACGAGATACAGCAGTATTAAGCTGCTATTTTACGATGTTATATTGTGAGAGCATGGTCCTTCCCCGGTCGAGCCGACCCATTCTTGGCCATAACCATAATATATGCAGCGTGACTCTACCACGTATAAAATTCTATAATATTGAGTAATCTTACATTTCGCATTGACCTATACAGAGGTAATAAGTTAAAGTACAATTTTGACAGTCCTTTTAGACTGTCAAAATTGTAAACAGAGGGGTATTCCTTTCTACTTACATATTTAACATCAGGAAATCAAATGACACAGAAAAACGTATCCCAAACGTGGCTGCCCCTCTATGTAACAGGCGTGAGTGTTTATATATGTATGTGCAACGTACCTAAAATGTGTCAAACAAATTCTATACACGTGGAGTCGGAGTTACACGTCACAGTCGACATCTGAGTAGCTTAATAATTCAGGTACGACCGAATTTATACCGCGGGTCGATATGGGGGTCGACGGTGAAACACCCGACGTATGCGACACGATTTATAAGGTGTATTGAATTACTGAGTAATGGAATAGGAAATGATTTGCGACTTTAGAAGACCTATAATGCAAACCAAATTCTTATTTCGTTTCCACGTAAGCAATTTAAAGTGTCAAAATTGTCTTGTATTTAACAAGCGTTTCGTCCAGGCTTCGCTCGAGTGATTACTAGGTCTCCATTACCGTGACCAATAGTGAACCTAAACCCATCAGTGACTTAAACATAAGTAAAAAAGTCTTCTAAATCGATGCAGCCGTTCGCAAGTGATGATCTTTCATACATGAGGCAATTGAGTTTTATTAATATATATTAATCACCAGTTTAACATAAGTTTCCTCGTAGCGAAAAAGTAAGGTCGTAAGAACGTACGCTGGTATACTCGTTTTTGTCATTATAATGCCAAAAAGACAACTGATACAATTAAACAATTACTGTTCTGTAACACTTTGAAGGCGTTTCACTAACGAGACGTACCGCTTGTCACACTTTTCACGTAGTTAGATGTTTCGCTACTTAGAATTTCTGATGGAAAGGCTTAGAATAACCAAATAAGGGGAAGTGTTTTACGAGATGGGGGTTAAATTAACATAGAAGTCCATCTTACGGATAGATATCAACCCCTTATCATTTTAATCCGCTAAATAGCAATACGGTATAGAGAGCTAGTATTAACATTTAATACAATTTGGCGGGGGAGGGGGGTTGTATTTCATCTAAGTTTCCAGAGGTATTTTGCGTAGATGTCTATCTGGGTAGGTACAATCTTCATACCAATTTCATCAGCCAAAAAAGTAGTTCAGGCTTCAAAGGTATACGGCTATAAGGGTAGAGCCAGTATAGCGTTACAACCTCCTCTATAGCTTGCCTCATAGACGTGATATTTACCATAGTTTTCCCGCTTGGCAAGCGGGTTGAGCCAGTATAATAACATTTAATACATTCTGGTAGTCATTCCACCTGAGTCCTCATAGGTGAAAACATATCAGTAGCCTCCATTTTTGTTTGAAGTTGATTACAGACGCACAAGGGCTGAATAGCCATTTACCATCAGGTGGACAGTCAGATAGTTTAATTAAAAAAATGGTAGAATCTCTTAAACCAAAGGCAAATAGTAGGAACATATGTAATACACATTCATTTCCTATCTGCAGGATCGTAGATTCTTTATTAGAAGCATCTGAATGTCTCCCGTACTTTTAATATAGAAGCCTTTTCAACCCCCGGGAATATTAAAAAACGTAAATGTAAACGCGTGATTTCCTTTTCAACCCTTTTTGCTCGGACATCAATACGCGGTTTGAGTTGGGGCCGGATAAAGCAAACGTCGGTGGTATTGCCAGTACCTCTGTAAGTAAAAAGCTACTTTTTATATAGATTTATTGACTTAATTGGTTTATTGGAAATAACGTCCATTCAATTCCATTTTAGTACGCTTCAAAAAGGAGGTTCAATTTTCGACATATTTGGTAGGATTTGTGTATGGCTGAAACAATATCAAAAGTAGACGCCAAACGCGGACAGTTCTGTAATTGAACGATAATTAAAAGTTTAATAGAAAAAATACTCAAAAAGTGTTTTTTAAATCTATAGGTTAATTTATTCCGAGGATGTTGTAAAATGCGACAGAAGAAATCATGCTAATAGATAGGCAGTAGCGTGTTCTTAAGAACGATATCTACAAATAGATTGTTTTTAAAAAGCTGTGGCTGGAAGCCCAGCCTGGATATTGTGGCCCTTAGGAAGCTAAATATTGGGAGGTATATCTTCAGCAGTAAACTTCGATAGCCCGTATACTGTACGAATTACTGATACTATACTAATAATATTACTTAAGGTTACGCACATTTATGCTAACATGCGCGCTTACATGAGCATAGTTCATCACGCCACTAGAGCTGCATTATGCATGCTAACCATTCTAACTTTCTACATATAATATAATACAGATAGTTTTATTTAGCCAATCATAAGAGTATAGTATCAGGGCCACAAGAATCCACTGGTACGAGTATATAGCGTGCCGTGGGTACCTTATGAGCTAGCAGAGCGAAACAAACAAAAGATGACCAGTACATTGATTTAAACGCGCATGCTGCAGAAACAGTCCAAATTAATAAGCAAGCCATTTGGATAACGTCAAGCCAAAACAACATATTGTTTTATAGATTAAAAATCGGGTACTTAGTCACAAACACAAAATTCTATTAGTCGCCTTTTATGAAATACTAAACAAATAATATAGTAGGCATATTCTTTTTTGTTATAAGAGTATAATAGACGCCAAACGCGGTCAATTCAACTGATCAGTTCAAACTAAAACTTGATAATTTTTGAAATATTGTATATTCGATATATCCATAAATAAACTTATATATAAAACTCCAATATTGATATATTTATAATTATCAATATATCGAAAATTTAATATTTTAAAAAATATCAACAGTTTTAATTTGAACCGATCAGTTGAACTGACCGTGTGTGGCGTTCATAACGCTCACATATGGGACCTGTAAGTACCAAACCACAATGAGAACCATCTGGTACACGTAGCAACTTTGGCAAATATAGAGGGATCTATAAATGGCAATTTCAATGTGTTGTAATGAACGAAATAAAATATAGAAAAAAGAATCATTTTTCTCCAGCCACTTCTACTAGTTCATACACGTATCAATTTTCTGCTCAGTTCCCTATTAGTAGGGACAGATGGAAATCTCTTCTTTCTCTTTACCTCGCTATTAAAACTTAATAGCTAGCTTTATTCATACATAGCTACCACTAAAGAGTAATGCCCTTGCGATTGTAATCATTATCAACCTACATTTGCTTGAGTGTGATAGTAAAAACATATTAAAGTAAATATAACCTCTAAATGTATTATTATACAATAATATCCTTTCGGTTACGGTGGCAAGTTTTAACAAATACTAGCAAGGATTACCAGGCACGGATTTTGAATACCAGCGTGAAATAGCAGCTTAATGTTGCAGTGTTTCGTTAAGTGAGTGTAGAGAGCCACAGAAGCGTTTTACTGGAAATTAGGCATTCTACCTTATTATAGTCCTCAGCAGTGACAACGCATCTGCATTTTGATTCACACAGATTCAGACAGCATCCACTATGCAACAGTTGGAAAGTGTGCTCGTTTGTCACCCTTATTCTATAAAAAAAAGAAGAGGATTATAAGAAGTGCACAAGTGTACACGCAGATACAACTGTGCCCTATATTTCCTCACAATCATAGTCCGACAGGACGACAATGCGACACGACCGGAGAGAAATGAAACGCAGGCACAACTCAAACCTACAAAGCCAACTTCCAGACTCCAGACTCCTACTGAAACTTTCTTAACAGAAATACAAAAACCAGATTTATTTATCCGATCCAGGGTTCGAAAACGGGACCTCTTGATTAGAAGTCGCGCTGACGACCATAAGACAAAAATCTACGGTTTTATGATAACCTGATAAATACAAGCATATACAATATTTATCAAAACATCGTAACAAAAGGGAATACGTAAAAACAAACTTCTAAAGGTTTGTTTGTTCAATACCATTTCTATGTTACATTTCACGCATTTTAAAATCCCGTTGCCTATCAAAAGCTTAACAGTGTCAGTAGAAAAAAGGGTCGGATGGCCAATCTGATTGACGTTAGATCGATTTAAAACATTTATTTTCACATTTCACTGGATAATAAAGTTTTATGTGCGTAAGTTTCTTGTAAAATATATGTAGTAGAGCCATGCTGTAGTTATATTAGTAGTATAGTTGTAGCACTAATGGGTCAGCTCGACCGGGGTAGGACCACGCTCTCACTGAATACCCGTTGGTATAAAGTAAAATAGTAGCCTAAGGCTGCTGTTTCGTATTCCCTTTTCGGAGACCCTTTTTACTGGAAACGAGGCATTCCATCTTAGTCCTCACGGGTGACAACGCATCTACTTCTTGATTCGTAAACGAGGACAGACGTAGATGTCTATGGGCCGCAGCAACCACTTACCATCAGGTGGACTGTGTGCTTATTACCCTATCCTATTAAAAAAAAACTAAAACAACATATAGACACACATGATACTTTTTAACCGATTATGGAACTTCAAAAAAAGTAGGTAAGGTATTTTATTTTCATCACATGTAATTTTTTTATATTATATATGATTACATGTTAGTTAATTGGAGGGGTGACTGTTGTTTTTTTTTCAAAAAAATACCATATTTATAATTAAAGTTTCAAATTAGTTTTAACCTCTGCATAATAATTTCGTTTATAAATTGAGAATAGATGAAGATGTCTATGGGCCACAACATCCACTTGCCATCAGGTGAACTGTGGTGCTGGTTTGTCACTTATTCTATTAAAAAAACTGTGCCGAAAATGCTCTCGAAACGAAACAATGGTCGTGTCAAGCGTTGATGCTAATTATGCTCTTTAATTCAACTCGCACGTACTGAATGCGGATTTGAAATGGACATTTATTTGAAGATTCCAAAAAGTTAAGATAGATAGGATAAGTTATAATTTGTTTTCAAACGAATTTTCTCTATAGAAAATTCTTAGGGTAACAAACGGAACACAGTCCACATGATGGAATATGGACGCTGTGGCCCTCAGTTATCTATCCTCGATTAAGAATTAATATGCAGATGCGTTGTCACCCCCGAGAACTAAGATGGAATTCCTCGTATTCAGTAAAATGGGTCGCCCGTTATCTACACTTACCATACGAAGCACAGTAGCATTAAGCTGGTATTCTTTTTTTTCTGAAAGTGTACGCTGTTGGCCCTGTGGCCTTTACTGCGTTATCGAAATAGACTCGTGAGTGAGGACCCACGAACTATTGAGTGAAAAGAACTTTCTATAAATCAACTAATAGCATTTATATAATGGTGACAAAGTGACCATTGTGCCTCTCTCAATCTGTTCTAAAGATAAATAGAAATATAAACGTTTTATTTATGTAGATTATAAATAAGACTTATTAAAAGTCAATCTTTTGTTTAGTTTACTACTGGTTCGGAAAACCTCTGTCTTGGGAAGTAAAAGGTTTTAACTATTATTTATTCTTTTGTAAAAGTAAGAAAGCCAGCGGAATATTTCTTTTGAAAAAAGAAGAACAGTTTACAATCATATAATATTATGTTACACAATACACAATTAACTAGCAAAACATATTAGAAATAGCTTGTTAGCGATCACCTCATATACCTGGGTTGTTATCATTTACAATAAATAAGTCTTTTCATACAATCTTCGCTTAATAAAGTCTTTGAACGTATACATCGCCCCAAGAAGGATTAACTTAATCAGTGGAATCAAAAACTGAATGACTCTGTGGAATCGAACAGCTGGTACTGGTGAATTGATGATTATTTAGAAGACAAGACCGCATGTAATACAAATGAGCTGCCTAATACTTTTCACTTAACTAAAGTTTATTAGGTTAATTGTAACTATTGGGAGAAATATACTCTTGAATTTTTGGTCCCATCTTTGCAAAAAAAAAACTTAAATAACATAAAACATGAATATCAATAGCCTCGCGTATCATCACTGATATGAATCGGTGTTTTTTTGCCACGATTTTCGATCTGGATAATGTTGTAATGGAGAGGTCAAATTCAGAGTTCACGTACATATAAAAAGTTATAAGTTGTTAGCAGCCTATATACGTCCCACTACTGGGCAGAGGTCTTTTCTCATTTCTGAGAGGGTTTTAGGGCAAGTAAGTGTCCGCAGCGCTGTCCCAATGCGTGTTGGCGAAATTTCAGACATTCAGGTTTCCTCCATCCTTTTCCTTCACCGCCGATCACGTGGTAAATCAGCACTTAAAATTGCAAATAACAATTTATTTGGTGCCGGCGGGGATCGAATCCGGGTTGCTCGCGTACTGTGGGATTTATAGCGAGCGCTGATCATCTGAGTTACCTCGGCTACCGCGTCCTCTTAGCTAGTGAGGCAACAGACCTTTGCTCCTGCATCCGCAACTGCGGCAGTTCAGCACGCTTTTTGACATCCGTTTCTGCATCTGTTTCCGCAACTTTTATAACGGAAATTTGATCGGAACTTTGATGATGACATACCTTTTCCCTACGTTGCCGACCTCAAATTGAGAATAAAGTCCACCTACGTCATTACAAATATTAGAATCAATGGTGCACCAGTAATAAGAGTGAAAATCTCTTTTGTAGACGTTATCCACCTTCAGGAGTATGTGGTGGAAATGAATTCGAAATTGAAATCGTATTGCTTTGCCATGAGTTCGCCAATCAGCTCCTCCAAGCAGCGTCACCTGTGTGCAATTATTTAGCGCAACTTTTTATAAATGAAGAACACCGATACCGATTTCTAGGTGTAAAAGCGGCCAAACTACTTTTCATAAAATATAACTTACTGTTACTTAATTTTAAGTGTTAATTTAATAGAAAAAAAATTATTGAAATAAATTGTACTTTTAATATAGTATCTACATTTCCACTTCTGCATCCATTTCTGTCTCTATTTCTGCTAAAATTTACTTTTAACTTCTGTTTCTGTTGCTGTTTTCGTTATGACACTTCCGTTGCATCAGTCAAGAATCAAGAATCATTTATTTGCATAAAACACGGTAAATAAGTTGTTACATCAAATAAAAGATCAACATGTTTTGTCCTGTTAGGACGTGCAAATATTTAAGTATATGGTCAATTGAATTTAAATTAGTTATTATTTAAACAGTACAATTATTATTATTATTATAGTATTCATATTTAAAATCAAAATACATTACAAACATTATATTCATGGTCAAGTGAATTTATTTGTAATTAAAAAACTCCTTAATATTATAGAAAGCCCTGTCCACCAACCACATAAAAAGTTTGCCTTTAAATTTACTAAGAGGTAATGACTTTATGTCGCTGGGCAGTTTGTTAAACACCTTTATTGCCATCGAGTAACAGCTCTTATGAGAGGTTGCCTTCTTTCTAAATGGAAGAACTAGTTTATCCTTATACCTTGTATTAAAACTAACAACATCACTATTTTTTGTAAAAAACTGTTTATGTTTTTTGACCAAGACACCCAACTCGAAAATATAAATGCTAGGAAGTGTTAGAATTTTTAGGGTTGGAAAAAGTTCTCTACAAGAATATAATGGACCAACCTTGCAGATTGCCCTTACACACTTTTTTTGAGCAATAAAAGCTTTGTTCACTGTAGATCCATTTCCCCAGAGTATTACGCCATATCTCAAGATGGAATCTATATAGCCATGATAGGCGAGTAAAGCAATTTTTTGAGATGAGGTCCTTGACAATCTTCGTAATGGGTAAATGAACTTATTGATTTTTGTACATACTTCTATAATATGTCTTTGCCAAGTACAACCATCATCAATATGTATCCCCAAGAATTTTGTATTTTGAACCTCCTCTAGTTTTTGTCCATTTATATTAATGTCAATAGTTTCTTTATATTTCCTTAGGTTAAATTGTATTATTTTTGTTTTGCTTAAATTTACTTTGAGTCTATTCTTGTATAGCCAATCTGTGACACTTATAACAGCTGTCATTATTTTATCATTGTAATTGGATTTAGTGTCAGTACTTATTATGATTGAAATGTCGTCAGCAAAAAGTACAGACTTGCAATTGATAAAGTCAGGTAGGTCATTAACGTAAAGCAAAAAGAGAAGAGGCCCCAGGACACTCCCTTGTGGGACTCCACTACGGTTGTGTTTATATTTGGATCTGTACGGTATCATTACATTATTAACGTCTATATCATTTATTTCAACACACTGTTCTCTACCGCTTAGATAAGATTTTATCCACTGTAATGCTGGGCCCCGAATGCCATAGCAGTACAGCTTATCAATTAAGATATCATGACACACTACATCGAAAGCTTTACTCATATCAAAAAATACTGCAGATACTAGGTGGTCTTTGTCTACACAATTAATTATTTCGGTAACCAATGAATAGGCTGCTAATGTGGTCGATTTATTTCTTTGAAATCCATTTTGCTCCACTTTTAGAATGCCAAATTTTGTTAGATAATCGTATATTCTAGAATACATAGTTTTTTCAAAGACTTTAGACAGTATAGGTACTAAAGTAATTGGTCGATAATTATTTATGTCGCATTTATCATCCTTTTTATGTAGCGGTTTTACTATTAAAAACTTGAGAGCTGTTGGAAAGGATCCTTCTATAAACGATATGTTAACCAAATGTGACAGAATTGGCGATAATTCTTCAGCACACATCTTAAGGATTCCAGTTGCTATGTTGTCATAACCAACTGATTGTGTGTTTTTCAACGAAAGTATTACTTTTTTTATCTCATATTTATTTGAAGGACGCAAAAAAATACTTTTCATATTATGTTTGGTTAATGTTTTATCAATTTGCTTCATTTTATTCGGCGAATGAATAAAATGTTTGTTAAAATTCTCGGCCATTAGTATTTTGTCACTAATAACTTTATTATTTATTTTTAATTCTTTAATACTTTTTGGGATATTATTAGCTACAGTTTTGTTTTGGATAATGTTCCATGCTGCCTTGCATTTGTTTTTACTATTTGAGATGTACTTGTAATTGATAATTTTTTGGGATTTACTTATAACTTTTTTTAGAATTTTAGTATAAAGGTAATATTTTGACTTGTTTGATATTTTTTCATTTGGTCTTGATGTATAGTAAATGTACCTCAATTTCCTTTTTGTTTTACAAGACTTTCTAAGTCCTGCTGTTATCCATTTAGGGCCACAAGCTTTTATCTGACGTTTAATTTTAATCACGGGAAAGCATAAGTCATAGAATAATCTAATTATGTCATGAAAATTACTAAAAGCTAGGTCAAAGTTTGATTCGTCATATATGTCATTAAATGTCAGTTGCTTCATTATTTCTTTAAATTTTCTCCTATTGTCAGTACTCTCAGCACGTCTCAAGCGCGACGCTGTACTCATAAAAATGAATGTCCGCGTAAATATAAGAAATCATTTATTAATTCAGCTTCCCAGAAAATCCAATTTGTTGACATGGATACAAATAATTTGTCTTCAAAGATATTTGATACGTGACAAGGGGCTAGCTATAAATTTATTGCTCGGCTCCATGACTTCAAAAACGTCGTAAATTGTAGTAGAAAGCGAAAGGACGACGGCGCAGCCTCCTGAATGCATAATAAGGATCTGCCAGTTCGAATTGTCAATGAAGGTGTTAAAAGGGCTTTCAAGGGTTTAGCAAATGAGTGTGTCAAAGTATACGTCGGTTATTTTAGTTTGGTTGATTTTCCTCAATTTTTATATTATCGAAAAATAGCTTCATATTTTATTCATCTTATGACGCTCGAAATAGTTTTCATTTATATATATAAACACACAAAGTAATGGTTACAAAGTAAAAATAAAAAAAAATTATTTTGTACAAAGGCACTGTTTATTTCATATTTAAATTTTTTCAGCAGACCCAACATTTATTTTTCTTTTTTAGAGAATAAAATCACTCCTAGATAGTGGCACCATTTTTCCCTATAGTTAATTCGTTCATTACAGCTCTTCGCAAGCCCACTGTTGAACATAGGCCTCCCTAAGGAATGTCACAAAGCACGCTCCTGAGCCACCTGCATCCATCGGCTTCCTGCATGTGTTATCAGATCGTCACTCTATATAGTCGGGGCCGCCCTACACTTCGCCTGCCGGTACGAGGTTGCCACTCGAGAACCTTTATTCCTCATCAGTTGTCGATTCTTCGAGCTATATGGCCGGCCCATTGCCACTTGAACTTACTAATCTGTTGGGATATAACGGTTACTCTGGTTCTATGGCGGATATCCTCATTTATGAGTCTGTCACGCAGAGAAACCACGAGCACAGCTTTTTTCCCTAGAATAGTTAACAGGATTCCTAAAATCATGATTTTGAATAATCGACACGCTTAGCTGGTGGGTTGGCGACGGAAGTACCAAGTATTTCTTCTTTTACTGGTCTGGATTTTTCTAGTATATTTTTATTCAATATAGATTACAAGTAATTCTTATTAAAAGTCATTTTTTTACTTTACCACTGGTTCAACCAAAAAGAAACCTAGCGGGACTTATTTTAAATAAATTATACAATGTCAATAGTCACAAAATATTTACAAATTTTATTTTAGAAACAGCTTGGAAGCGACCACCTCATTCCCAGGGGTCATTATCAACCATGTATTCATTTATATCATGACTAATGTATATCATGGAATTGTAATGCGGCATTTCCACTCCCAGGTATAAAATATTACATGATAAAAATAGATAAGTCAATTATTAATATATGCCTATAATCGATTACACTTTTTCAAGACTTTTTTAGAACACAGTTTTTTTATTTCTTTACATAGGTAACATTTTTTTAAATCGTATATATGATACTTTAAGTGAGTTATTCTATTCTTGTATAAATGTACGTAATTAGCTTCTCGAAAATTACTTAAACTATTAGGGTGATAGCCTAGTGGATCTAGATTGGTTTTATCGCTAAAAAACTTAGATCTTTTCTTAGAATAACCAACGAGCATACAATCTATTGATGGTAAGTAGATGCTGTGGTCCATATATATCTGCATTTACCCTCACTTAAAAATCAAAATGCAGATGCTGCAGATCCCTTGCTCCCTTGAGGACTAAGTGGAATGCCCTGTTTCCAGTTAAACGGGTATTGAGTACTGTAGAGTACCGAATACCCATATGGATCCACCGTATGGTTCCCCTTAGCTTTACCCGGTGTTTTGTGAGAGTGAGGTTCAATCCCTGTTGAGCCACTTATGTGTGCTACTTCTATAATATAGCTGCAGTATGACTCTACCACATCCAAATATTTGAAGTATCTTGTTGTCATTAAGGTAACGTTGAGCTAAAAGCCGAGCAGTGGCGGGAAACGAGAGACCATAAATATATTTTGCCTCCTAACGTCATAAGATTCAAATAATGCCAGATTCCTATATTCAAAAGCCATTCCGCCCTTCGTCACGACCCGTTTTATTACATACGAAGTGCACGTAAAAACGTCTTTATTACGAACTATTCATTCGGCAACTTACGACTCCATAAAATGAACCAACTTAAATCTGTCAGAAGTTCCTGATTCTTGGTATTTTGTTATATTTTCAACCGACTATAAAAACGAAGGAGGTTCTCAATTTGACTTATATGTGTGTAAAATCGGTTCACCTAAAAAATGCTCTGTTATCTCAGAACTTTTTTTGATGATTTTTTTTATATAGGATAGGGTGACAAACGAGCATACAGTCCACTTGATGGTAAGTGGTTGCTGTGGCCCAGATAGACATCCATATCTATCCTCGATTACGAATCAAAATGCAGATGCGTTGTCACCCGTGAGGACTAAGATGGAATGCCTCGTTCCCAGTAAAAAGGGTCTTCGGTTCTATACACTCACCATACGAAACAGCAGCGTTAAACTACTATTTGACCCTGGTACTCTGTGAGAGCGTCTTCTTCTTCTACTCGGTCGAGCCGAACCATTCGTGTTACAACTATAATAATAATAATAATAATGTCCTCCGGACCGAATTTCGGTCACGGCGGCCAGCCTCAACGGAGACCAGCCATCGGCGCAAGACAGGATTATAGTGACCACGTGTATGCGCAAACACAGATGCACTCTCTATTCCCTCACTCTCATAATCCGATGGGACGGTAAACCGACAGGACCGGAGAGAGATCAGGAGCAGGACCAACGGCTTTACGTGCTTTCCGAGGCACGGGGATGAGACACCGACTTCCTGACTCCGGGCAAATACTGAGAATTTCTTGACGGAAAAACTCAATAATAAATTTTTTGGCCCGACCCGAGATTCGAACCCAGATCTCATGATCAGCAGTCGCACTACTACAACCACTAGACTAGACCAACGAGGCAGTGTTACAGTGTTACAACTATACTACTAATATAACTGCAGCATAGCTCTACCACGTAAACAATCCAGATTGAAAATCCAGATATTTGAAGGCTGGTGCTTTCTCATGAAGTTCCATATAAATTTGATCAAAATTTGACCAGTAGTTTTTGAGTTATCCTTAATAGCGCGTATTTAATTTATTTAGACTACATTGATGACGTTTCCATTTTCTTTATATTGAAATGGGTTGTACAAAATGAGTAATTTACTTGTTTTTCATCGAGCAGTGTCGGTATAAGAACTATTTTCCCATATCGTCCTGTGGGAGTCGTATGAGGCGACAGAGGGACACTGAAACAGGAGACGGGCAGCAGCATCTTCCTAATAAAAAAGCAAAATAATAAAAGAACTACAGTTACCAAGCCCGTCTGCAAAGCGTGGCAGCAATAGCAGAATCCCCCCTATGAGGCATGTTAATCTCTAGCTCTCACCGTGCCTATGCTAGTTTCTCTAGCTACCAGATACGGTTTATACACATAGAATACTATAATACATACACAATATAGTATTCTATTGTTATACTATTGGTGTAGCATTTAGGGCGACATTGCAATGTACGGAATTTTCAAACACGACTTTATTTTGACGACCCCCTGGCACAGTGGCTCAGCAATGAGTTGCAGCACTGAGGGCCGCGGTCTCGAATCCCGCACGGAACAAAAAATTGTTCCGGGTCTGGATGTTTGTCCTTGTGATATATAAACTGCCCCCACAATACATATGAAAGTAGTGTGGATTACGTTTTTAAAAGTTAAAAAAATACATATATTAGCGAATGATCATCATCATCATCATTTCAGGACTTGACAAGTACACTGCTGAACACAGGCCTCCCCCAAGGAATGACACAAAGCACGAGTCTTGCCTTACTAGTTTATCACTCCAGCTAGTGTGGAGACGCTCTAAACTTCATCTACCAGTACGAGGCTGCCACTCGGCAAAGAAATATATTTTAGGCTAATTTGAGGATTTCCTTTATAACCTATAATTAACACTGCAACCTTAGCAACGGGGCGAACATGCTCTTTGATATTTGCGCAAAAAATCTACAAAGTCGATATTGCCAATTTAACGAATATTTCCGTCGCCGAAAATCACGGCGTGCAGAAATAGATTGGTGACATTTCGGGTTATTTAATACTCACATACTCGTTAAAGAAATAAATTAAATCTGCGAGGGATTTGGACATAATGTTCTTAATAAGTCGCCTTCGAAGTTTTATCACTGCCCTAGGGTTGACTGACAGAAAATGCTATTAGCATTAAGTCCGCCTTATGATCTTGTACTGATGTAAGGTTCTATAAAGGTTAAATAAATAAAATCAATGAAGAGAGATAGTAATTTAGGTCGTAGAGCCACGCTGCAGCTATATTATAGCACGAATGGGTCGGCTACCACTGGGGTAGAATCACGCTCTAACAGAATACCAGCGTAAAATAACAGCTTAACGCAGCTGTGTTTCGTACGGTAAGTGTAGAGATCCGGAGACCCTTTTCACTTGAAACGAGGCATCCCATCTTAGACCTCACGAGCGACAATGCATCTGCATTTTGATTCGTAGTCGAGGATCAATGTAGATATCTATAGGCCAAAGCAACTTTTTATCGTTAGGTGGACTGTGCGTCGTTTATCATCCTTATCATATAAAAAAGATTGCGTTAATAGCGAATAATGAGATAGCAGAATACCGAATTAAGTCATTCACGCCAGCTGGAGACAGACAGCGTGCTTAACGACACGTCACGCTACATAGCTTGCGTGACTCTACGAGCGGAACTGACGTCATCATTTAACTTCGTACGCGGCGCGCCGGAAATTATTGTTGCCTGATAATGAACGTAAAATATTTAAACTAAGTCAATAAGAATACTCACTTTAAAAAAATTGAAAAAAGTGGATTATGTTTGGGAATTCTCTATATGCTGCATGATAAAATTTGCAAAGATGATATCGGTTATAGGGAGTAACCGACATAGTTCGAGATGTCAGAGAGTTGAAGAGGTTATAACGTGGTAAAGCCATGCTGTAGGTACATTATAGTTGTAGCACAAATGGGTAGGCTTGACCGGGTAAGGACACATACTAACGGCGTAAAATAGTAGCTCAATGCTGTTATGTTTCGTATAGTGATTGTAGAGAACCAGAATTAATTATGGATGCAGCACGAATTAGTTACGACGTTCATAGAAGGCTAGCACAGAATTTTCCATACGAAACCCAGCAGCATTGAACTGCTTTTGCATCGTTTCAACATATTTTATTTAATTTGAGAGGAGGGAAACGAGCATGCGGCTCACTTGATGGGAAGTGACTACCGCCGCATATGAACAAATGTAACACCAGGGAGAATTGCAGAGGCGTAGCCGACCTTTGAAAAAGAGTTAGGCTCTTTTCATGAAGGTCCCTAAGTCGTATCGGTCCGAAAAAACGCTGGTGAGAGTCGATAATTGATTCAACTGTTCTCAAGTGATGATATTTCATATATGCTGTAATTGATTATTATTTATATAGATAAGTAGATGTTTTAAGGCGTTGTTAAAAACTTTATGAATGTCGATTTAACTATGAATAAAGTTTTTATTTTCAGAAATGATGGTTTATTAATATCACTCTGAGGCGAATGCGCCTCCGTTTCGTTTCCATCTCCTTAATTGGACAAACTTCTCGAAAATTTTGTGCGACGTCACTTTATCTTGAGGAATGCGATGCCGGTTTGGAAACTTAGCAAGTGGCATTACATCAAAGATTCAGAAGCCTCGCAGGAGCTTAGTAGGGCTTGAATCGGCAACATGCCGCGATCCCAAAAGTTTTCGTAAGAGGACTTGCAATTAACTTTTCAAAAGATACATCCGTATCAATCAATATACCGTATCAATATACCGTATCAATATATTTAAAAAAATTGTCATGCATAAGTCTCGCTTAAACTCGATAATGGCTCGACTGGTTTGGATGAAATGTTTTGCGTGTGTTTGAGGGTGGGGAGGGGGAGGGGGGTGGATTTAGATGGTTGGATGGATGGTTAAGACTTTAGATTCAAAACTGGATTCTCGGTACGTGGCAGCTATCACCCGTGCGGAGCTGGCGTAAATCGCTAGTAATATATAATTTAAAGGTCACTTATACTTAAGTATTGAATGTCATACGAAATAAAAAAATCTTTTAATTAGATGGCTTTAAAATTGACTAGCTGTGCCCATCAAGCGTTTCAATATTTTGTTTTAAATGAAAGATGTCGATAAAACCGCCATCATCAGTGATAGCGCTCCCGATTTGTGGGCATTCGTGGCCCAGTAGCTTAGCATTGTGATGTGGCGTCGCGTCGGGGACCATGGGTTCTCATCACGCACGTAGCAAGTATTTGCACATACTACAAGTAATATTTCCGGGTCTGTATGTTTGTTTGGAATTGTGCAATTTATGTATGTAAACCGTTTCCTGGTTTAGTTTACAAGATACAGGAGTGTACAAGCCTGATAATAAATATAAAAACCCGCGTAAAAGAACATAACGCGAAATATAACGCCCCGGGAAGTCTGCACCTTGTGATCATATCCTAAACAGGCCCCACATTATATCACATTTGATAGACGACAAATCCTTGCGAAATAACATCGATTCCTGCCGAGGATGATATGCGTGAGACTATTGAAATTAAAATATATTCCAATTGAGAAGGAGGCTGGGTACAACCACCTGCTTGGGACCCTGTAATTAATAAAATTTAAACAAAGTGCATTCTGCGTAGATAGCGCCAAAAGCGTGAGACTATTGAAATTTAATTTTGTTAAAATTGATTGAAAAAATAAAATTTTTTGTTTAAATTGACTATTGAATTTTAATTAAATAATACATTTGGCCCGCGATAATCCGATAAACGTTTTGCAAGGCAGTGTCGGATTATCAAATTTTTTGAACTATAGAGTACTGCCACATCCTCCTGGTTATCCGAAACTTCTTGAAAAAGAGTACCCTGTAATCCGACAAATTACATATCAAATATAAAATGATAAAATAATCATGGGATCCACAAAGAATACCTAAACAATAAATAATGAACGCCCGCCAGGCCCGCAAACCAAGTTATTAAAAAGCTGACGGGTACTCCGGGTTAACTCTGACATCGGGACGTCAATCATCTCATGCTTCCGTGACCATGGATGCTGGAAAGCACCTGAAACGTTGGGTATTAAAAATAAGCAAATTAAATGCGGTTAATTCCGTAAAAGTAGTTTTATTCAATGTGTAGTGTTATATATAAATATAAGAAATCGTTATGTGTGTCTGTCTATTTATTCAGGCTAATCTCCGAAATGGCTGGACATATTTTAACGGGACTTTCACTGGAAGTTAGCAAATGATATACGAAGTAACTAAGGCTACTTTTATTTTAGAAAAAGAACTAGTGTTCCGCGCAAAAAATTGAAAGCCTAAATTACAAGCGGACGAAGATGCGGAGAATAACTAGTCTTTAATATTATTAGTGTTCCGCGAAAACGCCTGATTCTGTTAATTGCTTTTTTTGTCAGAAAACTCAGCCGCGCGCATAATTCACCAGAGTTTCATCGTAATTAGATTTACCATTAAAGGAACCCATAGAAGACAAAAAAACAAAACTCGTATGGTGACATATTTAAAAAATCCATACCATGACGTCACGTTATTCATCCCTTGGCAGTCATAATAAGCGACTAGAGGAAATACCAGAAAATCACAAGCTTTTTTAAAATAAGGGTGACAAACGAGCACACAGTCCACCTGATGGAAGTGGATGCTGTGGCCTTCAACATCTACATTTATTCTCGATTATAATTCAAAATGCAGATGCGCTTTTATCACTGAGGACTAAAATGGAATGTTTCAGTAAAAGGGTTTGTCTACACTCACCTTACGAATCACAGTAAAATACAAAATAAAATATTATATATATATATATATATATATATATATATATATATATATATATATATATATATATATATATATATATATATATATAATACGCTAGCATTCCGAGAGAGCGTAGCCCTTTTCTGGTCAAGTCGACTCATTCTTGCTACAATCATAACATAGCTGCAGCATGGGCTTACCAAGTAAACACGTATCTACAGCCAATTTCAAATTAAAATAAGGCTATTTTTTATTATTCTGGACATCTATACATTTTAGACCGGGATACAGGAGTTAAAGCACTGCTATTTGACGGCAAAAAAGATAAGAGAGTGATACTAATCGCAACACTTTTAATATTCCCCAGTGTAGACTAAATTTAAGGCACAGCAAGCCTGACCCTATAGCCTATATCTATTGTGCAAAGTACAATACAGAGGTCGCAACAGTTGCAAGCGTTTGACCTACTTTTTAGCGAGCTTTATTCCTTTACAACTATTCTTGAATCTTCTTCAGCTCTGAAGAACCTTGTCTTATTATACATAATATGCATGTAAGATTTAAAACAAAGCTACACTATAACCTCCCTCATTTGCAACGACTTCTTTTAGTATTATAGAGCCCAACAAGATAATATACTCTCTATCTACAGGCTGGTAGAGCCCACAAACTGAAAAAGCGACATTTAATGAAACTAAATTAGTTTCTTAAATGTAGTAGTAAATAATGTTTCTTAAAATGAACAAAATAACAAACACCTGAAAATATTGAACAATTCTTAAGTACTACCCTTCTTATAAAGTTTAAGCAACAACAAAATCCTCATCACAGAACTTATTATTGCCAGCCCTATCAACGCATGCCATTACTCCACCATTACGCGACGCGCCGCCATCTTGATGACAGTTCATGTTTGCGACGATTTAACATTGTCACGTACGCACGTATCTTTGCTTCCTAATGACTGGCGTGTATCATGAGCACAGTATGATTGCTTTCGTTAGTACATAAGGATTAGATCTACAAACGAAGTAAGCTTTCAATGTATGTGTGTAATGTACTATTCATAATTTATCACGACATAGTCTTTAGTTATATACACCTGTCTTGATGTGGTAGAGCCATCTTGGAGTTATATTATGGTTGTTGTCCTGGGCAGAGCCACGATCTCACAGAATATCATAGTAAATTGACAGCATTATGCTGCAGTGTATCGTATGGTGAGTGTGGAGATCTGGAGGTCTTGTTTACTAAAAGCGAAGCATTCCATCTACATCCTTAGGAGTGACAACACATTTGCATTTTAATTTTTTATCTAGAATAGATGAAGATGTCTATGGGCCCAGAACCCACTTACTATCATTTAGCACCCTTATTCTGTAACCAATAATTCAGCTATCGCTGAATGGACTAGTCACTTACTTCCATGTAATCTGAGTTCATTAGTCGAATTCATGGCATTAAGCAATATTTATTTATAGCAAAGTTAATTATTAATATTTAGCGTGTGTTTCTCATATACCAAGAAAAGTACTAGCTTACTTATCTTTAACAAATAAAGTTATTTTTATTAAATCTAAATAATCAACATACCTATTGTCTTTAGACGACTTATTCTTGCGCCCTCCTTTCTGCCAAGGAGGGTCGCGTTCGTATACGGCTTAGAGATCTCTAGTCAGATCGTTAAGTAAGTCCTAAAAGGTGGTGTTTAGTGGGTAAAAGTCTCCACATAACCACGCAGCCGGCTGCGTGGTATGCTATGAGCATTCACCGCCACCCTCCCCCGCTTTCCGGAGGGTTGCCCATATTTGCTTCGGGCGCAAAAAAAAAAAAGAACGACTTATTACAAATACTTTTATCATTATTGACTACAGATGCGTCGTCACCTTCGTGGACTGAATAATGAGACAGAAAGCTTCACAGCCTGTAATTACATGAGAACTTACAGACCGGAGCACAGCAGCGGAAGCGCTGCTATGTGGCGACAGGAATACGTAAGAGGGTAGTACCTACATGGCCAAGCGGAATTCTACCACCTAGTGAAGAGTTCTTTTATGATATGTGTAATTCTAGGTATTTAAGTGGTTACTAGGCATACTAAATTACAAGTGTGTTAATAGTTATAGATTTATGGACGGGGGGGAGGGGGGTTGAAAGTGGCTTCAAATGGTCTGTGTAAAAATAAACACAGTCGGTAAAATTTCGACAAAAGTCAAATTTCGTAAAAATTGTGACGTCACAGCTAGTGTACTTCGTTTTAACGAAATACTCATCTTAAACCTTAGTTCAAACCCGAGCCTAACAATAAACAAGGTTTAGTAATAAGACAATCTTATTTTTGAAGGACCAAAAGTCGGACGCATCATAACAACATATATACATTTTTCGTAATGATTTTAAAAATCGCTTTTTTTAATTTGGCTAACACACATGTGTCTGAAAATATTAAAATAAATTGTAGATGCAAAGTAATGATTTTTTTTAATAACAATGCGTTTAACAAATCCCAGCCAGTCCTAACGAGGTCCAACCGTAACTTGAATTCGTTAGTTGTAGACAGACATTAATGTAAATTTCTAATTGCCAGTCGGGTTCAAACGTAATTGCCGTTCGTAACTCGTCCCTCGCGAGATGCCATTGAAATTCGACTCTAAATTGGATCGTTTTAATTTAAACTCCGATATTTGAGTGTATTGTTTTCGTGACATTTTTACGTTGAAAGTTTTTGGTTTTAGATTACAATTTTAGAGCAACCTGAGAATAAAACTTTACTAACGGCACTACAAACTGTTATTCCATAAAGTTAATAATGCCTTAAGATCGGGGCGAATGGAGAGAAGTTACCGTTATCCCTTTATGTACCTTCTTGATAAGTTCCCTTGACTAGTTTCGACCACCCTGTTTCAATAAGTTTATTCTTTATCTATACATATAAATGAAATTTCAGTGTCAGTCTGAATATTAAAATAACTGGCTTTTATTAAGCTCAGGGATTAATTTGCATGCTATTGAGGTATAAACAGCCATTTTAAAATGTTTGTCTGTCTGGCTGTCTGAAAATAAATGAGATGGCAATTCCGGAAGGAATCCTTACCCGAAAATCTTGAAGATTTTTTTATAAACTAAATCAGAATAAATATCAGATTTCTTAAATCTAATTAACGCCACAACTTAAATTAATAAACGAAATAATTAGAAGCTTGGGTACAATAATTAAGATGCAATATTATTCCAATAATTTTGTACTGCAGGTTGGAATGAGTATACAAATACTTTATCCCAGATATATCAATACAAAAAATCAAGTCTGAAGTAAAAAAATTTGATGTAAGAAATACCAAATTCTCGTAAATGTTAATATTACGTTAGGAAAGAGGAAATTAAGCAAAAACGACGTGTGCCAAAGGAAATTGATTCAGATTGCGAGGTTGGTGCTTCGGATAAAATAAAACTGAGGGCTAGAAATGATGAGTTTCAAACAGATGAAAAGAGGGCATAGGCTGTCACTGACTGATGTATAAGTAATACAGTGTTTTATGGTGGGAAATTGAATTTTGCATGAGCGCCAAATCAGAATAGCCCTATTATCAGAGTTGTCAATAGAATCAGTAATAATCTACACACTTAACGAAACACAAACGTATGTTGTGAACGTGAAGGTAGTAATAATTCTGCCTTTCTGACTGGATTTTGGTCATGTTGGGTAGTCTCAACATAAACTAGCCATTTGCGCATGACAGCATTATAGTGCACACGTGTGTGCGTAAGCCAGATGCATTCTATACTCCCTCACTTGATAGTCCGATTGGACGGCATCTCATAATTCGACGTATCAGGATGTGCTTTCCGAGGTACGGGGGTTGAAACATCGCGGTTTCTCGACTCAGTAGTACTAAAAAAATTTGACAGAAAAACCCAATGGTTAAATTTGGCCCGACCAAGATGAAACAACTCTACGTCTACTTATCTTAATACTGCCAAAGTATCGGCTCGAGAACGTTGTTTTTGTTATATACAGTCGCAACATTTTTGTTGCCCGCAAATGTTACCTTTATCTGAAAAGAAAAACGTTGTTGGTTAGATTATTTAAAATTTATATTTGGCATTTGTGATCGTTATGAGATTCGGTAAGCTAGGAAAGGAATTTTCTCTAGGGTAAACAAGAGCATAGAACGAGACTGTTTTAGAGACGCCATAAGCCGTCTAGCCGTGGAGTTATGAAGGTCTATTATAATGATCGAATAATAATGACTCAGGACAGGGTTTTGTGGCATTCCTTGGGGGAGGCATATGTTCAACAGTAGACTTGTAAAGGGCAGTTGATGATAATGCATCCTCATTATCATCAAACTACCCTTTATAATGAATAAGATTGAGCATCAAAAGTAACAAACTTAAATACAACTTGGAAAATAAAATGATGCAATATTAAAAGCGTTACTAGTATTCTTAAAAAAAAAAAACAATGGATCAGAACTAAATGCTGAAACTTTGCAGTTTGTTTTGATTTTTTACTCGTACTTTAAACATGCCTATTGAATGAACACGGCGGTGTCAGTATTTTTAGATTGGAGACAAAATTAATCCCTTTTTTGGTTTAAAATTAAATTATGATAATTTGTGCTCCTCAGATTCAGATTCTGAAAAAAAATTAATTCTTTTTATGTGGTAGAGCCATACTGCAGCTTTGTTAATAATATAGTTGTAGCACAACTATATTATTATTATTTAAATGTACCTCTCAACAAAAGAGCTTACTCCTTTCTAAAAGGCCAGCAACGCACTTCCAATCCTCCTGATGTTGCGGTTGTTCATGGGCGGCGGCACTCACTTACCATCAGGAGAGCAAGATAGTTTGCCCCCTCTTCTAAAAACAAAAGTACGGATGGCTCGGCTCAACCAGGGAAAGATCACACTTTCACAGAATGCCAGCGTAAAATAGCAGCTTAACGCTGCTGTGTTTCGTATGGTGAGTGTAGAGAACCAGAGACCCTTCTTACTGGAAAGAAAAAATTCCATCTAAGTCCTCACGGGTGACAACGCATCTAAATTTTGATTCGTAATCGAGGATAGATGTAGATGTCTATGGGTCACAGCAACCACTTCCCATCAGTCAGGTGGACTGTAAGCTCGTTCGTCACCCTATCCTATAAAAAAAACATTAATAGCAAATCGGTAAGACCTAGATCACATAGGTACTTAATCAATATGAGATTTATGTCATAACAGGTATATAATTTTAAAGTTAAAACAATTTTAGCCAAAGTTGCAGCAATAAATCCAAGTTACAAACAAATTTAAGCCATTGTCAATGAACATCCATTCAAAGTTCCAAGTTAATATTTGAGATATTGACATTGAATATTGAATCGACGTTGTAGTATTTCGGGTTAGATCCTTTTCACGTATCTTAGTAGACGTTTAATTGAATTTCTGTCATTCCATTGACTCATTAACATTAAGTTAGTCTCAGCTACGAAGAATGGAAAGTCTTGTCAGTTTTTAAAGCCATTTAAGAAATTTATGACATGAAATTTGGTGAAATTAAAAAGGGTTTATCATCTAATCTAGTCCCGTGAGATTCGTGATTATTAAAAATCGTTACCGTTAAAGTATATTAAAGTCTATTATTACTGAACATATGATACCGTATTAGATTGCCTCTTAGGGTAACCCCCTAAGAGGCAATACTACCAATACATTTGACATTGCTGCCTGCTCGGCAAGCGGCAAGCGGCAAGCGGGTTGGCAACCGCAGTTTTTTAGTCGTTATTAGGAAGACACTGCAGCTCATCTCCTGATTTTTCCCTCTGTTGCCTCTTACGACTCCCACGGGATGACATTAGCTAGTGGATATTCTATAACGCCACTACACGGTAAACCATTCTTAAAAAGCAACTACTATGGGAAATTCTCGAAAAATCAAATACCCTTCTTCGTTAGCAAAAAACAGATATAGATATCCATCCAACAGTTTGCAGCGCCTTAGCTTTGAAGTCTGGTTACGGAAATCCTACATTATATATAATGCTGATATCCAGAACTCTTCCCTTGAAAACCTTTCAAGAATTCCTGTGCTTGGCTGTTGGGTGTATGTCTTCTTTATAGTATAAGGGTGACAAACAATCCCACAGTTCACCTGATCATGAGTGGATGCTGTGGTCCGTAGCTTCATTTATCCTCTATAAAACTGTATTTTTATAGAAGTTTGTTAAGTGACTACCGCTGACTATGAACAACTGCAACACTTGGGGAACTGCAGGTGCGTTGCTGGCCTTTTAGAAAGGAGTAAGCTCTTTTCTTGAAGGTCCCTAGGTCGTATCGGTTCTAATAAATCGCCGATGGTAAACTATTCCACAGAGAGGTCGTACGCGGAAGAAAACTCCTAGAGAAACGTACAGTCATAGACCACCAAGCATCCAAATGGTGTGGATGGTATCGGAAGCTTTGCCGCGTAGTGTGTTCATAAAATTTGGCGGCTGGGATTAATCCGAACAATTAAATTAAAAAAAATTGTATGAATCAAAGTGTAGATGCGTTATCATTCTTGACGATTAAGAGAAAATGCCTCGGTACCAGTAAATTGGGTCTCCCGTTCTTTTCACTGGCCTTACGACACACAGTATTATTAAGCTGCCATTTTATGCTGGGAGTTTGGCAGAGCGTGGTCCTTCCCAACCCATACGTGCTACAACCATTATATAGCGGCAGCATACCTATAAAATATGAAGTTTATTTAAATTATACGCGACAAAAAAAAATTCTTTTATAATGATTTCTTGTATTTACATCGATTTATTATGATTTCTTATCTATATTTCTATATTTATAATGATTTCTTATATGATATTAGATGGTGCTGGAATTAACAGGATTTCAATAAAAGAAATTTTGATTCAAACTATTTTTACGGATTTTATCGCGTTTATTTATGTTATTTTTAATACCCGACGTTTCTGGTGCTTTCCAGCACCCATGATCACGGGGGACTGAGGTGACTGACGTCCCGATATCATCCGTCCCCCGTGACCATGTTTGCTGGAAAGCACCCGAAACGTCGGGTATTAAAAATAACATAAATAAACGCGATAAAATCCGTAAAAGTAGTTTGAATCAAAATTTCTTTTATTGAAATCCTGTTAATTCCAGCACCATCTCATTTCGGCGAAGCGGTCCCGCAGGACCTCTGATACTACCTCGATTTCTTAAATAAAACGCTCCGTTTAGTTTCTCGTCGTGATAGGTGTATTATGCAAAGGTGTTTTTGTTACACCGTCAATTTATCTACGTTGCTTATAAGTATCATTACTTCTACAGATAAATGCGAATATAAAAGTGCAATATTATCTTAATTAAAAATAAAAGTTATTACCATTTATGTGTAAGTAAAAATTAAAGATAATTAGGTATGTAAATAAAACTACTATTTTAAGTTTAAATCCAAGATTAAGATACTTATTGCCATAGGTACGAGGGGCGGGTAAAAAGTTTTGAGCCTAGGGTATTAAAAATGCCAATAGGCAAGTATACAAAATTTATTTCTATGCAATCGCCCCCTGCTTCAACGCACTTCTTACATTTGTTGTAAAGAGCTTTTAGAGAGAACGGTGGCCATAAATTTGGATGCCGATCGCTCCACTTTGAATTTCCGTGGCAGCTTTAAACCCTTTTCAATCCACTGCATTGATTCTTGTTTCGGTTTTGTATCGTATGAGTCTCCGGTTCTCTCACTCACCATACGAAACAAGGCAGCATTGAGCTGCTATTTTACGCTGGTATTCTATGAGCTCTAATAAAAAAAAAATATTTATTGCATTACTGTGTAAAATAGTTATTTTAATTCATAACACTGATTCATAATTAGGTAAGTGATTAAATACTTGATTAAAACTACTTTTACGGATTTTATCGCGTTTATTTTTACTTCTTATTTTTAATTCCCGACGTTTCGTCCAATTACGTCCAATAGTGAGTCAGATTGATTCGCCAACTTACAGATTGGCTCAATACTTAGCTAAAATATTATCACCACTCAGAGGACACACAAGAGCACACACTAAGGATTCATACCAATTTGTCAGTGAGATAAAAGACCTACATCTTACTGACAATGAAACCATGGTCAGTTTTGATGTTCAGTCTCTATTTACATGCCTACCTGTTGAAGACTGCATCTCAATTATAACTAGGAAACTAGAGGAAAATAACATGCCAGCAGAATATGCAGTATTACTAAGACATTGCCTTACATCTGGCTATCTATTGTGGAAGGAAGAGTTTTACAAGCAAGTAGATGGTGTGGCGATGGGCTCACCTGTATCTCCCATTGTCGCCGATATATTCATGGAAGACTTTGAGGAGAAAGCCCTCCTTACTGCACCTGTTACACCAAGGATCTACAAGCGGTACGTAGACGATACTTTCACAATTTTACCAACAGACAAAGTAACTGCATTTTTAGAACATCTTAATTCCATAAACTCTAAAATTCAATTTACTATGGAGTTAGAGGCAAATAATTCCTTACCTTTCCTAGATGTGTTAGTCAACACCATTGGTCACACTGTGTATAGGAAAAAGACCCATACAAACCGATATTTAAACGGTGAATCTCACCACCATCCTTCACAGTTAGCTACCGTGGGCAAATCTTTGTTACAGAGAGCACGAGGGATCTGTGACAGCAAACACCAGCACGGCATCAGCACGTCAAGCAAGTTCTGCACGACAACAAGCTTCGGGTTCCACGCCTACGTCACAGTGACCGAGTGAAGCCGGCCACAGTCGAGCGTGTGCCTGCTATACTACCATATGTCAGAGGTGTCACAGACAAGATTGGCTATATCTTGAAGCGAGCTTCTATTAGAACATTCTACAAGCCGCCGAAGAAGATCAGTCAGTTCCTACCATCCGTCAAGTGTCATATTCCTCTACAAGATGCAGGAGTGTACAAGCTTGACAAACCAAAAGATCAATTGGGACCCGCGTAAAAGAACATATAGCATGATGTGAAGCATCAACGTTCCGGGAAGTCTGCAGTTTGTGATCATATCCTAGACGGCCCCAACCATTACATCAGATTTGATAGACCACAAATCCTCGCGAAAGAACACCGATTCCTACCAAGGATGATACGTGAGGCTATTGAAATTAAAAAACATCCTAATTTCAATAGAGAAGGAGGCTGGGTACTACCACCTGCTTGGGATCCTATAATCAATAAAATTAAAACTAAACCCAAGCATACCACTGCAAGACCTCAAGACATAGTCAGTTCATTTTGCATAGATCGGACCATAAACAATAATTAAAATAGCTGAAGGTACTCCGGGTTTAACAATGACATCGGGACGTCAGTCATCTCAGTCCCCCGTGACCATGGGTGCTGGAAAGCGCCCGAAACGTCGGGAATTAAAAATAAGAAGTAAAAATAAACGCGATAAAATCCGTAAAAGTAGTTTTAATCATGTGTAGTGTTCGCGTAAATATAAGAAATCATTATGATTAAATACTTTTATTGTTATTGTGTATGCACTTTCGTGAAACAATTTTTTTTAAATTTTAGGTAGATAAAGATTGTATTGATATTTGCAACGGGCTCTACCACGTTCTATGTGCGAACAATCGAGTTACGGTATTAGAAGAAAGCATCTTGCAACATTTAGGTTTAGCTGAAAATAGAAATACCTATGTGTTACAGCAAATTGAATTCAATCTATACCGGTCAATACAACTTAAAAATACTGCAGCTGGAATCTGGACTGACAGCGAAATGCTTTCCGCTAATGGCGGTCCATAATGGCCGTCTCGGACTTCCGCTTTTAGTTCGGAAATTGCTTTCAGCTCTTTCGATCGCAAACATTCGTGCAGTGTTGATGATTACCTGACTCTAGCAGTAAAATTTTACTAGTTAGTTCACAATTGGCCATATTAAGACAGATTTTATAACATTTGAGTGATAAACAAGTTGCCAGCATACGTGATGAGACCACTGCATGGTACAAACGTCTAGGCAAAAAATCTGTTCTACTATTCTAGTCTCTTCCTGTTTTCCTGTTACTTTTTTGTCACCAAGCAGTAGTGAGCACAGAGGATTTTAGTGTTTCCGGTCTGAAGGGTTTAAAGAGCCAGTAAGGTTACGAGCTGTGAGACATTCCGTCTTGGTCCTCAGAAGTGACAACGAATCTGCAGCCTTCTTTATTAGAAGGTGGCTGCAGGTATCCACGGGATGCAAAAGCCATGTACTATCAGATGGACTGTAAGATGTTTTTTTTTAATATAAGAGACAGCAAATGAGCCTACGGCTTACCTGATAGTAAGTGATTACCGCCGCCCATGAACAACTGCAACACCAGGAGAATGACAGATGCGTTGCCGGCCTTTTAAAAAGGACTAGGCTCTTTTGTTGAAGGTTTTCCATCACTATAGTTTGATTAAAAAATTAGGATTTTCAATAAAGCGTCAGGAGGAAGTCCACTACATAGAGTCTGAATTTAATATTCTGTTTATCTCTACATTGCCGTCAATTCGACGTAAGTAGCATATCCCATCGCAAACGTAACAATATTCGCAAGTCCCTCGGCGGGCATTCCGCGTGAAACCATTTCTATGTTCCTAATCTAAATAGACGCTTCAGCCTCTCGAGGAATACAACTATCTCTTTAAAGGATAGCTGAGAAAATAATCCAGTTGCTTTTATGTAGTAGTAAGTTAGTTTTATATAAAGGTTTAATAAGTTTATTAAGTTACATTTTTACATGAGACACAGCCATGGAAACAAAGTAAAGTGCTCGTTAGTTACCTTTATTCTATAAAAAAAGTTACATAACACGATAAATTCCATGTTCTATTACAACTCGTAATACTCCGTTAACCACTTTCGAGAGTTTAAAAATACTCTAGTTATTCACCGTAAGAGTCAAATGGCGAACTCGAACCCATAGCTCTCGGAATTAGCAGGCTTCTCACTATCTTTAATATATCACCAGTTTGATCGATGAACTTCCGTCTAGGGGAACTCTTGCCGACTCTGCCAATCAGCAGCATAGTGCTGTTTGCGCGCGCATTGCGTGCGATCAACACCATGTCGAAGCGTACTGATTGTTTTGTCATGTTCGCTAAGTGAACTTACTAAAACGGCATATTATCATATTGTATTATTACTGCTACACCGTCGAATTAGGGTGGTCACCCTGTAATGATTATATATGTTGTATGTGTGTGAATAACGTAAAAAAACTAAATAAATTAAAAAATACTGCATTATAACCTTGCTTTGTCATTAAAATAAAACTATAACAATAGGTAACGTAAAAATATTTTTTACTTAGTCAAAGCTCCTAAAACTTTCGTCTAATTCGCGTCGACGTTTTTGCCCCGTATTCGCTAACGCTGCAAAGTTTGTCACATATGAAAGTTAAGCTTGTTTTTATACATTCAACCCCAATGTTTTTGTTTATGGGTCCTGACAAGTAGTTAATTCATAATATCTTATAATACAAGTAACCCTATTTCAATTTAACTTTGTACGTTCCATGTATATCATCATCACAGGACATATAACATACAGAATAGCCTGTATGTTATATGTCCAGTGATGTTGGAGTATTTTAACCGACTTCCAAAAAGGAGTCTCACTCAATTCAATTCAACTCAATTCGACTGTATGTTTTTTATGTTATCTCAGAACTTTTTTCTAGATGAACCGATTTTGGTAATTCTTTTTTATTTTAAAGCTGTTGCTTCTCATGTGATCACTTATGAATATGATCAAGACCTGACCAGTCATTTTATTTATATTGAAGTCGGTTGTACAAAATTTTTAATTTTACCATTTGTTCATCTGACGCAACGTGACCCGACCCTCCTTAGCTCTTGGTTTGAAGTATGTACCCTATTTTGCTTATTTGCCACTCAAAATAAAACGTACTACATTACCAACTATGTATATTTTGCAAAGTACTTGCTGGTCCCTGCGCGTTGCTGTCGCAAAAGAAATAATTGTGAACCTAATAATTGTGAACCTAAAGCTTCAAATTTGAATGGGTTTTAAATTATAAAACTATCATTGGAACTGAATGAGATATAACTTTCAAATTAATTTGTCGTTACGACTTGAGCGCCGCATACTGTAAGTTTTTTTTTTGTTGCTAGGATAGGGTGGTAAACGAGCACATATTCCAACTGATGGGTAAGCGGTTGGTGTGACATCTACATCTACCCTCAGATACTAATCAAAACGCAGATGCGTGGTCACCCGTGAGGCTTAGTCCTCACGGATGAAAACCCATGAAATGCCTCGTTTACGAAACACATCATCGTTAAGCTGCTATTTTACGCTGGTATTCTTTGAGAGCGTGGTCCTTTCCCGGTCGAGCTGACCTATTCATGTTACAACTATACTACTAATATAGCTATAACTTTCGCGCAAGTGCAAGCAATAAGTTGACAAAGTTTTACCGCATCTGACGAACGGTATGGCATCGTATAAAACACGAACAAACAAACATTAATTTTTATATATTAAGATATCACATTTAGTGTAGTTAAGATATCTGCATACTTCTACAAATGAGACGTTTCGGTGAATGGTTTCCTTGCCAAAGGCGAGTTTGAGCTTTGAAAGTTTCTAATAGCAAGTCTTCAAAAGAATATTGAATGAGAAAAGTTAATACAAGAACTCTTTCAAAGACCGAATTCTCTAGAATTACAGAGTAAAAGTCTATTACAGATTATAGTTTCAAAATGGTCTTCAAAACTAGTTCAGCGTAGGACAACTGAAACTCGTTTATGAGTAAAAAATTTAATTGTACATATTTTGATAACATTTATGAAATTAGATGAGAATACCGCTTTATAGTTTTTTTGTAGTTAAAAACTTATAATATAATCTTTATATTTTTTTAAAGACTAAATATCTATTTTTATTTAAGATGCAAAATCGACCTAGTTCTTGTACTAAATTTAGCAAATTCAAATTAAATGACGTTCTTTTTAGTGACGGCTGCATTTACTACTTAATTGCAATGATTAATCACTCCATGGTATCGGTCTCCAGAATGTGGACCAACTTGATATATATAACTTGACTATAATTAAAACAACAAAGTACGTAAACTATAATGGCTGATGGGCCGTTTTTACACCACGATGTTCTCATTAAGTTAAACTTATCGTTTCGTTCTTTTGTTTGCTAATGAAAATAATAAACTGTTTAATTTTTATTTACAAGTGTCGTAGCAGCTCAGGGGCTAAGTGCTCGCTGTAAATTTTACAGTATTTGATCAACCCACGTTCGGTCACCGCCGGCACCAAAGAAAATTAGTAATTGCAATTTTAAGTGATGATTTATCACATGCTCGGCGATGAAGAAAAACATCGTGAGGAAACCTACATATCTGAAAAATTAAAAAAAGAAAGATTTCAAAGACATGTGAAGTTCGCCAAACGCGTTGTGGCAGCGCGGCGGACACTCCTCTGGCCTAAAACCCTTTTAGAAATGAGAGGAGGCCTGTCCCCAGCAATGGGACGTATATAGGCTGTAACTTTACCTTTTTTATATTTGTAACGCAAACTGATAGATAAATGAGGTGTTTAATTAAAACTGTTTTGTTTTCTTTCGTTTGTTTTTGATTTCTGTGACGATAAAATTGTCAAAAACTAAAAAAAAACTAATTGTAGCGCTTTCGTTGCTTCGATTTCCAGGACAGATCTACACAAATAAATAAAATTGAAATGTCTGTTTGTAATGTCAAAATAACAACTTTTTATTAAATGCATATAAAAGTTTATATTGTACTTATACAAAAAAAAACATATTTTAAATGGCTGTGCCGACTTTCACTAGCAGATGGCTGATGTTATAATGTGTAAATAAGGCTACTTTTAGTGTAGAAAAGGAGTTAGGGTTCCGCGCAAAAAGATTAAAATCCATGTAATCCAAACATAATAAACTCCATGCGGACGAAGTCGCGAGGCACAGCCAGTTAATAATGATTGCTTATTGCTCCACCGCCGTTTTGACGACATCATTAGGTCGTAGGCTCTTAGGGATAACATGTGTCAGGATTTGTCCTGAAATATCAGGACTTTTGGGCGGTAGCAGTGTGTGCAGCAACAATCAATTAGATATAGGTATATTATACAATACTCCGCGACGACTCAACCTCGAGACTCGTATAGAACGCTTCTCGTATGTAAGTGTCGCAATGTAGAAAAGGCCTAAGTGAGTTGTACATAAACAAAACCATCTGACAGACGATAGCGGGAAAATTAATTTCCTAATGGAACTGTATTTCGTTCCCCCGCCGCAAATCCAACGTCGAACAAGATTGTTCAATGCGATTCCCAGCTCACGAGATCGCACCGGGCTATGGTATGGTTCCGACGGATTGGACCGAAGAGACGATCTATATTCATAAAATATTCAACATAGCCCTCATAATTAATTCATTGCATTAACGCCATTTTACGGGTTGTATAACGTACTTTGTCAATTCAATATCAATATTAGGATATAAGCTGGGTAAGGCTAACGTAAGGACGTACGTGCAATAGAAGAACTGCCAACTGGATGAGACACGTAATGAGTCTGTGGAAGCAAGTGGCTCAACTGTATATATTATAGTGCTACTATGTATTTAGACCTACAAACAATTAAGGTAAAATTCCGCCGTATTACCGGCTCTGAATCCGTTATACGATTTCATCTCGGGGGTGTCGTCAGAGCAGACAACAGAAAACAATAGTATATGGCGATATAACGATTTCGTTACCTTCTGGCGTAAAATAACTTAAGTAAAACGCGTTAACCGTGGATACCGGCGTAAAATAGCAACTCAAAGTAGTTCTCAGGTGTGACACATTTTGATTGTGTGAAGATAAATGTAGATATCTATGGGCCACAGCATTCACTACTATCAGGTGCTGTGTGCTCGTTTGCCACCCTTATTCTATAAAAAAACCGTGTAGTGGCGGTTTAAGAATATCCACTATCACATATCGTCCCGAAGGTGTCGTAAGAGGCGCCAGAGGGAAATTGAAACAGGAAACGAGCAGCAGCATTTTCCTGATAACTACTCAAAAGTTAAA
Source organism: Parnassius smintheus behrii (assembly GCA_036936625.1). Lineage (NCBI taxonomy): Eukaryota > Metazoa > Arthropoda > Insecta > Lepidoptera > Papilionidae > Parnassius > Parnassius smintheus. The sequence continues at coordinate 2,070,510 of JAUPFT010000030.1, forward strand.
AGCTGCGCTTGCCAACTCTCTTACCAAGCGTGGAAACTATGTTAAAATCCCCTCTTGAGGCAATGGCCTATGTCCAGCAGTGGACTTTTATATGCTGTAATGGATAACGGATGGATGGACGTAGAATAAAAGAAAGAAGATGGAAGACGCGCAGAAGACCGGTTAAGGGGAGCAGCGCTAAAGTTACGTAACGTCTACAATACAATAAAATAATTGGTGATTTCTGGATTCCACAATAGAGCCACCTATCGGGTCCAACTATGCCTATAACCTTCGCGTAAGTGCAAGCAATATGTTAACAAAGTTTTACCGCAATCGGATCAACAGTATGGCAGCGCATAAAACACGAACAAACAAACATTATTTTTTATATATTATAGATTGACAGTAGTTCTAAACGAAAGTCATTTGTATTTTGACTATTGGTTCGGAAAAACCACTGATTTAGGCAGAACCAGCAAAACCCCATCAGGGCTTTTTTTACGATCGTCACAAAACTGATATAATATCAAACCCAAAATTGGCTAATTACTATTTGAATACATAATCCAACTAGAAACTAACATCTTATATTCCATTTAGTCACGTGATAGATCCGAGCTCTAACGTCATCGAGAACCTAATACGATCACTTACCAAATTACTTCGGAAAGTCTTAACACTTTAATCCATTTCGCGTAGCTCGTCCACTCGATAAATAAAGCCCTGTCGACGGGAGCTTTGTCCCCCATACGTGCTCACAACTTTGTAGATCACTTACTTCTATACGGTCTCGAACTATCTCAGATGTTTCACAAAGTGGTGTAATGACTAGTCCACATTAACTTTTTACTAGTTCTAATTTGTTTATCATCATCATTATAACAGACATTAAAAGTAACTGTATTATGCTTAGGCTACCTGTATTGTTTGCGAATATATTACTTAGAAATGCCAGTCGAGGTACAGGGGAGTATAATGTTGTTTTAATCATTTAAGAATTTTTACTTATTTAAGATATATTTACTTTCAGTAATTCCTTGGGGGTGGCTTATGATCAGCAGTGAACTTGTTAAGGGCTGCAATGATAATGACAATGATGATATGTGCCCAGGGATGCATTAAGGTAAGTAAATGCTGTAGAAATTTTGGAATTAAGAAGTCACGTATGCCAGTTAATGCTATAGATTTGACAGAAGATAGATATAGTATTGCTTATTCAAAATAAGCGAGCCCCTTACAAATAGCAGCACACTGCATTAATAATCAACGCTTTTAGTGAATTAACATTATGCTAATGTAATTACCGAACTTAGCGTGATTGCTTTTTAATTAATTTCAAAACAACCTTGTAGGCGTTTGCTTTACGTAGATTTAAATAAAACTACTTTTACGGATTTTAACGCATTTGATTTAAATTATTATGTTTATAATTGCCGACGTTTCAAGTGCTTTGCAGCACCCATGGTCACGGGAGGAATATAAAACCTCAATGAAACATCGAGAGATAAAAGTTAAAATTAATTATCTGCATGCCAGCCACTGGCGAAATATGATTGTACTATACTAAATTAATAATCCTGTAACTACCATCTTTCTTGCAAATATATTATTATTACTAAGTATATTAAATTAAACACTAATTTAAAAATTAAAATCCATAAAAGTAATAGGCCTTCTACACGGTCGGGACCAACCACCAACCGTCGTGACCTTGGTCGAGTTGATGTAAAAATGGACAGTGTAGACATCGGTTGTCTTACCAATATTTTGGTTGAGTCCGACGGACTTGGTCGCGAGCGCATCCCTCACGACACGTCGGGTCCGTGGTTGTCGCCGACCGTGTGGAACGCTGTCGGCCGACGAGAGCGCCTCAGTGCGCGCTTAGCAGTCGTCGCAGGCGTATGTTTAAAGGCACTATGGATACGAACGGAAGCAAAGAACGTGAGGTCCTGACCGAATTCTTGTCACTGTACTATGATTTACCATGTCTTAAAGTACCATGTCATGTTTGTTTAAAGTAATGCGCTCTTTCAGCCACAATTTTATGCATTTTACTTTTTTTCTTTTTTTTCATCTTCATTCAAGCATAGAAACGTTAAAGCCAAACCTATTTTTGTTGTATAGAAAAGCAAGGAGCCATTTTTAAAAGTAACTACCTTACGTCTTTACTCTTTAAATACTAGAGACAACTGACAAGTTGAGTCAACCACCCGACCGTGTAGAACGAATACAAAAATCGGTTGACCTGACCAAGGTCACGACGGTTGGTGGTCGTTCCAGACCGTGTAGAAGCGCTTTAATTTTATTCAATGTCTAGTGTTCGTGTAGGTACATATAAAAAATTATTATGATTTTCATTAGTGACTAGAAGAGAGGGGGGGAGTTATAAAAAAATTAGATGAAATTTGAGAAAACCTTTGAATTTTGACCATTTATTAAAAACCATTTATTCGTTTAAACTCTAATCGTGTCATAATTTTTTTTGTGCGAACAGATATGCAGATTTAGTAACACCAGTATGACTGCTACCAGTAAGATCTATTGTTATCGTTACTATAGCGATAGTTCACTTCTAAGCCATATATCTTCAATTACTTGCAGGAGTTGCTTAGCTATGAGCAATTTGCGCTTGAGAATGTGAATGTGAATTTTTTTCTTATTAACAGTTTTTTTTCTGTTAACATGTGTATCCCATTATAACTAACTTAAAATCTATACATTTACCATTTATCTGTACATACTCAATGCAACATCCAAGGTGGGGTGGGAGGTGGGGGTATGTGTAATGCCTTGCCCAATATCCATACCCTGCACATTTATCTCGAATGTCCTCATAAATAATTCCCTCGCTTTCGGTTCCGATTACAATCCAATAAAATAGAATGTTAATTTTTGGATTACTCTCCAAGTTTCACAATAAGTTCATCAGTTATTTTCATACCATAAGAAAAATATGATCATAATCTAAATGTTAGTTTAATAATATTACCATTTAATGTGGAGTAAGTGATAACAGATAGACCTATCGCAGATAAAACGAATGGGAACGAATGGGCCGTACGAAATTCTATGGCCATTGTATTTCAGATATCGCCTGTTCCGGCTATAAAACCGGACAGCGCAGTCTTAATCCATGCTTAGTCTCAATCGGGCCGAGTTCCGTTCCGACTAAGCCCTGCAAACCGCCAGAGTGCAGCTGAAGCCCGTCTATAAATTTCCACTAATTGTTACTACATGGTCAAAATAATGTTTTTTTTTCATATGAATGTATAATTGAGAATTAGATTTTTTGAGTGAGAATAAAAGTTCGTAGTCTCTGCCTACCTCTCTGGGTTGCCTTTTATGTATGTATGTATGTATATACATAAACCATAATACTCAATCAAAGTTACAAATAAAATTTTCAGTTGTACATATTAATATTATGTCATCATGATGAACGATGACGTATGTATCAATATATCGCCAACTTGATCTCCACTTTTGTATTTAATGTATAAAAAATAAATAGAGTAGTGTATAAAAAATAGGTAGTCTACCGAAACATAGAATAAACAAGAGGCCAGTGCACAGCAGTGGAACATATAAAGGTTATATTAACTATTAGTATTATTGAAAATAAACTTTTATAGCGTCGTTGAATTTTCGCAATTACACTACTGTCTCGAACATACGCGCACTCCAAGGCCCGCGCGCATATTCTTTCAGGCTTTTTGTTCAGGTTCAACTCATACTTGTATAGTTATTGTATTCGTGTTCCACCATAACATGATGCTGACTTGGAAGCATACGAAATAAAAAACTTTATGTCTGATGAGAGAATAATTATTGATTAATTACTAATAATAATTAATATAATAATATAAATAATTAATATAATAATTCTTGAATGCTCTGTAAAATATGCAATAATCTTTAAATACTACGTAAATAACTCACAAAGTGAAAACATTTGAGAAAATTCAGAAACTTATGTAAGCCTGCACTTTAAGTTTTTATTAAGCTATTTTTGTTATGTATAAGTCCCGAAAACAGCTCTAACGATTTGAAAGAAAATTTGTATTTACTCTCACAAATTAATTTAGCTCTATACGTATCATCCTTTTTAAAATAACATTACTTTTTCTGGCATGTGAGCAACGCTCGGTCACCTAGGTATTTACTTATTTTAATATATTATATACATGAACTAGCTGTTCCCGCGACCTCGTCCGCGTGGAATTTATTACGGTTGGATGTACAATAGGCTTTGATTTTCTAGCGCGGAACTCTAATTGTTTATCTAAAATAAAAGTCTAAGTTACTTCTTATAACGGTCAGTAAAAGTACGGACAAAATAGGTCTAAACATTTCGGAGATTAGCCGCATCAAACAGATATGAAGACCGACAAACAGACAGACAAATGTTTGTAAAATTGCTTTTTCTTATTATTACCGTATATATGCATTTAGTAAAAAGATGTTATTTTGACATTACAAATGGACACTTTAATCGAATTTATTTTTATAGAATATTAGCTTGCTAGGCAGGCGTTGTTCAGGCGGTGTCTGTCCGTCTGTCCGTCCTCGCTTAATCTCTGTGACCGTTAGCACTAGAAAGCTGAAATTTGGTACCAGTATGTGTATCAATCACGCCGACAAAGTGGTAAAATAAAAATTGGAAAAAAATGTTTTATTAGGGTAGCCCCCCTATATGTAAAGTGGGAAGTGATTTTTTTAATTTCAACCCTAACGTGTGATATATTGTTGGAAAGTTATTCAAAAATGAATAGGGGTTTACTAAAATCATTTTTGATAATGTCAATAATTTCGGAAATAATCGCTCCAAAAGTAAAAAACAATGTGTCCCCCCCCCCCTCTAACTTTTGAACCATAAGTTTAGAAAATATGAAAAAAATCTGAAAAGTAGAACTTTATAAGGACTTTCTAGGAAAATCATTTTGAACTTGGATGGAAACAACAGTACCCACTACCGGGAGCAGGAGCGCGAACATAATGGATACCCACCTTTAAACTCATAAGTGGGAACACTTATTGTGACGGACGGGAAACTACGGAACCCTACACTGAGCGTGGCCCGACACGCTCTTGGCCGGTTTTTTTTTGTTTGATAAAACTTTACTACTCAGAATTTCAAAATTAGCTTAGACACCCCCAAGCTATGTCAGAATTTGCAACATTGAAATCCCGAGGAAATTTATGAATTGGACAAAGGAAATTGCGACAAGTTACGCGAAGTTCGCAGGAAACAGGGGCCAGGTTAATCCGCCTCAATCCATGTTATTTAACGAGATCCTTTTAAGCAATTATCATAAATATAAAAACAATTTGTCAATGGACTTATCTTCTTTTGAAGTCTTGATATTACTGTCGGAGTTGTTTCCATTACCCTCGTTACATTTATTAATACTCCCGTAGCATTTAATCATGAAATCGTTGACAAACATTTAATTTTTAAAATCTTTTAGTGAAGAATTTTAATATTATGTTTTGATAGAGATTATGATAGTCAGTAGGCTACCCATATAACCTATTTAGCAGAAGACTATTTCCTGTATGTAACACCTTTAAAATGTTTTAGCAAACCACACTGTCACAGAATACCAGCGTAAAATAGCAGGTAATTGCTGCTGTATTTTGTACGGTGAGTGTAGAGAACCGGACACTTTTTATTGAAAGCGAGGTATTCCATCTTAGTCCTCAGGGGTGACAACGCATCTGTGTTGTTATGATGTTCATTGTTAAGATGTCTATGGACCACAGCACCCACTTACATTAGGTGAACTGTGCGATCGTTTGACACCCTTCCACCACCAACACCCCACCACAAAAACAACATCCTTAAAAAGTCTATTTTATTAAGTTTAACTTTATCAAAGAAATAATCAAATCAATACAAACTAACATAAATCACTTTAAAACAAACAACACAAACGCTACGTGGATCATGTGGTAGAATATTCTTGCCTTCAAAAACATTCATTTTTATTTCTCTAAATTATGGGTGTAAGAATTCAATTGCATCAGTGATTTATTTTTTAATTAGAATATCTAGTTCATCTACGGCTCGAACAACCTCTCCGCTCCTCTCACAATCAGGAGTGAACCAAAAAAAAAAACGACGGGTTGCATTCCGGGAGTGCCGGCAGAAGTGAAAACTTGAATATGTATTAACGTTGTGCATTTTTGATGTTTTGGAATGGTTAGGGAATAATTTTGCACGAATTGCTTTAATTATCAGTACCTATAATAGTACTATAATGAATGTGGTATAATACAAGATTTATTTATTGCGCTATCGTACACAACTAAACGACACAGCAGGCGCAGGCATACATTTTCGCCGCGCCGTAGTAAGAGAGGGGGATACTTCCTCACCTACGCCGCGCCAGCTGTCTCTCTCTCTACATCCGTCTTACGCATTTTCGATCAGGGTCACGTGTCCTGGCGCGAGTTTAACATTTTTTACCATTGAGTTATACAACACTAGAGGAGCAAACCACATTACCGCGCGTCGAAAAAAGTGTAAAGCGCCCTCCACATTCACGCCGTGAACACCCGTGAAAGGCGTGAACCGCGAGTGTGGATGGCTTTCGCGCCCGTTCACGGGCTTCGCGCCTTTTCACGCCATGTTCCCCGTTCAGTGTCGGTATTTTGTGCCCGCTTCAAAGGGTTTACGAGGTGTGAACCTCCCGTGAACGCAAGCGCATCCACACTCGCGCGTGAAAACAGTAATGCGCGAGACTCGTTGCTGTGAGGTTGTGCTTATTTGTATTTTTTTACGGAGGACGGTGCGTCAAAATGAGCGTCAGTTGGACGAACGAGCAGGAACTCTTGTTGATAGAGTATTATCATGCCGAACCTATTTTATGGGATGCTAAAAATAAAGATCATAAAAATAAAATGAAAGTACATGACGCTTGGATACGAATAAAAAAAATAACGAATTTTATTTTATTTTATTTTATAGGATAGGGTGACAAACGAGCACAAAGTCCACCTGATGGTATGTGGATGCTGTATTCTATAGACATCTACACCTATCCTCGATTACGAATCAAAATGCAGATGCGTTGTCACCTGTAAGGACTAGAATGGAATGCCTCGTTTCCAGTAAAAAGGGTCTCCGGTTCTCTACACTCACCATACGAAACACAGCAGCATCAAGCTACTATTTTACGTGTGGTATTCTGTGAGAGCGTGGTCCTTCCTCGGTCGAGCCGACCCATTCGTGCTACAAAAAGTAAAAGTAAAGTTACAGCCTATATACGTCCCACTGCTGGGCTCAGGCCTCCCCTCATTTCTGTGAGGGTTTAGGGCAAGGAAGTGTCCGCCGTGCTGCTCAAATGCGTGTTGACGAACTTCACATGTCTTCGAAATATTTTTTTTCTTATTCCTCAGACATGCAGGTTTCCTCACGATGTTTTCCTTCACCGCCGAGCACGTGGTAAATTAGCACTTAAAATTGCAATTAACAATTTTTCATTGGTGCCGGCGGGGATCGAACCCGGGTTACTCGCGTTCTGTTATATTTGCAGCGAGCGTTAACCACTGAGCTACCACGGCTACAACTATACTACTAATATAACTGCAGCATGGCTCTACCACAAAAAGCGTTGAAGTGACTGATTGAAAAAAAAAAGAAAGTCTAATGTCCAGTTATAGAAATTATAAGAAAAAGGTGAAGGATTCTGAAAGGAAGTCTGCAGCAAGCAGCGACAAAATTCACAAGCCCGTTTGAATTGCCTCTGACGTGATCGATGCTTTTCTAGAAGAAAGCGATAATTGTAAAAAACTACAAATACGTTTTTTTTTATCTTTCATATACTACACGTAATTGTCATGAGCCAAAGCGTATAGCGTCACGGCATTAGCAGTGCATATTTCAGCGTCCATTCTCGACGAGCGCGCGAACTAAACTGTGATACTGTGAACGATAGCGAGTGTGGAGGGATGTGTTTTTCACGACGAGTTCGCGGCAAAATTACGGCGTGAATTCACGCCGTGAATCACACAGGAGTCTGGAGCCCGTATAAGATTAGATAAAGATAGACACACAAACATGCAATGGCGGGTTGGTGTGGCTTACTATATGAAATTTTACCTAAAATAGGCAATAAAACTGAGTTTTTTTAAGCTGCAGTTAATTGTTTTTATATTAAAAAAGTATATTTTATTTTAAAATCTTTATTACGTCCCCTTAGAAAAAAAGGGATACAAAGCTTATCAGATGAATAGAAGTAAACATAATGATGAAATAAAACGTATTTTTATGGTTCGAATAAATCAAACAATATAAAATAGGTATCTAATAAAATATAATTAATATAAAATTTATATGAAATTATAAATAATATAAAATTATTAATATAAAATAGGTAATAAAATATATTTAATAGATAATTCATGAATAAACTAAAATAAGAATAATTAATTATTTTGTATGAAAGTTAAAACGTAGTTTTTTTATTATAATTTCCAAAATATTAAAAATTAATTATATAGTCTCCCATTAATGTAGGATAATCACAAATGCGGAAAAGTGGCAACATTGAAACTAAATGCCGATATTCGATAATTTTATTTGATTATTTGAGGTTTTTTACGTTTATATGAAAACAAGAACTAAAAATTATGTGTTGAATGTGATGCCGCTTGATTTATTACGTTTTTGTGACCTTGAATATATTCTTCTTCTGCATGCATTCTTCCATAGTTCAATGCATTCTTTCACTACACATTTACCCATTTTTGTCGCGGCTCAACTCTGTCGGCGTCACATTGAACAATGAACTCACGTTAGCTAGGCATATGGCTGTGGCCATATGTGCAGTGGCAACGCTTTGGCGCGGTTATTACTGATCAAGGGTTATATAAATCAATGTTTTTTACCCATTACAAAAAAGTGTACAACGCCGCTAAAGAAGTTTTCACTCAAAAATATTGCAAGCTTCTGGTAAGTGAGTAAGTCTAAATATTAACAATAACTTCGTAAGTCGTAACTACATCCCCTATTTTTTATACTTAGAGATAGTTAAATATACCATCGGAGAACCAGACGCTCGGCCAGTCTCCACCCATTCGAAGCAAATAGTTTGCTTCGCCATTCGTAATGCGTACAGCAAAGGAGTGGATTAATTTGCCAGCATCTGTATTTTCATCCGATTACAATGTAGGTGTCTTCAACGCAAGAGTGATAGGTGATGGTGAAAGAGTGGAGAAAGACTTTTGTTAAGCTATGTCAATGCATTTTATCGTCTTCGGCAGTTTTACAAATTACTATCAGTTGGGATAGTATTCGAGCCCTAGACTATAATTGGTTAAAAAATACTCCATTTCATATCGTTTGCAATATCTTCGACAACAATATCCAACATTTCGGTATAATCAACTTAAAAGGTATTGCGGCTTCCACTGCATCGTTAAATTGGTTAATCCAATTTCTGCATATGTATGCGGGAATAATTCAACGTGGCTTTTAATCGCCTTATCTTTATTCGGAAGCTTTTTGGTTAAAACTGATACAATTTTTTTAACGCTAATGTCTCGCTAGTTCGAAAACAAATAAATATACTGTGACTTTATAGCAATTTGTGTATTTGTTACTACAAGAAAAATAACATATTTTGGAGGCAAAATACGTACATCAATGAAACTTTGTTTATAACTTTATCTTGGCACTAGAAATGAGGATCTGCCGAGTCCTACAAAAACTTAAAGGTTCCACCCCATAATAGGGGGTATGAGTATGAAGAAATGTATTTTTTTATTATTTCTACAAAAAAACCCTTCATATCTCGCAAAATATTGATGTCCATGTGTCCATTATCTTGCTGCAAAACTGTCATATTTAGTCTTACTTTACTTTTCTATAAAAACTATTGTTGAATTAAGTTGTTAAGGTCTTAGAAGCGTAGAAGTTAAGTCAAAAGCACATTTATTTACAAAAAAAAAAAACAATAGTAATTCTACACTTAGGCTTACCTTTTATTAAAAAAAAACAACTACTAAGAAATAACTAGTATTTAAGCGCATTTTGGCGCTGACTAGATGATGATAATAAATGACGATTGGTCATAGCATTGTTTATAGTATGCTCCTATATTTTTTTCTCCCCTTTTATTTCTCTATTCTAGATTGTCTGGAATAAATTGCGGTGCAGGGATAAAATCGTCTTCTGGTTTCTCCTACGTTTGTTTATTTTATAAAGTGATTTATTTTTCTTTGGCGTGCAATAAAGAGAAACTACTTGTAACTACTTGTAACTTGTATACGAGCACTACAGTGATAAACACGTGCCGAATATTTACGTACATTTCTAACTATACATTGAGATATACATAAGCAATATAACGCCGTAACCACTAACCAGCGAGACGGGTTTCCGCTTTCCGACAGTCGTAATGGGTTTGAAAGAAACAGACATAATCATAAGAGTAACGTGTCTTGAAAATTACTTCTCTCGTGCGAGATTGTGGAGCATTTAAGCGGAAATGGCTTTTGTTTTAAAAGCATATAAGCTAACACTGCACTACTGGTATATTCATCAGTACGGTATCCAGGTAAAAGGAAAATAGGCGGCCACTTCACCAATAATGAAACTAACATATTATATTCCGAGATTTTATTCATATTTATCGAGAAACGCATAATAGTAGTAGTAAAATAGTGAGGTTTAGTATAAAAAAATAGTGTCGATTTATATTTATTTCACGAGCTTTTAATATATAAATATTATAAATGAATTTTTGAAGTGAAAACTTCTTTTCATCATCATCGTTGTGATTTGAAAGTCTATGAAACGGAAAAGCGACAGTAAAATAGACAGACTCATAAATTCATAAGACTTAACGCGGGAGAGATTGAGATAGCAAGCAGTATAGCTCAATGCTCGCGAGAAAAATGTCTTAAACACCACCGAAACGGCGTCGCTTACCCGTTTTCCTCAACAAGGTACGAAGGTGTCGTGTGCCTATGGAATAAAAGCAGTGAAGAACGGCCAAACCTCAACTTCGTAATAGGTAAAATTGATATGAAAATCTTTTTGTAATTAGTAAGTACTAAATAAGGTATATCGAAAAGAGTATAAATGTTTGAAGGGAAATTAATCTACTCGTAGTAAAAATTAGTGGCTATCCCGTACTTTTAAAGTACATTAACAATCTCGAATACTTCTTTAGTTATTTTAAACATGGTCGGATTAAAATATGTCGTTTAAACAAAATAAGCAATAAAATAAATGAGTCCAAGTAATACTAATTTAATAAAAAAAGAACCATCAAAATCGGTTGTAGGTAGTTTCGTGTGTTTCCCATCTGTATGGTTCGATTTTCATATAGAAATGGCAGCCACGTGGCAGCGGCAGTAAACAATAAAAAAAATAATAAATATGTACAATAAACCATATTGAAAAAAGAATTATAAAAAATTAAAATTCATGATTTCATAAACTCAGGCCAACTAGCGTCTATTTTACGTACCACCTTGGGTGTCAATCAGTTGTTCCATAAAGTGACTACGTATAGAATGATGATGTAGGTGGCACTATGATATATATATATATATATATATATATATATATATATATATATATATATATATATATATATATATATATATACTAGCTGTACCCCGCGGTTTCACCCGCGTATATCACGCGTCTCCGCCGCGCGACATGACATGACACCTCCCTCAATTAGTTTAACCATTTTAGCCTGGGAACTATTTCTGGAAAGTTGAGATCTTGATCTTTTGGGCATTTTTCATTATTTAATTATCAGCAGGTAAAGACAAAATGATAAAAAAATTAAAAGTACTAAATTTATATGCTCAACTGTTGAACAGGAATTACCTATATAAAAATGTCATTGAAAAATTATAAGAACTACTAAGTTACTAAGCTGCTTGGATAGTTAAATGTACACAATATTTATTTATCAATTAGTACCTACTGAATATAACATAAAAAATGGGTTTAGAACTGAAAATAACTTCTGTTTGGTTTTAAAAATAACTTTTTAATTGGGTTTAAATTTAATCAACACCTACTAAATGAATTTAAAGCGAATTCAAAATATTAAATTCATTGGATTCCGCTAACAACCGCTGCGTAGGGGACCGACCGCGCGATTGGGCCGCGCGGCAATTTATTTTTTGATATAGACTCCCCTCCCACACCCCAGTGACATCCGCATCGCATGGTGCTGGCAGTGTACGCGATATAAGGATTTTTAGACGTTACTATTGAATATTTTAACATGGAAAAGTAGTTATTGTGAGATAACTATAATAGTTAGACATATGGTATTGCAGACTTTTATGTAGATATTGATGTCCTCCATAAAACTGTAGCACATCACTTTGCTCTAATGTCAATAGTTTCCGCAGCGTACGCGATATAAGGTTTTTTTGGTATTTTTTTCACTCCTTGGGTTACATTAAAGAACTTATCATACGGATCTCTAAATTTTTTGAAAACGTTCTATCGCCTATGTTCATCAGGAATAATGTAGGATTCTAATGGTGAAAGAATTTTTCAAATCGGTTCAGTAGTTTCAGAGCCTATACAATTCAAACAAACAAACAAATCTTTCCTCTTTATAATATTAGTGTCGATGTAGATATATATATATATATATATATATATATATATATATATATATATATATATATATATATATATATATATATATATATATATATATATATATATGTCATCATCATCATCATTACAGCCCTTCACAAGTCCACTGCTGAACATAGGCCTCCCCCAAGTAATGCCACAAAGCACGGTCCTGAGCCACCTGCATCCATCGACTTCCTGCATATCTTACCAGGTCGTCACTCCATCTAGTGGGGGGTCGCCCTACACTAAGCCTACCGGTACGAGGCTGCAACTCAAGAACCTTTCTTCCCCATCGGTTATCGGTTCTTCGAGCTATATGGCCGGCCCATTGCCACTTCAGCTTACTAATCCGTTGGGCTATGTCGGTCACTCTGGTTTTACTGCGGATATCCTCATTTCTGAGTCTATCACGCAGAGAAACTCCGAGCATAGCCCTCTCCATAGCTCGCTGAGCGACCTTGAGCGTCCTCATACGGCCAGCAGTGAAGGACCACGTCTCAGATCCGTAAGTCATCACTGGCAACACGCACTGGTTGTACAAACTAGTTTTTAGAGATTGAGGTATACCCGACGAGAAGATATGTCGTAATTTCCCGAACGCTGCCCAGCCGAGTTGAATCCGTCGATTGACCTCTCGGTCGAAGTTGGACTTACCTAGTCGGACTATTTGTCCCAGGTAAACGTACTCGTCAACAACTTCGAGCATAGTGCTCCCAACAACTACCGGCATAGGTGTGACATGGACATTAAACATGATCTTTGTTTTGTCCATGTTCATCTATTGAGGTCATTGAGCATAGTGCTTAAGTCCTCCAGCGATTCTGCCATAAGGACTATATCGTCGGCAAATCGAAGGTGAGTGATGTACTCGCCATTGATGTTATACCGTATCCTTTCCAGTCCAGTAGCTTTAAAACGTCTTCCAAAGCAGCGGTGAAGAGTTTCGGGGATATAACGTCACCCTGTCTTACACCTCTCTGCAGTTGGATAGGTTTCGAGCTCTGGTTCTGTACTCGGATAGCCATCGTAGCCCTACTGTACAAACACTTCAGCACTTCGACAGTCAACTTGGCACCGCTGAAGGGACTGTAGCACCGCCCAAATTTCGACGGAATCAAAGGCTTTCTCATAGTCCACATACGCCAGGCAAAGTGGCAGATTGTACTCTTCAGTCTTCTGTACAATCTGCCGCAGGGTATGTATGTGGTCTATGGTACTGAAGCCTTTTCGGAAACCGGCTTGTTCGGGAGGCTGGAAGTCGTCGAGTCTGCGTGCGAGACGATTCGTAATGACTCTCGAAAACAGCACGTAGACGCGGCTCAGAAGAGAAATCGGTCTGTAGTTCTTTAAGAGAGCGTTGTCGCCTTTCTTAAAGAACAAGACCACCGCACTTCTGCTCCACGCCTCTGGAGTAGTGCCACCACGGAGGACGGAATTGAAGAGCTTCTGAAGGACTTCAAGTACCGGTGTTCCACCCGCTTTCAGAAGCTCCGCTGTAATACCATCCTCGCCTGGGGCCCTGCCGTTTTTAAGGTGCTGGAGAGCCATTCTAATCTCGCTCAGACTGACGTCCGGGATATCATCGGAATAGTGTCGGATAAGACTTGCTCTTGGATCGTTACTCACACTTGCGTGTGGCTCCAACGATGATGTGTACAGCTGCCCATAGAACCTCTCAATCTCACTCAAAATCTCAGGTGTCCCAGAAACGATGCTGCCACACTCAGTCTTCAGCTTCGACAGTTGGCTCTTACTGGCAGACAGATCTCTGGCAAAGACTTTGGAGCCCTGATTCCGCTCGATCGCTTCTTTAATACGAGCAGTATTAAAGTTGTGTAAGTCTCGCCGCATGCATTTGGAGATATGTCTGTTCAGTTGCCTGTATGCTGTCAAATCTGTTGACGATTGCAGCCTCATCTCCCGTCTAACAGCCATGAGATTAAGAGTGTGATCCGAGAGTTTTTGTGTTCTTCTGCGGCGGGTCTTGCAGAACTTAGCTCCGACCGCATGGACAGTTTCCACAAGCTTGTCATTCATATCGTCCACTGAATTGCAATCTTCTAGGCGCTGAAAGCGGTTACGTAACTCGAGCTGAAAGTTTTCGGGATTCTGGATTAGAGCACGAGGGGGACGGAGCGTTGATTTCATTAGACGAGACCTCTCCAACTTCACGTTTAGGTTCAGTGTGCCTCTAACCATTCGGTGATCGCTGCCAGTTTTCACCCTTGCGATCACTGAGACATCACTGAACAGTTGGCGTCTGATCGTCATAATGAAGTCAATCTCATTTTTTGTCGAACCGTCGGGGCTCGACCAGGTCCACTTCCTGTGGGGCCGCTTCTGGAAGAAAGAGTTCATCATTAAGAGTCCCTCTTTCTCCATAAAGTCGGCCAGCTGCCGGCCCCTTCGGTTCCGTTGCCCTACTCCAAATTTCCCTAACTTCAGCTCACCGCTTTCTCTAGTGCCTAGTTTTGCGTTGAAGTCTCCCATCAACACCGTGTATTGAGTTTTGGAGGAATATATTTACAATTACATATTATTTTATATATATATATATATATATATATATATATATATATATATATATATATATATATATATATATATATATATATATTAAAGGGATTCTTACATTTATTTACTATAATATTAAATAAATCATTTGCCGTAAAGTATATGTATTTTATATTTCTATTCATTTGAAGGTTTCACTTATGTCGCGTGTGAGCTGAAAATGAGGTATTCGTGAAGGTTTTACTTATGTCGCGTGTGAGCTGAAAATGCGCTGCAGGGCTGTTTCTAACTTGTTTTCTGTTGTTATTTGTGTAACGCATATAATTGTTAGCTGTTTTTTTTTTATTGAAATCCCGCTGGGTTTCTTGTTGGTTCTTACGAGGACAGAGTTATTTTCTAAAATAGTGATAAATCAAACATAAGAATGACTTTTCATTCCTCGGGAATGGCCTAAATTTTGCAGTGAAATTATGAAACGTTGTTATGATGATAATGATGATGATGAACAGTTGTGTTCGCAGTTAGTAGTGGCTGTATAAGAATGTCCATTATTCTATTCCATTCCGTGGGTATCGAAGGATGTTACAGAGGAAATAAGCAAGGAAATGGGCAGCAACTTCACTGCTGGGGGCAGGCTTCTTCTCACTTCTGAGAGGTTTTTAAGGCAAGGAAGTATCCATCGCGCTGGCGTCTTGGCGGACGTAACTTGTCTTCTAAATATTTTTTTCATTTCTTACACGTGAAGGTTTCCCTACGATGTTTTCCTTTACCGCACAGCACGTTGTAAATCAGCATTTGTAGACTTGCACGTGATAAAATTGCAATTAACAATTTCATTGGTTCCTGCGGGGATCGAAACCGAACCGGAAATTCAAGTGTGGGAACTATCCTGTCTGCGAGGCGATCTTTGGGAGAGACTTGTTGGAGAAGACTTGAACAAGAAAATATTATTAAAAAAGAATGACTTTCAATAAGTTTTATTTATAAACTATACTAGATTATAAATAAACTAAAGAAGAGCCGTGGTAGCTCAGTGGTTAACGCTCGCTGTAAATATAACAGAACGCGAGTAACCCGGGTTCGATCCCCGCCGGCATCAATGAAATTATTAATTGCAATTTTAAGTGCTGATTTACCACGTGCTCGGAGGTGAAGGAAAACATCGTGAGGAAACCTGCATGTCTGAGCAATAAGAAAAAAAAATATTTCGAAGACATGTAAAGTTCGTCCACACGCATTTGGGCAGCGCGGCGGACACTTCCTTGCCCTAAACCCTCTCAGAAATGAGGGGAGGCCTGAGCCCAGCAGTGGGACGTATATAGGCTGTAACTTTACTTTTTTTTACTATATTAAATAAAAAAGTTTCTATTTCTGTTTCAAGCGAAGATACAGCCCATGTGAACGTAAATGGAAGCTGCACCCCATAGACAGTTATCGTTCTCTACCGGCCGGGCTAGCATGGGCAGGAGAGAATATATCCCCGGGGAAGGGATAAAATTTTTATCCCTTGCTTAGTTTTATCCACCCTGCGAGCATTGGCAAGAGACAAAAATTATATCCCCCGATTATATCCACTGACAAGATATCTCTATAGTATATCCCCGTTTGACATAACGAGTGGACATATATCTCCCCGTCCGTAGCATGGGGCCAAGGGAAAGAGAAAAAATTATCCCTTTTTGACATTTGAAAGGGACAATTTTATCCTCTTTCGCGGACGTGGGTTTAAGTTTATCTTCAAATAATTTTAATACAAAAAAGATGTCTCGCGCCTCTTGCAACTACATTTTCGTGTCAGAAATTAAAAAACAAGAATGAAAATTACATCAGCGATCGATACGTGATCAGAATACTTAATCTATTGGAATTCTCCGACAACGAATTTCTACGCCGGTTTCGGATGCTCAAAGATTGTTTTGTATTTGTGTAAAGAACTCTATGGGGCTTTAAAGTCTATTAATTCTGTGGATGGACTACCAGTGCATATTGAAGTAAGCATCTATTACAACCACCTTGTCCAAAAACATCGTAGGTATATTTGCAATCAATACATGTGGCTTATGTAACTTATCTTAATATTTTTTCTACATCTTATCATCAGTTTACATCTTTCAGTTTCTTGGCAGATGGTAGTTAACTAGGGAGGTACGATTCAAGACCATGGCATGGCTGTTGTTCAAACAACAAATAATCAGCAAATACTTGACCTAAATTATTGGGGCCATCATTAGAGTGTGTGGAGCAATATACTTTAATTAGCCTCTTGTGTAGGTAAATACAAGTTTCAGTGCATCTACTTCTTTCATTTTATTTTTGACTAATAATGAAGTGAATGTCATTTCCGGGCATATAACAAGTAAGGCATAATATTATAATCTGCTTTGTGTTTTGTTATCTGTATATTTGTTTGTAGTGTGCAATAAAAGTATATTCATTAATTCATTCATTCAAAGCAAAATGTAGCTAGAGGATACCTAGCAGAGCATGATCTGCCAGATATTCTTAGGGCTATTGACTGCACCCATGTTGATATATTTCACCTACCATCCCAGACTGGGGTTTAGTACAAGGAAAGGGCGGTCTACAATTTTAATTTAAATTGTTCAACTGGTAATAGCAAACAAGTTATAGTTTTTAAAAACCTAAAACCTAATAATCAAGTTTTTTTTTCCAAATAAAGAATAGTAGTATTATATTAACCTAATATTCCCCTTTCCATAAAAAATAACTGTAATGCATGTGTGCCACAATAGTCTTACAGGTGGTCCCATGAGACTATAGTCGTCCCGGTTAAAGATGCTACAACCTTTCAGATTGTAGTCACCCCTTAAACATTGAGTTATTGAGTCTCAATAGCTCAATTCCATGATTTAATTACATAGGCTGTGTCAACAATACCCAAGGCGAGTCCATGGTCAAGTCATATTTAATGATAATAGAATCGGTCTATACTATATTTTAGGTAAGTATTATAACGTTTTAAAATAAAGTTATCAAACTTAGTAAAGTTACAATTCAAAGGTTTATATTAAGAAATATGTTAATTCTTTAGCAAAGCTTGCTAAATACACTATACTCATGATTATAAAATTATTTATTCCTTGTTTTGTTTGAAATCATTACATTTTTATTCTTCATGCTTCATCATTTTCAATTAAAATTAAATCTTTGTGACTTAGAGTAGACATCAATTTTGACGTATTTTGTAATTTTCTTATAATGGCAGTAATTGCGGGGATAATTTTTTTTTAATTTCCTCAAAAGGTTACACCACCTCCAAAGGGTCTGTATTGTCCAGTTTCACAATTGGCTTAATTCTGGACACATATTTTTTAATAAATGCTGTCACAAGCGAAGTAATACCTGCGATTTGATACAAGCAATGTATATTTAACTTAAATATTATACAAAAGAAAATAAAGAAAGAATTAGAATAATAGAAAAAATAAAAACAAAGCAGAAATACGCTCAAATAAATGTAAAAAATATTATAAATGATATATTGTTTAACAAAAATTATTAACAGTTTAGCAATATAATAAACAAAAGGTAAAGAAAATATAAGTTATTGTAAATCTACTTAATCTTAAAACTAGTTTATAGCTTTATACTATGGTATATTATCTATGCGCGGGGATAAGTTTATCTACTGTCGATATTATATCCACCATAGGCCCATGCACGCAGGGTGGATAAAGCTTTGACATAGGGATAAGACAATTTCATCCCTTGTCAGTGGATATAATCGGTGGATAAAATTTTTATCCCCTGCTCATACTAGCCCGGCTGTAGTATGTAGACATCTATCTTTGATCAAAAATCATAACGCCTATATGTTGTCACCCCTGATGACTGAGATGTAATGCCTTTGTTACCAGTCGAAAGGGTCTCCGGTTCTCTACACTCAGCATTATACACAGCATTATTCTACTGCTTCTCACTGATACTCTGTGAGAAAGTAGTTTTACCCCGGTTGAGCCGACCTGGGTAAAACTTAATATTGTGTATTTATGCTATAAAAGGAGATCACTAACTTTGCCTTTTTTAATAATATTTTCTTGTTCAAGTCTTCTCCAACAAGTCTCTCACAAAGATCGCCTCGCAGACAGGATAGTTCCCACACTTGAATTTCCGGTTCGGTTTCGATCCCCGCAGGAACCAATGAAATTGTTAATTGCAATTTTATCACGTGCAAGTCTACAAATGCTGATTTACAACGTGCTGTGCGGTAAAGGAAAACATCGTAGGGAAACCTTCACGTGTAAGAAATGAAAAAAATATTTAGAAGACAAGTTACGTCCGCCAAGACGCCAGCGCGATGGATACTTCCTTGCCTTAAAAACCTCTCAGAAGTGAGAAGAAGCCTGCCCCCAGCAGTGAAGTTGCTGCCCATTTCCTTGCTTATTTCCTCTGTAACATCCTTCGATACCCACGGAATGGAATAGAATAATGGACATTCTTATACAGCCACTACTAACTGCGAACACAACTGTTCATCATCATCATTATCATCATAACAACGTTTCATAATTTCACTGCAAAATTTAATCCATTCCCGAGGAATGAAAAGTCATTCTTATGTTTGATTTATCACTATTTTAGAAAATAACTCTGTCCTCGTAAGAACCAACAAGAAACCCAGCGGGATTTCAATAAAAAAAAACAGCTAACAATTATACGCGTTACACAAATAACAACAGAAAACAAGTTAGAAACAGACAGTGAAACCTTCAAATGAATAGAAATATAAAATACATATACTTTACGGCAAATGATTTATTTAATATTATAATTTAAACTACAAGTTCGGCATAAAATATAAGAAAATTCAATTTTATAGTAAATAAATGTAAGAATCCCTTTAATATATATAATTACAAGAGTTTGTATAAATAACGTGTTTGTTTTTTCAGTTTCAGTTTTTGTTAAGGACCGATACGACTTAGGAATCTTCAAGAAAATACCATAGCCCTTTCCAAAAGGTCGGCAATGAATCTGGAATTCCCCTGGCGTAGCAAGTGTTTATGGACGGCGGTAGTCACCATCAGGTGAACCGCATGCTCATTTGCCAGTTCTTCTATAAAAAAATAATAATTGGGTCATCCAAAACGACTACGAAATTGTTTTATATCAAACACCATTTATAAGCAGAGTTTAAGATTTAAAGCGTAAGCGAATATCCCCGCGAGCGGAAACTTTCAGATTAACAAAATTAAAGTCCATTCCGTCCATTGTGCACTTGCCGAGTTGTGCCCTTAATCACTGCTTTGTAAAGAAAACTTGGGAAAGTTTTAGAAACCATCTTTTTCTTGTACAAATGCCATTGATTAGGGTTGCAAACTGTATTTGAGATGAAATCTCTTATATTACGAAGCAAAACTATTATATTTAAAACTGTTTTTTTAATTCTCCTGTCAGTTTCAGGTAAAGCTCCTTTGATCAAAGAAGCTTTTGGATGAGGATAATTATTACGACGACCGTTTTTATTATTAATATTTTTGTAAAAAGCATTTAATCTTTCATAGTCGCATCTTTATGCATAGTATAATTCATGTGCGTGTGTTTGTCCTCCTAAGTAGCTGAACCCATTTCGTTAAAATGTTTCGTGTGTGTTCTAATGGGTCCCTGCAGGGTTTAGATTCGACAGGATCATATGGAGTAGCGAATATTGTAACACCGCCTAATACAGACTATAAAATAATAAATACAATATAATTACACGTGCAGATTAAAAATATTTCGGCGCTTGTACTAAAATGTTAATCACCAATATTTAACAGTTAGTAATCCTTTAGCAGACTTTCGCAACGACCTTAAAACAATATCAGCGTTATTGTTAAGGGATTCCCTTTCCTTACAAACAACTCTGCTGGCTCCGCGCTTGTTTTATCGGAGTGTTTTGTTATTTGAAAAGGATACAATAATTCAAAATGAAACAGTTTCAGAGTTTTATCTTTTAGAATACGCGTTATGAACTTTTTGTTCGCAAGGGATTTATACTCGTATTTGAAGACAGATAAAACTTTAGAACTCCATATGAAATTGTATTTTTTTGTTATTTAATAATAAAGTATATCATATCCCTTGCGACCTTGTATTTGTGATAAATACATGAGTAAATTGTATCTTCTATATTTTTCTATAGAAGAAGGATGATAAAGGAGCACAGTCCATCTGGTGGCAAGAGGATGCTGTGGTCCATAAATATCTACATTTGTTCTCGATTAAGACTCAAAATGCAGATGCGTTGTCACCCCTAATGACGTTTATAGAAGAGGGAGTAAACGAGCATGCGGCTACCTTGTTGGAAAGTGACTATCGCTGTCCATGAACAACTGAAGACTTTTAGAATGGAGTAAGCTCTTTTCTTGAAGGTCCCTAAGTCGTATCGGTCCGGAAAAATCGCCGGTGGTAAACTATTCCACAGAAGGGTTGTATGAGGAAGAAAACTTCTAGTAAAACGTACAGTAGTGGACCAAAGAGCATCCAGATAGTGTATATGGTATCATGAGTTTTGTCGCGATGTGCGTTCGTGAAATTTGGCGGCTGGAATTAATCCGAACAAATTTTAGAGCACTCCCCGTGGTAGTTGCGATAGAAAATGCAAAGAGATGTATCGAGTCGATCGGAGGCTCGGTCGTCGACGATTCGGCCGCTCTGCATTGGATGCGGTCAAATGGAAGGTGCTGCCACTGGAGAGCCCTGCCCCAGAGATGGGAACAGTATTCCATGTGTGGCCTACGCCTTGTAAAGTTGCAGGGGGTGTGCCGGCATGAAATACTGTCCCGCTCTGCTGAGCACGCCAAGGTTTTTAGAGGCCAATTTAGCCCTTTCTTCCAGGTGACCACGAAATTATACATCCTTCTATATGTCGATGCCGAGGATGCCGATACTGGCTAAGGCCACAAAGAGAGTGCCTTGAAACTGAGGAGATACGACAAAGGGGTTCGTTTTAGCGCTAAACGCGAAAATTTGTGTCTTATGGGGGATTGAATTGGACTAGATATAGTCGCCTCCATTCCGAGACGTTCTTCAACAATGTCTCTATTTCAGACATAAGTATGTTCCGGTACTCGGAAATATCGGCAAGACCGGTATATAAAGCATAACCAGTGCTGTAGTCCGCATAGCAATTAATGTAACCAGCTTGCAATATACCATCAATATGCTGAAGAAACAGCGTTGGTGGTAGTACGCAGCCTTGTGGAATACCAGCGTTAACGGGCTTGCAATCGGAGAATGCACCGACTACTAAGACCTTGAAGCTCCGATCAAACAGAAAACTGGTGATTCAATTCCACAATTTCTCGGGAAGCCCATAGGAAGGAAGCTTTGAGAGTAGCGCTTTGTGCCAAACCCGATCGAAGGCAGTTATATTATACTACATGTGCTACAATACGAGTGGGTCGTGTCGAGCGGAGATAGACCATGCTCTAACAGAATACCAGAGTAAAATAGTAGCTTAAAGCAACTGTTTTTGGTATGGTGAGTTAGAGAACCGGAGACCCTTTTACTAGGAACAAGGCATTCCATCTTAGTCCACAGAGGTGAAAACGCATAATTTTGATACTTAATCGAGAATAGATGTAGATGTCCATTTGCTACAGCATCCACTTACCATCAGGTGGACTGTGTGGTTGTTTGTCACCTTTATTCTATAATGCCCACTTCAGCTATGGGAAATATATTTTTTGAGCTGTGTTAAGATTGCTACTGCAATCGTACATCTGCATGCCAAGTGTGACGAATAAGGCAAGGCAAGTCCATCTGATGTGAGGGATAAATCCGAATGATGTAGGGACAACGGAACAGGGTTCACTCAGCATTTGTTTATTTTTACACATATTTTCACCAGCTACTTTTAAAATAGAGTTATATACCTAGTAAACCTTAATTTTGTAAAAATGAAATAGCGATAAAATATAACGAACGAAATCATGTGCATTTTACGGTACGCGTGCGAGGTATAATTGAAAGTATATTTGAAGTGTATTTGTATTTGTAACGCCTTTGATCTTGAACCGGCTGCTAGGTAGGTAGAAAGTTACTTCAAAGTATTTATCAACCAATTTGACAAAATGTCGAAAAGAAAATCAGACAATTTGAAAAATATCTACGATTCGTTCACCTATTTAACTATTTTTCCTCAGGGTAAAAAGCAGCCGGTATATTGAAAATTACAAGAACTCGTCTACTGCGGACAGTAAAAACAACAAAATGCAAA
The DNA here is from genome assembly GCA_036936625.1 of Parnassius smintheus behrii. NCBI lineage: Eukaryota > Metazoa > Arthropoda > Insecta > Lepidoptera > Papilionidae > Parnassius > Parnassius smintheus. The sequence continues at coordinate 2,093,855 of JAUPFT010000030.1, forward strand.
ATCTACTATTCTCGCATTCGCAGGACTAGTTGATATTAAAAACTTTTCCAAGGCACACTTGAAAAGAGCTCGTTACGTTTCTCTCTACAAAATAAGTTTCCTACTATCGCCGCTGCGTAATAAAAACAAGTTACACAGTATTAACACTAAAACAGTGCGACTTGAAAATTACCTTCCCGGAGCGAGAATGAGGAGAGTTCGCACGAAAATCTTTGACTGTACAGGCTGTTCTGAAGCTCAAGCTCGATGCTTAAATTAATTTACTTGTGTTTAATTTGTTACGATTCTAATAAGATTGTTATGTATTTCTCAGTATTTGTTGTTACCCTAGTTACCGTTAACTTCAATTAAAGTCCATGTTGAACATAGGCCTCCCCCATAGCTTGATATTTTTTCATAGTTGCCACGTGAGCTTACTCCTTTCTAAAGGGCCGGCAACGCACCCGCAATTCTCCTGGTGTTGCGGTTGATCATGGGCGGCGGTAGTCACTTAACATCAGGTGAGCCGCATACTCGTTTGCCCCCTCTTCTATAAAAAAAAAAACGTATAGCAAGCAGGTTGGCAACCGCGTTAGTCGTTATTTATGTTAGAAGTTTAGTCGATAGTTACGTTAGAAGACGCTGCTGCCCATTTTCTGATTTGTTTCCCTCTGTCGCCTTTTACTATACCCCCGGGATGATATTGATTTCTCCTATTGTATGAAGTCCCGTTGAACAATCCCTTTGACAGTGGGACGGACGATCGTCAAGACAGGGGTTTGTACCTTTGACGCTGTTGCCTTTCAACGATTTGGCTTTTTTACATCTGGTGTGAATGAGATGGTTATACCGCCATATATAATGGATTTCCACCCCTGGAGGCTAATGAAATAACTCGTTTCCAGTGAAAGGAGTTTCCAGTTATCTACAGTCGCCATAGGAAACAGTATTCTGTGAAAGCGTAGTCATTTCCCGGTCAAGGCGACCCATTCGTACTATGAACATATTATAATAGGAGGAATGAAGGTAGGAGGGAAGGAATTTCGCAGTAGTTCGCAGTAGTTAGTAGCATTTTAAGACACCCACGAGACGGAATACAGTGATAGACTTTTCACGCCTCCACAACGATCACTAGCGGTATAAAAATGCAAATGACCCGCTATTTACATTTTGTATCCGCTAACGAAAAATTTCTCTTAAATATCGTTTAATCTATTTTCCGTGTAACAGGCCGCCTTAAGAGCCATATATTTACATAATTCAAGTTATAAACTATGGACGTTACAGTGAACTACGATAAAACAGGGACGACGCGACGGCTCTATCCGTGGCTTTTTACGACTCTCCACAGATGTCGACATTGTGTTGCTGCAACCAATTAATCCAACCGTCTATATCTTCCTCCCCCCCTCTCTTGATTAATTATAGCTTATTTTAACTTAACCGTGTGCAAGTATTAGGATAATATATTATAGTTTTCACTGTTCACCTGAAACTATTTAGAACGACGCTACTGTAAAAGTAGCGTCGTTCTAAATAGTTTCAGGTGAGCTTCTCTGAATCAACAGCTAATATTACAATAGCAGCGAAGAGATGCAAACGATATGCGAGTTATTTCAAGTTGCTGACGGTTGTAGTTTTCAGTGTAGTAAAATTTCAATTATTCGATGTAAATAGCACATATATAAATAATGTACGATCAGTACAGATGTAGAAATTAACTAGCTAAACCTACGCTGTTGTTTCGGCGATAGCGTAAGCTGAGTGAGGTCCGTTTGCCTATCGCTCCACAACACACAACTTGAGGTACATATTTTTATTCTAATTTATTCGTACTACTTTTTTAAATCTTAATATATATAAATTACGTGTCACGTTGTTTGTCCGCGATGGACTTCTAAACTACTTAACCGATTTTAATCAAATTTGCACACCGTGTTTATTTTAGTCCAACTTGAGAGATAGGATAGTTTTTTTGGCCCACGAGTGACCCACAATTTTTTTTGCGAATTTAAGGATTTTTAATAGGACTTGACAAGGGCAGAACAACGTCTGCCTGGAAAGCTAGTATATAATAAAATATACTTTTAAATGTTATAACTGTCAATTTTATTTTTGAATTTTTATTTGACGTGTCTACAAATGTAAATTTTTAAGTCCCTAATAAAGTTTCCTGTGTGTTGCAATAAATATATATAAACCTCCAGGCGAGGCTAATAAGAGAAATTGTCCACGATGGCTAAGGTCAAGCCTTCCTATCTTTCATTAATTACCTATTAAGTCAGTCAATAGTCAATATTCATACGCGTTCATTGACCGATGAAAGTTTGCTTCAGTTGAAATATTTGTTTCAGCCAATTCGTTTAACTAAATAAATTAAGTCCTAAACATACAAAATGTAGTCAGTAAGATTTCTTGAAAGTTAACAAACAAACACACAGTCCATGTAATAGTAAGTAGATGGTATGGCGTATAGTCAAACGCGAATGTGTATCATCCCTGTGGATTAAGACCTGATGCGTCCAGTCGTTTCCAGCAAGAAGGACCTCCAGTTTTCCACACTTACCAAAAGAAACACAACAGCACTAAGCTGCTATTTTACACTGGCATTTTGTGAAAACTTGGTCCATCCGCGTTCGATCTACAACCATAGCTGCAGCATGCTCTTCGACGTGTAAATATTACGTCTTAATAGTAACACTTACCACGTGGCTCGGTGATGAAGGAAAACATCAAGAGGAAACCTGCATGTCTGAGAAATTAAAAAAATATTTCGAAGACATGTGAAGTTTGCCAACACGCATATTGAGGCAGAGCGGCGGACATTTCCTTGCCCTAAAACCATCTGTGGTAAATTCATATGTGGTAGAGCCATGCTGCAGTTATATTAGTAGTATAGTTGTAGCACGAATGGGTCGGCTCGACCGGGGAAGGACCACGCTCTCACAGAATACCAGCGTGAAATAGTAGCTTAATGCTGCTGTATTTCGTATGGTGAGTGTAGAGAACCGGAGACCCTTTTTACTGGAAACGAGGCATGCCATCTTAGTCCTCACGGGTGACAACGCATCTGCATTTTGATTCGTAATCGAGGATAGATGTAGATGTCTATGGACCACAGCAACCACTTACCATCAGGTGGACTGTGTGCTCGTTTGTCACCCTATCCTATAAAAAAAAAATCTCAGAAATGAGAGGAAACCTGTGCCCAGCACTGTTACGTATGTAGGCTGTAACCAACTTTAAGTAACTTTGGTATCCATGAATAAATTAGTAATAATAAAATTTTCTTCATTTATATACGGGACCAACCCAGAAGTACAACCTATATAAAAAAGGCTAATTTAAATCGATTAATCCGTTTCCCAGAAATTGGAAAACATACATAAAACACATCAATTAAGAAATATAGAGCCTCCATGTTTTCCGAACTCGGGTAAAAACGAATAAAACAATCTGGATGCATTCATTGATTGCAACTTGCAGTGCAGTCAACTGAAGTGCAATTTTTTGTGCTCATACTGACCGAAAGCTGCTGATGCAATGTTTCAAACTTAAATGAAAAATTAGAGTATATCTGCGAAACGTTAAATATCGTCTGAACACGTGTCAGATGACGAGTGGTATCGGCGTAAATGAATCCCTCACCCCATTTAATCCCGTGAAAATGTCTTGTTGAATCATGAGGTACCGAGTTCGATTTTCGAGAAATGTCAAAAAAAGGTTATTGAATTTTTCTGTAAAGAAATTCTCAGTAGCTGCCCGGAGTCAAGAAGTTGGCGGCGTTTCATCCTCGTGCCTCGGAAAGTAAGTAAAGCAGTTTATTCTGCGCCTGATCTTTCTCCGGTATTATCGGTTTATCGTCCCAAGGGACTACGCGAGTGAAGGAATAGGGAGTGCACCGGTGCTCGCTCACTCACTCGGACACTGTAACCCTATCCTGCGCAGAAGGCTAGCCTCTGTGAACGCTGGCCACCGTGACTGAAATGAAGTATGGAGTACACTATGGGTTACGTCACAAAGATCTCATAGCTTTCGATAGATGGAGATACCGGGCGGTCCCATAATGAACTGGCCTGATATAGTTCAACACGACATGTCGCTACATGTTGTGTTGTATTAAATAGTACGTTTATCGTGCACTTAATATAAGAAACATGCATCGACATGAAATGCTTAGTCTTAGTTTAACAGGCATTTGAATAACGAGAGTCGCGTATTTTTTCAAAATGTCGAAAACTGAGTATCGAAGTGTCATAAAGTTTCTGTTTAAAGAAGGTTTATCCCCTGCCCAAATAAAAGAACGATTGGATGGCGTGTATAAGGAGTTTGCCCCCTCCTATAGCACAGTGAGAAACTGGGTGAAAGAGTTTCGCCTCGGGAGAGAAACCGTCGAAGACTTTGGCCACGACGGTCGACCTGTGGAAGTGCTCACTCCCGAAACGATTGCTCTTATCGAAGAGGAGGTTCTGAGTGACCACCGTTTGAAGATTAGAGAAATTGCAGCAAGGCTTGGGCTCTCTAAGAGTACCGTTAATCGCGCGATCCATGAACATCTTCACATGAAAAAAGTGAGTGCAAGATGGGTACCGAAACTTCTTCCAGCGGTACAGAGACAGGAAAGAGTGCGCCGCGCTTCGGAGTTTTTGGATCTTTGTGGCGAAACTAAAAAGACTGTGATCGAGCGGCTAGTGACTGGTGATGAAACTATGATCTTGTATTATGATCCACAAAGCAAGCGCGAGTCAATGGAATGGCGTTATAAGGGTGAAAAGCCCCCTAGAAAGGCAAAGGTGCAACAATCGACTAAAAAACTGATGTGCACAATATTTTGGGATTTTGATGGTGGATTTTAAAGAACGTAATACAATCTTGAACGGCGAATATTATGCTTCTTTAATATATAAATTACGAGACAAGATAAAGGAAAAACGAAGAGGCAAGCTGTCTATAGGTGTCCTGTTGCTCCATGACAACGCCCCTGTTCATACCGCTGGTGTTTCGAAGGATGCAGTTCGTCAATGCGGGTTCACAGAAGTTCAACATCCACTTTACAGTCCAGACATGGCCCCGTCCGACTATTATTTATTTCCAAATTTAAAGCGGGACTTAAGAGGAAGAAAATTTTCAAGCGATGAAGAGTTGCAGGCGGCCGTCTTCAGTCATTTTGAGGATAAAAAATGTGATTATTTTTATAAAGGTTTAGAGATGTTGATTCACAGATGTCAGAAGTGTGTTAGTATTCATGGTGATTATATTGAAAAATAAAATTGGTTTCGTTTCATTTCCTTCATTGGTTCATAGTTAGGCCAATTCATTATGGGACCGCCTACGTATATCTATCTTGATTACCGTCAACAGTTACATCCTGTCAAAAGTCCACAGATGAATATAGCACACAAAAATTAAAAAATTACGGAGCACGATTATTTTCTCATCCATGCTGCGAAGAAAATTTGTACATTATTCAATTAACTTCAACTACTTGTACTCATAAACAACTAACTTCGCAAATACTACTTACCGACGGCGGTTCAGGGACATGCGGGCTATGTTTCATCACGTAGCGATCGTTCTCCTTCTCTGTAACCTTCATGATAGGGTGGTATCGGACAGATACAATAGCTAGCGAGTTTTCTTTAATAATAATGAGAAATATGCTATTATAAACGTAGGGCGGCCGTACTACGATTCGAATGGTGATATTTGATAAAGTGGGTACCCCTGTAATGCGGGTTACTACGCTTGGTTTTTTTTAATTTTAGATGTTACCAGCGATTCGCCCAGGCTTCGCACGGGTGATTTCTGGATCTCGACAACAGCGTCACCTACCGAGTCCAAATGTAAAATGTAAATCATATAAGAACCCATTCAAACACACAAAAAAATTCATCAAAATCATTCATCGTTATTTAATTTTAGCGAAGCTAAAGGACAGCACTTGATTTTCATATACAGAGAAGAAGATTAGGGGGACGCTGCTGCTCAGTTCCTGGTTTGTTTACCTCTGTCACTTCTAACAAAGTTCACCGGACGATATGGGGTAGTGTATATATTCTTATAACGCCTAATAATACCACGTAAAGTCCGTCAATTAAAAACATGTACCTTTTTCTACAACCTCCGATTGATTTCTATTCCTCTTTTATATTAGCTGGTAGTATATCGTAAAATTTAACAACTGTGTTTAATTCATAATTAGTTTAGAAGAGACATATTTTTGTTAAAATTAATATAGATTATAAATAATACTCGTTGAAACTTGTTCATATTATGTTTAATCTACCACCGGTCCAGGGAAGAACCAGCAAGAAAACCAACGGCTAGTTGTAGCACGAATGGGTCGGCCCGACCGGGGAAGGGCCACGCCCTTACGGAATACTAGCGTAAAATAGCAGCTCAATGCTGCTGTGTTTCGTATGGTAAGTGTAGAGAACTGGAGAAATGAGGCATTCCATCTTAGTCCTCAGGGTGGCACCGCATGTGCATTTTGATTCCTAATCAACGACGGGTGCTCGTTTATCACCCATTACTGTAAATCATGTATAAAAGCTTGGAGAGGTGATCGCTACCTCATAGTTAATAATTTGATTTTGTGTAATGTGGTTTCGAGATGTATTGCAACTTTATTGCAGAATTTTAACTGTCATAATACATATAAACAACAACGCTATCCAACTTTTTAAACCATTTGTAAATTGTTAAAGAACTTAAATAAGAGTACTTAACAAGCTGTATAGTTTTAAAACTGTTACTTACCTACTTTATGCAACGCTAGAAAACTAGCATACAACTGCGATTAAGTCGTTACACCGAGAAACTCTTATACGGTATTAATATTAAAGGAAAATTCGGCCCTCGGCGTGAAAAACAGCTGTGATCTAAACAAGGTGAAGCATACCGTTGCTAATAAAAACTTTACTTAAACCTATCTAATATTAATGAAAGAAGAGAATCAAAGACCCTTTTACTAGTAACTAGACATTACAAATTAGTCCTCAGTGGTAACAACACTTCTGCATTTGCGTTATTGAAGCTTCTTCGCTTCTTCTTAGCATCAAATGCTCGTTTGCAACCCTTAAAAATTAAAAAATACCTACATATTTTATCATTATCATCATTACAGCTCTGCTAAAGTCGACTACTGGACATAGACCTCTCACAAAAAATGGCACAGCACAAGGCCCTGAGCCACCTGGATCCATCGGATACCGCATGCTTAGTGGTGCGAGGTTGCTACTTGAGAACCTTTCTTCCCTATTAATTGTCGGTTCTTCTAGCTTGCCGGCCCATTGCCACAACATTATAAAGGAAGAACAAATTTTTGAAACTGCGCTAATTTCTAAACGTTATGAATGAGGGGCGCGGGGGATGTATCAGTGTGTAGCGCTGAATACATCCCCCGCGTCATTTATAATTCTAGTAAGCACAGAAACTGATTTCACGGAGAGGTAACATTTCCTGGCCCCCAAAGAGCCCCAATTTAAGTCCAGCAGACTTTTTTTGATGGGGATACCATAAAAGTAAGGTATACTCCAATAATTTGACAATGTTACGGTGATTAAAGCTAAATATAATTTACTGTAAATTGTTATAAATTAAACGCTTATAAATATAAGAGTTTTTTTTTACTTTTATTTTTCAAAAGTGCATTTCCTTCTGGGCCAACCAGTTAAGTATAGATTTCTATGGACAACTGCGTCTAATTACCACCAGAGATTGTGTATTCGTATGTCAACATTATTCTATAAAAATATATCTTGCAGTACACTAACGGAATCTACGGATATTGTATAAAAATATGTCTTGCAGTAACCGTAACTAAACGGAAACGGAAAGTGGTAAAAGTTACAGTCTTTATACGTCTCACAGCTGGGCATAGGCCTCCTCCATTTCTGAGAGGGTTTTAGGGCAAAGAAAAGTCTACCGCGCTGCCCAATGTGTGATAGCTAAATTCACATGTCTTAGAAATATTTTTTTCTTATATCTCAGACATGCAACCTTGCAGAGATGTATAAGGGGATATTTCGTTTTTATTTTGTTGCATATGGCGAAGCAGTGGGCAGTAGCAGATTGCAAACAGAGTATAAAAGTTTTTCGACACAACAACTCAGCCTCATAAAGTTCTATTTGTAGTGTTATTGAACGTCTAGCCGTCAGCGTTTAATCTGTTAAAGCTTTTTCCAAATCACTTCAGATAATTTATTGGAAAACACGAAGATTTTGTATTTGTTTATCGGCGGGTTTCCAAGCATTTGTTGATTAAAGCAAGTTCAAATAATTTGTTCATTTAACCTTTCTTATTCAGAGGGTATTATTATCCTATCCTATACTATTAAACGAGCAATTCTTGTATATATATATATATATATATATATATATATATATATATATATATATATATATATATATATATTCGGGATCTCGGAAACGGCTCCAACGATTTTCATAAAATTTAGTGTCCAGGGAGTTTCGGGGATAATAAATCGATCTAGCTAGGATTCATTTTTAGAAAATGTCTTTTTGTCCGTGTTTTTAGGCAATGAAAAACTGCTACAATATCGTTAGAATAAGAAGGTAAATTTTGATACATTGTTAATGATTATAAATAGCTTAATTTGTATAACGGTCGGTCACAGAATCGTAAAACCCCGGTTCAAGCTCAGACCGACCGACCGACTTTTTTAATTTTTTTTCAAGTTCCTTTCTTTTTTGAGAAAATCTATTTTTTCGAGCTCTTTTTTTAGTATTTTTTAAAAACACGAAAATTTAAATTAAAATAATTGCACTCATGATTTTTTATTCAAATAACCAGTTCCGTTTTTTCTGTTATGTCGCTAAGATCAAAAAATATTATTTATACTTCGTCAGTATGTATTTTGTATCTAAATATAATTTCCAAAACACACGAATTAAAAAAAATCGAGCGAAAAATACCGAGCAAAGCTCGGTCAACCAGGTACTATATTTTATCTTTAAAAAAACTCTTTAACAAAGGTTCAGTAAAACAAAAAAAAGTAAAGTATCAGCATATACCTTATTGCGTATTTGGGGACTTTACACCCAAATATATTATTTTTCAGATATGCAGGTTATTCTCCATTCCAGTCAATCTATTAGTCTTTTGTTTTAAAGATGAGTTTATTTATTTAGTTACAACTTTTCGATTTCCTTTCATCATGTAAGCGAATTTCTTACAAGATTAAGCGATATGTAATGTGCCGCTCGGACATGGTTTAGTAATAGTGCAGCTGCTCCAAATACGAAACTTATTGGAGAGTGCCTGTATTTATTTGCTAAGGTCAGTGTAGAAATGCTGAGAAAATTCTAGTATTTTATTTCTTTTATAAAATATGGCTGACAAACGAACACAGTCTGATGGAAAGTGAATGATGTGGCCCATACCCAGCTAACTTCTATTTATCCTCGATGAAGAATCAAAATGCAGAAACGTCGCCACCCCTGAGGATTAATTTTTTTTTATAGGATAGGGTGACAAACTAGCACACAGTCCACCTGATGGTAAGTGTTTGCTGCCGCCCATAGACGTCTACATCTATTCTAGATTACAAATCAAATTGCAGATGCGTTGTCACCCGTGAGGACTAAGATGGAATGCCTCGTTTCCAGTAAAAAGGGTCTCTGGTTCTCTACACTTACCATACGAAACACAGCAGCATTGAGATGCTATTTTAAGCTGGTATTCTGTGAGAGCATATAAAGTGAGAGCATGTGATATAGCTGCACCATGCCTCATTCATGATAATGTGCCATTTTTTAGATTTATATTAAATCTTGTTCAGTGTTAATTACCACAAAATCAGTTGTCTTGAAAAAATATGTAGAATGCCATGAGGCCGCGGCGTAGGAACATCCATCAACCCATTTCATCCCGTTGATGTAGTAAAAGACAACTATGGGATATGCCAAAAACTTAACAACTATGGTAAGTTGTTGGTGGTACAACCGGGCGTTTACGGAAGACGTAAAATAGTCAGACAACTTCATGAAGTAGCTGGTGCTACAAAGTCGCGAAGCGTGTCGATGCGACTGCGATCGTCAATCCACATATTCGTGATCACCTCTTCCTCATAAAGCTCGGAATAATAAAAAAACTGCTACTGTCAAACTCTCTATTAGGCGATGTCTAGAACAGGTAAATGAAATTGTATACTTGGGGAGTGCTTTCAGCCGGGATGGAAGATGTGATTTAGATGTGGATAGGCGTGTCGCTGCCGGAAACAAAGTCAATGGTGCCCTGAATGCATTAGTAAAAAGGCAAGGCGTGGTGAAGAGTGCACGCCTTGCAATACATAACGCAGTGTTGGTACCGACTTTGTTATATGGCAGCGAAACCTGGGTATGCCAGAAGAAGCATAAAAGCAAGTTGAATGCAGTGGAGATGCGATCTCTTCGTAAAATGTGTGGCGTTATCATAGCCGACCGAAAGCGAAACGAAGAGATTCGCAATATGGCAGGATTGAAAGATGACCTTATCACAAAAATTGATAGGGGCGTACTCCAATGGTTTGGGCACGTTGAACGAATGAGTGAAGACCGAATGGTGAAGAAAATATATAGAGCGAAAGTAAATATTAAAAGGTGTCGAGGTAGACCGAGACTAACTTTCGAAGACCATGTGAGCAAATTGCTCGAAGAGGGGAGGGTCAAGAGTACTCGGATACCTAGACGTGCATGTATGAAGAAGTTAATGAACCTGAAAGAAGCGAAAGAGGTATGTAAGGATCGTGACACTTGGCGATCTGTTCTCTCTGGCTACCCCGTTAGGGATTGTGCGTGACGATGAGTAAGAGTAAGTAAGTAAGTCTATTAGGCGAGGCAACAATGGATCCCCCATATGAGGTAATCCATGGGGGAGGTCTGTGTTAAGCAATAGACTTTTGATAGGCCGTGATGAATTGATGGAAATTTATAAGTAAATTAATATTTAGAGAAGTCCTTCTGGGTTTCTTGCTTGTGGGAATAACCCAGCACCGAGTTTTTTTTCTGTATGTTTAGCAAAGGCCTACCAATAAGAGATCTTTTGATCTATATTTAATAAAGTTTATTCTATTCTGCAGTCTGCAGTTTCATTATTTCTGTCAACAACTGCAATGAGTGAATCAAAACAAAGGAATATCGTACTTTTTCCTTTGTATTGTTATAAACGTACATACGTAAAAAAATACGGAACTGTGACCCACGTGCCTGCACATAGAGGCCTTTGGTAGTTCTACTTTTCCTCTTCAAATTTTATTTTCTGCCATCCATGTCAGCAACAATGCATACGAATGAATTTTTACAAAATTATACATACGCATTTGTTGAATGATATTTAAATGAAACAAATTTCTATGGATTTCGTCACTTTTAATCTTCTTATTTTACATTTCCGACGGTTCAAGTGCTCGGTAACACGTCTCCCCGCACATACAAGTAGTGTTACCGACTATTTTTTAGTAAGTAAGACCATCGTGTATTTACGGTGGTGTGTCTTTCCTAGTGTAGAAGTTTTGGAAGTAGTGTTGGGATTAGTGGTGACGGAGACAGTGTACTCACTTGAGGGAGGGCGGGAGGTGCTCTTTAAACTATTGAAGACACGTCATTTTATTTTTAAAATATTTAATTCACGTATTTGGCAAAAAATTCAGACAATGTTTTTAGGATAAAGCAAAGGTACAGCCAAAATTGATACTTAATTAGTGTAATAGAAAGTCTAACTTGTAGTACCCGCATTGGAATAAGCTTCGTGGAACGTGTCATGGTACGTGTCGTGGTAAGTGTCGTGGTGCGTGTCGTTGAACTAAAAATTTGAAATCTTTAAAAGTTACTCGATCATAAGCTTTCATTCATAGGCTTTACGCAAACATATAAAAGTTAAAACTAGCCCAAGTCTCATTTTTGAGAGGGTTATGCAATAACTTTTTGAAGCATCATAATTGCAGCCTATCAATGTCCACAACTGAACAAAGGCCTTCTTCATAGATTACCTCATATTTTTGCTCTAGTTGGCACGCTTGGCATGCGGGTTGGCAACCGCATTTTTTTTATTCTATAAGTTGTAAGGAGACTCTGCTCCCGTTGCTGTTTCAGTTTCCTTTTGTCGTCTTTCACAACACCCACGGATGACACGGGGTACTTGATACGGCCCCACGACACGGCCAGTATGACGTTTACCAATAAATTATATTTAAGGATATAATTGTTAACGATTCTACATCATACAGTAAGTCAAGTTTCAAGCGTGATAATCAGGACAGATATTTAATAGAATCGATTAGTTCGCGACATTATAATAAAGATGTTAAAAATCACTTAGCTAAGGCCCACGTGATAAAATTATTTTCTTACGCCGATTTTACATAATTAATTAATAATGGCCGAATCTTCCAGGGCTTCACTCACCTTCAGTAGTCGAATAAACGGTTGCGGTCACATGCTACAACAACAGTAACAAAATGTTGGGATATTTGTAAGTATATTGAGAAATCATACAAAAACCTGGGCGATAGCTAACAACAGGAGCCACATCGAAATTTTCTTTCCTTCGTATTTCTTTCAAAACACACGTCTACATCTTCCGCTCTTTAAAACTGAATAACACCTAAATCCCTTTCTGTCAAGACTCGTTTGCTAAGGTTGTTTGAAATGACAAGACGAGAGGTCGCTGAAAGTCGAAACCTTCTGATCCTTATTTCCTCATTTAGAACGACGAAACTTTCAGTTTTAAGTGGTTTCGAGTGTCCAAAGGGTGTACTTGTTCTTGAATGCTACCATTTAATGGGGTAAAATATTTTTTCCGTGTCACAAGTTGACAGATTTTCGATATTACGTGGAGGAGAAAGAGGTTATGTTAAGCAGTGAGCAAATTCATTTAACAATTTTTACTGTCATAATATGTAGTTCGCATATTATTATTTGAAATGTTTTTAAACAATTATTTTATTGTTACTATAAAAATGTTTTTTTAATTATTTCTGATATCAGATAAATCTTACGCTTTTGTAAATGTTGAAACTATGTAATATTAAATTATTTATGACGCAACTATTCAAAGTCAACCCGCACTGGGAGTTGAGAACTGAAGCTGTGAATTTACGGTCGAATAAACAATAAGACACAAAATCGTACCCACTGAACATTCGGATCGATACCCATTTTTCATTGAAGTCAAGAGAGGCAGTCTACAGTCCCAAGTTCTCTGATCCATTGAACTGTATAATAATAAGGACAAGCGTCTCGGTACACAGTCAGTTCGCGTAGGTAGCTGACAATGTGCCCTATTTAATCTCGACTAAGGATTCTAAATTGAAATGATTTATGCATTCCTTCTAAATATAGAAATTCAATTCGAAATATTTTTTGTATTATATAATCACCTAATATTCTAAATTTACACTAAAATTTACACGTAACTTTTATTCCCAAACTAGCTGTCTATGCCAGGGGCTACGCCTGGGTAGGACTACTCTCTACTCCCTCATTGTCATAGTCCGATGAAACGGCAATCCGACACGTCCAGAGAGAGAAATCAGCTTTACCTGCTCTCCGAGGCACGAGGGGGAAACATTTTGTTGAATGTGGGCTGTTAATAAAAATTTCTTGATAGAACAACTCAATAACTGATTTTGTTGGAAAAGCAGGAACCTCATGATCATCAGCAGTAGCGTTAACAATCACTAGAGCAAGAAGACAGTCACTTAAAGCACTCGGATATTAGAAATTGTTGCCTCCTAAATATTCACAACGCGAAATTATCAACAAGAAGATAAATGGCCAAACTATAAGATACCGAGGCAGGGCGGTAATTTTTTTTCTTCCTATTCTGCAATTTGCTGCGAGATTTATCGCAAGAAATATCCTCCAAGCGTTACTTAAATTTCGCTTTTCAAGGCAGCGGTTGAAAAACGAAAACAATGCGACATTTTATGAAATGAATTTTATCAGAGATATATTTTTTTTAAATTTTAGTCTTATGTGTGATTATTATACTCTCAGTATCTATATTTATTTACATGACCTGTTTTTGTGTGCCACCTACAATATTAATATCTCGAACAATTTATAATGTAGTAATACATTACGTACATCGTTGTGATTTATATCGCATATTTACGTGAATACTATTCATTGAATATACTATTTTTAGTAGAATATGAGTGACACACACTCTACCGGGTAAGTGAAGGCTGTGCCGTACATGTTACATCTATCCTAAGGACTAAAATGGAATGCGTCCTATCGTTTCCTGCCAAAGGGTCTCCGGATACAAAACACAGCAGCATTAAGTTGCTATTCTAAGCTGGTATTCTGAGAGAGCGTGGTCCTTCTCTGGTTGAGCTAGCCCGTTCGTGGTACAACCATAATATAGCTGCAACACATATTTACATATTTTTATCACATTTTTTTTTATCGCTGGATAATCCTCATCGTGAAAATGGGTACTGTAAGCGATCGAAACGCCAGATAATAAAAATGTAGAAATTAATTTTATTCAAATGAAACACTTCTTAAGCGTCAAAACAATTTCTACAGAAATCGTAGAAGAAAACATGATGTTTGAACGTCAAAATTTCAAAACTTCTTTCTTAGTGGGTGTCTACGTCGAGGAAGGAATATATATATATGGTATATGCCAAATTTTAAGTCAATCGGGTGTATAGGTTTGGAGACGTCGTGATGAGTAAGTGAGCCAGTGGTTTTTCACTTAGATATATGTATATATAAATAGTGTAATGACGTCACAGTTTCTAAGTTGGCTGTGTTTCGACTCCATGCCTTGGAAAGCACATAAAGCCGTTGGTCCTGCGCCGGATTTCTCTCCTATCGTGTTGAATTACCGTCCCATCGGACTATGAGAGCGGGACTAGAGAGTGCACCTGTGCTCGTACTTACGCACACTCGTGAATGTGTACGTAACCTAATAAACATATAAGCGTACACTCCGGAGTAAATTGAACTAAATAGTCCCATTTTATTTCAAATCGGAAAAAGTGCCTCGGGACACACGCAACACTATTTTATTAGGATTTACGAATAATTGAGAGTTGCGAGAATCCAATGAAATCCATTATCATGCTGGTTAATGTACCCAAGAATATTAATATCGTTTACATCGCAAAAGGATGACTTAATTAACTTCAAAAAAAAAATGTGAAACGATTCACAAAGGAATCCGAACAGCGTTCGTAATTAGTATTTCAAAATTATATAAAATAAACTTGTAATAAAAAGCAACAATCGACTCACAACTAAAATCGATTTGTGTAATAGAACTTATGCTCCGACTTCTGAATGTGAAATTATTACATTCTTTTTAATTAAGTATTTGAAGCTTTTGCGTTTCATTGAAGTTAGTTTTTTACTCTTCTAAGGTGAATTTACAAATGTAACAATTTTAATGTCCTCTACTTATTTCCAATTAAAATTTGACATACTATTTTGACTTCCATGATGAAATTTCTTCCAGCCGACCAATTGAAGAAAAGTTCAAAAAATAGAGGTAGTCAAAGTAAGCACTTACATATTGTATTCATATACAATACACATAAACACACCCACACACTTCTATTCATAGAAACACATTAGTAAAGTAAAAGTAAAGTTACAGCCTATATACGTCCCACTGCTGAGCACAGGCCTCCCCTCATTTATGAGAGGGTTTTAGGGCGGGGAAGTGTCCGCCGCGCTGCCCCAATGCGTGTTGGCGAACTTCACATGTCTTAGAAACATTTTTTATTTTATTCCTCAGACATGCAGGTTTCCTCACAATGTTTTCCTTCACCGCCGAGCACGTGGTAAATCAGCACTTAAAATTGCAATTAACAATTTCATTGGTGCCGGCGGGGATCGAACCCGGGTTACTCGCGTTCTGTTATATTACAGCGAGCGTTAACCATCTGAGCTACCACGGCTCTCATAGAAACACATTACTATTTAATAATTATGAAGTGCAAAGCAGAAGCATCACGAGTCCTAGAGGGAAGTGATATCCACAATCATACCGCGTTAACAGAAAAAGAATGAGAATAGAGCTTGGTATTGAAAGACGGAAATCCTAACAGTGTTCCAGTATTTAATCTTGATGTTACGGGTGAATTGTTTTCTACAAATTTATATGGAGAATCACCCCTGAAGAATTAACGACTTTTTTATAGAATAAGGGCGACAAACTAGCACACAGTTCACCTGATGGTAAGTGGATGCAGGGGCCCATAGACATTTACATTCATCCTCGGTTACGAATCAAAATGGAGATGCGATGCCACCCTTAAAGACTGAGATGGAGCACCTTGTTTCCAGTAAAAAGGGTCTCCGGTTCTCTACAATCACCATACGAAACACATCAGCGTTAAGCTGCTATATATCGCACAACATATCTAAAAAAACATACAGCCGAATCGAGTAGCTCTTTTTATTCAAGTCGGCCAAAAACTTTAACAAGAACAAAATAATGATGTGTAGACTGAAACAAAAAAGCACCACCAGTTAATTAATAATGTCTTCCAGACCTTATTTCGGTCACGGCCAAATTTCGGACAGGATTATAGTGGATATGTGTATGCGCTGCACTCTATTCCCTCGTTCTAATAGTCCGATGGGAAACAAATGGAGAGAGATTGGGCGGAGGTCCAACGGCTTTACGTGCTTTCCGAGGCACGGGGGTGAGACACCGCCCACTACCTCAGGAGCTACTACGAGCTACAGGGCAGCTACTGAGAATTTCTTGACGAAAAAACTCAATAAGTGATATTTTTTGGCCCGCCCCGGGATTCGAAGACGAGTGCTCATGGTTAGCAGTCGCGTTTATGTTTAGTTACGTAAGGTGGCCTGGTGCAAGAAATATGGTAAAAATAAATTTTATTCATCATAATCATTACAGCACAACACAAGTCTACTGTTAACATAGATACATAAATATAAAATAGTTCTAGGCGATGAGCGTTAAATCACATAGTGAACTTATTGCATTCTGTGAATAATCGTGATACAGGTGATTATAACATATATTTTCATAAATTTATATAGTAAGATAATATGTTGGTAAAGTAAAGCAATAACATAGAACGAGAAGTTGTTTTAAGTGTTCCGAGTATTTAGTAAGAGTTAATTCAAGTATTTAGTAAGAGTTAGGTCAAGGAATGCCAAAAAACAAGGTGCTGAGCCAGCATCTGCATCCATCGACTTTTTGCCTCTTTTAGCAAGTCGTCACTCCATCTGAATAATACTAATTAATGGTCATCCGTGAAGAAATCGGTGATCATTTCTAACCAAGTGGTTTCGACGGTGTTTTTCAGTACCTATAGTTAGTGCGGTGTTGAGGTCAGTCGTGTTGGATTTAGGAGTAGCAATGATAGTGCACGTAACTGTGGGAAAGAGGCGTTCTTCAAACGAAGAATCACACACCAACACCATATTATTTCTCAAATTATTTTCACATATTTAATACTTTGAAGTAATATGTACTACATGCTAGAACAGACACCGCGAACAAAATCTGTGTAGATTTATCTAAACTTTGTTTTCTTTCTTATCTAAACGTTGTTTGTCTAATGTTTACTCATGTGGCGCATGGTCGGAGGCACAGGGCAACTTTTTATAACAGAGAGTAAGTTTGAGTCCGTATACTGTTAGGTCCGTAGCTGTAACGCGTGATGCAAACGACCAAGTCTCGCCGTCTCGTTTAGTACTTGGTACATTTTTTACAGCATAGTGGTGACAATAAGCATACAGCCCACCCGACATTAAGTGGATGCCGTATTGTGTAAAGGAAGCGGATGTTCGCATTTTTGTAAGCACTGACTTTAAGAGAGAGAGAGAGAGAGAGACAGAGAGAGAGAGACTGAGGGCCTTAAAAGAAGACCTTAACATTTTGGACGAAATTTTTTTTTATAATTAATAGAATAAAGGTGACAAGCAAGATATCACAGTCCACTTGATGGTAGGTGGTTGCTGTGGCCCATAGAAATATACATCTATCTTCAATTCAGAATCAAAATACAGATGCATTGTTAATCCTGAGGACTATGACAGAATGCCTTATTTCGGATTTATATGATACGTACACATTACTTCAATGTAAATCATTGTATCAATCAATCAATCAATGTAATCATATATGATAAAGAAATTTTGCAAAATAAAGTATGTTTCTAAAAATTATATTATAAAAGAATGTAAGTAATTAAAAATATTTACTTAACAAAAGCCCATTGATATACAAAGGGTGGGTGTACTTTAATATCAAAATTCCAGTAATTATCGAAATATTCCTAATGACAAATTCTTGTTTGATAACAATAATACAAAATCGATATGGCTTTATTCAAAAATTTTAATTACTTATAGAATTTCGATATTAAAGTAACCCTCAATGTAGACGATAAATTGAGTATTCAATAAGTGTTTAAAATTACCCTTTATAGTGGAAAAAGATTTTTTTTTATAGTATAAGGGTGAAAATCGGGCACACAGTCACTCACAGTCACGTAAATCAACATTTATCCTCAGTTAAGAATCAAAATGCGTATCATCTCTAAGGACTGAGATGGAATGCCTCGTTTTAAGTAAATAAGGTCTCCGGTTATCTGTAATAATGTGTCCTCCAGACCGAATTTCCACCAGGGCGGCCTGCCTCAACGGAGACTTGCCATCGGCGCAGGACAGGGTTATAATGCCCAAGTGTATGCGCAAGTACAGGTGCACTCTCTATTACCTCACTCTCGTAGTCGTCGATGGGACGGTAAACCGACACGACCGGAGAGAGAGATCAGGTGCAAGACCAACGGCTTTACGTGCTTTCCGAGGCACGGGGGTGAGACACCGCCAACTTCCTTCCTCCTTCCGGTTATCTGCACTCACCATACGAAACACAGCTGCATTAAGCTGCTATTTTACACTGGTATTCTGTGAGAACGTGGGCCTGTACCGGTTGTACCGACCCATTCGTGCAACAACCATAATGTAGTTGCACCGTGGCTTACTTCTCTTCTAGTTTATACGTCTTTTTTGCACCAGCCCACCAGTAGTAATAAAATATAAATATATTACTATAAACGAATAACAAACAAATAGTGACAATTTAGGATTTTCAGATGTTCCTGTTTTTCTATTTAGTAAGTAACTGCATCCTAAGTCATTTGACACATATAAATCAGTATCAATCGCTGTATTACCGTAATTTCTTTTATTCCCGAATTTTGTTCGTTTTCTTTTACCTGAAACAAAAATAAAGATCATTATAATCTACGTAAAACGTATTAATGCTAAAACACAATTAATTAGTAATTATTAAAATCCTCACATTTATCATCCTCCATTTCTACCCGCGTAACGGACCTCCTTTCCTCCAGAGCTTATTACGCGGAAACGAGCGTCGGGAAACACGAGTCTTTCCGGCACCAGCGGCGAATCTGGTCTATGGCTCCGTCGCTGATCGTGTCACCACCAAACAGCAGTAGTAACAGGCAAGGTACCACTTGTACCTACTCAAGCGGAGTCTTAGGTAGAAATGGGTTTCTAACACCTTGTAAACTAACACAACTAATAACTGCGTACATTAATTTAACTATTTTAGAAAACAGTTCTACTATCGAAAAGTCTACTGCTGAATATAGGCCTTCCCCATAGATTGTTACATAGGGGGGAGGGGGGTGGGGTTGCCATAGCTGATAGTCTTGGCAGGCGGGTTGGCAACCGTATTTTTTATTTAGCTGTTATCAGGAAGACACTGCTGTCCATCTCCTGTTTGTGTTTCCCTCTGTCGCCTCTCACGACCCCCACGGGATGATATGGGGCAGTGGGTATTCTTCCACCGTCAATAGACGGTTATATACAATAGTTATATACAATCATTTAAAAAATATTAAATAATTAGTAAAGTGTAAGTAAACTTTTTTTTAAATACTAACTAGGTACGTAGGTACGTAACTATATTTTAAATAATTGTAACTTATTACAAAAAGAAGCTTAGTCAATCAGCTCAAAGAAAATGAAATCAGGTCAAAATTATCTTTAGATATTTTAAAAATAAGATATTTCAATAACACGTTGTCAAAACACATTACAGCATCATTTTATCACTCGTATACGTTGTTTGGCGATGTGCCCGTGGAGCTTTGCTATTGAAGGAACGCTTTACACAACAGATAAACTTTAAATCTTGTCAAATATGATATAAGATATACTTTTACCGTGTAGTGGCGGAGTAGGAATATCCACACCTCAAATCAATTTGCTTACCAATCTTATCGCTACTTATAAGATATAATACATTTAGGATTTATAAGCGTAGTGCAGTTATATTTACTCAATGGGACAACTTTGCCTCCGTTTCTCAACTTTAAATAGCAGTGCACCCAGGGTTACCAGATGGAAAATTGAAAAACACCGACAAATAAATGACTTCTATAACCCATTCCTCATATTTCGTTACAAACGTAATTAACTACTGTGGAAAAAAAACCAAATATTGGATTTGTACATTCACACGATCAATCCACGTCGCAAATTCCATTACTACCGCGTAAAATATCTAATATATTTTTATTGAAGTAAGAATAATCCTGACATTTCCAAAATTCGATCACAATCCTGACAAGAACCCAAAAGTCCTGACATGTCAGTACAAATTCAGAGTTATGGTATCTTTAAGTATATACCTAATGTATTATAGCTTGCAGAGAAGAGCCAGGTTAACTATAGATCATTATATGTGTTTTTCGTCTTAATCCTCAAGAATACCAACGCATCTGTGGCTTTCTTTTTGAAGCTGGTTGCAGATATATATAACCGGGCTCCACTAGGTACTAACCTTCAGATGAACAGTTAGCTTATTGAACGCTTTAGTATTGTATTTAAAAAAACCTTAATGACTTCTTATATTTATATGAATACTACACACGAAACAAACTAATTTTATTTGCTATGATATTAAAACCTCAAACACTTGAGTCCCCACGTCACCGTGCGTGCTGTGCCGGAATCATCAGTAATTCTAGATTTTAAAATTATAGTGCTACAAAATACGTTAAATTATATATATATATATATATATATATATATATATATATATATATATATATATATATATATATATATATATATATATATATATATATATATATATATATATATATATATCTTCTCGAGTGGCAGCCTCGTACCAGTAGGCGATGAGTAAGGCAGACCCCACTTGATGGAGAGACGGCCTGATAAAACATGCTGTAGATCGATAAATGCAAGTGGCTCAGCTTTATATATAAAAACATTACTTACAATATTTTTGAAAGTTTTACTCTTAAGCTAGAGCGTATATGTATATATATATTTATAAACTTTATTTTCATTGCGGACTTATCGTTGAAATAAATAGATATTGTAGCAAAATACATTTGAATCCAAATATAACGAGGAAAAATTGATATCGAGAGAACGATATCCGATTATAACAACGAAGAGTAGACAAATACAAATAATAGTAGAGGCGAATCAGCGTCGCGAGCGAGCCGACCATGTTCACAAAGGTTTAGAAGGGATATTGATGTTGCGTTTTAATGCCAATAATATAAAATATTATTTGGGTATTTATTTCACATTTAATTGGAAATACTGAATATTTTATCTGTGGGGTGGGATCGCACTGTAAGCATTATTTTTTTACTCAAGGTGGTAGAATAACGCAGCGGCTGAATTATGGTTGCATCACGAATGGGTCGGATCGAACGAGAAAGGACCACGCTCCCACAGACTACCAGCGTGAAATAACAGCTCGGTGTGGTTCGTATGGAGAGTAAAGGGAACTGCAGACCCTTTAAACTGGTAATAAGGCAGTGTGTCTAAGCCCTCACTAATAAAATAATGTTTCTCTAATGTTTGGATGCACGTTACCAATCGATGTTGCAACCATTTATGTTATATCAATTTTACGCGTTTTCAATAAAGGATCTTTAAGTCTTTCCGAGTTTTAACAGTATAAGGGTGACAAACGAGCACATAGTCCACTATGATAAGTGAATGCTGTGGCTCGTAGACATCTACGTTTATACTCGATTAAGAATCAAAATGCAGATGCTCACCCCTGAGGACTCAGATGATCATCATACGTAAATAGCGCAGCATTAAGTTGCTATTTTTGTGGTATACTATGAGAGTCATTCCCCGGTCGAGCCGACCCATTCGTGCTACAACCATTACATAGCTGCAGCGTGGCTCTACCACGTAGAGATAAAATGCAGCCGAAATCCCACCTATCATAGTTCCCTAACTGTTCTTAAAGTCTCATCATAATCTGTTCCACCATTCCGAAGATTAGCAGGACGGACAGACAAAATTTAAAAAATATTAAAAAAAATAATGGTTTATGTCTTAATTGCATGCAGACAACCCTCGAAGCATAACAGCAAACATTAGTTTAATAATACAGACTTAAACTTCAATTTTATTTATATGTTATTTTAAAATTTATTTTCTTATATTACAAATTTATAATATTATTAATTATATTATAAAATGTAAACTATACTATTAGTTTACATTTTAAAAAATACAAGGATGTCACATTATTACAACCGCTATTTAACGTAATATTAAAGCGAATAAATATAACTAAGTGACACAAAACACTTATTTCTGGCACAAAAATCTTTTTACGATGTTCCACAAACGGCGACAATATAGCGTCCTTACCACAGCCCAATTATATAAAATCAAATTAATTTTGATGGCACAGAGAAAAAGACAAAACAACGCCATATTCTTATATTCCTTGCGTGAGATAGAGACAGCGGATAGCTTCAAATGAACGTGACACTACGATGAGGAGTACCCTCCCTGCTCGTTGGACAGAGTAATGTATCGTGGGAATAAACAGAGAGAATATGCGACGTAATTTTAATTTTCTACTGGCTTTTAAGTAAAACCGCTCCGTGCCTTTTAAAAGGTACTCATATTTTCGATCACACTACAGAAACATTTACGTGTTTAAATGTGAGTGAAATGATTCAAATTTGAATGTTTGTAAATCCTGTGCACAAATAAATTATTTTTGTTATTACTACATTATTTTTTTGCTTTATTCATTTAGATGAAATAACTATTCAGCTTTAAATATAGATTAATTACGAACATCATTGTAAGCGCAAGTCCGGTCGTACATGCAGTACAATTGTCAGATATGCGCTGGTGCTGCAAAACTTTACCTACAGCTTTGGATCGCGTGAAGACGTGCTAAGAGGCTCATTGGTAACACTGATTTGGTTGAAACCAATCTTGTCAGCCTCGAGCATAGACGCAGAGTTGTCTGCCTCTCGGTATTCTAAATAATGCATTTCGGAGTATACGCAGAAATTACATGCCCTAATTCTTCCCTCCCCTTTCTACGCTACACAACCAGGCGTCAACCCCTTAGCAGTCGATATTCCACGTATTCAAACCAAGACATTTGCTTCGTCATTCGCAATGCGTACAACAAAGGAGTGGAATAAATTACCGGCAACTGTCTTTCCATCCGATTACAACCTGGGTGTCTTCCAGGAAGTGATCAGGCTTATGCTACGTTAAAACTGTGCGAATGCGATTCCTAGGGTTTTATCATCAGTATCATCAGGTGGGATTTTAGTCAGGCACTGGCTTCTTACCCACGACTCCACCCGCGTGGCCACAGAAGGGCATCATGTTCACTTTCGTGTTAAATAGGGTTAATAGTTGGTTTTGAAACTTAAATATTATGTTATGCAAGCGACTCCACCTCTGATGCGATATCATAAGCATCCGTTATGCACTAAAACTATGCAGTTGATATAATCCAAATATTCGGAAGCTGTAGTGGTAATTGAATAGCCCCAGAGAACTTTATTACTAAACTATTTAACTTATTATGTGCAATATTATTGTGAATTATATACGTGTGGGTGTTTGCAGCGCAAGCGAATCACTCACCTGTGGCCTGTGGGTTTCGTAAGAGGCGACTATCAGTAGGCCAGAAATATATTATGGTTTCTGATAGTTGACGGTATAAACATCACATTTACGATGACGGGTGGGTGACGGTGAGTGTGGGTGAACTAAAATGCCTTTAAAAAAGTTTTCTTTTTTCACTAGGGCAGGATGTGCAACCTCTTTTATAGTTCAAAGATGGTAATTTGATACTGTAGCCCATAGACATCTACATCTATGCTCGATTAAAAATCAAAATGCAACGCATCTAGCGCTTACACCCCTTACGACTAAGATGGAATGCTTTTTTCCAGTACAAAAGGTGTTCGGTTCTCTACACTCACCAGCAGTTGATATTTTACGCTGATATTGTGAGAGAGTAGTCCTCCCTCGGTCGAGTCGACCCATTCGTGATACATCTACAATATAACTGCAGCATAGCTCTACCACTTAAAAATATATAGTGTGAGATTTTACTTTAATTTTTAAACGCAAATGATTCTATGCCTAATCTGGTAGAACCGCCATCCGCCATTCATTTGAGACACAAAGAAAATTCTTCTCATTCTGGCACATCGCGGGTAAAACACAGAGCCCCTGTTATAGACGGACCGACGCGTGCTATGAATATTAATATGAAAAGATATAACGGCAAATATTTTGGAAAATATTTGTTGCTTTTAACGGTACAAAGATATGAGTTTCCAACTGATACAATTTTAAGTTTTGTATTTATTTACAACTTTAACTTTGTGGCGTCGCTTGGGGAAGGCTTGTGTTCAGCAGTGGACATGAGAATGGCTGTAATAAGTGAGTGAAATAAACTAATTCCGAAGTAGATACATTTGGTAATTTAGTTACATTTAAATGTAATGACTTCTTACATTTACGCGAACACTAAATATGAAATTAAACTAATTTTACGCATTTTACTGCGTTTATTAAAATCAATTAAACGCGATAAAATATGTAAAATTAGCTTCTTTTAATATTGCACGCCTCACAACGTGGGAGGCGAGGGAATGCTCTACTCTCGATACATGGCCATGTCTCAATTTCGCTACATAAAATCATTTCAGCTAGACATCAAATCCACATTATTATTAACGTTCCAATAACTGCAGACATTGAATTATAAGATTAGTTTATTTTCTAATTGATTCTATTAAGATAACATAGCAAAAAAGAAAAATGTATGAACTGCCGTCCGTTGGTCTCTGTACGTCGGTGAGTCTTCTCTTTAAATAGAAATATAAGCAATAGATTGAGATATATACTCGTAGTATATTAATTAAGATTCCATATACTCTAACAAGGATCCCTATTGAGTTTTGATATTGAACTCAATACCGTTTAAAGTTATTAATGAAAGTCGATCAGTTCTCTTTTTTTTTTCAGTAAAAATTATCATCACTATTATCATCTCTTTTAATTTTATTATTATTAAATTTTTAACACAATAAGCGTGTGTTCACTTTTGGATTATCCAAATATATTTAAGTCTTATATATGAAAAGATTGGTGACATAAATAACAGTTTCCTGTTTTGTATATCATAAAGATCATTATAACCCTTCACATGTCCACTGCTGAACATAGGCCTCCTTCAAGAAATGCCACAAAGCACAACCCGGAGCCATCCATCGACTTCCAGCATGTGTTATCAGGTAATCACTCCATCCTGTGGTGGGGCGCCCTACACTTCGTCTACCGGTACGAGACTGCCACACGAGAGAACTTTTCTTTCCCATCGATTGTCGGTTCTAGTGAAGTCATATGGCCGGCCACTTCAGTTTTCTAATACGTTACGGGCTTCCCGCTCATTTCTGGGAGGGTTTAAGGGCAAGGAAATGTCCACCGCGCTGACCCAATGCGGGTTGGCGAACTTCACATGTCTTAGAATTTTTTTCTCATTTCTCAGATATGCAGGTTTCCTCACGATGTTTTCCTTCACCGCCGAGCACGTACTAAATTAGCACTTAAAAGAACAATTTACAATTTAATTGGTGCCGGCGGGGATCCAACCCGGTTTGCTCGCGTAATGTGAAATTTACAGCAAGCACTAAACATATGAGCTACCACGGCTAGTATATCATAAAGATACTTAATATTAAATAATTAAATTTAAAGACATTTAATATGCTTGATCAGCAGTATTAATAAAGTTCTTGTAAAGTTCGTTCACTTTCTCAAAAATATTCCAATTAAATTAGTATTTTCTATATCTCATTGTATTTTGATTGTATTTTGATCATTGTATTCTCGGATCAGTGCTGTTGCTGAGGGTCTCTTCCGGTGTATTTGACGGCTTCATAGCGCAGTGGCTTAGCTATGAGTTACGACGCTGAGTGCACCGGGTTGGAATCCCGCACGGAGCAGTTATTTATATAGCCTATAAATAATTGTTCCGGGTCTTGATGTTTGTCCTTGAGAAATGTGTGTATATAAACTGCCCCCATGATACAGGAGGTAATCGTATTATAATAGTGACGTTTGTTAAAAGTAAAAAACACTTACATTGTGGGTAGTGCTGTTTTTTCCCGTTCTTCTGTTTCAGTTATCAATGGGTCTGTAATTTTTATTGTAAAACATCTTTATCGTTTTTACCTTAAAAATGACAAAAGAGACTACTCATTTTGAAACAGTAGCAGATTAAATAAATAATGTTTCACAAACAAATTTTATTTTCTTACCTCCAAGACACGAAAGTATTTCATTTAATTTCTTCGTACTTGTAAAACTGGTTTTAAGGCAGACGAAACGTTTTTTAAATATAGAAACTAAGTACCATTTAGTCTCAATTTTGAGCGGCGAGCATTCGGCGAGGCGCGTAGGGTAGCGGCGCTTGGCTTTAGTACGTATTTTTTTTAAACCGTTACCTCCACACTAGTTTGATCTTTTAGGGTTTACGTTGAGCCGATCATTTGGTTTTACTTTTACAGCTTTACTTGTATGCTGTGTAGTTTTAATAAGTTATTAACACTTATTAAAATTTTAAATTCCGGGTTCGCTTCCCACCAGCACTAAAAAAGTTAAAGTTTCAGCCTATATACGTGTCAGTGCTGGTCACAGCCCTCCTCTCATTTCTGAGAAGATTTTAAGGCAAGGAAATGTCCACGGCGCTGCCCGAATGCGAGTTGACTTCACTTGTCTTCGAATTATTCTTTCTTATTTCCCATTCATCTTACGATGTTTTCCTTCGCCACCGAGCATGTGGTAAATCAGCACTTAAAATTGCAATAAACAATTTTCATTGTTGCCGGCGGGGGTCGAACCCGAGTTGTTCGCGTACTGTGAAATTTACAACGAGCGCTTAGCTGTAGTGGCTTAATTTACAGAGAGCGCTTAAACCAATGAAAACCAGCACCAATGACATTGCTAAATTGTAGTGTTAATTTACCATGTGCGCGGCGGTGAAAAAAAAAACATCATTAGGAAACCTGTAGGTCTGAGGAATAAAGCAGTTCGATGAGGAATAAAGGAGATTGCCTCTTAGCGTGGGGTTTTGCAATAGTTGATAAGCTTGGCAACTGCGGTTTTTTATTTTAGTCGTTATTAGAAAGACGCTGCTGCTCATCTACTGATTTGTTTTCGTCTATCGCCTCTTACGAGACCCATGGTGTGGTATGATATGAGGTAGTGGATATTCTTACTCCGCCGCTACACGTTGCACAGCAGCGCGACGCACAAGTTGCTCCATAACAGAAACAAGAGGAAGCCTGTGCACTAACTTCCCTAACTTATAAGGGCGGATTCGACCAAAGTTAGTATAAGTCTTATCCTACGAATAAAAGCACTTATTACTCTAGAGTTAGAGAACTTTCCGTTTTACCAAATCTTAACCCGGGTATAACAGACTATCCGAGAGTAAATCGCTATACTGCCAAAATTCATGGAGTAAACAAGTTATCCCAGAGTATTTTAATGGCGACCGCTATATTCTGACAGCTGTTTTCGTATGCTTTGTTGTAAAAGTAGGAAATTTTATCGTTGTGCATTTATAATTTCTTGTACTTTTGTGATAATAGTAGGCTTTATTTTTTTAAATAATGCAACGTTTACGAAATATGATCGAAGATTCTGACAGTGATGAAGAATACATTCCAAGGCGTCCACGATGGATAAGAGAAAGGAACAATTATTTCGATAACTATGATGACCGTGACTTCGTAATAAGGTTTCGATTGTCCAAAGAAGCTACTTTGTGTCTTTTATCCAAAATCGAGCATCAACTGGAATATACATCAAACCGGTATGTACCTACACACCTTTTACTATATATTTGTCTACATAAACAATGGTACACACACACCTACCTAGATATATTTTTTCTAAAAGCTATGTGTGTTGCTCGAAGACTTAAAACTAAAATATTATAGTAAGTAGTAGCAGTAGTAGTAGTTAGTACCTATGTTATCTAAAGTTCCTTTTTCTTTCAGAAATTTTTCAATATCTCCAGTAAATCAGTTGTTGGCCACTTTGAGATATTATGCAACAAACTGGACACAAACAAGCATTGGAGACTACTGTGGTCTAAGTACACCGACAGCAAACAAAATTGTACACAGAGTTAGTGCTGCAATAGCTGCATTACATAAAGAATACATAAAATTTCCTGAATCGCCTCAAGAAATAAGATATGAACAAGATAAATTTTACCAAATAGCTCGTTTTCCAAGAGTAGTTGGAGCCATGGACTGTACACACGTTCGCCTCACATTCGTACCCTTAAGACTGGAAGTAGGTGGAGAACAAGCAGAGACATTTAGAAACAGAAAAGGATACTACTCCATTAATGTGCAAACAATATGTAATGCCAATTTAGAAATAACCGACATAGTCGCAAGATGGCCAGGTTCAACTCATGATAGCACTATATTTAATAATAGCGTTCGAAAAGCACATTTTGAGACTGGTCGCTATGGTAATGCATTATTATTGGTGGACAGAGGATATGCTGCAAAGAGTTACACTATGACTCCATTAGAAAATCCAAGGACACCAGCTGAACAACTGTACAATGAGTCACAAATTCGTACCAGAAATCCTATAGAAAGGTGCTATGGTGTATGGAAAAGAAGATTTCCAGTGTTGGCACTTGGGATGCGAGTAAAATTAGATAAAGCACTAACTGTTATCATAGCCACAGCAGTACTTCACAACATGTTGCGCAGACAAGGAGAACAACTTCCACCTGATGACCCAGAAGTGCTATTGCCAGCTCCATGGGATGAACTTATACAACTTGGCCAAATGCAAAGCTCGGAATCAGCACAGCAATCTACTGGCCAGTTAGCACGCAATTCGTTAATAAGTAATTATTTTTATAGTTTATTGTAGCTATGGAATGTAGATTGCAGTTATTTTTAATTTTATTAATCCAAATTTGAAAAAAGGTATAAAATAAAACATTGAAATAAATAAATTTAATATTTTATTGTTTATTGTTGAATTGCTTTTTCTTTAATCTTAAATCTAATAATAAAATACGGGTCTTTAATTTTTCTTGTTTTAATTGTTCCCTTTTTATTTGTAAATCCAGATTGTGAACTTCATTTGAATGAAGTAGCTCCTTCTCAGCAACACTCTTCTGAAAATCAATTGCTTCCATTTTCTTATCATGCAATTTCTGCAATGATGATGAAGGAGCTACATATGTAGGTCGCCTTCTTGAAACCCAAGATTTTTATAGTTTTCCTTCTTGCTCATTGTTGTCATACTGAAGAGGTTTTGCAACAGGAGTTCTTAACATTTCGGGAGTATAATCACTCCAATCCTAAAACAAAGATTTATATTAAAAATGTTAACAACATAATGCCCATATAATATTTCATCTCACAAAAAACATTTAAATGATAAAATTAAAAACAAGTCTACTACAATGTTGGAACACAAATTATAGGCAAGTCTGGCTTTCTTTATTTGACGGGGCAGGTTGCAGCATGGCAAGAATAGAAGATATATAGAAGTATGCACATTTGTTAAAAAGAATATGCACCTTTTTTCAATATACACCCAGCCTCATTTTTTACATCCTATTAAAAAATTAGCTCCACCTATCACAAAATTACAAACAGTTAAATCAGGACCCCATGGTATGTGTGTAAAAATTTATAATAAAATTCCCAAATGTCTACAAAAAGAAGAATCGTTGTATAAATTTCAAAGAGAGCTTAAAAATATTTAATTGAAAAAAGTTTCTATTCATTGTCAGAGTTTTTCTGGTGAAAAATAATAATTGTTTAATTTGAATATGTATACCTCTTTAATATCCTTGTAAATATTGCAAATGTTTATTAAACCTAAAAGTAATGTTTAGTTTAAGTAAATAAAATAAAATTCATCTTTTTAAATTAATTAGATTAAATTGATATATAATATAATATAATATTGTTACGCCCTATCAGGGCTCATGTTTGGCTCTAATATATCCAACATAAGAACTATTTATGTAACCACATGAACGCAATAAAATGATTGAGTCTGAAAATGACAGACTTGGCTTTACCTACTCCGAAATATTTATTGTAATGGAGTCAAGATACTTATGTTTAGCAAGTTATAACAAAACATAGCATATATTTACTATATACTATGGGTTGCTTCAGATGTATAATGTATAGAGCTACAGAAACTAATTTACCTGCATTAATACTTCGTTCGAGTCGATCTCAGTCTTTTGAATTTCATTAAGTTCAGTCTCAAGATCTGTAACCAAATTTTAAAGGTATAACAATTTTGTGTGGTTTCTCTAGGGTCCTTGACCCTTGAGTAAGCTGTAAGATACTAACCTTTATTACATAATTCTGGCTCCTCAGGCAAAATAACTTGAACCTCAGCAAAATTATGCCTCTCTAAGCTATCTGGGGCAACACTGTCACTGTCAAAATGGTTGAAAAGCCCAACAGCACTTGTTTTAATTAATGATATGATTTTGGAATCTAGAGGATCTTCTTTCTTTGGATTTGTTGGTCCACCACCTAAAATAGACAAAATTATTAAAGTAAAAGTATTTAAAGTATGCCATTTCTCACATTTTCAAAATATTTCTAACATAAATAATAACCCCATTATGTAGGAGACAAAGGAAATAAATCACTTAATCAGACCGCAGCATTGTACTATCAAGTGCTTAATAATAATGGTACATTGAACACCTAAAGATCTTTGGGATAAGCATGTTCCCAGAAGTGGCTAACACTATATAAATGTATGTAGGCATATCTCAGTCCGCTGCTCCTCCAGTTATAAGCTCATAGTTACTCCTGTCCATATTTCTAATGTATACCAAAGATTTACAGGTTTTTAGCCTAAATAACTGGATCAACACAAACATTGATAAGGTAAGGCAGGATAAAAACTAACCTGTTTGGATTCTATGCATCCTCCTGTATGACTCCTCCTTTTTGGCCTTTTTTTTCATATATTCCCACTCATTTTTTAAATTTTCTGCTGTACGCGAGCAGTGTGTCGTTTGGCTATTGTATTCGTGGGATAAAATTTGCCATTCGGCAAATTTTTGCTTCATCGTAACACCATCTGTTTTTTTATTTTCGATGACACGAAAATGTTTTTCTACGAGTCCTAACAACAAACTCTTTTCCGAAGGTAACCAATTTGGGCTACGTTTTCTTTTTTCTCCAGACATTTTATTTGAAAATATAAGAAATAAGGGTAAGGTTAGAATAATCAACTGACAAGTCGCGTGTTAATTTTAATGTTTGTTCAGTGACAGTGACAGGTGACACTATTATAATCCGGCAAACTTTAAATAGACAGAAAGTCTTGCATTGCGCTACATAAACAAATGTATTTCGATTTTAGTTGGCTTACAAGTTCATTCATTTTTCATTCCCCAACTCTAGAGTAACAATACCCAGTATTGGCTACTCTCCGTTTGTGTTGGAAAAACACAAACCAAATTATCCGAGAGTAAGAACAAGGAGTAAATTTATTCGAGGGTTAGTTACTCTGGAGTAACATTGAATTTGGTCGAATCCGCCCTTACACAACAAATAATATTCTCAAAACAAGAAGTTTAAAACTGTAAAAATGAACCTTTGAGTCGTCGGAAGATTATTTGAAGAGACGAAAGTCAGAAATGCTATTACCTAAGATGAAAACGAGCAAGTCACGGCAAAGGATCTTAACGCCGGTCGTAAAGCGGCCATAAAACATAATTCCTGACGAGGGGCGCACTGTGCGTTCACAGGAGCTGGAATACAAAGCAGGAATCACGTTTCGCAAGCAATGTTTGTGGAAATGTTTTTGTTAAACCGCCATTCGCCATATTAAAAAAATATATTACCATTATTAAAAAACACTATGTATACCGCTATACAGAGTGTAAGAAAACATTCTGTATACAGAGTGGTTTTTTAAAATTATAAACCTCTTGACTTGACTATCATTTCACTTGATTATTAGTGGTTATGCAGACGAAGATAGTAAAGCGTTCTAACCCAAATTGGAATCAGATGGAAAGTCAGATGCTGGCAAATAATTACACTCACTTTCTGTGCTCATTACGAATGACAATTCGAAATGCAGAGAGTAAATTTATTAAGTCTTAATAAAAAGTGAAAAGAAATTAACAAAAAAAAAACACAACTATAAGTTATTTATAACTTTATCACTATCTGCGCTTCCACTTCCACTTGCAAATTCCACTGTTGATCATTGATATCAACCAAGGAATGTCACAAAACACGATCTCGAAACATGTAGGTACACTCATCGACTTCCTGCATGGGTTAATAATTATTTTCACGCGAATCTTACCTACTTAAATAATTATCACATCTGTAATAAAAAAAATTTATTCCCACAATTCATCTCACCAAATCCTAAATATAATATCTACGACTGATATTATAAAATGATTACAACCAACTACACAAATTGCTTGGCAAATTGCCGTGCGGTACAAGTCGACTCGAGATAAGCAAACTATTAAGCACGTAACGCATTAACATAAGCGACTTTATAATTATAAACCTTGTCTAGAACTTCGTCGAGATAAAGAACTTCTCATTCCATGTTATAACTGGAGAATTTCAATCGTTTAAAGAGAATCTACTTACTACATGTTATTTGTTATTTAGATAAAACACATATCTTATTTCAAAAAATATTAGAAATTTTTAAACACTTTTCACTCTTTATAAGTGGTATATGCTTCATATATATTGTGGTTGTAGCACGAATGGGTTGGCTCGGCCCGGAAAGGATCGCACTCTCATAGAATACCAGCGTAAAATAACAGTTTAATGCTGATGATTCGTACGGTTCGTGTAAAGACCAGGAAACCTTTTACCAGAAATTAGGCTTTCCATTTTAGTATTCAGGGATGATCTTAGCCGATGATAGATGTGCATGTCTCGGGACCATAGTGTCCACTTACCATGGGGTAGACTGTGAACAAAATATATGCATTTAAACGAAGTATTTACACAAATTATTTACACATTTTTGATATCTCGAAAGTTATTTTATGCTTTTGCGATAAACCTATAAAAAGTCTACGAAGGCATTTTGTACTGCTTCCAGAGAACAAATTTATTCCTTGCAGAAAATTATCCAAACTGTTGAAAAATTCAATATCGGTTGGGTCAGACGGGTGGTACGGAGGATGACGAGTGGTTTCTAACGTCTTGTAATGTTAAAACGGTTTGTTAAAAGTGTGAGGTCTTGTGTAATGGGTATCTACCTACATATCTATATAAATTCTTTATTATATATATATATATATATATATATATATATATATATATACATAATAAATTCTTTATTGCACTTAAACAAAACAATTTGTACCAAGGCGGACTCAATGTCGAAAAGGCATTCTCTGCCAGCTAACATTTGGTAGTGTAATGAGAGGCTACGAGTAGAGCCGTAACATAAAAAACTAACTTATTTACACATATTATTCAGAACGCATTATATAATATAAACATGTTAGTATATAAAATCAAGTCAATAACATACTACATTCTAGTACAGGAAATAATAATAAATAAACCAATAACATTAATCAAGTAATTTGAAATAACGTGCCTCAACGTTACGTTTAAATGTAGGAGGGAGCATCCTTAAATCTCATGGGAGGTTATTCCAAAGTGTAATTGATGATACCGTGAAGAAAACCGACAAGTATGTAGATTTGTGTATCGAAATCGTTAATAGTTCTGTTGGTCATCGAATTATTGTATGAAATGTGAAATATGAAATGCTTGTGTATGAAAAACGCTCTTTTAGATAAGCTGTGGAAACACGATTGTAAAGAATAGCACACAAAATGGTTAGAAGGTATTATGCAGCTACTACGACTAGCGACGCTGAAAGCCGCGGGATGCAAACCCGCAGCCCTCAGTCCCACACGAAACATTTGTATTTGTATGGTCCACAAATATTTTTATCAGTCTGGATGTTTGTCCTTGTGAAATTTATGTACGGAAATTGCCTCTACCATAAAGAGAGAATCCTGGTGTGGAGGTAATTAAAAAAAATACTTTTGGATTACTTACCGTCCATAGTATTCGTCTAGAAACGTTTGCGTTTAAACGGGATCGATGGACCATCTATCAAAAATCATATCCTTCTAGGGTTTTCCACAGTCGACTCTAAGGACACACAAAGGAACGAAATGACACGATGGCATCTCTTACACGGCAGCCACATACCTAAGTGCTATGTGGGTACCGTGTAATCAAATAATCTTAGCAGTAATTCGTCAATTTATTGCACACGAGGTGTCCTTTTATCGCCCTGACATAAACGTGGCATCAACGCAATGACCTTACGGCGCCTCTCTGCGCTGTATCTTAAAACTTGATCTAAAAGGAGAATCGAAAATGCCAGCAATATTTTTCAAATTATTTCTGTAAACATTTAAGTCGGCGACAACAGAAAGAAGTCATATAGGAGGCGACCTTTTAACTTTTCCCCGCGACAAATTAAAGTTCTTTGAATTTCAAATTTTTTTCGCGATATTGTTTTTGCTATTTTTTTGACTTAAGGTATATCATAAGAATCACAAATTCCTTTTCTTTTATAGTCGTTGATCTATATCACTATCAGATTAAGGTCGAACAATTAAGAACGAAAGGCACTAGGAAGGAATGCTAGCCTTTATCATTATTTTCAAGTACTTATTCTTTGATTTTTTTATTTGAATAGAATTCAGGGATTTAGTGGTTAAGATAGGAACTCTAGTAAAGAATTCCTCAAAAAATATGTATATATATATATATATATATATATATATATATATATATATATATATATATATATATATATAACTTAAAAATAGATTATTTTTATTGCCAATTAAAGTTAAAAGTTCAAGTTCAACCTCCTCTCATTTCTGAGAGGGTCTTAGGGCAAGGAAATGTCCGTTGCGCAGCCACAATGCGTGTTGGTGAATTTCACTTGTATGCGAATTATTTTTTTTATTTCTCAGGCATGTAGGTTTTCTCACAATGTTTTCCTTCACCGCCGAGCACGTGGTAAATTGAAATCAATCAAAATCAATGAAACATTTCATTGGTGCCAAGTTGGTGCGGGGATCGAACACAGGCTGCTCGCGTAATGTGAAATTTACAGAAAGCGCTGAGAGAGCGCTGCCCCTGAGGTACCACGGCTCATCTATCACGGATATCTCCAATTAGTAAAAAATAAATAAGCAGGTGGACTTTTAATAGGTTGTTATAACAGTAAGGAAGTACAGCTACAGTTTCTTACTGCTAATATTTCAAAGTGGATTCCTGATCGATAAATGATATCCAAACATTATATATAATAGTTATTTATTTATAAAAACGTTTCGTGTCCATTCCTTCGAGCATGGTACACGCAATCGCGTTATTTGGGATCGGTAGATATCGATCATTTCTGAAGTGTGAATAAATGATGTAATTTATATATTATATACTCGTAGTTATGAACATAAGGACTATTAAAAAAATTGGTTCACCCTGCAGGCCATCCCTGAAACTTCCCGCTAATTTCAAATGCACAGCGCTCCAAATTTCACCAAATTATGTTGCGAAATCTCGAAGTTATGTTAAAAAAAATGTTTTTTTTAATTTTTCTTCTTATACGAATGAACCATTTTTATTTTCCAAACGGCATTCGACGTTTTTGAAATCGATCGGTAAAGCCGTTTGAAAGTTATCCAAAAAAACAGTTTTTCAAAATTTTTATTTTTGAGATTTCTCAAAATCTACTCGTCCGAATCAGTTCATATTACCACCAAATCTATTCCACATTGTGATCTTTAGAACGAAAAATCCTTTATGTTTTAAATAAATAGATTGACTTGGGCCATCACATGAAAACACAATGTACCTCACAAATAATACATATTATATTAAATTAGATTGTTTGGTGCGATTGCCAATTCAATCTATTTATTTAAAACATAAAATATTTTTAATACTGATATGGTCACAACAAGATGTTGATGTGTTAGCTAATTACGTAAGAACTTGAGACAGAAGGACCCTTAAGTAGGGGCTGAATAAATTAACTAACTTGGTATTACATGGATCTCACTACTTTTTACGGTAGAAGAACGTTTCGAGACTTGTTTTTTTTTACAAGTTATGTTTTTGATGGTATCTCATCTCTTTTTGTAGATAGTCCTACTTTTTTTCCTTTCCAGTACCTTCTACTTCTTGAATACCAACAACGTACACATCTATCATTCGATTATATTATACATATGCAGGTATACTGATTCTTTCTCAGAAAAGTTACTTTGTTATCCTATATACGAGGTGTGTTCAAAAAGTAAGGTGACTTTTTGAATTTCGCGGGCAACGCATATTCGATTTTCGATTTTTGTATTTTGTTGCGTTGGTACACATGTCCTGAGCATATGTTTCAAGTTTGAAGTGTATATCATGTTTAGTTTATTTTTGACAGTTACAAAGGTCAGACGTACTTTGGTGTGCTCGGCGATTTTCTTCTATCAAAAAAATGGATCAAAGAATTTGCATCAAATTTTGTGTAAAAAATGGAATTACGTGCTCCAAAACACTTGAAATGTTGACAGTGGCATACGGTGAGTCTACTCTTAGTAAAAAAAACGTTTATAAGTGGTACAAGCTCTTTCAAGATGGCCGAGAAGATGCCAATGACGAACCTCGCTCTGGACGCCCCAGCACGTCAACAACCGATGAAAACGTTGAAATAGTGAAGAAAATTGTTTTGGAAAATCGTCGAATCACTATGAGGATGTTGGCATATCGGTTGGCTCTTGCCATGAAATTTTTTCGGATATTTTGGGCATGAAACGTGTGTCAGCGAAATTTGTTCCAAAATTGCTCAATTTCGACCAAAAGAACCGTCGCATGACAATCGCTCAAGAGCTATTGGATGATGTCAACAACGACCCAAATTTGCTCAAAAGGGTCATAACAGGTAACGAAACATGGGTATACGGTTATGACGTCGAAACTAAGACTCAATCGTCCCAGTGGAAGCACACTGAATCACCAAGACCAAAAAAAGCACGCCAAGTTCGATCAAATGTGAAGGTTTTGCTTACAGTTTACTTCGACTGTAGGGGTATGGTGCATCATGAGTTCTTGCCACAAGGTCGTACGGTCAATAAGGAGTATTACCTTGAAGTTATGCGCCATTTGCGAGAAGCAATACGTAAGAAACGTCCCGAATTGTGGGTAAACAATTCATGGTTTTTGCATCACGATAATGCACCTGCTCACTCATCGTTGCTTGTGAGAGGTTTTTTGACCAAAAACAACACTACAATCATGCCTCAGCCACCATATTCACCGGATTTGGCCCCATGTGACTTTTTCCTGTTCCCAAAACTGAAGAGACCTATGAAAGGACGAAGATTTGCAACAATTGAAGAGATAAAAACTGCATCGCTGAAAGAGCTGAAGGCTATACCAGAAAATGATTATCAGAAATGCTTTGACGATTGGAAAAAGCGTTGGCACAAGTGTATTATATCTGAGGGGGATTACTTTGAAGGGGACAACATAAATATTGATGAATAAATAAATAGTTTTTCATATAAATATAAAGTCACCTTACTTTTTGAACACACCTCGTATTTATATAGGATTACAAAGTTATTTATGCAGTTAAAGTATCTAGAAAACTGGACCGAAATTGCAAAATATTTAAGATTTTCCTTAATTTGTACACAAAACACTAATTGTATTCTAAATTTGTAGCTTCTATGTCTGCTAGAAGTGCCTTAGAGTTTTGATGATCGGTCAGTCAGTCAGTGAATGACAAAATTAATAAATTTTGACTAGTTATAATTCCTAACCTACTGGTTCAAATTTATTGAAATTTAAAATATACCGCGTATATACAATGCCTGCTTGGTTACTGAAAATTTTGGCTTCTAGTTTTATCTACAACGAAGTTATAGGGGGTTGAAAATGACCTGAACTGCTTCGAGAAAAGGACGGTACGGCCGTGCCGCTTGTTGTTCGACTTGGCGGGGCACTTGCGAACCCCAGGAATGACTCAATAAAAATTACATGTAATCTATATTGAATACATTCTGTTACATTGAAGATCCGAAACTGATGAACCAATTTTGAATTAGTTTTATTTTGTTTGATAGGTGACGTAATTTTGATGTTCTTAGCTATGATTCAAGAAAATCAATTTA
This sequence comes from Parnassius smintheus behrii, assembly GCA_036936625.1. Classification (NCBI taxonomy): domain Eukaryota; kingdom Metazoa; phylum Arthropoda; class Insecta; order Lepidoptera; family Papilionidae; genus Parnassius; species Parnassius smintheus. The sequence continues at coordinate 2,132,427 of JAUPFT010000030.1, forward strand.
GCTGTTTAAAGATCATCAGCTCTTTTCTAGTTGATGAGGCGATGAGAGCAACTTTAACATATTTAATTATTTTAAATTTGGCATCCCGTTACTTTATTAATATTGCAAGTACATGGTAACTTTGACCTGATGCCGAAGCATCTCCAGGTTCTGCAGGATACCCATCTCCTCAACAACTTACAGCAGAGGTATCATATTTGGACCCATTACATTGGTGGTGATCAGTGTTCGATAATGGAGGCGGAAAAATAAATGAGAATTATTAGTGAGGGATTTCGAGCTACTTTCACTCGATATGATGTAGTACCGTTCCTGCGAAATTAGTGTCTGAATGTGTTAAATGAATAAAATAAAAAATGAGTCAGATTTGTTTCGGGGTTCTCTTTTAGTTTTTATATTAACACTTTTGTTTTAACGACAGTTTATTACCAAAATGGAAAAGAAAACTTTAAACTATATGGACATTAATTGCTATGCAGATGACAGCACTGGTGCTGCTCTGTACACCGGCCGTGCCAATATTTCTCGGGAAAACGTCTCCGAGTACCGGGACAAACTTGTGTCTGAAGTCGAGTCTTTGCTAAACAGAGTCTCGGATTGGGGGCGACTAAATCTAGTCCAGTTTAACCCTCAGAAGACACAAGTTTTCGCGTTAACCGCTAAAAGAACTCCTTTGTCGTATCTCCTCAGTTTGAAGGCACTCCCCTTGTTGCCTCAGCCAGTATCGGAATCCTCGGCGTCAACATATCGAGTGACGTGCAGTTTCGTGGTCACTTGGAAGAGAAGGCCATATTGGCGTCTAAACAGCTTGGCGTGCTCAGCAGAGCGGGACAGTATTTCATGCCGGCATACCGCCCGCAACTTTACAAGGCGCAGGTTCGGCCGCACATGGAATACTCTTCCCATCTCTGGGCTGGAGTTCCCCAGTACCAGCTCCTTCCATTTGAATCGTCGACGACCCGGTGCTTTCCGATCGATTGTAATAATCACTGCGAAAAGATGTTGCATCTCTTTGAACTTTCTTTCGCATATACAACGGGGAGTGTTCTGAGGAATTGTTTGGATTAATCCCTACCGCCAAATTTCGTGAACGCACTACGCGGCAAACGTCCCGATACCATCCACACCATCTGGTTGCTTGGCGGTCCACCACTGTACGTTTCACAAGGAGTTTTCTTCCGCGTACGACCTTTCTGTGAAATAGTTTACCACTGGCGATTTTTCCGGACCGACACGACCTGGGGACCTTCAAGAAAAGAGCTTACTCCTTTCTAAAGGGCCGGCAACGCACCTGAAATTCTCCTGGTGTTGCGGTTAATCATGGGCGGCGGTAGTCACTTAACATCAGGTGAGCCTCATGCTCGTATTCCCCCTCTTCTATAAAAAAATGGGTTAGGACACACTTTTAAACTGCGCAACATTCATCGTGTCAAACATTTGAAGATTTTTTTGAATGTTTCTGCAGGACTTGTAATTATTTCTTTATCTTGAAGACGGTGAAGGACCAAAAATAAAAAATCTTACTAATTGATAATAATTAATTTGAGTAGTCAAAAGCCGAGAAATTAGTGGGGGCCTGCGTCTAGCAGTGAGACGTATATAGGCTCTAAGATAACGTAACCTAATGTTCTTAGCCTCGAGCACAGGCGCAGTGTAGCCAGCTTTTCTGTATTGTATAGGATGTATTTCGGGGTGTGCACAGGAATTACAAGCTTTAATTCCTCCATCTCCTTTCCACCATCGGATACATAGATATATTATCTACATATGTAGATTCAATGTCAGATATTCAAATTCGCGACATAGATGCAATTTGATATAGCAATGGTATTACTCACGGCTATTGTACACGTGAATGATAGCAAAAAAGAAAAAAATTTACCCACCACACGTGAAAAACACGCTGCGTATGTAGAAACTACGTAGTATGTACACAAGCGACACTGCCCCAACAAACCGTGTAGAGTTTACATTTCATCTCGGACTGGTCACACGTGTAATTGTTGTTTACGAAATATATATATATATATATATATATATATATATATATATATATATATATATATATATATATATATATAAAGAGCCCACTAAATCATACACCTCTTTCGTTTACCCCGTTTTGTTGATATTTGTCGGATTCTGAAATACTTGGAAACACATAATTCAATTTTTATTTGCTTTACAATCTGTGAAAAATTCAGTTAAAACATTGTGTACAGAGGCTACGAAACATTGAGGTCAATAAAAAGCTCTTTATTTTAATTGTTACATTTTATTAACCGTATTTCTTGTCTATTCGGTACAAATTTTGCATACATAAATGCTCACGCCTTTCACCCACAGGGATAGGCAGAAACTACCGACATCCATTTGGCACGATCTCGACACCTTCCACGCCTCCTTTTCATATACCACGCATACATGCTCATCGGTTAAGGGTACTGTAAACTGACCCATCTTCAATATATCGCCAATAAAATCAATAAACTTACGTCTAGTGTTCGTCTGCCATTCACGTTCGCATCATAAATTTTGCAATTGATTTTAAACTTACTTCCTGATGAACTGGAAACTTAAAATATAGCTCAAAGCTACATGTCAATGCAATTGAAACCCTTTTACTTGTGTCTATTTGTTTCTTTGTCTGTTTGATACAAATTCAGAAATCAATTTTAAACAAGCGTCCCGATAAGTTAGAGATTTGAAATTTTAAATATAGTTGAGGAAAGAAAATTTCAGTAAAAATAGTTGCCATTTTGTATTACGATTAATCTTCATTAGCCCGTAACAGTCTATTGATGAAGACATAGGATTCTTTCATTGTATGGACAGAGTGCGGGTGTACAGATACAGCCAGTCGAAACAAATGATATTAGGACATAGATGCCACGCTTGTCAGGTGGTGGTTATCAGGAAGAAGCTGCTGCCTACCTTCTGGCTTGTTTCTTGTCTCCCTCTGTCACCTTTTACAATATCCTTGGGAAAGCTTCGCAACATATGGAGGATTCATACAATTGTTTACTTTCGTAGGCCGATCAGCGATCACTTTATTGAAAGTTTCGCACATTTAATGTTACTCCCCCTCCTATCAACGCCATCTATTGCAAGACATGAGATATTTTTTGCATCTCATAGAGGTTGAGTGACCGTCAATTACTCTTGTATATAAAATAGAGAAGTTTACTGATCTCTTACCATTTTTAATAGAAGCAAAGGTGATAAACGAGCACACAGTACACACGATGGTTCATGGATTTCCTGGCCCATAAACATCTATCTTTGATTAAGAATCAATATGCAGATACGTTGTCACTCCCGAAGAATAAGATGGAAAGCCATTATTACCAGCAAAAAGTCTCTTTAAAATTTCAGCATAAACTCACCATACGAAACATAGTTATTAGTATTCTTTACGAGCGGGATCCTTGTCCGGTCGAGCCGGCTCATTAGAACAGCTGCAGCATGACTCTACCACGTAAAATGTGAGTGTGTATGTTGTCTGTTTGTCATTCGGTTTTATAAAAAAAACATAGAAAAATAATCACTCAAAATCATATTAAAAGATGCTACAAATCCAACTCAACACAGATAAGCACCAATATTACTTACAAGAAATTTATAAATAGAGTTAAGAAAACTTTTCTCGGTCTCGGTCTCAGTGCGCTAAGTGAATTGGTTATCGACCTACTTTAGAACATACTTTGATTAAACATAGAAATGACGCTCCGCAATGACGAAACAAACTTCTACCACCTATGAGTACCTACAACCTACAAGTATCCTTCCATAAGGCGACACCGCGAAAAAATGTACCTCTTTTCATGGAATAGTATAGGACTATGACACCACTAACGAAAGTAGAATTTTGATATAGGTAAATTCGTGTCTTTATGATTACTTTTACGGATTTTATCGCGTTTATTTTTACTTTTTATTTTTATTTTTAATTCCCGACCCCACCCATGGTCACGGGGGTGCTGGAAAGCGCCCGAAACGTCGGGAATTAAAAAAAAATAAAAAAAATTAAAATTAAAAGTAAAAATAAACGCGATAAAATCCGTAAAAGTAGTTTTAATCATGTGTAGTGTTCGCGTAAATATAAGAAATCATTTCGTGTCTTTATCTTGAATTTGCTTGTCCAAAAACACGATTGTATAATTTTAACTCGATCATAATTATTTGCGAAAACACCTCTAAAAATCACTAAAGTTGAAATTACAACGAAATTACTTAATCTATATGCTTCGGAATCACTCAAATATATTCATAACATCAATATTCATAATTTACTTGCTCATTAATTTGATTACTTAAATCAATAATTTTTTTAAAAAATATTTTAAGATTCTGACAATTTCTAAGCGCTTTTAATCGACGCGGACGCTACGCAGGGTTCTGTAGCCAACAACCTTATAGTTTCGCCATGTCTGTCTGTCCGTCTGTCCGTCCTCGCTTAATATCTGTGACCGTTAGCACTAGAAAGCTGAAATTTGGTACCAATATGTGTATCAATCACGCCGACAAAGTGGTAAAATAAAAATTGGAAAAAAATGTTTTATTAGGGTAGCCCCTTATATGTAAAGTGGGAAGTGATTTTTTTTTAATTTCAACCCTGACGTGTGATATATTGTTGGAAAGGTATTTAAAAATAGGGGTTTACTAAAATCATTTTTGATAATGTCAATAATTTCGGAAATAATCGCTCCAAAAGTAAAAAAACAATGTGTCCCCCCCCCCCCCTCTAACTTTTGAACCATAAGTTTAGAAACTATGAAAAAAATCTGAAAAGTAGAACTTTATAAGGACTTTCTAGGAAAATAATTTTGAACTTGGATGGAAACAACAGTACCCACTACCGGGAGCAGTTGCAGAAGCGCGGAGCGCTGCTGGAGCGCGAACATAATGGATACCCACGTTTAAACTCATAAGTGGGAACACTTATTGTGACGGACGGGAAACTACGGAACCCTACACTGAGCGTGGCCCGAAACGCTCTTGGCCGCTTTTTTCAAGTGTTTATATGTATTCACTCGGATCAGTACGGCGATAACCTGGAGCAACTTATTCGATGTTAAAATGATTTTTTATTATACTTTTATTTTACTTTTTATAATTTCCTTTAGTCTTTCTATTTATAATTCTCTTTTGTTTAGTTTTATTCATAAAAAAAGAAACTAACAATTAGTGACTATGAGTAAATTTCGTAGTGATAACAGACAAATGGTTTATACTCGTAATAATCTACTTCAGTGGAAGTCACACATAGTCCTGAATAAGATAATTTGCCTATCTATTAAGCCTTTGTTTATAGCATATAGAACAACGGTGACTAACGAACACACAGTCCATCTGATGGTAAGTATATACTATGGCCCATTGATATATATATATATATATATATATATATATATATATATATATATATATATATATATATATATATATATATATATAGAGAGAGAGAGAGAGAGAGAGAGAGCTGTGGTAGCTTAGACGGTTAGCACTTGCTGTAAATTTCACAATACGCGAGCAAACCGGGTTCGATCCCCGCCGGTACCAATGAAATTTTTAATTGCAATTTTAAGTGCTGATTTACCACGTGATATATTCCGGACATGTGAAGTTCGCCAACACGCATTGGAGCAGCGCGGCGGACTACTCCTTGCCCTAAAACCCTCTCAGAAAATGAGAGGAGGCCTGTGTCCAGCAGTGGGACGTATATAGGCTGTAATTTTACCTTACTTATATATATATCTTTGGTAAAGAATGTAAGTTGCCACTCCTATCAGTATCCGGTTCTTTACAAAACCAGCAGCATCAAGGTGCTATTCTATTTGTTCTGTGACAGTGTGGTTCTTCTCCCCAGTCGAGCCGACCCATTCGTGCTACAACGCTGGCTCTACCACGTATGACCACCAATAAAACCAAACCCATTTCAAATTGGATTTTGTAAAAGCATCAGATCTTCATTTATAATTATTATCTAGTTATAGTCAAACAGTCTTTGATAACACTACTTGCTGTCTACTGAGCCTGAACTTATGATTTTCTTTAATTGGTTTTAAGTTCTGCGACATGTTATCAACAAGCAAACTTAAACTATAACCCAATGTAACAGCTCTTTAAAGTTGGAAAGGGATTCAAGTCATACGCCGGTTAATAAAGGCACCCATCGAATATTAAACATTATAGTAGATACCTAAAATCATTCAACCCTCATCAAACAATAGAATATTCAATGATTGTAACACAAACATTGGCCAATCTTTTCATCTCGATGTCGATAATCAGACCAAGCTGGAGTAGATTAAAATGGATTCCGATATTAAATCTCCGTTGGATGTACATTCTTAACAAAACTCGTAGCAAATATTGTTGCCGATGAGTTTGATTTTAGGTCATTCATTTTCTGGATCATTGAATATTTCACAATATTAATCAGAGAACCACTCGAAGCTGATATTAAATTCATCCAATAATTTTAACAAGTTTTTTTTAAATACAACAATGCTATTCACATTACAATTATTCCCTGTAATTACTCCTGGTAAGCTTAAAATGCTTGACTTAAGAGTGGTTTACGACAATAGTCGAATGGTGGATTCGAACCAACGACCTTTAGAGTTCGCAGTCCGCTCCCCCTACCATTAGGCTACTGTTGCTCTATTTATACTTTTATAATTAGTTGCGTCTATGATTATGCAAAGGACGTGAATTACACACTTTAATTCCTCCCTCTCCTTTCCACTATCAGAAAACCAGGTGGTCGGCGGGTCTTAACCCCTTTATTGCCGATATTCAACGCATTAAAATCACCGGTATGTTGTATGATAAGTCTATCAAAAGCTGAAGGTTAACTGTGCAAACTGAAGGTTGATTACCTCAGTTTCCTGTGACCATGGATGCTGCAATTCGGTCCAAAGATAAGGAATATAAAATCTAGAAAACTAAACGCATTTGAAGTAAATTTTAATTTTAGGATAAGGGTGACAAACGAGCACACTGTCCACTTGATGGTAAGTGAATGCTTTGGCCCATAGGCATCATCTTTCTGTGATTAAGAAACAAAATACAGATACTAGGTCATCCTTAAAGAATACGATACCTCCATTACAATAAAAGGGGACTCTTGTCCTCTACACTCACCACACGAAACACAGCAGTATTAAGCTTCTATTTTGCGCTAATATTCTGTGGGAACATGGCTCTTCTCCGGTCGAGCCGACCCAACACGGTCGAACCTAACACAATTAGTAATTCCATAAAATTATTTGTATTTCAAAAGAGATAACCTTTAATTAAAGTTGGTAAGAATCACTTCGCCCACATCCGCTCAATGAAATAAAATGATGTGCCTTACCTAGTTTTCAAACTATGTACTACACATCATTTTATTTTATTAAGCGGAGATGGGCGAAGTAATTCTTACCAACATCAATATAATGAATTTCCGCAAAGTAACGTGATTCTATTAATTTGAATCAGTGTGTCGAAGCAATTGTCGCAGTAATTCTTCATCCAATAAACTAGGACGTTTCTTTTACAATTGGCAGGACGGTATAATAAAGCAGCACGAATTTTATTTTAAATTTTCTTAGTTATGTTTATCAAAGCGCTTTTTGCCATGAACAGAAATAACATTAATAAAATAGCTCTAAGTATAAGGCTCCTTGGCAATATTTCGTCAAAATCCGACAAGCACGCGAATAGAACATTGCAATAAATTTGTATAAGCTACTTTGGTACTTTCTCTTATCTGTGAACATACTCCCGGTAATAGTTGGATCTTATTCAATCTGTACTAACGTTTTAAATGTAGATTTTCGCTTTTTTACTTAATATAAGCCCGTGATTCACTACTATACCACCATTAAGTGGTGATGAAACCCTGGTCGGTAAAATATTGCACTGTCTTTGCGCAATAAAATCCTATTATTCACTCTTGTCTTAACGAGACTCAGATTGTAATCAGTCGGAAAGAGATATTATGATTATATATGTAATATCAAATAATAATGGAATTCTTTTTTTTATAGGATAGGGTGACAAACGAGCACACAGTCCACCTGATGGCAAGTGGTTGCTATGGCCCATATACATCTACATCTATTCTCGATTACGAATCAAAATGCAGATGCGTTGTCACCCGTGAGGACTAAGATGGAATGCCTCGTTTTCAGTAAAAAGGGTCTCCAGTTCTCTGCACTCACCATACGAAACACAGCAGCATTAAGCTACTATTTGACGCTGGTGTTCTGTGAGAGCGTGGTCCTGCCCTGGTCGAGACGACCCATTCGTGCTACAACTATACTACTAATATAACTGCAACATGGTTCTACCACGTATAAAACAGTAGGTAAGTCATTATAAGCTACTCTCCGTACTGTGCACAGTCTGTTCCGGCGGGGAAGGCAACTCCGTCGCGCTGGCGATTTGCATCCAACTTCGCTTCAGTCCTAGAGGTCTCTATTCCACTGGGCATAGGGAAGTACGGACGAGAGAGTGCATCTACGTACCACTTTTGCACTAAAATATATCATGCGTAATGATTTTTTAAATTTACGCGAACACTACACATTGAATAAAACTAAATTTACAAGCTTTGGGTCCCGCGCCTACTTCACAGTGAGCGAGTGAAGCCGGCCACAGTCGAGCGTGTACCTGCTGTACTACCATATGCCAGAGGACTCACAGACAATGTTGGCTACATCTTGAAGCGAGCTTTCATTAAAACATACTACAAGCCGCCGAAGAAGATTAGTCAATTTTTACCATCCGTCAAGTGTAATATCCCTCTACAAGATGCAGGAGTGTACAAGTTAGATTGTGAATGTGGTCTCTCTTACATAGGTCAAATAAAAAGATCCATAAAAACCCGCGTGAAAGAACATATAGCTGAAGTGAAGCACCGACGCTCCGGGAAGTCTGCAGTCTGCGAACATGTTCAAGATCGTCCCCACCATTACATTCGATTTGATAAAACACAAATTCTCGCAAAATAACACCGATGCCTACCAAGGATGATACGCGAGGCTATTGAAATTAAAAAACATCCAAATTTCAATAGAGGAGATGGATGGGTGCTGCCACCTGTTTGGGATCCTATAATTAACAAAATTAAACCCAAACCTAAGCATACCACTGCAAGACTTCATGATACTATAAGCTCGTTTTGCGTAAATCGGACCAAAAATTAATATTCAAAAACTGAAGGTAGCCGGACTAACTACGACATTGGGACGTCAAACATCTCAGTCCCCCCGTGACCATGGGTGCTGTAAAGCACCCGAAACGTCGGGAATTAAAAATAAGTAAAAGTAATGAAATGAACGCGATAAAATCCGTAAATTTAGTTTTATTCAATGTCATGCGTATATAAATGCTTCCGCTTAACGGTTCTTAATAGGCCTTTAATAGTATACTGCTAAATTTAAACATCTACCAAAGCAGATGCAGTGCCGTGATTGCCATGGTTGAAAGGCGGATTATCGATCGCAGTATCAACAGGCCCATTCACTATCTTTGTTGACAGCAAAATGACAATCACTTTGTAGTACACTGCGTATTCTATATAGCTTTGTAATAAGAACTGTGACGACTCATAAAACGAGACGCAAAGTGAATAGGCTACATACATCTTGTACCTACTTTTGACACACTTACTTGTGACACTGCACCCTTCTTTTTCATGGGGAAATGTCTACATATATACCCGCCTCATAAAGACTTCTTAATTCTCATAAAGAGATCTTAGACTACCTAAACTAAAACCCCATGATGATTCACCTTAGTCGCATATTGACAGGCCCACGGGAACGCTTTCGCAAACATCCGCGGTCCCACTAGCCCCGGCCGCCATATAGCCGAACTTCCTAGTAAGAAGACTTCTCCTCCCATTTTCCCTCCCAGGTGAAGCGCACCACCACCGCATCTGACACTTCACCCTGACGCTGGTCTGTGTATTTTCTTATATAGTTTAATGAGAAACATTAGATCTGGATTCATCACTACAGGATATAAGATCTTTCTGACTTCATAATAAGATAATAACAAACTGGCTGAAGGTACCATTTAAATCCGGTATCGAATTATAGAGATTTGTAGAACCAGAGTAACCAATATATCCTAACGGATCAATAAGCTTAAGTGGCAACTGTCCGGCCACATAGCTCGAAGAGCCAAACATCCGATGGGAACGAAAGGTTCTCTAGTGCCAGCCTCGTACCGGTAAGCGAAGTGTAGAGCTGCTTACCCTTAAGATGGAGTGACAACCTGGTTAGAGTTGCCAGATGTCGATAGATGTTTGTGTTCAGCAGGGGACTTGTGAAGGGCTGTAATAATAAACGAGTTATTGGGGCTCTTTAAACTTCGGTTGATAGAGTCACAAAAGCACAGTTACTTCTAAGTAGGTAGTAAGTCTATGACTGCAAGTAATGATTATTTATCAACGAAATTATAGGAGGTTTGGTACAACCCTACAATAAAGTAAAAACTTACTCAATTTTCAAACCAACTGAAATAGTTACAGGTGTCCATTGACTTACAGAGGGGCGGGGAGAGCAACATCACACCTAAAGAAAACAGTTTTGACAGTTTAAAAAAAACAGTTTTAAAAAACATAGAAGCTACAACCAATATGCATTAAAACAAATATTTTTGAACATTGATTTTAACTGGACGTACAACGCCCAAGATCATTCTTCTCAATATACAGTCCACATCGATCATCATTTATTCTGACGTAGCATTTCATTCATATCAAATGTTAACGCGTTTGTCTTACGCAACAAAATGAAAGCATATTGTGCCCATACAAAAGCAGTATTGTACGAATAAGTTTCGAATATCTCGCTTTAAAATAAAGGTCTTTTAATATCTGAATTTCCAGTTCAGTTCACATTCGACAAAACCGTTCGTTTTCCAATTCACTACAAAGCTTGAGCCGGTTCAACGGAAGTACTTTCAGTGTAACCGGTTTGATTGAATTTCGTATTAAGTTTTTAACTCTGGTCGGAAAATATCAAAACTAAAAAGGGAAATTTCATAAAAAATTCAAAATCTAACATCATTATTTTACAATAAGCTTGACCTGTACGTAAGTATATATGTCTGTGTCTACAAAAATAAATAATGTTTGCTTAGCTTTCACCCACTTCATGAGATCTGAATACTTTGAAATTTCGCGAATGTAATGACTACTTAAATTAAATGCGATATAATTCGTAAAATTTGTTATTCAGTTTCACAGACATATTTGAAAACGGTTAGTAAAATAATTTCATTAAAATGTCAAAAATTAATTAGTTATGATACGCGTTATAAAATAAAATGATGCGTCTTATGCGTGGTGAAAGCCACATTTCAGCTATATTATGGTTATGTTATAGATATGGTAAAATATCAGCCATTTTTACTGGATTTGGGGCATTCTATCTTAGTTTCAGTGTTCTCCATATATCTACGAATAAAAGCTATTATGTTACGTGAGTACTCTCAATCATGGTTCATCTTCAATATATCGCTAATAAACTTTCGTCTAGACTCTTGAAGATCTAGAACGATCCATGATGGCTCTGCCACTAACTACTTCAGCATAAATTTGCTTTGTCAGGCTTTCTGTATTCATCCAAATATATGTTTAAGTACCTTAATCTTCCATGAATTAAAACCTTCTTAGTCGTTATCAATTACCTGGAAATAAACAGAAAATAATATTAATATAACAAATACTTATGTTTGTACACAAATTCAATAAAACAAAAAATCAGATAATATTGTGTAATATAGATTACAAGTAAGTAATTCAATCTAGTCCATCCCCGTTAGCGAGACTGGCACACACTTGTAACGAACTGTTCTCCAAGATATCTGGCGTCCATAATATTTGTGATAGTTGACCTGTTTGCAAATCTAAATTATTACGTTTCTTTAAATACAATACCAAATATTTCCTTAATGAACCGCTAAGGAGCCAGCCTCGTACGGAAGCCAGCCTCGTAAGGAGCTGGGACTAAGATAGGATAAGTAAATAAAATAGATAAGTTTAAATTTTTTTTATAAAGAATGCAAATCAGGAACAACTTGTACGAGGTATACAGTGATGTGATAATTTAACGGTAGATTGTAAGTAAAGTTAATTTATTTTTAATAATATAAATTTATTTTTTAAATAAAAATTCCTTATTATTTTCAATTATTTTAAAATAAGTGTCATTGAATAAAAATTAATGCATATTGTGATTACCTATAAAAATACAATTATCACAAGTGTTTAAATATCCTTTGTATTAGGTATCTGTAAAACCTATGTGTAAAACTATTTTCAATTGTATTTGTGATCCTAATAAAATAAAGAAATATATACAGTATTTCAAAAACTATTATTAATTATTATAATTATCATACAATCTTAATCCCCACGGTATCATGCCAAGAACGCTGGCTGCGTTTCATCGCCGAATGGCTGTACTTTAGCCTTTGAGCGAGAAAACAGCCCTCTTATCACCAGCACCGGCGAACAATCGCGATTACATTTCCTTTAGAAACTTCATCGCACAGGACCCCAACGGAGCGAGTCTCTCTACAGTAAATGACACAAATATATAGTATTCTCTTAGATACTTATACAATTGTGTTTTTGTATGGTATAACAATGACAAACGCTCATACAGTCCACCTGATGGTAAGTGGGTGCTGTGGCGCAGAGACATATATACATCTATCCTATAATATAAATGTAAATGCGTTGTCACCCCTGAGGACTAAGATAGAATGCCTCGTTTCCAGTAAATAGGGTATCAGGTTCTCTACTACTCACCATACGAAACACAATATTATGCTGATATTTCACGTTGATATTCCATGAGAGTGGTCCTTCCCCGGTCGGGGCGACCCATTCGTGCTACTTAACATTAATTTATTTTAAAGCATTTGGTTTATACGTAAGAACCGCCATTAAAATATTTTACAGAACGCTACATTTATCGAATAAAGCGCGTGTCGACACCTGTACAGCGCTCCACTTGGCCCCTTTGTTGTCGAGCCATAAAATAGGAAACAAACACGGAAAGATACGACAAATGTTTAGATATTTTTTACATCTAAATTTAAGCTGAATTTAGTTTACGTAAGTACACTACTAACACAAAAGGATTCTCTAACGAAGAGTCGTTAGAGACTTACGTGGTAGAGCCATTCCGCAGTTACATATATTAGTAGTATAATTGTAGCACGAATGAGTCGGCTCGACCGGGGAAGGACAACGCTGTCACAGAATACCAGCATAAAATAGTAGCTTAATGCTGAAAAAAAATGTGCGCTACTCTGTGTTCGGGCGGTTGTTTTTTTATCATAGAATAAGCATTGGTAGAATGACCCGAAGATAAAGTAGATTGTATTGTTAAATAGGTAATTTATATCAAGTACAATATTTAAATTTTGTCATTTATTTTGTATATTATATTTGCTTATTTAATATAATATTACTTAATATTATACCACAATTACATTTAAATGCTATTTTTATCTGAATGTTTTAAAGGTATCTAAGTCAAATACAAAAAAACATACTAAATGTATGTTTAACAAAACTTATTAACATAACATTTAAATTACAAATATATTTATTTAAATTTGAATATAAGTCGTTCATAAATGCTGGGCACGCGAGAGTTAATTAATGGACGAATTTATACTACTTTGACTTTGCTGTGGAAAACCTAAAAATATAAATAAAATAAAAGAATAATAAGCAGATACAAACACGAAAATTTTTGCCTAATTATAATAACTGAATGTTTCCAAAAAAATGTTTCTAACAAAAAAAATGTGTATGATAATATATACGTCCTATACTTAAGTAGGTACCCACATAAATGTCGCATCTGAACATATTAATTACATAATCTATATTCCATGACACGAGATGGCGTCTTAGGAATAATTTGTTTTATTATTAATACATAATACTTTTTATTTTTTTATTTGGGCGGTGCTACAGTCCCTTCAGCGGTGCCAAGTTGACTGTCGGTATATCGAAGTGCTGAAGTGTTTGTACAGTAGGGCTACGATGGCTATCCGAGTACAGAACCAGAGCTCGAAACCTATCCAACTGCAGAGAGGTGTAAGACAGGGTGACGTTATATCCCCGAAACTCTTCACCGCTGCATTGGAAGACGTTTTCAAGCTACTGGACTGGAAAGGATACGGTATTGACATCAATGGCGAGTACATCACTCACCTTCGATTTGCCGACGATATAGTCCTTATGGCAGAATCGCTGGAGGACTTAAGCACTATGCTCAATGACCTCAATAGTGCCTCCCAACGGATAGGTCTTAAGATGAACATGGACAAAACAAAGATCATGTTCAATGTCCATGTCACACCTATGCCGGTAGTTGTTGGGAGCACTATGCTCGAAGTTGTTGACGAGTACGTTTACCTGGGACAAATAGTCCGACTAGGTAAGTCCAACTTCGACCGAGAGGTCAATCGACGGATTCAACTCGGCTGGGCAGCGTTCGGGAAATTACGACATATCTTTTCGTCAGGTATACCTCAATCTCTAAAAACTAGATTGTACAACCAGTGCGTGTTGCCAGTGATGACTTATGGATCTGAGACGTGGTCCTTCACTGCTGGCCGTATGAGGACGCTTAAGGTCGCTCAGCGAACTATGGAGAGGGCTATGCTCGGAGTTTCTCTGCGTGATAGACTCAGAAATGAGGATATCCGCAGTAAAACCAGAGTGACCGACATAGCCCAACGGATTAGTAAGCTGAAGTGGCAATGGGCCGGCCATATAGCTCGAAGAACCGATAACCGATGGGGAAGAAAGGTTCTCGAGTGGCAGCCTCGTACCGGTAGGCGTAGTGTAGGGCGACCCCCCACTAGATGGAGTGACGACCTGGTAAGACATGCAGGAAGTCGATGGATGCAGGTGGCTCAGGACCGTGCTTTGTGGCATTACTTGGGGGAGGCCTATGTTCAGCAGTGGACTTGTGAAAGGCTGTAATGATGATGAATGATGACTTTTTATTGATTAAGTATCTTATTAACCGATGAAAAGTAATTCCTTGGTTTTACCGACATTTCTTGAATTATTTGTACTATATCTAAGTACACACGACGGCATATTTTTATCAAGATTTTTTTTAAATCAACACAACACGTGACAACTCTATAAGCGCCTAGCGAGTAACTGATTAAAGTGCGGTATATGCACCGCAGTTGAGTGGAACAGAGCAGCTGAATTCAGTGTCGCCTCTAGTACGTAGTACATAATAGCTCAATGTTGGTAATACTGTTTCTATCTGGCTGGTTTTAATATCAGCACATATAAGACATAAAAAAATAAAAAGTAAAATACACTTTCCCGCCATTTTTCAATTGGTTTTCTTTTCACTAAATGAGTTCTGAAAGTTCCATTCTGAAGTTTTATTACAAAAAGGGGAGAAGGAAATGAGTTAAAAAATAGTGACGTTTATAGACCTAATGCAGTGTCAGTAAGAGTAGCATAAAGTTGGTTCAAGCGTTTTCAGTCTGGAAATTTTGATGTTAAAGATCCAGCTGTTTGTTATTGCATTCAAGAGTAAGCTTGCAGATCCCTCAGACGGATACAGTCGATGCAATTTTTGAAAAAGTGGAGCAAGATCAGCATATTAGTGGTTACAATATAGCTGAGGAGTTGAAAATTGACTACAAAACAGTATCGAGCCATTTGAAAAAGTATGACTATACAATAAAGCTCGATATTTGGGTTGGTACAACACGAGCTCACTGAAAGAAACCCAATGAATCGTGTACTCTTTTGCGACTCTCTAATGAAACGACCGAACCATTTTTGAAAAGTTTGATCACTGGTGATTGACAGAAAAATGTGAAAAAGATCATGGGTAGTCAAGCTCCACAGAGTGTAACGAAACCCGGATTAACACGAAATAAGGTGATGTTGTGTACGGTGGGATTAGAAGGGCATCGTTAGTTATGAGCTTTACCACCGAGCAAAACCATCGATTCGAATCTCTACTGCCTACAAGTAATGAAACTCAAGCAAGAAATTAAGAAAAACCGGCTGGAATAGATCAACCGAAAAGGAGTGGTCTTTAAATCATGATAACGCCAGACCACATACATCTTTGGCTACTCAGCAAAAATTGAGAGTTTGGTGGGGAAGTGTTAATTCATCCACAATATAATCCTAACCTTGCAACCCTTAGATTTTCACCCATTTCGGTCTCTTCAGCATTCTTTGGGTACTGTTAGGTAAACATCAAGAGAGGACTGTCAAAACTACTCGTCGCATTTTTTTATCAAAAATCCCAAGATATCTAAAGCAACGGCATTAGGTTACTACCTACAAGATGGTAACAAGTTATGGAACAAAATGGCAAATATATATTATAATTAAATGTAATTAAACTTTGAAAAGAAAAATATCTCGAATTTGTGTATAAAATACGAAGAAACTTTTCCCCCGACCTTGTAAGTCAATATAAAGTAGAATTCAAAAATAGCAGAGTTATTCCATAGAAAGCCCTTTGTGTAAAATATTGAAGAAAAGACCGAAGCCATAACGTTTTATACCCTTCAAGAAATATATGATTCATTAAAAGGGAATTTTCTTAAACGACACTCTAGACTTTGATTGAATGCGGGGATTTCCCTTTAATTGACTCGTTCCCGATTGACACGTGAACGATCGCAGGATTAATGGGGGTTCTTTTTGTAACGATTCCACCTCGAAAGGGGAGAGCTACAATGGAGCTTTTTCGTAAGTAATTGGCATACGCCTTTCTACTGAAATAGAAAATGTAGTGCAAAGTATCCTCTTTTAATGAATGGTTTGTAAGATTATCCTCAGTGGGAGGACTCGCTATAATTGCCACACCATTACAAGCTGTTGCGTAATGATTTGCTTTTTTATAGAATTAGGGTGATGAATGAGCACACAGTCCACTTCATAGTACACAGGGCTCGCTTCTTGGCCCATTCCTGTTCTTAATCTAAATTAATGACTTACCTTATCGTGTAGAGAACAATCATTTTTACGTGGTAGAGCCATGCTGCAGTTATATTGGTAGTATAGTTGTAGCACGAATGGGTCGGCTCGACCGGGAAAGGACCACGCTCTCACAGAATACCAGCGTGAAATAGTAGCTTAATGCTGCTGTATTTCGTATGGTGAGTGTAGAGAACCGGAGACCCTTTTTACTGGAAGTGAGGCATTCCATCTCAGTCCTCATGGGTGACAACACATCTGCATTTTGATTT
This sequence comes from Parnassius smintheus behrii, assembly GCA_036936625.1. Classification (NCBI taxonomy): domain Eukaryota; kingdom Metazoa; phylum Arthropoda; class Insecta; order Lepidoptera; family Papilionidae; genus Parnassius; species Parnassius smintheus. The sequence continues at coordinate 2,149,704 of JAUPFT010000030.1, forward strand.
GCAATGGAAAATAGATGTAGATGTCTATGGGCCGCAGCAACCACTTACCATCAGGTGGACTGTGTGCTCGTTTGTCACCTATTCTATAAAAAAAAATAAAAAAAATCATGATATAACGGGTGGGCCAGAAAGGAGTAAGATTTTAAGCTTTAGAGAGGGGACTGCGCGGGTGGTGGGGTTAAGTACCTCGGTTCTCGGAAATTTAGTCGCGATGGATCACTTCACGGGAGCGCAACGTGCTTTCTGCGTTAAACATTATTATAAAAATCACGATTCGTGCGCTATTGTTCTGCGTTTATTTCGACGTGAGTTTGGATTACATGACCTAAATCAGTGTCCGAAGGAAAGCGTGATTCGATCGTGGGTCAGAAAGTTCGAAGCTACTGGTTCGACTCTCAAACAGAAGCCTGCGGGACGCCCAAGGTCAACAAAAACGAAAGACACAATTGAACAAGTTAGAGCTTCAGTTCAACGTAATCCTGTTCTATCGACTCGAAAGCGTTCAGCCGAACTTGTGGTGTCCAGAACATCTTTGCGTCGCATTTTGTTGAAAGATCTGAAATTGCATCTTTATAAAATTCAACTTGTGCAGGAATTACAGCCAAATGATCCAATTTTAAGGAGAGCTTTTGTTGAAACGATGCTGGAACGCTTTCGGAGTTTCAACAATATTCTGTTCTCCGACGAAGCCCATTTTCACATAAATGGGCAGGTGAATAAACAGAATTGCCATTACTGGGCTGCAGAGAACCCACGTCCAAACCCCACCCAAAACATCAAAAGCCTCTACATTCGCCGAAAGTAACCGTTTGGGCGGCCATGTCAGCGCACGGAATTATCGGACCCCACTTCTTCGAAAATCGACAAGGTCAATCTGTCACTGTAAATTCTGACCGATACATAGCCATGTTAAGGGATTTTTTCTTTCCACAACTGCAACAGTTTGAAGCCTATAATCGTGCGACATGGTTTCAACAAGATGGCGCGACATGCCACACAGCTAATGCCTCTTTGACGGTCGTAAACGAGATGTTTGGTGAGAAACTGATATCGCGCCGAGGTGACATTGAATGGCCTCCTGACAATAAAGTCCGGATCTTACACCACTGGACTTTTTTTTGTGGGAATACCTAAAAAGTAGAGTCTACTCCAATAACCCAGCCACAATTAACCAGTTGAAGACCAATATCTGGAAAGAAATGGCAGGTATTCCCCGTGCAATGTGCCAGCGAGTTTTTACCAATTTGAGGTTCAGATTCGAAGAATGTTTGCAGCGCGATGGTGCACATCTGGATGATGTTATTTTTAAGAAATGAATTTCCCAGATGTGAATTTTTGTAGAAATAAAAATTTGTATGTGAATTGTACTTAGTTTTTTTTTAATGATTTTTTCAAATTCGCAATTCTTTCCGGCCCACCCTGTAGTATTATTTGTCGATGTTACCTCTTTAATTTTCAAATTGAAACGGCTGTCAGTAAATTTTGACAAAATAAATAATGCTCTATCGAAATTAGTACATTCGTTTAACGCCAACAATTTTCTCTTAACGGCAATAAGTCAAAATGCATTAAATAAATTATACCTAATGTCAAACTTTCGAATATGAGAAGGAGTTGAATCTTGTGGATACTACTGTTTTTCTTAGTATTACTATTGACGCGAAGCTTCAATGGGTCCCCATATATCTAAATTAGCAGGCTGACTTAGTTTTGCAGCATATGCAGTAAGAGAGATTAGAAGCCTCACCAATGCTGTCAAAAATTACTTTCAATAAGTATTATACCATGATTTATATTGAATAGAAACCATTTATTTCATTTTCTCTCGGTCGAGTGGACCGATTCGTGCTACAGTCATAATATAGCTGCAGCGTGGATCCACCGCGTATAAATTTCTTTTTGATGTTTACACGAATACTACACATTGAATAGAACTAATTTTAGCAGATTGAATTAATTATTTTAATTTAATTTAGTTTTAATTTGGAGGTGGCCGTGGCTAAAATTAATATAACTTAATTTAATTTTAATCCTGAGGTAGCCATGGTAACTACGACATTGAGACGTCGAACACCTCAGTCCCCCCGTGGCCATGGGTGCTGCAAAGTGCTCGAAAAGTCGGGAATATAAAATAAATTAATATACGCGATGAAATCCGAAAAACCTAGTTTTTTTATTGTGTAATGCAATCAATTATAGCGATTAATTTAACTTATATGGCTTATTTTAATTCAAAACGTTTCCAACTACTGCGTAAACTATGACATCAGGACGTCTAATCACCTCGGTCACCTCAGGTCTCATACCCGTGACTGAAAAGAAATAAGTACTAGAAAGCGCCCGAAACGTCGGCCACTAAAGCAAGTCAAATTAAACGCGATAGATAATATATGTTCAATTAGTTTTATTGAAGACATTGCGTACTAAAAACGGTTTTTAAACTCCGACGAAAAAGATAGGTGTTATAAGTTTGACCGCTATGAGTGTGTCTGTCTGTGTATCTCACCGGAACTCGTACGTAGCTGGGTGCGGCTTTTTTTTATTTAAAAGCAGGTTTTCTGGCTGTGGTTCTGAAACATGTTATATCAAAATGATTCAGCAGTTAGAAGATCGTCAGCTTAATTTTTGTTTAGGGTTTTTTTATTTTCAATTTAAGTTATAAATAATTTCTGATGTCAGTATAACCTAACACACCGATAGTTCCAACATGCCGATCGGACGAGAATGCCGATTCTATTCCGATGATTTTTTTATATCAAATTAAATCACATCACCTGCCAAGTATGGCAATTAAGGATCCTACAACGGAAGGGAGGATCCTAGAGGGTCTGTTATAGGCTGGTATATATTAAAGATTTTTTTTATATGAATAATCTTTTTATACGCGGTACAGTCATGCTGTGCAGCGTAAAATAGTAGCTTTATGCTACGGTCTTTCGTATGGTGAATGTAGAAAACCGGAGACCTTTTTTACTGGAAACGAGGTATTCCATATTAGCCCTCATGGGTGACAACGCATCTGTATTTTAATTTGAAATCGAGGATAGATGTAGATGCCTATGAGCCGCAGCAACCACTTAACATCAGGCGGACTATGTGCTCGTTTGTCATACAATTCTATAAAAAAATCCTGTCGTCATCATCATTCATTCGTTCTATTGATACATTCAGGTTATCATTCAGCGATACATTTCCACGCCAATAGAGCGTATTCGAATCCGAAGCCCCTTTGAGTGCCAGACTACGCTTACCTCCAGTCAACCGAGAAATGACAAGTAGGACTTGTCATATTTCTTTTTCCTGGGTGGAGAGTTAGGGTTGTCAACTGTTAAAAATAGTATTATGCTTCATATCGTTATTTCATAGATAGATAGATAGAAAATTCTTTATTGCACTCAAACAAAACAATTTGGTACATGAGCGAACTTAACGCCGAAAAGGCATTCTCTGCCAGCTAACCTTTTGTAGTGTGGTGAGAGCTATGGGTAGAGCCGCGAGAGAAAGAAAAACTAAGTTATTTATTAATACTATTCAAAACGTATTATATAATATTATGTATATGTTAGTTTATACATATATACACTTATACACACACACACATATATATATATATATATATATATATATATATATATATATATAGATATATATATATATATATACATATACATATACATACATAAACAAGGGTGCGTGTGGGGAACAAGGATTGTGAAGAATACCATCTAGCTCTACAAATATATTTTTAAAACTTCCAACAAAAATATCCCTGTTTTCGAAGTGAAACTTCTTTATCGACGTAGTAGAGAAACTTAGTATGGTATTAAAAAAGTCACGTTTTCTTGTAGTTTCATCGCTGAGGCTGCATGAGTACCTATACTCTTATTTTACTTACTTTTTAAAATACAAAATAAAAGAAGAGAGATATGTCGTAAAGAAGTTTTACTTCGTACGTATGTACACAATTCCATGCACAAGTTTTTTTTTTCAAAAATACTTTTTATTTTAGTTACCCAATCTTAATTTACTTTATTTCACGTTCAAAAATATGGCAACCCTAAAAAGAAGTGCCAGGATATTGTAAACGTTATGCTGCATTTGATTAAACTTGAATTTGCTTTGCTGTTACATTTAGAAGGTTACGGCGTCGGTTTTATGTTATTGTTCGTATTCCATGCTATTACAAAAAGTAGTCTATTGGTCTAAGGTTTAAACTGGAGTAGAATATCATTCCGTGATTGTCATAAGATGAGACAGAGGGAAGCTGAAGCAGTAAATCTTTCTAAAAACATCTAAATTAAAAAAATGCAATCGCCAACACGTGGCAACTGTGGCAAATATCCCTCCTATCAGGCAATCTACGGGGGAGCCCTATGTTCATCAATGGACTTCAATAGATAGTAACGGTAACAGTAATAAAAAACAACGGTTGCTCACCCGCCTACCATGTGTGGTAACTATGGGAAATACCCCTATGAGATACAATCTATGGAGGAGACTTAATATGCTTATTAATAGATGAGTGAATGATTTAATTAAGGGCATTTTTTATTTTTTTTAAAGAATATTAACAATGCTATAAACATTACTAATATTCACCTTAACCACTCGTGGTAAGCTCGTGTGTTACGAGTGGCACACGTCAGTAGTCGAATGGCGGATTCGAACCCACGACCTGCCCTGCCATTAGGCTACTGCCGCTTAGATTTATTTATTTTTTTTTTTAATGGAAAAGGGGGCAAACGAGCATGCGGCTCACCTGATGTTAAGTGACTACCGCCGCCCATGATCAACCGCAACACCAGGAGAATTGCGGATGCGTTGCCGGCCCTTTAGAAAGGAGTAAGCTCTTTTCTTGAAGGTCCCCAGGTCGTACCGGTCCGGAAAAATCGCCGGTGGTAAACTATTCCACAGAGAGATTGTACGTGGAAGAAAACTCCTTGTGATACGTACAGTGGTGGACCGCCAAGCATCCAGATGGTGTGGATGGTATCGGGACGTTTGCCGTGTAGTGCGTTCACGAAATTTGGCGGCTGGGATTAATCCGAACAATTCCTCAGAGCACTCCCCGTGATAGATGCGATAAAATACGCAAAGAGATGCAACATCTCTTCGCAGCGCCAGTGAATCGAGCCGATCGGAAAGCACTCGGTCGTCGACGATTCGAGCCGCTCTGCGCTGGATGCGGTCAAGTGGAAGGAGCTGGTACTGGGGAGCCCCAGCCCAGAGATGGGAACAGTATTCCATGTGCGGCGGAACCTGCGCCTTGTAAAGTTGCAGGCGGTGTGCCGGCATGAAATACTGTCCCGCTCTGCTGAGCACGCCAAGCTTTTTAGAGGCCAATTTGGCCTTCCCTTCCAAGTGACCACGAAAATGCACGTCACTCGATATGTCGACGCCGAGGATTCCGATACTGGCTGAGGCAACAAGGGGAGTGCCTTGAAACTGAGGGGATACGACAAAGGGGTTCTTTTTAGCGGTTAACGCGCAAACTTGTGTCTTCTGGGGGTTAAACTGGACTAGATTTAGTCGTCCCCAATCCGAGACTCTGTTCAGCAAAGACTCGACTTCAGACACAAGTTTGTCCCGGCACTCGGAGACGTTTTCCCGAGAAATATTGGCTCGGCCGGTGTAAAGAGCATCACCAGTGCTGTCATCTGCATAGCAATGAATGTTACGGGTATGCAACATATCATTGATATGCAGAAGAAACAGCGTTGGCGATAGCACGCAGCCCTGTGGAACACCAGCATTAATAGGCTTGCAATCGGAGCTTGCACCATCTACAACGACCTTGATGCTCCGATCTGCAAGAAAGCTGGTGATCCAATCGCACAATTTCTCGGGAAGCCCATAGGAAGGGAGCTTCGAAAGAAGCGCTTTGTGCCAAACCCGATCGAAGGCCTTCGCAATGTCCAAACTAACGGCCAATGCCTCCCCCTTGAACTCTACTGCCTCCGCCCATCTGTGAGTGAGGTAGACCAGAAGATCACCAGCTGACCGACCACGGCGAAAACCGTATTGGCGGTCACTAATCAGCTGGTGATCCTCAAGGTACCTCCTGAGCTGGCAGTTTACAATGGACTCCATTGTTTTGGAGAACAAGGAGGTGATGGCGATTGGCCGGTAGTTGGACGGGTCTGAGCGGTCGCCTTTTTTAGGGATCGGGTGGACGAAAGCCGTCTTCCACGATTTTGGGACTACGCCTAGGGAGTAGGAGTACCGGAAAAGACGCGTTAAAACCGGTGCCAACTCTGGAGCACACGTCCTCAGCACAATTGGGGGGATTCCGTCAGGCCCACTCGACTTGTGGATGTCCAGGGAGAGGAGTGCTTTGCGAACCGAGCGCTGTGTGAACTGCACTTCCGGCATGGAGCACTCACACCGCGGGATGGTCGGCGGCGTACTCCCCCCGTCATCGAGAGTCGAGTTAGACGCAAAGAAAGAGCCTAGAAGATCGGCTTTCTCCTTTGCAGTATGGGCCAGTGAGTCGTCCTCCCTGTGCAGAGATGGAAGAGATGGCTGACAGAAATTCCCCTGGACAACATTAGCGAGAGACCAGAATGCACGGGTTCCAGAAGGAAGGCGAACTAGTTTCTCGCCAATTCTGCCTATGTGCTCTGACTTTGCCTTGGCAATGACTCTTTTGAAGGACCTAGAGGCGGAATTATACTTCTTTTTTAGAGCGCTGGTGTTTACATCCCGGGACGCTGATGCATCAACCCAGGCTTGGTAGCACTCCTGCTTATAGCATGATGCTATTTTACAGGAGCGACCAAACCATGGCTGAGATTTGCCTCCAATGGGCACCACAGAGGAAGGAATAAAAAGTTCCATACCCTGAAATACCACATCAGTAACAGAATCCGCAACAACGTTGGGATCATCCGGCGAGAAGCAAACCCGCCCCCAAGGGTAGGATGCAAAGAAAGACCGCATCCCATCCCAATCGGCTGACCTATAGTGTCAAACACGGCGGCAGCCTGCAGAATGCAACCGCGATTTCAGCGTGAGTGGCACAACACTCCGGACCAGACAATGGTCCGAGGAGCCTAAAGGGGCGTCGACGGAAATCTGATATCCGTCCGGGTGAGAGGTCAGCAGAAGGTCCAACAGGGAAGGTGCATGATCCTCCACATCTGGAATCCGCGTAGGCGAAGTAACCAGTTGTGTCAGACCATATGCCAAGGCAAAATCATGAACAGATCTCCCCGCATGATCGGTTAAACGTGAACCAAGCCATTCGGCGTGATGGGCGTTAAAGTCGCCGAGGATCACGATCTCTGCGGAGGGGATCTGCTGTAGCAACGAATCTGCAGCCATTTGGACGTGGTCGAAGAGTCGGTCTGTTTCGGCATTACCGCTATGGGACCTATAGAGGCATCCGTAGACGCGCGGATGGTCGTCGCTGTCTACGCGTAGGCAAAGGATGGACAGGTCCGAACCTTCAAGTCTGCCGAGGCGTCGAGAACAGATGTCCTCTCTGACGTAAACGCAAACTCCAGCCCGAGGCACAAAGGAGTGTTCCAGTTTGTACCCCGGGTAGGAGAGATACGATACATCAGCCGGAGAGGACACCTGCGTCTCGGTCAGAAAGAGCAGAGCCGGCCTCGCCGTCTCGAGATGGTAGTGGACGGCGTTTAGGTTAGAGTGAAGTCCCCTGATATTGCAGAAATTCACGGACAGCGTGGCAGGGGTCGCCTTGGTCTTGTTGCTCCGTTTGCCCCGAGCAGTTGTAGTCTTGAGCGGAATTTCGCCCCCCCCAGAATACGCGGGGCAGCCTGAGCACCCACGCTCAGAAGTGGAGAAACATGGTCGTGGATGCTCAGCGAGGGATTCTCCAGGGTTGCTGGTACCCTCCTGGGGTAGTCTATCATTATTTAATTCCGCTACCATGTTGATGGGGGGGGGGGGGGATTTTGGCCTCCGGCCACCTGCACTCACCAGACGAAACGCGGAAGTAGAGCTTCCACTTCACGCCGGTATTCTGTGAGGTCGTGGTACCACCCCGGTTTGAGCCGGCCCATACGTGCAACAGCAAAGCTGCCGCGTGGCTCTACCACTGTTAAGTACTGTTTTACTTCAAAAAATACTAATAACTATAGCGTATAACTTAATTAGTATAGTGTATAATTTAAGTAATAATTTAAACTGTACATGCGTGTACCTTCTGTGTACTAAATATCGGGAATTTGTCAATAAAACAAAAAACACAAATTATTCATCTAAATTTATTTTCTTGCCTTCAAAGTAGGCCCCATCGCTTGCAATACAACATCTCCAACGCTTCACCCAGTCTTCCATACATTTTTCATAGGCTATTTGCGGTATGGCCTTTAGCTCTTTCAGCGAATTTTTTGTTATGGCTTCTATCGACTCAAAACGTTTTCCTCGAAGTGGTAATTTTAACTTGGGAAATAAAAAAAAGTCAGACGGAGCCATATCAGTTGAATACGGTGCTTGGTCGAGAAATTTTGTTGAATTTTTCGCTAAAAACTCTTTCACTATAATGGCTGTGTGTGATGGTGCATTATCATGGTGCAGCATCCATGAGCTGTGTTGCCACAAATCTGGACGTTTTCGGCGGATACTCTCACGCAAACGCTTCATGACGCCTAAATAATATTCTTTATTCACTGTTTCTCCCTTTGGAAGGAATTCGGAGTGAACCACACCACGGTAGTCAAAAAAAACTGTCAGCACCACCTTGATTTTGGAGCGACTTTGCCGTGGTTTTTTGGGTTTCGGCTCGTTTTCGAGACGCCATTCTGAAGACTGTTGGCTTGTTTGCATGTCGTAATCATAAACCCATGTCTCGTCGCCAGTTATTATATGTTTCATAAAGGTCGGATCCGTAGAAGCTCGGGAAACCATGTCTTCAGCGACATGCTTTCGCTGCGCTCTTTGAACAAAATTGAGCTCTTTTGGAACTAGTCGAGCTGCGACGCGTTTCATGCCTAAAATGTCAATGAGAATGTTGTGGACGGACTTAAAAGATATGTTCACCTCACTAGCCAACTCTCTCAAACTCATACGTCGATTTTCGAGCACTAGCTTCTTGATTTTGTCGATGTTTTCTTTGGTCGTAGCGGTTGAAGGTCTACCAGAACGAGGCAAGTCTACTACTACATTTCGGCCTTCTTTAAAAGCCTTATACCATTCATAAGCCCTTGTTTTCGATATACACGATTCGCCGTAGGTATTTCGCAACATTTTTAGTGATTCACCACATGAAATATCATTCGAAACACAAAATTTAAGGCACACTCTTTGTTCAACAATATTTTCCATTGTAAAAATAGCCGAGAACTCAAAACTATGACCAACAAAAAGTGTGGTTTAAAACAAATTAAATGACAGATCCCGCTCAAACTTTGCGCGCTAAATCAGTACAGTGCTACCAACATGCAGTGAAAAAATTAGAACGACCTCTGGTGGAGCCACGTGTCTAAGGCTGCCGAAGTCTAGTTCCCCGGTCGAACCTTAAACCTATTACGCGAGATATTAACTAAAGTGGACTGTATATGCGATTGCTTCTACGCTTACGTAAAAGCGACTACTATAGCATGCGGTATAATGCACTCGCTCTTCCCTAAAACTAAACTATTATTGTGCCAAATCGCTGAAAAGGAATCCTGCCTTATTAGGAGAACAACAAAATTGGAGCGGGTTAAACTATGTAAGGCAGGAGCTAATTAAAGGAATATTGACTCACCGGGGTTTCTTCTATTTGTGTAGAGCACTATAGCTGCAACTTCTGGAACTTCTTCTAGACAGACACTCTGGAGAGAGGCGGTGCGCGACTATATCTCACACGATGTGAGGCGGGTCTCCTGGAGCTCGACTGCTTCCAGGCTAAAGCGGTTTCTACTAGCGGTGTGTTTTCAGCGACGACTGCGGTGGAAAAGAAGACGCGCAACGGTCGCGCGTGCCTTATATGTCCTCGGCTCCGATGATTACGTGACATTCTAGAATCATCTTCTTGCCCCTCCCACCCCACCACCCCGATGTGTCGATAGGAGGGTACGAATGATATCGTTGTTCGGAAAGGAACAAGCGACTTGACACTCCTACCGTCAAGTATAATAATACAATGGTTTTTTCCGCGCAACCATCTCCCCCGCCCTTGAAGGATTTCCTTCAAAATTAACTAATACAACTAGAGCTAAGATCAACTAACAAAATAACTAACTAACGCTAAGATTACTTAAATTCAACTACAATTTAATCTAGAAAGCTAATTTAAATTATGGAAGAGGCAGGGGGCACAAACGGACAACCGGACGCAAGTAAGACCCAACCGTGGTCTTAACGCGAGCTATCCTAACTACTCCGTCGGAACCGGGAAAGACCTCTTCGACAATTCCTAACGGCCAGTGGAGAGGCTGTGTATTCTCTTTGGTGAGCACAACTACAGTTCCTACAGCTAAAGGCTCAGTTGCTGTATTCCATTTTTGTCGAGACTGCAAAGTATGCAAGTATTCCATCCTCCATCGTTTCCAAAACGATTGCACTAACCGATCTAATAATTTGTGGCGTGCGGAAATGCTAAGTCTGTTCTCATCCATATCTGCGGCTGGCAAATACTTTAAAGGCGTTAAATTCAAAAAATGTGCTGGAGTTAGAGCCAGCGGTTCCGAGGGGTCACTAGACAACGTACGACAAAGTGGGCGACTATTCATTACGCATTCAATTTGAGCGAGCACCGTACTTAGCTCTTCGAAGGACAAAATTTGATCTCCTATTACTCGGTATAAATGACTCTTTAGACTCTTGATATTAGTCTCCCAATTGCCCCCAAAATGACTCGCGGCTGGGACGTTCAAAGACCACTCAATGCGGTTCTCGGCTAGAATGTGAGCGAACTCCGAATTATAATATTTGCTAGCTAAGAGCTCATGTAGTTCCGATAGAATACGTTTTGCACCGACGTAGTTCGTACCGTTATCCGAATACAATTTACTTACAGGGCCACGGCGGGAAAGAAATCTTTTAAATGCACCCATAAAGCCTGCTGTGCTTAGATCACCAACGAGTTCTATATGCACCGCTCGAGTAGTTAGACATACGAAAATGCAGACGTAAGCCTTTGTGGATCTTATACCACGCCCGCGAGTGAGCGTGACCTTAAACGGACCAGCGAAATCAGACCCGGTGTGCGTGAAGGGCTTTACTGATTGTATTACTCTACAAGATCTAAGTTCCGCCATTTCCGGAAATGACGGCTTGGGGCGTGCCCGAAAGCAAGCTATACATCTGTGCACCCGATTGCGTATTAAACTACGTGCAGAAAGAATCCAATAATTCTAACGCAAAATCGACATCAACAAGTCGGGGCCAGCGTGCGAGTTCAATTTATGATGGTAGTCGACTAATAAGTTCATGATATGGTCTTTACGCGGTAAAACAATAGGGTGCCGTTGGTCGAAACTCAATTGCGAGTTGGACAAGCGTCCACCTACCCTTACAATCCCATCCTGTAAAAATGGCTTAAGGCGTTGAAAGGCGCGACTACAAGCTCTATTCGATTGTAATCTTCTAATTTCTTCCGAGAAGTGCGCACGTTGAAGTTCACGTAATACTAGCGACTCGGCATTGTTGTAATCGGATGCTAAGACATACGAACGTCGCGGTAACAGCTTCGCGAATCGACAAACGTAAATTACGCTACACAATAATTTCGACCAAGAGGACAAGCGGTTCGCCAAAGCAATGATTGGAGAAACCTCGCTTGAAACGTTCGCCACTAGAGCGTGTCTCTTTTCTTCCGGCGGTTGTGACACTGACGAAGGTTCGAAGTCGGTTATTGGCCATTGCGAGGGATCCAAGTGAACCCAAGCAGGTCCGTGGAACCAAAGCGGGTGGTCCATTATTTGCATCGGGGTGAGTCCACGGGATAGACAATCGGCGGGGTTTTTCGTACCGGACACGTGATAAAAGTTCCGCGTTTCCAACTCGTCTTGTATCTTGGCCACTCGGTTCGCGACAAACGTATCCCAACGGTGGGGTGAAGAATGAACCCAGCATAAGGCGACGGTGGAGTCGGAAAAGGCAAATATATCCTTTCTATGTGAACTCTATCCCTACATGCGCTGATAACTGCGGTAATAAGCTTGGCGAGTACTAATATTGCGCAAAGCTCTAAGCGCGCCAGAGAGACAACCTTACGGGGGGAGACTCTCGACTTAGAACTAATGAGGCTAATCGAATTTCTACCATTATTCTGGACGTGGAAATATACAACGCCCCCGTAAGCCTTCTCGCTGGCGTCTGCAAACCCAACGACTGTTATGGCGCTATTTCTATCTACGTTTATATGGCGCGGTATTTTAATTTCTCTTAATAAAGGAAGTTCCTCTCTAAAGCGCTGCCACAACCGAACAATGCTGTCAGGCGGCGAGTCATCCCAGTCGCATTCCAATAACCAAAGTTGTTTAATTAAAAGCTTAGCGTATAATACCACCGGAGCTACGAAACCCATGACGTCCCATAATCTAGCAACGCATGACAGTATTGTGCGCTTTGTGCATTTCTCTACGGGCGGATTTACCTTAAGGCTAAACACGTCGGACTCTGGTGACCAACATAGACCGAGCACCTTGTGTGTATCAGAATCGTCGAATTCCTTTATCGCCGAAAGACGGTGTGATAGTGGGATTGTATCCAAAACCGGACGCGAATTACTAGTCCACTTCACAAGATCGAATTGACCCGATTTCATGAGCCTTATAACCTCGGCGGTGGTTAGGGTTGCCTCCTCCACGCTATCGACCGAGTACACAAAATCATCCATATATGATCCGCTCTCAATTGCCCTCTTAGCTTTAGGATAAGAGGGACCTTCATCGTGAGCGAGCTGTCTCACCGTGCGTAACGCATGAAATGGGCTCGACTTTAAACCAAAACAAACGCGGTTAAATTCAAACACCATTAGAGGTTCCTTTGGGTTGAAACGATATAAAATGCGTTGGAATCTACGGTCGCATTCACGGACCCCTATGCAAAGAAACATTTGGCGAATATCGGCGGATAGTGCTATACTAAACAAACGAAAATTGACTATTATATTAAATAAACTGCCCTGTAAATTTTGCCCACTATAGAGGATATCGTTAGGCGACAGGTGAGTGCTAGTTTTAGCACTAGCGTCGAGCACTACACGTAACTTAGATGTAAGTTTGTCCTCTCTAATGACTCCGTGGTGTGGTATGAAATACGACGGTGTGTCTTCGTAATTATCTAATTTCGAAGCCACAAGTGATATGTAACCTTCTCTTATGTATTCGCTAATGACGCCGTCGTAAGCTTCCTTTAACTGGGGTGAAGCGAGCATCCTACGCTCCAAGCTGTAGAAACGTTTTTCCGCCATTTGACGCGAATCGCCGAGAGATAAAACATCTCCTTTAAAGGGTAGCGCTACACTATATCTACCGTCGCGATCACGAACGGTCGTGCGGACGTAAATTTCCTCGCATAACCTGTCATCTGAGCTAGCTATGGGTGGGACGTTCACCTCCTCCATCTCCCAAAATTTGCGGACTAACGACTCGAGCGGTTCGACAGCCATACCACAATAAGAGGTTGCCGAAATACTATCTATGATGGGGGCGGAGCCAAGGATCACATAGCCCAATACGGTTTCCAGTGCGTAAGGCGCGGTATGCGAGGAGTTGCCCCTGACCTTATTGTTTAACAAAAGATGAGGGAAAAGCGATGCTCCAATGAGCATGTCTATGTTTCCAGGAACGGCGTAAGTGTCGTCCGCCAGAGTCAAATTCTTAAATTCAATCATTGCCGAGGTGTCAACCGAAACGGTTGGCAACCGTTCAGTGACCCTATCTACTACTAGTGCATTTATATCAAAGTTAACATTACGATCTATCCGAGAATAAAATTTTAAATTTATATATCCCTGTGTCGATTTACTAGTGCCTCCGATGCCTTTAATTACAGGACATGAAAGTGACCTATTTATTACTAAGCCTAAGCGCTGACCACATTGTCGCGTTATAAAGCTATTTTGGGCTCCGCTGTCCAGCAGTGCACGGACGCTTTGTTCGTTTCCACGCGAATCCCTAACCAAAATACGTGCCGTACCCAGTAACACGGTTGAAGGAGGTTGTGCTCCCATATTTGCCAATGAGCACAGAGCGACATCACCAGGTCGACCGCTAGAATCGTTGACCTTAGTAGGGGCGAATTCCTTATCCGCTTTACTTGACGCCGCTATGTTGCTATTTTCAAAATGTAATAGCGTGTGATGTTTCCTGGCGCACTTGCTACATACGGAACTCGAATTGCATTTTGCAACTAAATGCTTATCGCTTAAGCAGTTCAAACATAGGTTGTTTGTCTTTACTAATTTATAACGCTCGCTTGGTGAATATTTACGAAAAGTCGCACAATTATATAAATTACCGTGTCTATCTTTACATACTAAACAAGTATGCTGGAGTGATGTTGGCGTAGCGGTTACGTAAGTTAACGACCCTGCTATTTTAGATGGTTGAGTCTGTCTACGGTCGACGCACCTTTTATTCTCCTGTTTAACGTTCGGAGAGCGCTGCATCACCTTTATTTGATCTCGCACGAACGATGCTAATGAATGAAAGGAAGGCATCTCCGAGCTACGATGCTCCATTTCAAACGCACGCACGGTGTCGGGGTCCAACTTCTTCAGTGCAATATGGAGAAACACCACGTCCATAAGATCATTAAATTTCAAATTCTTAAGTGCAGCCACCGATGCCACAAATTTATCTAGAAATTGCTCTAAGCCGTTGATGTTCGCGGATGATATAGGTTTAAGATCGAATATCTGGTTCAAATATTCGGAAGCTAACATTCTCCTATCTTCATATTTAGTTTTAAGCGTTTCGAATATTAATAAGTAATTGTTTGCTGTAGGTGTAAAACCAGAGCAGATCGACTGTGCCCTGCCACTAAGTTTACTGATTAAGTAATATAATTTTTCGGCGTCCGATAACGATGGGTTATTGTGTATATTGTTTTGAAAACTACTGAAGAAGAAGGGCCACGTCTTAATATCACCATTGAATACCGGAATATCTATTGGCGGCAACCTAATCGAGTCGCTTGGACGTACCTGTTTTTCCGACTTTGCTTCGTTTTGAGATAGTAGGGATCTCGCAATTCTTTTCACGCGACACAACATATCGTCGAATGCCAGCAGCGGTTGGTAGTTCACTATGTATTTCGGGTCGATTTGTAATTCCAAATGATTAATTTGGTCTAATATATTTTCGTAATCTATTCGTAAAGAATCTATCGTTTCGATTTCAGTCAAAAAGGTTTCCCGCACTGCTTCTATATAAATGTTCTTTATATAATCACTTATATTCTGCATACGCGAAAAGAGTATGTCCCTCTTGGCATAAAGCGTTTTAATTTTGATTTCACTTCCACTAACTGCCATTTTAAACTATTATAATAAAGTTATATCAATCACAATTAATCTCACAACACACAAACAATGAAGGATGGACACTCGGTATGCCGTATTACGTAATTAAATCGAACACCTGCGCAGCGAGTCGAGGTGACGCGTCATTTGCACTCAATAATTTTATCAAGATTGTGGGTAAGCGTATCAAACGGTTCCTATTACACTGTTTCAATTATTTAATAGGCTTTAAATTTAACCAAATACGAGCGCTATAAAACGAATAATTCTGTTTGCGAGTACCTAATCAAAATTTAAATTTAAACGAACACTATTTAAGTCTATTCTATAAATTAGAGTGCATTATCTAATTAATTAATTCAACAATTCGACCAAAATCCTGCCGAAGTGACCATAAAATGGTGGAGCCACGTGTCTAAGGCTGCCGAAGTCTAGTTCCCCGGTCGAACCTTAAACCTATTACGCGAGATATTAACTAAAGTGGACTGTATATGCGATTGCTTCTACGCTTACGTAAAAGCGACTACTATAGCATGCGGTATAATGCACTCGCTCTTCCCTAAAACTAAACTATTATTGTGCCAAATCGCTGAAAAGGAATCCTGCCTTATTAGGAGAACAACAAAATTGGAGCGGGTTAAACTATGTAAGGCAGGAGCTAATTAAAGGAATATTGACTCACCGGGGTTTCTTCTATTTGTGTAGAGCACTATAGCTGCAACTTCTGGAACTTCTTCTAGACAGACACTTTGGAGAGAGGCGGTGCGCGACTATATCTCACACGATGTGAGGCGGGTCTCCTGGAGCTCGACTGCTTCCAGGCTAAAGCGGTTTCTACTAGCGGTGTGTTTTCAGCGACGACTGCGGTGGAAAAGAAGACGCGCAACGGTCGCGCGTGCCTTATATGTCCTCGGCTCCGATGATTACGTGACATTCTAGAATAATTTTCTTGCCCCTCCCACCCCACCACCCCGATGTGTCGATAGGAGGGTACGAATGATATCGTTTTTCGGAAAGGAACAAGCGACTTGACACTCCTACCGTCAAATATAATAATCCAATGGTTTTTTCCGCGCAACCAACCTCTTTTACGCGGGTCTTTTTATTGACATATTCCCGATACTTTTTACACAGAGTACATTTAAACACACTACTCTAACCGCCACGAAGCTGTTTTTCACATGTGTTCATAGCATAAGTTTTATTATACGTCAGCGTAATAAATTGTACCTCGACTATACAAACTAATATTCTAACTTATGCTTATAATTTATTAAACAGGCACATCTGGTCACAATTTAGCAACTCTAAACTGCACTTTTTCTTGTGAAAGTTTGGTATGCAAAGTTGCGATAGTTTTAAAACTATTCCAACGAAATATGAATTAATTTTATATTGCAGAATCGAATAAGAAAATGTCGAAGACAGTTTTTTTATATAGAATAGGGGTGACAAATAATCACACAGTCAACCTGATGGTAAGTAGATGCCGTAGCCCATAGACCTCTACATTTATCCTCAATTAAGAATCAAAACGCAGATGCGTTGTCACTCCTGAGGACTAAGATGGAATACCTCTTTTCCAATAAAAAAGGGTCTCCTGATCTCTACAATCACCATACGCAACACAGCAGTATTAAGCTGCTATTTTACGCTGGTATTCTGTGAGAGCGTAGTCATTTCAAGGATTATTGTTAGTTTTTTCGCGTACACCTTTGGCCTATAACGTAAAATACTATTCTATTTTTTAGGTTTTTATAAAACGTTAACACTAAGATTTTCTCTCGTATCGTGGGTTCAGTTTATATACATAAATTTCACAAGGACAAATATCCGGACTTGGAACAAATATTTGTAGGTTATATAAATACTTGTTCCGTGCGGGACTTGAACCCGTAGTTCTTAGCGCTGCGACTCATCGATAAACCACTGCGCACGGAGCCGTAAACACATTACAAGTCATCAGAGTTTTAAATCTAGTTCTTGGCACGTAAACAATCTTGTTTCGATCCGAATTGGAGCTCCATTATCAATAGCATTCTAAGTGCTGATTCGCTCCATGCTTAGTGATGAAGGAAAACATCGTGAGGTAACCTGGAAGTCAGAAAAAAATATTTGGAAAATCTGTGAAACTTTTCAACATTGGTAAAACGGCACTGTGAGCTTATAATGGCATAAAACCATCCCGTCGTGCATTATAAAGCTCCGACCTTAAACTAGTAAAAGTTTTAATTACATTTTTACACGTCATCAACTTGGTAATTAATTTTATAACGCAGTTTTACGAGGGATCTGTATGTCGTTTATTTACGGACGCTAAAGTATTTCTAATTAAGCGCCGTGACAGGCAAATTAATAAGAAAATAATGACAGCATAATGAAGCAATAAATCATCCGAAAAATCGAAGAAGCAACCAACTCAACTATATTTTTTTTATTATTTAAAATAACTTGATTTTCATAATATGTACATCGTTTTGTTTTTTTACCAAGCTTTTTTTCATATTCTTACATTCATCATCCGATTCTGAGCTGTGTTCGAAATTTCAAGCCGCTTGTTCACCGGGAAATTAGTTTAAAATCAACAACTGAATTCGACTCGAACCAGACATATATCTCGCGGCTCAAGTCTAGCGGTGACCTTTAGTGCGCATAATTGGTCATATTGCGCATTATTGCGTATTATTAGCTGTGCGTATCGTTCGCACGCGCTGATTGGTTCTCCAGTCGCATTCCGTCCTCCGTACTGATTCGAAATTCGCAGCTACCCCCTCCACGTTTCGTTCAGCGCTAGAGTTACGTGCCGCGACTAGTACACGAAAGCGAGTTGATAAAAATGAAATAATCCCCGGCCAACGGATAAATGCAGTATTTCCAATCAAAGAAGGCTACAATTGCTTTGGCAAGCCTTGGGACGTAGGTGAAATTTCTCACAGCTCGTAGATATCATCATCATCATCAGCCTGCGGCAGTCTATTGCTGAACATAGGCCTCTCCCAAGGCGCGCCACTTACTGCATCATATCGTAAATATAATGGCCTATACCCCTGACTGGAATTACGTTTTTTTTACAGATACCCAGTTTTTAACGGCAGAAATAAATGTGAGAAGGTGATAACAACTTATCGATACTAAGGCGAGCAAGGTGAACAGCCACCACCTTGCAACATCCTCATTTATTTATCATATTTGTTGGGAAGTAGCGATTGCAATAAATCTATATACATATTTATACTTGAAGGGAAACCTTTGAACCCTAAGTCCAAGGTCAAAACCCCAATAGTCTATGGTTCAACAGTCGCACAGAGTAGAGATTGTCGTCAAAGATTTTTAAAATGTTCCCAACAAATAACTGACAGATTGACTGAGTGAGAATCGAAATGTTCTTTCTTTCTATAGAAAGCAATCATATCACACATAACATCATCATATAATCACAATATATATATATATATATATATATATATATATATATATATATATATATATATATATATATATATATATATAATATGCAGTTAAAAGTAAGATACAGCTTAAACATTTAAACTAACGGTCGAATTTCGACGACTAGTTTAAATAATTCAATGGAAAAAATTCTACGTTACAAGAAACCAGTTTCAATAGAAAGCGGCAATAGAAGATTCAACTATTACTGAAAAATCCAATATAAGAGGAAATTAATTTCAAGATAAAGCGGATAGCGTGGAGCATGCGGTCTCGCAGCGTCCCGAAGCCGGAACTCCTGCGGCTAATGGCGGCCTGTAATGACCGGACCCTCCCTCTCAAATTGCTTTAAGTTTTTTTTATCGAACTTTTCCAGTGTTCAAGTTGATCGGAGAATTAAGTTGCATTGGTACATATTACTGTTACTGTTTTACTACTAATCCCAACACAAATACACTACAAAATAAATTAATTAAGAAAAAAAATATATGTCCTTACTACTACTAATTGTGAAAGGGCGAAATCCGACACGGTCCGGGAGAGCTTGGCGCAAGATCAATATTTACACATAATCTAATAGCTTCTAATAGATTTATTCATAAGGACAAAGATTACGATTTAAGATATCTAAATGTAATATTACAAAACATACGTACGATTTATTTGGACCGATTTTTATTACTGGTCTAGTGCCGTCATCGCTCATGGGGGTATCCCCCCATTTGAACATGGACAAAATAAAGATCATGTTTAATGTCCATGTCCATGTTGTTGGGAGCACTATGCTCGAAGTTGTTGACGAGTACGTTTACCTGGGACAAATAGTCCGACTAGGTAAGTCCAACTTCGACCGAGAGGTCTATCGACGGATTCAACTCGGCTGGGCAGCGTTCGGGAAATTACGACACATCTTCTCGTCAGGTATACCTCAATCTGTGAAAACTAAAGCGTACAACCAGTGCGTGCTGCCAGTGATGACTTACAGTACAGAGCCGTGGTCCTTCACTGCTGGCCGTATGAGGACGCTCAAGGTCGTTCAGCGAGCTATGGAGAGGGCTATGCTCGAAGTTTCTCTGCATGATAGACTCTGAAATGAGGATATCCGCAGTAAAACCAGAGTGACCGATATAGCCCAACGGATTAGTAAGCTGAAGTGGCAATGGGCCGGCCATATAGCTCGAAGAACCGATAACCGATGGGGAAGAAAGGTTCTCGAGTGGCAGCCTCGTACCGGTAGGCGTAGTGTAGGGCGACCCCCCCACTAGATGGAGTGACGACCTGGTAAGATGTGCAGGAAGTCGATGGATGCAGGTGGCTCAGGACCGTGCTTTGTGGCATTGCTTGGGGGAGGCCTATGTTCAGCAGTGGACTTGTGAAGGGCTGTAATGATGATGATGATGATGTAGTGCCGTCGCATCTTATATAATTGGTAGGTAATGCAACTCTGGTTGCAGGACGCGGGGTAGCGCGTCTCTGCAAACTTGTAGAGACATTATCGTGCAATAGGAGTCTGTTAGTATCTCCTTGATCGAGAGCGGTTATTATAAAAACGATTTTTGTTATTTAAGCGTTAGAGTCAAATTGAGACCAATTTAAGTCGATAAAAGTCACAACTTGTAGGTTTAAATAATGTTCGATCGTGATTACAGCGTCTTATAGAAAAGGATTTTAATATATCATTAAAAATACAAACTGATGAACAAAACTAAAAAAAAAACAAAAAACAAAGAGTAAACAACGAAAAAAGAAACTAAAAACAAGAGCAACCTGGAAAAACCTGTTTGAACTAGACAATCTATCTTCGTCTGAGTCCGCGAGTCCGTACAGATGGCCGGTGTCCGTTCCCGCGCAGTTGGATATATAGCCAGAGAAAAACAGACAGCCAGCCGCGGATTCATCCATCTTTGAAAACTTATTTCATGTCGTGGAACAATGTTAACAGAAATAGTTTCCTTAACCAAATAAAATCGTCACTGACATTAATTAATTCGTCTCCACTTACTTCTTACTTCTTGTATGCGAAACGCATAAAAAACTCATGACTTCTAATGTCTTATGAAATTAAAGTGATAAATGCATTTATAGTACACCTAATTGTAAATACCTACCTGCTACCTGCGGTTTATGGACAAGTGCAATCAATTTCAAGCAAAGACCCGTTGTCATCTTAAAGGACTAAAAG
Source organism: Parnassius smintheus behrii (assembly GCA_036936625.1). Taxonomy (NCBI): domain Eukaryota; kingdom Metazoa; phylum Arthropoda; class Insecta; order Lepidoptera; family Papilionidae; genus Parnassius; species Parnassius smintheus. Next base: position 2,170,757 of record JAUPFT010000030.1, read on the forward strand.
GCTCAGCCTATTATTATGCTGTGATTCGGTCTGAAGGGTATGTTCGGTATTTTACGAGCCAGAGCCATACTGCAATTGTATTATGGTTGTAGCACGAAGGTATCGGCTCGACCGAGGTAGAACCACGCTCTCACAGAATACTCAACTTAATGCTGCTGTGTTTCGTATGGTGAGTGTAGAGAACCGGAAACCCGTTTTGATTGAAACGAGGCATTTCATCTTAGTCATCACGGGTGACAAGGCATGTTCTTAATCGAGCAAATGCAATTGTTATTAATCGAGGATAGGTGGACTGTGTATTCGTTTGTCACCATCATTTTATTTGTAAAATGGGATATTTATTACGCATCATTAATTCAAAAACTACTCGAAGAAATAAAGAATAAACGTCGAGGAAAATTGCGTGCTGGAGTGCTTCATGATGTCCCTGCCCATCGATCTGATCTTGCAGGCGCTGCCATTGGAACTGCGGGGTTGACGCAGCACTCACCATATACTCTGGATACAAATTCGAGTGATTTTCACCTTTTTACTCATCTGAAAAAGCACTTGTGTGATATGAAATTCGACGGCGACGATGTATCAGGAACATGCTGCTGCCCATCTCTAGTCTCAGTTTACCTCGTCGCCTCTTACGACATCTACGGGACGACATGAGGCAGTAGACATTCATACACCGTAGGTACGTGAATTTTCTATTTTCATTAAAATCATATTGTAACAACCTGTCATTTGTAGTTCAACTAGTAAGTATAATGTGTAATGCAAAGATAGAAACTAATAAATTCATATTACGCAATAACCGGCCAAATTTGCAGAGAAGGGTCAGAATATAGGCAAATAGTGAAGAAAAATTAATCTCAAACCAATTCTGTCCTATTAACCTTTCAAATTTTAAATGCGTGCTAATGCATTATTTTAATTAATTCTACTCCGCACAGACATCATTATTTGGAAAATCTATTACATCTGTAAGGGTCAATGGTAGGCAAAATTGTTGTTGCCCATAAATCACATACAATGTGGGATAATTTCAAATAAAAGTAGAAGCCTTATTTACTCGTACTCTCAAAAACTGCAATACCAGTATATCATTATTTAAACATTTTAACTTAAGTTTAAAATATGTCTACTCTTTAAAAAAAATCCTTTATAATAAATAACTAGTAACATTGTAAGTACTGTAAGATATTGTTTAAAAGTAAATAAATAAATAAACTTTTAAAGTTAGTAAAAATAATTTTCTTATATGCACGTAATGAAATAAAATGATGTGTCTTACATTGTTTAAAGAACACCTAGCTCCCGCCCGCCCTCAATTGCGTGCTCTATCCCCGTTGCCGCTAACCCCAGCACCACTACACCCAACACCACTACACAAGAAAGATACATCACCGTCGATAATACGACACGTGTTTCGCCTCTACACGAGGCATCCCCACATGGATTAGACTCCGCGGTGGTTCATCGCAGCGGTTTAGTGTTGACGGGGATAGTGCACGCATTTAATTACGCGGATATAACCAAATGCATTTTTATAAATTTCCGCGAAGTAACGTCTGATCCTATTTAAATACACCTTTGTATTATAGTGCCTTCAACTCAAGACATGGAGAACGACGCAATCATATTCTATCAATGTTTTCTCTGAGTACGTTAGGGGAGCAGATCGCAGATCGCATCAGTATGCAGTCTGCGAGCCGCGACGTGCCGGCACTGCATCAAGCACTCATAACCTCACTGTCACTCCGTTTCACTATGTAACCACACAGCGCTAAGTTGAGATACGTGCATGCGGTGGCAATGTGAACCTAAGTTTTATATCGAAACATATGTACTTAGTTATATTTTATATGTATTAAGAGCCACACCGCAGGTATATTATGGTCGTAGCACGAACGGCTCGGCAAAACCGGGGTAGGATCACGCTCTCACAGAATATCAGCGTAAAATTGAAAGTTAATGCTGCTGTGTTTCGTATGGTGAAAGTGACCCTTTTTACTAGAAACGAGGCATTCCATCGTAGTCTTCAAGGGTGACAACACATTTGAGTTTTGATTCTAAATTGAGGAGTCTATGGGCCACAACATCCACTTACCATCAGCTGGACTGTGTACTCATTTGTCACCCAATGTTATAAAAAAATATGCCAAAGGTTTTTGGTACGACCACGGCGAAACTGAACCTGGTAAAAACCGAAAATGGTAAAAGTAAAAAAAAATTACATTCAATAAAAAAGTAAAGTAAAGTTACAGCCTATATACTTCCCACTAGACGTGGGTCGTTACGTCATTTTCAAGAAACGTAACGAAACCAGTGACTTGATCGGCGTCACCTGTTTCAAAACTAGTGATTTTTGTAACTGGCTATTTTTGTTCGGCTACTGTGATTGTTTGCATAAATATCACCACCAACTATACAGTTACACAAGAAACGAAAACAAATTTAATCACAATCTGTGTTTGTAGCTATACAGTAACTGTATACTGTTAAATCAATAAATTAACTTCCCTTCATACTTTCTTCAGGTTTAGGACTGACTGCATTAAATGTATTGATTGATTTGCGTTTACTATGACACTAAGATTTTCATAAAGTTATTAATGCAGGCATATTTACAAGTCAATTTGATTGTACCTATATACAATGATTATTGATATTTACAGTTTATTTACACTTTTTCAACGTTTTCACCATCATTTGTTTTTGCACTTCTATTTACACTGTACAATTAATTTGTTTGTTTGGCTATTTACACACAGTTTTAAGTTTATAATATTATAAAAATTTAAATTTATAAATTTTTTATACACATTTTTTAGTTTTATTTCAATTTTATGAATTAACGAGTTCATGACTCCTTCAAAAATGTTTTAAAAATTATTTTAGTTGAATTCAATGAGACTCGCTTCCCGGAATCGCAAACCATTGAAATTATTTACAAACAGAGATTACTCTATTTTATTGTCTATGTCTATAGTCTTACGTATGAAAATTAAACGTACAGTAATACTGTTACTTACGATGTTTTGTTTATTGTTGTATGCCACACGTGCGCTTTGCGCTCGGCTGACCGACCGTCGGTCGACTCCCGCAATAATCATGGTTAACAGTAATCATAATCACGCATTTACAAAAATCACTACTTATAACATGACTCGAAACTAGTGATTCGGTTACATGCCGCGTAACCAGTTACTGCATCCAGTGACATGAAATAACGCCCACGTCTACGACCCACTGCTGGGCTCAGGCCTCCCCTCATTTCTGAGAGGGTTTTAGGGCAAGGAAGTGTCCGCCGCGCTGCCCAAATGCGTGTTGACGAACTTCACATGTCTTCGAAATATTTTTTTTTCTTATTCCTCAGACATGCAGGTTTCCTCACGATGTTTTCCTTCACCGCCGAGCACGTGTTAAATCAGCACTTAAAATTGCAATTAACAATTTCATTGGTGCCGGCGGGGATCGAACCCGGGTTACTCGCGTTCTGTTATATTTACAGCGAGCGTTAACCACTGAGCTACCACGGCTTCAATTCAATAAGAATTACTTATAAAGTCCCGGCTTCGCACGGGTAATTTCTGGATCTCGACAACAGCGCCACCTGCCGGGTCCAAATGTTAATCTAAGTCGTCTACAGACCCACTCCGTCACACGCAAAAACTTAGGTACATCAAAATCGGTCCAGCTGAAGACACGCACAGAAAAATTATATATATAAAGATAGGGATAAATACATTAATTATAAGACTATCGTATTCTAAACTATTCTATTTTGTATAAATGCCTACAGTAATTAATCAAATAATTAAATAAAGGCAAACATAGACAATTTTAAAACATAATTAAACAATCTAAGCACTCCATTCATTTCCTTTTAGTGTCAAAAACAACAGTCGCAGGTAATATAGAGGCACAGATTGAGAAATTAAACACCATTGTACAATATATTTTTTATAATTTCTTACATTTACGCGAATTCTACACATTAAATAAAATTAATTTGAATGGATTTTACTGCGTTCAGTCGCAACTTTTTAAATTCCTGACATATCACTGATGTAAAGGACCGACGCTCCCGAAAGTCTGCAGATAACCTACATGTTTAGAATCGTCTTAACTATTATATCAGATTTCATAGATCAAACAACATCGAAAACAACATCGATTCTACCCATGAATTATTCGCGAGCCTATTGAAATAAAAAAAATACTTATTTCAATAAAGATGATGGCTAGGTCGCACAGCGACTATGGAGAGAGCTATGCTCGGGGTTTTTCTTCGTGATAAACTTAGAAATGAGGATATCCGCAATAGAACCAGAGTGACCGACATAGCCCAACGGATTAGTAAGTTGCAGTGGCAATAGGCCGGCCATCGAAGAACTGACAGCCGTTGGGGAAAAAAGGTTTTTGAGAAAAGGCCTTGTACCTGTAGGCGTAGTTTAGGGCAACCATCCACTAGATGGAGTGACGACCTGGTAAGACACGCAGGAAGTCCGTGCTTTGTGGCATTACTTGGGGAAGGTCTATATTCAGCAGTGGACTTGTGAAGGGCTGTAATGATGATGATGATAATGATGACTAAATGCTGGCATCTGCTTAAGATCCCATCTGACATAATATACACAATAATGTATGTTTGTTCGTATTTTATCCGCTGCCATACCATTCGTTAGATTGGAGTAAAACGTAGGTGGCGCTCATACCATACCGACAAACTTATTTGAAAGAAGTTCAGTTTTAATAAATTTATTATAATTCCTAATTGAATAATTTAACAATAAATATCCAAATGTAAAACGACATAATATTATTAATAAAATGAGATCCAAACCCAAGCATACTGCAAGATTTCAAAATACTGTGAGGTCGTACTTAGTAGAACCATGCTGCAGCTATATAGTTGTAGCACGAATGGGTCAGCACGACCGGGGAGAACCACGATTTAACAGGATACCATCGGAAAATAACAGCTTAATGCTGTAGACTTGTTACACTGGAAACGAAGCATTCCATTTAGTCCTTAGGGGTGACAACGAATCTGCATTTTTATTCTTAACCAGGGATGAATGTAGATATTTATGGGTCACAGCATCCACTTACCATCAGGTGCGCAGTGTGCTTGTTTGTAAAAACCTTTATATAAAGCTCGTTCCGCTTGAACAGGAACAAAAACAAATAATTAAAAGTTGAAGTTTGCCTTCGTTTACTATAATATAGGGATGTCAAACACCTGACTGCCTCCCCCGTGACCATGTGGCTGTAAAGTGCCCGAAACGTCGGGAATGTTAAAAAGTTAAAACTAAGCGCGATAAAATCCGTAAAATTAATATTATTAATAATGTATAATAATGTCTTCTCGGTTAAGGCACCCATTCTCAACGGACACTAGCCATCTGCGCAGCACAAAATCACAGTGTACCAGTGGTACAGGATTGTAGTGGGATGGCAATCCAACACAAAAGAAAAAGATCATGCGCAGGACCAAAGGCATTACATGGTTTCCGAGGCATGGGTGGCCTAAACATCATCATCTTTCGAACTTCGGGCTGCTACTGAGAATTTCTTGACAGAAATACCCAATTACTATTTTTGACCCTACCACTGGACCAACAAGGCAGTCATGAAATATATTATCGTAGGTAGGTGGCATTTGGTGGTGTCTTGAAATTTTATTATGATTCTGTCGTGCCGAAGATTAGCCCGGACAACAGATAATTTTAAAATGGTTATTTTTATCTTAATGGCATGCAAATAAGCCCCTGGGTTTAATAGAAGCTAGTTATTTCATTATAACAGATAAATAATTCAATTTTATTAATATGTATAGGTGGTACAGATATAACAAAAATACGACTACCACTTTACTAATTATTTAATATTTCACACTTAATTATGGTTAAAGTAGATTTAGGGACAGGTTGAAGATCGGATTAATAAAATCAACAGGATTTTAATACGAAGTATCTCGTTACTCGGCCTCTTGAATCCATCGTGACATTTCTAAAAGACGTCTGATCTGATTGCGATATTAAAAAGATCAAGTAGAATTAGAAGGAATCTAGAGTTATTGTTTGAATTTCAACGTAATATTTTGATAATTTTGATTAATTATTCTTGTAGCACGAATGGGTCAGCCTGACCGGACCACGTTCTCACAGAATACCAGCGTGAAATAGCAGCTAAATGCTGCTGTCTTTCGTGAACATAGAGAACCGCAGACGTTATTCATTTGTACGATCCAATCATTCTTAGTATTTAGGGGGTGATAGCGAATTTACAGTTCGACTCACAATTGATATAGATGTAGGTGTCTAAACAAACCAGCATCAACTCACATCAGGCGGACAGTGTGCTCGTTAGTCACTCTTATTCCATACAAGCGACCCGCCAATTCGCCAGAACAAGATCTCTTAATGAGGCATTATTTAGATCCCAGACACTCAAAGACCACTCATTTTATCTATTTGTCATTTTTTAAATCTTCAAGATTTTCAGATAAAACATAGCACACATACCTCTTGCTCATTGCTCTCTAACTGTTAGTGATGTTTCCTCATAATCGGTTTAGCGATATTGAAGAACAATCCGGACAGACAGACCAACAGATTTAAAAAAAATGGTTATTTATGTCTAAATAGCACGCAAATAAGGTGAGCTCAGTAGAAAACAATTATCTCATTATTACATAGAGACACTTCAGTTTTCTTTACATACATAGATAATAGATTTAAAAAAACCTGTGACCTTTCACTAATTAGTTGTGTGCATTTTTATTTTCCGAAGAATGTGGTCTAATTATAACCATAGTTTACATTAAATTTAAAAAAAAATTAAGTAGCCTAAAAATTACTAAAAAAATAAACCCTTCGGAATCGGTTGACTTGGTAAATAATAGTTCGATATAATTAATCGCGTGGATTGAGTACTTTGCAATCTTAAATTGCGGACGCCGTTTAAAATTGAAAATTTTAATGATCCTCATGAATCATATCATCAGATCTGGACCCAATTTATATTGGTGCATGTTCTCTAACCATGTCGTAGCCAGTATTTCCAGCATTAAAATCTAGCAACCGTTGTAAAGAACACTATAATACAAGTTTCAATCATTCATTTTTCGTATTTTGAAACTAAAAAAATTAAAAAGTTATAATTTATTTTTTGCCATTTCCAAATTATTTTTATTTCGAAAACAAATCTAAAAAAAAACATAAATTTTGGTTGTCTCGTTAAAAATTAACACAATTTTTTCCCGTTGCCAAACTCGCTATCCCGTCAAATCTAACGGGAAACCCGTCAAGTTGGCAACGCTGGTCGTAGCGGTGTACGAATATCCATATCATGCCTTGGGGGGGCGTAAGAGGCGACGGAGGGAAACAAATCAGTAAAAACGTCTAAAAACTTTACCTTAGGTTACCTGGTTGCCAAACGGGGTGTACTATGGCAAATAACCCCTATACGAGACAATCTGTCGGGGAGGCCTATGTTCAGCAGTGGACCTTAATAGACTGTAAGCGTAACGGTATGTTCTATTTCTTACAATAAAATAATCAAATCGAACAACGTGGTAAAAATTCGGTTGAAAAATACTCGTATCGCGTGTTCACTTAGCCGTCGCAGCCTCATTCCACAGATTTATGATTCCAATATCGAACAATAAAAGGGAGGTCGAGCGGAAGCAATATTTTCTACGCGATATTAACTTGCGACATGTACTAAAGAAAAATAAACTAGAAACAGCAAAGATATTTTCTTATAGCAAATAGATGACAGACGAGCTCACAGTCCACCACCTGATGGCGAATGCACGCTGTGGCCCATAGACATCTTCATCTACCGTCGATTAAGAATCGAAATGTAGATGCGTTGTCACCTCTGAGGACTAAGATGGAATGCCTCGTTACCAGTAAAATGGGTGTCCAGTCACCATACGAAATTCAGTAGAAAAAAGCTGCTATTTTAATCTGGTATTCTATGAGGGCGTTGTCATTACCCGGCCGAGCCGGCCCGTTCGTGTTACAACCATAATATATCTGCAGCATGGCACTAACACTTTTAGTGATAGCTCAAAGGCCTTATAAATTCATGTCATGCTCACAGACCCTGTTTGTTAATCGTAGAAATTCAGTTAAATTGTTAATGAAAAATAATATATTAAAAATAGTACTTAATGATAAGTACCATTTTATTACGTCGTGAAGAAACTTAACATATATCTTTCACATTACAAAAATTTAAAATAATAAGTTAAGTTCTACAGGTGCAATGATTTCTCATATTTAAGCGAACACTACACATTGAATAAAACTAAATTTATGGATTATATCGCGTTTATTTAACTGATTTTGGTGTGTAGAAAAAAGACCCATACCAACCGATATTTAAATGGTGAATCTCACCATCATCCTTCACAGTTAGCTACCGTGGGTAAATCTTTGTTTCAGAGAGCACGAGGGATCTGTGACAGAAAACATCTGGCTGCCGAGCTGCAGCATATCAAGCAAGTGTTGCAAGACAACAAGCTTCGGATCCCGCGCCTACGTCACAGTAACCGAGTGAAGCCGGCCACAGTCGAGCGTGTGCCTGCTGTACTACCATATGTCAGAGGAGTCACAGACAAGGTTGGCTACATCTTGAAGCAAGCTTCCATTAAAACATTCTACAAGCCGAAGCCGAAGAAGATTAGTCAGTTTTTACCATCCGTCAAGTGTAATATCCCTCTACAAGATGCAGGAGTGTACAAGTTAGATTGTGAATGTGGTCTCTCTTACATAGGTCAAACAAAAAGATCCATTAAATCTCGCATGAAAGAACATATAGCTGACGTGAAGCACCGACGCTCCGTGAAGTCTGCAGTCTGTGAACATGTTCAAGATCGTCCCCACCATTACATCAGATTTGATAAACCACAAATCCTCGCAAAAGAACGCCGATTCCTACCAAGGATGATACGCGAGGCTATTGAAATTAAAAAACATCCTAATTTCATTAGGGAAGATGGTTGGGTGCTGCCATCTGCTTGGGATCCTATAATTAACAAAATTAAACCCAAACCCAAGCATACCACTGCAAGACTTCAAGATACTGTAAGTTCGTTTTGCGTAAATCGGACCAAAAATTAATATTCAAAAACTGAAGGTAGCCGGGCTAACAATGACATTGGGACGTCAAACACCTCAGTCCCCCCCCCCCCCGTGACCATGGTTGCTGTAAAGCACCCGAAACGTCGGGAATTAAAAATAAGTAAAATCAGTTAAATAAACGCGATATCCGTAAATTTAGTTTTATTCTACAGGTGTTCTACAAAGCTTCGTGCTATCACCAACACTGTTTCATATTAAGGCGGCGACTAAATCTAGTCCAGTTCAATCTCCAAAAGTGACTAAAAATCTGGTCCAAGTTTGCGCGTTAACCGCTAAAAGAAAGAAGAAGAGAAGAGAAGATTACGACAAAGGGGTTCTCCCTTTGTCGTATCTTCGTCGTCGTTTGTCGAGTTTTCGTAGTCGTAGAAGAGAAGGCCAAATGGGCCTTTAAAAAGCTTGGCGTGCTCAGAATAGCGGGACAATATTTCATGACCGCACACCGCCCGCAACTTTACAAGGCGCAAGTTCGGCCGCACATGGAATACTGTTCCCATCTCTGGGTTGGGGCTCCCCAGTGCAAGTACAGTCCCCAGTAGCTATTTCGATTTGATCGCATTTGATTTTACTGTGCTCTTTCCGATCGGCTTGACTCACTGGCACTGCGAAAAGATGTTGCACGTCTTTGCGTATTTTATCGTATTTCCACAGGAAGTGCTCTGAGGAATTGTTCAAGCTAATTCCAGCCGCACAATTTCACTATCGCACAACGCGACAAAACTCGCGATACCATCCATCTGGATGACTGGCGGTCCATCACTATGCGATTTAAAAGAAGTTTTATTTATCTCGCACAACTTCTTTGTCGAATCGACTACTACTAGAGATAATTGACGACTCCGTGGATCAGTGGCTTAGCAATGAGTGGCTGCGCTGGGGGTCGCGGGTTCGAATCCCGCACGGAACAAATATTTGTATGGCCTACAAATAGTTGTTCCGGGTCTGGATGTTTGCCCTTGTGCAATTTATGTTTGTAAACTGCCCCTACGATACAGGAGAAAATCTTAGTGTAGGGGTAACGTTAAAAACAAAAATATAAAAAGAATAAAAATATAAAAAAGAATAATTCCGGACCGGTACGACTTAGGAACCTTCAAGAAAAGAGAGTACTCCTTTTTAAAAGGCCGGTAACGCATATGATTCCCCTGGTGTTACAGTTGTTCATGGGCGGCGGTAATCACTTAATAACAGGGAAGAAGTCATCTGTTCGTGCTTCTGCAAACATCCCTGATGCACTACAAAAGCGAGACAGCCCAAACAGGGCCCTAAAAATGTTATTACATAAAACACGAAGGTCACTGTAAGCGCGCTTTGTATACGTGGTCGATAAGCTGCATGCGTAAAAAGATTGACGGTAGGCTTTAAAGAGTGTAATCCTGACTTCTTTGCTGCACCGCGCAAATCTACGAATCAAGATATTTCCACGGACCGACAGTGCCCTTCGTTCCCTCTCGATGTCCATATCATCTTTACAATTTTCAGTAATGTAGTGGCGTGGATATAGATATTTATACTCTTTCACTCTACCTAGGGCAGTACCATTAAGCAAAATAGGAGTCACATTCTTTAGACACTTTTTTCCAGCACAAAATACCATAAACTCGATAAACTACTACTAACAAAACTTTATAGACTTGCGGAGTATAAAATAAAAGGTACGTAAACGGATCTTATTTACTATTTTAATTCTTTAAACATTACTAAACAAAATTACGAAAACGAGTCATAATTTAATCCTCGTAAAGGTCGGAAAGCGGTGCTATTTTTGGCAGAATTAGTTCCTAAGAAAGTTTGATATAAAATCCAAATTTTACATGGCAACCTTTACAGTAAATTTGATATTAACATTAATTACGAACAAATTTTATAATTATGTCACATATCGATAAATTGCTACGAATTTAGTAGCAATTTATTAAAATATTATGTATGCAAGCCTCACTTATTTAAAGTAGCTACGCCCGGCGTAAGTTGCAATTAGGGAAAGCACCAGGGAATTCCCCGAATATCCTGATTATTTTGGTATCTGAATCGGTTCTGTAGAGCAGCAACCCGGTTGTTCTCCAGGTTCTTCAAATAGATTAATTGAATCATGATTTCATGTAGTGTTACTCTTTAATTCTTGTTTGCATATTTTATCGTATTATATTTTAATATAAAAGTACATATATTAACATTTACGTAAAAAAGTACAAATACTAAAATTATACCTATCAGTAATTGTTATTGTCTTTCCAACTTCTAGTCTAATTTTGTAAGTATTTAAAACAGAAAGTACCAAAAGTTTGTACTAAGTGTTCAGTTGATCTCTTAGAAAGATTTTATATTGCATTTATTATTTAGTTAGATTACAATATACTCAGTCAATAAGAGTTAATTTTATTTTCCTTTTAATTTTTTTGAATATTTCTACCTAGTCAAACTGGATAATTTATTAAGATAAATATTTGCTTATTTTTTAATATTTTTTTGGGTTTAAGCGCAAGTTTTAGACTTTGTAGGTACACGCATACCGACTAGTAAACAAAGAATAACGTTTGGTTAAATAAGGAATAATTATAACTTTAAATAAGATTGTACAAGCAGTTCGTGTTGCCAATGATGATTTGACGTGGTCCTTCACTGCTAGCTGTAGGAGGATGCTTAAGGTCACTCACCAAGATATAGAGAGGACTATGCTCGAGGTTTCTCCGCTTAAAATACTTCAAAAAGGGGGATATCCGCAGTAAAACCTATAACACTTTTTTAAAGAAAAGGCGGCAAACAAGCATTCAGCTCTCCTGATGGTGTCGGCCGCCGTCCATGAACAACTGCAAGACCAGGGGAATCACAGGTTCGTGGTCTTTTAAAAAGGAGTAGGCTCTTTTGCTGAAGGTCCGTAAGTCGAAAAGAAGACCATTAGAGCAATCTATGATTTAAAACCTAAAGAGCCGCTCAGCCAAAAATTTAAAGAAATCATTAACTTTAGCCTCTCTTCCCCTCTTTAACCTCTCTAAAATCTAATGTACGCAAACAAAAATAAAAGTAGTTTTACAAAAGTAAGTGATATTCATTCTGTAAATACTAGGAACAGACATAAGCTGGTAATAACTCACAGAAAATCACAGATAATATAAAAATTTGACCCGCAAGAAGTTCAAAAACTTTATTAAACTATGTTTGTAGAAAAAGAGTTATTATAATATTAAGGGATTTATGGATGATAATAACCCCTGGGATTAGGGTTGCCACCCGTACTTTATAATAAAGTATTGTACGTTATTTCAGGTAATTGTACTCTATACTTTATGAGAACAATAAAGTACATGAAAATACTTTATTTCGTATGAAGAGAAAGTGCTTTTTCGTTAAACGAAATTTTTCGATTCGCCACATCACTTAACCACTCGTTTTTAACAATTTCTGAACGCAACCTAACCTCAAATGTCAACAATGTCAGTGTCATTGTCATAATGTTTTTTTTGTGCATCGTTTTGTGCGAAGCGGTTTAGTGCATTAAGAATACGATTTAAAGTTTTACAGATTCATGTTATAGTAGTACATCATGAATACTCCACATACACCTATAAAACGTAATTTTAATAGTGAAACGGATCAAATAGATAGTGAATATGTTACACCAAAAAAAAATGTTTAAAAACAAAAGATACGACAAAACAGAAAAATAAACGAATGCAGAAGTATAAAAGTCAGTGGGAACTGGGAAATCGAACATGGTGATTGGTTAATTAATGATCCACAAAACGAATATAATGGAAAATGCAAATTGTGTGGAATTACATTTACAATTGCTTCAGCAGGTATAGGACAAGTAAGAAAAAAAACTTATTTTTCAGTGTGTGTGTGTGTGTGTGTGTGTGTGTGTGTTGGTATGGTTGCATTAAATATGCAAACTATAGGTACTATGCTATAAAATGATTAGATTTTATTTAAGATAAATGTGCACTTTTTCCCAATAACTTTGAAAGTATAATTATTTTATGGTGACTGGAGGTGATGGGTAAGGTGACGGGATTAATCTTATTATTTTCAGGTTAAACAACACCTGCAAACAAAACAACACAAATCAAAATATGAAACTAGGAGAACATCTGGACTACTTGAGAAATTCCTTGACTCTTCTTCTGCTTCCACATCGTCTAGATGCAGTGATAAAGAAAATGTTGTTGCATCTGAGTTAGCCCTGACATATCACACAGTAAAACATAATTTGTCTTACAATAGCATGGATTGTACTATAAAATTGAATAAAATTATTTATGCCAATTCACCTACAGCTAATGCAATTCATCTAGCTAGAACAAAAATGGAAGCACTAGTTACAGAAGTGTTGGGCCCATATTCTTTACAAAATGTAATAGATGCTGTTAATACAGATAATTTGTTTTACTGTTTACAAACAGATGCTTCTAACAAGAAAAATATAAAACTCTTTCCATTAGTGATACAATATTTTACAGCCAAAAATGGCATTGAAAACAAAGTAATAGATTTTTATGAAAATAGTAATGAATCTGCTGATGGTATGTTTGAAGCAATTCAAAAGTCATTAGAGCAATACAAATTATCTTTTCATAATGTATCTGGGTTAAGTGCAGATAATACCAATGCAAATTTTGGTGTTAATCATTCTTTATTCACCAATATGAATAATTTGGTACCAGGTTTGATTAAAGGAAATTGTCACGCACATATAGTGCATAATTGCGTCAGACATGCCATGAGCTTTTTATCACATGACATAGAAAATGTTATTTTAAAAATTTATGCTCATTTTTCACATTCTGCTGTAAGAAGAGAGGAGCTAAAAAAATTTGTAGCATCAGTAGATGGAGACTTTCACGAAATTAAACGCCATGTGGGAACAAGATGGCTCTCTCTTTTGCCATGTATTGATACTTTATTATTAAATTGGTCACCTATAAGAAGCTACTTTTTAAGTTTAGACTACTGTCCAATGGTTTTACAAAATTTATTGATGCTCAATGAAACTGAGAATGATGTGATTGAAATTTATTTGCATTTTTGTAGTCACTTATTAAATTTATTTAATAAAGCTGTTAAATGTCTAGAAGGCAACAGCATAACAATTTTAGACATTTATGGGATTATGGATAATCTTAGAAACGGATTAAGATCAAGATCTTTTCTTTGGCTATGAAACAGGCAAAAAAATTAAACTGACTTCACCGGAACTGACTAGAAAAATTCACACAAATTTTTTATTATTTGTTGACAAAGCCTTAGAGTATCTGAATAAATGGTTTGATTTCAATAACACAAACTGGTTATTTACACTTGGATATATAAATTTAAAGATAATATATAGTATAATAGATAATTGAAAATTTAAATCTTCAAAAACTTAATGTAGATATGGATGATCTATATGGAGAAATTGCTTTACTAAACCAAGTTTATAATCAGATAAGTACTTCTAAGAGTTTTGCAGAACTATCTACTGCACAAAAATGGCAGCAAGTATTTAAGAGTGATGATAATTTTTTAAACTTGTATAAAGTAATTTCATTTTTATTGTCTATTCCCGCCACGTCAGCATTCACAGAAAGAGTTTTTTCTGTGATGAACAGCAAATGGCGAGACGAAAGAAACAAAGCGTCTCTAAATTTGATAAAAAATGAATTACTTATTTACTTTAATTTAAATTTAGATTGTAAAAATGCTGTGCAATTTTTTAGTGAAGATAGTAATTTGATACAAACTGCAAAAAGCAATAAAAAATATGTTTTTAAATATAATAATAAAGAAAAATAAATTGTACTTTATTTTGAATCTATGTACTTTTTTTTTCTTACCTTTAATAACCAATGTACTTTAATTGCAAAAAAAAAAGGTGGCAACCCTACCTGGGATGGGTGATCACTACCAAACTGTTTCTGATTTGTTCTGTGTTGTTAATGGTAACATACATGATTGTAAGCTATTTTTTTAAAAGTCCCGCTTGGTTTCTTACTGGTTCTTCCCAGGACAGAGGTTTTTTCCCCAACCCGTGTGGTAAATTAAAAAAGTGATTTTAAATAAGTGTAACTTATAATGTATATTGAATAAAAAAGTTTCTGTTTCCGTCGTATCGGTCCGGAAAAATCGCTAATGGTAGTCGATTTCACAAGGAAGTTGTGCGAGTAAGAAATACTTTTTATAAATCTCACAATGGTGGACCGCCAATCGTCCAGATGGTATGTTTAATAAGATATTATGATTATGATTTCTATGGTATGGATGGTATTGCGAGTTTTGTCGCGATGTGCGATGGTGAAATTGAGCTGCTGGAATAACACCCCTCTGTTTTCGTCGGGGGTTAATGAAACGCGATATAATTTGTAAAATTAGTACCACTCAGTTTACATATCCGAAATATCACGTGGTAGACATTCAGCCACAGTATCCACCAATCAGTACCGTACTAGTAGTTGGTCACAAACCGCCAATCAGTCGCTGCCGACGCAGCACTCCCGCGGTTTGGCCAAGCGTGTTATTACTGGAACGGATTTCGATTATACGACCGGCTTTAATTGACTAATATTCGAGATAACTGTAAATATTAATTGTGTTTACAATCCCCGTGGTAGTATAGGAATTGGGTGCTCGTTTTACACGTGGTGGTGGTAATACATGGTAGAGTCACGCTGCAGTGTGCGAATAGATCGGTTCGACTGTAGAGTTTAATGCTGCTGTGTTTCTTATTATGATTGTTGAAAACTCAAGACCCTTTTTATCCGACTGCGCGACGACAAGAAGAGTAATGTGTTCTTGAGCCGTTATGTATGTTTGTAGCTTTGTGGAGCTGTAGAGACTAAACGCGTAGTCCGATTTTGATGATTCTTATGTCAATTGGTTTTATCATTGAATAGATATTTGAAACTCATCTTTAAGTATCGTTTATTATATTTTACATTTTGAATGACCATTTATGATCTATAACGATTTAAAGAGGATTCGTATGGTATATTTTTAATGCTTCGGTCGGATTTTTTAAGAATGTTTAACCATTAAGCTCGTTTCCGGAAAGGAGGTATTCCATCTTAGTGCTCAGAGGTGACAACACATCTGTATTTTGATTCTTAATCGAGGATGAGTCTATGGGCCCCCGAATCCAGTTACCATCAGATTGACTGTGTGCTCATTTCTTACCCTTATTGTATAAATTAAATTGAATATTTTAAAACCCCCCGAAACAAAAAAGCTGATGATCATCAAACGGCTGAACCGATTTTGATAAAACATGTCTAAAAACCAGTGCTAGAAAACCTGCTTTTAAATTAAAAAAAACCGCACCCAAATCGGCCCACCTGTTTAAGAGCTACAGTGCCACAAACAGGCAGATATACAGCAGTCAAACTTATAACACCCCTCTTTTTCGTCGGGTGTTAATAAAAAAGATTGATTAAAAATGAGACTTAAAATGTAAACGTCAAACTACATTCTTTTATAAATATTAGTGATGCAACGAATACGAATATTCGTATTTGCCGAATAGTAGACATTTACCGAATATTTGTATTCGTCGAAAACTAATCACGAATATTTAAACTAACTAACTCTAATTAACTCTAATTACTCACAAACTTTGAAAACGCGAGTCGTAGGTGCGTAAAGAATACGAAAGTGTGCACAGGCCCTAAGCCGCAACGACGGCTACACAAGGGCAGGGTAGGTATTACTCATTTTAACACTCAAACAACTGAAAGATTCTCAACAAGCTGACAATATACCGAAATTTGTTTTTTTTTTTTTGAAGACGTTTTACCATCTCTGACAAATTCACGGCAACAAAACTAAAAAATAATTTAGGCATTACAGCAAGGCAATGGGCTCTTACGAGCAAAATTATTGATTTTTTGGCCAATATTGAAGAACCTACTAAAGAGCTAAGCAAAGAATCAACGACATTGTAACAAGCAATCCCAATAATACGAAGACTTAAATCTTGATTCTGACCCATTAGTCTTTTATTGATTTTATTTGATTTCATTTTTTTTTTTTGGAGAGAAGATGTCCATTTTTCAAGTCTGAGAAAACTCGCCAAAAATGTTTTTCACTGAAACCATGTACACTCCGGAAATAATTTTTCAACGGCTGGGAAAATCGAGACTGAAAAAAGAAATCACTTAAAAGCAGAAAATCTAAAAATTTTATGTTTTTTAAATAAAATATTGCCTGTTGTAATAGAAAATCGTTAAATAAATTAGTTTTTTATTACCATGGCGAGATATTCGTATTTGTATTCGCCGAATAGTAGGTTTGATATTCTTATTCGTAAAAGTAGTATTCTTTTTTTTTTATAGAAGAGGGGGCAAACGAGCATGCTTATTAGCATCACCTGATGTTAAGTGACTACCGCCGCCCATGATCAACCGCAACACCAGGAGAATTGCGGGTGCGTTGCCGGCCCTTTAGAAAGGAGTAAGCTCTTTTCTTGAAGGTCCCCAGGTCGTATCGGTCCGGAAAAATCGCCGGTGATAAACTATTCCACAGAGAGGTTGTACGTGGAAGAAAACTCCTTGTGAAACGTACAGTGGTGGACCGCCAAGCATCCAGATGGTGTGGATGGTATCGGGACGTTTGCCGTGTCGTGCGTTCACGAAATTTGGCGGCTGGGATTAATCCGAACAATTCCTCAGAGCACTCCCCGTGATAGATGCGATAAAATACGCAAAGAGATGCAACATCTCTTCGCAACGCCAGTGAATCGAGCCGATCGGAAAGCACTCGGTCGTCGACGATTCGAGCCGCTCTGCGCTGGATGCGGTCAAGTGGAAGGAGCTGGTACTGGGGAGCCCCAGCCCAGAGATGGGAACAGTATTCCATGTGCGGCCGAACCTGCGCCTTGTAAAGTTGCAGGCGGTGTGCCGGCATGAAATACTGTCCCGATCTGCTGAGCACGCCAAGCTTTTTAGAGGCCAATTTGGCCTTCCCTTCCAAGTAACCACGAAACTGCACGTCACTCGATATGTCGACGCCGAGGATTCCGATACTGGCTGAGGCAACAAGGGGAGTGCCTTAAAACTGAGGGGATACGACAAAGGGGTTCCTTTTAGCGGTTAACGCGCAAACTTGTTTCTTCTGGGGGTTAAACTGGACTAGATTTAGTCGTCCCCAATCCGAGACTCTGTTCAGCAAAGACTCGACTTCAGACACAAGTTTGTCCCGGCACTCGGAGACGTTTTCCCGAGAAATATTGGCTCGGCCGGTGTAAAGAGCATCACCAGTGCTGTCATCTGCATAGCAATGAATGTTACGGGTATGCAACATATCATTGATATGCAGAAGAAACAGCGTTGGCGATAGCACGCAGCCCTGTGGAACACCAGCATTAGTAGGCTGGCAATCGGAGCTTGCACCGTCTACAACGACCTTGATGCTCCGATCTGCAAGAAAGCTGGTGATCCAATCGCACAATTTCTCGGGAAGCCCATAGGAAGGGAGCTTCGAAAGAAGCGCTTTGTGCCAAATCCGATCGAAGGCCTTCGCAATGTCCAAACTAACGGCCAATGCCTCCCCCTTGAACTCTACTGCCTCCGCCCATCTGTGAGTGAGGTAGACCAGAAGATCACCAGCTGACCGACCACGGCGAAAACCGTATTGGCGGTCACTAATCAGCTGGTGATCCTCAAGGTACCTCATGAGCTGGCAGTTTACAATGGACTCCATTGTTTTGGAGAACAAGGAGGTGATGGCGATTGGCCGGTAGTTGGTCGGGTCTGAGCGGTCGCCTTTTTTAGGGATCGGGTGGACGAAAGCCGTCTTCCACGATTTTGGGACTACGCCTAGGGAGTAGGAGTACCGGAAAAGACGCGTTAAAACCGGTGCCAACTCTGGAGCACACGTCCTCAGCACAATTGGGGGGATTCCGTCAGGCCCACTCGACTTGTGGATGTCCAGGGAGAGGAGTGCTTTGCGAACCGAGCGCTGTGTGAACTGCACTTCCGGCATGGAGCACTCACACCGCGGGATGGTCGGCGGCGTACTCCCCCCGTCATCGAGAGTCGAGTTAGACGCAAAGAAGGAGCCTAGAAGATCGGCTTTCTCCTTTGTAGTATGGGCCAGTGAGTCGTCCTCCCTGTGCAGAGATGGAAGAGATGGCTGACAGAAATTCCCCTGGACAGCCTTGGCGAGAGACCAGAATGCACGGGTTCCAGAAGGAAGGCGAACTAGTTTCTCGCCAATTCTGCCTATGTGCTCTGACTTTGCCTTGGCAATGACTCTTTTGAAGGACCTAGAGGCGGAATTATACTTCTTTTTTAGAGCGCTGGTGTTTACATCCCGGGACGCTGATGCATCAACCCAGGCTTGGTAGCACTCCTGCTTATAGCATGATGCTATTTTACAGGAGCGACCAAACCATGGCTGAGATTTGCCTCCAATGGGCACCACAGAGGAAGGAATAAAAAAGTTCCGTACCCTGAAGTACCACATCAGTAACAGAATCCGCAACAACGTTGGGATCATCCGGCGAGAAGCAAACCCGCCCCCAAGGGTAGGATGCAAAGAAAGACCGCATCCCATCCCAATCGGCTGACCTATAGTGCCAAACACGGCGGCAGCCTGCAGAATGCAACCGCGATTTCAGCGTGAGTGGCACAACACTCCGGATCAGACAATAGTCCGAGGAGCCTAAAGGGGCGTCGACGGAAATCTGATATCCGTCCGGGTGAGAGGTCAGCAGAAGGTCCAAAAGGGAAGGTGCATGATCCTCCACATCTGGAATCCGCGTAGGCGAAGTAACCAGTTGTGTCAGACCATATGCCAAGGCAAAATCATGAACAGATCTCCCCGCATGATCGGTTAAACGTGAACCGAGCCATTCGGCGTGATGGGCGTTAAAGTCGCCGAGGATCACGATCTCTGCGGAGGGGATCTGCTGTAGCAACGAATCTGCAGCCATTTGGACGTGGTCGAAGAGTCGGTCTGTTTCGGCATTACCGCTGTGGGACCTATAGAGGCACCCGTAGACGCGCGGATGGTCGTCGCTGTCTACGCGTAGCCAAAGGATGGACAGGTCCGAACCTTCAAGTCTGCCGAGGCGTCGAGAACAGATGCCCTCTCTGACGTAAACGCAAACTCCAGCCCGAGGCACAAAGGAGTGTTCCAGTTTGTACCCCGGGTAGGAGAGATACGAAACATCAGCCGGAGAGGACACCTGCGTCTCGGTCAGAAAGAGCAGAGCCGGCCTCGCCGTCTCGAGATGGTAGTGGACGGCGTTTAGGTTAGAGTGAAGTCCCCTGATATTGCAGAAATTCACGGACAGCGTGGCAGGGGTCGCCTTGGTCTTGTTGCTCCGTTTGCCCCGAGCAGTTGTAGTCTTGAGCGGAATTTCGCCCCCCCCAGAATACGCGGGGCAGCCTGAGCACCCACGCTCAGAAGTGGAGAAACATGGTCGTGGATGCTCAGCGAGGGATTCTCCAGGGGTGCTGGTACCCTCCTGGGGTAGTCTATCTTTATTTAATTCCGCTACCATGTTGATGGGGGGGGGGGATTTGGGCCTCCGGCCACCTGCACTCACCAGACGAAACGCGGAAGCAGAACTTCCACTTCACGCCGGTATTCTGTGAGGTCGTGGTACCACCCCGGTTTGAGCCGGCCCATACGTGCAACAGCAAAGCTGCCGCGTGGCTCTACCACTGTTAAAATTATATTCGTTGCATCACTAATAAATATTAATAACTGGATTTCTGATATTTCTTGTAGTTACTTTGCATCAAAATAAAACAAAATTAAACGCGATAAAATTTGTTTATTACTCCATTTATTCCATTTTTAATAGTTAGGAAGTAACCGAAATATTCAAATTATAATAGGGAAACACCTACATAATATATATAACAGAGAAAATGTCTCGATCTTACTTTAGATAAAATGAGACAAAGCGAATGGCATTATAATCTTGTGTCTCAATAAGAGCCTCTCGCGTTCCTCGAGGGCCCTCTGTACACGTCTGCTCTGATTGGTAAGGATTTTACGCAGAATGTTCGTCGTTAGGGATTGTTACGCAAGCCATAAATAAAATTTAAGTGCCTGTCAGTAATGTTGAAACAAATGGCTCCTAGTAAGCTCCAGGGGTTGTATGCATACTGTTAAAACATTATAACCATTTTTATTATTTTTGTCTATCTGTAGCCGATTGTGATAAAATTTTACGTACTTAACTTTATACGTGGTATAGCCATGCTGCAATTGTATTAGTAGCATAGTTGTAGCACGAATGGGTCGGCTCGACCGGAGAGGGACCACGCTCTCACAGAATACCAGCGTAAAATAGTAGCTTAATGCTGCTGTGTTTTGTATGGTGAGTGTAGAGAACCGCAGACCCTTTTTACTGGTAATGAGGCATTCCATCTTAGTCCTCACGGGTGACAAGGCATCTGCATTTTGATTCGTGATCGAGGATGAGATGAATCGAGATGTAGATGTCTATGGGCCACAGCAACCACTTACCATATCAGGTGGACTGTGTGCTCGTTTTTCATCATATCCTTAAAAAAAAGATATATAGAGATCAATGTCGTGAAGGATCTATTCTATATTTTATCCGATAAAACTTGAAGATTTTTTTTTTGAAATGACGAAAAACCGACGAAGTAAATGGTCTTTTATCTTAAATCTAAATAACGCCACATTATTAGATCGTATGCAGATCACGATATGATTGCATTTTATTAAAAAGAAATAATAATAATACTATACAACTAAAGACTAATTCATTTAATAGCTATTTCACTATAAATAATGTTCTCCAGACTGAATTTCGGCCACGGCGGCTAGCCTCAACGGAGACTAACCATTGCAATATAGTGTTACACTGCCCAAATATATGCTCAAGCACGGGTGCACTTTCTGTTTCCTTCCGGTTGCGCGGAAAAAGAATCGGGTACTCTCACATTTTGTTGAGTTGGTTATTGTTTGCCAGTGTCTTTCCGTACTATATCCACGCAATCCTTCCGCACGCACTGAAGGGGGGGGGGTCTAGAAGGTGACGCGATTTTTCGGCCAATGAGGAACGCGCCCAGCCGAGATGGTAAGGTGACCGACCCAATAAAGGGGCGCCCGCAGCCGTCGAGCGCCCTCTTCCAACGCACCACAAGACCAGGAGCATCGTCCACGAAGCGCCAAAGGAACTCCACCCCGGTAAGTGCTTCTTTTCTTTTACTTGGACTTGAGACGTTTTTTTGTTTCCCCGACACATTTTTCTCCCCTACTGGCTCAAGTAGAACTCCATCAAGATACTGGCAAACTAGTAGATTTTTGGAAGAGCGAGTGCATCGTCCAAGGCTGTCGCTTGCCACGTCGGCCATCTTGTTTGGGGTTTCAAGAAACCACACATACAGTCCACATAGTAAAATCTCGCATAACAAGGTCAAGGCCCGACCCGGGAATCACGCCCAAAAACCCCTATCGCCGCAACATTTCAAATTATTAGCGCGCCACTCTTTCTGTTTCTTCATCTCGTATCTGGTAAATCGCTCCACCAAATGCTATACACTAAGATGAAGTATTTGTTTGTCTCCACCATTGACCCAATGGCCATAGATCCAATTGGCATCTTTATCATTTTCTTTATAAGCCCTGCTTAGAAAAGAAGTAGAGAAGAAATTAAAGAGTAGAAGTGCTTGACCACAATTCCACCTGGTGGTAAGTTGTGATGAATCCCTATATAGATATTACCTACCATTAATCAAACTGCGCTATCCAGTTCACCAAGCCAACGGGTTGCCGCCAATGTTACGTCACTATGATTAAAGGCAACTTACCTGAAACAAGAAATTAGACTTTGTTTATATTCATGTTAATTACGTAGTCAAAAAAGCTACGGAAATTGATTACAGCTGCTATGTGCGTTATATAATTAACTGTGCTACATTTATAATTTTGTAGGATATTACGCTCGCCCATATTATAAGCCCATTGTTAACCAATTTGAATAATCAGATTATTATATTGACGCAAAAGCTTTTCAAGTTATTAATAATTCTACAATTCGTTTTGAAATCGACTTTTAAGGGATGCTGATTGGCTTCAGTTTTTGTACATGTTAATTATTATGAGTAAGATGTGAAATTTAATATTGTGTTCATTTCGACTTAATTCTTAACATTATAAAGAAAAACTGTGTGTGTGTGTGTGTAAAGATGGAGTAAAAACCTGCTAATAGACGCTGGAAGTCAATAAATGGACGTGGCTCTGGACCATTTTCCAGGTAACGAGGCATTACATTTTAAGTCCTCAGAGGTGACAACACATCTGCTTTTTGATTTTTAACCAAGGATATATGTAGATGTCTATGGGCCACAGTATCTACTTACCATCAGTTGGACTGAGTGCTCTCTAGACATTCTTATTACATAAAAAAGAAAAAATATGATAAGAAATTTGTTACTAATACTTTCCTATTACAGTTACGGTACCAGCAATAAATACATTCCGGGCCATCGCGTCGAATCATTTATAGACGGGCGACAATTATGTTGACGATGATCCGATATGGAATTATTTATAGCCGGATCGCGGGGAACAAGCTGTGCGAAATGACAAATATCGACTGTGGACCGTCGTCAATCACTGACAACGCTTAAATGGTCTACAAATATTCGAAAAATGGTGTTATTAAAATTCTAATGCACATTGCATGAGAAAATTTTACGTCCTTTGGATGTCATATGGCAAAAATTCGATACTGGAGATATATTATGGCTGTAACACGAATAGGTCGGCTCGACCGGGGTAGGACCACGTTCTCACAGAACACCAGTGTGAAAGAGCATATAGCTGCTGCGTTTCGTATGGTAAGAGTAGAGAAACGAAGAGCCCTTTTTACTGGATCCGAAGCAGTTCATCCTAGTCCTCAGATGTGACCAGGCATCTGCACTTTGATTCGTAATTGAGGATAGATGTAGATGTCTGTGGGTCAGTTATGCACTTACCATAAGGTGGATGGTGCTTCCCATGTCCTTGGCAACTCCTCTTACGACCCACTCGGGACGCATGGAGTAGTGGATATTCTTCCACTGCCAGTGCACGCTCAAATATCGTTACCGTTTCTGCCTATTAGAAGTCTCTTGCTCCTACTTAGATTATTTCATAAGGAAATATTTGTCATAGCCGCCACGTTAGCGAAGCGGGCTGGCAAATGCAGTTTATTTTTTATTTTTAGAGGGTATAGGGAGCTGCCTATACCCAGGTTTGTTTCCACCTGTACCGACCTGTATACGACAATCGACGGGATGATATGGGGTAGTATATATTCTTACACCGTTACTACTCCGTTAATATGGGTTCAAAACATTCATCATGTACGAAAATGAAATATTTTGAGATCCTGATATTCGCTCTCCCTAAAATTCATACAATAAAATTTGAAATATTCAGTGAAACAAAAGATATACGTTGAGATGCGACAGTAGCCTAATGGCAGGGCGCGGACCGCGAACTCAAAAAGGTGGTGGGTTCGAATCCACCATTCGACTACTGGCGTGAACAACTCGTAACACAAGCAATTTATGCTTACCACGAGTGGTTAAGGGGAATATTATTAATGTTTATAGAATTGTTAATATTCTTTATAAAAAAAAGTTGAAATTCATTCAAATCAATTTCAGTAAACAGCAGTTTATTGCAAACGGAATGCAGAAATAGAATTATTTATAAGAAACGTTTATTCTAGTACATCTTTTGTACGATGTTAATGCTTTGTTGATATACCGTACAGATAATATCTACTTTAGTGTGACAACTTTTGTGTTCTTACAATAGAAGGGTTAGTTATAAACCGTTTATTTGATATCAATACTAGAAAACTGCTAAAATAGACAAATAATCTATTTTATATCATAATTTTATCTTAGATGAGCAATTTATTTATTTAGGTACACAAAACATGAACAATTGAAATAATAAATACAAAGTAATAATCTGGAAGGTATTCCAAAACATGTGCACACAACATGGTATTAAGTAACAGTAACGATTTTACAGCACAAATAATTATAATCTTACTTATAAACATACTATACTCGTACTTAGGAACTGATGTGGAAAATTTTGAAAAATTAAATATTTATTAAAATAATGTTCATTTATTTTTATATTTAAATTTAAATTGTAAACCTTGAACGCCTTATTTACGAAGTATATCTAATACGGATTTTTTGCAATTGTTTAATTTGTTATTAAAAATGTCTATATTTTTATTATTATTAATCAATAATTCATTATATAGGCAACACATTCTTACAAGAGGATTGTAATAGGACGTATCATTTTTATAAACTTGCAAAGCGAAAGTATTTAGGAAAGTATACCGACGATGGGGCTTAATTAATCTTGACAAATGAAAGGAGGGTTTATTTATTTATTTATTTATTTATTTATTTATTTATTTATTTATTTATTTATTTATTTATTTAGGCTTACCAACTAAACACATACAAAACATTATTATTAAACATTTGCAGTTATAAACAAAATTATACTATATATGTATTTAACTTAAAGGTATGCAAGACATTTCAACATGAAACTTAAAATTAGTTTTGAAATTAAGAGATAATAAAATATGATATAAATACAAAGACTATTCTATGCAATACAGGTAAAATTATAATTTGGTAGAGAGCTTAACATTGTATAGGTAATTTATAGTTGTATAATTTAAAGTTTATAAAGTTAAAGGCTTGGGGAATCATTAAGGAATGAATAATTTTGAAAAGGCAAGTCATATCCTGATATTTACACCGAGTTTGTAGTGATATAATGTTAATTTTTTTCAGTTTCTCTTCATAGGAGGGCAGACTTCTATTTAAATTTTAAACCATACCTATAGCAGAGGATTGATAGAAATTTCTTTTGAACACATTCAATACGATCTACGTGGACAGCGTAATATGGAAATCAAACAATTTATTTTATTTTACTGGGATAACTAAATAATTATTTCGAAATTTTAAATCGAGACACCATTAAAGCGCTTTCGCATACTGTATTGAAACACCTTGCCTACTCACACTCACAAGGACAATCACAACAACTTTCTTGAGCTTATATGCAACTATGCTGATAAAATGCCACTTCATAGCAATTACAGCTCCACTTACGTGAAATAATAAATTAATCAAATTCGCAAAATCATCCACTTTGCTTATGTATTTTGCGACTCAAATAAAAAAAAATTGTCTATAATAAGCATTAAAGTAATAATTACTACGTATTAGAAGAGACGAGACTTGGTTGGCTTGGCTGAAACTTATGGACGACACACACGGTCAGTTCAACTGATCGTTTTAGGTGATTAGTTCATACTAGGACTGTTGATAATTGATATTTTTTTAAATATCAGATTTTCGATATATCGATAATTATAAATCCATCAATATCTGAGTCTTTAAGTTTTTAGTTTATATATAACTTTATTTATCGATACATCGTGTTGGCGAACTTCACACGTCTTCGAAATATATTTTTTCTTATTTCTCAGAGATGCAGGTAACATTACGTTGTTTTCCTTCACCGCCGGGCGCGTGGTACATCAGCACTTAAAATTTCAATTAACAATTTTATTGATGCCGGCGGGGATCGAATCCGGGTTGCACGCGTACTGTGAAATTTACAGCGAGCGCTTAGCTCCTGAGCTAGCATGGCTCTTGTCTGCCTATTGATATAAATATCGTATTGTAGATTCCAAGCTTGGCAAAATACCTACTCAAGTATGCTACGCACGTAGGAGTAATAAAGAATCTTAATGAGTTTTACGTTGGTATATTGGAATTTTGCTCTTAAAATGAATCTCAAGGATTTTAGTTTTTTTCGCAAAATAGTCCATTTGCGATTCATAGTCAGCTTAGAGTCATTAATGACTCTTACGTCTCGTATCTCTAACTTTTTTAATCTCTTGCCTTTTGAGTTTATATAAATACTAATAAATTATAATAAATCTTATCTAACAAAAAAAACTGTTTAAAATATATCTAGATGAATGATTCATATGCAGTTTGCGAAACTTACGTGTTCGTCGGACCTTTAAGTGTTCCTGTCACTAACCACAGTGTGTCATTCATTCATTTCTGTGCGACCCGATCATTCAAGCATTGATTCGTCTATTGAACAGGGTCATTCGGGTCAATCATTAAAATGGATTATGTCGAGATTTAGTGATATGTGAGACCCGCTCGATAATGTTGGTCGTCGGATGTAACTATACTATTTGGCCGTAGGTCCTGTCAATCGTTTCATACGGAACGTTGGAAAAATGTAATTACAATCATTAATACTTTGATGCGTCCCGGGTCAAATGAACGAACCATTCATGATTGACACATGTCTAAACCACACGAAAAGCAACAGCATTATGCTGCTCTTTCATGTTGGTATTTTGTGGGGTTTCTTCTGTTTAGTGTGACAATATCAACTACCACATATAGACCCGTGGGTGTCGTAAGAGGAGACAGAGGAAAACTGAAACAGGAGGTGGCGGCAGTATCACCTCTCTACCTAACCAATTTATGTCGAAACTTGTTACCGTAAAGCGCGCGGGATTAGTGCGGGGCCCTGCCCCTCGCTCCCCGCCACACCTGACATGTTATTGCATCATCTAGTACCGCGCAAATTGGCAGCACATGCTTATGTTTTCACTATTTTTGCGAGAAAACATGTATTTCGTTATGTTATTCCTAGTGAAAATTGATAATTATATGATAAAAATGAATGGCAGGAGATCTACCATTTGGACTTATTTTAGAGAAACTGTCGACCGAAGTAAAATGAAATGTACTAATGTAATGTAATGTTTCTTTGTTTGATTCCAAAAAACTTTTTATCAAGCTTTCTATTTGCTATAATTGGAAATAAATCTAGTGCCTCAAAAACAAAACGCTATACAAGTAGATTTAACCCATAAATAAAATATGCTTTCAACTGTAAAATTATTAAAGATATGGCGTTACTCAATTCGTACATATCAATACTGTGGATACAGAAGCTGAAAAATAGTTGTTTGGGTGTGAAATTGTGTGACATGAAAGTTAATTGTCTGCTGTATGCTGATGACGCAGTGCTTATTGCACCATCAGAAGCAGAACTGCAGGCATTAGTCACGTGTATGAAAGAGGAATGTGAAATTAAAGGTCTCCGTTTGAATGCTAATAAAACTAAGGTTCTGGTATTTGAAAAGGACGAAGAGAGAACGAAATGTAAAAATATGGGTAAATCAGTAATGTCTAGAACAGGTAAATGAAATTGTATACTTGGGGAGTGCTTTCAGCCGGGATGGAAGATGTGATTTAGATGTGGATAGGCGTGTCGCTGCCGGAAACAAAGTCAATGGTGCCCTGAATGCATTAGTAAAAAGGCAAGGCGTGGTGAAGAGTGCACGCCTTGCAATACATAACGCAGTGTTGGTACCGACTTTGTTATATGGCAGCGAAACCTGGGTATGCCAGAAGAAGCATAAAAGCAAGTTGAATGCAGTGGAGATGCGATCTCTTCGTAAAATGTGTGGCGTCAGCATAGCCGACCGAAAGCGAAACGAAGAGATTCGCAATACGGCAGGATTGAAAGATGACCTTATCACAAAAATTGATAGGGGCGTACTCCAATGGTTTGGGCACGTTGAACGAATGAGTGAAGACCGAATGGTGAAGAAAATATATAGAGCGAAAGTAAATATTAAAAGGTGTCGAGGTAGACCGAGACCAACTTTCGAAAACCATGTGAGCAAATTGCTCGAAGAGGGGAGGGTCAAGAGTACTCGGATACCTAGACGTGCATGTATGAAGAAGTTAATGAACCTGAAAGAAGCGAAAGAGGTATGTAAGGATCGTGACACTTGGCGATCTGTTCTCTCTGGCTACCCCGTTAGGGATTGTGCGTGAAGATAAGTAAGTAAGTAAGTAATACTGTGGACACTTTGAGTACCACTTCAACGAATATTCAGTGATTTAGTCGAATATTCGGCCGAATACGAATATTCGGTAAAGCTGCCGAATATGCCGAATACCGAATATGAAACAAATATTCGACCCATCACTAGTTATTATCATCCGTAAATTCTTTAATATTATAATAACCCTTTTTATACAAACTTAGTTTAATAACATTTTTGAACTTTGTGTATGACAAATTTTGTATATTTCCTGGGATCTGGTGTATACATCGCCCCAAGAAAGAATTACTGACTCGGTGGAGTCGAGTAACTGGTACTACTAGTGCCTGTTCCTAGTATTTACAGAAGGAACATCACTTATTTTCGCAAAACTACTTTTATTTTTGTGTACGTACATTAATTACATTTTCATAAATGTATTGAGAGGCCAGAGTTAAAATATTAATTTACTTAAATTTTTGTCTCAGTGACTCTTTTGGTTTTAAATTATATATTGCTCTAATGGCCCTCTTCTGTAAAATAAATATAATTTCAGTGTCAGTCGCGTGTCCCATAACAAAATATCATACGACATAATAACTCAAGTAAACTATTCTAGCTGTTTCAATACTGGTAAGACTTCTAATCTTTTTTACAGCATATGCTGCAGAACTAAATCTGCTAGCTAGTTTTGATATACCTACATATGTTCATTTTCCTGATACGACTGTAAATTATAAAAACTGCGTTTGCCAACCTTCCGTTCCTGGAATGCAGGCGCATTCCAGGAACGATTGTGCGCATTTGCACCACGATCCACGACTGATCGCGTGAACTTAGCACAAGGAAAGGTTGACGACTCCGCGAGTCAAACTGTAGCTAGTCACGAACAAGGAACACGCCTACATGCGTTACTATAAGTTATTTATGTATTTACACGAAATAAACTGGCTCACAAAACACTTTTACTAAATGGTGTTAAACATAATAATTTAAAGGTAGTTTGACCTAAATTATTACAAAGTTTATAAGCATGCATAATATAATAATGTATGTATATATTTTAATGTAATTATTTACGTATAATGGTCGCACCTGCCAACAATTGTCCTTGCCACCCAGGGTTGACTGGCAGAGAATGCCACATGGCATTAAGTCCGCCCTATGTACCCCTTTAGCTTAAGGTGTTCCGTTTAAGTTTTTAAATAAATAAATAAATTATTTTCACAAAGTGCATAAGAACTCACATAAACCTTATGAGAATAAAGTTTAAAAAAAAATTGATCATATCAACTGCTCGATTTATTATTCAAAGTGGAGCATGTCGAACGCTTTATACGCTTGTATTTACTCTGGAGCTCATGCGTTTTCACCAATCATTAGCCTTTCTGAACCACAGTACGCGGGCGAAACAAATAGTCAAATTAAAACTACTTAAACAACGTAATTTTGCCTAAACTTGTTGCCCTCAATTCAAATTACGATTTGACGATTTTCTTAAAGGATATTTAAATGTGGTATAGCCATCATAATATTAAATCATATAAAATCCAGCGTTAATGATGCAGTATTTCGTATGGTGAATGTAGAGGAAGGCATTGCGAAGGCCTTCGATCTGGTTTGGCACAAAGCGTTCCTTTCGAAGCTCCCTTCCTATGGGCTTCCCGAGAAATTGTGCAATTGGATCACCAGCTTTCTTGCAGATCGGAGCATCAAGGTTGTTGTAGATAGTGCGAGCTCCGATTGCAAGCCTATTAATGCTGGTGTTCCACAGGGCTGCGTGCTACCGCCAACGCTGTTTCTTCTGCATATCAATGATATGTTGCAAACCCCTAACATTCATTGCTATGCAGATGACAGCACTGGTGATGCTCTTTACACCGGACGAGCCAATATTTCTCGGGAAAACGTCTCCGAGTGCCGGAACAAACTTGTGTCTGAAGTCGAGTCTTTGCTGAACAGAGTCTCGGATTGGTGGCGACTAAATCTAGTCCAGTTTAACCCCCAGAAGACACAAGTTTGCGCGTTAACCGCTAAAAAGAACCCCTTTGTCGTATCCCCTCAGTTTCAAGGCACTCCCCTTGTTGCCTCAGCCAGTATCGAAATCCTCGGCGTCAACATATCGAGTGACGTGCAGTTTCGTGGTCACTTGGAAGGGAAGGCCAAATTGGCCTCTAAAAAGCTTGGCGTGCTCAGCAGAGCGGGACAGTATTTCATGCCGGCACACCGCCTGCGACTTTACAAGACGCAGGTTCGGCCGCACATGGAATACTGTTCCCATCTCTGGGCTGGGGATCCCCAGTACCAGCTCCTTCCACTTGACCGCATCCAGCGCAGAGCGGCTCGAATCGTCGACGACCGAGTGCTTTCCGATCGGCTCGATTCACTGGCACTGCGAAGAGATGTTGCATCCCTTTGCATTTTCTCTCGCATATACCATGGAGAGTGCTCTGAGGAATTGTTCGGATTAATCCCAGCCGCCAAATTTAGTGAACGCACTACGCGGAAAACGTCCCGATACCATGGACCACAGCATCCATTTACCACTGTGGACTGGGCACTTGTTTGTCACCGTTATTCTATAAATAAGCCATAATTATTAGTTCTCCTGAGACAAGTACCTTCTTAGACCGCGTATGTATAGTTATAGTGGCTAAGTGTTTGATTGCAAAGTCTAATATTTTTATTTATCTTTTACAAAGCACTTTTTAACTTTCTTTATTTCATTAACACTTTCTCTATTGCGGGAGAACTTGTGAGAAGAAGCGGTAAGAAACTCGTGAGTAAACTATTGTTAATCGACTTAAAAAAAGGGAAGAGGTACCTCTATTCGACGGTATGTTTTATTCATCAGTGTTAAATCGATACTTTTTTTTAGGCGAACCGATTTGATGTTTCTCTTTTTTTTGAAACCTGGTGCTTCTCATGTGGTCCCATATAAATGTAATCAAGATCTGACCAGTAGTTTTATGGACGACACCATAGAAATGTAACAAACTTATTTCTTATATTTATGGACGCAACACACGGTCAGTTCAATTCATCCTACGTTAAGATCATTCCAACTGATCAGTTCAAACTAGGAGTGTTAATATATTTTTAAATATCGAATTTTCGATATACCACCAGAGATTTTTCCGGATCGATACGGCTTAGGGACCTACAAGAGAAAAGCCTACTCCTTTTTAAAAGGCCGGCAACGCATCTGTAATTCTCCTGGTGTTGCAGCAGTTGTTCATGGGCGGCGCTAATCACTTACCATCAGGTGAGCCGTATGCTCGTTTGCCCCTTTCCAAAAAAAAAAAACGATTAGCGCAGGCGATTGAGTCCAAGTAGTACGAACTAGGTAAAGGTTCTAAGTGGTAGAGCTATGCTGCAGCTATATTGTGGATGTATCACGAATGGGTCAGCTCGACCGGGAAGGACCACACTCTCACAGAATACCAGCATTAAATAGCAGCTCAATGCTGCTGTGTTTTCTACGGTGAGTCTAAAGTATCGCATACTCTTTTCCTTGAAACGAGGCATTAAGTTGAAATGCCTCGTCCTCGGGGTAACAACGCATCTGCATCTTGATTCTTAATCGAATGGAGTAGCTGCTTATTTGCCTACAGCACCCATTTACTGTGTACTTACTGTGAACTGGGTACTCGTGGGGGTCCCTTATTGTATAAAAAATATAGTAAGTGATATTATAGGTCCGGGGTTCTTCGCATTTTAGAGAAGTTTATTTATATATTTTAGAAAGACTATAAAAATTGCTAACTACTAGCCTACGTATATAAATAATGATACAACATAGCACTTTAATAAATACAAGAACTCCACTTCTCCTGTAGGTGTGGAGAGATAGAGCGGCCTATAGGAAGGAAGGTGTCTCCCTGTGAGGCAATCTATGCAGAAGACCTATGTTCAGTACTGCGCTATGTACGGGCCGTAATGCTGATGATGAATAAAAGCTGATTGGTCAAACTTTATAACAGATGGCTACACACAGCCTCTTATTAATTTAAAACGGAAGCTGATCTGCCAATAACTTGAGTTGTAATTGGTCTCAGGTGATATTGAACAGTATAACAAGTATAGGGAATACTTTTGTAAGTACAAAATACTGCAAATAGTTTCCGATAAACCATTCAACCTGTGTGGGAGCTAAAGATAAAATCTTAAGTTATAAGAGCCGTGCCAAAATTGTTCTGTTCTTTATATAGCTCAAGAAAGAAATAGTTGAGTGAGTTCGTGCAGTTTCTTACAAAATAAATAATCTTTTATTTTGGCACAACGTGACGTCAACTCCTCCATATTGTCTACGACATCAATTTCGTATATTTATAGAACAGATCTGGTACATATAAAATAGAACAAAATTAATGACGACATACACGATTTATGCCACCAGGGCGGCGCCACTTACGCTTGAGGTGAAATCATAGAGCTATGTTGCTCTATGATTTCACCTCAAGCGGCTACCGGCGCGGCGGGTTGCTCTATGGGTGAAATAGTTATTTGAAACATGGAGTATAAAGGTAAGCAGAATCATCTCACATAGAAGAATAGCTGAAAAGTATCCATCTGTAAGCAATAAATAACAGTTCAAAAACTCTATCAAACTCTTCACAACAGCGCTGGAGTAGCTGTGAGAGTGGTATGAAATGAATTTAGTAGTTCCCGACGGGATAAAATGTGCTGAGTTGAGGAATTTAATATTTGTGGTGACTAGAGTAGTTGATGAAACTGCAGTATTTAAAACCTCAACTACTAACGTTGTCTAAAATAATTTAGTAAATATAACCTAGAAAAAGTCGCCGTGAAACACGTTGAGAGTGATTTTGAAAACAAAAATTTAGAAAACAATAAAATAATTATTATAAAAAAATTATGGTGAGTCTGTGCAATTAAAAAATATAAAAAGTTCTTTAAAATTTACCGTCGAGATACAGAGGCGCCACCCTTATTTAGCTCTTTCCTACTGAAACTTTTTTTTGTACAGTGTTTTTTTTTTGCGCCCGAAGCAATTAAAGGGCTACCCTATACGTAGGGAGGCGGAAAATGCATTACGCATACCACGATAGCCGGTCTATCGTGGTTATGAGGGACTCACTGTCCTACCGGGGACCCTAAGTGATACCCTCTAAAAACCGCCTTTGGGGACAGGCAACTGGCTGATTAAGCTGTATTGTGCCTTATCATGAGCGACCCTCTTTTGGGAAAAGAGGGCGCAGGCGGCTAAGAGCCGCTGAGGGAGTGCCTACGAAGGCAACATAATATTAGTTAATATAATAATAATAAATTTAATTAGAAATTTGAACTATTTGGAGTTCATTAATAATTTTGGGGTTTGCCTGGGCAAAGACGGGGCCCGCGTAGGAGACGGGTTGTACAGTGTTAGTTCTCGTTACTTTCATACTCCATGATTTGAAAGATTTCATGGCGAAAGAAGTTTATTTGTTAAAAAGCGTTGAAACTAATGTTTCCTTCTGAAATATTAGTTATATTTCATATTAAGTAACTAGATTAGAAATGAATAAGCCAAACTAGGGATATGCCTAAAAGTAGAGGATTTAAAAAGTTTAAAATGCGTGAAAAATTAACGAATACAGATAAACTTTAAATTAAAACTAACTTCTCAATGAAATGACATAGCGTAACAAAAAACTTTACCTTAGTACCAACTAGCGACATCTGGTGAGCTGAGATTGCTGGCCTGTTGTTCGAAATTCGACCGTAATTCGTTAATTTTAAAGTATTTTTTTCTATCGAGCAAGTTGTACTACGCTTTCAACTACATATTACAACAAAGATATTTAATATACAATATACTAAATAAAAAAAATTACGCTTTTATATGCACTACACAGAATTTTGAAAAAGGAATATCTAAAATCGCACAATATTCGCAACTATTTCATTCAATCTGGCAATCCTTTGGATTTGTCTAAGCGTTACCTATATATTATATTATACTCGTATACTCTTTGGTACCAATCGCTGATTTGTGTGACAGATGACCAATAATGTGTTGAGTTTCGGCGGAAACTTGGCCGTCGACGGATTGTTGCTCCTGTTTCATCGCTTAAATAATGGTTTGAAGTGATTTTGTGAATTGTCTGCGTGTGTAAACTATTAAAGAAAACGACGAAACAAGTGCTCCGATGTTGATATAAACGTCAAGTTATTTTGATCGCTTAGGCGCTTTATGAACTTGAGTGACTAGCATCATCAACTTTCCGCTGGGTTGAGCTGTCGTCAAAATCTCCCAAAAACTTTACAAAGTGGCGCACGCGCATAGTGTGGTGAAAAAATCTATAAAAATGAAGATCCCGAAAGAAATGATTTACTCAGACAGACATAACCAGTTAAATAAAAAAAAATAATGTTTGACATGTATATTAAACACCAATAAAGAATGTTTTCTTATATTTAATACATTTCTAACATATGAGTACATTATGTATAAATTTTTGCTTTCTGCACTTCTTGTCCATATAAACTTTAACAATGCTGCATGTCATACCTCCGTGTTTGAATGTTTCGTTACTTCTAAATTTAAGTTTATTAATATAATTTATTTTAGTAAAATTTTAGCAAAAAGTAGAAAAAAGTGTAACATTAATACTATACTAATAAAAGTTGCATCAACTAATAACTCACACCGATAATAAAAAATAGGCATGATGTTTGAAAATAATTTAAAATAAACAGCCTTATCATGTTTATTTTCCTGATGTTGTGGTATAGTTTCGTAAAATAACATAGCAGTAAATATATTACACTAGCGATACGCTTTGGATTCGTACGGGTGATTTCTGAATCTCGAGAACAGCGCCACCTATCGAAATCAAATTTATCACACAAACAAAATTTCATCAAAATCGATCCAGCCGCAGTTCTGTCACATACACACGGTTAGAAGAATTATATATCTACATAAATATGTATATGAAAAATTTCAAAGAAAATAATGAACAAAATCAATAAAAAGCTCGATTTTGTTGACATAAATGTAGGAAGTGTACACAACACGTCTCCAAGCACTGAAGACACGTAAATATTCTTCCTATAATGATATAGCATGCTGTTGCAGACGAGTCGGCTACAGAAAAGTCGGCCCTCTGTGCGTCATGCATACCGGGGATCGAACCCGCGAGTTGTTGCTTCCAAGGCATAGCCGGCTGCGCCATTAGACCACAGAACGTCTGACGTAATACAACGAAATAAAGATATTTATAGAACAGGTATTGATAACGTCACAATGGCATTTTTAAGAACCAAATTTAGAAATGATTTTTATTAATAATACTAATAAAGATAATAAAAAGGTAAATGTTCATTCTAACTGAGTAATAAGCTGAGGGACAAATAAAAAAGTAATCAACTTTTTTACTTTTTATGCAAACCTTTGGGAATTCTATAAATGTAATATGTATCATATACTTACTGGTATGCATAAGTTCCAAAACTTTAAGTCCAGTCGGTAGCCAAGGCAGAAAATATTTTAATACGTGTTGTTACAATAGTGACCCTTGAAATAATACTAGTTTTTACGGAATTTCCTTTCTAGATGTCTGAATTACTAACACATCTAGAAAGGCTAAGGATTTCCTTAGCCTTTCTAGATGTGTTAGTAATTCGGAATCCTGATAACACCTTGAGCCATACTGTATATAGAAAAAGCCTCATACAGATAGATATTTAAACGGTGATTCTCACCACCATCTTTCACAGTTAGCTACCGTGGGTAAATCTTTGTTTCAGAGAGCACGAGGGATCTGTGACAGTAAACACCTGGCTGCAGAGCTCCACCATGTCAAGCAAGTTTTGCATGACAACAAGCTTCGAGTCCCGCGCCTACGTCACAGTGAACGAGTGAAGCCGGCCACAGTCCAGCGTGTACCTGCTGTACTGCCATATGTTAGAGGAGTCACTGACAAGATTGGCTACATCTTGAAGCGCGCTTCCATCAAAACATACTTCAAGCCGCTGAAGAAGATTGGTCAGTTTTTACCATCAGTCAAGTGTAATGTTCCTCTGCAAGATGCAGGAGTGTACAAGCTTGATTGTGAATGTGGTCTCTCCTACATAGGACAAACTAAAAGATCAATAAAAACCTGCGTTAAAGAACATATAGCTGATGTGAAGAATCGACGCTCCGGGAAGTCTGCAGTCTGTGAACACATACAGGATCGCCCCTGTCACTACATCAGATTTGATAGACAAAACACATCTCGCAAATCCTCGAAAAGAACACCGATTCCTTCCAAGGATGATTCGCGAGGCTATTGAAATCAAAAACAGAGAAGATGGCTGGGTGCTACCATCTGCTTGGGATCCTATAATAAATAAAATTAAATCCCAACCCAAGCATACAACTGCAAGACTTCAAGATACCATAAGTTCATACTTCATAGATCGGAACAAAAGTTAAATTTTAATCTATGGTAACCGCGGTTAACTATGACATATGGACGTTGAACATCTCAGTCCCGCCCGTGACCATGAGTGCTGTAAAGCGTTCATAACGTCGGGTATTTAAAAAGTTAAATATACGCGATAAATTCCGTAAAAACTAGTATTATTTCAATGTGTAGTGTTCGCGTAAATATAAGAAATCAATAGTGACCCTGATGAAAAACTACAACATTGAAAAATGCGAAAATTGTTTTTTTACGAAAAGAACTCGGTGAACCTATAACTTACATGTCCAAATAAATTTCTGAGTTTTTGAGCCGGTTCAAAATAATTGAAATCCTACACTGCACAGCTGTCAGTAATGTTGAAACAACTGGCTTCTAGTAAGCTCAGGGGGTTGTATGCATACTATTAAGACATTATAACCATTTTTATTAGTTTTGTCTGTCTGTAACCGATTGTGATAAAACCTTACGTACTTAACTTTATACGTGGTAGAGCCATGCTTCAATTATGTTAGTAGCAGTTGTAACACGAATGGGTCGGCCGGGAAGGATCACGCTTTCACACAATACCAGCGTAAAATACCACCTTAATGCTGCTGTGTTTTGTAGAGTGTAGCCAACCAGAGATCCTTTTTACTGGAAACGAGACATTCCATTTTGGCCCTCAGAGGTGACAACTCAAGTCTCAATTGTGGAAAATATAGATTACCATGGACCACAGCATTCACCAGATGGATTGTGTGCGCGTTTGTCACCTAATTCTGTAAAAAAAACCTCTAAAAAAGAACTGAAAACCCTGTTTACCCACTCACCAAACAATAGAAACCTGTTCAAACACGATTCAGTGCCTATATTAATAACGACGCTAACATTATAAACGCTCGTTACCTTGTACCCGGACGTGAATATCCGACTCGGGTTGGATTAATACAGATAACTGGAAGATTGGAACATTCGGAAGGGACGGGAGCCACCACTTATTGTCAAGTTAATAATCTCGGAATCCGGAGAAAGTCGTTGATGTGAAATGTACTTGGTGGAAGTTTTTTTTATTTTTAATGAGGCTGGTAGGTACTTAATGCTTATATAACGGAAAAAGTAGACAAAACATACACAATTAATTCGGTTCAAGATTTATTTGCATTATCTACCATAATGATGATATTCACTAACACCAAATAAAAAAATAAAATATTTATATTTCACTATTGGTCGTCCACTGGTGGATAATTCACCCGCAACTCTCAGATTTATATTTATTATTTATGCTTTCAACTGAATATTAATATATAAAACACATAAATATTATTGTTGGGCCGATTAGTACTTTGGCCGATTGGCCGATTAGCCGATTAATCGGCCCAGCCGAACCCTCTCCGATGATAAATTCAAATGGTGGAACAAAAATTCTTCCAGATATCCAGAAATGTCCCGTTTAGCCAAAGTTTTCCTTTGCTGCCCTGCCTGCTCTGTGTATAGTGAGAGACTTTTTTCTGAGGCAGGGAATATCTAGGTATCTACGGAACAAAAAGAAATCGACTTCAACCAGAAAAGGCTGAGATTTTGGTCTTTTTGCATCACAATTTGCCACTGATTAAAAATAACAAATAAATT
The DNA here is from genome assembly GCA_036936625.1 of Parnassius smintheus behrii. NCBI lineage: Eukaryota > Metazoa > Arthropoda > Insecta > Lepidoptera > Papilionidae > Parnassius > Parnassius smintheus. Next base: position 2,209,801 of record JAUPFT010000030.1, read on the forward strand.
AAATATTTTCTAAAAGGCCTTCAATACTTTTTCAAATTAAGTATTTCTTTTTAACAAATTATTAGATGATTATAGATTCTTTATTTAATAGCATTACAGAAATAAAACCAATTTATTGTAATTTTAAGTACAGAAATGTAACAATTTGATTTAATTTTTAGAACAGAAACTAAACAATTTAGTTTTAAGTACAGAAACAAGTATGTTCTATTTGGCTTTTAAAAATCTGTATGCGTGTAGTTTCGTCATCATCATCATTACAGCCCTTTACAAGCCCACTGCTGAACATAGGCCTCCCCCACAAAGCACAGTCCTGAGCCACCTGCATCCATCGACTTCCTGCATGTCTTACCAGGTCGTCACTCCATCTAGTGGGGGGTCGCCCTACACTTCGCCTACCGGTACGAGGCTGCCACTCGAGAACCCTTCTTCCCCAACGGATGTCGGTTCTTCGAGCTATATGGCCGGCCCATTGCCACTTCAGCTTACTAATTCGTTGGGCTATGTCTGTCACTCTGGTTCTACTGCGGATATCCTAATTTCTAAGTTTTTCACGCAGAGAAACTCCGAGCATAGCTCTCTCCATAGCTCGCTAAGCGACTTTGAGCGTCCTCATACGGCCAGCAGTGAAGGACCACGTCTAAGATCCGTAAGTCATCACTGGCAACACGCACTGGTTGTACAATCTAGTTTTCAGAGATTGAGGTATACCTGACGAGAAGATGTGTCGTAATTTCCCGAACGCTGCCCAGCCGAGTTGAATCCGTCGATTGACCTCTCAGTCGAAGTTGGACTTACCTAGTCGGACTATTTGTCCCAGGTAAACGCACTCGTCAACAACTTCGAGCATAGTGCTCCCAACAACTACCGGCATAGGTGTGACATGGACATTAAACATGATCTTTGTTTTGTCCATGTTCATCCTAAGACCTATCCGTTGGGAGACACCAGCGATTCTGGCATAAGGACTATATCGTCGGCAAATCGAAGGTGAGTGTTGTACTCGCCATTGATGTTAATACCGTATCCTTTCCAGTCCAGTAGCTTAAAAACGTCTTCCAATGCAGCGGTGAAGAGTTTCGGCGAAATAACGTCACCTTGTCTTACACCTCTCTGCAATTGGATAGGTTTCGTACTCTGGTTCTGTACTCGGATAGCCATCGTAGCCCTACTGTACAAACACTTCAGCACTTCGATATACCGACAGTCAACTTGGCACCGCTGAAGGGACTGTAGCACCGCCCAAATTTCGACGGAATCAAAGGCTTTCTCATAGTCCACATACGCCGAGCAAAGTGGCAGATTGTACTCTTCGGACTTCTGTACAATTTGCCGAAGGGTATGTATGTGGTCTATGGTACTAAAGCCTTTTCGGAAACCGGCTTGTTGGGGCTGGAAGTCGTCGAGTCTGCGTGCGAGATGATTCGTAATGACTCTCAAAAACAGCACATAGACGCGGCTCAGAAGGGATATCGGTCTGTAGTTCTTCAAGAGGGCGTTGTCACCTTTCTTGAAGAACTAGACCACCGCATTTCTTCTCCACGCCTCCAGAGTAGTGCCACCATGGAGGACGGAATTAAAGAGCCTCTGAAGGACTTCAAGTACCGGTTTTCCACCCGCTTTCAGAAGCTCCGCTGTAATTGTATCCTCGCTCGGGGATTTGCCGTGCGTGTAGTTTAACAAACTTTATTCAAGAATTAAGTATTTTTTTGTTATGCAAAGGGAGAGAGACTTAATTTTTTTTTTAGTTTATTAAGAATAATATTATTAATATTTTATTTTGTTGTGTCACTACTCTGCATTACGATTAGAAAAAGTTAAAAAGTAGAATTAAAATAGTAAGTACTTAGGTTTTTGTTTAGTTTTAAATAGCTACCTCAGATTCTTTTTTTTACCAAAGTTCCTATGTCCGGAATAATTAACATTAAAACATGTGATACTGATTTTTAATAAAAGTAACGTATGAACCTACTTATTTTATTATTTATTTGATTTATTTACCAACATATAAATCTGACGTGAGTTTGCGCATGGGAGAGAAACTATACTTTTCCCAAATTTAAAGCTTTACTCATACAGTTACCACGCAGAAAAACACGAAAAACCTTTGCTGAAATTAATAAAATAAAAAGCCGATTAATCGGCCGTCTTAGCCGATTAATGGCCGACTAATCGGTGACTACAAAAAGGCCGATTAATCGGCTTTAACGATTAGTCGGCGGCTAATCGGCCCAACTCTAATAAATATCTAATACAAAATATAAAATTAATTTTTTCTTCTCGACGTACACAGACTAGGCAAAAAGTAACTTAGAATTCACACATATAATTTATAGCATACTTATAGGCAGTCAACCAGCCAATGATTTAAATAAAACAAGTCTTTACGGATTTAATCGCGTATTTTAACAGTAACAGTGAGTCTGTAACTCTGTGAACACGTACAGGAACGATCTGCGGTTTCCTATGCGCGGTTAACTATGCCATCAGGACATCGAACACCTCAGTACCCCGTGCATGGATGCTGTAAAGTGTGCGAAACGTCGGGAATATAAAAAAGTTAATATACGCAATAAAATCCGTAAAATCTAATTTATAGTAATCATTTTGTTGGCAACATTTAAATATTCTTTGGCAACAATCTCTATTGCGTCTGTTTGACCACAAACTACTATTACAATTCTCGGAACAATAACTGAAGCAAGTTGTTGTTCAGAGTTAAATTTAAAACGCAGTGACTATAGAGTATAGACTCATTGAATTCCAAGTTTTTAAGCTTTATGTTTTTGACAAATGACAAATGACTTTTGGTGGAGCCACGTGTCTAAGGCTGCCGAAGTCTAGTTCCCCGGTCGAACCTTAAACTTATTACGCGAGATATTAACTAAAGTGGACTGTATATGCGATTGCTTCTACGCTTACGTAAAAGCGACTACTATAGCATGCGGTATAATGCACTCGCTCTTCCCTAAACTAAAACTATTATTGTGCCAAATCGCTGAAAAGGAATCCTGCCTGATTAGGAGAACAACAAAATTGGAGCGGGTTAAACAACTATATAAAGCAGGGACTAATTAAAGGAATATTGACTCACCGGGGTTTCTTCTATCCTGTTGAGCACTATAGCTGCAACTTCTGGAACTTCTTCTGGAACACTCCGGAGAGAGGCGGTGCGCGACTATATCTCACACGATGTGAGGCGGGTCTCCTGGAGCTCGACTGCTTCCAGGCTAAAGCGGTTTCTACTAGCGGTGTGGTTTCAGCGATGACTGCGGTGGAAAAGAGCTGTTGTTCCAATGACTGGCGCGGTGGGAAGAGAGCTGTTGATCCAATGACTGGCGCGGAGGGAAGAGGACGCGCAACGGTCGCGCGTGTCTTATATGTCCTCGGCTCCGATGATTACGTGACATTCTAGAATCATCTTCTTGCCCCTCCCACCCCACCACCCCGATGTGTCGATAGGAGGGTACGAATGATATCGTTTTTCGGAAAGGAACAAGCGGCTTGGCACCCCTACCGTCAAATATAATAATACGAATGGTTTTCCGCGCAACCAACTTTCTTAAATACGTAAACAATGTATGTTTCATATTATTTTATTCAAAGTATATGTAAAAAAATAGGTATTTTACTAAAGTTTAGTTTTCTGAACTCCTTCTCCATTTAAACTGAAACTATGCCAAATTTCACACACCTCTGTGCGCGCTGTATGCTTTAAAAGGGTAACAAAGTCTTTGTTACCCTTTCCACCACACCTTCACGTATTAACATATAGATATATGTAACGTGTATGTGATTGCTCCTAAATGGCTATGTAATAAGAATGAAATGGCTTTTACTTAGATAATGTTTTACCAAACAAGTTTTCATCATGAAATCCCTGAGATTTTTTTTTTCTCGTCCAGGTTTTTTTTTATAGAATAAGGGTGAAAAACGAGCACACAGTCCACCTGATGGTAAGTGGATGCTGTGGCCCATAGACATCTTCTACATCTATCTTTGGTTAAAATCAAAGTGCAGATGCGTTTTCACCCCTGAAGGCTAAGAAGGAATGTCTCGTTTTCTATGAAAGGGTTATCCGGTTCTCTATACACTATAGCACTAAACAGTAATTTTAGTTTTACGATGATATTCTGTGAGAGCATGGTTCTTCCCCGGTTGAGCCGACTCATTCAAGTTACAACCATAATATAGTTGCAAAATGGCTCTACCACGTAAAAAAAGGTAGGTATATCTGCATTAAAACCGCCAAATTTATTTCCAGTTGATTAAGAAAATACATCTATACTCGATTAAGAATCAGAACGCAGATGCGTTTTTACCTCTGTGATCTAAGGTGGAATGCTTCGTTACCAAGTACTATTTACTACGAACAGAGCAACAATAGACTAGTTTCTGTTCGACCGTGTCCTTCCCCGGTCGATTCAACCCATAATGTTCTGCGGCCATAATGCAGCTGTGTAATATGGCTTTATATATGATCACCATAAGACACCGTAAAACAGCTAATGGATTGAATTAACACGTGTTTTATAACGAAATAAATTTCACCTACAATATATTAGAAGGCATACGTTCCACGCGTGTATTGCGAAATATATTTCACCTTATTGCATTTAGTTGGCGTGTTCGATGCAATTGAAAATCCTCTCATATGTGCCCTGGCACCGGCGGGCGGCGATATAGGTTGCAATATGGATGTAATCCGGCGAAAAATTGCAATTTCTAGCTACGATTTATTGGTAACCAACCATAAGCAAACCTGCGGGTCGCCCCTTGCTGGCGATTTTATTATTAAAGACGTTAAAACTGTTGAACATCATTAAAAGTTTAATGTATAACATAAAATCAATAAGCTAAGATCTGTGTAATAAATTAAAATAATGTCCTACCTGGTTTCAAGAGCAATCTCAGCACCACTACTCCCAAACCACTTCACTAGGAAAGACACACCTAGTCGATAATACGACACGTGTATCGCCTGCCTCTACACAAAGCATTCTCTGGTGAAGTAGCCCCTGCGGTGGCTGACCGTTAAGTGATTTATTTTTATAATATTTTACGAGGTATTCATACCAAGCTCCACCTGTCTTTCTTAAATTATAAGAAGTAAACTTCACTATAAAATTTGTAAAAGAAAATTCGTCAACGTGGCTCTAACATGCATAGTATTTTCATTCATTAATGAATTATAAACTACTAGAAGTTAATTGCTGAACGTTTATCACCAGGCCTTCCCCTATAAATTGCTTCATATACAGGAATATCCCGCCAACCGTCTGGTTGTTTGATGGAGGAAAGTGGATGAGAAGTTAATAATTTGCTTGCTGATAATGTCCTCCAGACCGAATTTCGGTCACGGCGGCCAGTCTTAACGGGACTAGCTATCGGAGGGGGACAGAATTATAGTGCTCAAGTGTATGCGCAAGGACAGGTGCACTATCTACACCCTTCACTAATGTCCCTCACTCTCATAGTCCGATGGTACGGTAAACCGTCACGATCGTAGATAAATCAGGCGCAGGACCAACGGCTCTTTCCGAGACACTACTGGGAGTTTCTTGATGTATTTTTAGCACAAAGACGATGTATTAGAGCCATTAGTAACATCCCATCAGACACATCATGCAAGCCTTACTTTAAGAGTTTAAACATACTTCCTTTTCCCTGCCTCTATATATTTGAGGTAGGCAAATTTGTAGGTAATGCAAAACAAGCACTTATTCTTACAAACTAAAAATGCAACAAAAATAAATTTACGGAACTCACATAAATTAGTACTTGACACAATTCCAAAAAGTAAGCGCTTTCAAAAAAATTGCTATGCAATGTGTAAAACAATATATAACAAAATACCCTCACATATTAAGCAATTACCTTATAATAAGTTTAAAATGTCACTTCGACGGTGGCTAGTAGATAAAGCATTTTATACAGTAAATGAGTTTTTGAATTGTAGTGACTAAGTAGTTTTATCGTTAATTAAAAATCGATGCATTAATTATTTAATTTATATATATATATATATGAATTTATTTATTTATAAAGATTGTAAAATGACGTTTTAGTTTGTTTATATAGATGAAATTTAGTAATTGATTTTATTATAAAAATTTTTGAATATTTGCATGCTGTTGAACAGTATAACATCAATAAGAAAACATTTTGTACCTATTTAGTTGCAAATAAAGAATTTGAATTTGAATTTGATAGAAAAACGCAATAACTATTTTTTGACCCGACTCGGGATTCGAACCCGGGACCACCACGAGCCAGTTGTGCTTGCCCATACCGTAAACGGATACCCACTTTACTGTTAACATGTCACTTCATCCCATGCATTAACACAACATTTACATTTTGATTCTTAATAGAAGGTGTGTATGGGCTTAAGTATTCATTCCAGATACCATCAGATAAACTACGTGCACTCTTACTTGTAAAAAAAACGTGTTTTTAGTTCCAAGGATTAAACGCAAAAGGACAAGGGGCCGGCGATATATTTTGTAAAAATAAATCTATCAACTAATGGACAATGATGGTTTTCAAACAACTTCTTTTTCATATAAATATTGATTAAATCCATTACCTGTAATATATTAGCCAGTATGAATTCATAAGAACCGCAAATATTTACTACTTAATATTAAACATTATGATTTGGCCGTACTCCGAATCCATTATCTCCATAATAATTACCCAATCCCAATCCCCTGTCACATATTACCCACGTTTGATTTAAGGCATTCGATTATTATATTTGGATTATGGGAGTATTATTGTACTTATATTGGAAACGGTCTCTTTTCTATATAACTTGTATTTCATAGTATATGTTGTATAGACTTTAGTTTTTTTTTATAGAATTAAAAAATAAAATGGAACACAGTCCACATGATGGTAATTAGATGTTGTGTTCAACAGACATTTATCATCAAGTAAGAGTCAAAATGCTGATGCGTTGTCACCCATCCGGTCTAAGATGGAAAAGCCTCATTTCCAGTAAAAAGGTCTTGGTTTCTCTACACGCATGATACGAAACACGGCAGCATTACTACTATTTTACGCTGGTATTCTGTGAGAGCGTGGTCCTACCCCGGTCGAGCGGACCCGTCCTATTTAATATAGCTCCATAGCGAATCGCAATATAGCTGCAGCGTGGTCCTATGGCGTCTGAAATTATGAGAAAAAAGTTTTTTTACCTTAACGAGAAGCACTTACTCTAAGCTTGAAACCCTTCTTTAAAACCTAACCTTAGCGAATATTACCTGTGTAATAGCAAAACAATGCTGTGTTTCTTCTGATGAGAGTAAAGAGCTGGAACTCTTTTTCTTTTCATTTTTAACGAGGATAGAAGTCAACTCTGAGCCACAGCCTACACTTACCATCATCAAATGGGCTTGTTTGACACTCTTCATTTTATTAAAAAAAACAGAGGCAGTAGTGAAGATTGCCGACAGAAGTGAACACTCAAAACAATGGAAAAATAAACTTTCCAAGTGGTCAATATCAGCACGTCGGTGACGCGAAATCACGACACTATCCATCCAAAAAGTCCAACACGCATATGATACAGTCTAGTGTATACAAAGTATTAGTGTATATGCGTATACATGTACACAAGCCGCTATACTACGATATTGATAGGTCAGTAGTGTCTAAATATTGGATAGGGCGCCAAGGGGTTGCGGGTACGAATCCTGCATGTAGAATCGCCTACAAATACTTGTTCTACGACTGGATATTGATCAATGAGTCCATTTATGCGTATTTCAAAGGCTTCAAAGAACTCCTTTCTTGGAGATAACGTTTTCTCAAAGATTGTAATCTACACAACTGTTCTAAGAAGTTTCTAATTAAATCAAAGTGTATATAAAGAGAAAGTCGTCCGTCCGCGGTCAAGCCATCGATCCTCATTTCAAAGGACCGTATCAAATGGCCGACAGTTTATTTAATACGCCTAGAACGTGTTTCAAGATTGACCACGCCACAAATGGCGCTACTGGACGAGTTCGGGCCTCTGATTGATGATGCCACTTAAAGGGGAAAGCAGGGAAACTTGGAACGGAACCTTTTATCTTGTAAAGAGACTTATCATCCTGAAGCTACGAACGTATATAAATGATAAATGATCAAATTCTCATTGATGAAGAGGTTCGTGTCTGGTAGCAGACTGTAACGAGCCAACGAAGACGTAAGAATTATTATATAGTATTCAGACAAGCGCCTTACAAAAAAATAACGGCAAGAAACAGAAGAGCAGTTGAAATGCCGTCGTTATTGTAAGGCACTGACGTCCATATATAAAAAAAACTATCTAACACAGTGCGATTTACCATTTAGGGCTGCAATCACCACTTACCATCAGGTGGGATAATATTCAAGCACTGGCTAACGAGATTTAAAAAAAAAAGAAAAAAGCTGTCTATTTTCGTAATTTTTTTAAAGAATACCCATACAACGATTACGCTAAATTAGTAAACGTCTAGTGATAAGGTTCGGAATATTTTATATCGCTGTTCGATTGGTATTTAATTATTACTGAGCAATCTCAAATGAATGTGCGCATTAGTGTAATGACCATCAATATAATTGCTACACTAATAATGTAAACTAAATTGATATCAATGAAGCCCAAAACCGGTGAAATAAAATCGCCATTTGCTCCCGAAAAAAATAACAAAGGCTAATACCGTTTACCATTACAATCTATTAAAGTCCACAGCTGAACATATGCCTCCCGCATAGATTGCCTCAATAGGGGGAAATTTGCCAAACTTGCCACGGCTGGCAAGCTGGGTGGTAAACTCAGTTTTTTATTTTTAATTGTCACTAGCTGTGCGAGTCGCGTGGAATTTATTACGAAAGCTTTCATGGTTTTTTTTTTTTTGCGAGAAAACCTAATTCTTTATGTATTTAACCAAAAGTAGCCGGGTCATGGGTTTAATATTTTTTGCACGGAACCCTAATTATTTTTCTAAAATAAAAGTTTACTAAGTAACAAAAGTTTTAAACTTAGGCTAAGTTTGACATTAGTTGTCTGTCCAGTGAAACTGTCACATATTTAGTAAAAGGCTGTTGTTTTGACATCACAAACAGACAGAATTTTACTTATGTTTATATAAAGTCGCTACTTTACCATTATTTCAATGATTACTCTGTGAGTCAACAGTAGCCAACAACGAATGCGCCATTCGACTACTGTAGTAAACCACTCTTAACCCAAGCATTTTTTAAACTTTCTTAGAGTGGCTTACGGAATTTCAGGTTCATAGCGTTACCAGTTTTTCATTACATTTATTTAGTAGTAACAGTTATTCGCACAGAACGCAAAGATAAACTAAACGCAATCTAAATATAGGTCTACTCCAAGGAATGCCACAAAGCACGGTCCTGAGCCACCTGGATCCATCGACTTCCTGCATGTCTTACCAGGTCGTCACACAATCTACTGGGCGCCACCATACCCTTACCGATATGAAAATGCCACTTGTGAACCTTGATTCCCTATCGGTTGTCGGTTCTTCGATCTATATGGCCGGTCCGCTGCCACTTCAGCTTATTAAACCGCTGGGCTATTTTCAGCAATGGACTTGTAAAGGGATATTATTAATTAGCAATTAAGAAACAAGTTTGGCCCAGTTTCAATGCTTGCAATTTACTTTTCGTTGTAATTTTTCTTACTGTTCAATTAAAAATAAAACAAAAAAAATAGTCCTAATAAATATTCACAGCCTTAGTGAACAAAGTTTTTTGATGTTCCAGTCAAACTACTTGAAGTATCTACTACGACCAATATTATTTATTCTGTGCTTTGACTTCAACAAATTTTTAATCTACCCAAAAAATTCAATATCTTAAGAATTGAATAAATAATTTTGTTTAATCAATAAATATATTCACTAATAATACTAATAAAAATAATTTAACATTATTATTATTATTTATTAGTTATTTAATTAATTTGTAGTTAAAAAATGAACGCAATAAAAGCGAAATCACTCAAAAATCTTTCACCAAGCACACAGCTCAGTCCGACTCTTGATTCGCAAATAGCTAAATATCTCCCATTTAACCCGTTGAAATGCTAGAAACAAATAACTTTTGATCGTAGCGCCGCGCCGTCGGTCATCCAACCGGGCATCACATTGATAGAATCCCCTTCGAATTTGCTGCGCTCAAAGAGAATAAATGGGTGAATTCAATTCAGTATTAATCAGGTCTGTTGTACGCTAACAGGGCAAAAAGCATTCTCTTCCTGATTGAGAGTTATATACTTACTATCCCTGCAATTTGTTCGAGTTAACAAACGTCGGATGGAGAATACAATTCCGATTGACTGCATTTTCGCAGTACATGTGACCGTGTTGTAGTGCTATCGTTCCAACGGATCTTTAATTTTTTTAAAGTTTTAATTTAAATCAAATCTTTACAAAAAAAAACTTTTATTTTCGTAGCCACATCACGATTGTATCACGAATGGGTCGACTCGACTGGGGATGAACCACGCTCTCACATAATACCAGTGTAAAAACCAGTTCACTTGCGTTGTGGTTCGTATGGTAAGAGTAAAGAACCGGAGACCCTTTTCACCGGAAATGAATCATCCCATCTTATTGTTCAGGAGAGACAACGCATCTCCATTATTAATCGAGGATAGATCTCGCGCTCTATACTCGCATCCAAGTTCTTACGTGCTAGAACCACTCTGCAGCTATATTATCGTTGTAGCACGAATGGGTCGGCTCGACCGGGGACAAACCATGTTCTCACAGAATACAAGTGTAAACTAGAAGCTCCATGGTGTGTTTCGTATGGTGAGTGTAAAGAACCGGAAACTATTTTTGCTGGAAACGAGGCATTTCATCTTATTCCTCAGGGTTTACAACGCATACACATTTTGATTTATTAATTTAGGCTAGATGTAGATGTCCGTGGGCCACAGCTTCCAATTACCATCAGGTGGACAGTGTGCTCGTTTGTCACCTATATATAAAAACACCTATAAAAAAACAAGCATTCCTTCACTGATTGAAAGCTGCGCAATTACTACCCTTTTAATCCGTGCGATAGTGAATTCAATGCAGATTGCTTGCTTTTCAATATATGTGACGGTGCTATCATCAGAACGGATCTTTAACCTCGTTAAACTTTTAATTTAAATAAAACCTTTTCAAAAAAAATTCTACGAATTTATTTTATTGAAAACAATAAGCCAGATTAAATGCAAGCGGGTAGAGTGAATTTGTTACTCGCTTTAGAGGTACGCAAAATTAATCTTGATTTTTTTAACTAGTAAGTAAAAGTAAATGTCGCCTTCAAAACACTATAAAGAATAAAATAATTTGCTCGTGGTTAAGTCGGGGCCTCTATACAACCACTGAACCGACTGTTTTTACTTCTTTGAAGCCGGCTTAAGCTTTTCTGTTAAAAGTAGTTTTTGAAATGAAAACTTCTTCGGGTATGTTGGGCACTTTTGGGATTGGGAAAGGCATTGAACTGGCGAGACCATAACGCTCAGATACATCTAGTATATAAAGTATAGTATATAGTGCATAAGTGTGTGTGTGCGTGTGCGTGTGTGTGTGAAATGTGTATTAAAACTAAGAAGTTATCACTTCCGACGTGCAGTCTTGCGATTGACAATTTTTCATACCGACTTCAAAAAGGAAAAGGTATTAAATTCGACTGAATGTTTTTTACGTGTGTTATTTAAGAACTTTTTTCTGGGTGAACCGATTTTGATGGTTCTTTTTTTATCTGAAAGGTGGTGCTTCTCATGTCTACACATACAATTTGATTAAGATAAGATATGAGATTTTAAGTTCACCTTAAATAATGCGTATTTTATTGACTTCGACTACATTGATGATGCTCTCATTAATTGTATTTATACCTTTTGAAGTTAGTTGTACAAATTTTTTAATTTTACCACTTGTTTATTTTTACTTTTACGAGTGCACTAAGGATCATCATATTTACTACATAGTCCAAATATTTACATTAAAATCTCATCTCCTATTTGCCACCTCGAATGTTTTTTCCTAATTTATATCCGTCCACCTCCGAATTACAGCCAATTGGAATAAAAAAATATCATCAAAGTCGGTTCTCAGTTCATAAAGATATCGGGTAACATCTTAATATATATAAATTTCGTGTCACGGTGTTTGTCCGCAATGGACTCCTAACCTACTTAACCGATTTTAATCAAATTTGCACACCGCGTGCAGTTTAGTCCAACTTGAGAGATAGGGTAGTTTTTTTTGCCCGTGAGCGACCCACAATTTTTTTTTGCTAATTTAAGGATTTTAATAGGACGTGACAAAGGGTCGACGAAAAGGGCAGAACAACGTCTGCCTGGCAAGCTAGTTATATATAAAAACATACATTCGAATTTTAATCGGGCAATTTGTTGTCGTGACTAAAATTGTCAATCACATTTTAAAATGTTTATTTACTACGTGCTCGGTGATGAATGAAAAAATCGTGAGGAAACCTAGTCTGTGAGATTTAAATATATCGAAGACATACTAAATTTCGGGTAGCTCGACATTTCACATAATGGGGACAGCAAGTCACAGCACAGTATGTTTTTATATGTATATCTAACGCTATATGTATATCAGTCACTCGCGAGCTCTCGTACAGCGTAGTCTAACTGGGTACGGATAAATTTACCCTTAATATTAAATAAGTAAGAATGTCTAATTGCGACAATTGTGATAAGTCCATAACAAAAAAGTCACCTAGGCTTGAGTGCAACAAATGTGGAAAAATAGTACACGCCAATCAATTATGCACAGGCTTATCTTCGAAGCAGCTATCAGCTCTGCGCAATGCTGAAAACCTGGAGTGGACATGTGAGGATTGTCGTAAAGAATCGCCTCATCGTAAGTCTTTCATAATTCCGGAGGACGATGACGATGATACTGATGGGATTCAGCTGGGTGAAAGCGGTTCGACAGCGATGAGTAAATTACTTCGTGATATCTCACTTGAGGTAAAGAAAGCAGTGAAGATGGAATTGGCTTCTGTGAACGAATCGTTAAGCTCATGGTGTATAAAAATGGATACTATAAATGCTACACTGGAAATCCTAACTGAGAAAGTGAAAGACTTGGAGAAGAAAAACATGTACTTGACAAATCAAAATACCCACTTGGAATTAAAAGTTAATGCTATGGAACAACAAATCAGAAATATGGAACAAAAACAGTTGGATAATGTACTGGAAATAACAGGAATTCCCGAAGATAAGGACGAGAACTTGGAAAAACTTTCAAGTAAACTAGCCTCGAAACTAAACGTAGAGAAACGTCAAGCGTCAATGGTGAAAAGACTGAAAGGCAGGGACGGTAAAGAAGGTGTGATCCAGGTAGTATTACAACAAGAGGAGCAGGTCGACCAGTGGATCCGCGCTGCACGAACGGAAACAATTGCTTTGTAAGATATAACTCCAAATGCCCCTAATCCTGAAGTAGCCAAGAGAAGAGTGTTACTTCGGCGTGCACTAACCAAAGCAAATAAAACACTTCTGTGGCAAGCTAAACAAACCTTGAAGGAAACTTACAAACATATTTGGTTCCAGGGTGGTAAAGTTTTGGCTCGTAAATTTGATAATGACAAGCCCGTTATCATAAGAAGCTCATGTGATATTGATAAGTTGTCTACTCAAAAATATCGATAGCAGTTTTACACAACGCAACAGTTCCTTCACAGGAAATACAAGAATTGTTTGACTGTACTAACATAAACGAGTTTAGTAAATATCTACCACATAATATACAACAACTAAATATTGTCCACATAAATTTGCGATCAATAGTTAAAAATTTTTGTCTGGTTTTACAATTCATTCATTCGTCTAAAATTGATGTCGACATTATTATATTAACAGAGGTAGGAATTTCCAAAAGCAGTAATCTTGTTCAATTATTTAATATTCATGGCTATGAAATGTACTATAAGCTTCGTGAACAGCGAAGAGGTGGTGGCATTGTTATGTATATAAAAAATAGCCACAAGTTTCAAATTCTAAATAATATATCACTAAACCATTGTGAATCTTTAATAGGTAAATTATCTACGTCACATCAATACACGGCACTTATTTGTTCATTGTATAGACCACCCAAAGAAAGCAAACACTTATTTATCAAAGAATTGAAAAAACTGTTGTGTAAGGACGTTTTTAAATGCTCGGATTTATACTTACTGGGTGATATAAATATCGACTTAAAGTCGCATGATAACATACGAGAATACTATATAAGTTGCATGGCCGAATGTGGACTAGCGAGTGCAATATCAGATTACACGAGAATCGAAAACCGAAAAGATATTATTACGCGGAGTTGCATTGATCATATTTTTGCAAGAACGCGCTCGCTAGACCTTTATTCGGCCGCACTCGGTACTGTAATGGCGGACCATCGTATGGTTGTGTTGTCGTGCATAGGAAGCGGAGTTGCAAACATTATACGGAATGGTGCAAAAGTTAAACAATTAATTGATTATAATGTATTAAAACAAAAATTAAATGAAATTGATTGGAATGTCGATACGATGTTATGTCCGATAGAGATTTATAATTATATTAAAAATAAATTCAAAATGTGTTACGAACTATCCAAATATAACCAAAAAATAAATTTAAATAGCAAAAGAAACAAAGAATTACGGATAAATATTAAAATTAACAACATGTGCCGAAAAAGAGATTTAAAATATACAGCCTACAACTTCGGCTTTTAAAAATAATAATACCTGATAAAATTAAAAAATCAATCTGCTTCGGAGACGATGTATTAGCTTTATTTAAATATTGTGAGATATTGCCTGTTCATATTAAAATAAAAATGTGGCTATTAATTGAACAATTTACGAACAAAGAAATACAAATAAAAGTGAATCATAAAACAATGACACGGAAAGTAACTCAATCAAAACTAGAATTACCAAGAGTTAGAAATTATTACGGAAAACGAACGAACGCGTATTTAATACCAACCCTCGTTAATGATATACCTACTAAAATCAGATTAGGAATAACGGACAAAAACTATAAAAATAAATTTAAGCAATACTTTAATTCTTTACTTTAATAACAAGTTGTCTAATTTTAATGAAATCAAACCTAACATAATTATTATTATTATTAGCTTTATTTAATCCCTTACATGTATATATTTCTTATCTACTATTATGTATGCTTATTTATTTATTTGTTAGTAATGTTAGTTTTGTTTTTAAATAAGGTTAGTATTGTTAGGTGTAAGGGCCGCCTTTTGCGGTGAAAGCCTCCTGCAAACCATTCCAGGTGGCTCTATCATTTGCCCGTTTGGACCATCTGAGATTGAATGTAGATTATATAATATTTTTTTTTTAGGTTTGGAGGGTGGTCGTCTACAACCCCCGCGGTGACGAGCCGTTCTGGGGGAGGTTAAGTTAGGTTAGGTTAGGTTTTTTTTTTTTATAATTATTATTTCTACTCTACAGACTCGTAGTCCGTACCCTTTATTACATTTTTTTTATAATTGTTATGACATTACATATGTAGTTTCTAAGCTTTAACATCTCTCCGCGTTTTTTTTAATATACTTTTCCATTAACATAGATTACTATAATATCATGCCTTATATCTAACGGTTAGTGTAATTTTTTTTTCCTCTTTTTTTTCTTTTTCTTATTTTTTTGGTTTGTTTATTTTGTTCTTTTTTTTCTCTTTTTTTTCTTCTTTTTTTTTTCATGCATCTTAAACTATGGTTTTAAAACTTTTGTCTACATACTTATTACTAACTGTTAACTAATTCATAATTTTTTTTTTTGCCAGGGTTTTTTTTTCATGCATCTTAAACTATGGATATTAAACATCTAATACTTAATGCTTAACTTATAACTAACAACTATAATTAACAAAAATTTTCCAATTTTAATTGTAAGTAAAGTTGTTGCGGTTATGTCATTTAACATCCGTTTGATTGTCGTTTACGCCGCTTCGTCTCGGACCACGTTCATAATGTTTCTTGCAACCTTTAAGTCTCGATGATGTATTGCCATTTTCATGTTGTAATCCCTAATTCTGCTTGTGGTGGCAGCCCCGGCACGCAAAATGAAACAGGCAATTGCATCTTCCTCACACCAATCGGTGTAGTAGATGCAATGTCTCGTATGGCGCGAGATTGCCACCACTGCATGAGGAATACTGTTATATAGGCGTTGTTTCTCTCTATTAGATCGCACGATTACCACCGTCTCGCTCACGAGCCCCTGAGCTTCATGTATGGTTAGAGTTCGCGATCCCTTCCCTTTTCCGTAGCCCTGGCTGATGAGATTTTCCTTTTCAGCCTGGGTGTGTCCCAAGTATAAAGTATTATCAAGGGACTTTGGGATCTGTGAACCCATGTACCTCTTTAGCTCTAGAGATCGCAACCTAGTATTGGATGAGTATATACCATCATAGATTTCGTTTAGTGCATATGCTACATCCAGTGGGTTTCTGTGCGTGCAGAGCCATTCTTGGTTGATATTAGCCACAAGATTTGGTCGAGTGTAGTGCAGTCGGAACAAATCATGCCTGTCGATATATGGCAGCTGGTTGTTGTCCCCTACAATGAGGATCTCGCTTGCACCCGTGATTTGTACTGCCGTTACTATAGCCCCAAAATGGTTCATGAGCGCTTCGTCAATTAAAAGACGAGAGTATTTCTCAGACGCCCTTATGCCATTTACCAAGATTGAGGCCATAGTCCGCACCTTCCTTGCTGCGTCGGCTCCTATACGTGATGCTAGCCTCTCCCTCAAGTCAGTTGCAGCTGCAGTTGTTGTAGTGATTATGATATCATTTTCCTCCGCGAAGTTATTAATAATCCAGGATGTTTTTCCACACCCGGGTACGCCATTGACCCATGTTATTTTTGGCAACTGCCAATGCCCGAGAGAGCCGCCCTTCTTCAAAGTCATGGACACAGCCTTGAGCCTGTCCAAGATCTCGTCCTCGAGCATTACTCTTGTACACTTTGCTGTTACCACTATGGGGTCCTGAGGAGGTGTTCGAAAGACAAGTTGGCCCGACCGTTCTGTCTCAGTCCCGTCCAAAGCCACAAAACCAACAGTTGCGTTGTATGCCGCCATGTACAATCCCGACACTTTCCCTTTAATTACTTCAGCTGTGTCGTTGTTGTACACAGCAGCCTCGAATTCCTCGAGTTTCATCTCAAGCTGATCTTCACAGCCTCGATGAAAAGATTCAAAGATGCTCTTACAGGTCATGATGTTAACCTCTCTGGTAGCTTTAACGATAGCTTTAAACTCGAGGAATGCATTTATCCAGTGGTCCAGGGGCTCCGACACCTCCCTGAGACTCGGCAGAGTGACTTGTCCCATGTCTGCTTTCGTCCATGTGCATGGGGATTTTCTTGTCTGACCTTTGAGAAAATACTTTGCGGCGCTCTTAACAGCATAGGTTAGGTTAGGTTAGGTCCAGTTTAAAGGTTAAAGGTTAGGTTAGGTTAGGTTAGGTTAGTTAGGTTAGCTTGGGAGGAGCAGCGCCGTGTCCTCACAAATGAAGTTGGAGGCGATCTGTCGCTGTCGGCCTTGGTGCGGAGTATGGTCGGTAGCGCAGAATCGTGGGATGCAGTGGTGTCCTTCTGTGAGGACGTGATGTCGCAGAAGGAAACTGCGGAACGGGAGAGGGAGATCTCGACTCCCTTCCCTGGCCGCAGAAGGCGCACCGGGCGCAGGAGAAGGGCGGATAACGCCCTTTTCCAGCCCCCATGAATGAGTCCAGGGGCGAGGGACTAGGGGAAGCCCCCGCCCCCTATTCGATGGACCCAAGGCGGAGGCACGCGTGGGTGTCGGCGCGCGCCTCTGAGGTGATACACGGGGTAGTTGAACACCTCACTACCCCGTGCAGGAGACGAGGCCCGTGCAGACCGGGCCAGCACTAGTGTGGGGCTGCGGAAGAATTTGGATTCCCGCGGCCCCTCGCGTGAACGTGCGAGGAGACACCGGGGTGGTTTTAGCCGGTAAGAGTCCGGCACACCCCTCCGCCTTTCCCCAGGCAGAGGCAGTCCATGAGGATTTCCCCCCGTAAAAAAAAAAAAAAAAAAAAGGTCAGGTTAGGTTAGGTTAGGTTAGGTTAGGTTCCCGTGTGGAGTTGCCAGTCCTCCAATCGGGCGCGTCCCCAGGTGGCGGATAGGGGAATGCCATTCAGATATGAGTGGTAGCGGGAAACCGTCGCGGACCAAAACTGGCTGGGTTTGGGCGTACCTCTGGTTTCGAATGAAATCAGGTACCTGCTAGTTGCTTCCCGTATCCTCTCCACTGAGAGGAACAGAGGATGTAACATGCGCGGTGAGATGCCAGGTGCACTCGGCTTTGGCCGACGCCGGGCAACCCGTCATCGCGGGAATTGAACGGGCTCAGAGTTCCCTCACCCGGTCTCTGGGCAGGCATGGGAAGAACTCGTATCGACTCTGCCACCGTTCGAACCTCGGAATCCCTTTGGCGTGTCGTGGATCATGTCTCGCGGCGCCTGAGAGGCCGACGGCTCTTGGCTTAACTGCCTGGAGTCACGAGGATGATAACCTCTATAAAAAATCACCCGAAGCTCAAGCGTGGCACGCCGTGAGGAGCTGCATGGCTGATGGGTAAATGTTCAGTCGTTAGCGTTGCCCCCCGTCAGGGTACCGGCCGACACCCTTGACGGGTTATGCATAGGCTTATCCGGGCAAAGGGGGCTCTGCTCGGATGGACCGTTACTTCCTCCACACTCGTGGGAAAAAAAATGAATAAACCATTAAAAAACGTAGATATAGGAAAAGAGGATGGATCAGACGTGGACAGATCGCGTGGGACGTCTTCCGCCAGGAAACGTCCAGTGTGCCGGTCTTCGGACGAGGAAGGCCTGCCAGCCCCCAAGTTGGCGACTTCGAGGAGGGGTCGGCAGGCATCGAGAGGGGTGAGTGCTTCGCAGCCGCGAAGAGATAAGCACGGACGATTCGTGTGCTCGAATACCTCGGCGGCTAGTGAAGCAGAGAGTGACATGGGGGTCACTACGGAGGACCCTGGCGATGGCGGTGAAAGCTGTGCCTCGCTGGGGAGTTCGAAGGCGGAGCTCAACGCCGCCAAGAGGGAACAGCGCAAAGCCGTAGCAGCAGACGAAGTGTCTGAAATGGCCCGACGCGCTCGCGAACGACGAGCTGCTCTGGCGGCGGAAAAAGGAGAGCCATCTGCGGTGGCCTTGAGCCAGCTGGCTCTGGATGGGGTGGACTTAGTCCTGAAAGTTGCCACCAAGTCCGGCAGCCTGAAGGGCACGTTCACCCGTGGCTTAAAGGAGGCTGCCGCGGACATCAGGGAGGCGGTCGGCATTCTCCTCAACAGGACGGCCTCTGACGAGGTCGCAAAGCTATAGGAGGAAAATAGCCGCCTCAGAAGTGATTTAGAAGACCTCCGGCAGCAAGTCGCAGCACTGAGCGAGCAGCAGCGGAGATGCACATCCACCGATGCCGCATCTGTAGTGGCCCCGACTCCCACACCGCGACCGACAATCCCTCGTACCGACGAAGAGGTCGAGCGCATTGTCCGGCTCTGCATGCTCCAGTGCGGGAGCATGGTTAACGCTCGGCTGGAGGCGATTTCTCGGCGTCTCCCGGCGGAAACCCTACGTCCGCCTTTGGCGGCTGACACACGGAGAACTGAGGAGCCGCCGAGACTTGCGCCTCAAAAGGGGAAGCCCATGGAGGGTAAAAAAAAGCCCGCGGAGGGAGCTCCTCCGAGCGACCAGCCCACGACAGCCGGGTCTAAGGGTGAGACATGGGCAAAAGTCGTGGGCCGCAAGAAGGCCCGCAAAGCCGCTAAAAAGGCCGCAGCAGCTGCACACGCCCCAGGTGGAACCGCAAAGACGGCTCCTCAACCTGCGCGGCGGACTGCCAAAGGCGGTCGCAAGAAACCGGCTGTACGTGTTCCGTGGTCCAATGCGGTGACAATAACATTGCAGCCCGGAGCTGTGGAGCGTGGCGTAACGTACCAGTCGGTCATCGCTGAGGCCAAGGCCAAGATCAAATTATCAGATCTTGGCCTTCAGTCCGTCACCCTCAGGCAGGCTGCCACGGGTGCGCGGCTGTTCGAGGTGGCTGGCACTGTGAGCGACAGTGCCGAAAAGGCGGACGCATTGGCCGCCAAGATGAGAGAGGTCCTCAACCCTGAGGACGTCCGGGTCTCCAGACCAATGAAAACCGCAGAAGTGCGGATTGCTGGCCTGGACGACTCCGTGACATCTGAGGAGGTGGTGGCGGCCGTTGCCAGAAGCGGAGAGTGTCCGCTGGACAAGGTGCGGGCCGGCGATATACGCACCGATGCTACCGGACTTGGCGCGGTCTGGGTTCGGTGCCCTGTAGCGTCGGCAAAGAAGATCGCCGATAGCGGCAGATTGCTGGTAGGCTGGGTGGCGGCAAGGACGAAGCTACTACAGCCCCGGGCTTTGCAGTGCTTCCGGTGCCCGCAAAAAGGGCACGTCCGGGCGAAGTGCACCGCCGAGGTTGACCGTAGTGACCTTTGTTACCGCTGCGGCCAGCCTGGCCACAAGGCGGCCCTGTGCACCGCGGCGTTCAACTGCAGCCTTTGCTCTGCTGCGGGAAAGCCAGCGGAGCACAGAGTAGGCGGAGGGGCCTGTGAGGCGCCTACCAGCAAGTCCAAGGCCAAAAAAGAAAAGAAGAGGAGCACCAAGCCTGCCGAGTTAACCTCGCTGCCCACACAGGCCAGTAGCTCCGCGGCCGACTCCCGGCCCAGGACCGTTGCCGAGGGAATGGAATGTCAATAATGGCAAAGTTCCATTTTCTCCAGGGCAACATCAACCACTGTGCCAGAGCTCAGGATCTCCTACTCCAGAGCATGGCAGAGTGGTCGATTCACGTGGCTGTGGTTGCCGAACCGTACTTCATTCCCGCCCGTGACAACTGGCTGGGATGCGCTGACGGTTTGGTGGCCATTATTGGCGAGACTCTGATCGACCCGTCTCGGGGCCGTGGCTGGGTTGCTGCGGTCTCGGGTGGCATCGTTATTGTGGGGGCGTATTTCTCCCCCAACAAGAGTCTCGCCGACTTTGAGGGTTTCCTTATCGAGTTGGGCGCCGTCGTAGGCCGCTATCACCCTCGTCCCGTTCTAGTGCTCGGGGATCTCAACGCAAAGTCATCAGCGTGGGGATCTCCGTCCATGATCCTCGGGGCGAGATGCTAGAAGAGTGGACAGTGACGACTGGTCTGGTCGTCCTGAATCGGGGTTCGGAATACACGTGCGTGCGGCAGCGAGGCGGGTCGATAGTGGACGTCTCGCTCGCTAGCCCCTCTGTCGCCAGCCGAGTCCGCGACTGGCGTGTCGCCGTAGGGGTGGAGACGTTGTCGGACCATCGGTATATCCGGTTCGACGTCTCTGCCCAGACTGCGAGAGGCCGCCATCCAACTACCCCGATTAACGACGGCCCGCGTTGGGCGCTTAAGCGCATCGACAGGGAACTACTCGAGGAAGCTGCCTTAGTCCAGTCCTGGATCTGGGAGTCGGCAATGGACGGCCCCGTCGACGTCGAAGAAGCGGCGCTAAGGTTTCGCGGGGCGATGACGCAGATCTGCGACGCGTCCATGCCCCGTGTCCGCCAACGGTCCGCAAGGCACCAGGTGTACTGGTGGACCGCCGAGATCGCGCAATTGCGCATAGCGTGCGTTGCGGCCCGACGCCGGTACACCCGATACCGGAGACGGCGTCGACGGGATTCCGCCGAGGAGGACGCGCTGTATGAGGTGTACCGCGCGTCTAAGGAGACTCTGTGGCTGGCCATCGGCGACTCGAAGTCGCGTGCCAGGGAGGAGCTGCTGGGGTCCCTAGATCGGGATCCGTGGGGGCGCCCCTACCGTTGGGTACGGGGCAAGTTGCGTTCCTGGGCGCCTCCACTAACGCAAACAATGCAACCCCAGTTGCTAGAGACGGTGGTATCTGTTCTCTTCCCTGAACGAGTGGGACACGTTCCCCCGGCGATGGCTTCGCCCTCAGCCACAGACTCTCCAGAGGAGGAGAGCACCGATGTCCCCAAGGTGACGCAAGCAGAGATGAGAGCGGCCATGGCGCGACTTCGGGCCAAGAACACAGCGCCCGGACCCGATGGAGTTCCTGGTCGAGCTCTCGTCCTGGCTCTGAAGGAGCTGGAGCCCCAGCTGAGGGGGCTCTTCACGGCATGTCTCGAGCAGGGTCAGCTTCCCAGTGTGTGGAAGGAGGGAAGGCTGGTCCTACTTAGGAAGGAGGGGCGCCCCGCGGACTCACCGTCCGCGTACCGGCCCATAGTATTGCTCGACGAGGCGGGCAAACTTCTTGAGCGTATCATCGCAGATCGCCTCGTCAGCCACTTGTGCAGAGTGGGGCCAGACCTGGACGAGAACCAGTTTGGTTTTCGTCGCGGGCGCTCCACCATAGACGCTATTATGCGCGTGAGGGCCCTGGCGGAGGAAACAGTATCCCGGGGTGGGGTGGTGCTGGCGGTGTCATTAGACATCTCCAACGCCTTCAACACCCTACCCTGGAGTTGTATTCGGGAGGCGCTTAATTACCATCGCGTGCCTCCCTACCTCCGCCGCACAATAGGGGCTTACCTTGAGGAGAGATGCGTCACGTATTGGGGACGTGACAGCGCTGGTCGGCGCGTCATGTCGTGCGGTGTGCCGCAGGGATCGGTCTTGGGACCGCTCCTGTGGAACATCGGCTACGACTGGGTGCTGAGAGGAGAGCTCCCGTCGGGCGCTGACTTGACCTGTTATGCGGACGACACGCTCGTCACTGCCCGGGGGAGCTCGCACAGGGAAGCAGCGTTGGTTGCCACGGCTGCGGTTTCACAAGTGGTGAACCGCATCCGGTGCCTGGAGGTGGCCCTTAACAAGTCGGAGGCCATGGTGTTTCATGGCCTTCGACGCGCGCCGCCACCGGGATCGCACATCGTGGTCGGCGGGGCCCGGATAGCTGTCGAGTCCACCATGAAGTATCTGGGATTGGTGCTCGGCAGCCGATGGGAATTTGGGCCCCACTTCCGGCGGCTGGCGCCCAAGCTGATGCGTGCAGCAGGCGCACTTTCAACGCTGCTTCCCAACTTGGGGGGCCCGAGCGCTGCCTGTAGGCGGTTGTACGTGGGAATCGTGCGGTCCATGGCCCTGTATGGGGCCCCTGTATGGGCGATGGACATGACGGCCAGCACTCTCGCCATTCTGCGCAAACCGCAGAGGGCGATGGCCGTCAGAGTCATCCGCGGGTATCGCACGATTTCCTACGAGGCGGCTTGCGTCCTGGCCGGATCCCCGCCCTGGGACCTAGAGGCGAAAGTACTCGCGTCACTATATCGATGGCGCGAGGAAGAGCGGGAACGGGGCTCGAGGCCGGTGCAGCGACAGATCGCGCTGCGCCGAGAGGAGCTCCGTCAGGTCTTGGTGGCGGAATGGCGGCAAAGGCTTCTGCGCCCTACTGCCGGCCTCGCTATCGTCGAGGCGATCCGGCCAGTACTCGACGACTGGCTCGGGAGAAGGCACGGCTCCCTGTCGTTTAGGGTGACGCAGGTGCTGTCGGGGCACGGCTGCTTTGGCAAGTACCTGTGCCGCATAGACAGGGAGCCGGACGCTCGGTGCCACCACTGCGTCCATTGCGGGGAGGACACGGCGCAACACACGCTCGCCGAGTGCGTAGCTTGGGAGGAGCAGCGCCGTGTCCTCACAAATGAATTAGGAGGCGATCTGTCGCTGTCGGCCTTGGTGCGGAGTATGGTCGGTAGCGCAGAATCGTGGGATGCAGTGGTGTCCTTCTGTGAGGACGTGATGTCGCAGAAGGAAACTGCGGAACGGGAGAGGGAGATCTCGACTCCCTTCCCTGGCCGCAGAAGGCGCACCGGGCGCAGGAGAAGGGCGGATAACGCCCTTTTCCAGCCCCCATGAATGAGTCCAGGGGCGAGGGACTAGGGGAAGCCCCCGCCCCCTATTCGATGGACCCGAGGCGGAGGCACGCGTGGGTGTCGGCGCGCGCCTCTGAGGTGATACACGGGGTAGTTGAACACCTCACTACCCCGTGCAGGAGACGAGGCCCGTGCAGACCGGGCCAGCACTAGTGTGGGGCTGCGGAAGAATTTGGATTCCCGCGGCCCCTCGCGTGAACGTGCGAGGAGACACCGGGGTGGTTTTAGCCGGTAAGAGTCCGGCACACCCCTCCGCCTTTCCCCAGGCAGAGGCAGTCCATGAGGATTTCCCCCCGTAAAAAAAAAAAAAAAAAAAAAAGGTTAGGTTAGGTTAGGTTAGGTTCCCCCCGAACGGGTTCCCGCCTTGTCGTGGCGGGGGGGCTTAGTAGCCGTGGCTTGGTCTCCCGCGGTGAACAAAGAGGAACCCACTTGGCTGGCCCGAGGGGAAGGGCCGGCCCGAGGTGGCCACTCCGAGTGGGCTTGGGAAGCCCACTTCGGATGTGTGCTGGTGGACTGCAGCGAAAGGGGAGTCTGCACCCTCTACCGCTGCAGCCGAGGTGGAGTCGCGGAGGAAGAGGAGTGTTGGTATGGCGATGCGCCACTCGCCCTATCCTCCGCGACTCAAACGGGGCCGCACCGTTGATGCGGTGGTGGTGGGGCTGCGGGGGAAGAGGATTGTCGGTATTGCGAGGCGCCGCTCTCCCTATCCTCCGCAGCCGAAACTTGGTTGGCGGCGGAGCCATAGACCAGATCCGCCGCTGGGGTCGGGAAGGCTAGTACTTCTAAGTGCTCGTTTTTCCTGGCCCCATGGCCTTCGCGCATCGAACGCGGGGGTCTGATGCGCATATTTAATTGGAGGCCGTGGAGGAAGGCGCGCCATGTGTTCTGGTGCGCCTTACCTGGGATGGAGAACGGGGAGAAATATTCCTCTCCCGAGGAGGTGCTGCGATGGGGCGGCAGGCGCTGGTAGGGCCGCGGAAGTGTGCGAAAGCGTTCCCGTGGCCCTGCCAATATGCGACGAAGGTGGAACACCATAGGGTTTTAGTCGGTGCGAGTCCGACATAACCCGTCATTGCCCCCGCGAGGCGGGTATGCGTAGGCATTTCCCCATTTTAAAAAAAAAAAAAAAGGTTAGGTTAGGTTAGGTTAGGTTAGGTTAGGTTAGGTTAGGTTAGGTTAGGTTAGGTTCCCCCCGAATGGGTTCCCGCCTTGTCGTGGCGGGGCAGCTTAGTAGCCGTGGCTTGGTCTCCCGCGGTGAACAAAGAGGAACCCACTTGGCTGGCCCGAGGGGAAGGGCCGGCCCGAGGTGGCCACTCCGAGTGGGCTTGGGAAGCCCACTTCGAATGTGTGCTGGTGGACTGCAGCGAGAGGGGAGTCTGCACCCTCTACCGCTGCAGCCGAGGTGGAGTCGCGGAGGAAGAGGAGTGTTGGTATGGCGATGCGTCACTCGCCCTATCCTCCGCGACTCAAACGGGGCCGCACCGTTGATGCGGTGGTGATGGGGCTGCGGGGGAAGAGGATTGTCGGTATTGCGAGGCGCCGCTCTCCCTATCCTCCGCAGCCGAATCTTGGATGGCGGCGGAGCCATAGACCAGATCCGCCGCTGGGGTCGGGAAGGCTAGTACTTCTAAGTGCTCGTTTTTCCTGGCCCCATGGCCTTCGCGCATTGAACGCGGGGGCGTCTGATGCGCATATTTAATTGGAGGCCGTGGAGGAAGGCGCGCCATGTGTTCTGGTGCGCCTTACCTGGGATGGAGAACGGGGAGGAATATTCCTCTCCCGAGGAGGTGCTGCGATGGGGCGGCAGGCGCTGGTAGGGCCGCGGAAGTGTGCGAAAGCGTTCCCGTGGCCCTGCCAATATGCGACGAAGGTGGAACACCATGGGGTTTTAGTCGGTGCGAGTCCGACATAACCCGTCCTTGCCCCCGCGAGGCGGGTATGCGTAGGCATTTCCCCATGTTAAAAAAAAAAAAAAAAGGTTAGGTTAGGTTAGGTTAGGTTTGGGATGCAGTGGTGTCCTTCTGTGAGGACGTGATGTCGCAGAAGGAAACTGCGGAACGGGAGAGGGAGATCTCGACTCCCTTCCCTGGCCGCAGAAGGCGCACCGGGCGCAGGAGAAGGGCGGATAACGCCCTTTTCCAGCCCCCATGAATGAGTCCAGGGGCGAGGGACTAGGGGAAGCCCCCGCCCCCTATTCGATGGACCCAAGGCGGAGGCACGCGTGGGTGTCGGCGCGCGCCTCTGAGGTGATACACGGGGTAGTTGAACACCTCACTACCCCGTGCAGGAGACGAGGCCCGTGCAGACCGGGCCAGCACTAGTGTGGGGCTGCGGAAGAATTTGGATTCCCGCGGCCCCTCGCGTGAACGTGCGACGAGACACCGCGGTGGTTTTAGCCGGTAAGAGTCCGGCACACCCCTCCGCCTTTCCCCAGGCAGAGGCAGTCCATGAGGATTTCCCCCCGTAAAAAAAAAAAAAAAAGGTTAGGTTAGGTTAGGTTAGGTTAGGTTAGTAATATCATATCGAAAATCGAAAGATCCTGTCTATAACACACTCAAGTAGCATCAGCCGGCTGTCCGCCAGCCGTGCCGAGCTGCTTATCTATAACCGGTTCCTTTATGTCCACTTGTATGTAAACAATGTACCTATACTTCATACTGTTAATACTATATTTGATGTTTTTATTAAATAATAATACGTATAAACTAATGTCAACAGATTGCTCAAAAGTGTCTCAACATCCAGACAAACCCGTAAGGGTTTTTGTGATGTTTAAATTGTGATTTTATGTATTTTTGCTTATATTAAATAAATTAAAAAAAACGCGACTTTGTCGTTAATTGAGAAACTATATAATGAATCTTTTTTTAATATATAGGTCATAATTCACTAGTAGTACCATAGCCTCAACCGGGGAAGGACCACGCTCTCACAGAATACTAGCTTAATACTGGTGTGTTTCGCATGGTGAGTGAAAGATCCAGAGACCCTTTTTTACTACGCATCTGCGTTTTGATTCTGTAAATGTGTATACGGTACAGCATCCATTTACCATCAGGCGGACCGTGTACTCTTTTGTCACCCTTATTCTTTAAAAAAAAGTGGTAGCACCATATAAATTTTGAGAAAAATACCACCCGTAAAAGTAACAATATATAACATATTTAATATTTTACATTTAACATTGATATTGTGATATTTTCAAGGTAATTTAAAAGGATAAGTAATCAAATAAAAAAATCCAACTAAGAAGAATTAAATATAATAATTGTAATTATTAAATGTATATTATAATTATTTTTTTATACAGTATGTCTTACCACCGACGTCATAAGGTAAAAGGATCTTTTTTTTCTTTCGGGTAGGTCGGCTTTTATATATCTTATGTAATTATTTTTAAAAAAATAAAATTTTATATAATTACATATTTTTAAGTCGATTTTTTTCACTTTACATTTGCAGAATTTGTGTTGCCAAATACCTTACCTTTACCTTTGTAATAAGAATAAAGGTGGCAATCTTTACTCAAAAACTTGATTCCTGGACTGTGGACAGCCTCATTGTTACCTGTAAATAAAGAAAATACTTTTATTATAATCTTAAGAAGCAATGCCATGGTCTAATTTTATATTATACATCAAACGTTCACCAGTGGACATGAACCTCCTCTCCATAGACTGCCCCATAGGCACGATATTTACGCACGCTTAGCAGCCGAGTTGACAACCGCCGCGCCGTGTTTTATCCTTAACGACGTGTTATCAAAAAGACGCTGCTGTCCATCAAATGTTTCAGTTTGCCTGTCGCCTCTCACTGCATCCACGGAACGACTGCCACCACAACACCACGGTTACCTTATTATAATAATAACAATGTACTCCAGACCGAATGAACCTCCACTCCGGCGGCCAGCATCATCGGAGACACATATGCACGAGTGACTACGCAAGCACATGCATACAAAAGAAAACATACGAATTGTTAGCCTCCTTCCTTTTGAAGTGAAAATTTAAATTTAAACTCCATGAAATGAAAAAGTAAATAATACAAGCAAAAGCAGGCACTTAAAAGAGACAAACATATCTATAGGATTTAACCCGCGAGAGAATGAGATAGAATACAGTATAGTTTTTCCTATTATCTCGGTCTGTTGTTTGTGCGATACTTCGTAGTATTTTTCTGAAGGTTTCACTTCTACGGCTTGTGAACTGCACACATGTTTTTTTTTATATCGGCTAAAAAGTATACAATACAAATTACTATCGTATTAAATATAATATAATAATAATAATAATAATATAATAATAATCACTTTATTTCAGACATAATTCGTCCATATTAAGTGTAAGTATATTAGTAACAAATTTTTACTTAATAACTATGTTAGTAATGTTAGTATTTATACCTACGTTATAATTATATATACATACAAAATTCATTGACATTTTAGTCCTATTGCCAGCTCTACCCAGTGTCGCTGAAAGTGGCAATCTGGTCTCGCCGCAATCATTTTTAAAATGCCATTGTTACTGTTTCGCAGACGCTGTAACATTGAGGCTGATTTCTTTCGCATAACAGCATGAAATCCATCAGTCCTAGCATCCGCGAACATTTTCGAAGCACTACACCGCCATGGCAGTCCTAATAGCATCCTAAAAGCGTTATTGTATTGTATGCGACAGGACACTGTAAGCTCGTCGCCTGTATGATACCCACAGGCTACTCGAGTAAAAAGATTGGCAAAATGCTTTGAAAAGAGTAACTTTTACGTCATCTGTACATCGAACAAACCTGCGGGCAAGCATATTGCTCCTAACTGCCAGCGCCCTACGCTCCCTCTCTATATCACAATCATCGCTTAAATCGCTCGTTATAATGTGACCGAGATACTTAAAAGTATTAACAATATTTAGGGCTACACCATTGAGGTATACGGGAGGAACAAAACGCGGCGGTTGTTTCGGTGCTGTAAAAACAAGAATTTCACTCTTTTTCGAGTTGTACTTCAAGCCGTGTTCCTCCGCATATTTCTCGCAAATAGACAATAATTTTCCTAACCCTATATACAATAATAAGCACAAACACATTCGTTTGCGTCACTAAATTCAATATACATTATAATAATGGTATCAATATTGAATATTAACATTAATTAATGTATCAATCTTACGTGATATCAGTTAATGGGCATCAAACGACTTAGACACAGCTGCGTATAAAACTGGTCATAACAACCTGAGTGACCAATAACCACGACGGCAAAAACATGAAGCTCATAGTGAGTAGATGTTTGATAATTTCGTTCAGGATTTCTACGCGTAACATCGTAACAATAATATAGTTCAACATAAGTATAAAATTAATGTTTGTTTGTTCGTATTTAATGCGCTTACTGTGCATCAGATTGCGTTAAAACGTTGTCAACTTAACATTTTAATTAAAGGTTAATTATAAAACTTAAAATTTAATGAAATTGCAGGTAGTGGTGGTATTGACTTGTCTAACCTTATGTACGGCTCGGTCAACCGGAGACGTTGGATCAGAAGTCGGAATCGGGCTGCGGCTGCCGTTTTTAGGTAAAATCACACTCGACTTGGGAACCGGTTTAGGATTTAACGAGGGTCTCTTCGGTCTTGGCAAGATGATGATTGGCAAGAGAGTAGGTTCAATGGTTTTAAGAAACGTGAATGGACGTAATGTTGCTGGTGGAAAATCTGGAAATGGAGAAGTAAAGAACAGCGATGCTTTGGTAGGTGTGTTTCTTAAATTCTAAGGACGTAACGAAACTATTAGTAATATTATTTGTAGCTAGTTTGTAGAGTTATAGGTGTGTACATAAAATCTTAGTTTTATCTATTAACACAAGCTAGTAGTACCAATTACTCAACTCCACCGAGCCAGTAATTCATTCTTGAGACGATGTATACGCTTTTACAACAAAATCTCAGAAAATGTACAAAATGTGACTTGCACAAAGTTTAAAAACTTTATTAAAGTAAGTTTGTATCATCATCATCATCATCATCATCATTACAGCCCTTCACAAGTCCACTGCTGAACATAGGCCTCCCCCAAGTAACACCACAAAGCACGGTCCTGAGCCACCTGCATCCATCGACTTCCTGCATGTCTTACCAGGTCGCCACTCCATCTAGTGGGGGGTCGCCCTACACTACGCCTACCGGTACGAGGCTGCCACTCGAGAACCTTTCTTCCCCATCGGTTATCGGTTCTTCGAGCTATATGGCCGGCCCATTGCCACTTCAGCTTACTAATCCGTTGGGCTATGTCGGTCACTCTGGTTTTACTGCGGATATCCTCATTTCTGAGCCTATCACGCAGAGAAACTCCGAGCATAGCCCTCTCCATAGCTCGCTGAGCGACTTTGAGCGTCCTCATACGGCCAGCAGTGAAGGACCACGTCTCAGTTCCATATGTCATCACTGGCAACACGCACTGGTTGTACAACTTAGTTTTCAGGTTTTGAGGTATACGTGACGAGAAGATAAGTCGTAACTTCCCGAACGCTGCCCAGCCGAGTTGAATCCGTCGATTGACCTCTCGGTCGAAGTTGAACTTACCTAGTCGCACTATTTGTCCCAGGTAAACGTACTCGTCAACAACTTCGAGCATAGTGCTCCCAACAACTACCGGCATAGGTGTGACATGCACATTAAACATAATCTTTGTTTTGTCCATGTTCATCTTAAGACCTATCCGTTGGGAGACACCATTGAGGTCATTGAGCATAGTGCTAAGGTCCTCTAGCGATTCTGCCATAAGGACTATATCGTCGGCAAATCGAAGGTGAGTGATGTACTCACCATTGATGTTAATACCGTATCCTTTCCAGTCCAGTAGCTTGAAAACGTCTTCCAACGTAGCGGTGAAGAGTTTCGGGGATATAAGTTTGTATAAAAAGGGTTATTATAATACTAAAGAATTTATGGATGATAACAACCCGTGGTGATCGCTACCAAGCTATTTCCAATTTGTATTGTGTTGTTAATTGTAACACATGATTGTAAGCTGTTATTTTTTTTAAAACGTCCTGTTGGGTTTCTTGCTGGTTCTTCCAAAGGCAGAGGTATTTTTCGGACCAGTGGTAAATTAAAAAGTGACTTTCAATAATTATTATTTATAATCTATATTAAATACAAAAGCTTCTGTTTCTGAAGTAATAGGTATTGCGTACTAGCACAGACACCGCGAAAAAAAGTCTGTGCGGCAGTGCGCGCCGCAGGCCACACAGGCTTTGACACGTGTCAGTTCTAGCGTCACTTTATACGTGGTAGAGTCAAGCTGCCGCTAAAAACTCGTTGTAGCACGAATGTATCAGCTCGACCATGGTGGGACCACGCTCTCACAGAATACCAGCATAAAATAGCAGTGAATGCTGCTGTGTTTCGTATGGTGAGTGTAGAGAACCGGAGACCCTTTTTACTGAAAGCGAGGCATTCCATCTTAATCCTCAGGGCTGATGACGCACTTGCATTTTTGTTCTTAATCGAGGATGGATGCAGAAATTACGAACTGCATGCTCGTTTGCCACCTTAGTCTATAAAAATGGTACTCCTTTGGCAATTACGTGTTTAAATTATTGAATTTTCTTGCAGTTGAAAAAATATAGCCAATCCTTGGGACGCGCTTCCAGTGGCAACGGTGGTTAGGCAGCCAAACATATGACCAAAGTAACAGAGAAGTGAATGCAGGAGATAGAAAAGCATTAGTGATTGCGTTGACACCATTTTACTTTGCCTAGCCTACATTTAAACTGTATATGTTACAGTAAACAAAACCTATCATTATGTTGTATGCAATAACTTAAACATGACTTTAACTACTGCGTTATTGTGTTATTTTTTCTGTGACCGCCTCCGTCGCTAGTCGCTGCATCAATGCCCTAATATTGAAAGCAAATGATATGATTATCAAAATAAATTTATTTCTCAACAAGATTTTTTTTGTAAATTACTGGTTGTTGATATATAGATATATATTAAAAAAGAATCTTAGAATTGTCGAATTTGAATATACATGATAATATTAAGGATATATCTTTTTTTTTTTATAGGATAGGGTGACAAACGAGCACACAGTCCACCTGATGGTAAGTGGTTGCTGTGGCCCATAGACATCTACATCTATCCACGATTACGAATCAAAATGCAGATACGTTGTCACCCGTGAGGACTAAGATGGAATGCCTCGTTTCCAATGAAAAGGGTCTCCGGTTCTCTACACTCACCATACGAAATACAGCAGCATTAAGCTACTATTTCACGCTGGTATTCTGTGAGAGCGTGGTCCTTCCCCGGTCGAGCCGACCCATTCGTGCTACAACTATACTACTAATTTAACTGTAGCATGGCTCTACCACGTATAAATCTTTGTTTGTCTTATATATGCCTTGTTTGTCTTATAACCATAAGGAAATCTATGTTTGTCTCGTATATTATCGCGGAGTTCTACCGTCTTGGTATGTGAAATGGAACATTACAAAATCTATGGAAGCTCTGTGGTTGAGAAAATAATATTCTATATTTATAATGTAAAAAGTCCAGGCTCAATTCGGAGTGAACCATATGTCGTCACACGGCAGAACAATGTCTACCGAGCAAGGTACTCTTAAAAAGTACCTAATAACAATAACACAATACACATTCACAAATCCCATGAATGTTTAAGTATTCGGTTCTGAGCTAATGGACTGGTCAAATAATAAAAATATCGTGCGTTCATTACGGTTAACAATAGGCCATAAACCTTTAACAGCCTCCATAATTCGGGTCACAAGGTTAGGCTACTCCCGGTTAAAAATTGCTTCATAAACGAACTATGGTCCTTTCACAAAGCTACGTTTTTATAAATATTAAACGGCAAAATATAATGCAGAGAGTTGTTATGAGATTTCCTTCGTAAGATCTAACAGCTTTACAGAAAAAAAACATTAAATTTCATTCAGTGATAACGCAGACTTATTTAAAACATTATCCCACAACCCTACCCTAAAATTATCTGTTTTATCGCGGAGGTCTTTTACACACTAGTTATTCATAAACAAATATCCGTGGACAACGACAACACACAAAAAAGCAACGAAGTGTTATAGTATACGCGCACGCATACACAATGGAATCGAGACCCTTGACGTAGAGGGAGCATGAAGGCAAAAGTGAGCGTCATGATGTATGCCGTCACGGTATAGAAGTCTAAGAGATGTTTCGCATCAAAAAATCTAAAATTGAGTTTTCTGTTTCATTCAAAGACGATCCACGACTTAAACTATTTATTTACTGGCTACCTTATAATCGTATATAATCGTCATATTGAATCGGACTTCAGGTGTAATTTTACTTAAATCCCTACTGATCAGTATAATATAATGACACACAGTCCTTATTATGAACTTACAATAAGGACTGCCGCACTACAAAAAAGAACATCATTATATCGTGCAAATGCAATATATTTTGTTGAGACGAAAGCTCTAGAAAGGTCATTTACATTTTCCTAAAACACGTGGCGTGAAGGAGCCTATACAAACCAGTTAAATAAGCTGGTTTGTTTCCATAGACTAACGAATACTATACTCTGTTTCACAACGATGAAGCAATGAATAAGTTCTAGGTTTGCCTACCGTTATTTCAAGTGATTCCGTAATTTTAACCGACATCAAAAAGGAGAATGTTTTCAATTCGACTGTATTTTTTTATGTGCGTTAACCTCACAACTTTTTTCTAAGTGAACCAATTTTAATTATTATTTTTTATTGAATAAAACTATTATTTACGGATTTTATCGCGTTTAATTACTTTAATTTATTTTTATTACTATCCCGACGTTTCGGGTGCTTTACAGCACCCATGGTCACGGGGGGGACTGAGATGTTTGACGTCCCAATGTCATAGTTAGTCCGGCTACCTTCAGTTTTTTTAATATTAATTTTTGATCCGATTTACGCAAAACGAGCTTATAGTATCATGAAGTCTTGCAGTGGTATGCTTGGGTTTGGGTTTAATTTTGTTAATTATAGGATCCCAAGCAGATGGTAGCACCCAACCATCTTCTCTATTGAAATTTGGATGTTTTTTAATTTCAATAGCCTCGCGTATCATCCTTGGTAGGAATCGGTGTTCTTTTGCGAGAATTTGTGGTTTATCAAATCTAATGTAATGGTGGGGACGATCTTGAACATGTTCGCAGACTGCAGACTTCCCGGAGCGTCGGGATATTATTTTTTATTTGAAAGCTGTTGCTTCTCATGTGGTCCCATATAAATTTTATCACAACAGTAGTTTTTGAGTTATTCTTAATAATGCGTATTTAATTGACTACAGTGTTTGAAGTCGGTTGTGCTGTTTTTAATTTCACCACTTGTTAAGTTATCTTTTTAATACCGTCCAGACACCATATAACTGACAACTTACATCTATTTTGCGTAAAGAATCACAATGCAAGTTACCAACAGTAAAAACGGGTTCCGGTTACATGTGCACACTATATTATGTTTTGTGCGTCTGAAATGTATAGAGTGGGTCAGTATAATTCCAGACTTGCGAGGTATTCCATCTTAGTTCTCAGAGGTCGCACCTGTAGCCTTCTTTGTGTGAAGTTGGCTCCAGGTGTCCACGGACTGCGGGAGCTACTTACTATAAGATCAGTTCAGGTTCAGGTTCATAAGTCATTTAAATTTTTTAAATATTTTTAACAACTACACAATAATTATTTTTATACATGGTAGAGCCACGCTACAGCACTTGGCTATGGCTGCAGCACGAATGACTCGGCTCGTTCGAGGTGGTACCACGCCTTACAGCAAAATAGAAGCTTAGTGCTGTCGTGTTTCATATGGTGAGTCTAGAGAACTGGAGACCCGATTTACTTGATATTAGGCATAACATCTTAGTCCTCACGGGAGACAACGCATCCGCATTTTGATTCTTAATTGAGGATAAAAGTAGATGTCTATGGCTCACAGCATCTACTTGTCATAAGGTGAACTTAGTGCTCTTTTATTACCTTTATGCTATATAAAAAACTGTACAGTAATGTAAACAATAAACAATCGACGAAAAAATTAAATTCATTCAACTTCATCAAAGACAGCTTTACTTAGCAAAAGTACTTTCGGTATATTATCTAAAATCCACAATCATATATTTTTCATAAAATAGAAAATATTCATCAATTATAAAAAGGATTTTCATAATTTCTAATTGAGAAATGCTTCTACTCAATTAATGAATATCAAAGTGACGCATCAGTAGGCATATTATAAAGACATTGCATTATAACCATTTTTTGACATTCGTTTAGACTATATATGTATTGTAAATATCCTATTATAATTATTTAATAATTCACATACATCATTGTTGAACACTTTAATATAATTATAATATAAATAACATAATTAAATAATTTTATTGTAGAAATATAGTATATTTAACTGTAACTATAACATTTGTATACCTAAGGCGAATGCTACACGCGTGATGATCTGGGACGCGATCTGGAATGACGTATCGCGCTCCATATCGACACACCCTACACGTTCATTACGGATCACGTCAGCATTGGGCACAAAAAGTGCAGACATAATATCTAAAATGGACCGAAAAGGTGGAAACGCTTGTGTGGCTATCATTATGGCAATAATATTAAAAAGGAGAGTGAAAAGGAGAATCTGGGCTAAACAGTAGTAGGTACCGACTTAAAGGAAAATGTAACCATTTAAATTTATTAGATGAGATTAGACTTACTGGAGAAATCGATGACTACAAAAATTATTAACGCATTAGTGATAAATGTTTTTACAACTGATTGGAACTGGTAACTTCTTTTTTAATTAAACTTGACACTGAAATGAGACAGCTATTACTTACTCTAAGAGAAAAATGCAATTTAATTCTATAGAAGCCTTATTTCTTTTTTTATAAAATGGTAGTACCTTCTGAAGTGCCTTCATGCGCTTAAAATTGTTTTTAAAACCATCACACGATATGTCCCAGAATACGGGCGTTGTTTCCAAACAAAATATAAAATTCTGTAAATATTTAGGATGGATTGTAGATGTTCCCGTCGAAACAGGATTCTCGCATTCGTTCGAGATTTCGCCCGCATCGCTACTAAAGTCATCCTCCTCCATCGCTTCTCCAGAGCAGACTGAGCTGACGCGATCCGTATCGCAGCAACACTTTACGTGCAATATTTATCACGATCCTTGGACCGTGATTTGGATTTTCGGAAATCTAGAAATTCTGTGATCCGTAACGCGATCCATCAATACTTGATACTACACGTTCAATAAATATCATGACCCGGATCGCGATCCAAAGATCGTGATAAATATCACGCGTGTAGCATTCGGCTAAGGGTTGAATGCAGTAAACGTATTTTTTTTTGGATCTATTCTGTCTCCTGTACCTGTATTCACAAATAAATAAATTTAAATTTGAGTAAGACACAATATATAAACATTATGTTATGCGCCCGCGCGAGCAAACCCTTGGCTATAAATTTCAGAGTACACGAACAATCCGAATTCGTTATCCGCCGGTGTACCACTGAAATTGTTGGTTGCAATTTTCATTTATAACTTTCTCAAAAAAAAAAGAGGATAGGAAATATGTATCTGCATTTTGACCACCCATCTGGATTTTGATTCTTAAGCGGGGATAAATGTAGACATCAGGTATATACACTGGCCTCCAAAAAATTGACCCACCCGTTAATTTTGAGTAACAATGAGTAACAAAGTTGTTTTCTGTGCATCGTAGTGACTTAATCTTTTAATTCTTTGTTGGAGCACACATATCGTTACTTTTAACCATAAAATATGGATACCACTGAAGCAGAAGCCGCTCAAGTGGTAGCTCTCGTTCGTGAAAGACTAAGTCCGCGATATGTGGCAAGGAGATTAAATTTGAGTCGATCGGCAGTGCGTAGAGTTTATAAACGATACTTAGAGACAGGACAGTACCGCCGATTACCAGCGTCTGGTAGAGGACGTCTTACAAACCCGACAGATGACCGTTTTATTGCCTTGACTGCTTAGCAAAATCGGCATCTTTCTGCTGTTGACGTTTAAAGTAGGCTGAAGGAAACTCGTAGTCTGTAAGTGAGAATACGGTAGGAAGAAGACTTCGAGAGCAAAACCAGACACCACACAAGCCAGCGACAAGACCAAATCTCAACTGCATCTATCAAATTTTTTATCAAAAAAAAATTATAAAATTTTTTGTGTGTGTTTAACTAGCTCGCTACATGATGAAGATTTATATTTGGACCCGGTAGGTGGCGCTCTTGTTGAAATCCAGAAATCACCAATTCAAAGCTGCGGCGGATCGCTGGTTCTTTTATGTCTTTCGTTCGTATATCATTTATTAACGACGTAAATTTGTTAAGTCTTTAAGTTTTAATATAACTTTGAACTTGCAGAATCAATTAAAAAGTAATATAAAATCTAAATTATTTCTTCAATTAAGCCACATATAAAAAAAGCCTTTTGTAAAGTTGAAGCGTTATTCATACGTTGGGTGGAAAGAAGAAACAAGCAAACATGAAATACTTCGTAAGTACCTCCTCATCATCAACATTTTAATTATTTTTGTCTTTTATTTTGTCATAATATGTGTTTTAAGTTTGTGTCTACACGCTCAATTTTTTAATCACGATTTTCTCTAGCTCTCTCTTAGAAACGGTACCCATACCTGAATTTTCCTCTGTAATGTGGAGGCGCTTTACATACATAAATTGCACAAGGACAAACATCCAGACTCGGAACATTCACTAGTAGGCTATACAAAATTTGTTCCGTGCTGGATTCAAGCCCTCTGCAACACGAAGCCATTTAAAGGTCCAATTATAAATGGTAGGAATTCCATTAATCTGTCCTACTGTGGAAGAGCTTAATGATTTGTCTTATTTGAGCAAAACAAACTTTGTTTAAATGTATGTAGTTATGTTTTGACAGACACGTAGCTCAAGAGCGCTCGCTGTAAATTTGGCATTTTTATCTACTTTAGACAACAATCCAGAACAGGATATATTTTTGTTTAAACAATTTAAGTCTATCCCAAATTACAGTGTGTAAATTCAACATCATCATCACGATGACAGTCACTCACAAACCCATTGATTTAAATTCATGGCGAAAAAAAATATTTGTCGGTTTTTGATAAAACGCGAGCGGAAGTGCTGGTAAAAAGCTTAAGCGTAGTTCTAAATATTATATATCTAGCGCAAACTAGATGATGAATTTCTAACAGCCACCTAGTTTTACACCTACGGGATAAGCCGCAACGGATACTCAGGACGCTATCTTACTGAGTCAATTTTATAAACGAAAACTAATACAAACAAACTGTAATTTTTTACAGATTGTTGTGTCGCTAGCATGCCTAGCAACTGCCTTGGCATTGCCTGCAGTAACTGAGGAGAAGGGAGGCGGTGCGCACGGCGGCGGCCACCACACAGACGTGTCCGGCGGCTCCCATCACAGTGGTTACCAATCCGCAAGCAGTGGGCAAAAGGTTGAAGAGGAATTCAATAAGGACAAAAATATTACGGTGCGTTGGTATAATATTTCAATCCTTATTAATAATAATTGCGGATGCACGTGGTAGAGCCATGCTCCAGCTATAGTCCCGCTGGGTTTCTTGCTGGTTCTTCCCAGGAAAAAGGTTTTTTTGCGAACCAGTGGTAAAAGATAAAAATGACCTTCAATAATTATTGTTTATAATTTATATTGAATAAAAAAATCTGTGCAGCACGAATGGTTCGGCTCGAACAATGAAGGACCACGCTCTGACAGAATATTAGCGTCAAATAGCATCTGAATGACACCTTCACCACAAATCCTTTTTACTGAAACCGAGGCATTTAATTTTAGTTATCAGGGGTGGCAACGCATTCGCATTTTGATTCTTAATCAAGGATAAATGTAGATGTCTATGGGCCATAGAATTCACTTACCGTCGGTTGGACTGCGTGCTCGTTTATCACCCACCCTTATTCTTTAAGAAAAATGCACTTTGTTTACGTCTTTAGTATACATTTGCAATATATACCATGCTTCCATTACAGCCTATAAAAGTTCACTGCTGAACATGGGCTTCCCCACAGATTGCTTCGAATTTGTGCCATAGTTACCAGGCTTGGCAGGCGGGTTGGCAAACGCAGTTCAATTTTTATTTTGAGTTGTTATCAGGAAGATGCTACCGGCCATCTCCCGTTCGAGTTGCCCTCCGTCGCCTCTTGCGACACCCACAGGATGATATTGGGCAGTGGATATTCCTACATTGCCATTACACGGTGCAATATATTACGATAAAACAATGAAATATCACAATAACTATGGGAATGCTCTGCGCTCGAGCTAATCTGACAAATCTACTGAGTCACTAATGGTCTAGTCATTAAAATAAATATGCTACGAATGTTAATAGCAAAAGTTTCCCGAGTAAATCGGTGAGTACGCAAAACGCTCGCCTCCAACACCCTGTAATTTTTTTGAGCTAAGATCTATTCTAAAATAAATTAAGTCGATTTAAAATGTTTTTTCAAATTTGGGATATGTTGATACTCCTTTTTGGTGATATAATACTCTTATAAGGATATCAGCGATACCGATACGCTTTGTGAATTAAAATGAAGGTAAAACATAGCACGAGATGAATTAAATATTTTTCAAATTAGTAATTAAAATAAATTTAGTAAGGTTTATATTCAACAAACTAAATATTCACAAATTTTTGAATAAAAAGGCGATTTCGCAAGTCGTTTGAATTTCAAGTCGTTTGAATGAGACCTGTGGTAGAAACGTAGCAGATAAATGGTGTTTCGTATAGTGAGTGTACAGAACCAGAGACCTTTTTTACCGGAAATGAAGCATTCCATCTTAATTCTTAGCATCTGCAAATTAAATCGTAATAGAGAATAAATGTATTCTATGAGTCACAGTATTCACTTACAATCAGGTTAGCTGTACGCTCGTTTATCACTCTTAATTTTAAAAAAATATGACTCCGATGATGCGGAGCTTGGAATCAAATAATGTATTAGCTGTGTTTAGAACATCCACTAGCCCGTATCGTCCCGAGGGATTCGTAACAGGCGACAGAGGGACACTGAAACAGGTTGGCAGCTTCATCTATTAATAAAAAAAACTGCGATTGCCAAACCGCCATCAAGCGTGAAAACTATGCGTGACATACCAGACAAAAGAAAAGACAATCTCTTGGGTGGGCCTTTTAGCCGTAGACCTTTATAGCATGGCTGTCGTATTATTTAGGAACGGGCGTAAATGACACGATATTTTTCTATTTCACAGTTAACGATTTCGGAACACGAGTCAGGACAAGTTTCGAGCGGCCAAGGCACACACGAGTCTAGAGGCCACAGCGGCGGCAGCCACGGCAGCTTACACAGTGGCGGTGAAGAGTTTGGGACAGGAGAGCATGGCTCCAGCCGTGTTTACCGCAGCTCGTACTAAACACACATACAAGACTAACGCCTCCTCTAGTTCCAGAAAATTAGCATTATAGATGAACCTTCCTTTATAATTGTACTTCTGTTGATGAGTACGAGAAGCGAAATGACTTATATTTAATTAAAATAAAAACATAACTGGGCCTTATACCTTTATCGAACTCTATTAACATTACCCACCAATACTCCAGATAATCAGGGAACATAATCATAATGTCCTCCTGACTGAATTGCAGTCAAAGCGGCCAGTCTAAACAAAGACTAGCCATCTGCCCATGACACTCTACTCGCTCACGCTCCAAGTCTAATGAGAAGGTGTTCAGACAGGGCCGGTGAGATCAGGCGCAGGAACAACGGCTTTACGTGCTTACCGAGGCACAACAGTGAAACACCGCCACCTTTCCGACTCCGGGCTGCCAATAGGAATATCTTAACAGAAAAATCCATTAAAAGAGTTTGGACCGACCCGAGATTCGAACCCGCGACCTAATGATCTGCAATCGCGTTTTCAACCATTATAGCAACGAGACAATCATCCAATACCACTCCTAAGTATGCTTGTGTTAAGAGTGATTCAACAGGCGCGGTCGCATTGGTGGGGCCGCGGATGTGTACAAAGGCGTTCCCGTGACCTGCCAATAGCCGGCGAAGGTGGAACACTACGTAATTTTAGTCATAACCCATCCTTGCCACCGCGAGGTGGGTATGCATTGGTATTTCCTCATGTAAAAAAGTGTTTCACAACAGTAGTCGAACGGATTCGAACACACAACTTTCAGTCTCATGTTGGCCTGGGACTTGTAAGTCCTATTATTATAAGGGGTCGTATTTACTGGAGCGGAGCTCCCATGGCATGGCATCCATGGCGCAAGAAAACGATTCTTTGAAATCTATCTCCTCCGTAGCCCGTAGATCAAT
Organism: Parnassius smintheus behrii; assembly: GCA_036936625.1. Lineage (NCBI taxonomy): Eukaryota > Metazoa > Arthropoda > Insecta > Lepidoptera > Papilionidae > Parnassius > Parnassius smintheus. The sequence goes on from JAUPFT010000030.1 coordinate 2,251,193, forward strand.
TTACATAATTTTTCGGCAATGTTGGTAGCTCAACGCAGACAAGGTTTGTAAATAATAAGGATCTGAATTTGAATATTTTTTCGTTTACTATCTAATCAATTCAATCAATTCGATAATTTACATCAGCGCAATGTCACTTAATTGGATCTTCTGTTGAAATAAAGATATTTATGAGTTTAGACTTTTACCTCGCTTCGTTTATGATGTTAGTAAAAGTTTTTACCTTTGCATCTGCATCCTCCCTAGTTTATTTACACTTTATTGTTTACACCTTAAAAAAGTTTTTTTTTTAAAGTATAGGGTGACAGACGAACAAACCGTCCATTTGATGGTAAGTGGTTTCTGTGGCCCATACATTTTTCCTTATTTAAGAATCAACATGCAGATGTTGAAAATCGGTTCATCATATCAAAAGTTATGATTAATATTGTGAAATATGGGTACGAAATATAGTTACTAATTTGTTCAATGGTGGCGTTAAGTGATCAAGGACATTTTTGTAATTAAATAATGTAAAATAGTGTTTTCTAATGATATAATTGTATTTAAACGCAGTAAACAAAAATAATAAAGAATAACGTAATAAATATTTGTAAAGATTATATAAATCCTAAAATCTTAGTTTAAAAAAGTCCAATAGTTAACCAATGTCATCGATAGATGGTGTTGTGCAAATTATTTTTTTACATTTTAAGGTGTGCTTGTAATTTTTTTCTTAACCGCCGAGTACCTATAACATGTTAAATACAATTTTGAAGCGCTATTAACAATTTTTTTTGTTTTCGGTAAGGATCATTTCAACCATATAGAAGCTTGTCAGTAAGCATATTGTAATCTTCGATCGTAATAGTAATGATCGAAGCATATAACTCCATTGACTGCCTCGTTGGTCTAGTGATTGTAGTAGTTCGAATACCGGGTCGGGCCAAAAATTAATTATTGAGTTTTTCCGTCAATAAATTCTCAGTAGTTGACCGGATATAATATGGTCCACGACTGAGTAGTCATGCATTCAATGAAATTGAAATTAAAAATAATTGCTACATATAACATCTTTTTATAATATTCAAGTTAGTATTAAAATATATATCGGAAATAATTATTCGACAAATCTTTGAAAATTACAGATACAAGTACAAATTTATCACTCACGGGGGGCGCTGTCACCACTACCAAATGCAGATCATCAATTTTTACAAATTAATTTAATGGGCAATTCAGATGTGCTCATAATCCAACAGTGAAGAGAACCATTGTCCAAGAACTACACATGTTCATTTTTTGTTTGTTAATTGTTGTTATTCATGTTCATGTTCATCAGAACAACAATTTAGTAAACATGTTCAAAACAGCATTGGATCGGATGCCATCTAACAGCTATAAGATTGTCATTCGAGCTGACAAAACACCTGCCGGTGAACACACAAGGTTTAATTCACCCACTATTGACGAAGTGGCTGTTGTCATTGTGGGAGAAAATTTAGAATATAGAGATATTGTGCTTCATCGTCGGAATAATGATTTAAAACGTGTATCTGAAACACACAGGACTTATGATGCGTTACAATATCCTTTGATCTTCTGGCAGGGGGAAGATGGATACCATTTTAATATGAAAATGGTAAATCAAGTAACAGTTAACTAGATTGAACAGGATTAAATAATATTTTTGAATACCAAAAAAAAGTTAGTGCCATAAATTTCTATTCATACAGACTCATGATCCGCGAAGGTGAAGTAAATCATATTTTGATGTGTCGACGACTTTTTCATCATTTTGCAGTAGACACAAGTATGTCGAAATTGAGACTGAACGATTGAGACGTTACAGTAGAGGGCGCAGGGGCAGAGGGTTTACAATTTTGTATGGAAATAAAATATTTTGGTATTTCTTAAAACAACATCTTACCAGAGGAGGGAGAAGGGGGTAGATAATGTTCAATTTAAAGGGAGAAAAATTATTAATGCTTTAAATTAAATAATTAAATTTACCTCTTACGGTTTTAAAACAAGGGTTCAAACTTTGTATGAAAAACATTGTATTAAATCTACAGCTCAAACCACTGGATGTAGATGCGTGAAATTAGGACAATAACTTCCTTTTATTAAATAGGCATTTACTATGAAAGAATTTTTGAGGAATTTAAATCCTTAGATAGTAAAATAAGGTTTTAAAAACGTTTTCTACGGGGGGATTTCATATTTGTATAGAGAAAAATTATTAAATGATTATTGTAACTTTAAAATTAGTACGAATACTTTAGGATTAAAATAATGCAATGAGTATTTTTTTTTTTCATTTTCCTAATATCTCACCTTAAAATGTTAAAACCAGGATACATGGTTTGCGCGGAAAAATGGTGTTCAATTGCATGGTGATGGGGAAATTCGCAAAACAAAATAATGATAATTATGAATATTACTTATTTTAGAACTTTACAAAAATCTGCCCATATTAATCATTATATACAAAATATAAAAAAGTATATTTATCATTTTTGATTTTATTTATTCTGATTTTATTATATAACATTGAGTTAGTGATCCGACAAATATATAGTGAGATCAGATACAGATAAAACGGCTTTACGTGCTTTCTGAGGCATAGAGATGAAACACTGCTGAACCCTTGACTCCGGGCTGCTAGTGAGAATTTCTTTTAAGCCCCATGACATCTATTACTAAAAGGTCAAAAAACTTGCCTAGGTTGAGTTTAGTTTTTTATTTGTTTGCAGGATCAGACAAAATACAGATATGTACTTATGCAATTTCATTATTTAGTTGTAGTTTTCATTTCAAATTTTTTATTCAATATCAATAATAAGTGATGGTGCTTGCTTATTTAGGGCAATATCTTATTTGTTGTAAGAAAACCAAATATTGGCTAGAGATATTAGGGATTATGTTATTGCGGTCATTTTGTTTTTTATTTACAAATTATAACATATATCAAGTAGACTGCGTGCTCCAACATGCACTGGGCTAATAGTGGTCCGAATCCGGACCACCGACCTGTTTTGTGCGGACTCCGAAGAATCTAAGAATATCAATGTAAAAGTTTGTGGTAATTCAATTTTCTTCTGTTTTAAAACACAAAAAATCGGAAATTCATTGTTAAGAATTTGGATAAATTTAGTGTGTGGTAATAAATACCCAAAACTAATAAAAATTGGCTTGGAAACTTCGTACAATGTTTGGATCAACATATATTTATGAAGCAGCGTTTACCAGGATGAATTTCATTAAATATAAATTTAGATTTCGTCTTACCGATGATCATCCCCAGGATTTAATGGCAATACTTTGCACCAACTTAATTTCAGACTTCAGACAGATTGTTCACATTAACATTTTTCGATTGCCACTTTTTGTCTTTATATTGGATGATAATTACTTTGTTATTTTTAATTAGATGTATCCTTAATAAAAATATTCTGATTTATTTTCGTCTTATTTGTTAATTGACATTTTAAATCTTGGTTGCTACTCATTAGGCGACAGATTAATATTTTTTTTAAGCGGACCCGCAAATAAACTAATAGGTGATCCCTGTTATATACAAAAATCAATTACTGTCCGTTAATCACGCTAACACTAAAAGACGGCTCGACCGATTTTGAAGATTTTTTTTGTGTTTGTTTGAATGGGTCGGAATATTTGGACCCGGTAGGTGGCGCTCTTGTTGCAATCCAGAAATCACTAATGCAAAGCCGCGGTGGATCGTTAGTTTTTTATGTCATTCGTTCGTATATCATTTATTAACGACGTAAACATGTTAAGTGTTTAAGTTTTAATAGAACTTTTATTGTAATGTGCGTGTAAACAAGTTATAGCATCATTACAGTAACGGAACTTGCAGAATCAATTAAAAAGTAATATAATATCTAAATTAGTTCTTTAATTAAGCCACATATAAAAAAGCCTTTTGTAAAGTTGAAGCGTTATTCATACGTTGGGTGGAAAGAAGAAACAAGCAAACATGAAATACTTCGTAAGTACCTCCTCATCACCAACATTTTAATTATTTTTGTCTTTTAGTTTGTCATAATATGTGTTTTAAGTTTGTGTCTACACGCTCAAATCAGATTTTCTCTAGATATAATCAGAAACGTTACCCATACTTGAATTTTACTCTGTAACGTGAAGGCGATTTTCATACATAAATTTTTTTATTATTATTTATTTATTTTATTTATAGAATAAATTTCACAAGGACAAACATCCAGACCAGAAATAATTACTAGCAGGGTACACAAATACTTGTTCTGTGTGGGATTCAAAACCACTGCGTCACGGAGCCATCCAAATGTCCAATTATAAATGGTAGGAATTCCATTAATCTGTCCTACTGTGGAAGAGTTTAAAATGATTTGTCTTATTTGAGCAAAACAAACTTTGTTTAAATGTATGTAGTTATGTTTTGACAGGCACGTAGCTCAAGAGCGCTCGCTGTAAATTTTCCAGCTGTAAGTTTAACGCGAGCAACCCGGGTTCGATTCCAGTCGCCATAAATTGAATTATTGATTGTGTTTTTAAGTGCCTGCTGAGAAATAAAAATATTTCAAGAACACGTGAAGTCCGGCAATACACAAGAAAGCGCATTACATTTTGAATAGGGAAATTTTATCTAAGAGTCCTACTAATATTTATAAATGTCACTTTGTTTTTATGTTTGTGGCTCAATTAAGTAAAAACTACTGAACAGATGTTGATGAAACTTGGCATTTCTATATATTATAGATAACAATCCAGATCGGGACATAGGCCATATTTTTTGTACAAAAGTTTAAGTCTATCCCAAATTACGATCTTTAAATTCATCATCATCGTCGTTATGGCAGCCCTTCACAAGTCCACTGCTTTATAAATATTACATATGTAGCACAAAGGAGATGATGAATTTCTAACAGCCACCAACAGGATTAGGCGCAACGGATATTCTTTTTTTTATGGAAGAGGAGGCAAACGAGCATGCGGCTCACCTGATGTTAAGTGACTACCGCCGCCCATGATCAACTGCAACACCAGGAGAATTGCGGGTGCGTTGCCGGCTCTTTAGAAAGGAGTAAGCTCTTTTCTTGAAGGTCCCCAGGTCGTATCGGTCCGGAAAAATCGCCGGTGGTAAACTATTCCACAGAGACGTTGTACGTGGAAGAAAACTCCTTGTGAAACGTACAGTGGTGGACCGCCAAGCATCCAGATGGTGTGGATGGTATCGGGACGTTTGCCGTGTAGTGCGTTCACGAAATTTGGCGGCTGGGATTAATCCGAACAATTCCTCAGAGCACTCCCCGTGATAGATGCGATAAAATACGCAAAGAGATGCAACATCTCTTCGCAGCGCCAGTGAATCGAGCCGATCGGAAAGCACTCGGTCGTCGACGATTCGAGCCGCTCTGCGCTGGATGCGGTCAAGTGGAAGGAGCTGGTACTGGGGAGCCCCAGCCCAGAGATGGGAACAGTATTCCATGTGCGGCCGAACCTGCGCCTTGTAAAGTTGCAGGCGGTGTGCCGGCATGAAATACTGTCCCGCTCTGCTGAGCACGCCAAGCTTTTTAGAGGCCAATTTGGCCTTCCCTTCCAAGTGACCACGAAACTGCACGTCACTTGATATGTCGACGCCGAGGATTCCGATACTGGCTGAGGCAACAAGGGGAGTGCCTTGAAACTGAGGGAATACGACAAAGGGGTTCTTTTTAGCGGTTACCGCGCAAACTTGTGTCTTCTGGGGGTTAAACTGGACTAGATTTAGTATTATTCACGTTGCTATCTTACGGAGTAAACGTTATGTTCGAAAACTAATAAAAATAAACTGTGATTACAGATCATTGTGTCGCTAGCATTCCTAGCAACTGCCTTGGCTTTACCTTCCGTCGCTGAAAAGAAGGAAGTCGACTTGGAGCCAAGTAGACTGGGTTTGCATGGTCGGACCCATCACGGAGGCGGTGCGCACGGCGGTGCGCACCACACAGGCGTGTCCGGCGGCTCCCACGGCAGTGGTTTCCAATCCGGAGGCAGTGGGCAGAAGTTTGATGAGGGATTCAATAAGGAGAAACATACTTCGGTGAGTTGATTTAATATTTCAATCCATATTATTAATAATTGTGGATGCACGTTTTAAAGCCATCCTGCATCTATATTATGGTTGCAGCATGAATGGGTCGGCTCGACCAGGGAAGGACCATGCTCTCATAGAATATCAGTGCCAAATAGCATCACAATGGAGACCCTTTTAACTGGAATCGAGGCATTTAATCTTAGCCCTCAGGGGTGGCAACGCATCCGCATTTTGATTCTTAATCGAGATGTAGATGTTTATGAGCCACAGCATTCACTCAGCATCAGTTGGACTGTGTGCTCGTTTGCCAACCTTATTCTATAGAAAAATTCACTTCTTTATATACATTTGCAATATATTCCATGCTTTCATTACAGCCTATAAATGTCCACTGCTGAACATGGTGCTTCCCCACAGATCACCTTGATTTTGTGCCGTAGTTGCCACGCTTGGCAGGCGGGTTGGCGCACGCAGTTTAATTTTTATTGTGAGTTGTTATCAGGAAGACACTAATGCCCATCTCCTGTTCATGTTTCCCTCCGTCGCCTATAACGACACCCACAGGATGATATTGGGCAGTGGATATTCCTACATTGTTATTACACGGTGCAATATATTACGATGAAACAATGAAATATCACAATAACTATGGGAATGCTCTGCGTCCGAGCTACTCTAACAAATCTACTGAGTCACTAATGGTCTAGTCATTAAAATAAATATGCTACGAATGTTAATAGCAGAAGTTTCCCGAGTAAAACGGTAAATTCGCAATGCGCTCGCTTTCAACACCCTGTTAGTTTTTTGAGCTAAGATATATTCTAAAATAAATTAAATCGATTTAAAATAGGGATGTGTCGACACTCCTTTTCGCCGATACAATAATCTTATAAAGATGTCAGCGATACCGATACGCTTTGTGAATTAAAATGAAGGTAAAACATAGCACAAGATGAATTAAATATTTTCTTAAGTAACGTAAAAATTACAGACTTAGAATGAGAATATAAGTTAATAAAATAATAATAAAGGTTAAGAGTGTTAGTAAATAAACCTAAGTTTAGAATAATTTTGGTTCAACAAACTAAGTGTTCTCAAATTATTCAAATAAAAAGGCCTGCGGTGGAAAAGTAGCAGATAAATGTTTCGTATGGTGAGAGCAGAGAAACAGAGACCTTTTTACTGGAAGCGGTGCATTCCAGTTTAGTCCTCAGGTGACATACCTGCAATAAGCATCTGCAGTTCAAATCGTAACAGAGAATAAATGTATTCCATGAGTCACAGTATTCACTTACAATCAGGTGGACTGTACGCTCGTTTATCACTCTTAGTTTAAAAAAAATATGACTCCGATGATGCGGAGCTTGGAATCAAATAATGTATTAGCTGTGTTTAGAACATCCACTAGCCCGTATCGTCCCGAGGGATTTGTAACAGGCGACAGAGGGACACTGAAACAGGTTGGCAGCGTCATCTATTAATAAAAAAAAACTGCGATTGCCAAACCGCCATCAAGCGTGAAAACTATGCGTGACATACCAGACAAAAGAAAAGACAATCTCTTGGGGGGGCCTTTTAGCCGTAGACCTTTATAGCTTTGCTATCGTATTACTCAGTTAAGAGCGTAAATGACAAGATATTTTTCAATTTCACAGTTCACGAATTCGGAACACGAGTCAGGACACGTTTCGAGCGGCCAAGGTTCACACGGGTCTGGAGGCCACAGCGGCGGCAGCCACGGCAATTTCCATAGTGGCGGTGGAGGGTTCGGGACAGGGGGACGTGGCTCCGGTCGTGTTTACCGCAGCTCGTACTAAACAGATACAAGACTAACGCCTGCTCTAGTTCCAGAAACTTAGCGTTATAGATGAACCTTTCTTTATATTTGTACGTCTGTTGACTTGGAGGAGCAGCGTAATGAATTATATTTATTAAAAATTAAACAAAACTGGGCCTTTTACTTTAATCGAACACTATTAACATTACCCACTAATACTCCAGTTAATCAGGGAACATAATCATAATGTTCTCCAGACCGAATTTCAGTCAAGGCGGCCGATTACAACAAAGATCAGCCAGCTGCACTTGACACTCTATTTCCTCGCGCTTATAGTCCAATGAGACAGTTATCGACAAGACCGGAGAGAGATCAGGCGCAGGAACAACGGCTTTACGTGCTTACCGAGGCACAACAGTGAATCACCGCCACCTTTCCGACTCCGGGCTGCCAATAGAAATATCTTAACAGAAATATCCTTTAAAAGAGTTTGGAGCGATCCGACATTCGAACCCGGGAGCTCATGACTCATGATGAGACCATTAGAGCAACGAGGCAGTCATCCACTACCACTCCAAGTAAGCTTGGGTTCGTAGTTTTTCAACAGGGGCGATTGCGCTGGTAGGGCCGCGGATGTGTACGAAGGCCTACCCGTGACCTTGCCAATACCAGACAAACGTGGAAAAACCATTGAATTTTAGTCATAACCCGTCCTTGCCACCGCGAGGTGAGTACGCATTGGCATTTCCCTATGTAAAAAGTGGTTCACAACAGTAGTCGAATGGCGGATTCGAACACACCACTTTTTTTTTTATAGAAGAGGGGGCAAACGAGCATGCGGCTCACCTGATGTTAAGTGACTACCGCCGCCCATGATCAACCGCAACACCAGGAGAATTGCGGGTGCGTTGCCGGCCCTTTAGAAAGGAGTAAGCTCTTTTCTTGAAGGTCCCCAGGTCGTATCGGTCCGGAAAAATCGCCGGTGATAAACTATTCCACAGAGAGGTTGTACGTGGAAGAAAACTCCTTGTGAAACGTACAGTGGTGGACCGCCAAGCATCCAGATGGTGTGGATGGTATCGGGACGTTTGCCGTGTAGTGCGTTCACGAAATTTGGCGGCTGGGATTAATCCGAACAATTCCTCAGAGCACTCCCCGTGATAGATGCGATAAAATACGCAAAGAGATGCAACATCTCTTCGCAACGCCAGTGAATCGAGCCGATCGGAAAGCACTCGGTCGTCGACGATTCGAGCCGCTCTGCGCTGGATGCGGTCAAGTGGAAGGAGCTGGTACTGGGGAGCCCCAGCCCAGAGATGGGAACAGTATTCCATGTGTGGCCGAACCTGCGCCTTGTAAAGTTGCAGGCGGTGTGCCGGCATGAAATACTGTCCCGCTCTGCTGAGCACGCCAAGCTTTTTAGAGGCCAATTTGGCCTTCCCTTCCAAGTGACCACGAAACTGCACGTCACTCGATATGTCGACGCCGAGGATTCCGATACTGGCTGAGGCAACAAGGGGAGTGCCTTGAAACTGAGGGGATACGACAAAGGGGTTCTTTTTAGCGGTTAACGCGCAAACTTGTGTCTTCTGGGGGTTAAACTGGACTAGATTTAGTCGTCCCCAATCCGAGACTCTGTTCAGCAAAGACTCGACTTCAGACACAAGTTTGTCCCGGCACTCGGAGACGTTTTCCCGAGAAATATTGGCTCGGCCGGTGTAAAGAGCATCACCAGTGCTGTCTTTCTACTGCTACTTTCAGTCTCATGTTAGCCTGGGACTTATTATAATGGGCCATATATTCAAATGATAATGGGTATTATTTATTAAATAACTCTTTATCGTTTACACTTTAAAAAAAGGTTTTTTTTTAAATTATAGGGTAATAAACGAGCACACAGTCCACCTGATTGATGGATGCTGTGGTCCATAGACATCCATATTGACGTGACAACGTCTTATAAATTGGTTTGCCGGGTGACACTTCAAGAAACTGCGTCACGCTCCGCTCACGTTATGCGCTCACAATGAGAGCGAGTGAGAGGCACGCGTCCCTTCCACTCGGGCATGGTTAGCCCGCCTAAGAGCGAGAGAGACAGACATAAAAAGTGTTATTTCATCCTTCTTCCTACTATACGAATGAATATTCACATTAAAATTATTTTACTACTCAAAGTCGTTGTCACGTAAAACTTTCGCCCGTATACCGACTTTACAGGCAACCAATTTTTTTTTCCTTAATTAATGTGTTGTCAACCCTGGAGACTAAGATGGAATGCCTCGATTCCAGTAAAAAGGATCTCCGGTTCTCTTCAGTCACCGTACGAAACACGGCGGCACTTAGCTGCTATTTTACGCTGGTATTCTGTGGGAACGTGGTCCTACACCGGTCGAACCGACCCATTCGTGCTACAACTATTTATAGCTGGCGTTCTCCACTAGTTGACCCTTGGCATCCGTTACCATTATAGCCGAAGTACACTGCTGAATATAGGCCTCCAATATAGATTGTCTCACAGCCATAGTCATCACGCTTGGCAACCGGGTTGGCAATGCCAGTATTTTATTTATAGTCGTTATTGGAAAGACGCTGCTGCCCACCTCCTGATTTGTCTCCCTCTGTCGCCTCCTACGACACCCACGGGACGATATGGGATAGTGGATAACCTTACACCACGACTACACGGTACCAACCTTGGACATAGAAACAAAGTAAGAATGTGCCAACATTATTACTCGTTTAGCATGGCGTAACAGGTGATGGGATTATGAGTTTGAGATAGTCCAAGCGATGGCCCGACGGGCTAAGCTATCATTTCTTTCAAAAATGTCCATCTAAAAATATTAAAAAATACCTTTGTATATTTTCGGGCTAAATGTAATTCGAGTAACTCGCTGCTCCTTAAACTCTGCCTACCTCGTTGTGGATTACAGACGTTATGTTTATGTCCATGACTTTTCGAGTTTACAGTCTGCACTCTTAAACATTATGTTACCGTGATACTTAATTACCGATGACATGTGCACGCTAGTTCAATTGAATATGTTGCACTTAAATTATATACAAGATTCTGACCGTAGTCTCTGCTTATCCCTCTGGGTGACAGGCGTTTTTTTTCAAATGATAATTATTGTATGAGTCATGTGTCAATGCACTCGCACAGTGATCTTGCTTATTAGGACATACTTGTCATTTTATTAACTAGAAATTAACAATAAAGAACAGTGATCATAACGCAATCATCAAAAACGGTTGTTTAAATTACTTTCCGATTCATCCGATCATCCTTACCACCGGGCTATAATCCTTATTATCTATCATCGTTTAATGTAAAACAATTCATTTTACAGATTGTGAAAAATAGATAATCACCACAAATACAGTGTCCAGATGCCTGTTTTTCTTCGGTGACCAAAAACATTTACCAAAAGATAAATTGTGTTACAAATCAAATAGTTCTTCAAAATCATATTTTTATAGATAAGGTGATAAACGAACAAACTGACCGCATGATGGTTAATGGATACTGTGAAACATAGACATCTACATCTATCCTCGGTTAAGAATAATTCTAGAACACAGCTGTAGCATGGCTCTACCACACAATCTATTTAATACCCCGGGGGACATTTAACAAGCTGCTTACAATGACAGTTGTGTAAAATGACGTTAAATATTTATCAAAATTAATTAAGTTAAAAAAATGAAACATTTAAAGTATTTTTTTTTATTTAAAGCATCACCAACATTTGTATACATTGTTAAATTATAATTTACATACATACATAGATAGGGTATTACTTTAAATGCTACAAACTATTATAGGTGATTACAACATGCACTGGAATAAACATCAAGAATATTACATAGTTACAGAAAACCAAAGCGTTAAAAAAAATACAAAAACTTAATCTATTACATTTGCATAATGTTTGAGTAGTTCTTTTCTGAGCTTGTTAGGTGAGTCGGAATTAATATCAAAAGCGTGGGGAAGTTCATTGATCAATTTACTTAACCTAGAGATCGGGGAATTAGCGCCAAATACTGTTTTACGAAGAACTACTATTGAATTTTTATTGCCTCAAAATCAAATTTATTTACACACAACACAAGATTAAAATATACAATATTGATTATAATAATAAAATAACCTGAAATTAAAAACTAAAATTCACATACAGTCCTACTCCCCGAGGTATAGTGCTAGGAACGCTGGCTGCGTTTCCTCGCTGAAAGGCCAAAGGTAACTTAGCCTTGGAGCCAGAAGAGAACCAGCCTCACATATCACCAGCGGCGACGACAAGGCGTGGGTACAGTTTGTTTAAGAACTTCACCGCATGGACCTACGGACCGATAGTCTCTGCAGCAAATTGCATAAATAAATACTTAGTCATCTCCCATTTAATTCGAATTTAAAAAAATACCCCGATCAATTAGGTTTTTTTAGTTACTTAGATTTTACCTGTATCACGGATGTGTATTACATTAATGAATTGTACATAAGCATCCAAAAATATTTTTTTAGATGTAGACCATTAAAAACTTGTCCCGCACGGTATTCGAACGCGTGGCCCCGCAACGGATACAACCGCTTAGACACTGACCCACCGAGCCGTTTATCTACTTCATAAACTGATTTCTATAAAGCGCGGGGTTATTGTATGCTATAAAGACATGAATAAACTTTTCTTTTGAATTTTTGTCTGTCTGTGTGTCAAAGCTTATCGTCAAAACGTCTGAACCGGTTTTGATGAAACTTAACTAACAGATAGATAGATAGGATAGGTAGACAGACAGAGAGAGAGAGAGAGAGAGAGAGAGAGAGAGAGAGAGCAATGGCAGTAGAGATCTACGCTATATTCAAACCGAAAACCTTAAAGTTTTTTTTGGAAACACGAAGAGTTTATAAAATACAATTCAAGTTATGACAATGTTATATTTAGCGTACATTTTCATAATGTCGAGTCCGCGGATTTCTCGACTTGTCTTGCATGTTAACATAATAAAGGGGTACGCTTTGGCACACTCCACACTCTATTATCATCGCCTCCTCAACTGCAGTAGGTACGTGTCTTAGGGGACATTCTTTCTACACTCAAAGGTATAGCGAATGTGAAATCTTGATATCGCGTCGTGACTCGAAACAAAAGTACTTAACCATGTCTCTGATTCAACATTGGAGTTAGGAAAACATTTTTTACGAAGATTGGAATTCACCTTTGACCAAACTCCTACTAATATTGTATGTAACTTTTTTATACTCAAGATTCGCTAGATCGCCTATTATTGGCTAGTGGTGGATAAAGCATGCACAACGAGCCAGGTAGCATATGTCTCGGAATGTTTCATTACTGTTTACTGTTTCGTTGTATTCGATATTGTATAGATGCTTTCATGGTCTAGTGGTTGTAGTAGTGCGACTGCTGATGATGAGGTCCCCGGTTCGAATCCCAGGTTGGGTCAAAAAATATCAGTTATTGAGTTTTTCCATCAAGAAATTCTCAGTAACTGCCCGGAGTCAGGAAGTTGGCGGTGTTTCACCTCCGTGTCTCGGAAAACACGTAAAGCCGCTGGTCCTGCGCTTCGCTTCTTCCGCGCACCTGTGCTTGCGCACACACTCGGGCACTATAATCCTGCCCCGCGCAAATGGCTAGTCTCCGTTGAGACTGGCCGCCGTGACCGTAATTCGGTCTGGAGGAGATTGTTGTACCAATAAAATAAAAATATAAATTACTTCGCAACCTTCCGCTAGCTAAATACAATGATGTGTCTTACCTGGATTGAAGAGCATTTACCGCCCTCCCTCAATTGCATGCACTAACTCTGTCACCACTAGTCCCAGCATCACTACTCCCGGCACTACTTCCAACACCACTTTTCCAGGTAAGAGACACCATCGACGATAATACGATACGTGTTTCGCTTCTACACGAGGCAGTTGTAGACAACAAATGTAGACTCTACGATGGCTGACCGCTAAATCTTAGCGGTTAGCCGCCGTAGAATCTACATCACCTGAGGATGCCTCGTGTAGAGGCGAAACACGTATTGTATTATCGTCGATGGCGTGTCTTACCTGGAAAAGTGGTGTTGGAAGTAGTGCCGGGAGTAGTGATGTTGGGAGTAGTGGTGCTGGAACTAGTGGTGACGAAGTTAGTGCATGACATTGAGGGTGGGCGGGAGTTTCTCTTCAATCCAAGTAAGACACATCATTGTATTTAACTAGCGGAAGGTTGCGAAGTAATTTATATTTTTGTTATAATGGATTTGCGCAAAGTAAGGCCTGATCCTATCGATTATTGTACCGAAAAAGTACAAAAATTCATTGAAGAAAGCGACCTCCAACGGATCAACTTGCTATACTTGACGTAGATACATGAAAATACAACCACTAGTTACAAATATTACCTGCTAGGTCACACCATATGACACAATGTTTGTATCGTCTCACGAGGCATCCGAATGGATCAGTGCGTGTCATTAAATCATAATATTATTAAATCGGCAATACATGTTGGCCAAGCCTCAGTCAACGCGAGCGTAGACAAATTAATACAAGGAAAGTGCTATAGTCTACATGTTGTTCAAGTTTGAAAGAGTGAACATATTGACATGACCGACTAACATGTGGACACAACTTCCCGAGAGCAGGCGAGCAGCCTTTGATTTGTGCAGCAAAACCGACACTGTTCCGAAGTGAGACGAGTCGTGGCAAATGATGCAAGGCGAACCGTATACAGGTAGGCACTCGTCTGCACTCGGGCACAGCTAGGCGAGCAACGACAAGCAACGGCAAGTCTGTGCAAGTGGGCTGCTCATAAGTTGGTATTCGCCTTCGCTCGGCGAGCTATGGCCAACATGCATAGCTGGCTTTAGGTCGTGTCATTAACTGTCGACACTTCATTTGTTACTCATGTTACGACTTCAAAGCGATAGAACGAGTCGATATTTTACAAATTGTGAATCAACTCTTATAAGTTTATCTAGGTACAGATATTTCATAATATTTCATATCTGTAGTTGAACATATAAGGATTACAGTGATATACCATATAATTTTAAATTAAAAATAAATGAATACCTTTGACCATAGCGAGTTTCGTTCGAGAAACTTAACCACTACCACATAACGTAATCTCGTGAGTGTTGCAACATGCGGGAGAGGGTGATGAAAAAGGAGATGGGTAGTAGAAACTTATTGATACTAACCGCTCAAAAACTAGCTGTGCCCGTGACTTTGTTCGCATGGATTAATTTTTAGCAATTTATTATCATACTTCCCTGTTCGAGTCGAATTTTGTTCACAGTTTCATAGATTCGGATTTTTTGCGAGGAACTCTTTCTAATATAAAAGTAGGCTAAGTCACTATTTATAATATCCACTTATAAAAAGGTTAAAAATCTGGACGTACAAACAATATTACCTATGTGTGCCAAACCACCGAAGTTGTATATGTTACCAAAAATACAAAAGCCGAATGTTCCAATACGTCCCTTAGTGAACAAAATCTATTCACCAAATTACAGATTGGCTCAGCACTTAGCGAAAATACTCTCACCGCTCAAGGCACATACGAGAGCACACACAAAGGATTCCTTATCGTCGTCGGCGATACATCTAGCAGACAGTGAAACTCTGGTGAGTTTTAATGTGCAGTCACTGTTTACATGCTTACTTGTTGAAGACTGCATCTCAATTGTAACTAGAAGGCTGGAATAAAACAACATTCCTGCAGAATATGGAGTATTACTCAGACACTGTCTTACATCTGGTAATTTATTGTGGAAGGAAGAGTTCGACAAGCAAGTTGATAGTGTGTATCCCATTGTCGCTGATATATTCTTGTAAGACTTTGAGGAGAAAGCTCTTCTTACTTTTCCCGTAAACCCACGGTTCTAAAAGCGGTACATAGACAACACTTTCACAATTCTAGCTTTAGATAAAGTAACTGCATTTTTAGACCATCTTTACCCCATAATTTCTAAAATTCAGTTCACAATGAAGTAAGAGTCAAACAACTCTTTGACTTTTCTAGATGTGATAATAATCCTTGAACCACACGGTGTATAGAAAAAAGACCCATATAGATATTTAAACGATGATCCTCACCACCATCCTTCACAGTTAGCTATCTTGGGTAAATATATGTTTCAAGGAGTGACAGTAAACACCTGGCCGCCGAGCTCCAACACGTTAAGCAAGTTTTGCATGACAACAAGCTTCGGGTCCCACGCCTAAATCACAGTGAACGAGTGAAGCCAGCCACAGTCAAGCGTGTGCCTACTGTACTGCCATATGTCAGAGGTGTCACTAACAAGATTGGCTCTACATCTTGGAGCGTGCTTGAATTAAACCATACTTTAAGCCGCCGAAATGATTGGCCAGTTTTTTCCACCAGTAAAGTGTAATGTCCCTATGCAAGATGCAGAAGTGTACAAGTTTGATTGTGAAAGTGTTCTATCTCACATCGGCAAAGTAAAAGATCAACAAAAACCCGCATTAAAGAACACATAGCTGATGTGAAGAACCGACGCTCCGGTCTCATCAGTACATCCCGTGACCATGGGTGCTGTAAAGTGCTTCAAATGTCGGGAATATAAAATAAATTAATTATATAGGCGATAAAATCTGTAAAAACTACTTTTTTTTTAAATAATAGCATCGAGTTTAACTATATATACCTGTCTACGCTACAACGTTATCATTAAAATCAAACCTGAATGTTAGTAGACTATGAATATTATTATGGTTCTCTTTACTCTATTTGGTACTTTTGTTAGTTTGTGCTACTCTCTGTTTTGTGAAAGTTGTGTACTTCGTGTGTTGATTAAAGTAATATAAAAAAACAGTATTTTTTCTGACATGATTCGAAACTTCCAAAGGACATTTTTAAAAAGAATTTTATTTAATACTTAATTTAAATGAGCGATACATTTAATAATACGCGATGTATTTTGTTACACGTTCGATACATGTGAGATCTAAATTAAGACTACCCTTATTTTTACTCTAGAAACACTAAGCTTAAAGAATCGTTAACATTTATGCATACAAAGAACCACCCATCTTGCAGCCTACGCTTGAATTGTGATTGTTTCCGTTGCAGTACCAGGAAAATCGGGATGTATAGCTACCTAAAGGATGAGTCCGACATTGAATATGAATATATCAATCTGAAGTCGTTGATGAGCTGAGTTGATAATTGATCGCTATTAAGCCACTGTATTGGGGTATTCCTAACGCAGGGTTTTTTGGAACGGACCCAATTGTATAAGAGAATTTATCTGCGTAACTTTTGTATTAAATGACATATCAAATTACCACACAGCTATTTCCAAATCGAATTAAATGAATCAATTAAAAAATAATACGCGCAATAATGACTGTCGTGATAAAGGAAGACATTATATTCAGTTGCGTCGCAGTTTGTGTTCCATTCAGTTGTGAAACATTGGTGAGGAATCCAACATGAGATACCTGGTGAGGAATCTAAATTATTTTTATATACGTATACCAATATTTAATGTTGAAGATTTTAAAATTAATTAGCTAAGTTCCGCGTAAAAAATAAAAATGCTGTGTTTTACCTTGTTTGAAAAGGACACATCATTTTTATTTTTCAACAAGCTTTTATTAGCTTCGCGTGTATCTATCCATGCAACGGAATCTTTGTGATTTCCACCATCTTGTAGGCAGCAGGTTAACTTAAAAATTTACACTCGCATGAGGAACCGATCACAATACAATAATTTATTAACTTTATTCTCGTATCCTGATCAGGATCACCGGGATACAATAAAATAATCACAGCTCATGTTCAAAGCGTGTTTTTTTTTAAGTTTTTTTAAACTTTTATATTGCTATTTCGTCGATCTTAGTTAAATAATTTTAACATCTATACAACTGAATAAAGTTGAAGTGTCTGTTTGTAATGTCAAAACAACAGCTGTTTATTAAATGCATATGAAAGAATATACGTATACAGTACCGATATAAAAAAAATTGTCTGTCTACCTGTTTGCTCCGGCTAATCTCTGAAACGACTGACAGATATCGACGGGACTTTCATTGGCAAATTTCTTAATTTAACTTCTTTCTTCTAAAATTAAAGTAGCCTTAGTTACCTTAATTCTAAAATTAAGGTAACTAAGGCTACTTTAATTTTAGAAAAAGAATATAGGTTCCGTGAAAAACCTACGAAATAGTGCTCAAAATCCAATTGAAAAAGAGAAGTATAATAATATAACACTAAAATTATTTTATGAAAACTAAATCGCGAACTAAGATAAACCCTCCTTACAACGGAAGAAACACATGTCCAGCTCCAGACGTTTACATGCTGATGAAGAATAAAAGACCAACGGCACTAAATACTTTTTATAGAGTAAGGGTGAAAAACGCGCGTACAGTCCGAATGATGGTAAGTGGATGCTGAGGCCCATAGACATCTACATCTCTTCTCAATTAAGAAACAAAATGCAGATCAGTTTTCAGTAAAAAGGGTCTCCAGTTCTCTACACTCACCATATGAAACACAGCAGCATTGAGGTGATTCAGGAGAAATTCCTAGTATAGGGGTAACGTTTTAAAAAGATAAATAATAATAAATAATTGAGCTGCTATTTTGCGCTGGTATTCTGTTAAGCGTGGTCCTTCCTCGGTCGATCCGATCCATTCATGCCTCTACCGCGTATAAAATGTAATGAAGTTCACTTTTATTATTCTAGGTCATTGTCACTTTGGCTTGCTTGATGGCATCCTTCGTCATCGAAGAGGCTCTGGGTAGCGGACTTCGGAATCATTTCGGCGGCGGGGCGCACGGTGGTCGCCGGTACAACGACATTTCCAGCGGTGGGGGCGGCCGCGGCTTCAATTCCGGTAGTGGCGGTGGGAGGTTTGATGAAGGACGCAGGAGAGACAGCTTCACATCGGTAAGTTTTTATTTAATCATCATCATCATTACAGCATATTCAAGTCTACTGCTGAATATACTCCCTATAGATTATCTCATAACGCAATTTATATAAAATCGTCAGCAGATAACACAAGTAGTGAAAGACGCAAGTTTTTTTTAATTTTTTTATAGAATAAGGGTGACAACGAGCACATAGACATCTACGTTTAACCTCGATTAAGAATCTAAAAACAGATGCGTTGTCACCCCTGAGGACTATGATGGAATGGTTCGATTCCAGTAAAACGGGTCTTCGGTTCTTTACACTCACCATACGAAACACAGCAGTATTAAGCTGCTATTTTACGCTGGTATTCTGTGACAGCGTGACCCTTCCCTGGTCGAGCTGACCCATTCGTGCTACAATCAAAATAAAGCTGCAGCGTGGCTCTACCACATGAAAAATATACTTAAAAAACGAACTTACAATCCACCTGATAGTAAATGGCTACTCCAGCCTATAGACAACTTGTAACAAAGAAGGCTAGAGCTGCGTTGTTAGCTCTGAGGACTAATATACATACACCTCACACCCTGTAATCTTACTGGTCCTCTATACCTTCAGAGCGAAACACACTGCAATTTAGTGGCGAAAATAGGTGCAACGATGCAACTTACCCAGATGGTAACTTAAGCAGGAAAGATCTTACCACCCAGTGAAAGTAAAGTATAATAAGGTCGGCGACTTCACATGTCTACAAATTGTAGATAAGTTTCCGCGCGATATTTTTTCTTTGCCATGTTTACGGTAAACATCATTGAAAACTGCAATTTTACCAAGCTAATGAGCCAAAGAAAGGTTTTCAAGTGGCAAGTCTTATATATACGAAATGTAGAGCGGCCCTCACTAGATGGAGTGACGACCTGGTAAGGAACGTAGAAAGTCGATAGATGCATTTGGATTAGAACTGTGCTTTTTCTTAGAGCCTCGACCAGGGGCTGCCATGGTGCGCCGGCGCTGAGCTGGCGGGAGCGCGGATGTGTGCGAAAGCGTTCACGTGGTGTTTAGTCGGTTCGCCTCGTTCGGTCGGTCTACCCATTAAAAGATTTCTAATTATCTCTTATATTTACGCAAATAAACACACAAAATTAAACTAGTTATACGGATTCTATCGCATTTAATTTTAACTTTATAATTAGCGACGTCTCGGCTTCACAGCACCCATGGTTACGGTGGAAAAGGTCACTTAGGCTTTGGACGTCCTGATGTCATAGTTAACCCGGCTACCTTCAGTTTTTTTTTCTACGCAATACGATCTTAGAGTATCTTGAAATCATTCAGTGGTATGGTTCAGTTGGGAATTCTTTCTATAGAAATTAGAATGCTTTTTAATTTCAATTGCCTCGAAATAGGTAGCCAGGCAAAGCCAGGGCGTTTAGTTGTTTATTAAAAAACTAAGAGCAAAATGATATTTTCAAAGCAAAACATCGATAATCATTCTCGATGTGGATTTTTCCAGTTCACGAACTCCGAGCACGATTCTGGGCACTTATCGAGCGGTTCTGGAGCCCGTGGCCTCAACACAGGTGGCGGGGGACGTTTCGGAAGTGCACACAGAGGCGGCTCCGGATTCGGCAACGGCCGCTATGGCAGCAGCCGTATAGGACCCGGATTCGGTATTTGGAAGTAATTGCCGATACAGATACAACAGCCAATGGAGATGTACCCATACACAAAGTATAAACACGTCCATCTGTAGATCGATTTTACATCTATTGTTCGAGTTAACGACTAAAGTATTTGAAAATAAAGACATTACAGGGTAATTGAATTTTAATTGTTTTGTTTATAATAAGATAACACCCACATATTTGATCGATTTGTAATAGAAGCTATATTCTGCTGATTTTGAAGTCACGGCAGCCAGTTTCATTGGAAACTAGCCATTTGCGCAGGAAAGGTTTATAGTGCCGGAGTTCACTCCTATTCCTTCACTCTCATAGTCCGGTTATCCGACACGACCGGAGAGAGATTCGGCGCAGGACAGGAAGCACCGCCAACTTCATGACTCCGAGCTCCAACTGAGAATTTGACTGATTTAGGCCTG
The DNA here is from genome assembly GCA_036936625.1 of Parnassius smintheus behrii. Lineage (NCBI taxonomy): Eukaryota > Metazoa > Arthropoda > Insecta > Lepidoptera > Papilionidae > Parnassius > Parnassius smintheus. Next base: position 2,272,031 of record JAUPFT010000030.1, read on the forward strand.
ATTCGAGATTAGAACCCAAGAACTCATGATCAGTAATTAAGGATTGATTAAAGATGTCAATGTATCACCCATCTATACATTTGCAATCCTTAATCAACCCTTATCCTTTAATTCTTAATATAATTATATACATATTCGCTGTTTGGTTTAGCTATAGATAAAAATCAGGACTAGACAGGCCGCCATTAAAAGGTAGCGTTTCAAAAGGCCGCATCGAATGTCGCATTGCCGTGCCGGTTCTGAGGCGCGCCGTGTGACGTCACTCGCCACACGTCTTTGGATCAGAAAATTTTTAGTTTGTTAACCCAAGATACTTTTTCCGTCTTTTGTCGTTTTAAAATGTATCTGGAGATTTTAACGATAGTTTGTACCAGCGGACAGTCGAAGTTTCTTAGAAATTTATGTTTGTTTGTTTGTATTTTATGCGCTGACATACCGTTCATCTGATTGCATTAAAACTTTGTCAAGTTATTGCTTGCATTTACTTGAAGGTTATACCTAGGTATTAAACAGTTAAGGGGAAATATAATATCAAATTACTTAGCCTTCGTTATGCCGAAAATATTGCAGCATTAATTTTGAAATAAATATATGGTAAAGTTGAGGATTAATGTTAGTGATTATGTTAGACGAAAACACGATTTCGTAAAATTTTCTCGATGGAAAAAAAATCCAAAGTTACCTCCAAAATAAACAATAAACCGCTGTTATTCATAAAATACTTTAAATAAGATCATGAAATTTTGCATACGAACTGAACTAACTATAAAGCAGTGCTTATGTTACTTACTTTTTTTAAAATGCCATTATTTTCACTGTAAAAAGAAATTATCTAAACTATCGGCGTCTTGAAGCTTGATTCCTGTCGCCCCGTCAGTGTCGCCGTTCTAGCGACTTTCTCGCTAGATCTAGCGGAATGTTTAGCGGATAAAAAAATTATTTTAGCGAGAAATAATTATTTAGCGATCTAGCGACATTTGGGCTTTTGACATGGCGACTTTTTTTATAAAGTAATTCATTTCAAATAAGTCATTTATCATATTTCCAATTTTGTAATTACCATTGGTAACTGTGTATAATATAATTTCACGAGAATTCCAGAACATAAACTAACAATTCAATGTCGTTCATTCACTTTCATCTGTTTCGACCTTAGACCGGGGTCTAAGGTTTCGACATACAAAAATGCAGCAGGAGTAAACATATTCGAAGATTTATGTAATTTTGCAACAGTAATATTATCACTACCGCACTCAAATGCAGAATTTGAACGCGTATTTGGTGCTATGAATGTAGTTAAAAGCAAACTGCGAAACAAGCTATCAGAAAAAACTTTAAATTCCATTATTCTGATTAGAAATCATTTAAAGATTAAAAAATAGAATTGCGCAACTAATGATATTCCCTGAATGATATATGAAAGATTATATTTATATATGAGGATGTTGTCAACCAAGTCGATAAAGGCAAAAACAAAAAAAAGATGGGAACTGGAGACATTGGCGAAGCTTGAACTTCCGCTTAAGTTCTTTTTAAAGATCTGGATCCATAATTCGCTATTAATTTTGAAATTTAGGTACGAGAACGTACTGAACTAATTGTTTTATTTTTAATAAGATGACTAATGTTTAAACGTGGTTTAAAGATTTAAGATTTATTTTTTTACAATATTTTTTATTTTGTACATGAATAATTTTTGTTTTAGTTGTCATATCATTAGCCTACACTATAAATAACTGATTTATATGAAGTAGAGTCCGCTCCTTTTAAGGTTTTACTGAATTTATAGATATAGATTTTCGGTATTCATTGTCCATTTGGCAAGATTTTTTAATTAGCCGAACGGTACCACGAAAATATACCTAGGGACATCTAGCGGATTTTAAGAAAAAGAAAAATTCTGTTTCTGGCGGATTTTTTCTGTTAGTCTAGGGACTTTAAAATTTGTAGAACGGCAACCCTGCACTCCGTTACCCGTTAGCAGCGTTGCCATATATACAGATTTCCCCGTATTTATACAGATTTTCGGTGTGTGATACAGATTAGCACTGGGCACAGATTTTTATACAGATTTTTCTAACTCTATTGATTGGATTACCATAATATTCAACTTTAAATAGAATGAAGCAAAATAAGTGACTAGATACCGCGTTACACACATTCGTGATTCTATTCTTTATGGTTAATTTATTTTTTCACAACGTAATTAGTTAGTATGGCAGAATTACAAGTGTATTACAAAATATGTATACAAGGTGTAGGTGTGAACACCGTTGTCACTAAAACCATAGGTACTTGGCTTTAATATAAAAATATTTATCCGAATTCTAAAAAAAGCCCTATTTTCTTTCATAAAATTTAAGAGGTTTCTGTCTGAAACCGCCCGTAAATTCATGGATCCTATGCGCCCGGGTGACTTAATCACTGTAAAGATCACCGCCCGCGCTAGCTACCTATACTATATTCCATTAAAAACACAATAGGTACACACAACCTGTGATGTAACTTTTCCTTCATACTTTCACCCTGGCTTAAGACAGGCAAATTTGAGGAATTAAGGAAAAATTGAGGTTTTACTAAAAAAAATGTTGTTATTTTTCATTGAATTTACGTTCTATATAAGTGAGACCAAACCACTGGTTTCAAGTATAACGGTGTTTACACTAACGCCCTGTGTATAAAATATGTATGACTGAAAATAATAAAGTAATTATATGTTCATTTGGCAAAGGTTTGAGTTTTAATATGTTGTTTGCTTAAATTAATATTTTCAATTTTGCTATATAAAAAAATTAGTGTATAGTAGTATAGTATATAAAAAATTAATATATATTTTATACGTGGTAGAGCCACGTTGCAGCTATATTATGGTTGCAGCACTGCAACCATAATAGCTCACGCTCGACCGGGGAAAGACCACGCTCTCACAGAATACCAGCGTAAAATACCAGCTTAATACTGCTGTGTTTCGTATAGTGAAAGTAGAAATCCGGAGACCCTTTTTACTGGAAATGAGGCATCCCCTCTTGGTCTTCAGGCGTAACAATGTATCTGCGTTTTAATTCTTAAGCGAGGATAAATGTAGATGTCTATGGGCCACAGCATCCACTTACCATCGGTGGACTGTGTGCTCGTTTGTCACCCTTATTCTTTAAAAAAATATTTTTATTTAATTACGATAATCAAACCTTATCTGCTTATCACGTTAGAAGTTATTCCCTGTTTTTCAAAAAAGCAATGATGATGATGATGATCAATTATTCTATTTTGGTTTATTAAATTATACAGATTTTAAGTTTAAATAGCATACAGATTTAATACAGATTTTAGCAGTGTCTAATACAGATAAAAGGTTCAAGACATCTGGCAACACTGCCCGTTAGTATCGCTTAGGTTTTTGAAGGGAGAAGTTGTGTCGCTTACGATCAGAATACACATTACGCAACAGGACGACGTAAAATGAAAATGGGAAATAACCGTAATGAAAATAAGAAGCGACTGGATTGGCGTTAAGAAACAGGCATAAATATGATAAATCTAATGAAATAAGTGTCTAACGACCTATCTACTTACAGTATTAGTGATTACAAACATGTCGGTACATAGCATACGACGCGCGGGCAAGTGGGGACGAAATTAGAATTTGAGCTGACTTACTATATCCCCTTAACTTACAGAAGGTGGCGTGTGTATCGTACCGATAAATTTATTTGAAAGTTATATATTATTCAATTACAACGAATCATTATCATTCTTAATTAAACAATAGAACTGTTCCTTTAAAACGATAATTCCACAATTATTTGTTCTACGGCTTCAACGCGTCGGGTACCAGCTAGTAATGCATAAAATTGACACAAAATTTAGCAACATAAAAATGTCAAAAAGATAGAAAAAATTGATAACATTAACCGAAGGCAAATATCCCCCCAAAAGGCAATCTATGTGGAGGCCTGTGTCCAGCAGTGGACTTTAATCTGGTTTAATATCTGCCTAATAACAATAATAATCGCTCTGCCTTGTGATTTTTTTTAATGTTAACAAATGTATAAGTATCTTCCTAGAATATTCTGATTCTGCTAAATTGATAGAGACAATATTTAAGGTGTCAAAAATTTATTTGCTCAGTTTCGCGCAATAAACTACTAATCGCTAAGAGCGGTCAGCAGCCGCAGTATCCAGAGTCTACTTTACCTGATACCTCGTGTAGAGATGAAATACGTGTCGTATTATTAACGGTGGTGTGTCTTTCTTGGTGTAGTGTTGGTGGGAGTAGTGTTGCTGGGATTAGTTGTGACGGACACGCAGTGAGTGAGGGCGGGAGGTGCTCTTTAAACTAGATGAGACACATCATTTTATTTTATCGCATGGCACAAAGCAAATAAATTTAAGGGATTTCTGCAAAGTAACGCCTGACTCTATTAATTAAAGAAAATATTATTTGTGCTCTCAAAATATTATAATAACATTGCTTCGAACAGAAACTAGAGCTAAAAAATAAATTATATAATCAAGTCTTCAATTTTTTACATTCTTTATAATCTTGTTGCTAAACAACCAAAAGTAGAACGTGGTAGCGCCACGCTCAGCTATATTATGATTGGAGCTCGAATGGGTCGACTAGACCGGGGTAGGACCACGCTCCCCCAGAATACCAGCCTAAAACAGCTTAAGCTGCAGTGTTTCATATGGTTAATACGAGTATAGAGAACCGGAGATCCTTTTGCTGGAAACGAGGCATTTTTGAAGGTGGTTAAAAATCCACTTCAAACCATTATTTAAACTCTAAATTAAAATAAAATAAAAAACTTTAAAGGAACAAATATCCAGCGTCCGTCAAGTTGCCGCCAAAACTTGCTTTTTTAACTTGGTAACGGGGTTCCCGGATAACCAGGAAATGGGCAGCAGTATCATCCTGACAACAACTAAAAAGTGAATAAAACGGCGGTTGGGAACCCGCTTTCGAAACGTGCCGACTACAAATACGTATAAAAAACCGGCCAAGAGCGTGTCGGGCCACGCTCAGTGTAGGGTTCCGTAGTTTCTCGTCCGTCACAATAAGTGTTCCCACTTATGAGTTTAAAGATGGGTATCCATTATGTAATTAATTAATTATTCCACTATGTAACATCCGGAAATGGACTGGGATAAAGAAAGTTGAAGATCTGTTCAGGCTAGCCATGAACAAAGAAGAATTTAGAAGGATGACTGCCGACCTTCAGTAATGGAGAGGCACTTAAAGAAGAAGAATCCATTATGTTCGCGCTCCAGCAGCGCTCCGCGCTCCTGCAACTGCTCCCGGTAGTGGGTACTGTTGTTTCCATCCAAGTTCAAAATGATTTTCCTAGAAAGTCCTTATAAAGTTTTACTTTTCAGATTTTTTTCATATTTTCTAAGCTTATGGTTCAAAAGTTAGAAGGGGGGGGGGACACATTGTTTTTTAATTTTGGAGCAATTACTTCCGAAATTATTGACATTATCAAAAAATGATTTTGGTAAACCCCTATTCATTTTTAAATACCTTTCCAACAATATATCACACGTTAGGTTTGAAATTAAAAAAAATCGCTTCCCACTTTACATATAGGGGTGCTACCTTAATAAAACTTTTATTTCCAATTTTTATTTTACCACTTTGTCGGCGTGATTGATACATGTATTGGTACCAAATTTCAGCTTTCTAGTGCTAACGGTCACAGAGATTAAGCGAGGACGGACAGACGGACAGACAGACATGGCGAAACTATAAGGGTTCCTAGTTGACTACGGAACCCTAAAAAGGATTAATTAAACATCTTAGGGCAACTACGGCAACATGCCCCTTATATGGCAATCTATAGAGGAGGCTTTTGTGTAGCAGTGGTTATTGATAGGTTTTAACGGTACCCAAGTAGACACAAAAAAATTAAAAATAGACTATAATGGTAACTACGGCAAATTGAATACTAACATTGTAGTGCCAGCCTGAAGGTTTATATTTCTGTAGTACAAATACACATGTGTCGGCTCGACCGAAGTAGGATTATGCTCGCACAGAATACATAAGACAATGATGTAAATAATGAAATAGCGGTAATAATGCTGCTGTGTTTCGTGTGATGATTATCTGCATTCGGAAATTGCATTCTCAGCGGTGTCTGTGCCCATCATTTTGATTTTCAATCAAGTACGTGTAGGCTTTAAGTCTATGCAACAAATCAGTTGTATATCGTACTTTACCATCTAACAATTAGATACGAAGTTGCGGACACAAATACACTCACCGGCACGGGAACTTGGCCAAGCGGTTACCTCGCGATAGCAAAAGCTTTAAGTGTTTCTGATGAATGTTTGTTATGCAAGTATGTCAAAAAATGTTTACCCTCAAGTTCAAGAGGGTAATTCATTATGTTTAAGTGCACCATGACGAATTCTTTCATTTTTAGTTGAATCGGGTCATTTGAGCGACTAAGTTCACATTTTAAATTTGTGTGTTGTGAAAAGTTTACTGTAAGGTTATTCAATTATTGTGATCTTGTGTCTTAATTAAATAACTAAAGGTGCTTTAAAGCCAATAAAAATGCCATTAACACCAGCACAAGTTGCACAAGCAGTAGCATTAATTGACCAAGGGCTGACACAGCGTGAAGTTGCTATTGTGCTTAACGTACCACGGTCCTCAATGCAGTATTCACTGAAACGATACCAGGAGACAGGCCGCTACACCCGCAGGCCAGGTAGTGGGGGCGTAAGGTGCACATCGGCCCGGGACGATCGTTTTATTGTTATGGAGATTTTGAGAAACCGCTACCTGACCGCTGTTGAGATACGCCAGCGGCTCCAAATCGCAAGAGGCGTTAATGTTAGTGAGCGTACGGTGAGAAGACGAATGGAGGAAGTGAATTTAAAAGCTCGTAGACCAGCACGAGGTCCAGAACTTCTCAGACAGCACCGAGTAGCCCGACTTCAGTTCGCAAGAGAACATGTCAATTGGACCCACGAGCAATGGGCTAGAGTGTTGTTCACAGATGAGTGTCGAATAGCTTTACGTGCTCCAGACGGTCGAGAACGAGTGTGGAGAAAAAGAGGAGAGAGGTTTCTACCCATTACCACCACCCAAACTGTGAGTTTCCATGGAGGCTCAATAATGGTATGGGGAGGTGTAAGTTCCGACGCACGTACATAGTTGGTCATCGTCGATAATCGGCTTACAGCTACTCGATACATCGAGGAAGTTCTTCAGGAGCACGTAATGCCTTATTCGGGATTCATTGGACACGACCAATTCCTCCTCATGCACGATAATGCACGCCCGCACGTCGCAAATTGTGTAGAGGAATATCTGGAAGAGGTTGGAATACAAAAATTACAGTGGCCAGCTCGTAGCCCGGACTTAAATCCAATTGAGCATGTATGGGGTACGCTTAAAAGAAAGATAAAGTCCAGCTCCAAACCGCCACAAACTCTAAATGAGCTCCGAAATGCAGCGCTGGCCGCTTGGGACAGCATACCGCAAGTTGATGTCAGAAACATCATTCAAAGCATGCCAGATCGAATGGAAGCGGTTATCAGGGCTAGAGGAGGAAACACCCGATATTAAAACTGATAGACAATAAAGAAACAGACTTAATTTTTAACTTTGTAGTGTTTTTAAAGTGACAATGGAAAGATGTTAATTTTAGTGAAAACATGTTATCTTGAAAAGAAAAATTTCGGTGAAGTAAACATTAAATTTCTATGTTCTAAAACCATTAGAGACACTTATTGAATGCATCTACCCTTAATTTACTGTTAAAAAAACATTTCAGTGCAAATAATCAGCAAATTCACGAGTGGCCAAGTTTCCGTGCCGGTGAGTGTATAAATGAAAATACCCTTTTTAGGCCACACCGTAGTCGAGTAAAAAGCTTAGTCTTTCATCGTAACAGCAAAACAATTCTAATAACACTTATAATTAAATTGTGAATCATTTAACTTATTATGGCATATGTCTGAAGGCAACGTGGCGAAGGTCCGCGTGTCGAAATCTCGTTCGGAACTATTGTATGAGATATAAACAATTATTCAGGGATGGGATGTGCCGTGGAGATACAGGATAAAATCCTTGTGATAAAATCCAAGGATAAAACCCACCTCATAGGTGTAACGTTTAAAAAAATGAGACCTACTTTGTATTAAATGTACGAAATACATCAATAATTAAGCCGTGTCTTACCAAACGGGTTACCGGTTGACACGAACGTTACGCTGGCACTCGGCCCGGATTCCAGCAAATCTGGTAGGGGATGTAGGTGAAGGTAATGCTAAACATTACGCGTCGCCTATAAAACGTGATTTTACAACGATTTTACGATCAAAAGCGCAGTAAGCCCGGTGGTAATTTAATATAATATGTAAGAATTGCTAACTTTTCTCAGTTAATTTTTTATATTCTTTTTATACGTCTTCTACATCCCCTTCTAACTGTACCTTTACTTTGATTACGGACTCGTAGGATTAGCCTATTTAACGTTGTCAAAAATATGTCTGTTACAATTAATACGTGGAATAAGTGGTAGAACCATGCCGCAGCCATATTATAGTATGATTGTAGTACGGATGTGTCGGCTCTACAGTGGAAGAACCACGCTTTCGCAGAATAAATGGGTTAAATAGCATCTTAACGCTGCTGTTTCGTATGGTGAGTGTAGAGAACCGGAGACCCTTTACTGAAAACGAGGCATTACATCTTAGTCTTCATGGGTGCATTTTGATTCGTAATCGAGGATAGATGTATATGTCTATGGGCCACAGCAACCACTTCCCATCAGTCAGGTGGACTGTGTGCTCGTTTGTCACCCTTATATTATAAAAATAATAATAGTGTGGCCAACGAACTAACTGTGCGGTAGCGCCGAAAGAATATACACGACACCATATCATCCCAAAGGGAGAGCCGAGGGAAACTGAAACAACCGATGAGAAGCAGCATATTTCTGATGAAAACCAATAATGATAAAAACACTGCGGTAGCCAACCCGCTCGCCTAGCATGGCAATTCTGGCAAAACTCCCCCTATAAGGCAATCCATGGGGACTCCTACGTTCAGCAGTGCATTTTTTAGACTGCAATGGATATATCTTATAATATACTACCGTGCTGCGGCACCTAAAGATATCCATTGCCCGATTTCTTCGCCATTAACTTGCTTGTTAACTGCTATCGCAGGAAGTAAGTAGTGAAAATAAAGAAATACTATTTAAACTATTGTTTAATTAGTATAAAATTACGATCATAATAGTCAGTGTAGTTTAACAACAAAACTTAAAATTGTACCAACAAAAGACAAACAGATATTTGACGAAGCCCGCCCCGGGCCATTGATATGTAAAAGGAAACTGCTGAATATGGCAACGAGGCATACAGGCCTTGTTTATGATTGTCCCCTAAAGGCAAGTATAGCTATGACATTTATAGAATAGACCACACACAACAAAACAATAAAATGAAATGCCTTCATAATCAGAAAGCTCATCAACATAAAAAACATTTTTTGTTTTTAATAATATGTTTCTATTTCTTCAATTATTTATAGTGTTAAGTCATATTCGTTAGTGTTTTAAAAAAAACTTTGTAGGACTGCACGTCAAAAGCATAAACATTATCATGCGAGTTCAGTTCTTCTTCCTCATTTTTCACTTCAACATTCAAAAGATACAACTGTATATGCCAATTAACAGTGGCACAGTCTTCCTCTTCTTTTTGACAAGGCTACATAGCAAGAAGGCTGTCGCGCTTCTCTAGTGCGTGTTGACAGACTTCACATAAATGATGTGTTAATAACCTTTTAATATTTCATAAAATGTTATTATAATATTAAACAATTTATGGATGATAATAACCCCTGGGAACGGTGATCGCTACCAACCTATTTCTAATTTGTCTTGTGTCGTTAATTGCAAACATGATTGTAAGCTATTATTTGAAAAAAAAAAGTCTTGCTGGTTTTCTTACAGGTTTTTTCCAAGACAGAGGTTATTTTTCGAACCAGTGGTAAATGAAAAAAAGTGACTAAATCACAACTATATTGAGTAAAAAAGTTTCTGTTTCTGTAACAACAATTAAAATATTCAATCACTTACCTAATAGTATTAAAACAATAAAAGGGCCCAAATTCAAACATAATCTACAAAAACTGGTTGGTGAAACATACGTTTTATATGCTAAATGAATTTTATAATTTTAAGAGTTAATACCGTGTTTTTTATTCTTACAAGCATTATTTTAAATATTCATCTTAAGTTGATTGTAATATGTTAAATGCAAATGTAAATTGTATATCCGTTAATTATAAATTGTGTATATCTATTGCACACCTGATGAGGCAACTGTTTATGCTTTTTATATGTCATCCTTAACTATTGTACACAGTAATGCAATGAATATATAATTATAATTAAAAATTTAATGAATCAGTTATCATAAAATTTAATACTAGTTCTCATATAATAGAACGTATCACTGTAGAAACGGATATTAACCAATTGAAAAAGCAACTTGGTCCTTCTAGCCCGACTACAGCGAACTTTTCACAACAAATGCTAAAAACCTTGTGAAATATTAACGCCTCTGTAATCCAGTGGAGTGGCGTCGTCACAAAGATCTCTGGGAATAAACAAGGGTTTTAAATGAGTCAACATGACGAAAGAAAATATAAAAAGGAATTACAGTCGTAAAAATTTGAAAACATAGTAAAAGGCAATAGATATCGCGGTGAAAACAATACAGTTTGAACACAGACATAAAATAAAAATCAATCACAATCCTAGACAACACGATACAAAAAAAATGAGAGCTGTTTGGATTTGGATATAGATGATTTATACTGTCTCTCTCTGTCAGACCGGACACAGCACCGCAGGCTATTGCATTGGCGTCAACCATTTGGCGTAAATCATTATAAGTAATATAAGGTTTTATATTTTATTTTATACATAGTAGGGCCCTAACAAAGCTGTATTTAAATAAAACTAGTAGATCGACTAAATCCACAAATTCCTATATTGTATTCATCATCAAGTGAAAAATAAACTAAACCTTTTAAAGTGATTTTTAACAAGCTGTCTAATAGATTGATATCTAGGCGACAGAGCTCTTGCTTGGCTCTAGAAAAAAAAATCTCAGCAACGAAACCTTTTTATATACTCGTAAACATTGAAAGTAAAACATTATATAATTACGAAATTTTATCCGAGACGATGGAGCAGTTTTCAACAAATCAATTATATATATTATACACGTTCCTGGAGAAGTACTGCTCATTTAAAGTATACCATATTTAAAAAACCAAAACCATAATACGTAGATACATTTCTAACTCAATGTTAAATCAAAACTATAATAAAAATAAGCTACGTAGTAGCAGCAAAGAAAGTATTAAAGTATGTAACTTAATATTATTCCATAAATATCTACACAAAGTGAAGACGATATTAATTATTTTAGTATTCATCTTTCATAACTTTGACAACGCGTACTACACTCATGTTTTCAAGTATACGTAACGAGAAGATGTGTGGTAATCTCCCGGCTACGTTAAAGTTAGACTTACGTAAACAGACAATTTTTCCTAGGTAAACACCATCATCAACACATTATAGCCCTTGAAAATCCACTGCAGAACATGGGCCTCCCCCAAGTAATGCCACATACATACTCGTCAAAAACTTCAAGCGTTGCGGTCTCAAGAATTACAGGCATTGATGTGAGATGTAAGTTAAACATGACCTTTGCTTTGTCTATGTTCATTTTAAGACCTACCCGTTGAAAGCTCCATTGAGATCATTGAACACAGTGCCGTGGTCCTACAGCGATGCTGCCATAATGAATTTATTATTACACTTCGTAAGTTTTTCATTAACTTTGTTACTTGGACTAAATTTATTTCTGAACTGAACAAAAATGAAAACAAAATTGTCTTCTCTACTAAGTTTGCATTAAATGCTAAAATGAACGAACGGAAACTGACTAATTATAGGTGCCAATGAGTGGGTGTCAGTTTAAAGATCCCATTATCTTCAGAGTCGATAGCAAATCTTAGAATATTAGCGTTTATATATTAAATAGCTAATAATATTAAGTTTATTGATGCAAATGGTTATCCTAAACTAGTACTGGTGTTTTAAAAAATAAACGAACAATAGTGTTTCAAACTGAGACAGAATTAAACTTATCTCTCGTTTTTCGTGTGGCGTGTCTACATTCGAGTTGCAAAACTAATTACAACCCTTCCGGAACAGTATTACATTGAAGGAAAAAGTTAATTAATAAAGTTCCTTGATAAAAGGTTCCAGGATATTAAAAATAAAAAATAAGGACATAAAATAGTTACAAAAAATGAAAAGAGAGGAAAGCAGATTTTGTAAAATTCAACGATATTTTGTTATTTGTTTACTAAAGTAATGGGACTTTATTGTAATGTTTGAGGATGTATGTGAATTAATCAGTCTTAAGTTAAGGGTCTGCCCACACGTACCAAAACTACACCACAACCACAAAACGTGGGCGGAATCATTTTTTATTGGAAATTAATAGCACAATTTACATGTACCACATTTTGCCGTCATTATCGACTCCCACTACGGAACCACACGGAACTAGCGGCCGGCCACATCGCAAACACAACATGGCGTCGACGCCACGACTAGGGTTGCGACGCCACCACAACGCAACTGCAAAAAACTGCAGCGACACTATTCACATGTGACTACATTTTGCCGCTGCGATGTGTTGTGGTTGTGGTACGTTTAGAATCTAAGGGTCGGCCCACCCTTACATTCTAAACTGTATCTCGGTATTTGGTTGATGCGAGTGAGAATAAAATATAAACAAAATAATAAGTTTAGAAGATTACTACCACTAGGTCATAAGTATCTTTTCCTAGCCAGTGGCGAAGTTTCTATAGAAGCCTAGAAGCCGGGCTTGCCTTATAAAAATGCTCAATCAATAATATTAACTAATAAAATAACTCGTAAACTGTTTCAAACTATTTCAAATTTCCTGCCCGCTCCTGACCTTGTAGCATATAATATGTAACGTCAACACTTAGCAGTTTGCTTTGCTTAAATCAAAGAGTTAATTTCGTCATTTCTCTCGCACGCGTAGGCTTATTAGCGGGCTTTCGAGAAGACGATCGCTCCCTTTCTAACCTGTGGCTAAATATTCTATAATGAAATATAACTACGAAATGTTTGTATAGCAATTACTATGGAAACAAAAGCCGTACTTTGCCCCGAAGTTGTTTAGGAATGCGTTATCGAGTGGGGGATACAGACGATACGTTTGCAAGTTCACTTAACATTTCAATGTTTATGTTTGTTTTTGTTGTGTCTGTTACAAATTATGCTTTTTCAAGGATTTATAGTGAAAATGGGAGGATAATAGTGTTCCTTGTGATGAATATAAGTGTGTTAAAGCGCTAATCGTTAAGGAAAAGGTAAAATCTTTAAAACAGAAATCTTAATTCAATAAACATTTCTACATACTTTAATAGGTACAAGACTCTTTAGTATTAAAGTTTAATTATTCTAGACGTATTTAAAGGTTTAATAACTCAATACTTATATTGCCATATGAGTTAAAAATATCATTTTGAACTTCAGCATAAGATATGAGATACCTAGGTATAAGTTTAATTTTATAGCAAATAATTGTTACAATCTTTTTTAAAGTTAAGCTCAAATTTTAATGTAATAAATTAAATTATAGATGTATTGAGGTTTTGAAAGAATATTTACTTTAGTCCTTAAAGCTTTATCTTCTCAGTTCAGTATATAAAATTTTAATAGCGCCATCTACTTAATTCTAAAGATGAAGTCATTTTATCGAACGAAAATTGATTGATTCTCACGGTGGTACGGAAAGATTACGCTAGATGGCATAAACACGCTATCGGTTAATTTAATAATTTAATATTTATATTACCTTAAGAGTTAAAAATATCATTTTGTACGGTTTATGAAAACTGGAAATGAATAATTATATAGTAAATAGTCATTATTTTATGGTAAAAAAAATTGCTAAGCTTTATCTTCTCATTATACCATATAATTGCATATATCATACAATCTATGTAGCTGTAGTATGCTTTCTGTGTGCTTTGTTAAACACGTCCTTGACAGCACTGAAAATGAAACTAACGAGTGGAGACAGATCAAGATGTATGTGTATTTTTACAAAACCGCTAAAAACAACAAAACCATATCTTGGGCTTGCCCTAGTTTGGAGCCCTAGCTTCGCCACTGTTTCCTACCTAGTCCTTACCTGGGTAGATACCATCCTCATACCTAGTCCTCTCATCAAGCAGCAGTTCTTGCACTACTGTGTTCCGGGTCTGAAGGGTTAAGGGACTCAGTATCATCACACCATCTTAGTCCACACATGCAACAACGCGTCTTTCGCCTGTTGGAATTTGGCTGCGCCTGTTCATGACCTGCAGTAGCCACTTACCATCACGTGGATTGTACGTTAGCTTTCCATTTCAATTTTATACAAAAAATTGGCTTTTTTAGAATAAGGATGATAAATGAGCACACAGTTCACCTGATGGTAAGTGGATACTGCGACCCATAGACATCTACATCTACCCTAGATTAAGAATCAAAATGCAGATGCATTGTCAACCCTGAGGACTAAGATGAAATTCCTCGTTTCCAGAAAAAAGGGTTTACGTTTCTCTACACTCATTATACGAAGCACAAGAGCAATTATTTACTTTTTGATGTCGGTATTGTGTGATAATGCAGCCTGTATCCTACCGCGACTGAGCCCAACATTTGTGCTACAACTACTTGTAAATACAGCTGCAGCAAGGCTCTGCGACGTACCTACAGTTTTGTGTTTTGTCTACATCTATCCTATAGTGGAAATAAATGGAAGGTTTGTAAAATCAATATATTAAATATTATGTATGCATGGACGCAGGGACCGGCCATAAATTTTACAACAAGGTCAAGCTTCAAGTTTTACCGCCCACGTTACGGTGCCAGATTTACGAGGGGAACTGCCATAGTAAGCGATGTCTCAGTTTCTTGTAGGGCAGTAAATTATGAATAGTATTAAAGTTACTTTGATGTCGCAATGTCTTTTTAATATTCATAATATACTTTGTATTTCTACTAGTTTTTTCTACTAGAAAGTTTGTTTGAATTTTATGACTCAATCACGTAAAAACAACTGAACGGATTTTGATTAAACAAATTATAGGTAAAATTTTTATCATAAAAATAGTTTATCCCAAATAACAGTCTTTTTAACCCACGATGCAAAAATATTAGTCGGTTTTTAAATAAACGCCAGCGGAGCCGCGGGTAAAAAGCTAGTGCTACAAAATAAAAGCTCACTTGGTTTGATTTACAGGACTTGACGACGGTAAAATTATTGTTGTCAATTCCTGTGTGACTTTAATGATTGTAAACTGTTGTTTTTGGTTCCTCCTGGGGCAGAGATATTTTCCGAACCAGTGGCGAATTAAACGTAAGAGTGAGTTTCTTTCAGTAAGTATTATTTATTCATAATCTATAATGTATAAAAAAGATTCTGTTTCTGTTAGCCCGTAAACATCCTACAATCCAGTCTGGACATGAGCCTAACCCATCATAATCATCATCATCACCAATACAGCACATCACCAGTCCACCGCTGAACATAGGCCTCCCACAACTAACATCAAAAATCAAAGTCGACAATCCTTCAATCTAGTGCCTCACCCACAGTATTTTTGCCGGTTTTCACAGGTTTGCCATATTTGTCACGCTTGGCAGAACCAGAGGTCTCAGACCTCAGACGCTGCTTATCGTATCCTGGATGAAAATTTTATACCTGGTAATACGTAATAGTTAACATCTACTGCAAGAAACATGATCTTCTGGACTTTTCTTAAGTCGTCTCTTGCTACGCCCGCGGAATGAAATTTAATAAAAATTACGTGTGAAATATTTTTAAAGAATAAGGTTGACAAACGAGCAAACAGTCCACCTGAAGCTGTGGCCGACATCTACATATATATATATATATATATATATATATATATATATATATATATATATATATATATATATATATATATATATATATCCTAGATTAAGAACTAAAATGCAGATGCATTGATACCCCTGAGGAGTGAGGACTAACATGGAATGCTTCGTTACCAGTAAAAGGGGTCTCAGGTTCTCCACACTAACCATACGAAACACAGCAGCATTAAGCTGCTATTGTAGGTATTCTGGGAGAGCGTGGTCTTTCCCCGGTCGGACCGATTCATTCGTACTTTAATATAGCTGCAGCATGGCTCTTTCTCGTATAAAAATTAAAAACCATTACAGTGATGTTAATAACGGTGCTAGTAAATATTTATTTTCACAGAAGATTCAATTATAATCGCTATACGAGTTCATCTGCAAATGAAAATACTCAACTATCCAGTAGGGAGTTAAATCAGTAATTCCCATTTGCTTTAATCAAGAAATGTTTTGTATTGCGTTGTATGAAGCTTCAAGTGTTTGTAAAAACCTTTTCTAGTGCTAAATAATCGTACTAGAATAAAATTAAGTAAAATACAATGTACGTACAATGTACGAATTTCAAATAAAACGAATTTTACGGCTTTTATCGCGTTTAATTTAAACTTTTTAAACTCTCGACAGTTGGGGCGTTTTACTGCATTTAATGTCAGCTGTCCTGAAACACCTACGCTCCGCGAGGCTGCAGTATGCCACCATTACATCAAATATGATACACCACAATGCCTCACAAATGAACACAGATTCCTGCCAAGAATTATTCGCAAGGAAATTACAATTAACAAAGTGAAATTTAAAAAAATATGTCGGTATTAAGTTTTTTTATATACAAAACTTTTTTATCGTACTCTTACATTGTTCTCCGATTATGGCCTATGTTCAAAATGTCAAGTCTCTAGTTCATCAGGAAATTAGTTTTAAAATCATTATTAAATTCGACCTGAAAAAAAGCGAGTGAATAAATACGTTGTAAAATAACTTTATTTCAATAGGAAAGATAGCTGGTACACACTATTTGTTTGGGATCCCATACTTAATAAAACTAAATCCAAGCCCAAGCATACCAATGCAAGAGTTTAAGGTTACTAAAAGCTCCGTTCTGGGTAGATCGGAACAAAGACCAATATTTAAAATTTATAGGTAGTCTTCGTTAACTATGACATTCGCCATACAAATCAGCAGCATTAAGCTGCTATTTTTCTATGAGAGCGTGGTTCTGTTCCGGCCG
Organism: Parnassius smintheus behrii; assembly: GCA_036936625.1. Lineage (NCBI taxonomy): Eukaryota > Metazoa > Arthropoda > Insecta > Lepidoptera > Papilionidae > Parnassius > Parnassius smintheus. Next base: position 2,289,296 of record JAUPFT010000030.1, read on the forward strand.
AGCCGACCCATTCATGCTACTACTAAAATTCGAATGGGTGGGTTCGAATCCCGAGTCGGGCCAAAAAATTAATTATTGAGTTTTTCCGTCAAGAAATTCTCAGTAGTTGCCCGGAGTCAGGAAGTTGGCGGTGTCTCACCCCCGTGCCTCGGAAAGCACGTAAAGCCGTTGGTCCTGCGCCTGATCTCTCTCTGGTCGTGTCGGTTTACCGTCCCATCGGATTATGAGAGTGATGGAATAGAGAGTGCACCTGTGCTTGCGCATACACTTGGGCACTATAATCCTGTCCTGCGTCGATGGCTAGCCTCCGTTGAGGCAGGCCGCCGTGGCCGAAATTCGGTCTGGAGGACATTATTATTATTATTACTACCAAAATATAGTACCGTAATATAGCAGCGTGGCTCTGCCACATCACAAATATGCAGATATGCAGCTTTCCCCATACAACGCCAACGGCGATATAAATAAGCACATAGAATTGCAGCCAACATTTTCAATTCAATTCCTTCAAACATGAAGGAGTCAAACTCGGTTTGCTTGGGTTATAAATTTTTAAGCCAAGCTTTTATACCTTGATACATCCATTTTATCCTCGAACACTTAATCAAATATTACTACTGAATAATCATGTGGTTCCCCCGAGTTCAAAGAAACGTGTCCGAAAATTCTCAATTTTTTAAGTATGGTCAACTAACATTAAATCCAATTTTAACAAATGTAAAATTAATATACGTGGTGGAGCCACGCTGTAGCTATATATAGTTGTAGCTCAGCTCGAGCGGATAAGGACCAGTCTTTCACAGAACACTAGGGTAAAATGGCAGCAATGCTGGTGTGTTTCGTATGATGAGTGTTTAGAATCGAAGACCCTATTTACTGGAAACGAAGTTCCATCTTAGTGCTCAGGGGTGACATCGCATCTGTATCCTTAATCGAAGCTAGATGAAGATATCAATGGGCTACAACATCCACCTACCATCAGATGGACTGTGTGCACTTTTGTCACATTTATCATCACTACATTTGGCACAAGCTTTACTAAAACTCATTAACTAACCTAACCATAAAACAATTACATCAAACAACACAACGTGAGTAAACTGATTGAACTATAACCGCATCCACATAATCATGACATACTGATAAACACTGTTAACGCAAATGATCTATCTATTTGTTTGACACACCCAAATTTTAACTATATACTGTGAGTACATAATTAAACTTCGGATATAATTAGCTGACTTCAAAATAAATAATCTATACATATATCATATGTGTATATGTATATTTAAATATGTCGTATATGTCGCAGTAAGATGGCTCAAGACGTGATATAGTTTTATCATCTTACTTATTATCATACTAGACTAATTTAGGGAAATAATTATAAGTATATGTTGACCAAGAATGTAAGTCATTTTAATTTTGACTTATACTTTTTGAATTTTTTAAATTAAAAAGTTCTATCCTTTCAAAATTACAGTTTATAGTGGTGATATTTTCCATATTACAGTTTACAGTATTCCACCTTTCAGTATTACAGCTTACTTACTTAAATCTACTGTCAAAAAATAACATAAATCACGATACAACAGGAACTGAAGATCCAATGTCAATATCGAGAAATTAGTCGAAAGACTCTCTTTTTATTGTTTCAGTAGCTTTTTTTCAGTTACCTCCAGGTTTATTTCTTTGGTCCCAAATATTTTTTTCGTTGTTGCATTAATTGCACAAAAGTCGCGATCAGTAGCCTTCATCAGATGACGATACTCCACAAATAACATGAACATGTACTCCTGTACATTCAGTTTACAATTAAAATTATTTCTAGTAAGATACTTAGGAACCGCTGTCATATAACTATATTCCGGTATATAGCTGTCCTTAGGGATATAGCTATATCACGGCTTTAACCATCTTAAATCTTACTGCGACATATATATGTTTATATGTGTGTGTATGTTTCTCTTTTATATGTATTGTATTTATATGTGTCATATTTATATAATCTATTTAGCTATTTAGGTAGAATGAGAGTTTTTCTTTTTTTAATTTTTTGGTCCCTAATTTTCACCTACGAACGTGGTCATTGATTCCAACTTTCTTAGGATTGACCGGTAGAAAATACCACAGGGCATTATCAATCAAAACAGTTCCAATCTATGCTGTAAAGTACCTGAAATGTCGGGAATATAAAAAGTGTCGTGTACAGTGTGTGTACAAGTAAGGCAAAGGAAATTGTATAAGACTTAGAATGATCTGAAAGATTCCTGTAACTCGCTTAGCTTTCTAATTAGGAAAGAAGTAAAGAAAGTGTAATCACATTTAAGACGCTCTCCGACTGAATGATAACTAGCAAGCTCTAAACGTGTAAAAGAAATGGATAAAATCATATTTTAGAATAAAAGTGACACACGAGCACACAGTGCACCTGATGGTAAATGGTTTCCGTGGCCCAAAGACATCTACATCTACCTCAATTTAGAATCAAAATGTAGGCTCGTTGTCACCCCTGAGGACTGATGGAATGCCTCGATTCCATTAAAAGAGTTTTCGGATCTCTACACTCACCATACGAAACATAGCAGCATTAAATTGCTATACAGTACGCCGACCCACACGTGCTACAACTTACTTACATACATACTTCCAGCGTGGCTCTACAATGTCTAACGTTTAGTACAAAAAAACCTTTATTTTTATAATTAATAGAGTAAAGGTGACAAGCGATGACCCCCCTGATGGTAAGTGTATGCTACGGCCCATAGACATCTATCCTTGATTAAGAATCAAAATAGAGCTGCGTTGTGAGTACTAAGATGAATTGTCTCATTACAAATAAAAAGGGTCTCCGGTTCTCTACACTACCACGCAAAACAAAAGTAATCGGGGCGATGTATAGGATTTTACACCAAAATCCCAGAAAATATACAAAATCTGACTTCCGCCAAGTTTAAAAATTTTATGAAACAAAGATACAACCTTTGTTAAAAAGTGAGAATATTAAGGAGTACATGGATGATAATAGCCCATGGAAATGAGGTGATCGCTACCAAGCTATTTCTAATTTGTTTTGTATTGTTGTTGTGTAACATATATAACTATAACATGTTCTTTTTTTCCAAAAAAAAAATATGTCCCGCTAGGTTCCTTGCTGGTTCTTTACAGGACAGAGGTGTTTTCTGGACCAGTTGTAAATTAAAGATAATAGTGATTTCTATAAGATTTATTTATAATCTATATTGAATAAACAAGTTATTTTTTATTTTTTACGTTATATTGATTAACATTCTTAATGTCGGAAAATTATTAACAAAATTTGTTAACCTGTCACTAATCCCCAATCAAGAAAACGCACGTTATAATTGCAAGCAACATTAAATTATCTCTTTCGACGTCGTGTTCGCGGCGACCAAACAAAATATAGTTCCCGGAGGAAATTAAGCGTTCCCGCTATCGACTGGCGGAAACACTGGAGATGTTCTTTACACAGCGACTAGCTCCGATCATTAAGGAAGTGAATCGTTCCATGGATTTAGTACCAATACTGAAGATTTGTTTTCTTATTCAATATGCAGAATATATTACGTGGGGGTAATATGGTCATTCAGTTAAGTCACTTATAACTCAAAAACCACTGCCTTGTTTGCATAGATCAAATAATAAAGGAAATACTAATGAAGGATCAATGGAGCACTGCATTATTCGACGCCATTTTGACTGTTGACACTATAGTAAATAAATTTTCGTCGATTTTAGTAGCGTATCATATAGGTATATAGTTAGTTCTCACAAGCCGATTTTTCGAAGTGTTACTAACTATTGCCAAAGCTTGTTTGCTATTTTTCTGAATATACTAGTAATAGTACACGACTTTGTGTTTTTGTCTTAGTGCTTCTCCTATTTTTTAGGACCGGAAAGCTTAAGGAAACCATAATACCCTCTTGTATCTTATTATGAATTCCTACGAGTAGCAGCTTACATATATGATCCATATTCATTCAAAATATGCAATTGTGAACCCTAAAACAGAAGCCATAAAAATACATTAAAAGTACAAAACATTCGTATACATACATAAACACTCACGTCTGTTACACAGAGGGGTATACTCAGACTACGGACTTCCATTTGGCATGATCCTGACACACCTCTTTCGCCTTCTTTACATCTATACACATAAGCAAGTTAAAGGTACCTAGGTATACCTACGATTAATCTGGCCAATCTTCACAATATCGCCAACTTGGTCGATAAAGTTTTGTCTACCGCGTTCGTTCCCAACCCTGCCGTTCACGTCTGTAATATTAATTTACTTAGTCAATTCTCTTCGTTCACTCTTTCTATATGACCAAGTCACCGAAGCACTCCTTTCTTAATCCTGGTCACAACACCATCTTGCAAACCACACTTCTCTTATCACACAATATCTCACCCTCTCGTTAAGATTCAGCCCATTGTATTAAAAAATAATACCTTATTAAGCTCGCACATTTCTCTTTCCTGCAAGTAAGCACATAACAGCACAAACAGTGCTATCACATTTCATCAAACTGTTCACGGCGCTGTAACAAGATATTTTGAAACGTCTTTAAAATAAATTACTAAAAACAGACATACGATCTTTTCTTGGTACAGACAATCATACAACAAAACACCACAGTACAGAAAACAAGCGTAAAATAGCAGCGCACATAAAATGCCACGCCATATTATTGTAGCTGCACGTTGTAGGAACATGCTCTCACAGAATACCAGCGTAAAATAGTAGCTTAATGCTGCTGTGCTTCGTATGGTGAGTGTAGAGAACCAGAGATCCTTTTTACTGGAAACGAGGCATTCCATCTTAGTCCTCAGGGGTGACAACGCATCTGCGTTTTGATTCTTAGTCAAGGATAGATTTAGGTGTCTACTTACCATCAGGATCGGGCTCATATCGTACTCAGATCGTACCATCGGACTGTGGGCTCGTTTGTCACCATTATTATATTAAAAAATCCTAACCTGGTAGCTCAGAGGTAGCCTGGCTATGTACATTTTCTAGATAAGATAAGATGCTTTATTTGTCGGAATATGGTACACTACAGTTTGTTACAAAAGAATTTTGATCCTAAATATTCTGCCGTTTCCGGCGTACAAATATTTTCAGATAGATAATTTTTCGAATAAAGTAGAAAACTAAGACATTAATTATTATTATATAGTATAAAGATACTACTGAGAACCTTTCATATAATATTGACATATTAAAATCTTTAATATAAATTCTTCTGTATGTGTGTTTATTACTGAACTCCTAAGCCGGCTGGTCCGGTTTCGATGATTTTTCAATGTTTTTGAGTTGGTTTCTAAATAGAAACAACTGGACCGGGTAGGTGGTGCTGTTGTCGAGATCCAGGAATTACACGTGCGAAGCCCGGGCGGGTCGGTAGGATGCAATAAAGTATTATAGAACCAGCAATGACACTTAAATACCAAAAAGTACCATAACATAAAAAAAGAAAACAAACCATGTATTTTCGGTGCCGAATAAATATCTTACTAATATTAGATGTTTTAAAGTGAACTTTTAGCCCATGAACTACGACCTATTTACTAATCTGTGCTACGACGGCTCTCTCAGAAATGAGAGACCTGTGCCCAGCAGGGGGATGTGTGTAGGCAGTAACTTCAAGTTTCAATATACGACGTAAGATGTAAAATGCTCACGAAAAAACAGCACGAAATTTTTCTGTGCGTACCTGAAACAAAGTAAACATAAATTCATTAATTTAAGACGTATAAACCAAGTTTGAAGGCGATCTAAAAATATCCCCTACCCCATATCATCGCGCGGGTGTCGTAAGAGCCGACAGGTGGAAACAAATCAGGAGATGGGCAGAAGCTTCTTTTTCATAAAAGTTAGAAAAAAAAAAACTGCGGTTGCCAATCCGCCTGCCAAGCGTGGCAATTATGGCAAATATGTAATGTTTGAGACAATCCCTGGGCAAGGCCTAGGTTCACCAGTGGACTTTTGATAGACTTTTAGTATGATGATGATTATAAACAAATTCACTAGTCAGTCACACAGCTTAACGTTGAGTTTTCTGTTAGCGTTAAAGATTGTAGAAACTCAACCTGGCTAGACACGCTGTGTTCTTGCAGTAAAACGTTTAAATTTGTTATTTTATTACGAATATCCGACCTGATTTTTGAAACAGATAAATAACAATAAATTGATTTTCGTTCGTTCAAACGAAAAATGATTACAAAAATGATAACAACCATACAACTGGGTTATCAGGTGAAGCGTTCTGTGAGTCCACACCGCCATATATGGGAGTGTCTGTTGAAGGAACGGTCTTTGTTTATAGTTTAAATAACTAATAAACTGTAGAGAATATTTTAATTTGTGTAATTAATACGCAAAATATAGCCATTGTAGTTCAGAAAGTATGCACTCGCTGTAAATTTCATAACCCGTGTTTGAACCCAATGTGCTCGGCGGTGAAAGATGACATGAAAAAACATGTCTGATAAATTAAAAAAAAAAACTCAAACACATGTACCTAAAGTTTACAAAACGCATTGGGACAGCGCGACGGACACTTGCTTGCTCTCCTAAATATGAATAACCATTTTCAAATTATTGTCAGAAAGTAAACAGACAGACGTCCGTCCGAGTGTTCAGACTCATTATCAGAATGGCTTAACCAAAGTTCACTTACAGATAAAGAGTAATGCCATGATAAATGGGTGCTATATTTGATCCGAAAAAAAACTAGTTTTTTTTTAAACTAAACATTGAAAAAATAAATAGTCTTTGATTATCCAAAATCTGAACATCGCCACATTAATATATCCTACCCAGGCGATTCCGTTGCAGATCACAGATTGCAGTTAATAAATTAAAATATGATATATTAGTAAAACAATAACACAGGTATCAATCGAAAAAAAAGTTATTGCGTTTAATTTTACCTAATTTATAATTCCAGATGTTTCTAGCGATTTGAAGCATCCACGTCCAGTCTTACACTGGGTTTTACATTGCATACCGTTTGAAACACAGACAATAATGAAGTCAGTAAAAAGATAATTAATAGAATCAGGCGTCACTTTGCGGAAATCAACTATGTTAAAGATGTTAAAAATCATTGGCTTAGATCCGCGTAATTAAGGAAAATTATGTGTTTTACCGCATCTACTAGGGGCAGTTCCCTGAAGACATTTTTCTCCGATTAATTCCAGCCGCAAAATTTCATGAACGCACATCGCATCAAAAACTTTTGTTTTCTTTCTCATACAACCGCTCTGTGGAATTGTTTACCACCGGCGATATTTACGGGCTGATACTACTAAGGAACCTTCAAGAAAAGAACTCCCTTTCTAAAAGGCCGGCAACGCACCTGTAATTCCCCCGGTGTTGCAATTGTTCATGGGCGGCGGTACTCACTCACCATCTAGTGAGACACATGCCTGTTTGCCCTTCTTTTATAAAAAATCTAGTATGAGGAACACCTCCAGACTTCAGTGCTGCGGGGATGTGGTCCCAGATTAGTGGTGCGGGGATAGTGCACCTAAACAAGGGAGGGCGGGAGGTGTTACGTTTTGATTACGCAATTCATGCACAAACTCAAGGTACAGATTGTTAATATTCGCTTTATTTCTCATCTTATCCGAGCACAATAACACACTTAAGCCTTATACAATTTAAAGATCCGTATCCACGATCAGTCGGAGATTAGATAAAATGTAGCGTGGGGATTATAACGTAGCAAATGAGTCTCACAAACATGTAAGCTCGTTTACGACGAATATTGAATCGGAAACGGTAACGGTAAGGACAGTCACGTTGTGTGTAAGGACAACACGTTTAATAGCGTGCTATTTATTCAGCGACTGTTAGGTTTAAAGGAATTACTTTCTAAACACTGGTTTTTAATCGACTGTTCCAGAACGAAGGCTAAGTTAGTGCTTTTCTTTATACAATAAGAGTGATAAGCAAGTACACAGTCCAGTAGTAGTCCAGTAAATAAATGTTGTGGTCCATAGACACCTACATCTATACTCAGTTAACAAACAAATTAAAGTTTTGTTGTGACCCCTGAGGACTAAGATGGAACGTCTCGTTTCCAGTAAAAAGGGTCTCCGGTTCTCCACACTCAGCAGACGAATCACAGCAGCATTAAGCTGATATTTTACGCCGATATTCTGTGCTGGCGTCTTTCCCCAGCCGAGAAAAGCCATTCGTGCTACAATTATAATATAGCTGCAGCATGGCTCTACCACGTATATAAATTAACCTTATTTACGTCCCACTGTTGGCACAGGCCTTGCTTCACTTTTGAGATATTCATAGAACAATAATCAGTTGATAGCGTTCAAATGCGTGATGACTTTACGTGTCCCGAAATATTTCATTCCGTAGAGAAGCTTTTTGTCATGATGTTGTCTTTCATCACCAAGCATGTAATAACTAAGCAATTAAAAATGTAGTTCGGCGCTTTAAAAAAGTGCAGTTGGCAACCCTATGGTAAATTCCTCCCTATATAAGGCAATCTATGAGTAGTTCATCCAAATGTTTTTGGGACAATAAGTTAGTAATAAGACCGCACAAAGCAAGTTTCTTTACCACCAAGTACCTAATAATAATAATCTTTACCGTTACAGGTTATTGAAGTCCACGGCTGAACGTAGACCTTCTCCATAGATCGCCTCATAGGGGGATATTTGCCATAGTTACCACCACAATTTATACGAATTCATACAGACAATAGAAGTCGCATAAACGAGTGACCTTGTCGCCGCTTATATATAGGTCGACGAACATAATTCACCATTTTTTGATTTAGTAGTGCGGAGAACGTCGTAGTCCAATTTTTGTTATTATAAATTTATAATGGTGCAGTGCAGCATAATCTGTTGTAAAAACTCATCAATGACGTGTAATTAAAGTAATAAAGGCATAACATTTCATCAGTAAGTTGATTATTTACTAATTATCATTGTTTTAATTAATTTTCAACCAGATCAATACTTTACTATGACATTTAACTATGCAAACTCATTTATTACTTTTCGTATTGTACAATTACCATTGCTGCTTTTGTTCTACCGTAATAAGCGACACACGTGACTTTGACAAACTCGCCAAGCAATGTATGTATGTAATGTGAAACGTTAGATATCATTGTGCATTGCGTACGTTTATAATATGGTAATATGTGGATGTTGCCACATATTACGGTTTTGGAAGTAATCGAGCGCTGATTCATTGTCTTTTTATTACGATTTCTGTGGTTGCCATGCTTGGCAAGCGGGTTGGCAACCACTGTTTATTTTTTATTTTTAGTCGTTATTAAAAACTGCCCATCTCCTGATTTTTTCCCTCTGTCCCCTCTTACGACACCCACGGGATATGATATGGGCTAGTGGATACTCTTACACCATTATACATACTAATGAGGGAGAATATGACCTATGTTAAGCAGTGGACTTTTTATATAATATAACGTAAAACTTATGTTTTACTGCGATTTAGTAGTTATCTAAAAAACAACGTCAGTAAATTAAGCAAATGGCAATATTTAAAATGATTTTTTAATTAAAGAAATTTTAAAATCAACGTAGTGTCCCAGAGGTCGCTGTGTCGGACATTTCCCGGCGAAATCGAATTAACGCAAGAATTACGAGAATCGAGTAACCGTCTTAATTAATTAAGAAAACTGAGAGTGTTCTCAAAAATTTTCATAAGTTGACTTCTTTTACAATTAGTACTTTGTTGAAGTCACAAATATTAATAGACCCAAAAAAAAATAAGACGTGAAAAGTAAAGTTTTAATTGGACCGTGATGTACAGAAATGATTCAACCCAATGATCTTTCCTTAAAGACACCCACATTAAAATCATAAGGAAAGAGAAACCAACAGTGTAGTTGCGATGTGAGAATATCCAGTGCCCCATGTCCCGTGGGTCTCGTAAGATGGGACAAAAGGAAAATGGAACAGGAGATGGCCAACAGCATCTTCCTAATAACAACTCAAAATAAGAAAACACCGGTTGCCAACCCACTTGGCAAGCGTGGCAACAAACCCCACGAGGCAATCTATGAGGTAGGCCAGTGTACTTATACAGGCTGTAATGGATATTAGATGGAAAGACACATGCTTGCATCTTCAAGCTACAGGCATATCACGAGCGATTGCGTACAGTTTTGTCCGCAAACATATCCTATGGATGCTATTTACTGGCACATGCCATAATTTGCCATGCAAATTAACATAATAATTTCATGATATATGTATTCCCGCTGTTAAAGCTTAAACGTTATACGTGTTGCTACATTTGAAGCAAACATCAAAAGTTAAATAAAAATAGCCCAATCCTAATAATGTCCTTCATTGTGTCCTTCAGACCGCATTTTGGTGGCGGCAGCCTGCCTCAACGGAGGCCAGCCATGTGCGCAGGACAGTAATTTAGTGTGAGAGTGCATGCGCAAGCACTAGGGAATGCAATCTCGTTGCGTCCATATTTTGCGAGACTGAGTCTCGTTCAATTTTTTACGAGATCTCGCGAGATGAGCGGCGCAGCAAAATCGGTGTGTATATCGTAGCGTGGAGCGGGGGACGAGGCCCGGCTCAATCACTGTCTCACTTTGCCGGCACGCGTGCGTTTGTTTACGTTATTATCTAGTATTTGTTGAATTTAAGGGATTTTTGTGATTAACTGGTCATTTTAGTGTAACATTTAATGTAATTTGGCATTGAACTATGTCGACAAACTCAAAAACAGTGTACACTGAATACGGAAGTTCATTAGAAGTTTGGAAATATTGCGTAAGAGCCAATGATGGACTCAGTGCAAAGTGCAAGGTGTGTGGGAAGATTTTGAAAGATAAAGACCGTTCTCCAAAAGGCTTACACACACACTTGAAGTCTATACATAACATTGATTCGAAAAAAAAAGGTTGAGGATGTTCAGATTGAGGAAAATGTAGAAACTTCAATGAGGACTCCGGTTGCCGGGCCAGCGGCGCCAGAGCCAGCAGCTTCCGGACCAGCTTCTTCTTCAGATAGTACTCTTCAGCAATCAAAATCATCAACTATACCTAAAAAGCGAAAAATTACGGACCATTTCCACAACGAAGATGCTTCGAAGGAAATTATGGTTTCAAGAATGATGGCTAAAGACGGTTTACCTTTTCGTGTATTTTGCACCTCAAAAGACCTGAGAGACCTTTTTTGTTCTAAGGGACACAAATTACCGTCATCTCCTAATTCAATTAAACTTATGGTAATTAATTACGGAATGGCCTTAAAAATAAAACTTAAACAAGAACTTTCTCAGCTAAAGGAAGATAACTACAGATTTACATTTACCTTCGATAAGTGGACTTCCTCTAGAAATAGACGTTACATGAACGTGAATGTCCACACATGCAAAGAAAATGAAGCCATATTTTGGAATTTAGGCTTGATCAGAATATACGGCAGTATGCCTGCCGAAACTGCAGTGGATCTTTAGAAGAAGAGACTTTCAGAATTTGAATTGTCTCTTGACGATGATGTAGTCAACATTACAACAGATGGGGCTAAGGTAATGATCAAATTAGGACGTTTGATTAATAATCTACATCAGCTCTGCTATGCCCACGGCATTCAGTTGTCTATCATGGACGTTCTGTACAAAAAACAAGATTTATCTTTGTCTGAGGACAATGAAATTGATGAGATATTTGACGTATCAGGAGAAGAATCCGAAATAAACTCCGATGACGAAGATTACGTTTTTTAGTCTTTTTTTGCAACAAGAGAGGTTGGTCTGGATACAGAGAAATCGCCAACAAAAAACGATCTCCTCCAAGTATACATTAACCAAGTATTTGGCAAAAACTTACAGCTACAATTAGATTGCAAAAGACGCTGGTCAAGCCTTGCTGATATGATATCGACATTTAATAAAGTTAAACTGTGTGCCGGCAAAGCATTGATCGATTTAGGTCTTGACACTAATTCGGATTACTCTTTGAGTGCAGAAGAGTATACATTTTTGACAAACTTAGACAGAGTATTTTAGCCTGTCAAACTCGCTGTGGAGGTCTTATGCCGTCGCGATTCCAACCTGGTTACTGCCGAAACGACTTTAAGATTTATGATACGCAAACTTGAAGAACTGACGACAACATTGGCAAGAAAACTAGCAGAGTCATTGAGAAACCGCATAGCTGAGCGCCGAACTTGCTTGACTCCAGTATTGATTTATTTGAGAGATTATGTCAATTATGAGGAAGATTTGGAAGAGTATGCGCGAGACGAAACGTTCAAAATGTCACAGAAAGTCAGTATCCGAAAAAAATTAAAAAACTTATAGAGAGATTGCACTGCAAGACGCAATACTACTACCATACACAAGAAAGGTCATCTGTTACAGAGCCACTCCCTTCAACATCAGCAGTTGCTTGTAATGATGTTGTACTTGGCGAAGGCGACGCTAATGATGATGTGCCCCTTTCTGTTCTGTCCACGGCTGGAAAAAGTATTTCCCTTCAAGAGGAGCTACAGGAATCGTTGACATTGGCAGCATTGAAAAAGCCCAATCGTTCAACAAATTCCGCAAATTCAATGGAGATACTCATTAAAAAAGAGATGAATTTGTATGAAGCTGGAGGGATTAAAGTGAACTCCTTCAGTTTGTACACAACTGTTTGTCGACTGTGGTTCCGACTAGTGTAGAGGCAGAAAGAGCATTTTCGGCTGCGGGGTATTTGGCCTGTAAAATCAGGAGTCGTCTATCAGATGAAACCCTTGATATGCTGTGTTTTTTGAGAAGCCACTTTCAAAAAAACTTATCCTTTTAATAACACTGTCTAGTAATACTTACATAACTTTAAAAATTACAAATGCCGCAGAAGTCTGAATAAGTGTTACATTTCGAATTATTTCGAAGTGTTTTTTTTGTTTATTTTAAGTTTTTTGTTCATAATACTGCAGAAGGATGATTTAGTGTTATATTTCGAAGTTTTTTATATTTTTAATTTAAATTTTTTGTACATAATACTGCAGAAGGCTGATTTAGTGTTATATTTCGAAGTTTTTTTTATTTTTATTTTAAGTTTTTTGTTCATAATACTGTAGAATGCTGATTTTTGTTATATTTCGAAGTGTTCTTTTTGTTTTATTTTGAGTTTTTTGTTCTTAACACTGCATAAAGCTGATCTTTGTTATATTTCGTAGTGTTCCTTTTGTTTTATTTTAAGTTTTTTGTTCTTAATACTGCAGATACAGAAGGCTGTTTTTCAGTTTATATAATAAGAATAAGACTGACGAATATTATATTATAACGTAATATTGTGTTTTATTTTAAAATAAATGATAATAATGTGCCAATTACATGTATTTTTTATTTTTATCTTATATATTGAAAATCAATAAGCGGAATTAATAGTATTATCGTATGTTTTTAGTAAAAATACCCAATTGGGCGAGATCTCGGAAATCTCGTAATCGAGATCTCGCAAATCTCGTAATCGAGATCTCGCGAGACCGTAAAGCCAGTCTCGCGAGATCTCGGCTAGGTCTAAAATCTTGCCAGATTGCATTCCCTAGCAAGCACAGGTTGCGACGGCAATACAACACGATTGGAAAGAGATCAGGCACAGGACCGACGCCTTTACGTGCAAACACCACCAACTTTCCTGTAACTGGGTTGTAACTGAGAATTTCTAGCCAGAAAACTCAAAAACTAATTTTGCCCTGACCCGGAAATCGAACCCGTGACCTCACGATCAGTAATCACGTTGACGACCACTAGACCAATGAGGTAGCGTTAACCATATGACCCCAGTAATGAGCAACACAGTCGTGGCACATAGTAAGAATACTTTAGGTATTTATTCGAAGTTTATAAACACTAAGAAGGATCGAGTCAAGAGATAGTTATAAAAGCACAATAACGAAATAGGCTCTAATCACCAACTGATGAGGACTGCGCCGTGAAGACGAATGCGTCGACTCTACGGGGGAAGGACCTAAATTTCAGAGACTCATCACTGTTGCACAAATCCATTAATGAACATAGGCCGCAAGATATGCCACAAAGCACAGCTCTGGGTCACCTCCACCTATAGACTTCCAGTTTATGTCACCAGGTTGTCAGGTCATCTAGTTTGCCAGGTATTAGAACGCCTTCGCTTATATAAATTTCGTATTCGTTTTAACGTTATTAATCAAGCAATATGTATTCGTTCGCGACCACGACACTTAACATAATTCACTCACATAACGCTGTAATAGAAAAAAGAAAACTGGGACAAGGCTTTCGAGCTAGGGCTCTCGTAAATTTATATAAGGCGCTCCAATGAGTACACTGAAACTAGAGTGACCTTTCTCCAACTTGAGTGCTTTATGTCGCCTAAGGCGTTGAATACGAGTACATAACATGGTATACTACTTCCCTAAAGATAAATATTCCGTAGATATCATCAGCTTTTTTACTTAAAGTAAAGCAGTTTTTTTCATTGGGCTTTTTAAAGTCTGATGGACCACATTTGAGCCTTTATAGTTGTGGAGACAATTACTAAGGATTAACAATTGCAGACAAATTATTTAATTTGTTTAATATTGTCTTTTACAAAAACACCTTTTAAAAGGCAAACCCTACGCCATCGCTTCAAGTCCCTACTGCGGGACATCTTATGAAACGTGGTAGAGGCACGCTGCAGCTATATTATCGTTGTAGCACGAATAGGTAGGCTCGACCGGGGCAGGACTACAGAATATCAACGTAAAATAGCAGCTTCATGCTGCAGAATTGAAGACCCTTTTTATTTAGAGGCATTTCATCTTAGTCCTTAGGAACAGATTAACAAATAATAACTAAGTAACCTCAGCGATGACCACACATCTGCATTTTGATTCTATATTGAGGAAATAACGACGAGTTTGTGGTCTATCATATCTGACGATCTGGACTTAATTACTGACTGCTGTGTTTTCGTTCTCGGTCTCCTTCAACAGCCTCACTGCTAAGTGACCCTCTTCTAATTCGTATCTAAAATATAAGCAAGTATCAAATAACTCTCATTAAATTAGAGTAATAAATCTAATCCGGGTATTCATTTAATAAAATTAGCATAATGTTAATTCTCTAAAAGCTTTGAAATAATGCTGAACCGTTACTCCCTAGCGTGTGGGAGCAGTTTAGCAACACATTGGACATCATATGGTGCGGCAAAATGTTAGATGAATATTAAAATGGCTCATCAGTTGATACTTTCACATTTTACAAAACTAAATGAAAATAGCTTTCAAAGAATCATGGATTAGAGGGCTAACTACCTACCGTGAATATATAAAATAACTGTTTTTTAATAGAAAAACGGTCACAAGCGAGCACACAGTCCACCTATTGTTAAGTGGAAGCTGTGGCCCATAGACATCTATATCTATCTTCGATTAAGTATCAAAACGTAGAATGATCATCTCACCCCTGACGTATTCCAACGTGGACTACGTTACCTCGAATTCAGTGAAAGGGTGGCCGTTTCTCTACATATGAAACACAGCAGGATTAAACTGCTACTTTAACACCGGTATAATGTAGGAGCGTTGTCCTTTCCCAGTCGAGCCGACCCATTTGTGCTACAACCATAATATGGCTCTACCACGTATAAACTAGGTGGTAATAGGTGGTAGAACTCGTTTTCTGTCTAGAAGTCCGAATAGCGAGACGAGCTTCTATTTCTACCATCAATTATCTATTTCTACCTTCAAATAGAAGTACGAGTATTTGCACTGCTGTGTTTCATGAAATATTTGCACTGCTGTGTTCCATGTAGTATTTGCACTCTGTTGTATTCCATGAAGTATTTACATTCTGCTGTATACCATGAAGTATTTGCACTGCTGTGTGCATTTAAAGGGCCCAGAAATGTAGTACTAGTGTAATTGCACGCATTTCATCTTAGTCGTCAGAGACACAGAAATTTAAATATAAATAGAAGTCGTAAAAGCATGTGACCTTGTCACCGCACATGTGACTCGTAGGTCACAAGCGCGCGAGGAGCATTTGTTTCGGTCTCCAGCCTCCAGTACTGTTTCGGACGCAGAGACGTAAAAATGGTGTTTTGAAGCATCCAACTGCGGAAATTCCTTCACAACTTGCAAATTTTCACATAAAGGGATAACATTTCATAAATAAGTACTTATTGTTTTAAATAATGTTGTGTTTAATGAAATATACTTAAATAAAATTATTCACCTCCAGTACTACGATTGTTTTCGAAATTTTATTGTTTTCACATTTCAATATCCATTGATTTTTAAGTTAGTACATGTCTACGACTACGACAGCTAAAATCAGCGATGGATTTATAGTACGGGCAATAAACAAAATTGTTGTATACGTAAATTTCCTAGAACACGGTCGCAGGAGTCGAATGCAAGTCAGTTACATCTTGATTACAGTACCATGAAGGGTATTGAGACCAGTATATTTACAGGCACAAACAGGTGACAACGTATCTTAAGCCTTCTTCGTTTCATGGACTACAGTAGCCACTCTGTACACAATCAGGTACACTGTAAGTATGTTTGTCATTTCAGTTTAAAAAATAATTATTACACGTAGATGAAATCTAGTTCCAACTTAAATTAAAAACTTTTTGCAGAAAAAAACGCAAGCATTATTTAAAGTTTACAACTAACAGAAACTAATGAGACTGTGGAACCTATTGACGGACCGTCTTTAAAACTTTCTACCCTAAATAAGTTAGTGCGAGGAACTTGGGACATTTATTTGAGTTTAAGTAGTTCAACGGGACTACGTTATTGCTTAGTAATATTTTCCAATGTAGAGAAGGTAAAAAGATCTTAGCTCAGCCATGAACGTAATCAAAACCCATGTCCAAATCCATACCACATGAACTGTTCGATTTACCGGAAGTTTTCTTAGTCGCACAACTTCTTTGTTGAATCGTCTACCACCAGCGATTTTTCCAGACTAATGCGAATTAGGGACCTTTAAGAAAAGAGCCTACTCTTTTTAAAAAGATAGGCAACGCTTCTGTAATATATCTGGAGTTACAGTTGTTCACATGTGGCGGTAGTCACTCTCCATCAGGAGCTGCATTATGATCTGCACACTCTCACAAATATATAAAAATACTTACATTTGATTGGTTTTTGTATTCAAAAATCATACGTACCGTTTACTTTATTTTACCTGTCTTAACGACAACAAACACACATCATTTAAACTTGTCAAACCATGCCTTTCAAATGATATAAGCTTAATCGCTTTGCTTCTGTAAGAATTACTAATAAGTTAAATAAGCCACGTAAATTTTGTCAATGTTTAGGTATTAATACAAATCATTAATAAAGATCACTTCATCTAAAACCTCAAGGTGGGGCAATTACACGCTACTACGACTCCGGGTTGTGAGCCGTACTGAATTATCGGCATCTATTTCATTCGACGTCGGATTCGCGGCGAATAAACAAAGTATAGTTCCCGAAGGAAATTAAACGTTCCCGCGATCGACAGACGGAAACGTTAGGTCAACTATTCACAGAAGGCAGTCTGAACATTTTTATCTTTACTGCAGACTATGATATCGACTTACATTTTTTTCTATAGGATAACTAGGACAAACGAGCACACAGTCCACCTGATGGTAAGTGGATGCTGTGGCCCGTAGACATCTACATCATCGATTAAGAATCAAAATGCATATGCGTTGTCACCCCTGACTTTATCCATCATAAAACTATTTTTGTTCTTGCAAAAAATTTTCGTAAATATACGTAATAATATATCCTAAATATATAATAGCTAATAGCTATTTAGGCGCAAACAGGCGATGCTATAGGCAAATCATAAACAAATTCTATATTTATTTATCAAAATGACTCATATTCACATTATATTGTTATTTATTGTCAAAAAGAAAATCAAATCTAGACCTTTTCTTCCACAAACTGTGGAATCGACTAATCTCCAGTGATTTATCCGGACCAATACGACTTAGGAATCTTCAAGAAAAGAGCCTACTTTATTAAAATGCCGGACACGCATCTACAATTCCCCTAGTGATTCATGGGCGGAGGTATTCGAACGGGCTGCTCAGTTATTAAGATTACCAAAATGAAGCTGTAAGGGTGTAATATCAGGTGTGGACGATAAAGAAAATAATTGTAAAGGGTTAATTATCATAAAATGTTCATCGCTTATTACAGACCTCAAGTTCAAGACGGAGGCACTTATCGTGAAAAGCCTTATCAAAAACTTGCCTAGTTTCACATTTTCAAAACCGGATTGGACATACCTAGACCATATCAAGTTAGCAGACTCCGAATTTTACGTCAGTCGTCCAGTGGACATTCTATTAGGCGCTGATGTATATAATTATACTATGCTATATTGTTGGATGACATTTACAGAGTAAACTCAACCCTCCCGACGGCTGAACAAGCGCAGTTGGGATGGATATTGAGTGGCAACGTGGAAACTTTCAAATGTAATGTGGTGCTAAATAATTATCAAGAGAGTTCGGCTCCACGGGTACTTGAGGAGTCATTTTACATGGATGACCTAATTCACAGAGTTCATTCTATTGAATTATCAAATCGGTTAAAAAAGGACCTGAGCAGTTTATTAAGTTCCGGTGGATTTAACTTAAGAAAATGGAAGTCAAACTCAACTGCTTTACTAGAAAATGCGACAGCTGAGAAGAATAATCAAGGAAATTTTGACTTCAAGCAAGCGGAGATCACTTACTATCAGGTCAGCCGTCTGGTCGTTTGCCCTGCCCTCATATAAAAAAGAACCCCCACCGGGTGGCATTGTTTTATCACCATCGGTCCAGCCATTCCAAAGATCATAAGCGTGAGCAGACAGACAGACAAAACATTTTAGAAACAGTTACGCAGTTCCTAGCCAGAAGTTTACTAGTAAAGGGCACTACCCCTCACAAATCGTATACAAGAATACCAAGTGAAATAAAAAAATATTTATAATTTTTTAATGTACTTTTGTAAAATTCTAACAAAGCAATTCGATTATGTGCCGTTTAAAATTTCAAATCTTTTTCTCATTGAAAAATAAGTTAGTAACTCATTGTAAAATTAATTGCTAAATTCCATCCAAACAAACATACACGAGTCAAAACTTTTAAAAAAACTTGGCAATATTTTAGATTTTTTTTAAAAATTCGAACTACTCACACCATCACACACGCCACCATTCACCAGAAAGTTAAGCAAATCGTCGAACTTACACTTAATATTTATTGAAAATATCAAATAAAAATTGATTCCGTTATCCCCTGTGCAGTGGACGTATGGTTCACGTAGATAACCGCGGAATCCCGCTGAATTATCTAATAATTTTGTACTCGTAGAATATCGTCGGTTTTGCATTTCTGGACCGAGAATTGCATTTCTGAACTGACTATCAGCTTCGTAGCTGCAATCGAAATATAATTTGCATAATTTTCAAAATTCTAAAGAATATCCATTGATTGTAGCATAGAAAGAAGAAATCAATGAAACCATCGCTTGAGCCATGAATTGAATCGCTATTTTATAATGTATTTTAATTTTCAAACTAGTGGGAAATTAAAACGGGTAATCTTGTTAAGGCATCTGATGCGTTTGATGTGCTCTTGGCCAGCATCCAGCCAGTGTACCGATTCCGAAATGATCTCATTACGCTACACTAAACACTGAGTTATCAGTAAACGAATACCGTGTAATATTATAACGTGAGAGATGTGTGACTGCTTCAGAGATTCTATCATACGTGGTAGATCCACTCTGCAGCTATATTATATTTGTAGCACGAATGGGTCAGCTGAACCGGGGAAGGGCTACGCTCTAATCTAACAGAATACCAGAATAAATGCTCAATGCTACTGTGTTTCGTATGGCGAGTGTAGAGAACCGGATTATTTTTACTGGAAAAGTGGCACACCATCTACGTCCTCAGAGACTGCATTTTGATTCTTAACTGAGGATAGATGTGGATGTCTATGGGCCACAAAATCCATTTACGATCAGGTGGACTGTGCGCTCGTTTGTCACCCTTAAGAGGGAAGAGGAAGTCAGCTCAAATTCTAATTTCGCCCCCACTTCCCCGCGCGTCGTATGCTATGTACCGATATGTTTGTAATCAGTAATCACTAATACTGTAAGTAGAAAGGTCGTTAGACACTTATTTCATTAGGTTTATCATATTTATGCCTGTTTCTTAACGCCAAGCCAGCCGCTTCTTATTTTTATCACGGTTATTTCCGATTTTAATTTTACGTCGTACTGTTGCGTAATGTATATTCTGATCGTAAGCGACACAACCTCCCCGTTCAAAGGCCACGGCGAAGTGACCGTGCTGCAGGATCCCGCTTCAAAAGGCCGATAGTTTAGGTAATTTCTTTTTACAGTGAAAATAATGGTATTTTAAAAAAAGTAAATAACATAAGCACTGCTTTATAGTTAGTTCAGTTAGTATGCAAAGTTTCATGATCTTATTTAAAGTATTTTATGAATAACAGCGGTTTATTGTTTATTTTGGAGGTAACTTTGGATTTTTTTCTATCGAGAAAATTTTACGAAATCGTGTTTTCGTCTAACATAATCACTAACATTAATCCTCAACTTTACCATATATTTATTTCAAAATTAATGCTGCAATATTTTCGACATAACGAAGGATCTTGTTAAGCCATTTGACATTATATTTCCCCTTAACCCATAAACAAAATTGTGCGGGCTTCGTACACACGTACGAAGCAGAACTTATTTACGACATATCATACTTATTTTATTTTGTTTTTAATAAGAAGGTTAAATGATAGTATACTCATTCAGCCCCGACGGTGAAACGATAAAAAAAAACATGACTTATTCTAATACCGTACTAACTAAACTTCTCTACTACGTCAATACTCAATAAAGAAGTTTCACTTCAAAAAATCATCATATTTCGTATGAGATCGAGGATTGAGATTCGTGTCGTAAGGAAAGTCGCCAGGTCTAAAACACGCAGAGTGACGATAGAAAATGCCATAAAGATGCGGCATTGCCAAGCATGGCAACTGTGGCAACTCCTCCCTAAAACACAACAGACCAATATTTTTATCGCTTCAGAGAATTTGGGGATCGCTGTGTTAGAGATGCCGCACCTTTAATGTTGCTCTTCAACGTCGTTCAGGGTATTTTACTTCTGGTATTGATATACCTCTGAGAGAGATGGACATCTATCGGATGTCCAGTGTCCATTCACACGTTATTTCCGCCGTTACCAAGCGGTTTACTTACCGTGATCGTTGTGGAACAAACATAGAAAAAAACTTTTACAAATAAATATTTATCATTAATATAATTGTTTCTATAAACGACAAATGTAATCGGTCCTTCAAATAATTTTCTTTGGTTATTTATTAAAGTCCTCTAAAAGAAAATCATTAAAACTTAAAAGCTACTTAAAGTAACTTTAAAAAGCAAAATTGTGAGCCAACTAAGCATTTTTTATTTATATTAATATTATTGTAAAACTACTGTAAAATTATTATTTTAAATGTATTTAAGCGAATTATTAATAAGCATTTAACTTTTTTAAACTAGTAACGTTATTAAAATTCCCTCTACGCCCATTTAACCACTCCTGATTAGCTTAAAATTAAACACAAGACGGACGTGGATTCGAATCCACGACCTTGTTGATTTCCAAACTCGCATCCTGCCATTGAACCCAGTTAATTATAGAAGTGTGATTAACTACACTTCCCTAATAAATCTATGTTATTGTTGAGAAAGCAAGCAAACCTATTATGTTGTACTTTCACGTTTTTTGTTAAAATCACCTTTTAATGTTTAGTTTGCGCTGTCATAAAAATATTGTAATCCGTTGCTCTACGGTTGCGTGTGGATAAAAACCACTAAACATTTAATAAAACAATTTTACTGATTTTATCACGTTATATTAAAACATTTTCATTCCCGAAGTTTCGGGCGCTTTAAAACACGTATGGTCACGGGGGTGACTGAGGTGTTTTACATTTTTTATAAACCTGAAGTGACTAGACAAGTCCTACCACCTAGTAAAATGTCCTGAGGTCTTAATTAACCCGGGCTACCTTCAGTAAAAACCTTCAGTCAAACATACAAACGAGAAATAAGCAGAACTACTGTACGAAGTGGATCAATTCATCGCGTCGGAAACAGTAGAAAGCAACTAAAGTTGGATTACAGTCTCCCGTCCAGTTGGCGAAATGAGAAAACTGTCACATTGTTTAGAACTTCGCTTCAAAACCGGAATTTTAATAAACGACTTTATAACATTAAAACTTTAGTCATTAATATTTTCATCCCCTTATTTTATTTTATTTATATCCAGGACCATTACTAAACTTTTATAAACACTAGGATTTTACGAACAACATACATAAATTACACATGGACGAATATCTAATTAATGTTCATTTTTGTCTACAATATAAAGGGGGATGCCCATATTAGGCCATCGAACGCCCAACAATGTGCATTTGTTAAAAAAATATATCTTTATTTATGGTTATTAATCGCGGTATTCATTTATCCTAAAACAATGGGAATATTTTTGCACAAATTAAAAGTACCGAAAAGATAAAAATAAAATTAGGTAAATACGTAATTCATTAGTCAGTGAATAAAATAAAAAATGTTGCCAATCACAAAAATCATTAAAAAATCGATTCCCCTTTTCAATCGATTACTTATGGTGTCATTATTACAATGCTTATATGATCTTTCGATAATTATTACGATGTTATGATATAGGTTTAAAATAACCGTTGACAATGGATATTTATCCAAAGCAGTCGATACGCAACCGTTATTAACCAAATGTTTACCGACTACAGACGAAAAAGGATGGTTATGTTTTTACTGTGTGTGCGGATTAGGCTATGTTGAATCGTTTTTTGCTATGGTGCTTAAAACGTAGGATGCATTTTATTATTGAGGGAGCTACTATCAAAGAATATTTTATTCGCTTAACTCGTAAAGTACTTGACCAACTTTAAGAATTCTTTCACCACTAGATTGTTATGTATAATTTTAGATATCTAATATAGGGTTAATTTTATTATTGAGGGCGCTACTTTCAATGAATACGTTTTTTGGCTAATCTCAAAAATTACTAGACCGATTTTGAAAATTCTTTCACCATTACATTGCTAATGAGGGCGTTAGCTGTGTGATAAATTATATTATTACAATAAATAATTGCGAGATTAATATTTTCTAAATAAATAAAACTAAATACCTACCTAAGATGTTCAAATCCAATTATTATTTTTACAATTTAAGAATCGTATTTACACACTGTACTTACTCAGATTGATTATTGTAGATAAAGAGGTAATAAACCTAAAGTAAAAGAGCTCCGCTTAAACGAAAAAACTATTTATTAGAATAAAACTAAATGTTGAAAAAAAGTGGTTCAGTGCGAGTCGGACTCGCAGGCCCATGAAGAGTTCAGTAGTAACAAGCATATATTTTAAATCGAGTCAAAATACCACTGTCATTATCGCCAGCAACAAATTATTTTGTTTTTCATAGTGTTTGTATAAATAACAAAGTTGTTTTTGCGGTTCCTTAAAATGTGCTACTTGTATCAAAAAAAGGACTATTATACATTAAAGGGGTTTCTGTGGTTTATTCATTACCAAAGAGAAAAAACTTATTGCGCAAAATAGGTTTTTATTAATTTCAAGTCATCAAAAGCGGCAGTCAACCATTAAAAACTAAAACAACCGTTGTTATAGGCTCGGTTGAATTCATTGACAACCTTCACATTTATAGTTATGATAATTAAACAAGCGAATTACTAGCTGATTTACCAAGAATTCTTTAGAGTATAACAAAACGCTACTGCACAAGTTAACTGTTATTCTTATCTGTTTTTAACATAACATTTAAAATGGAATCATGTTATGATAATTCAAGAAGTTAATTTCTAGCTGATTTACCACGAATTCTCTAAAGCATAACAAAACAATACAGCACAAGCTAACTGTTCTTAAAAATACATTTGAAATAGAGTTTCAATAAATAAAGGAAATTATATTTTAAAAAGCGTGCAGAACTTAAAACGCGTCAAAGATTATTCTTTTTATGATATTATTAATCGAATAAAAATCGATATCATTCCATAGATTTTATGACCGTTAAGTGGCAACATCGTATCCGACAGGTAGGCCGCTGTCACTGTTATGTCACAAGAATTAAATTACGTGTTGTTATCATGTTATTGTTTTGTTATAAAAGTAAAATGCAATTGTTGATCTCTCAACAATTGGTTCGAACACAGCAGGTAAATAGTTGGTACATATCACGATGTGGTATGTCTTCCTCTAAGAAATGCTTTATAACTGAGTTTACTTGAATAATATCAATATAATAATTGTAGCTTCTTTATTAGGTACAAGTTTCGAGTACAGTGAACGTGTAGTGTGGCACTCGCAAAATGCACCAATAGTTCGTCTTGAACATCTATACATCAGCTGTGGCACTGACACTTATGAGAATAAGATCACACACATTGGGTGCGTTTGGCAGAAAAAAGCGCTAGCAAGCGCTTGTAAGCAAAATGGCGATCGTAAGCGGTAAGCGCTGTCAAATCGTAAGTAGCTATTTTCCTCCAGGACACGATGTTAGTTTTAACCGGAAATCTAACCTAATTTAAATATATGTTTGTAAAGTATTCATATTAAAAACTTACCAATCATGAATTTTTAATAGTATGTATATGTTTATTCATTTCATTATATTACTTAAAACTAATATTGCACAAAACAACTTATAAACTCTACTTCAAAACAAATAAGCAAAATGGCGGATTGTGTCAGCGCTACTGAAGTAGCAATCGTGTCCTGGCCGAAAACTATTTTAGCGCTTATAAGCGCTTGCTAGCGCTTTTTTCTGCCAAACGCACCCATTGTTTGTCTTCGATTTTCCACGTGAGGAATTATTTGCGCTACGTGAGGTAAGTGTTTAACATGTTTAACATTTCAATTTATTAAATGTGATCCATATATCTGATAATTATACATGTTTTTACACTGATTGTATATCAACTCAAGAACTTGTTTTATTTTTTCACATCTGCCCTAGCTGTATCTGACAAACATACTAGCTTATTTATGAGATTAACCAGTTTTATCAACTACCAAGAAAGGAGACAGTTGATTTTTCATTGTTTTTGGACTGCTGGTAGTCTGTCAGTCCTTAATTATTAAATAATATAGGGCATTAAATCCGTCCTTGTGCAGTAACATTTAACTTGATAAATATTTTATTTATATTTGAGTTTGAAATAAATCTATTTTATTTTTATTTTTTCACTTTGACTTCATTTTTTGTATTTTACATTATTTCAGTTGTCATGCCGTGTATATCATAATTGCTGGCAATGAACTGATAGAACAGCATCATGTTCAACTGCAGAACGGGAACCATCTGAATCATCTAGTCCATCCTCGTTGCAATCTGAAGTGAGTAATGTATTGCACCCAGAACAACAAAGCTTAGATCATACATCACACAGTGTACTGCTAACTAATTATATAAAAGCACAATGTTTTTTACCATGTTGTAACAGTTCCATCAGCATTGCAAGTATGTCTCTTTTGTGATTAACTACATTTTGCGATAACAAACATACATAGTGACAAGTACTATGTATGTGTGTTATACTTGGTAGAGCCATGCTGCAGTTATATTAGAAGTATAGTTGTAGCATGAATGGGTCGGCTCGACCGGGGAAGGAGCACCCTCTCACAGAATACCAGCGTGAAATAGTAGCTTAATGCTGCTGTGTTTTGTATGGTGAGTGTAGAGAACCGGAGACCCTTTTTACTGGAAACGAGAAAATGATTTAGTCCTCACGGGTGACAACGCATCTGCATTTTGATTTGTAATCGAGGATAGATGTGGATGTCTAAGGGTCGCAGAAATGTCTCCAGCAGATGGTGAATTTCAGTTAATGACAAGATATGCTAATAAATCCAGAGCCGTGACTATGTGTCGATATGGGTAGTAGGGGTGGTGAATGGCATTTTTAAAACTGAATTTAAAATATTTCATCAAAATTACTTTAACAGGGCTTCTACACATTTGATGATAGACTGCTGTGGCTTCTGCTATAGTTAATAAATTCCACACAAAAATAAGGGACAGGGATGATGCGGCTCAAATACTTGAAATAGTTCATCAAAATATGGAGACAAATAATGATTTTTCTGAGTATGCTAGGGAAAACAATCTAAATAGAGCTAGGGCAGGCAGACTTTAGAAATATAAATGTAGACTTTAAAATGTTAGGGAATTTCCTGTTTTAACTTACAGCGACTTAATATTAATTGCTTGTGTCACATACCAATTAAAGCAAGCTCGCTACTATTATGGTGAGCATATAAGATTTAATGGTTGCTACCGGATAGAACTCTGTAATAACCAGAGGAGCAGCATTATGGAAGGAATAAAGTTAAGCCCTAGCTGATCTTTACTTAGGGCTAGAATTGCAAGTCATCACTATTAGTCGTAAAGTGTATTTTATTATATAAATTCTATATAATATCTAATATATAAATTCTTTTTTAGGAAGGATGCTTGCTACTACCACCTGCTTAGGACCCTGGTAATTAATGAAATTAAAAACCCAAGCATACCACTGCAAGACTTCTAGACACAGTAAGTTCATTCTGTAGATCGGACAATAAATAAAAATTAAAAATCTGAAGGTACTCCGGGTTAACACTGACATTGGGACGTCGGTCACCTCAGTCTGCCGTAACCATGGGTGCTGGAAAGCACCCGAAATGTCTGGAATTAAAAATCAAAGAAATAAAACGCGATAAAATCGATAAAAATAGTTGTTAAAAAAACTGCATTTGTGAAAATAAAAACTTCAAATATTTTCAAAACCCCGACTTTTTTTAAAGCAATTCCTTTACCATTTCATTGTTTTAATTGCATATTATCATATCTATATGCTTTTATATGTGGGCACTCATGGCCGAAGTGTCTATGAAGACTGGGCATGCCCCTTTGTCTACAATACAAAAAAAGACAAATTGTAGCTCTCATTTAAAAAAAATGAGCTACAGTGAGACATTTAGTTAGTTCTACTGCCGTCTCACAAATTGTTGAAGACAAAGAGAGATTGTTTAAATAAACGATAAAGCAAATGAATAGATTGTTTTTAAAAAGAATAGATTGTTGATAATAGTTTGCCATTGTAGATGCAGAGATATATTTATATCATATTATACGATAATTCTATATCAAAGATTTATAGCACACGTGATCACGCTGGGCTATGTCAGTTATTCTTGTCAGTAAAAAGGGACTCCCGTTCTCTACACTCACCATTACGAAATACAGCAGCATTAAGCTGGTAAAATTAGGCTACCTATGAAAGCATGGTATTTCCTGGTCGAGCCGACCCATTCGAGATACAGCTATAAAATAGCTAGAGCGTGGCTTTACAGCCTGGAAGTGTCAATAATGTAGATTTTAGGGTCTGCTCCGCGTAGAAGTCTGCCTGGATAGAATATCTCCCACTGAAATTGTTTTCCGATTGGACGGAGTAGGGGCCAGTATAAACACTGGTGCTATTCAGCCATTCTATTTTGTTCCCCAAACAAGGAAAAGTTGACAAAACCAGCGACCATGCCTTTCACACAGCGATGACATCACGCGTCCGACGTGAATCACCCACCCGCGGCGGCGATTGTTGTTCTTAGTACGGCTCAATGATTTAAAATCTTGTCGCGTACAATGCGTCTCCAATTTCTTTGAAAATGTCTCTAAGTTTTGGACAAGAAGAGGCGAACATAATTATTAATACCCACTTGTACTTTTCTTTGAAGGCAACCAGCAAAGGGGTACTTGCAGATTAGAATTTAAATAATAATTTTTTTTGTTAAATACTGTAATAAACCTATTTACAAAGCATTTTCTTTTGCCATGTCTCTTTTTAGTTATGCATTTTTTTATAGAAAAGGGGGCAAACGAGCATGCGGCTCACCTGATGTTAAGTGACTACCGCCGCCCATGATCAAAAGCAACACCAGGGGAATTGCAGGTGCGTTGCCGGCCCTTTAGAAAGGAGTATGCCCTTTTCTTGGAGATCCCCAGGTCGTGTCGGTCCGGAAAAATCGCCGGTGGTAAACTATTCCACAGAGAGGTCGTACGCGGAAGAAAACTCCTTTTGAAACATACAGTGGTGGACCGCCAAGCATCCAGGTGGTGTGGATGGTATCGGGAAGTTTGCCGCGTAGTGCGTTCACGAAATTTGGCGGCTGGGATTAATCCGAACAATTCCTCAGAGCACTCCCCATGGTATATGCGAAAGAAAATGCAAAGAGATTCAAAATCTCTTCGCAGCGCCAGTGAATCGAGCCGATCGGAAAGCATTCGGTCGTCGACGATTCGAGCCGCTCTGCGCTGGATGCGGTCAAGTGAAAGGAGCTGGTACTGGGGAGCCCCAGCCCAGGGATGGGAACAGTATTTCATGTGCGGCCGAACCTGCGCCTAAAGGCATGCATAAAAAAAGGTTTCTTTTATTTTTTTAGACTTGTAATTTTCTACTCAACGTTAAACTTAAAATCGTTCAAGGTGTCAGACATCATATTGGGATTATTAATCTTAGTGCTAAATGAACATTGATTTAACTTAATAAATATTATATCTGGAGGTATACAGGAGGAGGATACACTATCTGGCTTGTAAATTATCTTACCATTTCGTTTTCTTCGCTAATGTCTTTTACAGCTGCAACATGATTTTTGCACGTTGTTATCATCGAACAGCCCGTTTATCATGCTATTTAATTATTTAACTTCGTTTTCATTCATTTTACCAATACACTGTCCTCTCTGGACATAAAATTTTAGGTTCTCTTCTCTTTATTCTTATTGTTTCACAGAGTTCAGTTTTTCCCTTGAATAAATCTTCTGCTAGGCCCACAGAGGTATAGTAATTATCGCCTATAACAGTTCTACCGCTTCCACCTAAGTCTTTTATTAATTTTAGGATGACATCATGGCAATGTGGCTGGTAAAGCAGAATGTAAAGAATGAAGAACGCCATCACGTCATTATATGTTAATATAATACGTTAGTAAATTATTTTGGTTTAGCCCGAAGTCCTCAGAATGTTTTTATTTTATATTTGTAACTAATGAGCACAGAGGTAAGCAAATGTCCTTAATTACGAATCAAAATGCAAATTCGTTGTCTTATTTGCAGTAAAAAGGGTCTCACGTTCTCTACAAAACATAGCAGTATAAAGCTTTTACACTGGAAGCTTGTGAAAGCGTGGGCCTTCCTCAATGCTATAGCTGCAGTAAAGCAAAAAATTACCACATTTGATGAAGTATTATAATGTACATCAATGTATACTCTTGATATACGGCAGTATAAAGCAACGTCGCTCTTACCTGAAACAAATGGAGAGATAATAAATATTAATTTAGACCACAGCTTCTTAAAAATATCAAATCCTAAAGAAAGGTAATCCGAAATAAAGTAGGTCAAGCTGCACGCGAAAAATTGCGTCTATTGTTACGTAATATTAAATAAAATAAATAAAACGAAATTGATTTAAATTTTTTAGTCACTGGTCACAGATTTTTTAAAATACATACATTAACGCATTTGAAATATCAATAACATGTGTTTAAGTAGGAAGCGACTATGGAAATGCCAGAATCTTCTTCCGACCGATGGCAGTATCACCATATCGTTCACGTCGTTTACCAGTGCCAGTCTCTTCAATAAATGAGACCCATATCCCACAGTCAACATTAACATCGGCCCTTCCTCATCTCATCTCTTCCTCATCTTCCTCATCGGCCCGATGAGGAAGACGAAGAGGAATTTTATGAGACAGTCAATATGCGCAGTATAGGGTGCCCCCCCCCCCCTAATAAATAGTATAGAATAATTTTTTATTCAATTTAGATCATATGTAACTCTTATTGAAAGTCATTTTTTCTTGACCACACTGGTTCGGAAAAGTCCTCTGTCCTGGGACGAACCAGTATGAAACCCAGCGGAACTTTTTTTTTAAATAAATTTAACAATATAACAATTTGGTTAGATACCATTTACATAATTTATTTTAGAAACAGCTTGGAAGCGACCACCTCATTCCCAAGGGTTATTATCAACCATGTATTCATTTATATTATAATAACCCTTTTTATACAGTTTTTTGTTTAATTAAATATTCAAACTTAGTAATAGAGAGACCTTGTATATTTTCTGGTACTTTGTTGTAATGGCGTTTACATTGTCCAAAGAATGAATTACTGACTCTGTGGAGTTGAGAAACTGGTATCACTAGCTTTTGTTAGTTTCTAGTGTTTACTGAGCGTATATCACTTTTTTTTTACTAAAACTGCCTTTGTTTTTCTGAACAAACATCAAATTTACATAAACATACTGAGAGGCCAAAGTTAAACATTTATTTAAATTTCTCTCTAAGATAAGCTCTTAGTTTTAGGTTGTAAATAGCTCTTATGGCCCTCTTCTGCAAATCACAAATAGTTTCTAAATCAGCAGGATTTCCCCATAGCTAATTCCCATAAGACATTATGCTATGGAGAAAACTGAAATTAACTAATCTAGTTGTCTCGAGACTAATGAGACCTCTAATCTTTTTTACAGCAAGCGCAGCTTAGTCTGCTAGCTAGTTTACATATATGGGGACCCCACAGAAGCTTTGTGTCGAGAGTGATGCCAAGAAACACAGAGGATTCAACAGCGCTCAGTTCTTCTCGATTTAAAAACACATTGACATTCATATTGTTTACATTCGTTGTTGTAAATTTAATATACTTTGTTTGATTGCCGTTTAAATGCAGATTATTAATGTTAAACTAACGCACCACTTTTGATGTAGCATTTTTCACTTCATAACATTTAAATAATTGACGTTTAAGTTTAAAAATCAAGGAAGTATCATCAGCAAATAATACTATATCACGATTATCCCCTACAAGGGAAGGTAAGTTATTGTTAAACACTAAAAATAGGAATGGACCAAGAATCGAACCCAGAGGGACACCCATTTTTACGGTAGACCCGGAAGAACTTTTACCATTGATAATTAAAATATTCAATGAATATAGAATATTTGATGACATAATTTCGCAGTACTCTATGGAATTTGAAAGTATTTGAACAAGCCTTCACATTTGGTTTAAGCAATGATTCAGCAACAGTAAAAGAATTTAATGATTTTGTTGTCAAAAAGGGAATATCAGTAAAATGTTTCTCAAAAGCCGTAGCAACTTCTTTATCAGATTGAGTTAAATTATTGTTTGTATTCAATTGAAAATCCTAGATGTATGGTTTGACCTTACCCGTTTCACTATTAATAATACTCCACGTCATTTTAATTTTATTGGATGCACTTTTAATTTTGTTGCTTAAATGTAAAGCCTTAGCTGTGGAGTATACTTTTTATATATTTTAGAATATGTTTTGACACTCTAAATATGACACTACGATTATATGTCCTTTCATTATAAAGCTCGTATAACTTTTGCCCACTTTTATAAATACCTACTGTCACCCATTCATCAAATAATTTGCAACTGTTTAAAGAGAAAATTTAAGTAAATATTCTATCAAATTCACTAGTTATAATTTTAAATAATGCACCATACAAATAATGAAAACTATTTTTAAATGAAATTGATTGAAGTCATTTTACACGATGTGTTTCTTTTGTTGACGTTTGAAACACCGACGAGATGCGATGGGGTTATTAGATCTTTAGGGTATACTCTGATGATGCCGTGAGACGAAACCGATCGGTTGTTATAATTAATAATTTAAATGAATATTGGGAAACAAGAAACAAACTTTTAAACAAATCACAAAAATGAAGCTGGAAACAATGACAAGTATAAATTATATATTTATTAGATCTTCCCTGTACATACGAGTTTTTTTTAAACCTGAACCTCACCCCATACTAGGATTTTTTCCTGTATCGTGGAGACAGTTTTAGTCAGACCCGGAAAAATTACTTGTAGGCGATATAAATACTTGTTTTGTGCGGGGTTCGAACCCGCGGCTTTTAGCGGCGTAACTCCTTGCTAAGTCACTAGGTTTCTCCGACTGATATGCCTTAAGAATCTTCCGAAAAAGCCTATTCCTTTCTGAAACGAATCTACAATTTCTCCTCCGTTTATGGGCGACGGTGATAACTTACCATCAGATGAGCCATATGATCGTTTAATTCCACTTCTATATACCATTCAAACCTAAATCGTCACAAGACGGCTAAAACATTTGTGTTTACCAAGCATGATAATTCTCAAGTAAATGAAAATTTGGTAAACGTTAAAGTTTATCATTATAGCATTTTAACCTCCTCGTAAAGGGGTCCCGTAATAACCATATCAAAGATTCAATCCACCGCGAGAGTAATTTGCGTTAAAATTAATTTTCCGAAAATTGTATGCAAAGCAAACACGGGCGACGACGTTGTCGGATGACAACTGAACGAGATAGCGCCGCTACGGGCTATTACGCGGCTTCATTAAGGCTTGTGTTTGCTCTCCCAGCCAGCGGAGGCACGTGCGTGCCACAAATACCCCGACCTTCACAGATAAAATTTTAAAAGAAAATAATTTTGGATGTGTTTGGAACCGCTTAAAATAATAAACGTGTTTAAAGTAACTGAGTAAGATCAATCCACCGCTTTCTGAGAGTTTTTATGTGCAAAGTTTACAGTTGGACACGGGGCTATCCCGTAGTAGGAAGAACTTGTCTTATCCATGGTAGAGCCACGCAGAAACTACATTATCGTTGTAGCACGAATAGGTCGGCTCGACCGGGGTAGGACTACGCTCTTAAAGAATACCAGCGTAAAATAGTAGCTTAATGTTGCTGTGTTTCGTATAGTAAATGTAGAAATCCGGAGACCCTTTTTTTATTGTTCTAACTCTCTAACTCACCTGATGGTAAGTGGTCATGTAGCCTAAGATGGTGAATCGCACTGACTTAATAAAAACCTATTCACTCTTGTCTTGAAGACACCCACACTGTAATCGGATGGGCAGGCAGATGCTCACCACTTATACCACTCCTCTGCTGTACGCATGACGAACGACATAGCAAACAGCTTGGCTCGAATTTGTCGAATTCTCAGTCTCAAGATGGTGATGCAATGCTCAAATATTTGTGAGGTGCACTTTTTACTGGATATGAGGCATATCATCTAAGCCCTCAGGGGTGAAAACACATCTGTATTTTGATTCTTAATAGAGGATAAATGCATATATCTATGGGCCTGGTGAACTGTGTGCTCGTTTTTCAGCCTTATTAAAAAAAATAAACGAAATGAAATACCGCATCTATCGTCATAAGATATTTCTTGCATTTCCCTTACTCACCACTCACACCAGCGGGATGAAAGGGGATGACGGATTCACATTTTATATACACACGGCAAAATTTAATTTGTTTCATTTGTAATAATAGGTCTTTAATATTTTATATCTTTATAATTATACACTTAATTCAAAATGTGTGTACTTATTATAAATATATAAGGTGAAACAAAAGGTAAAACAATTTTTTTACGTTTATTTTTTTATTATAACTTTAAAAACCATTTAGTCTGTAATTACGTCGTATTTCATTATAAGTTATATTCAAAGTGAAGTACCTCGTGTTTCACGCAAATATGAGACCGTTATATTATTTAGGATTTAAGTGAATAATGAATGTAATCTTGAGAATTTTTTTATCAACTTTTCAATCTGAGTAATTTTTCATTTGCCCAGTTTCTAAGAGCAGATCTTTTGAAGTGATACAAAAAGAAAAAATTATTTCGACTCAAATACTCAGAAAGGCTATTTTAAATAACGTCTTAAGTCGTATTTCATTTTTCATAAAGAATCCAATCTCATTTAGAAGAGCAATTGAAAACGAACAAAGAAAAGAATGTTCTAAATAAAATCTATTATATAAACATTTTTCACAGAATATTTTTTCTAAAAGTCACACAAAGTTCAAACATCTACAAACAAAAGTTGTTAAGATTAACGTCGGTTGAAATGCTAAGAGTTTGTGAGAAACGTTGGAGGTTAGGATAGGAGGCGATTCTCTGTAGATGTACCTCGTACGTACCTCGTTTGTGATGATAATTCCAATTCTACTTAGTGATAACATTTGCTTATATTTTCCTTGTACGGTCCGACCCAAGGAGTATAACTGAAAATTAAATAGCTTAAATAAGCAGCTTCTTGAAAAATACAGGTGAAAAATACAGGTGAAAAATAGCTGCATAACGCGCCCGTTCCCGACTGTCTCAGACATTTCAATCTTAGTCCTCAGCTGCATCTGGATTATAGAGAATATACTTGAGTTCGTCATTATTCTATTACCAACAGATGGTATTTTTATTTATTTATTTATTTTATTTATACACTTTTTTGTACTAATAGTCAAACGGAAAGTTAGTGAGAGAAGTAACAACCGTCGCCTATGCACAACTGCAACACCAAATGAATTGCAGGTGCGGTGCTGGCCTTTTAAAAAGCGAGTAAGCTCGTTTATAAAATTTCCTTACACGATTCAGTATCGGTTCAGATGGTCTCATTTGTCATCATTATTTATATATGAAAGATGTGTTTAAATTAAGAGAACATGAAGTACAGTAATAAAATTAGGGGGTAGGACACAGATGTCCTAGAGGCATTTCATTTCAGTTTCAGAGGTGGAAATTCATCTTTAGCGTTCTTTGTTTGAAGTTGGAAATGTGTTGAATTACTATCAGGTGAACTGGAAGTTTTTAAATATTTAAAAAAAAAACTTATACCTTTCAAATGATAGATTCTTTCAAATCAAAGACGTTAACAGTATCGTTGCTATATTTGATCTGGAATAACATCGTTATCACTGTCATCAGATATTTATTAAAAAGTATTATGATACAATCTATATAGAGGCCTATATTCAGCAGAGTTTTATTTTTTTAATAGGATAGGGTGACGAGCACACAGTCCACCTAATGGTAAGTGGTTGCTGTGGCCCATAGACACCTACATCTATCCTCGATTACAAATCGAAATGCAGATGCGTCGTCACCCGCGAGGACTAAGATGGAATGCCTCGTTTCCAGTAAAAGGGGTCTCCGGTTCTCTACACACACAGCAGCATTAGGCTACTATTTTACGTTGGTATTCTGTGAGAGCGTGGTCCTGCCCCGGTCGAGCGGTCTGCTCGATTCGTGCTACAACTATGCATCTAATATAACTACAACATGGCTCGTACACTTATAAAATTAATTATAAGTGGACTTGGACTGTTCGTTAAGTTAGTTAGTAGTTCCCAGAAGTGAGGAAGCATTCTGCACATGCGATTCTCGATCAAGGACAGATGTAGATGTCCATGGGCCACAGCATCCACTCACTGTGGACTGTGTAATCAAGTGTCACATTTATTCTATAAAATAAAAAACCAAGTGGTAATATTAAAAATTTTGTACAACCGACTTCAATATAAATAAAATTCAATATATATAAATGCTTAGTATCAAGTCACGACTCCACCAACATGAGCACTAGGGCTTTAGGGTATACGAAATTGGCTCACTCAACAACTGAATGCGGCAAAGAATAAGGAGCATTTAAAATATTAATCCCAAGACTCGGGACGCAGGTGAAAGCGGCAATTTCCACAACGTGAAAGTAATCCCTAAATAGAATTACCGATCGGTTCTCAGTTCACACGTCCCCAGCTGAGGTGGTCGCTTCCAAGCTGTTCTTAAATTACTTTTGTAAGTAGTTTGTAAAACCTGTGTACGTATTATATAATATGCTTTGGAAAAAAGTCCCACTAGGTTTCCCGCAAATTAGTCACAGGACAGAGGTTTATCCAAACCGGAAAATAATTTTCAATAAGAATTAAGAAAGAAAGAAAGAAAGGTTTATTCTCCAAAATGACGCCATCACAGATAACATAAAAAAACACAATTTACAAATAATGTTGGCTATACAATACAAATTACAATATACTACATATTACAAACTATACAATACCTATAGTAGTATGTGTCAAGGCGTCATCTGGGAACAGGAGCACACTCAGCATAATGCCATGAATTTTTTTCCATGGCGCTGATTTTCAGTGTGTCCAACCAGTGACTTACCGAAATCAGTGCTATATGTATACTCATTTTATTATTTTTAAACAGAATTATACACAACAAGGGGGAACGAGACAGTAACTATTTTAAGTGAGAGGGAGAGAGTAGCGTTCAAGGTCGAATGCCACTTCGACACAGCACGTCCCGTTTATGTTGCTTTCAGATGCTCTTAGAAGGTCTATACGAACACTACAAAAGGGGAGATTATTAAAATACTATATAGGGCTATATACTACACTATGTAATTATTGAAGAATATAAAAGTATATAAGAAGACAAAAGCCGCATTCAAGAGGACGATTTTTAATGCTCCGTTGTTAATAATCTACGACGATGAGGTACGTAATCGTGCAAAGCGTTATAAACTTTGATCAAAGTCAATCTGACTTTGCAGTAATTGTGTTCTATATTTATTTTTAAATGTGTGTACTGCTTTCAGATTTCGCAAAGGAGGCGGTATATCGTTCCAGCACTTGGATGCGGCGTATTTGAAACTTCCTCGGAAAGCGTGAGTGCGGTGACGAGGCACGACGAGAGTACTCCCTCTGATGCGCGTATTATAAGTTTTTACATCACGTGACCATATGAATTTGTCAGCAAGATAAGGTGTTTTATTTTTTAATACCCCGAATAGGAGAGTTGCCATGTGCAGTTTTCGGCGATATTCCATTTTTAACATTTTGGCATTGTTAATGTAAGGGGTGACGTGCGTGCGGGGCGGTATTGTAAAACTAAATCTTGCACATGCATTTTGAACACGTTGCACTAGACGTCGCGACCGCGCTAAAAGTCTCGGGCCATATACAATGTCCATATAATTAAATTTCGAAAGGACAAGTGTGTCACACAGTTTTACCCGAATATCCGAATTTAAAAACTCCCTTATTTGATAAAGAACTTTAAGCCTATAAAAGCAGTTTCTGCTAGTACTTAGTATGTGGTTCTAAAACTGTAGTTTGTCATCCATTAGTAAGCCCAGATTGCGAATCTCATTTACACGTTCTACGATTTCCCCTCGAATTTGGATGCATGCCCCTCTTTCTGATAAATTTTTTATTTAATTTTTAGAACCCATAATTAGTAGTTTAGATTTAGTTCCGTTTAGTACAAGGCAGTTCGAATCGCACCACGCGGCTATACTATACTTTCGAGGTCTTCGTTGATTTTATTAACGACTTCTTGAGTATCACGCGGATTACATGACATGTAGACTTGCAAATCATCTACGTATAAATGAAATTTACAGTGCTTAATGTTTTTTACTAAGTCGGTACTGTAAATTGAAAACAATATTGGAGCCAGGTTCGATCCCTGGGGCGCACCGGCTTTGATTTTTTTTTTGATTGCGAACGTATTAATGTTCCTCGGTCATCGCTCAGTTCTACAGTTTGTAGTCGGTTTTTAAAATAACTATCGAACCATTGTACGGCGCTGCTACTGAATCCATAGTAATGAAGCTTTGATAAGAGAAGGGAAACATTTATACAGTCAAATGCACGAGAAAAATCTAGTAATACTAGTATTGTGCCTTTTCCTTCATCTTGAGCGGTTAGTACATCGTCAGTAAGTTGGGCTAGGGCCGTCGTGGTGCTGTGGTTCTTACGAAATCCCGACTGAATTTCCGGTAGAATTTTTTTTCTATCTAAATACATGTTTAGCTGTTCTGCGACAATTTTTTCAATAATTTTAGAGACACAGGGGAGAATACTGATGGGCCGAAGGTCTTTTTCAGACAATGGATTTGAGTTCTTAGGTATGGGTTTGACTAACGCATGTTGCCATAATGTCGGATAGGTTTTAGAGTTAATGGATTTGTTCACCATAGCAGTAATAGTTGATAGTGTTTTCGGGAGGGTCATACGGATCATATCGAGAGAAATCCCATCAATGCCTATGGCTTTAGATTTTAAACTTTTAATGAATTTTAGTACCTCTAGTTCATTTACCTCCTTTATCTCAAATATATCATTAATGCAGCAGTGGAACTCAAAGTACGTTAAATATGACAACAAGACGTTTCTATTTCCAGGCACGTTTAAAAAATAATCGTTTATTTTATTTGGATCATTGAACAAGTCTATCGGGTATATATAATTACATATCATCTATATTAATTAAATTCTATTATTAATTAATTAACTATTCTATTACATTCCAGCGTTCATGTCTGTTTCCGTAATTTCCATATTTAGTTACAATGATTTTTATTCAAGTAATAAATGTAATAAGTAATTTATTTCAGTTTATATAAAAAGTGATATTCACTCCGTAGACACCAGGGACAAACTAATATTACTATAATAACACCAGTTTCTCGACTCTACAGAGTCAGTAATCATTCATGAGGTAATGTATAAAGTCCAAGAAAATATACATAGTCTATTATTACGAAGTTAAAATATTTCATTAAACAATAAACGACACGATATCGGTGGCGATCTAGGGTGGAGTAGTGGGGATGCCTCCTAGATTCCCTCTAAATCGTGTCGTATGTAGGGCCATCCTAAGTCGTGGCCAATGTCGCCTCCTTAATCGGCTGGCAGTAGCAAAAATGCAGCCGATGCTTCCTAGATCGGGGCCCCGCCCCCTCCGTACTGCGTGTGTGTAGCAGTGTTTCCACTTTTAGGGATTTTTCCCTTTTTTAGGGAAAACTAAGTGAAATTGTACATGACTAGGGATTATTTTAATAAGACAGGGATTTAGGGAAATTCGGGGAAAATCAAAACTTATGATGGTAACCCTGTTGTAGTATGTACAAACTCTATGGTGCCACCGCCCGCGGTTTATTTTTGAAAGGGGAATCCCCCGTACTATTAATGAATGTAATCCGTCCAATTTTAATTTGTCATTTATAATATCAGTTCCGTTGTTTTAGATGTAGTCGGAACTTAGTCATATTATGTATACCTACCAAGGCTTGCTTGATTTGATTAGTTTTGTTTCATTTACATACTGAACTCCGAATTGCACCTTGGAATATAAAAAAAAAATTTTTCTTTTCGATTAAATTGTAAGTAATTTAAAATGGAAGAAGATAATGAAACACCATCCTCTTCGACTTTAAAGTCAGCAAGTAAGGAAAGAAAATACGTGCAAAAATTTAAAACTTCTTGGCTGGAGCATCCTGATTTTAAGACTTGGCTGAAGAAATCTGATAAAGGTGAGACAAAAGCTTACTGTAAAATATGCGATTGTGATCTTGTATGTGGAATGTCCGAATTACTTAAACATAAAAACAGTGCTAAACACACCAAAAAGATGGCTGTTATTTCGCAATGTGGAAGAATGTCAACTTTTTTGAACAAAAATCAGACGCACGCTACTAATGTATTAAAAATGGAATTAAAAATGTGCGGCTTTCTTGCGAAACATGATCTACCAATTTCTTTAGTCGATGATTTGGTATCGCTGTTGCGAAACTTGTTTCCGGAATCGAAATGTTTAGATGACGTGCATCTAGGAAAACAAAAAGCAACAAATATTTTACGTCAAGTCACAGGAGCTACATATAAACAAGAAGTGATTGATATCATGAAGAATAGCTATTTTAATATAATAATAGATGAAACAACAGATCTGTCTGTGAAAAAACAGTTGGCTATTATTATAACATTTTTTAATAGTTTGACAAAAAAAGTAGAATACAGATTTTTTGATTTGATAGATATGATTGATGGAACGGCAAAAGGTATCCTCCAAACAATAAAAGGAAGTTTTTCAAAACATGAAGTACCTCTTGATCATGTCTTCGGACTTACATCAGATACGACGAACGTAATGATGGGAAAGCACAATTCAGTTCAGGCTTTACTAAAAACCGAAATTCCACATCTGGTCGTTATAGAGTGCTCATGCCATTTAATACATCTCGCCACATCATATGCCTCCCGTAAACTACCTAAAAATTTAGAAGATTTGTGCCGTAATATACCTGCATATTTTCATATGAGCCCTAAGCGAACAGAAGCACTCAAACAGTTTCAGGATTTTCTAAAAATTGACCAACATAAATTACTTTCTGCAGCAAATACAAGATGGTTGTCACTTCAAGCTTGTGTCGACAGGATATTAGAGCAGTATGATGCATTGAAATTATTTTTTACGGGGGCAGTTTTTGAGGATCCCTCTAATACAAATGATTCCATCTTGAACAGTCTTAACAACCCATTTAATAAAGCTTTATTACACTTCATGAGTTACGTCTTCTCTATAACTAACGATTTTAATACATTTTTTCAAACAAAATCACCACAATTATTTATACTGCCAGTGATGGTTCGGAAAATGTTGAACACTTTTTTGTGCAACTTTGTCAAAAAGGAGCACCTGAATCTGAGCTCGGATCTAAAGAGCCTTAAGCAAATTGACGTCACTAAAACAGAAATTCACCTCAATAATGATCATATATACGTTGGTATGGAAGCACATGCGATACTTGAAGATTTAAAGACAAAAGCCCCAATAGAAGAAGTGAACAAATTTTATGCTAGTTGTCGTGAATTTTATGTGGAAATAGTATTGCAAATCCAAAAGCGGTTCGACTTGAATGAGAAACTTTTCGACATATTGAAGTATGTGGATCCAAAAATAGCAAGAAATCTGGAGAAACAATCAGTGAAAGATGTTTTTGATAAATTTAACTTTTTAACGACAAAATGCAACATGCAAAAAGCAGATAACGAATGGAGAAATCAAGCTCTTATAGACTTAAAGCATTTTGGAGTTGAAAGCGAAGAAGAATTAAAAAACATGCCAGCTGACATTTATTGGAATAAGGTTCTAAGCATGAAAGATTATCATGGTAATTTCATTTACGAAAATCTTGAAGTAGTTATTTCAGTTTTACTAGCAGTTCCATCTTCAAATACTGAGGTAGAAAGATTATTTAGTATTCTAAAAAATGTAAAAACAGATAAAAGAAATAGACTTTCTAACGAAACTCTGAACGGCTTGTTTCACACAAAGTTCGGAATGCCAGCAAACAATTGCTCAATTTTAGAACCCAACAGTGCCATGATAAGTGCAGCAAAATATTACAAAAGTAATGATTCAGCTTCTAAATCTTCTGTCTGATCTGGTTTTTGGTGATTGATCTTTTGTTGATTTATTAATAAATATTCAAAATAATAAATTATTGTATAATTTCTCGAATAAAAATATGCTCCTTAAAAATAGGAATTTTTAAGATCGTTTAGGGAATTTTAGGGATAAATCCTAAAAAAAATAGGGACAAACCAAAATTGTAAGTGGAAACTCTGGTGTGTAGGCGCATCGGCCCGATTTCCTTTTGGCAGTCGCTGCCAGCAGCCCTCGCGGAAGGACGTTAACGAAACTGTGATACTGAATGATCTTTTTTACATAACAAAATTTTTACATTTTAATCATGTGAACGGAGTAGAAGCCTATGGAACTGATATTTTACAAAAAACAAAAAAAAATTGAATAAAATAAATAAATTAATTAAAATCTATCGAAATTGAAATCATATCCACCCTAGCCTGTGACCCTGCGAAGTGACATGGTCAAGAATGCCTACTAAACTAATTGTTTTATTGCCGTTCGTAAAGTAGGGTGTATGAAGTAAGTAAGGAGAAGATAAAGCCTCTCCTCAACAACTAACTCCTATTCCCACGCTATCAACACAAGACTTCATTCATATATCTTACGTGCCTTCATCCTCTCATCCACAACTAACTCTTATTCCTACACCATCTCCACAAGACCACACTTCGATCTCTTACGTGCCTTCGTGCTCTCATCAACAACTAACTCTTGTTCCTACAGCATCTCCACGAGACCACACTTCGATCTCTTACGTGCCTTCGTCCTCTCATCAACAACTAACTCTTATTTCTACAGCATCTCCACAAGACGACACTTCGATCTCTTACGTGCCTTCGTCCTCTCATCCACAACTAACTCTTATTCCTACAGCATCTCCACAAGACCACACTTCGATCTCCTACGTGTCCTCGTCCTCTCATCAACAACTAACTCTTATTCCTACAGTATCTCCACAAGACCACACTTCGATCTCTTACGTGCCTTCATCCTCGCATCAACAGCTATCTCTTATTCCTACAGCATTACCACTTTAACAAACATGCTATATAGAAGGGAGTATGTCCGAAATAAAAGGTTTCTTTATGTTAAAAAAAAGATATAAGCTATTTTATTTTTTGATAGTTTTAGTCCATAAATAAAGATTACATTAAAAAATATATAAAAGTATACATATTATTATACAAGTGTATTTTATTTCATTGTTTGTTGTGTGTAGTACATAACCCCATTTTGACGAAAGCAGAAATGAACAAAGAGAAGAAATAACTAAATAGCATGGGTAGGAGAAATTGATGTTTTTATTTTAGTGGCGAAATCATTTCTAGAAGGTTGTAAAAACTGTCTTCATCCATCCGGCGAAAATTAATCATGTCTTTGGATTACAGACCATTTAGTACGTTTATGTGGCTTAATTTTTGTCTCCTATGGAGCCATTTTTTCACCCAGCAACTCCTCTTTTTCTGTTTTGGAATAAATTAACCGAGATGTAAAGTTAAAGTAAAGTTACAGCCTATATACGTCCCACTGCTGGGCACAGGCCTCCCCTCATTTCTGAGAGGGTTTTAGGGCAAGGAAGTGTCCGCCGCGCTGCCCCAATGCGTGTTGGCGAACTTCACATGTCTTCGAAATATTTTTTTTCTTATTCCTCAGACATGCAGGTTTCCTCACGATGTTTTCCTTCACCGCCGAGCACGTGGTATATCAGCACTTAAAATTGCAATTAACAATTTCATTGGTGCCGGCGGGGATCGAACCCGGGTTTCTCGCGTTCTGTTGTATTTACAGCGAGCGCTAACCATCTGAGCTACCACGGCTCCGAGATGGCTAATACCAAACCAACACGTTGGTATTTTAAAAGAGTCGGAGGCATTTTGAAGAACTCTACCGCATATGCGTTCCGCTCCAAGTCCGAACGCGTACTGCTAGGCAGGCTCGTGTGGGTCTGCCCCGATAAAAGCCCCGATTTCTTTCCACCCTAGATCGCCACCGATATCGTACATACGAGATGTAGCCCGCTTAACTGTATAAAAGTGTTTCATAATATAAATTTATAAATGAATACATAGTTAACATTTTTTATAGAATAAGAGTGACAAACGGCACACAGTTCTGATGGTAAGTGGATGCTGATGATAATCATTAAGTTATCATCATCCATAAATTTCTTATTATTCTAATAATCCTTTTTTTTACATACTTTGTGTGATCAAAATTTTGAACTTGGCGGAGGTCATATTTTGTATATTTTTTGAGAGATTTCGTTGTAAAAGCATACGCTTTTATATTGCCTCAAGAATGAATTACTGACTCGGTAGAGTCGATGATATTAAATATAAAATAATCTTTGGCTCCGTAATTTGACATCGATTCTCGAGCGTCATCGTCATCTAACAACGATCTTTTATCACAGCATACTGCGTATCATAGGTCCAGAAAGCCTGGCTATCGCAACACTGAACATGCGGCACAAGCCAATGCCGGAGGCTTTGACAATTATTCCAATTTTCACTTCAGCACTTTGGCGAAGTGCCTAGTGTTTTAACGAATTCACCGTTTTAAAAAAAAGTGGTAAAAGAGTACCAAAATTAATAATTAGCTTTATAAATATAAACGGAAGTGAATCGAACGTACTTTTATAGTACCTACCTATGGTTATTTGGTATCCTATACCTTTTGCGAGCAACTCCTGTGAACGTGCGCGTGTGCGTTTGTATGTGTAGTTTCTAACTAGTTACTTCTAAAGGATTTGGATGAAATTTTGTAATGGAACATCAAAAATGTTAAATATGTGAGCTCGGTCGCCCATTAATAAGTATACCCCCATACAAATGTAAAGATAATGTTACGAAGGAACGCATCATGTCCTCGCTGACCTGATCGCTGCCACCTGGAAGTAAGTAAGTATGTCACTCAAAGTTTAAACAATAATATTAAAA
The DNA here is from genome assembly GCA_036936625.1 of Parnassius smintheus behrii. NCBI lineage: Eukaryota > Metazoa > Arthropoda > Insecta > Lepidoptera > Papilionidae > Parnassius > Parnassius smintheus. The sequence goes on from JAUPFT010000030.1 coordinate 2,333,494, forward strand.
TGAAACCTGAGCGCGCCTATGTCCACGATGATCCATTTCAAAATGAGAAAGGTACTTTAGGTAGAGATCCTTTCCAAAGGTAATACATTCCGGCACCCGAATATGTCATAGAACTAACATGACAAAAGTGAAGTTTTAGCTTGTCTGCTTGTGGACAATACGTACACTAACCGACCAATTTTCTATTTCAGATATATTAATGATAAATGGTTATAATGGTAAAATAAATGGTTTTTCTGTTCAGTTTCATGCTTGGTCTCCTCGTGTTTTATTTGTTACCATTAGAAATAATTTTGAATATCCGTATGAAAGCTACGAGTGTTACCGTGTACTATGGATATAAGAATATGCCATCAAAAACATAACTTGTAAAAAAACCAAGTCTCGCCACTCAGTTCTTCTACCGTAAAAAGTTGTGAGATCCATGTAACACCAAGTCACTTAATGTATTCAGTCCCTACTCAAGGGTCCTTCAGTTTTAAGTTATTACGTAATTAGCTAACCTTAACATTTTATAGTGACCATATCAATGTTAAAAATCTTTTGACTTTGTTGAATGTACTCGTAAAGTAATATAATATGATGGTTTCCCCGTGAACATGGGTGCTGAAAAGTGCCCGAAATGTCGTTAATTCAAAAACGTTAAAATTAAACTTGATAAAATCCGTGAGACAAGTTTTATTACAGCAACCGAATCTCAAATTATATTGCCATAATTTATTTGTAATGGATTTCATAACTAGGCAAATTTCGAAAACAATAAATTAAATTATTAACGGCAACTGCGAACTCAGATAAGGTAAGGGAAACGCAAACGATCGCTACGAACAATGTCAGAAGATCGCAAAACTCGATAGCACGCTCCAACAAATCTTTATTTGTTCATGAATTACTGATAATCGTTTTAAATAACGCTATAACAATCAAACGAGTAGATAATACTAGAGAAAATAATTTATTTTTTGAAGTCAGTTATTACTTTGTATTGAAAGTCAAATTCTTAACATTTCCTTTTGGATCCTTGGATTATCCACTGTGTGCAAGGCCACACGATACATTGAAGAGACAACGCGGCGCGTAAAATATCAGTAACGTAGTCCGACATATAAAATATCTGCGAGATGACACACGTTGCGAGCATAACAGCAAGCCAACTATTTCGTCTAATGGTAAGTAAGCAAGGCCTTATTTCATTCATTATGGCCAAAGACATCGTTAAGTTTCCTGCATGTCTAAGAAATTGCTTACATGCATTGGGACAACGCGGCGGATACATCCATGCCACAAAACCCTGGTAAGCGGCCTATGCCTAGCTATGTGAAGTAGGTACGTAGACAGACAGGAATTTATACTTAATTTTCTTTTCAAAGTTGTGGATGAATAGACACGACGAAGCAGTTTATTAGAGTGAGCAAGTTTGCATACTGAAAGGGAACCTAGCTACAAAGGGATTAAATTCCGAACGCAGCCGCCTCTTCTTATTCTTTCGTGTTATATGGAATAAGCACAGTGAAACGTGTTTGCGGGTAGAAAAGAATTTTATAGTATTACTTGGATTTATGGCACAACCACAATGAACCACACGTTTGAGTCTAGCATATGTCGGAAATATATTAAAACATTTTCTTACAGAGCCTTAGCAGCTCAGTGGCTAAGCACCTGCTGTGAATTTCATATTACGTGAGCAGCCCGGGTTTGATCCCCGCTGGCTCCAATGCAATTGTTAATTGCAATTTTAAGCGCTGATTAACCACGTACCCAGCGGTGAAGGAAAACAACGGAAAACTTGATGCCAAAAATTAGAAAAAATAAATTTGAACACATGTGAAGTTGACCAACACGCATTGGGGCAGCGCGGCGGACATTTCCTTGCCCTAAAACCCTCTTAGAAATGAGAGGAGGGCTGTACCAAGCTGTGGAACGTATATAGTATGTAACTTTAACTTTATTCTCTTACAGATTACCAGTGAGTGTGCAGAACCTGGGTGACAACGCATTTGAATGATTTTAACAGCAATTTAATTCTTAACTGATCATAAAATTCCATGGCCCACAGCATGCACTTATCATCAGGAGAACTGTGTGTTTTTTCACCCTCATTCTATAAAAAATACCTTTAACTGCTTGTAACATCTAAAAAAACTAGAAAAATCGAAATACGGTGTTACCTTATATAAAATTTTGCATAATGCATTTCGAATTTTGATCGGGGATAGGTATGGACTGTGTGCTCGTTTATAACCATTACTTAACATTATCACTATTATTATTGTTAAACAATATACGCTTTAACTTATTTGTTACTAGATATGATATGACAGCGATACGTCGTTCTTGACAAATTGCCTCGCGACGTCACATTTATGTCGCAGTGTCATCTATCATTTGAGACATGTCAAAATATGCTCTGACAGTAATAAAAACGTCTCCGTAATGATTTCTTTCTATGTATGTAAGTCTACAAACTCTTTTTTTTTTCCTCGCAAATATAAGTGGCATCGTCATCTTCGCTTGTCGAAGACTAGCAAATGGAAAAAAAATGTTGCACACCGCATCGTATAGATGTCGACCTCTTAAGATATTTATTCATACTCGTATATTTGCTTTTCAGTACATGTATGCTACATGAGATATTATAAAAACCGATGCGCCCCGGCTTCGCACGGGTGATTTCTGGATCTCAGATCTAATGTGAATCTAAACCATAGAATCAAATCCAAAATTAATCAAAATCGTTCGAACCATTTTTGAGATTTAGTGAGACTAACGGACAGTAATTGATCTTAATGTATAGAGACTAATTATTACATACTAAGTTTTTAGTAGAGAGATGCAAATTTGTTTTTTTTTTCTTTCAAATGTTTGTTTTATAAAGTTAAGAAACAACAAAATATTTTATACAAGGTTAATCAATAATACCAATTATGAACTATCCTATCAAGGTTGTTCTCAGTCACCAAGTGGAGCAGTGACTTAGCAAGGCCGCGGGTTCGAATCTCATACGAAACACGTTTTTGTATGGCCTGTAAACAATTGTTCCGGGTCTGGGTGTGTTCTTGTAAAATTTATGTAAACTGCCCCGACGATACAGGAGAAAATCCTGGTGTGAAGGTGACGTTTTAAAAAAAATCTACATTTTGATTTTTAAACGAGATAGATGCAGGTGTTACGAACCACAGCATTCATTTAGGTACCGTAAGAAACTTCTCGTTTGCCATCCTTATTTTATAAAAAAAAAGATATAGATTTAAATTCTTCGTTACTAGACAGGGGAATAATTTTAAAATGCAATGTCCGCATTATTCGCATCTGTGATTTAACTTTGTAACACTAAACTCGGTTAGCGGCTTAAGAAAACCGCAAGAAAGCGCAGCTTGCTGTGCGAATAATTTAGCTAAATCCGTGAAGATTAGTCCTCTGTGCTTTGAGCAGAAAGATTTCAAACTCGTAAACTGCAACTTTAAAAATTTTAAAGTTGCAGTTTAGTTTCACAGTTTTTAATCAGAACTTAGAATAATATCTAATTTATTCAGCTTATAATGGACAGGTTAATATTAAAGTTAAAGTTACACCCTATGTAGGGACGTATCACACAGCTGGGCACAGGCCTTCTCTAATTTCTGAGGGTTTTAGGGAAGGAAATGACCGAAGCGCTGCCCCAATGCGTGTTGGCGAACTTCATATGAGTTCGAAATATTTTTTCTTATTTGAAGATGATTTAGACTTAGATATTTTCCTGCACAGTCGAGCACGCGGTAAATCAAGACATAAAATTATAATTAACAATTTTATTGATGCCGGCGGGAATTGAGCCCAGGTTACTCGCGTACTGTGAAATTTACAGCGAGCGTTTAGCCCCCGAGCTACCACGGCTCTATTTTTATATAATGAACAGTACAAGCATTTAATAAAGACGTTCATACATTCATTGCTGCGTATCAAAGCCTACCGCTGAAAATAGTCCTCTACCCATGGTCTGGGTACTGTAAACGAGAAACTGAGAAACGACTGAGTAAAAACTAGTTTTACTTAAATGAATAGTGTTCGTAAAAATATCTTTGTTTTTCGGATAAATAACGATTTAAATAACTATTTTTAGAGGTTTTGTCTGTGTTTCTGTCCGTCTGTGCCGCTAACCTCCGAAGGTTTATGGCTGAATCTTCACAAACAAATAGAAAGCTATGCCCGGAGTGATCTAGGCTATATTTTATCTAATTAAAAACCTTAGAGATTTTTTATGGTCAAAAATATACAATAAATGTCTTTGACTTAAATGATGCCACATTAATAATAGATCCAATGAAGCCTGGCGATGCCAGGGCGAGTGCTACTATTATAATAAAAGAAGAACACATATTCTTCTCTCAATTAAAAGATGTACCTTTTGTATGACAGAATCATATTTGACTCATTTCAGATAAATTGATTAGCACAATAAATTAATATGTTAAAATCGGGCAAAAGCTGGTGCGATACCAAATTAGCTTTGCGTTATTTGACTATTGGTCTATAGATTATTGGTCTACCACCATTAAATTTACCAGGATGCCTATAAATTATAATAATCAGAAAGAGTCGTAGATTCATAACTTTTTTATATAAAATAAGGATGCGAAGCGAGTACACGGTGCACCTGATGGTACACGAATGTATTTATGATGGAACTAAATCTCAACTTGATCTCAGAAATAAAATGCTAAAGCGACATTCAATTTTAAAATACAAAGCAAATTTTAAAATACATACAAAAGCTTGCATTTGCATAATATATTTTTCCAGTAGCGCACCGCTGGAACCTCGGGCACAGCTAACAATCGACGCTCGCCACATAAATCCACACTAGGGTTCCCGTCTCTCTAAATCAAAAAACTAAAAATCGAAAAAAAAACAACACTAAGTTTGCCCTTGTATTATATTTTTAAATATTTTCCCCCTACGAAAGGCTCATGCGTCAACTCGATTGAAGTGTTAATTTCAAAGAAAAAATCATGATAGGTATATCCAGTACGTTTGCACTGAGAAACACCCAACACATAATGTTTTGAAACAAATCGCATAAAATAAATCACACATGTTTTGTTGATGGTGGCGTTCGCACTCACATAAACTGTGTAAAATTTTCAACAGATATTAAAACTTATCTTTCAACATGACATATAATATAGTTAAAATATGTAATGTACACTGTACTGTGTAACTTTCAAACATATGTCACTACAACATGTTCTTTGACTATGCTAACGCTTTTTGATACATTGACAGAAAACAGTGTTTAAAACATGTTTTTTATGAAAATCGCGTCAGTGCAAACTCACGGTAACGGCAACAATACAATGATTATCAATTTTGGACACATATATTTATGACACAGTAACTTTTAAATGACATGATTTTTATTCCTCTCCTTTTATAATGAATAGTAATAAAATACTACCTACATCAACATTAGGTGTTTCTTTATAGAATAAAGGTGACAAACGAGCATACAGCCCACCTGATGGCAAGTGGATGTTGTGGCCCATAGACAGCTCCATCTACACTCGATTTTGAATCAAAATGCAAATGCAAAATGCAGCTATGCGTTGTCTCTTGAGTACTAAGATAAAATACCACTGAAAAGGTTCTCCGGTTCCCTACACTCAGTCTCACTCAGTATAGGAAACACAGCAGCAATAAGTTGCTATTTCACGCTGTTATTCCGTGAGAGCGTGGCCTTTTTCCGGTTGAGCGGACCCTTTTGTGCTACAACTATAATATAGCTGCATGGCTCTGCCACGTATTCATGTTTACGTAATAATATTATAATTATTTTTACTGCATTGGTCTACTGAAAGGTATTTCAAGATAATATTACGACAAAAAGTAATCTAGTAAGAGCCAGTCCGTATACTGGAAAAAGTAATATTTAAGGCGTTGCATTATTTAAAATAAACCAAAATAATTATTATTTTCATCATAAGATCTTTCAACTTGCGTTCAATATACTCAAACTTGCAAGTCTTTTAAATTTGGAGACGATAACAAATACTATAAATTCCTAATATTCCTCATAACTATTTTTAACCGACTTCAAAAAGGAAGAGGTTCTCAATTCGAAAATATGTTCTGTTTTTTTTTGTATATTTATGTTATACGATATCTTCGATATATCGCGATAGTAAACTGATTGTATTTTTTTCATATAGTCTTTACCTCAGGAGTAGTCCCATTAAATTTTGAAGAAAACGTTCCGCTCCCAAAGGTGGAATATACGAGAAAAGTTTCAAATCGGACTACTGTTTATGGAATTTCATATGATATATTCGCATTTTCAAAGAACCGATTTTAATGATATTTTTCTACATGGGTTATAGGACTTCTAGGGTTGATCTGTGCATATAAATCAGGAGAAAAAAATTCACCCCTAAGGGTTGCAAATAAATAACTTCTTTTAAAAAAGTTGAAGTCGGTTTTTACTTTTTGTTAGAAGTTATAGTTATTATTTACAGAACATTTTATCACAGGGAATCCCGGAATTCCAACACAGTTGGCAACCCTAAGCCGCACACAATCCACGAAGCTGCATCATGGACAATAAAACTAGGAGCTTGACCTCGCTCCGACAACCTTGTAGCGTTATTTATGGATATGTTCCGCATAATGCCGTCTAAGGCATTGCATGTATTGTAGTGGAAGAGTCTCTTTCTGATTTTTTGAGTCGATTGAAATATATAACGTGATATGACAAACAATTTATTATTATAAACATAGTTATGGAATATTTATAAGTCAGTGTCTAACCAATCATAAGCCAGTGTTTGAACATCATCTTATTTGATAATAAACTTTAGTTTATTTTTATACAAGAAGGGGTAAACATGCGGCTAACCAGTATGGCCAATGCGGCCAATCCCAATACCCTGATGGTAAGTGATTACCGCCGCTCATGTACTACTGGAACACCAGGGAAATTGCAGATGCGTTGACGGCCTTGTAAAACGGAGTAGGCTCTTTTCTTGAAGGTCCCTAAGTCGTATCGGTCCGGAAAAATCGCTGATGTAAGTCGAATTTTCAAGGAAGTTGTGCGAAGAAGAAAACTTCTGGTACATCGCAGTAGTGGACCGCTAATCATACAGATAGTATGGATGGTGTCGCGAGTTTTGTCGCGATGTGCGATTGTGAAATTTTGTCGCTGGCATTAGATGAAACAATACCTTTGAGGACTCCCAGTGGTAAATCCTAATATACAAAGGGATGCAACATCTCCATCAAATGAAGATGTAGCCGTAGATGGTATATCGGATTGGAATAGCGATATAAGAGCTTATTTACTTTTGTCTTGAAGACGTCCATATTGTAAAAAGACAGTCTTTTGAAGACGATAACACCTCTCCCAGGGAATTATAATAATAATCCTGTATGATGAGCTCATTCAATCTGAGTTATTATATTTATATCGTACTAATACGCGAATAAAGCTCATTAATATTAAAAAGAAACACTAAAAATATAACTAATGCTTTTATTAAGATTTAGCAATAGGCATCATTACAAAATGTTGTCTGATGATTTTTAAATTATCCTCATATAAAGTATAAACATAACTTAAACATATTTCATTAACAAATATAGAACAAGCTACTAACTTAAATGTTCAATCTTTTTTTATCAATGAAGCAGGTGTCTTGGACTGCATCCAATTTAATTTTCTATTTAAGTCGTGAGTTAGTCACAATGTTTCTTTTGGCCTAATCATTAAATCTTAACACTGTACCTAATGAGACCACGTGAATCAGCCAGATGTCAGAGTGTTGACTGGTTAAATGGTATATTAGGGTTTTATATCTAACCAGTAATGTAAGAAAGCAATCCTACCAAGACGGTTATTCAGAGTTGCTAAACTCTGCACGTCCGTCAGCGACACTACCAATATAATGACACGATCTTATGATTTATACAGATTTGATATTCCGTCCCATCGATTTAAAAAGTACGCAATACTACTAGTATACTATCAATTACCAGCAATAAATGACAATGTTCCGCATTTTTATCCGACTGCCAAGAAAGGGTTATGTTCTTCGCGCAATCTTGTATGTTTGTAAATTTATTTATTACCTCGTATCCTCTAAAGGGCTAAATGGATTTCGACAATTAAGGCATCGTTTTATTCGGCTTAATAACCCAAGTGTTCTTAATTTTTTTTTAAATAAACAAAATGGCGGACTTTTGGTGCAAAATCGCGAAGGGACCCAAATTCGAATTATAAACAGAATGAAAATTATTGGGTTCCGCCTGCTACTAAACTTAATAGGTATATAACTTAGTCTATTTTACTTAGCATTTCGGCTCATAATACAGTATGTTAAACCGAAGTAGAGTTTCCTTTGTTTATAGTTTTTTTTTTTTTAATTTTGTTTTGGTTACTCAATATTGTTTTGGTAATTTTAGTGCATTACCTTTAAATTGTCTTTTCTGTAGTCGGGTTTTTGATTTTTTAAATTATTATGTGCATTATAAATAACCGATTAGGTACTACACAGTATACCTACACTCTTGTTCTTTAAATTATAATACTTTAGACGAAAATATCAGAGTATTCAATTTTTAAACACTTTTAACATAAGGTGTGTTAAAACAATATTTACGTTGTCTTTCCCAGTCTTCGTTGAGACTGGCCGCCGTGACCGGAACTCTCATGGAGGACATAATTTACCTATGTCTTATCAGGAGAGATGTTTTACAATCTTAAATATAAGGACGTAATTTTTCATTAAATTTTTACTGTTATTGTAGCACGCTACATTATAATTGTATCACGAATGCAGCGGCTCGAAGGGCCACGCTTTCACAGAATAACAGCGTGACAGTGATTGAAGACAACCGAAAACCCTTTTTACTAGATACGATGCATTACATACATCCTACTCCTCAGGGGTAACAACGCATGTGCATTCTGATTCGTAATTGAGTAAATATGTGGATGTCTATGGGCAACAGCATCCACTTTCCATCAGGTGGACTTTGCTCATTAATCACCTTTATTCTATAAAAAAAATCATCTAGGTATATTATGTTGGTATACATAGCTATCCCATATTACGGGATTCGAACGGAAATCATAATTAACAAGTCCCATTCAGGGTATCGACAACACTCGAATGCACGCAGCGAGAGTACCCTATATTATCTTCATCCAGGATCAATGCGAGTCCTCCGCCCTCTGCTATACTCGAAGGCTTAGAATTTATCTTGACAGCATCTCGCAGTGAGTAAAAACCGTAATTGTAAAAGCTGAGCACAACCTTTACAATTACGACGTCAATAGTCATTGGGCGAGGCGTTCTTTTGTGAAGAACAGGATGCTTAATCATAGCCAGATCCTTTAACCTTTTAACACAAGTTTATTAATGAAAATCAAAACAGAATCTCAGTGGATGGATATTGTGGTCAATACACACTTGCATCCATCCTCGATTAAGTGTCAAAATGTAGATGCGTTAACTGTCCTGAGGAATAAGACAGAATGCTTCATTGCCAGCAAAAACAGTTGCCAGTTGACGGTTTCGTGGTGCAGTGGCTTAGCAATGAGTTGTAGCCACAGAAATCGAACGACAGAATAAATAAATAAATAAATAAAAGTCGTTTATTTCGTCCACAAGGATCATAGAATATTAGTAACAATACAAATCTTAAAACTAATGTTAGTAAAACTTAAAACTATTTACCTAATTTTCAAAAACTATATCTAAGACAGGCCCGATTAGTCAGCACGTGCACCATATGACAACGGTTCAGGTACTGACAATCAAACCTGTCAGAAAATGCCCTCAGGATACTATTGGAACTGGCCCGCACCCTGCGCACCAGGGATGTGCATCTTTTACGCATGGTGGTGTAGAAACAATCCACACGCGCATCCGCGAACATACCCGACGCACTACAATAACGAGGCAGACCCAACAGCACCCTGAATGCATTATTATATTGAACACGCAGGGCATTATACTGTTTCTGCGTGTAGTCCAACCACAGACTGCTCGTGTAAAAGGAAGTGCAGTAAGCTCTAAATAGCGTTACTTTAACAGGAACTGAACAACGAGCGAACCTGCGAGCGATCATGTTCGCTCTAACAGACAATGCCCTGCGCTCTCTCTCTATGTCAGCATCATCTTTCAGGTCAAAGGATACTATATGACCCAGGTACTTAAACTGAGACACCCTTCTTGACGGGGTACCGTGTAACTTAATGGGTGTGAAAAGGAACCAAACGGAACTCGACTTTCGATTAAGAAACAGAAGGGAGGAATCGAGGCTTCTCTCGATCCGGCCTCCTGCAACGCCTACGTTGGGTTCGGGAACAACGTATGTGATCTCCGCAACGGAGTAACACACTAGGGCGATAACCTCGTTCCTTTTCAGCAAGTAGGTTCAGACGGGGATTACGGGTCTTCCGAAGTCGTCCCGGTCCCGACGCCTTAATTCTTCGATGTGGACTGTATAACTTAAGGGATCTTGGGAATGAAACAGCAATTATCTTCAAACCGTTCCGTGAGAGAGTAATCACTTTTCCCTATACTTTTCTTCTTGACTGCTGGTTTTCACTTTTCCCGAAGGATTTTCTTGTTTTTCCGAACTATTACCCCGAACTATTTTCCCGAACTATTTTCTTCCCCGAACCTTTTTTTTTTTTTTTCACGTTTCACTTAATTTCTTTATTCACATAAATCACACATAAACACAAGTTATCTATTTAGATAGCACAAAATAATATCTACACCATGATATACATTATTTTTCCGTATTACAAAAATCCTTTAATTTATAAAACAAAATATGCCTACTTTACTCACAAATCCAAAATCCAAACTTCTTAAATATTTAACACAGAAAGTTAAAACAATGTTTCCCACTTGAATTTATACATATGTTAACTAATACAATAGTTTAATTTACATTTTCTCTATTTATTTCACTATTTAAAACACTTTTAAATTTCTTATACAAAACTATTATTATTTCACTTATGCACAGGAATTTTCACATAAAATAACACAGAATTCACCTTTTTAGCACGTACAATCAACCTGAAATGTTTTACAAGTCATTTTTACATAAATTGCTGAAATTACAAACATTTTACATATTCGGCCTCCTAAGGGCGTGGCCAGCGTGCTTCCGTGAACTCACACTATTTGAACAACTAACTTTGCACGGCTCTCGACTATCAGAAAAATGAAAGTCTGAAATACACTTAATTTTAACAATATTAAATAAACGAGTGCTTCTACATAATTTTCAAACAGTAGGAAACTATTTCTGATAAGACTCTTATTCGTTATCATGCTTCTTATCAGATAACAATACAAGTGAATGTTTTCATTAATCAATCATAACAAATAGGCATTTGTTTTCGTACAAACATATCAAACTTATACACGACAATACTTATGCAATTAACTTCCGTTAATTCTGTTTATGCACAGAGTGATCATCTCGACCGGGGAACCAATCCGATCTCTAACTTCACTTTAATATTCCTTTGAATTTACATCATTGGAAAGATGATTTCAACCGGGGAACAAATCCGGTAATATAATTTATAACATAAAATTCCTTATGAATTTATTAAGCGATATTACTTAGGAAAACGAACAAACTAGTCTGGCCTGGGAGTCGAACCCAAGACCTTCTTATCATTAATTCGACATTTCTTTAAGATTTAACTAAGCATTTTCTTATCAGAGCGTCGTGGCTCGATAATTTGCTTTTTATAACTATGCGTCATCGGTTGATTTAATAAACTGAAACATTCTTATAGACGCGTCGCCAACAATCTCCCCCCCGTGCGTTAGCACCATCATTTGGGAGGCGTCGCGGGTACCAGAACTATTATTCTGGATGTAGGTCTCCTCAAGATACCTGTGCTAGTAATGACGTCAACCACTCTGGTGTGACCGTCTGGTCCCGGTAACGTTCTACTAATTTTGCCTTTCGGCCACGTATTTCGTGGCAACGAATGATCTATTATCAAAACAATATCGCCTTCTTTAGGTTCCATGAACTTTCCGTTATTACCTGTTCGCGGTATTAAGGTAGGCATGTATTCCTTCAGCCACCTTGTCCAAAAATGGTCGGCTAACCTCTGTGCAGCTTTCCAATTGAGTTGACCCGTCAGATGCCGCTCTAGAAATAATCCAGGTGGTCGATCACCACATGAGCGTCCCAGAAGAAAATGATTGGGTGTCAAACCCTCTTCAGGACTATCCATACTGAATGTTACCAGAGGCCTGGAATTCACTGTGTGCTCTGCTTCTAAAAGTAACGTATGTAGAACCTCCTCTCGTGGGCTCTTTTCTCTGAGCGTAGCGGTCAACGCAATTTTAATCGACCTTACTAACCTCTCCCAGGCGCCACCCATGTGCGGTGCTCCCGGAGGTATAAATTTCCATTTAATATATTTCTTAAATGACTCATTTTTCATGCCCTCATGGCATTCTTCGCATGCTTTCAATAATTCCTTATTCGCAGCTTTGAAATTTGTCCCGTTATCGCTGTATATAACGGCTGGTTTTCCTCTTCTGGCGATAAATCGCCTCAACGCCATTATCATTGACGCTGGTGTCAATGAGGCTGCTATTTCCAGATGTACTGCTCTGGTAGTCAGACACGTGAATAAAACACCCCAACGTTTTTCGTGTCGCCTTCCTATAGTTACACTCATAAGACCGAAATAATCCACAGCTGAGCATGTAAAAGGTGGTTCATGATGAGCTATTCTCTCCAGAGGAATATTTCCTTGTGGCACGTTCTGCGGTTTGGATCTGTATGTCCTGCACCACTGGCAATGATGTGACACACTACGTACTACATTACGTAAGTTCAAGACATAAAATTTCTGGTTCACCTCATTCATCACCGTCTGGTGATTGGCATGTCCAAAATGATGATGAACTTCTCTAATCATCATTTTAACGATTTCGTGTTTACCGTCCAATATGACAGGTTTTCTACTTTCCTCGGTCAAATTAGACTTGAAAGGTAAACGTCCATTTAAACGGAGTAAGTTATCTTCTCCTATTTCCATAGATAATTTACTTAAGCGTGAACTTCTTTCAACACTTTTGCCTGCTTTCAAGCATTTTATTTCCGAATAAAAACACTCGTCTTGAACGAACTTCCAAATTAATAATTCCGCTTTTTTCAAGAGCGCTATGTCCAATGCGCCATCGGGTCCTTTAACCGACTTTGCTAAAACTTTGTTGGAACACATAACCGACTTTTCGGCTGCGTCGTCGGGTCCTTTAACCGACTTTCTTAAACTCTTGAATTTTTCTACCGCTTGCAAGGTGCGTGCAGTTGCCCCAAGGAATTTCTTAAAGCTGCTAAATCGTCCGTAGTCGGGTAGACTTAACGGTTCTTGCTTTCTTAACGCATTTACGCCCTTTGGCGATTTTTCTTCACCTGTTTCTAAGCTTTTTATGGTGTCCACTTGTTTGGGCCATAAATCAGGACTTTTCCTGAGGAATTCAGGTCCTTGAAACCAGCGATGACTTACATCGAAGGTGGAAGGGAAATTTCTAGTGGCGTCGTCTGCCACATTGTGTGACGTTGGAACCCATCGCCATTCACATGGCTTACTGTGATCTTCGATCTCAGCCAATCGATGAGCAACGAATGGTTTAAAGGCGCGAGGATCTGACTTAATCCACGCTAACACTGTACGTGAGTCTGTCCAAAATACTCTCTCGGACATCTCGTACTTGCTCTCTTCACTAACCGAGGCAGCCAGCCTGCTGCCCATAAGAGCTGCTTGCAATTCAAGCCTTGGAATCGAAATTGGTTTCAACGGCGCTACTCTTGCCTTTGCGGCGATCAGCGTAATCCGCCTTATTCCTAGCTCATCCGTGGTGACGTAATACACCGCGGCAGCGTATGCTTTTTCACTAGCATCCGTGAAAGTGTGTAACTCTCCCTTGCCGACGCCTTCAGCAACGGGTCTAGGTACCTCTAAATGACCTAATTTCTTCACTTCCGATATCCATTTACAAAATAACACGTGTAATTCGTGTGAAACTTCTTCATCCCAAGAGATGCCTGTCCTCCATACTTGCTGGATCAGCGACTTCCCTTGAATCGTTATGGGTGATGCGAGTCCCAAAGGATCGAAAACTGACATCACAGCGCTAGTTATCTCCCTCCTCGTAGGCGGTCGTAAACCTTCCATCACCTCTTCCGGTGTGTTACGAAGACTTGTGGAGAAACTTATTATATCCCGTTTGATATTCCAAATCAAACCTAACGTGCGCTCTGTGTGCTCTTTATCTCCCAGCGAAGCACTGTCGCTCTTATATTTATTATCCATCTTACTTAAAACTTCGGGTCGTTTGCTTGCCCATCCCCTCAGTTGGAAAGAAGCATGCTTATGTAATTCATACATATCGTTTACTATCCTTTCAGCCGTCGTCACGTCGGGAAATGCCTGTAGATAGTCATCCATATAAAAATTGCTTTCTGTAGCGGAAGCTGCTTCTGGATAGATATGCGCGTTGTCCTGCGCATTTCTATTCTTTACATATATAGCGATGCATGGTGATGATGCCGCTCCAAATATGGGTGACGTCATTCTATACTCTTCCGGTGGCGCGTCACGATTGTGCCGCCATAAGAATCGAAGGCTATCCCTGTCTTCATCCCGGATTTTCACTTGCAGGAACATTTCTTTAATGTCTGCCATTACTGCCACGCTTCCTTCTCTGAATCGTAGCAGAACTCCGAACAACGACTTCAATAAGTCCGGTCCGGTTAACAATGCATCATTGAGACAACGTCCGCCCGTCTTTGCGGCGGCGTCGAAAACTATCCTTATTTTCCTTTTTTGTGGGTGAGTCACTGCGAAGTGAGGAAGGTACCACGTACGTGGGGAAATGGGAATATGGTTCGCTTTCTCTGCGTAACCATTAACGATGAGATTTTCAATTTGCTTCTCATATTCCTTCTTCAACTCGCTATTTTTGTCGAGCTTTTTTTCAATATTCAACAGGCGACTTTCAACCTGCGCTCTATTCGACGGCATGCACTCATTGTCTGTGCGCCATAACAAAGCAGTCTCGTACCTATTATTAGGTATACGACGTACCGTTTTGTTCAAAATACTTAAAGCTCGTTCTTCTGGGTCGTTCACGGGCTTTCTAGCCGACACTCCCAGAGATTCCAAACTAAAATAATCCTTGATCAATTTATCCATATCTTCCTCCTTCTTGGTGGAAATGTGGTTAACGATCTTGATCGGTTTAATACCACCCGATATGTGACCATGTAAAACCCATCCAAGTTTGGTGAGCGATGCTACAGGTAGGTTCTTACCTCCTGAAATTAATTCACGAGTAACTATGAGATGCCAATTGTCCTGACCAATTAATATGGTAGGTTTGGACCTCTCATACATCAACTCATCCTTAATCGGTGTCAAATGAGAACACCGTTGCAATAATTCTCGGCTTACCGACTGCGGAGAAAGGTTAAGTGACTTAATTGTTTGTACACTTATCTCTTCTAAGTCGCTCGAGTAAATGCCTTTTATCTTAATGTTTAAGCGATACGAACTGTCGTCGTTAATTCGCTTACCTCCCACGGCTTCGATACGTAATCCCTCTTTACGTCCGCGAGGCGCTAATTTCTGAGCCATACACTCCTCTATGAGTGTCATGGTCGATCCCTCATCCAGAAGAGCTGTTGTCTTGACCTTTCCTCTAGGTCCATACAACTCGACCGGTATAATCTTTAAGTATGCACATGCCAGTGCATTCACTGTACTAACAGTTGTAATCTGAGCATCCTTACCCCCCTCGTCCCCTTGTGGCGAGGTTTTTTCTTTGGGGTATCGGTGTAGCATTCGATGATGTGACATTCTACATCCCTCTACACCACACTTTTTCGCTTTGCACTCTAACCTCCTTTGGTTAGGTGACAAACATTGGAAACATACTTTCGCCTTTTTGACCGCTTCCCATTTCTCGTGAATATTCATGTCCTTAAACTTGTAACAACTCACTATAGAGTGTTCCTTGTTGCATATAACACACTTATGTGTTACCCGACTTACAGGCTTATCCTGGGTTGTCATAACCACCTGTCGGTTGTGCCCTTTACTATTTCGGCGTTCTAGACGCTCGCTCGACTTACTTCGGCGCATATAGCGCTCGCTCACGGCACATCTGCGTACACCTCCCTTTGCAGTGTGTACAGTTTGCTTCCTGAATTCAGGACGCTTCCTTTTTTCAGGCGCATTTTCATTGTTTAAGGACGCTCCAAATTGTTCACTCAATAAATTTAAAAACTTGGCCATCTTCTGTAACTCTGGCTCCAAAGGATACTGAGCTCGATATTCAAACCATTTAAATTTAATCATAGTTCCAAGTTTCTCCACTATGCGGCTCACTAACTCCGGTGAGTACAAATACTGTGGTTGATTCAACGCTTGTATCGTGGCAACCACGTTCGTAATACGACTTGCAAAAGATCCTATATTCCGGCAATCTTCTGCCAATCTTGGCATACGCTTTACATTCTCGATTTCGGCTAGAATGAGCATCTCAACCCTACCGAATCTTCTTTCGAGAGCGTTCATTATTTCTTCCGGTTCACACAAAGTAAACAACAACGACTTAACCGCTTCCTTAGCGGTGCCCTTTAATGCCCTCCTAAGGCGTGCGACATTTTGCACCCCTGAAAATTGGCTTCTCGTGTCTTCAAACACCGTTTTGAAAATTATCCATTCACCCGGGTCTCCATCGAACACCGGTAATTCCTGGAGGAAATGAAGCTGGGAAGACTTATCTTTACCAGCTATTTTTATTGCACTCACAATCGCTTCGGTCAATTCTGACACCTCACTCGCGTGTGTTTTCTGTGCATTTCCTTGGTTGCGCTCGATCTCCGCCCCTTTGCGGCGTGATCCTTTACACGCTTCCTTATCAGTAACATCGGGTTGTGCTACACTAACCGGCGCGCTCATTATGGTCTGCTGAACCCAACTCCTTACGAAAGGTTCCACCTGAGTATTCCGCTCTTCATCATCCTCACTCGAGTCGATCTCCTCTTCTCGGTTGAGTCGTGCCAACTCCAATTGAGACTTGGCCAAGGCAGCAGCTGCCTGTGCTCGTTCGAGCTCTGAGCGTTCGAATTTAATCCGCGCCTCTAATTCGGCTTTCAGCCTCGCCGATCGCGATGACCTACTACCTCTTTGTGACCCTTTATCACTAGTGTGCCCGATTACTGTCCTTGACGATGCCGCTTCTTCGGTCCTTTGACCTACTTTTTCGACCACCGTTTCACTCCTGGATATAACGGATTGTTGTGCGGTACTGGCCTGCGTACCACTGGTGTCCGTCCTGTTGCTTGTCGTTGCCACGGACGTCCCTGAGTCCCACGTGCATGTGGACGTGTCGGTGGTGGCTCCACTTGAAGGAGTTGCTCCATTTGACGCAGTAGCTGTGGTCGCTCCAGATGGTTCCGCTTCTTTAGCTTTTCTTGAGAGCCCTGTCCTTGTCCTGCTCCCTTCGCTTCTCCCTGTCTGGTCTTGTGCCTTCTTCATCTTGCAGGAAGGTGATTGTTGGCCTACGGTCCCTAACTGTCCCTACGGTCCCTACAACCCCTTACCTACAACCCTTCTACACCCCAACCTAACACCACTACCCCTCCCCCCCCTTTATCTCCCAACCTACAACCCTACTACCACCCTAACAGCCCTATCAGCCCTATCAATCCTGGACGGGGCCTACCGAGGTGAGCCGTCCAGGGATGGAGTCGTGCAGGAATGGAATGGAGGAAAGGTTTAGGAACTGTCCCGCCAAGGAATATGACGAAACAGTCGAGCGGTAGTGCAAGCGCAGTCTCGCTCGAGAGAACTGCTCCACCCGAAGGTGTTGTGCCAGAGCCCAACCGTTTGGCACCGTTAGGTGGTCGGGATGTATGCTGTGCTCGCCGCCCAGTTGCCGGTGACGCCTCGTCCAAGCGCCCTCCTCCGGCCGCGATGCAGTCAGGTGCCCACGCGCACCCTCGCCCGGCAGCAGCAGCGGTGGATGCTTCGTCCAGCACCCTGATGATCCGACAGGAAAATGCCGGACACGGTCGTCCGACAGGAAATGCCGAGCACGCTTGCCCGACAGGAAAATGCCAGACACGGTCGTCCGACAGGAAAAATGCCAAGCCCTGCTTGGCCACGATGAGTGCCTTCACAAGACACCTGCGCCCGGCTGCGATACGTGCCCCATGCGAGCACACGCCCCCGGCCGCAATCCCGGTTTTCTTTCTTCCGGTAGTTCCAGGTCCCGTCCTTCAGCGCTGACGTCCTGGTCTTCTTGCCTTTGGTCCTATTGCTTCAGCTCAAACCTCCGGCTTCCTTCGGTTGCTGATCTTCACTCGGCTCCGAAGGTCTTCTTTTTTCCACAACCAGCAGTCCACAGCTGGTTCCTTGATCCAGCTGGCGGGGTTCGGGTGGTCTTTAATCCGGCTCCGAAGGTCCAATTGAAAAGGAATTCGGAAGGACCAATTTAAAAGGACACAACGGACGGAAACTAAGAAACAGAAGGGAGGAATCGAGGCTTCTCTCGATCCGGCCTCCTGCAACGCCTACGTTGGGTTCGGGAACAACGTATGTGATCTCCGCAACGGAGTAACACACTAGGGCGATAACCTCGTTCCTTTTCAGCAAGTAGGTTCAGACGGGGATTACGGGTCTTCCGAAGTCGTCCCGGTCCCGACGCCTTAATTCTTCGATGTGGACTGTATAACTTAAGGGATCTTGGGAATGAAACAGCAATTATCTTCAAACCGTTCCGTGAGAGAGTAATCACTTTTCCCTATACTTTCCTTCTTGACTGCTGGTTTTCACTTTTCCCGAAGGATTTTCTTGTTTTTCCGAACTATTACCCCGAACTATTTTCCCGAACTATTTTCTTCCCCGAACCTTTTTTTTTTTTTTTTTCACGTTTCACTTAATTTCTTTATTCACATAAATCACACATAAACACAAGTTATCTATTTAGATAGCACAAAACAATATCTACACCATGATATACATTATTTTTCCGTATTACAAAAATCCTTTAATTTATAAAACAAAATATGCCTACTTTACTCACAAATCCAAAATCCAAACTTCTTAAATATTTAACACAGAAAGTTAAAACAATGTTTCCCACTTGAATTTATACATATGTTAACTAATACAATAGTTTAATTTACATTTTCTCTATTTATTTCACTATTTAAAACACTTTTAAATTTCTTATACAAAACTATTATTATTTCACTTATGCACAGGAATTTTCACATAAAATAACACAGAATTCACCTTTTTAGCACGTACAATCAACCTGAAATGTTTTACAAGTCATTTTTACATAAATTGCTGAAATTACAAACATTTTACATTTTACATATTCGGCCTCCTAAGGGCGTGGCCAGCGTGCTTCCGTGAACTCACACTATTTGAACAACTAACTTTGCACGGCTCTCGACTATCAGAAATGTGAAAGTCTGAAATACACTTAATTTTAACAATATTAAATAAACGAGTGCTTCTACATAATTTTCAAACAGTAGAAAACTATTTCTGATAAGACTCTTATTCGTTATCATGCTTCTTATCAGATAACAATACAAGTGAATGTTTTCATTAATCAATCATAACAAATAGGCATTTGTTTTCGTACAAACATATCAAACTTATACACGACAATACTTATGCAATTAACTTCCGTTAATTCTGTTTATGCACAGAGTGATCATCTCGACCGGGGAACCAATCCGATCTCTAACTTCACTTTAATATTCCTTTGAATTTACATCATTGGAAAGATGATTTCAACCGGGGAACAAATCCGGTAATATAATTTATAACATAAAATTCCTTATGAATTTATTAAGCGATATTACTTAGGAAAACGAACAAACTAGTCTGGCCTGGGAGTCGAACCCAAGACCTTCTTATCATTAATTCGACATTTCTTTAAGATTTAACTAAGCATTTTCTTATCAGAGCGTCGTGGCTCGATAATTTGCTTTTTATAACTATGCGTCATCGGTTGATTTAATAAACTGAAACATTCTTATAGGCGCGTCGCCAACAGGGTGGTATATACGAGGGCAAAGCTTTACCTTTAGCCTGAAAGACCATGCATTCGCTTTTCTTGACATTATAAATCAATCCGTGACTGCGGGCGTAGCTCTCACATATGCTCAAAAGTTTTGCCAAGCCACAAACAGAAGCACTCAGCAACACCATGTCATCTGCGTAACTTATGTTGTTGAGGCATACTCCGTCAATATGACAACCGACATGTGTGGTGCTAAGCAACTCTATCAGCGCATTCACATAAAGGTTCAAGAGCTTAGGAGAAGTTAAGCCTCCCTGTCGTACCCCACACTCCAACCCATATGGCTGCGAATAGGTTTCGGACCATCGCACGACATTGACCTGGTTTCGATACCAAAATTTGAAGATCCTAGTAACTTCTTCCAGCAGTCTAGTATCTTTCAATTTCTGCCATAGGATATCGTAATTTACCAGGTCGAACGCCTTGCTAAAGTCCAGAAAACAGGCATAAATAGGCGTTCGTCTAACCGAATAGTACTTCACAGTTTGCTTCAAACATAATATAGCCGACTCTGTTGACAAACCCGGCCTGAAGCCAAACTGATTGTCGTGTAGGCATATATGTCTATCAAGCTGGGCGCTAAGCAAACTGTCAAGCACCTTTGCAACAACCGTGGCAAGTGAGATGGGCCTATAGTTGGACTTATCAGATATGTCTCCAGTCTTGTTCTTTACAATAGGCACCACCACAGTTCTTATCAGAGCCGCGGGCAAGTATGAATGCGATATACATAAGTTATAAAACATCGAAAGTAATCTAGGTAAGTGAGGACCTGCATGTTTAAGGTGCTCAATACTAAATCCGTCATGGCTAGGAGACTTCCCACGGGACATAGAAGCTATAGTTTTATTGACATCCTTCGCTGTAAATCGAATTCCAATCTCCCGGCCACGCGTATCCTCATCTTCTATGTCCTGTGATGGTCGTCGACGACGACGTCGTAATAATAAGACAAATTAATATTTCTGTGGTTATAGCGCTAGTGGCCGCGGTTTGGATACCGCAGGGAATCAGGATAATATTTGAATGGCCAACAAATAATTGTTCCGGGTCTGGGTGTTTATCTTTGTGAAATTTATGTATGTGATCCAGAAGAAAATTCTTGTGTGGAGGAAAAGAAAATGAAGGTTTCCGATTCTCTACGTTTACCATAATAAAAACTGCAGCATTTAAGCTGCTATCTTACGGTGGTTTTACGTGATTCCCACGGTCGAGCCGACCTATTCGTGTTGCAACCATAAAACAATTAGAACGTGCGTTTACACGTAGTTTAAAAGTCTAATCTAAATAAATGTTGACATTACATTTAACTTAGCAACTTTATTTCCCTAAACAAAGGGCGAACGGCGAAAAGTACGAAAGTCACGCAAGTTCAAACACGACGTTAAATTTTCAGCGGCTGAGTGCTGAAATCTAAACGTTGATCTCGAAGTGCGTCGTAAAAGAACGAAAACCTTTCCCCATTTTCTATTAAGCTTTTAAGAGTTCCAAGAGAAAGGATTGTACTTTACCGAGATAAAGCGGGCGTAATTTATTTATGTACTGCCAACTTCTTTGGACTGTGCGTTTATGACCCTTATTTAAAAAAAATGTAAGATTGTTACTACAGGGGTGCGATACTTACTTGTCATATGTTATTTACAGCTCTTCTAAGTCTAAGTGTAGAAATAGTACGTGCGGCTGGATTGAGGGGGGGAGGGAGGCGTTCGGCGTTAATGGCGATCATACAGGTACACATACCATTTTACATTAGTATTCAGTGAACTGTAAAAGTGCATTTCTAGACATGGGACAAATAGTGTCGTGTTATATTTAAAAAAGTGTTTGATTTTTTTTTTGCTACCTTGAGTATCTATCTACATCATCATAATTACAGCCCTTCACAAGTCCACTGCTGAACATAGGCCTCCCCCAAGTAATGCCACATGGCACGGTCCTGAGTCACCTGCATCCTTTAACTTCTTGCATATCTTACCAGGTCGTCGCTCCTTCTAGTGGGGGCCCGCCCTACTGTGTACTTACATCTGGTGCAAATAAGATGGTTATACAGCCATCTATCGAAAGACACTCTTTTGACATTTCGCATAGTCGCTTACGACACCTGCGAAGGGATTCACTTACTTCGATACATCACAACACAACAAACGAACTCCAAGTAAAGACAATAATCTTTTGTTCTTACCTGAAACAACAAAAGACAATTATTAAGCATTTATTTTCATACACGATTTCAGTCTTGATTTTATTATAATATATTCTGCCATACCAGCGCCAATAACAACTTTATACTAATGAATCGTTTAGCGTGTATAGAGTATCGGAAGCAGCTAATACTCGAAACAAGGCATTTCATATTGGTCATTAGCGGTGACAACGCAACTGGATTAGGTTAAGATAGATGTAGATGTCTATGAGGTATATCATTAAATGGACACGCAATACATCTAATACTCGTTTGTCACCCTTATTCTATTTCAAAAAAACTACAATTTTACTACCTAAAATTAAAAAAACTAAAATAACGATAATATCGCGTAATACTACACTTTGTCAACAATATTGATGTAACTAGACATTTTTTTAGTTTACATTTCTAGTCAAACGTGCCAAATTTAATATTATATAAACAAGTTGCTGCAAAAACTTGAAAATGCCCTTTATTACACACATCGCCGACCGTTTCATAACGCAGCGTTAATAGCACATTTTTGGAACAAAACCGCAAAAGCGAAAATACACACGACACATGCGGCCGACATAGTCATTACTGAATCAGTAACTGAGTAATCAAAATCTGTTCCAGTGTTACATAGTGCCATAGCCTAATACTGTATACAAATTCATTTGACAAAGGGAATAGGAGACAGGTTGCATTTTTAAAACTACAAAATAATAAAAAAATACGTTTGGATAGAAATAACATTAATTTAGGATTTTAATTTAATTTTGTGGGATTTTCTATAAGATGACTATCGAACAGATGTCAGCTGTATCTGTTTCGAAATAACACTAGTTTTTACGGAATTTATCGCGTATATTTAACTTTTTAATACCCGACGTTTCGAGAGCTTTACAGCACCCACGGTCACGGGAACGACTGAGATGCTTAACGTCCAGACGTCATAGTTAACCGCGGTTACCATAGATTAAAATTTATCTTTTGTTGGTTAATCTATGGTAACCGCGGTTAACTATGACGTCTGGACGTTAAGCATCTGAGTCCTTCCCGTGACCATGGGTGCTGTAAAGCTCTCGAAACGTCGGGTATTAAAAAGTTAAATATGCGCGATAAATTCCGTAAAAACTAGTGTTATTTCAATGTGTAGTGTTCGCGTAAATATAAGAAATCATTATGTATCTGTTTCGTCATTATCAGAGTTAAGTTGGTAAGCATTACCTCGTCCACATCTGCTCAATAAAGTAAAATCGTGTGTCTCACCTAGTTTGATGTTAGACTGCGGTGGCTGACCGCCATGTCCAGTTTCACCTGAGGATACCTTGTGTAGAGGCGAAACACGTGGCGTATTATTGTCGATGGTGTCTTCCCTAGTGTAGTGGTGTTGGGAGTAGTGGTGCTGGGATCAATGGTGACGGGATTAGTGCAAGCTATTGAGCGAGGGCGGGAGGTGCTCTTCAAACTAGGTAAGATACATCATTTTATTTTATTGAGCGGATTTGTTCGAAGTAATTCTTACCAACCTTAATACAATGGATTTTCGCAAAGTAACGCCCGATTCCGTTAATTATATTATCAGAGTTCATCATAAGTTTACTCACTGACGGACACATTGATGATTTAATGAGGACCAACGGTGTTACATGCTTTCCGATATCGTTTCCCGTATATCTTCGACAGATATACCCAGTAATTAATTTTCAGCCCAACCCGGGATTTAAGCCCTGATTACAGGATCAGCAGCAGCAGTTAACATCTTAATGCTCAGGGGTGACAACGTATCCACATATTGAATCCTAATAAGGATTAAAACATATATATATATATATATATATATATATATATTTGGCATGATTCTGAGTTCTGACACACCTCTCTCGCCTCCTTTACATCCACACATCTTTACATGCATGCTCGACGATTAAGGGTACTCTCTTAGTCTGAAACATCTTCAATATTTCGCAAATTGGGTCGATGAAATTCCGTCTAGGGCGTCCCCAGTACAAATGTAGATGTCAATGGGCTACAGCACTCCCTTACCTTATAAAAAGTCTATGGTACATTCTGTGTATCTTAAAAGAGATGCATGCTTTCTCAAAGGAACAGTTACCCGTAATATAAGAAATATTTCTCCTTTACTACTTTAAAAATATTCCTCTTAAATCTAAATGAAGCGTCAGGAATTTAATTACACGAAAGTAGTTTGCTACGAAAACGCCGGGGGACGGGAAGAAAATATTTTTCATTTTCAAGCCATTCCTCACGGTGACAACTGACAAGTTCTATAAGGTGTTTAAGGCCCAGTTTACATTTTGAGAAGTGACAAGTGAGAGTTGCAAGTGCAACTGACAAATGGCAAGTGCCTAGTGCGTGTAAACAGGCAGTGACAAGTGACAAGTGCGAATAGAATACTAGTGCGTATTGTATTTTTCATTTGTCGGTTGCACTTGCCACTCGCACTTGTAACTTCTTAAAATGTAAACCGGGCCTTAATAAGTACTTATATTTATAACTAAATAATGCTGCTAGGAGTTTCTCTGATGGATAAAATCCGTAATAAAGAAATCCGATGGAGAAACAGATTACTGACATAGCCTTTCGTGTTTGTTAGTTAACAAAGATTGTACAACCAGTGCATATTGCCAGTGATTATTATGGATCTGAGACGTGGTCCTTCACCGCTGGCCGTATGAGGAAACTCAAGGTCGCTCAGTGAACTACACACAGGGCTAAGCTCGGGGTTTCTTTGCGTGATAAACTAAAAAATAAATATATCCGCAGTAGAACCAGAGTACCCGACATAGCCCAACGCATTAGTAAGCTGAAGTGGCAATGGGCTGGATATGTCTACGGCAGAAGTGACAATCGGTGGAGTGGACATGTTATGGAGTCGAGACCGCGTCCAGCTAAACGCAGTGCGGGACGCCTCCTGACTAGATGGAGTGACGATCTGCGCAGGTGGCTGGTAGAAACTGGATGCGTGTAGTCGATGTCAGGGTTAAATGGAGATGATGATAAAATTATTATAAAAGCTTCGTTTTTACTTAAGTCGAATATTTCCGACGCTAAAAGGCTTTTAACGCTTCCTTCTCCATGCTTATTCGCCGACACAAGTAGTGTTTTATTTGAAACGTTTTATCTTCTATTAATAAATCTAAATAATAATGTAGCCGATTAAGAATCTAATTCAATAAAATCCTTTCATACTATCGTAAACATAATATGTTTATAGCTAAAAAAAGCGAGAGTTCGAACGTCAAAGTTTTTTCCCGGCGATTAAGCTACAAATTTTACAGACTTCAAATAGGAGGAGGTATTCAATTCGACTGTGTTTTTTTATGTGTGTTACCCTACGAGCACTTAATAGGTGTTACCTCAGAACTTTTCTCTGGGTGAACCGATTTTGATAATTCTATTTTAATCTGAAAGCTGGTGCTTCTTGTGGTCCCATATAAATTTAACCAAGATCTGAACATTAGTGTTGGAGTTATCTTAATAATGTGTATTTTACCTTAATAATGTGTATTTAGTTGACATCGCATACATTGATTGATTCGTTTGTATTGCAGTGAGTTGTACAAATTTTTCTATTTTACCACTTGTCTTATTTTTAATAGTTTGTCACCTTCTTCTATCTACAATATACGATAAAATATTTAAAAAAAAAAACTGTTCGATGGAGAATTAAAAGCAGTATTCCATTTAAGCTCATATTTTTTTCATGTTTTATCATGAGCATATACTAGGTATTACAAGAAGTATCAATTTCTCGAGCGTCAACATCGTGTCTTAATTGCGATATAATTGTCCAAACCGGCCTTAAAATGGCAACAGCTTAATGCTGCTATTTTATGTTGATATTCATGTGCTGTTTCGTAAAATGAGGGTAGAAAATCGAAGATCGTTTTTAATGAAAACAAGGCTTTCCATCTTAGCTCTCAGGGGTGACAACGCATCTGTATTTTGATTCTTTATTAAGGCTAAATGTAGATTATGGGCCGTAGTATCCACTTACCACGGCGTTAACTGTGCGCTTGTTTGTCACCCTTAGTCCACAAGAAAACACAAACATTTGTATCCTGTCATATTACATGTTGTAGGTACCTACATAGCTCCAATAACTACCTGTTTCGCGCGCTAAGCCTTGGAAATAAAACCATCGATCCAATTTCTCCGACAACAAAACGAGACGAGCCCTTGTTCGCCCCATTGACAACAAATGCGTCTACTTCGTGGAAATTTCGGAACATTTCATAATCCCCAATTTTCTTCGCGCTCACAAAGGAACTACTGTTCATTCGCCATGTTTTCAAATGGGCCATTGTTACACGACATTGTACTATGAAACTATGACTGATATTTGTATGGCGTGTTGAAAATTCAGTTATATATTCTAATACATATTATACATATATACAGGTTGTATTATGTAAAAGTAAATTACGAGTAATGCAATAAAAATGTGTTAAAATTAAACATTTTGTACAAAGGAATTTAATATACATAAAATTAAAACTACATCAATGTAATCGAAGTTAATTAAATACGCATTATTAAGGATAACTCAAAAATACAAATCAGAACTTTATCAATTTATATGAGGACCACAAGAAAAGCATCGGCTTTCAAATAAAATAGAATAATCGAAATAGGTTCACCAAGAAAAGCGTTATGAGGTAACACACATTTTAAAAACAGTCGGATTAAGTACCTCCTTTTTTTCGAAGCCGGTTAAAAAGAATAAAATAATTTCAGATTCTGAAGTAAGTGCAAGACATAGTGTTTAAGAGAATTAAAACGCCGAATTAAGAATGTAAAATATTATAAATAACCATAGATTAAAATTTAACTTTTGTTACGATCTATGGTAACCGCGGTTAACTATGACAGCTGGACGTTGAATATCTCAGTCCTTCCCGTGACCATGGATGCTGTAAAGCTCTCGAAACGTCGGGTAAAAAAGTTAAATATCCGCGATAAATTCCGTAAAAACTAGTATTATTTCAATGTGTAGTGTTCGCGTAAATATAAGAAATCATTACAAAAACACAAAGTCGTATACTATAACTAAAATATTAAGAAAAGAAAAACAAACAAGCTTTGGCAATCATCAGGAACACTTCGGAAAATCAACTTAAAAAAAAACTAACCACACTATACCATACTAAAATCGACTAAAATTTTCACTATAATATTGAATGTCAAAGTGGCATCGATAAAGCAAAGCAAAGATGAAGAGCTATCGTATCGCACAGCCGCCTATGCGAACATGGCTGTAGTTTTTAAGTTATAAGAAAGTGACCACATTACCCACACGTACTATACGAGTAGATGTTGCTTTTTTGCCTATATATTCGAAGCATTTTTTTTATAGAATAAGGGTGACAAACGAGCACACAGTCCAACGGATGGTAAGTGTATACTGTGACCCAAAGATATCTACATCGATCTCCAATGAAAAATCAAAATGCAGAAGCATTGACACCCCTGAGGACTAAGATGGAATGCCTCGTTTTCAGCATTTTAAAGGGCACACCATTGTGTTGACACCACTTAAAGCGATTTCACATTGCCTGTATATTCGTGAATAACTTCTTACGGGCACTCTCTCATCATAATTTCATACCCTTTTGATTATAATAATTCAAAATAAACAAGGAAACTTGTAGCTAGTGTTTATTTTGCAACCAACTGTTACACGTCCGCGTCTCTGGGCGTAAATTGAACTTTAGTAGCATTTGCTAGGCGTACCCCATAGATTACCTCCAGATT
Source organism: Parnassius smintheus behrii (assembly GCA_036936625.1). Taxonomy (NCBI): domain Eukaryota; kingdom Metazoa; phylum Arthropoda; class Insecta; order Lepidoptera; family Papilionidae; genus Parnassius; species Parnassius smintheus. The sequence continues at coordinate 2,361,583 of JAUPFT010000030.1, forward strand.
CTATCTTAGTTCTAGGGTGTGACAACGTATTTTTTTTGGATAGGGTGACAAACGAAAACGAAAAACACAGTCCACCTGATAATAAGTGGTTACTGTGGCCCATAGACATCTACATCTATCCTCGATTACGAATCAAAATGCAGACGCGTTGTCACCCAAGAGGACTAAGATGGAATGCCTCGTTTCCAGTAAAAAGGGTCTCCGATTCTCTACACTCACCAAACGAAACACCGCAGCATTAAACTGCTATTTTACGCTGGTATTCTGTGAGAGCGTGGTCCCTCACCGGTCGAGCCGACCCATTCGTGCTACAATTATACTATTAATACATATAACTGCAGCATGGCTCTACTACGTGAAAAGTATCTACGTTTTGATTCCTAATCAACGATAAATGTAGGTTTCTTCCGCATTCACTAACAATGAGGTGGTCTGTATGCTCGTTTATCACCCATATTCTTTTAAAAAACTAGCCATACTTATGACAAATATATTCTGAAAACAAACTGGGCCGGTTGGTTGTTTGGTTTCAAATTTTTTGTTTTGTATACACACCGTTCAAATAGCCTCGAGTGCATGCAGGGTTTTGTATACCGGACTGTTTGTTGAGCGCTTGCAAACTTGCACTTGCTCCTGACGCTGAAGACCTAAGCCCGTAAGTCCCATTCATTGGAACGAGCACAAGACTTATTATTCATAGTTTCTATATAGCCGTTTGGTTGGTTTAAAAAATCACCTTTCCTGAAATATTCTACCAGTTCATACACCTTTATGCGTATTAAAAAAATTTACCTGTCTGTCTGTAATGTCGAAATTACTGAGTTCTATTAAGTTTTTTTTAATTATTCTAAGCCCGTGTTAGACTGCTGTCTTAACTGATGGTGAAGCGATTTGGCTTAGTTTGACAATTTGACAACAGCCCACTCACAATCGACTGTACGTTGCTTGTATGTTATGTTACGCGATAGCTTTGTCTACTGTGAATCGGCTTTGATGATTCTACTTTATTGATATATTATATTATATTTTGGGGGTGGTCCCAAATAAATATATATTATGAATAATAAACGCTAAAACAATAAGCAGTAATAACCCCTAATAGAGATCAAATAGGAGATGAAGATTTTGATGGTTTACTCTTGCGACTAATATCTAACTATTAAGACGGCGTTAAGATTGTGATGTACCTTAGGACACTCAAAAGAGTTAAAAAAACGACTATAAAACTCCATTACTTTCAAAAAACTAAAAAGAATATGTTATATATTACGATAAATTCCTTAAAAACTAGTATTATTTCAATTTGTGTTTTTGCCTGTGCTCATCTGTGTTTTGGTGTTATAGGCAGGCAAAGTTTAAGGTGACCATGTTACCTTAACGTACCTCATTACTTCTGTCATTATTCGTGGTAGCGCCACGCTGCGCTATATTATGGTTGCAGTAAGAATGGGTCGGCTCGACCAGAGTAGGTCCACGTTCGCATATATTATTTATCAGCGTGAAATTGCAGCATCAATTCTACTGTTTCGTAATGGTGAGTCCTCACTCAACCAGTTCCTCAACCGCAGACCACTTTTACTGGTAACAAAGCGTTTTATTATAATCCTCGAAGGCGATAACTCCTGCACTTGATTTTTGGCTGCAATATTTGCTTACCATTAGGTGGAATGTGTGCTCATTAACATAAAATAACGTGATAAGAAAAGCCGAAACAGGAATATTCTTCGTGAACATAAAGCGTCATTAAATTAATTACTACGTCAGATTTAATGATAATGCATAATAGACTAATACATGTTGAATTCATACTTAAAAAAAAACAAGGACCTCAATTGCACTGTTGTAAGTAATAAGTATAAGATATGTAACATATTTGTTTTATTTGTATTGAATCATTATTAGAAAGATATTGGCTGCTCATCTCCTATTATAGTTCCCTCCGTAGCCTCTACACGCACATGACGGTACGGGGTAGTTCGTTCTCTTATTTATTAATTTACTAGTGATCCGCTCCGGCATTGCACGCGTGTTTTCTGGATCTCGACAACAGCGCCACCTAGCGGGTCCAATTAGAGTTTTTAAACCATCCAGGGACCCAATCAAACACACACAAAACATCTCACCGAAATCGGTCCAGCCGTTTTCGAGTTTAAGCAAAACTAACACACAGCAACTGATTTTATATATAGATAGATTGAAGACTTCAACATTTGTATTAATGTATGTGTTTTTTCAGTAGTTGTAAAAGATATTTTATACAGTACAACACATCATCATCAACAATTATTTCTGGTGTACTAACAACTTCATCATCATTACAGTCCTTCACCAGCCCACTGCTGAACTCAAACAGAAAGCACGTTCCTGAGCCACTTACATCCATCGACTTCCTGCATGTCTTACAGTTCGTCACTCCATCTGATGGGGGGCTATCTTCAAACTTCGCCTATCGGTACGAGACTGTAACACGAGAACCTTTCTTCCCCATCGGTTGTCGAGCTATATGACCGGCCCCTTGCCACACTTGAGCATACTAACCCGTCGTCCATTGGGCTATGTCGGTTACTCTAGTTCTACTGAGGATATCTTCATTTCTAAGTTTATCACGCAGAGAAACCCCAAGCAGAGCCCTCTCCATAGCCCGCTGAGCAACCTTGAGCTTCCCATACGGCCAGCAGTGAATAAACAACTTACATACACACAAATATCCATACATTCATACATTATAATAATAGGCTTACTTTAATACTAAGATCTACAGATCGTGCCCTGATTCTCTGAAGCTTTTAAAACTGTCTAACTCTACAGACAGAGGACGGGATTACGATTTTGGCGGGTAGGGTAGCTAAGTATATCAACGGGTAAAGTTGTTTGTCGGTCAACCTAAAAATAGCCGCCATACATATCTAATAATATAATACAGCCGTTTATTTTGCTACGAAATCTGGTGGCAGAAAGTCGTGGATTCAAGGTGAACGCTGCCAGGTGCCAGCACAGTAAAGATATAAAGAGCGCTCGCTGTAGACGCGTGTCCGTATCGAATAACTAAACAAGCATTAACTTACGGCGTGCCAATTGCAATATGTGCAGCAAAGTCGGCGTTATCAGCTAGTTTATTGCAAAACTTAAAACTAGAAGTGAAGGCGCGATAGCACGACCTAATAACACAAGCACCGTCTGATATACGCCTTTATATCCTATTTCTACTGTAAATTAAATTGATCTCGTTTATTAAAATAAATATTATAATAAGCGCAGTTCGGTTCATGTTCTTAATTGCTTTTTTAACCGTGGCAAGGGCTAAGTGCTCGTTGATAATTTCACTCTTAATAAAACGACCCCGGTTCGATTCCCACCGGCACCAATTAAATAATTTGTTGCAATTTTAAAAGCTAATTTTCCGTGCGCTCGACGTTGATTCATTACACTATAAGAAATTCTGTACGTCCGAGGTAAAGCGTTTTGGAGGAAAAGACGATAATAATGGGCGGTAGGACTCCATATTGGCTAAAATGGATGTTAAATCTCAGACCAAACAAGAAAGACAGAAGTCTACGTCATTTCAAGTGACGCCTAATTATTGTAATCAGAATACCTCGTTACCAGTAAAAACGCTTTCCGGTTCTCGCCAATCACCATACGAAACACGGCAGCATTATGATGTTATTTTACTAGGATTCTGTGAAAAGAAGGTCCTTCTCCGGTAGAGCTCTGTCGAGTCAGCCTATTTGTGTCAGACATTATAGTTGTACCCTACATAGCGGCTTTATCGCGTGTACACTTTTTCCACTCCAACTTAAGAAAAATGTGTAACGTACTATAACAGTTTACATTCATTTGGTTAGTGTGTTCGCTATCTCGATTTAAAAAAAAAACGATGCAAAATTAGAAACAAACGTACAAGGTATACAAGCAGCCATTTTCCATCCATTAACTAAATTAGCTCGAGTATACACGACGCGACTCTCCTCCGGGTCCGCCATGACACTTTGTGAAAAATTTAATTAGAACACGAATTTTTTATGAATTTTAAAGGAACAATGAGAGTAACTTTTTTTAAGAATTACTAATTAAAATGATTTAAGACAGAATATTAAAGTGCTTTTTATGATACATTTATAATTACTGAAAATTGATTGTTTTATAAATCTTTTATTTCTATACTTAGCATTTTCCTGAATCTAAGGAGAGAGGATAAACCTTGTAATTAGTGTTCGATTCTAGTTAAGACATGTTGTCAGTACCTAAAAGAGTTACAACAGTTACATGAAGAAGCTTGGACAGTAGAGCGGCCATCGAAGCCAGAGACACGAGAGTATGGGACTGATCCGACATGTAATGTGTGTTCAGGTGGTTTGAGACAGTGCTTTGTTCAATCTTTAGGGGAGCCTCAAATGCAGCAGTCTACTTGTGATAGGCTACAATAATGCTGAGTATAATCAAGTTAATATATTTATTTATTAATTAATTACAGCCCTTTTTATAACATGGGATGACAAACGAGTACACAGTCCACCTGATGGTAAGTGAATGCTGTGGCCCATAGATATCCAGATTTATCCTCAATTAAGAATCAAAATGCAAATGCGTTGTCATGCCTAAGGACTAAGATGGAATGCTTCGATTCCAGTTAAAAGGGTCTCCGGTTTTCTACACTCACCATACGAAACACAGCAGCTTTACGCTGCTATTTTAAGCTGGTATTCTGTGAGAGCGTGGTCCTGCATCGGTCGAACCGACCCATTCATGCTACAACCATAACGCTATATAAATATAGCTGCAGCGTGGCTCTACCACGTAAAGCCTATCAAAGTCCACAGCTGAACATAGACCTTCCCACAGATCACCTCATGCGGGGATATTTGCCAGTTGCCACTCTCGACCGGGTGGTTGGCAACCGTAGAATTTAATTTCTAAATGTTATTAGGAAGACGCTGCTGCATATTCTGATTTTTAGGGTTCCGTAGTCAACTAGGAACCCCTATAGTTTCGCCATGTCTGTCTGTCCGTCTGTCCGTCCTCTCTTAATCTCAGTGACCGTTAGCACTAGAAAGCTGAAATTTGGTACCAATATGTGTATCAATCACGCCGACAAAGTGGTAAAATAAAAATTGGAAAAAAAATGTTTTATTAGGGTAGCCCCCCTATATGTAAAGTGGGAAGTGATTTTTTTTAATTTCAACCCTAACGTGTGATATATTATTGGAAAGGTATTTAAAAATGAATAGGGGTTTACTAAAATCATTTTTGATAATGTCAATAATTTCGGAAATAATCGCTCCATAAGTAAAAAACAATTGTTTAGAAAATATGAAAAAAATCTGAAAAGTAGAACTTTATAAGGACTTTCTAGGAAAATCATTTTGAATTTGGATGGAAACAACAGTACCCACTACCGGGAGCAGTTGCAGGAGCGCGGAGCGCTGCTGGAGCGCGAACATAATGGATACCCATCTTTAAACTCATAAGTGGGAACACTTATTGTGACGGACGGGAAACTACGGAACCCTACACTGAGCGTGGCCCGACACGCTCTTGGCCGGTTTTTTCCCTGCTGTCGTTTCTTACAATACACACTGAATGTTATGGGGTAGTGGATATTCATACACCCCCTCCACTACACAGTAAGTGAACACGATGTGACTCACAACTGTTGTCTGAGCGATTTTCTTAATCTTATGTTAAAAAAAATTGGTTTTCATTTAAATTAGTCTAAAGTTCCGAGGAATTAAAAATTTCTTTAAAAGAATTTTAAAACGTAAAGGAATGTTAACTTGTTGGCTGGAAATCATTTGAATTTTAAAAACAAAGAATGTGCTCGATTTTTTTAATTGTAAACACAAACATTGCAACAAAACGGACTCTATATTAGATTCCGTGACTATGCATAACCCAACTCCAACATTAACAAAGAGGGAGCGCGTTCAAAGGCACCTAAAGGGCTTTCGTTTTCAATCGCAAAAGTGAACTCGCGATAGGTCGACGGAAAGGCCGTCACGGCGTGAAGCCGCTGTAGAACACTTCTTGTAAGCACAGCTCGACAGCTAAATGGCAAAGGTTGAGCAGACTCACGGCTTTGCAACACTTTAGCGCCCTGATTTATCTCAATCATATGACAGACTTGACTTAAATAGTTCAGTTAAAATTAGACTTGATTTTGTGTGCCTATCAAGCATTTTTTCTTTCTGTGTTGGCGTTTAAGTTTTAGATTTTTTAAATTCCTGATACTTTGGGTTATGAATCCATAGCGACTTTAAAAGCTAAGAAGAGAGTAGGTATATTTCGTAGCGCATGTTATACAACCAACGAATATCTTTACAAAGAAAATAATATTGAAGCCTGAGTGTAATATCAAGATGCCTTTAATCGAGTTCGGGAGGTTATTTGCTGCTACTAAGACACGAACAGCCATTTGTAAAAAAATATCCGTGTGTCCGTCCGGGCTCATCTCCGGCTGGCAGAACCGATCGTGTTCAAACTCCATGAGATGACGACACATATATCGACGCGACACGACAACATTAAACACTCCCATCGAGTTCTTTAATTAAAACGGACATAAAGTTTTAGAATATCAAAATAGATTATCAAAAGAGATTCTATTAGTGTGACACGGACAGTCGGACGACAGAATTATATCGCCATAAAGAAAGTAGTGTGTATTAATAGTTCAGAGGTGAGTGGTAATATTATTATTATCTAAGCCTTTATTGCAAATATCTTGTCAAAATCATGGCCGTCCTTTTTAACACAAGTGTTAAAAAGGACGGCCATGATATTGTGTGCCTTATGACATTCGCTACCAGTTAAGTGGAGATGGGTGGAAAGTGGTGTTTGATTTGAGTGACATGCGATTATGGGAGGCAAGAATGGACCCTACAAAATATAAAAACTGCGCCATTTTTGTGGAATTCATGAAATTAATTCAATACAACAAATTAATGCAATAAATAACGAATAAGAACTAACGTAAAACGCCTGCTTCTATAAATCGATAATTTCGAGTGAACCTAATGTGTATGTTCCATTTAGCAGGCAGGACGGACAATCGTCTGAGAGCCTGCATGTAGTCAAAGACGTGTATAATAGTAATGTTTCTTGGCATTTGACAAATTTTGATGCTATTCGGAAACTGCTTGCAGCTGAAATCAATCAAACATTCGTCAATAGCCTCTAAGTTCCTCTGCTTACCATAGGCCATCCCCATAGATTGCCTTATATGTTTTTTCTATAGGATAGTAGTTAGATAAGAGGTAGAAATTTAAATTTAACACAGATCAAGAACCAAAATGCAGATATATTATGTTGTCACCCGTAAGGACTATAATGTAATGCCTCGTTTCCAGTAAAAAGGGTCTCCGGTTCTTTACACTCACCATGCGAAACACAGCAGCATTAAGGCTTTACATCTAGCGAACGACCTTGAGCGTTTGGTCTGTCGACGCTCGCTACAATATATCGCGTAAGAAATCTTCAAGACGCCACCTACTGCTACGAACGTAGTATTATTTTTCAATTTCAATGAACTATTCTATGGAAATAGACACGGCATTAGAATTATTTATTCTAATATATTATCTAATTAATAAAAATGACTATTTCGATTATTTTTAACTATATACTATATTGCTAATATTGAATTAGCTTTTTATAGTGTAAATTATAATATTTGTCGAAATATTAATTATGGATACGAACTTTACATGCTAATGGTGCTTCATTTTTGTTATTTTCATTTACTTACATATTGAAAATATACTTGAATAGTAGGTATTATTATTTTATTTAGCTACTGAATTTTAGGATTAGTTTTACCTTGAGGTCAAATATAATTTTGAGGAGCAATAGTTATTACCTACTAATCTTTTATCTGCTATTCCTTATTTAGGAACAATATTAGTAAATTGAGTTTGAGGGAGATTTACTGTTTAAAATGCTACATTTATTATTTAAATATTTACCTACTGAGTAGGTAATTATTAAAATAATAAATATAGCATTAGTAACTAAATAGATTTTTTTTTAATTTTTAAAATTAAAATTTTCGTATTTTTAAAAATTACTAAAAAATTTTTGGATTGAAATAATATAATAATAATAAATGAAATAATAGATTTTCTCACAAAAGAAGGGAACTTGAAAAAAGCAAGACAGACAAGCAATACAGAGCATTTCCGACCGGGAGACCGTATGGAATTAGCTTTTTATAGTGTAAATTATAATATTTGTCGAAATATTAATTATGGATTCGAACTTTACATGCTAATGGTGCTTCATTTTTGTTATTTTCATTTACTTACATATTGAAAATATACTTGAATAATAGGTATTATTATTTTATTTAGCTACTGAATTGTAGGATATGTTTTACCTTGAGGTTAAATATAATTTTGAGGAGCAACAGTTATTACCTACTAATCTTTTATCTGCTATTCCTTATTTAGGAACAATATTAGTAAATTGAGTTTGAGGGAGATTTACTGTTTAAAATGCTACATTTATTATTTAAATATTTACCTACTGAGTAGGTAATTATTAAAATAATAAATACAGCATTAGTAACTGAATAGATTTTTTTTTAAATTTTTAAAATTAAAATTTTTGTATTTTTAAAAATTACTAAAAAATTTTTGGATTGAAATAATATAATAATAATAAATGAAATAATAGATTTTCTCACAAAAGAAGGGAACTTGAAAAAAGCAAGACAGACAAGCAATACAGAGCATTTCCGACCGGGAGACCGTATGGAAGGAGAAGGAGCTCCACGGGAGGTACTACAGGGCTCTACATGAGACTCACGTAGATACAGCCGCCTCCCTCAACTGGGTACGTTTCGGTGACCTCTTCGGGGAAACCGAGGGTTTTGTCTGTGCAATACAGGATCAGGTTATTAAGACAAACAACTATCGGAGATACATTGAAATAATACTACTTTTTACGGAATTTATCGCGTATATTTAACTTTTTTATACCCGATGTTTCGAGAGCTTTACAGCACCCATGGTCACGGGAAGGACTGAGATGTTTAACGTCCAGATGTCATAGTTAACCGTTAGATTAAAATCTATGGTAACCGCGTATAAATTCCGTAAAAAGTAGTATTATTTCAATGTGTAGTGTTTTAGCAGGGATGGGAGATATGATAAGGATATAGAACGACGAGTGAATGCGGGAAATAGAGTAAATGGGGCCTTGCACTCTATTGTGAAGAGTCAAAATGTGTCGAAAAAGGCACGTATGGCAATTCACAATGCTGTGTTGGTCCCTACTTTAACGTATGGTAGTGAAAGTTGGGTGTGGCAGAAGAAGCACGAGAGTAGAATAAACGCAGAAGAAATGCGGTCGTTGAGGAGTATGTTAGGGCTGAATCCGAATGACAGGGTAAGAAATTGTGTAATAAGAGAAGAGTGTGGTTTGCAAGATGATGTTGTGACCAGGATTAAGAAAGGAATGCTCCGGTGGTTTGGTCATGTGGAAAGAATGGATGAGGAAAGACTGACAAAGAAAATTTATGTTGCAGAAGTGAATGGCAGAGTCGGAAAGGGACGTCCTAGGCGAAAATTTATCGACCAAATTGGCGATTTATTAAAAACGGGCCAAATTAGGAGTACCCTTAACCGACGAGCATGTATGCGTAGGTGTATGGATGTGAAGGAGGCGAGAGAGGTGTGTCAGGATCGTGCCAAATGGAAGTCTGTAGTCTCTGCCTACCCCTCTGGGTGACAGGCGTGAGTGTTTATGTATTATGTATGTATGTATGTTCGCGTAAATATAAGAAATCATTATCGGAGATACATCCTAAAGGATGGCACCGTCGACGTCTGTCGAGCTTGTCGCCATCCCGGGGTGTCACTTAGGCATGTCATCTCCGGTTGTTCGGCGCTTTCTAACTCTGAGTACTTGCACAGGCACAACCTAGTAGCCAGAATTCTACACCAGGAGCTCGCTCTGAAATACGGTCTCGTGGACCGGAAATTGCCGTATTACAAGTACTTGCCGGAAGCCGTGCTCGAAAATGACCGCGCCAGGCTCTACTGGGACCGGGCCATCATCACAGACAGGACTATTCTTGCAAATAAGCCTGATATTGTGCTGATGGACCGGGCACAGTCAAGGATATGTTTGATCGACATTACCATTCCGTATGACGAGAACCTCGTGAGAGCCGAAACAGATAAGCAATCAAAATATCTGGACCTGGCTCACGAGGTGACCGACATGTGGGGTGGTATGCCGACCGAAATTATTCCTGTAGTCATCTCTGCGAATAGGCTAACCCCAGTCAGCCTTTCGGGTTATCTGAGGCGACTGGGACTCCGTGACGGACCGCTCCGGGCTCAAATGCAGAAGGCGGTGCTCCTCGATACCGCCCGCATCGTCCGCCGGTTTCTTTCCCTTTCCCCCTAACCCTCGGCCGTTTGGTCTCCCCTGCCGAGGGCTCCCATCTGGTTGGATCTTATTTATTCATGTAGTTTTTGTATTTATTTTATTTTATTGATATTTATGTATATTTATCTTTTCATTTTAATTTATAATTATATATTTATAGCACCCAAACAGGTGAGAAAATTATATAGATAATGGGGTATCTAATAATTCTAATAATAATAATAATAATAATATTCCACAACTATCACACAACGCCATCTAGTCCCAAGCTAAGCAGAGCTTGTGTTATGGGTACTAGACAACTGATAAACATACTTATATATTTCTAAATACATAAATATTATAGATAAATTACACCCAGACACAGAACAAATGATCGTGCTCATCACACAAACATTTGTCCTGGGTGGGAATCGAACCCACGACCTGCGGCATAGCAGTCAGGGTCACTAACCACTAGACCAACAGGCCTGACGATAAATAAAATAAAGTCTCTAGCTCGAGAGGAGAGGAGCCGTGGTAGCTCAGATGGTTAGCGCTTGCTAAAATTTTCATAGTGTGCGAGCAGACCGGGTTCGATCCCCGCTGGCACCAATAATATTGTAATTGCAATTTTAAGAGTTGATTTACCACGTGCTCAGTGGTGAAGGAAAACATTGTGAGGAAACCTGCATGTCTGAGAAATAAGAAAAAAAATATTTCGAAGACATGCAAAGTTCGCCAACACGCAGTGGGGCAGCGCGGTGGATAATTCCTTTCCTAGGACCCTTTCAGAAAATAGAATAGAAATAAAAAAATAATAAATCCAAACTTCATTTAAAACCAAACATATAAATTGTAAAGTAGCTGCAGGTATCTATAACCAAGTAAAAGATATTCCTTTACTCCAACTTGTCCATGTTTCCCAAAACAATTTTTAATTAAGCTTTATATTATAATGCGGATTTTTTATATTTAAAATTTTAATGATAAAGCATTTCGTACGTCTCAGCCGAGGCGCAAATATTTTTCGGCCGCAAATTCATAAGACCGATTTGTTATTCAAACATAAACATGGTTTTTTAATTAAATCTACCAATCATAAAACGACACGCATTTTTATTGAACACTTCCTATTCAATTCACAAAGTACCTACTATATATTTGTTTATATAAAAAAGAATATTTAAGTACAATCATAAAACTAAATGGAAACACAAAGTAGGAAAATGCATTGAGTTATAAAACACATAAATCAATGGGCAAATGTAAAAATGCTGGAGGCAGGCATCCCTGTCGCATGTTTACGTACCGCATGGCTGTAAGATTTATTTTTAAGATACGACCGAGTTACAATATACCGTGACGTAAGCGCATCGGTTGGTAGGTACTCAAATAATATTATGTTTGCGGCGAAATACGGTTGCGGCGACCAGCGACGCAGCCACCTCCTACGAACGCATACAGCGTAATCATAGATTACTGAGCGAAATGCCGCCCGCACTCTGCGCACGCCCCTGTATCATAGAAGTCACACAATTTTCGGAATTATTTCAATTAAAAGAGAAAAAAACGAACTTAAAATTTTAAATAAAACGTGGAGAATATAGATTTTTTAATTATCTATCCATTAGTGTTATCCTCAAATGATTAGAGGGTTGCGTTTAGCAACAGATGCATGTAATCAAGAATTTTAGTATTTTTTTAAAAGTTGATTTTAAATGTATTTATAGCACATAAAAATAAATTAGAACGTGGAATGCGATGATAAGATATCGAACATTAATAATGTACTTTTAGATGTAGTTTATTTTTCATAACTAATGAGATAATAGAGTCTGAAAAACGCACTTTCGCAACATTTTGGTCAGGGATTCACCTTAAGATGCTATTTTACGCTGGTATTCTAAAAGAGCGTGGTTCTGCCTCGATCGAGCCGATTCATTCATGCTACAACTATAACAGCTAATAGCTGCAGCGTGACTAACACGTATACAAGTTGATTGACAACCACACTTAATTTGAAACCAATATTGTATTAAGCACTTACAAAACTGTTCAAACTGTACAAACTGTACAAAACATTTCTTCTCTCTGGTTTTGTGTAATAATGTAGCATGTATTTACTGAAGCGCTACGTAGGAGGTAATAGAATCTACTTAGAGAATACAGATGACAAAAAATTTACTCACGTTTTCAGTATATTTATTTATTATTCAGTATATTCAATATAATTATTTTAACTTATTTACACGTACGGAGAATAATACGGAGAATAACGAAAACCAGAGGCTCTTTTTACTGATATCAAAGCAATCTATTTTAGTCCCCAGAGGTGACAGTGTATCTGTATTATACTTAATTTTAACAAAGGTTCTCGAGTGGCAGCCCCAGTAGGCGTAGTGTAGGGCGCCCCCTACTAGATGAAGTGACGACCTGGTAAGACTTGCAGGAAGTCGATGGATGCAGGTGGCTCAGGACCGTGCTTTGTCGCATTACTTGGGGGAGGCCTATGTTCAGCAGTGGATTTGTGAAGGGTTGTAATGATGATGATGATGAAAGCAGTTGTCTATGGGCAACTGCAGAACTTACCACCAAATGGACTGTGTGCTCGTTTGTCACCTCAAAATCTTATTACATTACATATTAGTATTAGTATTTTGGAAGATTATCTACTATCTATTGACAACTTGGTCCTCAATTGGGTAAGCAATAGAGTACATCGGTTGCAGGGGATGTTGGCAATTGGGAAAAAATGTGACGTACCTAATTACACTGCAATACTATTAAACGTAGAAACATTTATTCTATATGCTTTTATATTATAAATAACTTCTGAATAACTTCTTCTTTTATTATTAAGACGATATACGATAGATATTCTTACACCGCCCCTACACTATACTTAGGTCTTGGCACTGACATACATAATAATTGTTCAATAGGTGTGTGTACACACACCCTTCTTTTTGTTTGTTTATTTCTTTATTTTCATGTTTGTAATGTTTAGGTATTATTGTTTATTTTTGACTACCTATTGTAAAGTCTATTAGGGGAGAGGGAAACAGGGTAACCATCAATGTAGAAATGACCTTAATAACTTCATGTAACTAAGCGTAGCTTCGAGATAACTATGAAAGCGCTGTAATAGCGGCAATAATAATTTAATATAGCGCCTAAAGCATTGTTTTCCCCAGATAATAAATCACTCTGTCTAGGATGGGCTTGTTCTCGTATATAATTTAGCAGCAAAGTACTGCGGAGCGCGAAAAAGATTTAATGGCGCAGTACAGCAGTAGCAGCCACAGACATATTGTGCGGCATTTTGTTAAATGCTAACATAAATCACACATTGTTGAATTATGGCATATAATTGTATCTATCTATCATCAACATCATTACAGCCCTCCACAAGTCCACTGCTGAACACAGGCCTCTACCATATATAGTACGTATCCTCAACTGTCATCATCTTGTGGGTTTTTATATATTTGTTTTTTTTCTCTAAAATGATGTATAGTTTCCTTAACGCAATTTTAATGTAAACAACAAAATGATAAGACTCCCTATTTGACTTTCTATATAATTTATTTATACAGACAAACCTGGATAAGCGAGAGTTCAAGGGATCACAATCTCATTCTCGCTTATAGAGTTTTCCCACCAACCCGAGTTTCTCGCTAATGCAGGTCATGGGTAATAACAAGTCACAGCAAGTACGAATGTAGTAAATATATATATAAGAAAACAAAACAAAAATTCATGCACTATGTAATTTTATTTTATTTAGAACTTATTTACACTTAAAACAATCCGTCAATTTCGTTTGACTGTCGCTTATAGAGGTATAGATAAGTAGCAGTCTCACTTCTTACGGAGGTCCATGAGGGTAAAACGACTCTCTCTTACAGAGGTTTCTGTTTCTCGCTAATAAAGGTGTTGGGAGCTTAAAATGACGGGCCTTGGCTATTGCTCTCACTTATAGAGTTCTCTCATTTATCCAGTTCTCTCTTACGCAGGTTTGACCGTATTTGTTTTTATTTTAATATGTACTGTTGTAAAATAAAGAACATAACATTTATTGGTTGATTGATTATGGTGGTTTATAGTGGTGGTGGATAGTAAAATTATGTGATATGAAGGCACCATTTTACCTATGTAAGATAGTTATTATACCTGAAAACTAAAATTTCATTTCATTTCACGTATTTTATTTTTTTCATTCCATCTTAGTTCTCAGGGGAGACAACGCAGCTGTATTTTGATTCTTAATCGAAGATAAATGTAGATGTCTATGAGCTACAGCATCCACTTACCATCAGATGGACTGTGAGCTCGTTTCTCACCCTAATTCTATAAAAAAAGAATACCAGCGTAAAACAGCAGCTCAATGTCGCCGCTTTCGTATGGTTAGTGTGGAGAACCGGAGACCCTTTTGACTGGAAACGAAATATTCCATAATAGTTCTCAGGGGACGCATTTGCATTTTTGTTCTTAATCGGGAATACATATATCTATAGCCTAAGACCTGTACTCGTTTGTCACGCTAATTTAATAAAAAAGACAGAAAATAAGTCTTATATATATATATATATATATATATATATATATATATATATATATATATATATATATATATATATATATATATATATATGTCCTAGATATATTATATAAGAAAACACATATAAATGTATCCTAACGTCGATAGTCTAATATCCAAGAATAAAAATAAAATAAAGCCGCAGGATGTTTGCGGTATATTATATCGCAATACTCAGTACTTTACAAGCACTACAGACAACGAGAATTGCATGTGTCTAACCGCTGCACTTCTCCGCGTAAATATGTCTATTGTAGAACTAATTATAAAGCAGCGACATCACAGTCACACACGATCCATTCACAACATTCACAAGCTATAGTGAAAAACGTGCGTCATCAGGCTCCTAGCGAGCGTGGTAAGAATTACTGAAGTTATTTTCAATTTAAGTGAAATATGACGGGAATTTGAGATATTTTTTCTGGTCAGGAGTTATCCCTTGCCGGTCCACTACACTGAAAGTCACGTAATAAATCGGCCCATTGCCACTTCAGCTAACTAATCTATTGAGCTAGATACCAAAATATTATACTCATTATTAAAAGTAATGTCCTCCAGAGATATTTCATCTG
Organism: Parnassius smintheus behrii; assembly: GCA_036936625.1. NCBI lineage: Eukaryota > Metazoa > Arthropoda > Insecta > Lepidoptera > Papilionidae > Parnassius > Parnassius smintheus. The sequence continues at coordinate 2,377,129 of JAUPFT010000030.1, forward strand.
TACATATAAATAAAATTAAAATCTCTAGCTGCAATATTGTAATAACTGGCTTCAATTAGGCTCAGGAGGTTATTTGCATACTACCATGCCATGACATAAACAAACATTCTTAAAACTTTTGTCTGTCTATCCGTCCTTTGAAATAGCTTAACCGATTGTGATGAGACTTTACGAACACGAACAGCCTGGAGGGATCTAGGCTATATTTTATTCAAAAAACTTGGAAATTAAAAAAAAAACTAAAAATTGATAAAAGAAAATGGTCCAACATTATCTTAAATCTAAATAACGCTAGAGCATTAGATCCTATCGAGGCAAAGCCAGGGCGGGTGGCTACAATATAATAAATCAAAAAGTAAAAAAAATCACCACAGAACAAGATTACGGTGCACGAGTAGTGCACAAGCATAACTGCACTCTACTCGCATATACCCTCACTGTCAAAGTCCGACGGGACGATAATCCGACTCGACCGGAGAGAGATCAGGCACAGGACTGCCTTTGTGAGCTTTCCGGAAGGAAACACCACCAACCGCCTAGATACGTGCTAGAGACATGCTGCAGTAATATTAGCAGTATAGTTGTAGCACGAATGATTCGGCTCGACCGGGGAAGGACCACGCTCTCACAGAATAATATAGAAATAATACAGACGTAAAATAATAGCTTAATGCTGCTGTCTTTCTTATGGTGAGTGTAGAGAACCGGAGAACCTTTTTCCTGGAAATGAGGCATTCCATCTTAGTCCTCACCGGTGTCAACGCATCTGCTTTTTGATTCGTAAACGAAGATAAATGTCTATGGGCCACAGCAATCGCTTGCCATTAGGTGGACTGTGTGTTCGTTTGTCAGCCTACCCTATAAAAAAAACTGCGCCCGGTCTGAGTATTTTACTTCCGGCGACATAACACCACCATTCAACAGGAGCCATATGACCTTTCTGACATTTTCTCTTACGACATCTGCTACACATATTAGGATTCTCTTAATCCGATAAACTTTTGCCATTTCCTATACCAGGTTCAGGAGAAAAAATATCGTTTATAATTAATGAATTTTTGATAATTCATTTATTAAAATATATTTTATATTATTATTTTCCTATATGGACTTACATCCTTAGAATACACTGACCGCCTTCAGTTGTTAGGGGTTGAATTTTCTCCAAACTTCAACTATGGGCGGTTCACTGAGCTAAGGGCCAAAGCAGCCGCAAGGAAACTTGGTGTCCTTGCAAGGGTGCGGTGGTTCTTCACGCCGGGGCAGTTTCTTACCTTATACAAAGGGTAATTCTGGTCGTGCATGGAGTACTGATATCACATTTGGACATGTGCTGCAAAATGCCAATTAGCAGAGTTGGACTCAGTGTAGGGACGTGTTAAGAAGCTCATCTATAACCTTGATTTGGTTGAAACCAATCTTGTCAGCCTCGAGCACAAGCGCAGAGTAGCCTCTCAGTATCCTTTGGGATACATTTTAGTGAGTGTGCGCAGTAATCACACACTTTAATACCCCCTCTCCTTTCCACCGTCGGAGAACTAGACGGTCGGCAGGTCTTCACCCCTTTGTTGTCGATACACCACGCATTAGAACAAAACGATTTGCTTGTTCTTTGGTAATGCATACAACAAAGGAGTGGAATTACTAGTCAAGTCTATTTTTCCGTCCGAATAAAATCTGAGCGCCGATACGTTGCCACCCGCGAGGACTAAGATGGAATGCATCGTTTCCAGTAAAAAGAGTCTCGTGTTCTCTACACTCACCATACGTAATACGGCAGTATTATGCTAGTATTTTACGATCGTATTCTGTGAGAGCGTGGTTCTTCCTCGATGGAGTCGACCCATTTATGCTACAACTATAAAATGGCTGCAGCATGGTTCTACCACATAGATAGATGATATAATGAATTTTCAATATGATTTCGTTGTTAACAAATACCTAAGTTCACTATGCAACTTGCACTTGCGGGTATACTACGGCCCCGGGCGCCCGACAAAGGAGAGAGTAATTAGGTCATCGACAGTACTTGCGATAATTTCAATTTCTATCAAAATTGACCGATTTTAATCTTCCATCAAAATTCTATCAGTATCTAAGGTCACTCTATTACACATAAAGTTTTTTTTTTTCATTTAATTGACACTTAAAATATTAATACCATTATCGCCAACATAAAATTTACCTGAAGAGATAACTTTCCTCTGACAACAAAACGATCTATGTTCTTTTAAATTCCGATAACGGCCACAGTCGAACTCTCTCGATGTTGACAAGATTTAGGAGGAGACGGTTTATCACGAAACTCCAAATTGTTCCAATTGCATTATAATTTCTTATACATTTTGAAATGCTCGAAATCGCATTTAAAGTAAAGAAAATATTATTTTTTATAGAATAAGGGTGACCAACGAGCACAAGTTTCACCTGATGACAGTGAATGCTGTGGCCCATAGACATCTACATCTTAACTCGGTAAATAAAATCGGATTTTAGGAGACTATAACGGTAACGGTAACGGTTATTGTACAATCCAACGTCGAAGTATCGATTTCTTCTACTTGGCTAAATTCGAATCAAGTTCTAGCTTTCTCGAAAGGTGACCGGCTTCCATGTGACACGATATTGGCCAACTTTACGCTTCGCCTGCCCAAGATTCACGCCGTACTTTACACAGGTAATTCACTACATTTAAGATCAATCTACGTGAATATTTACGAGCCATATGTGTTGATGTTTATGCGTGGTACCGACATGCTGGAGCTATATTATGGTTGTAGCACTAACGAGTCGGTTCGACCGGGGAAGGACCACGCTCACACAGAATACCAACGTAAAATAACAATGCTGCTGTGTTTCGTATTGCGAGTATAAAAAACTGGAGACACTTTTTCACTGGAAACAAGGCATTCCATCTTAGTAGTCAGGGGTGACAACGCATATACATTTAATTTTTAATCGAGGATAGATGAAGATGTCTATGGGGCACATCATCAACTTACCATCAGGTGGACTGTGTGCTCGTTTGTCACAACTATTTTCAAGTAAAATATGAATATAAATATGTAGTAGCTTCATTATATTTATTTCTTTCTAACACACATACATGATATATACAAATGCACAATACCTGTATCGCATAAAACTTGACAACGGTCGCCCCTTCCCCATCAACCTACATCCGATTACTGGAAATATTATCATCGACAACCTGTGGACCGTATTAAATCATATTTCGTAGAGTCCACACAAGGAACCCGGAGGAAATTAATGTTCCCGATATCGAGGAACGGAAGGAAAACCCGTCTACGGGCTTACCATAAGTGATAGAACCAAGGTATAGACACATGCTAAGCTATTTTTGTATATTTTTTTATTTGTTATCAGATATTAATTATTTTTACCGTGTAATAGTGTCCACTACCTTATATCGTCCCGCGGGTGTTTAGGTGTTTCCTCTTAAGAAAGAGCCGACAGAAGTAAACTGAAACATGTGATGGACAACAGCATCTTCCTTAAAACAACGCGAAATTATAATAAAATTGCGGTTGCCAAATTGCATGCCAAGCGTTGTAATTATGGCAACATCTCCCTTAAGTAAAAATCATTAGAGGGAGGCCTATGTTCTACATTGTACTTTTATAGGCAGAAATAAAAAGGAACAGTTATTAAAGTCTTAAAAGCCACTAGGGTTTGTTTGGAATGCGTGATTATCCTTGCATATTAAAATGATAAAATATTGTTTACAGAAGGCAGGTACGAGTATGTTTACATTATATGCAGGATAGTTTATGAAAAATTGTGCATAAGCTATTTGAGCACTTATAACAACTTTTATTGCCGTAAAATTGGAGTTGCCACACGACTGAAATTGTCTGGATATGTAAAAAACTTTGTGTTTTGTTCGGAATGTGGGGGAAGAATTATTAAATCAAATAATAATTAATCAATTAATCTGTTTTTATTTCAAATATCAACAAACAATACCAGGCATTTAACACAATTATAACCAAGCAAGTCATTATAATTAAAATGCAAGAAACCTGCATGTCACATATTAAAAAACAATAAAGAAAATGTCCGGATTTTTTCAGGTTTTATTTTTCAAACTATGTATAGGTATAAAAGCAATATATTATGAAATAATTTATTAGTTATTTTCTATTTATTGTTTGTAGTTTTTGTATATAAATAATTCTTAATATGGGAGGCTCATGGCCAACTTTACGTAACAGACTTTTACGGATGTAATTATTTACTTTTGTTTAATTATTTTACAGACATAAAATAGTTTATATTTTTATAGAATAAGGTTGGCAAGTGAGCACACAGATGGTAAGTAGATGTTGTGGCCTTGAACGTGGTTAATTCGTTCAAGGTTGTGGCCTATACATATCTACATCTATCCTCGGTTATTAAACCAAACGCAGATGCGTTATCACCCCTGAGGACCAAGATGGTTTCTTATAAACAGCGTCTCCGGTTTTCTACACTCCGCATACGAAGCACAGCTGCTATTTCACGCTGGTATTCTGTGAAAGCGTGGTCCTGCCCCAGTCGAGCCGACCCATTCGTGCCACAACCATACTGCAGCTGCAGCACGGTTCTAACACGTAGATACACGTAGTGTAGATGAGGTCAATTTTATGTCAATGCGTAAATGTCATAAAATTGACCTATCCTACCCTTGTAACCTTCTAGGTACACATACATTAAAAAGCTTCAAAGTGAACGTGAGTGCTATTACATTAAAGCAGATTTAATTTAACTTGCAAACTGCTCTCAACGGAATAAGTTTTATCTGCGTAAGCTTTTTTTTACAGTCTCGCAAAGCACCTTGAATAAATTCAAAGTTATTAATACTAGAGTACATTAAAGATCACTTAATGTTTTCAAACTTTTATTTATTAAATGGTTTTAAGAGCTTACAAAGTTAAAAGTACTCTTAAAATTTTCAATAATATTTTGAGTACTTATTTGATATTAATGTATAGAATATGAGTGACAAACGAGCACACAATCCAGCTGATGCCAAGTGGATGCTATTGCCTCTAGACACCTACATCGATCCACTGTAAAAAAAGACACGACGACTTATACTCGTATTTCATGATACGTAATACGATAAACATGACGAAATCTACCAAAAATATAGAGAACGTGCGTGTTGGTTTATTACAGGATCTCTAGCACCACCACTACAGTCGAATAAAACAACATACAAGTAAAAAATATTTTATTTCACTTGAACTTGAGACAGTATTTATTACTATATCAAAATAAAACAAATTATGAGAGACTGAGGCACGTGACGCGACATCTTTGTTAATCTAACATGCGAGCCGCGAAGTCTTCGTATCCTGTCTAAGTCATTGCCGGTGCTGAAATCTGGCCGTATTAAAGCGATTCCACTAAACAAACGAAACTAATTTTATGGATTTTATAGAAAAACAAATACGCTACGACCTATTAAAATAATATAAAACAATTAAAATATTCAAAAGCTCAGGCAGTCGGGTTAACTATGGCATCGGGACGTCAAACACCTCAGTCCCTTCCGTAAAGCACCTAAAACGCCGCGAATTTAAAAAATTAAATTGAGCACGATAAAATCCGTAAAATTAGTTTCTTTTAATGTGTATTATCCGCGTAAATATAAGAAATCATTACATTATAACTGAACTACAATAATCTAGAATTTTTCATTTCATTATTTTACAATAACATAACTGAATCGTTGAATAAAACTAAATTTACGGATTTTATCGCGTTTATTTCACTACTTTTACTTATTTTTAATTCCCGACGTTTCGACTATATGTTCTTTCACGCGGGCTTTAGCTGACGTGAAGCACCGACGCTCCGGGAAGTCTGCAGTCTGCGAACATGTTCAAGATCGTCCCCACCATTACATTCGATTTGATAAACCACAAATTCTCGCAAAAGAACACCGATTCCTACCAAGGATGATACGCGAGGCTATTGAAATTAAAAAACATCCAAATTTCAATAGAGAAGATGGATGGGTGCTGCCACCTGCTTGGGATCCTATAATTAACAAAATTAAACCCAAACCTAAGCATACCACTGCAAGACTTCATGATACTATAAGCTCGTTTTGCGTAAATCGGACCAAAAATTAATATTCAAAAACTGAAGGTAGCCGGACTAACTATGACATTGGGACGTCAAACATCTCAGTCCCCCCCGTGACCATGGTTGCTGTAAAGCACCAGAAACGTCGGGAATTAAAAATAAGTAAAAGTAGTGAAATAAACGCGATAAAATCCGTAAATTTAGTTTTATTCAATGTGTAGTGTTCGCGTAAATTTAAGAAATCATTATAACTGAATCGTCTTTAATGCTGGCGCGTGGTGGCGATGTAAGAATATCCACAAGCCCAGTTAGTCCCGTGGGTGCCGCGAGAGGCGATAGAGGGATACAATTCAGGAGATGGGCAGCAGCAACTTCCTCATAACAACTAAAAATAATAAAATACTGCCTCGCAGACCAAAACAATGCTTGGCAAAACTGAACGTGCGGTACATGTTACGACACGGGCACGGGAATTTTTAACGTCATGTATTTGGACACCGACGAAAGTAAGGAATGTTCTACAAAGAGTAGCATCCGCGCCACGGGGAGAATTCCAAGCGTGTTGCGTAGCGAGCGGAGCGGAACGAGCTGGAGCAGGATTAAAAAACCGCAACGTCACTCGGGGTTAACAAATAACAAGTTAACAAACCGCGACACTGTGCAAAATATTTCGCTTTGATTGTGCAGCCTCGTTTATGACATGGCGACAGGTCACAGCCACAACGTGCGATCCCCGAATGCCAATAAGGCTAAAGGGGAAAATTTTACAAATCGATCATCCGACCTGTCGTCATGTATGGAAGTGAATGCTGGGCCGTCAAGAAGAAGGATGAAAATAGACTGCATGCGAATGAAATGAGAATGTTACGATGGATGTGTGGTGTGACAAGGATGGATAAGATAAGGAATGAGTATATAAGAGGAAGCCTGAAAGTAGCGCCAGTGGTAGAAAAGGTGAGAGGAAGCAGATTGGCATGGTTTGGGCATGTGATGCGGAGGAATGAAAGTCATGTCACAATACGAGTGTTGAATATGAATGTGGAGGGACACACGGGCAGAGGAAGGCCGAATAAAAGATGGATCGATTGTGTGAAGAGTGATATGAGAATGAAAGGAGTAAGTATGGAAATGACGGCTGATAGAGAGGAATGGAACAAGAAGGTTTACTGCGCCGACCCCAGATAATGGGAAATGGTTTAGAGAATGATGATGATGTGCAGCCTCGTTTATTTAGGGGATTTTTGGGCAAAATTACACGAACATTGCTCGACACGTATTTACAAAAGGTATAAAAAAGCATTATCATCATTATTGCATCCCTTAAAAAGTCAGCTGCTAAACAAGGCGAGTAATGCTACAAAGCACAGTCCTGACCCCGCTGCAGCCATTGACTTCCTTTCTTACTTCGTAACTCCATGTACTGGCCATCCATTTACAAATAAATTTCATACACCATGGTTACGTATTCATCACAGAAACCATCAACCCATTTCATCCCGTCCACAGACGACTTAAGGAATATCTCGAATAATCTTGCGTGTCCCAAACAACATCATCACCATTACAGTTTATCAAAGTCTACGGCCGAACATAGCCACCCCCCCCCCCCCAAGATTGCCTCAAAATCGGAGTATATAATTGTCATAGTTGCCACAGGTTGGCAAACGTTCATTTTCTAGATGTTAATAGGCAGACGCTGCTGCCATCTCGTGATTTGTTTTCTCTGACGCCTTTTACGTAGAACATTTGCGTTACGTCGCCACTAGACGGCTAAAATTTAAATAAATAAATAATAAGACACAAAACTCCCAGAAGTGAAAACGTGCACAAATTCGACAAGCACCGAATAAAATTTCATTCCCTAATTTAAACAGGTCCCTAAACTACGTGAGCGCGGACCGTGCACCTCGAAATACTGCACTTTAAACACTTTCCGTGTTCACTGGGAATTTTCAAATGGCCAACTGATATTTTACGACGAGTAAAATAAGTTATACGGCCGCTTGCATTTTACCTTTATGGAAATATAACTGGGCGACGTCATTCCGCCGTGTGCTAACATCACGAATTTTTATGCGACTCTTTAGGAATAATAAGTGCTACGGGTGATCTAATAATAACATAATACAAATATAATGTAAATAATTATACAAATATAATGGATTTGGAAAGTAACGCTCAGGCGTTACTTTCCAAATCCATTATATTTAAGTTGTCAAAAACTGAATAAGTTGAGATCCGCGTAATGAAATAAAATAATTTGACCTATTGAAGAGCACCTCTCGGCCTCTCTCAATGGTGTGCACTATCCCCGTCACCACTAATCCTAAACAGCAATTTTCTTTGCTCTTGCAAGAAAATTGTAAACATGTATAGTGAAAGATGTAGAAGCAAATACTTGTTTGTACATTTATCGTTTAAGTATGTTTGTAAATTTATCGTGTAGGGGGTTCTTAAACATAAACATATGTAAATAAACATAATTTAAAACAAAGTAAAAAGAAGAAAAAAAAAACGAAAAATATAAAAAGAATTTAATAGTGCTGTCCCAAAGTAAAATAAAAGATCCCAAAGTTTATTCAAACTAAGTAAGAAACATAATTTTGTTTTATTACACGAATATTAAACTATTTAATTTTGAACATATTTAACTAGGTATTGAAAAACGTCTATTAATTTCGATACAGTTACATTAAGGATTCAGTTTTATGATACCGATTTCAAATTCCACTTCTAATTCCTTTGCAATTCTTCGCTAATTCCATTAAACCCTACAACAACAGCAACACTATAAAGCGCACTCGGAAACGTGTGACCGTGTATCACCAATCACCATGGAATGGCATTGACGCATTAGAATAAATTATTTTATACAATATAGACACTTTATTTAATAACATTACAGGAAAAAAACAATTTATTGTAATTTTACGTACATAAAATAACAATTTAATTTAATTTTTAGTACAAAAACAATAACAATTTAGTTTTAAGTACAGAAACAAGTATTGTTCTATTTGTCTTTTAAAAATCTACATGCGAGTAGTTAAACAATCTTTATTGAAGAATCAAGTTTTTTTTGTTATGCAAAGGAAGAGACTTAAAATTTGTTTTTTTTTTTAAGTTTATTAAGAATATCTTTATTAATATTTTATTTTGTTGTGTTACTACTTTGCATTACGATTACAGAAAGTCATAAACTAGAAGTAAAATAGTAAGTACTTAGGGTTTTGTTTAGTTTTAAATTTAAATAGCTATTTCAGATTCTTTTTTTTTTTTACCAAAGTTCCTATGTCCAGAATAATTAACATTAAAACATGTGAGACTGATTTTTCAATAAAACGTATATGTATGAACCGTATATATATATATATATATGTAAAAACGTATATATATGTCTTACTTTATTATTTATTTGATACACAAAAATCTGTGATTTACGCATGGGAGAGAAACTATTCTTTTCTTAAATTTAAGCTTTACTCATATCAATGTAGCCGCATACCACTCCGAAAATCACAAAAAACCACCTTTGCTGAAATTAATAAAATGAAAAGCCGAGTAATATATATATATATATATATATATATATATATATATATATATATATATATATATATATATATATATATATATATAGTACTGCCGTGGTAGCTCAGTGGTTAACGCTCGCTGTAAATATAACAGAACGCGAGTAACCCGGGTTCGATCCCCGCCGGCACCAATGAAATTGTTAATTGCAATTTTAAGTGCTGATTAACCACGCGCTCGGCGGTGAAGGAAAACATCATGAGGAAACCTGCATGTCTGAGGAATAAGACAAAAAAATATTTCGAAGACATGTGAAGTTCGTCAACACGCATTTGGGCAGCGCGGCGGACACTTCCTTGCCCTAAACCCTCTCAGAAATGAGGGGAGACCAGAGCCCAGCAGTGGGACGTATATAGGCTGTAACTTTACTTACTTTTATATAGTACTAGGCAGCTCCAACAATGAATATTGTATGAATATACGTTTTTTGATGAAATGAATATATTTTGATTTTGATTTTTGATTCAGAAAGTTCACAATATTAAACATTCTTTAAATTTATCTCGGTAAATTAATTTTCATGTGTATGCCACCATAACTTTAAAATATACAATTAGTTAACACAGTGTTCCGAATTAGTTTCGTTACCTTTTATTTTTACAACATAATATACTTATGACACCTTAGTCACAAACATAAATTCTTTCAATTGATCTTCCATCTTTCGTTTTTCTTAACCGAGAAGTCGAAAATGTGGACACTCAGTCACTGCCCTTACCTGAAACACGAAAGGTTAAATATAGAAGAAAATAAGCAGAAAAGCGAGCATTATTCATAGCCAACGCGTGGGGATCACTGAGGCGACTAATAATAAATTTATTGCAGTGGATAACCACGTGAGTCCTGTGGTAGCTGCAATAGAATGTATTTCATTATAATCTTGATCTCAAAGTGTAAAGGGAAGATGCCAGAAATATCTTAAGTAAAGAATAATAAAATATCGTAAGTTAAGATTTGGAACGCCAATTTGAAACTGTAAGCAACAACTGCATGTACTGATGACAATCCGCGTTTTCTCTATAATATAGGTGACAAATGAGAATACAGTCTACCTTATGGTATGTGGATGCTGTGGCACATACACTTCTACATCTAGGTTCCCCATAAATGGTTTAAAACAAATATAACAATAAAATATCAAGACGGAGACGCAAACTGGAACAAAATTAAAAAATGAGGTAAAAGCTTCGTTCGCACGTTTGCACGACACACTGAATTCGAAAGACATTACTACTTTCATGCCGGCTGTACACACTCGTCGAGACACCACGAGACATGCCTAGAGGTGAGCATTATTTAACATAATCGGTTTCAAAAACTGCTTACGAGCTTGATAATCGTATACCCAGTTTCTTGGACAAAATGTAATGATTATTTTACGTACGTAGTTGACACACACCACGACCGGCGCTCGCGTCAGCATTTCGTTTTGAACAGATTATTATTAAGATGAATATAGGTAGGTACGTAACACGATATACGACTCGCACAACGAGAGTAAAGAGTCCCTTCGGGATAGTTAATGGCTTACACGCAAGATGTGGATCATAAAAATTATGTGATGTGATGGACAATAATACTTAGGCACTTACATATTTTGTGACTATAAAATTGTACAAAAGTACTAATATTGATGATGTCACGCGCATATTACTATTATAACACCTATAAAATATTATATATTCGTAATCATAATCATAACATAACACAATTAAACTAATGTTATAATACCTATAACCTGTTAATATATTCGTAATCATAACCTAACACAAACACAAAACTAACCTACGCTATACTGTATTGTATACAGATGTATGTAGCGTTGCCAGGCGTCCGGATAAAGCCGGACACAGTCAGGCTTTTTGTTTGCGTGTCCGGCCAAACCAGGTGTCCGGGCCTGTCCGGCATTTGTCAGGCTTTTTATATTTGACCATATTTTTACATTTTTCATGTACTTAAATACATACAATTGCAATTATTGAAACTAATATTGTAATGAATATTGAATCATTAATAATAAAGAACACTGATTCTTTTAATTTGAGATTTTATGGTAAATTATATAAGGTTAGCATTGTTTTACTTTAAAAAATATATAATCGTGTTATACTAAGACTGAATAATTAAGGGTGTCCGGCCTTTTTACCGAAATGTCCGGCTAAGCTGGATGGTCTGTTCAGCTTCTCGGTTTAAAGACCTGGCAACCCTAGATGTATGTAGCTCATGGCGGCTGAACACGCTCGTCTCGTCGCCTCGTGTGCCTCTCATCACGTAAAGGCTCGACACGAGAACGCACCATGTACACACTCGTTGTATCATTTGAAGTTTGAACTCCATATGCCCCCTAGATAAAACTGTTGCTGCGTTTTGCCTTTGAACTATTATATTTTTTACACATTTACTAAAAATAAAATTAATAACACATTGCTAAGAAGGAGATGGTGGATAGTTTCTATTAATTTACCGTAACAGTACCATGTACGGTGAATAGAATAGTGTATAGCTTGCGGCTTGCGCCGCGAAAGATGAACAGTGCGGTGCGGTATGACATACGGGGAAGCGAAACCATAGCAACGGGCGACGCGCTAGTCCCAAGTATTGTCTCCCTGTGTCCAGTCACCCGCGCACATACTTGTGTCGTCTTGCGTACTATCGATATCGAAAGTGTTAGCGACTACCTGTTATACAATATTTAAAATATATATATATAAATAAAGTAAATAATTATTCAATAAACCTGGCACTTAAGACTTAAATATTGATATCGGTATTAAGAGTATGAAATATTTTATGAGATTTGTAAAACTTTGCAGGATCTATTGAAATATGACTGTAATTATGTAAAGAAAAAGAGAGGTTCAACTAGTCCCAGAAAAAACACATGTTTCTTCATAAATTTAAGTACATATTTTAAATGAAATTAAAAAAATCAATAATATCATTAAACACTGTATTTAATAAACTTTCTAACAGTGTATTACCCTTCTTTATACATTATCACCAAAAAATCTTATTAACAATAAAATCAAGTATGCCGTCTTGAGACAAAACAGAAATTACAAATACAAAATATTTTACCTCTTTAACTAAGTGTACACAAAATACAGAATATAATTTAGCAGCAAATAAAACCTAACGATTATATAAGTACGTTTTCGTAGAGACTTTGATGTGTAGTTATAATGTCGACCTTTGACGTTTTACATATTAAAATGTCATAATACAGTTTGCATTTTTCTGCGTGATTATACATGTTATACACGTTAAGTACTAGTAATATCATCTACTAGTATCATCATTCGGTCTCGGTTTTCATCGCGATACCTACGAGACCCTTTGACTCGAGCGCAAAAAACCGACACGCTTCCGAGAGCGCACGAGGGCCACGAGACACGACGCGACGCGACGAGAGCACACTGTACACACTCGTACTCGCCCTGTCTAGACATGGGTCGTAACGTCTTTTGGACGTAATCGGTTGTACGTAGTTTCGTGGATATGAGTAACTAGTTTCAAAACTGCTTATTTTTGTAATTAGTTACATATGTATACAGTATAGCGTAGGTTAGTTTTGCGTTTGTGTTATGTTATAATTACGAAAATATTAACATATTATAGGTAGGTATTATAATATTAGTTTAACTGTGTTATGTTATGATTACGAATATATAACAGGTTATAGGTATTATAACATGTGCGCGACATTGTCAATATTAGTACCTTTGTACAATTTTATACAGTCACAAAATATGTAAGTATTTAAGTATTATTGTCCATCACATCACATAATTTTTATGATCCACATAATACACAAAAATTAACTTAATACAAAAAATATTTATTATTTATTTATACCAATTATATGTCTGTTTATGTACACTAAATATTTATTGTAATGTAATATAAATTTTATACACTTTAAATGTTTATTCACAAAGAAAACTATACATGTTATAATATTTATAAAAAAAAAATTAAGAACAATGTTAAATAACGCTCGCCTCTAGGCCTGTCTCGTGGTGTCTCGACGAGCGTGTACAGCCGGCATCAGAGTTACTTTAAGATTCTATCAAAAACACGATATCTTATACGGGCTCCAGACTCCTGTGTGATTCACGGCGTGAATTCACGCCGTAATTTTGCCGCGAACTCGTCGCGAAAAACACATCCCTCCACACTCGCACCGTTCACAGTTTAGTTCGCGCGCTCGTCGAGAATGGACGCTGAAATATGCACCGCTAATGCCGTGACGCTATGCGCTTCGGCTCACGACAATTACGTGTAGTATATTACAAAAGATAAAAAAAATATCGATCACGTCAAAGGCAATTCAAATGGGCTTGTAAATTTTGTCGCTGCTTGCTACAGACTTCCTTTCAGAATCCTTTACCTTTTTCTTATAATTTCTATAACTGGTCATTAGACTTTCTTTTTTTTTCAATCAGTCACTTCAACGCTTTTTGTGGTAGAGCTATGCTGCAGCTATATTAGTAGTATAGTTGTAGCACGAATGGGTCGGCTCGACCGGGGAAGGACCACGCTCTCACAGATTACCACACGTAAAATAGTAGCTTAATGCTGCTGTGTTTCGTTTGGTGAGTGCAGAGAACCGGAGACCCTTTTTACTGGAAACGAGGCATTCCATTCTAGTCCTCACGGGTGACAACGCATCTGCATTTTGATTCGTAATCGAGGATAGATGTAGATGTCTATAGAATACAGCATCCACATACCATCAGGTGGACTTTGTGCTCGTTTGTCACCCTTACCTATAAAATAAAATAAAATAATATTCATTATTTCCTTCATTCGTATCCAAGCGTCATGTACTTTCATTTTATTTTTATGATCTTTATGTTTAGCATCCCATAAAATGGGTTCGGCATGATAATACTCGATAAACAAGAGTTCCTGCTCGTTCGTCCAACTGACGCTCATTTTGACGCACCATCTTCCGTAAAAAAATACAAATAAACACAACCTCACAGCAACGAGTCTCGCGCGTTACTGTTTTCACGCGCGAGTGTGGATGCGCTTGCGTTCACGGGAGGTTCACGCGTCGTAAACCCTTTGAAGCGGTCGCAAAATACCGACACTGAACGGGGAACATGGCGTGAACAGGCGCGAAGCCCGTGAACGGGCGCGAAAGCCATCCACATTCGCAGTTCACGCCTTTCACGGGTGTTCACGGCGTGAATGTGGAGGGCGCTTTAAAACGTACACGATTCCGTGAAGAGCTCACGTACTTAATATTTGTTCGCAAAATATTATGCTAATAACACTGAAAGACAAATTTAAGTATCTAAAGATTTCTTATGTTTACGTATTTAAATGAAAATAGTTTTTACATTGATGGTAAGCTGTTTTCTTTTACATAGGTATTTTCCAATTAAATGGTAAAATAAAGATAAGAATGACTTTCAATAAGTATTATTCATATTGAATAAAAAAAGTTTCTATTTCTGTTACGGATTTAGTCACATAAATTAACTTAATTTATATTTCCAAAGCTTTGAGCACTTTACAGCACTGAAGACTTGAAGGTGACACGTGGTTAACATTGGGACGTCGAACACCTCTGTAAAGTACTCGAAACGTTGGGAATATAAAATAAGCTTACGTACGTGATAAAATCCGTAATAACTAGGTTCATTTAAGTACCCAACGTTTCACCTTTCGCGATATAAATAAAGGCCATTCCATCTTAAGTGGGTCGTTCAGGCCGTCCAACAAAATGCCATCTAACAATATGTGGTACCTACGGATGTCGTAAGTAGGCAAAGACTTCTGTGTATACTATTAGACCGATAGTCAAAACGAAAACTGTGTAACAGCAGCGGATCGCACCGCCACCAGCGCGGGCAGTAAGCTGATACGGTAAATGTGCCACGAACTTGTATTTTCATTTATGACTGTAACTGCTTTTAGGCAAATACGAAATAATGATTAAAGCTACAAGCTACTTTTACGGCTTTTATCGCGTTTAATATATACGATTTTTTAATTCCCGACGTTTCGGGTGCTTCCTAGCACCCATGGTCACGGGGGATCCCCGTGAGTCCCCCGTGACCATGGGTGATGGACACTCGAAACGTCAGGAATTAAAAATCGTATATATTAAACGCAATAAAATCCGTAAAAGTAGTTTTAATCAATGTGTAGTGTTCGCGTAAATACATACAAGAAAACATTAAATACGAAATAAGTTAAATACTTATTTGAAATAAACTTCAAGTCACGTTGACAAAGTATATAAAAAACAAGAGGAAGCCCAGATGACGGGGCAGGCCTGTCACAATTCCGGACGGTACAGCGTAACTGACTGTCAGTCGTAGGCTCAAACTGTCGCGAGCTGACGGGTCGATGCTTAAGTGAGATATGCGAACGTATGTCGCTTTTTTGCAATATTAGAGTGTAAAAACGAAAGCAAAATAAAAAACTATTTCGATAGGAGGTATTTCGTACCAATGGCACATAAATAATGACAGCATTTTCATAGTCACATTAAACAAAATCAGTGTTAGATTGTCGAAAACAACGTTTGTGGTTTACAAAACAAAGAACTAGTCTTAGCAAAGGAGTTATTGGGAATTGAGCGTAGACTAGTACGCAATTTATTAAGGTACCCGTCTAGTAACACACAAGAGGTCTTTGTTGATAGAGCTTCATTTATTATTAGGAGTATATCTGGGTTTATACCACCTTTAAGCCTATTTCTACCCGTTATTTTCCAGTTTGAACGTTAAAAGAGCCTATATAACGGAGAATTCTATCCGAGTTTTCTTTAGTACTCGTAAGAAACGAAGCCGCTATACACAAAGTAGATGGACGAAGGTAGCTCGGGACCTTGCTTTGAAGCATTCCTTGGGGGAGGCTTATGTTCAGCAATGGACTTGTGAAGGGCTCTAATGATGATGACGATGATGAGTCTGCTCTATGATGTATCCATTGTCCACAGTAGCCACTTACTGTCGGGTGGACTAATAGTTCGTTTATCAATCTAATCTATATATCTACATAAAATATATTATAAATTTAATATAAAATCAAAGTTTTGTAATTATCAAATAGTCTGTAATTATCAAAATAAGTGCCTTTTATTGAGCCGAGGGTAATACCACATTAAGATATCAAGCAAAGTCGGGCGGGTTGCCACTATTAAACCCTTTGCCTAAGTACAGTTTAAAATCTTGACGACATTAAATTGTATTGCATACATATTATTAGTTATTCTATGTATACATAAAATATTAATTAAATCCCAGAAGATACTGCTTATCTTCCCTAAAAGCAATTTAAATGAATTACTAAGCAAACCTAATCTTAAATTATTAAGTACCTCTCCTAAAGGCTGCTTAAAGTAATAACTTAAAGGTTATAACAGCTTATGGTATTGCGCTTAACAAATACACTACTAAACATATGCCACCCCATACAAGGGGGTACCTACATATGCCATACCACACCTACTTGCCAATCTTGACAATCGGGTTACAAAAAAACGATCGTAAGTGCTGGTTTCTCTTACACCAGGACTTACGATCTGTGCGTTGACACGACATACGCAGGTATATAGTTTTATGTTATCTAAAACAGAGAGAATAGATTAGTCGTATCTATGCTATTATAATAGTTATATTATAGTTTTTCACTTGCATGCAGAGCCACGCTGCAGCTATATAATGGCTGTAGCACGAATGGGTCGACTCGACCGGGAGTACCACGCTCTCGCAGAATACCAACGTAAAATAGTAAATGTTGTTGTGTTTCGTATGGTGAGTTTAAAAATCTTTCACCATTTGAAAAGTACATTTATCCCAGATAGATTATAATGATGTTATTTAACTAAGTCGAAAAAGGTCCTGCCTCTTAAGAGCTTTTATAGCGTGCTAAAAGTCAATAGTTAAAGTTACCTACACATTTATAACGTTGTAGAGCCATGCTGCAGTTATATTAGTAGTATAGTTGTAGCACGAATGGGTCGGCTCGACCGGGGAAGGAGCACGCTCTCACAGAATACCAGAGTCAAATAGCAGCTTAATGCTGCTGTGTTTCGTATGGTGAGTGTAGAGAACCGGAGACCCTTTTTACTGGAAACGAGGCTTTCAATCTTAGTCCTCACGGGTGACAACGCATCTGCATTTTGATTCGTAATCGAGGATAGATGTAGATGTCTATGGGCCACAGCAACCACTTACCATCCGGTGGACTGTGTGCTCGTTTGTCACCCTATCCTATAAAAAAAAATATATATATTGGTTGAATAATTCCTCGTTAAAAAGTGGCAGTGACGTCGACTGGATGCGCGGGCGCACTTCTTCTGACAAAAGCGACGCTATGCGACATAACTATTAGGTCTATTTTCTATTGCCACGTTTCTTCTGTATGAAGCGCGTCATAGACACTTTCCTTAGTAACACCACAGTCTATAAATCCATATTTATTATACTGTGGTACCTAACACACTACACGGCGATAGTTAAATAACGTCTTATAATTTCAACAGTACAATATTTTGCTAAATACATAAATATCTGATCTCTATTGCAGTAATTCTCATTAATATTGCAACTTGAAGAGCGGTCGGCATTCAGACTCAAGCGTGCGATGTTCATAATTGCTAGCTCGACTCATTCTAAAAGAGCAAGCTTCTTAGAAAACCATCCAACAATAGCTAATTCTATGATATAACTTTAATAAGATAGTCTGTACCTCAGTAACTGTACTATAATACAGCGCTGTTATCATACCGTACTCTACAATATTTTCTTTCGTTTTTTTTTACCATAGTGTTAAAGTTTACGTTGGGAAGAGACAATTCCAAATATCTGCCCTTCGCCGTTTCGCTCATTTTACTGGTTTATACGAAAAAGTGTACGAACTGGCAATAATCATGATGAGTATCTTTTTTGATCTGTCCAGTATTACTTTAATGTTAATTTGTTCCGACCTTTTCCAGTCGCGATTCACGACACACAATTGAAAAACAATGGAATACATACATCATTTCAATAAATCTCTTGAATGTCTTATGCTGCCAATAATAAAATATAGTAAAATGTTTAAATAAACTTTTTTATAAATACTCAGGAGATAAAAGTATAATAAATTTAGAAAATTTATTGTAAATCATGTTTACCATACACGATTATATTAATTCATCATCAACCTGCGGCAGTCCACTGCTGGCACTGTTGGAGTCCACTGCGGCAGTCCACGGCCGTTTATATTAATGTGTAGTTTATATTATTGTATATATTTTTGCGCGCCTAAGTTGACGTCTGGTACCTGGCACTAGCGCCATCTAGTGTCGGGGAACAGAGCAAGGAGGACTTTCTAGAAAATAACATTACTGAAATTTCCACCAACAGCGCCATCTAATATCAAATGGAAGAACTAAGCTTTCTAGAACACTCGAACTTTCCGCACTTAGTCGGTCGGGATCGGTATTTCCTGGAACATTCTGGATGTTTCGGTGGAAAAGGTGTATTTAAAGCCGCTGCAAGCCGCGATCGAGGCAGTATTGAATTTGGCGATACAAGCGAAGCTTCGGAGCGAAATAAAGTGAACAAGTGTGATTAATTATTAGTGTCTTTTAAGCTTTAATTAGTGTTCGGTAATTAAAGTGTTACTTTAGGTAATTCAATCGGCAGTTTTTATTGTCACGAACCCTAAGCTCGTAACAATATTGTAGATTAGTTAGTAGAAAGTTTAGGTAACGAGCAAAATTTAATTCTAATGACTTTGGTTCGAACGCTCCATATGATTACAGTCGTGGATCGCGGCTAATACAAAAACTATAAGCTTATTAGAGTGGTCGTTCATTCAATACAGCCTATAAAAGTCTACTGCTGAACGTGAGGCTTCCCCACATATTGATTCACAGGAGGATTTTGCCATAGTTGCCACGCTTGGCAGGCGGTTTGGCAACCGAAATTTAAATCAGAGCTCAACCTATATTTGTCACAAGCAACTCGCGTTGATTTATTCGGATATTTTCGGACTATGCATCCCTTTCTTTTCAATGCAGGTCATTGTTCCAATACTTTTCTTTAATTACCGGCACGTGTAACTAGTGCTGTACCAGTTAAACTATAATATTGGTACAAGTAAATATGCATGTTATCGTGAATGTTTTACAGACTTATACTATAAGCGCCATAGGTCTAAGCTGATTTTTTTTTAGTGAATGGACGTTAATCCTTATTTGAATTAATTGATTTAATAATTAAATCAAATTATTCAAAACTTCTTAAAAAAACGTGTTTTATGCTGCGTGTTTTATGCAACAGTGAAAATTAATAACAAAATTGATATAATTTTTAATAGACGGCACTCCGCTCTCTTTACTGCTAAGACGCCATGTCAAGACAAGTAGGAAAAGGAAGTGAACTTTCTATTTTATTTTAATAGTATTCTATTATTATTTTAATATTGTAAAGAAAGCTTGTTTTAATAATATTCTTCAAAACAAAAAATTATAGGTATTTTACTAAATACCTACTTAAGTAAAACTTCTTTTGTTTTATTTTTATTTTGTACTAATTTATAGTAGAATATAATTCTGGTACTGAATAAGACGACTTGGTACTAAATTTATTAGTTAAAGTTTCTATCACCATTTGCTTATTAGTAAGTGTCGCAACCTTGATTTTAACCAATTAGCGTGCATTTCAGCCCGCCTCCGCCGTACCACAGCGGTGACACTCCCTGTACGTGAGAGCTTAAGCGCCGGTGACCTTGAGTCGAAGCGTGTAACGCTAGGGTTGATATCGAAACGAAATGGAATATTATTGACTTGTACCAAAGAAGATACATACTAGGTATATGTTATATATTATGTAAACTTATGTATTTGGGTAGTGAAAGATACGTTCAATTTTAAATCAACTTTTATTAAATGAGGCATATTAAAACTTCCGACAAAACCAAATATGCACGACAGTTAATAGTAATCTTAAATAATTAACCAACACTTATTATTTCAGTACGCAATAATGAGTATTACCTACTATCCTTTAAAAATAATTTACTCTTATATATTTTTGAATTTTTCGATTAATTTTTTTAATTTTCATTATTATTTCTAACAATTGCAAAAATTCGTAGCATGTATATTTTTTTAGAAAATCCAAAGGTATGCAGGTTTCCTGGGACATGGCGGCCAACAAATTGTTCCCTATATGTTGACGAGATGTCATTTTTATTTCTAATGAAATAATCCATAAATACAACAATGAACAAATACAAAAACTCTTTATACATATCTAAAATTTCTTGACTCTCTAGTGGTATTTTTAATAGTCTATATTTCAGTTAATGTAATATAATAAAACTATTGGCGATGTATTAGTTTTATTGTCATGGTATTTAACCATAATTCTTGTTAAGATCATATCGACTTTTATTAAAACGAGGTCACATATTTTTAGGTATCATAAAACATTATTAAAAATTAAACTAACAAAACAAGTCTTTCTTGGTCCTTGTTTTGTGCAGTGGAATTTATTATAATTCTAATCACTTAATATCGCTTTCAGTAATACTTATACATATACTATAATATCATTTACTTAATAACAGCATTAATATTTATCAAAGCATATCAACCGGCTATAAAAACTAATAACGTTACTTGGTAACATAAACTTTACCTACATGAATAGAATAGTAATATGTACATTAAGATATCAGTAATATTCATATATTAATTGAAATATTATAATATCACATGACGAATATATTCATATTAACTGATACTGACAAATATCGGTATTACTACTAGCCCTCGGCCAGGGCAGTCGGCGACTGCCCGTTCCACGCCCCGCGCGCCTCTCAAGGCCCCCGCACACATCCAGACACTCACACATAGCTGCAAGCGATTTTACGTGCACACATGCTTAAGTGTCGTTTCTTTTCGCGTAGTGTATATATTCTTTGGCCGTACCGCTTACCTCAGACTTTTGACAAGACAGGTTTGGATGCAGAAGTACATTAGGCGTCTATTCAGGCTATGTAGTCGTTGATGGTATCCACTTACCACCAGGTAGACTGTGTGATCGTTTGGCACCCTTATTTCATTAAAAAATATAGTATGATTATCTGTTGACCTATTTCGAATATAATAGTTATTATTATAGTAGTTTTTAATAATTATAATAATATAGTATCAAATCTTTGTCTCATTTTCATAAAAATATTTTTATAACCAAATATTTCTTACAAAAGCTACCTCAATCTCGGTCACGTTGGCAGGTGCTCCGACTTGAAAAGAAACTTTTCGCTTGACAAAACGTTCGTTTCACAATGTTGAGTTTACAAATTACCCAACCGTTCGACAAGCCTCTAGCAATAATCAAATAAATACATTATCGAAATTGATCGATACGATTCAAATTTGAACAGGTAATTAATTATAGTATCATGCTTCATAGAAAAGCCTTTGAACGATTTTTTTGGAAATACAATTTTTTAAGACATACAGCAAGAGAGCTAAAGCTTTAAAACCTGCTATTTCAAGAGTGTTTTTTTATTTTATTCATAGCGGCAAGGGTGACAAACAAATACACAGTTCACCTGATCGAATAAGAATCAAACGAAATTGTCATCCCTGAGGACTAAGATGGTATGCCTCGTTTCCAGTAAAAGGTACTTACGATAATATGGTCATCTGGTTAATATGGTCACTTTCTTATGACTTAAAAACTACAGCCTAGTTTGCATAAATTACTCTGTGATACGGTAGCTCTTCATTAGTCAATCAAATATTAAAAGGTCAAAAAGGCGCTGCTTCATTTACGCTATTTTGACAGTTGACATTATAGTAACTAGTTTAGTCGATTTTAGTAAGAAACTATTGCAAATATTACTTGAATAATAACTTTTAAAACTACTTTATGCCAAACTAATAAAAAGAACTGATTTATAATATTGCGATAGACTGAGTACTTTGTATTCCATTATAACTCAGAAATGATTGTTAACAAAATACTTGAAAAGGCTTTAAAAATAATAAATTACCACGATATGCAATAAATTGTTTTATTTACGAATATGATTATAACAACGTAATTCACATTGAATGAAAGTAGCTTCAAACCTAAAAGTAAGAAAAGAACCGTAAAACAAAAGAACCGGATACCCAGTTCCGGCAAAAGTTTGACCCTGGAAAGGGACCGGTTCTCG